>CM069545.1:13265026-14650026 GCA_035773235.1 Eospalax fontanierii
GTGATTAATTGGCTTTGGGATACTAAGGTGGAAGAGTCAAGGGTAAGCCAGGCGTGGTGGCACAGAGCTGCAGCACAGAAGCAAGAGGATTCCACAAGTTTAAGGACAACTTAGTCTGCCTAGCAAGTTCCAGGCTAATCAGGGATGTGTAGTGAGAACTTATCTCAAAAGAATTTAAATAAATGAATGAAAAATAAAAAGTAAAGAAGCAAGTGAGTCAAGGGTTAAAGTCAGGGTTTAACCACAAATTAACAGAACTGTCTTCACACAAAGAAAATGAATACATGTACAGAAGCCTATTAATAGATTTGAAAATGAGAAAGTTCAGCACTGAACAGAACAAACTGGAGCCATCCTGTGGGAATAAAGTCCAGGAGATGGGTGAATACATCATTCATTCAAGTTAAGTGTCAAAATTGAACAGATACATTGGGAAATACTACCATATAGTGTAGTTGAAGTCTCAAGAGAGGATGAATCCAAGACTAATATCCAGCAAACAGAACAGTAGCCACAGAACCAAGCCCAGGCTCATGTAAGATATAATGGAGTTTGAAGAAAGGAAGGAAAAAGAGAGGACAGATAACATTCAGTGGAAAATGTGGCGCCTGCAAGACCCAGGAGAACAACGCCATCACAGAAGCTGAAGAGAGCCCTCTAGATTTGACAGTTGGCCTTTTCGGCAAGCCTGAGGACCATTTCCACAGCAGGAGGAATTAAAGGCAGTTAAGAGGGAATGACAGGTGAGGAAGAGGAGATAGCGAAGATTCATCAAGCCTTTAAAGTTACTTTGAGAGAACATGGTGATTCTTTACCAAGACTGCCTTTAACAAGTTAGGTCCAGCCTCAAGGTAGGGTGGCAGGTGAGGATAAAGCTTAGAGGAGATTTCTCCACCCACCTGCCTACATGCCATGACCTATCTCATTCTCCTGGAGTACCTACCACTCCGAAGAGGCAACTCTGAAGCTAGTGTTTCCACAGATGAAGGCGTTAATGCACATTTTGTCTGTCTGCAGATGTCTGCAAAGAACTCAAACACAAGACAAGAAAATACATGCAAAAATCTAACTCAAAGAGCCCGGTATGGTTACACATGTCTTTAATCCCAGGACTTGAGAGGCAGAAGGAGGCAGATCTCTGTGAGATCAAGCCAGCCTGGTCTACATAGTGAGATTCAGGCCAGCTGGGGCTACAGGGAGACCCTGTCTTGAAAAGACTAAATAAATAAGTAAAGCTAGCTCAAAGCACTTTGTAATGACAGGGCCCTTACTGAAATCTGAATGAGGGCTGAGGAGATGGCTCAGTGTGTAAAAGCACTTGCTCTGCCAGTACGAGGGCCTGCATGTGAATCCTCAGTACTCATAGAAATAGCTGAGCATGGCTGTGTGTGTGTAACTCCAGCATTGCTGGGCAGAAGCAGTGGATCCCAAGAGCTTGATGGCCAACCAGCCTAGAAGACACAATGAGCTTCCGGTAAAACAGAGAGAGGTAGAGAAAGACTCCTGATGCCCTGGTCTGACCTCTGCATGAGTACACATGGACCATTCACACCCACACAGTCACACGCGCGTGTGCGCGCACACACACACACACACACACAGAGTGCTAACAAATATTGACCTATTTTCAGGCTTAGTAAAACTGAGCTAATGAATAAGATGTTATTTGAGGAAACTGATTTTTTGACAGTTGATACTCTCTGAATTCCAAATTTAAAAATGCTTATAAAGTCAGATACTATGCTTTAAAACATACTTACTGGATGCAACACTTTCTAAGTTATTACTCTTTATTATTTTTAATTGAGCCACTAACTATTCTGTAATAAACAGAGATGACCTTTAGAAGCCTGCTTCTAGAAAAGGTTGCCTATGTATATATGAAGTGCTCTGTATAAGAATACATTTACATGTGTGTAAAATCACATCACATATAACTGTGCTTTGAACTACCATATAGCTATGTATTTGCAAATGATCTACAGCCAACCATGGATCTATTCTGTATAAGTGTGAGAAGAAAGATTTACCTCAAGCTGTTTAAATGGAATGAAAGCTTTTATATAGGCTAACTAAAATATGCTTTATATTTAGCATAACATATGTAAAATATACTTGATACCTCAGTTTTTCTCTTGTTATCCTGAAATTGATCTTCTTCTTAATGCTTTTGTCTCTAATAATCACCTTTTTCTTCTATTTAATCCAGGAGTGAAGACATAATTTTGTATTAATACTAATAAAATCTAGCTTTAGCAACACATAGACAAATATAGAAGCACTGGATGGATGACTATTTTAGCAAGAAAAATGTCATTAGAAGCATTTATATTCAGAAATAAATGCCACTATTTACCTGTTTCACAATGCATATTACCCTCTTTTATATATGTGAGCCTTGAGACTTAAAGCAATAACAGAATTGTCAAACTTCAAATGAGAATTTTCTTTTCAAGGGAGTTATAACAGGGATAAACAAACCCAGGCTAGAGTTTACTTTAAACTTTTAATTAAGTCAGTCTGTGAATTATTAATTTTAGTGGCTATAAAAATGCCTTCTTAAGGTTCTGGGTATCTGAGATTGAGTCAGGTTTGTTCTCTCTTTGTGATGGGTCAGCCTGATTCCCAGAAGAGCAGAAATGTGATTTGAGTGACCCCTTTGTGGAAGATTATGATAGAAATAGGCTGAAGACCACAAAGGGGACACAGTTCAGTGGATAGCATTCATTTCTTTATGTACTTAAGGGGAAGTAGGTTTTTTGGTTTTGTTTTTAATTTATAGAAGCTATACACCACAGGTAAATATCTAAGTCTCCCTCAAACCCCTTGCATTTATTCAAGCAATGCCTGTTTTCAGTGTGCTTGTCTGGCCTATGCCAGGACATTGACATCTTCTGAGTGATTTTGTCACAAATTTAGCACTCATAATACTGATTCCTGCTGATTTAACTCGGGAGCATGTGGACATCTCGAGTCTCATTCCCTGTACACACTTGCTTAAACTTCCGAGCAGGACAGCTAGAGTCCCCTTCTGTACACATTTGAAAACTTGCAGCCCAAGTGACTCACTCACCGCCTCCTTGGTTTCCATGGCAATATTCCATTACAGGAGCTGATAGATTCCAGAGAGATCGGTGCAGGCCGCCTGAGCAGAGTGGAGTTGCTGGCCCCGACAGTGAAACAGAACACAGCTGCCAGTGGGTGTGAGCTCATGCAAGTAGAGATGCAGGCCCTGCGTGCCGACTGGAGGCAGTGGGAAGACAGCGTGTTCCGAGCACAGAGCAGCCTGGAGAACCTGGTCAGTGAAATGGCCCTTTCAGAGCAAGAATTCTCTGGCCAGGTGGCCCAACTCGAGCAGGCCCTGGAACAGTTTAGCACCCTTCTGAAAACCTGGGCCCAGCAGCTCACCCTCCTGGAAGGCAAGAACACTGATAAGGAGATCGTAGAGTGCTGGCACACAGGACGAGTAAGTTGCCTTCCTGCTTACTATCGGTGGATATGCTAAATACTTCTTTGGAGCTCATGGCTTAAAAAAAAAAAAAGTTCTAAGAGCTTACAACATTCAGAGGTAGAAAAAAAATATTTATCTTCTAACTAAATTTATAAAGTGTGGTCTTTTTCCCTTCTATCAATCAAACTTTGGTAAAAGTTAACATGGGAAGCATAAAGGCGCTATATTCTCCCATACAAATATTAATTCTTGTGGGGACGTTTTACTTTCTTTCTGATGGTGTAAGAGCTTGCAATACTGTACTCAGCCATTCAGCTTGAATAATGGCCTGTGGGCAGAGACATAAATAGACAGAGAGTCATGGCTGCGCGCTTGCCAGTTAACTATTTCGAACAATCAAGTAATTGAGTTTGTAGCTTTGAAAGACACATTTGATATTCTGCCGAAGCATAGCTAATGGTTTTCTCAGAGCCTAGCTTTCCTATGTGTGGTTTTGACAGCTGAACTTAAACCAGCCCATTAATACATGTTAACACAACTCCTCTGTTTTACTAGTCGCCTTCCCGGCCCGTTATAAAACAAAACAAAACTAAACTAAACTAACCAACTGCTAGGTCTTTTTAGAAGAAGGAAAGCAGAAAAGGAATGGTAAAGAATGAGCTGAAGCTTAACAGTGTCCTCCTTATTTTATTCCGCGGTGGTACCTTGGAAAACCTCTGCAGTGTTTACCGCTTTACAGTGCTCTGAATCATGGCTATCCTTAAAAGGAAGTTTAGCAAAGTAAACGTCTCTGCTGCTATTTATGTTATCATTTCAAAATAGCCCCAGCCCCTTAGGAAGTCATGAAGTATCTCCAGCTTTCTCTTGCTTTACATCAAGTATTCAAAGCAGACGTGGTACACTCTCTTGATGCTGTTTCCTATGTAATGTTTCAAAGTTATTTGGGTTTTGTTTCTCTATTCCTTTTCATAACCTGAGGTTTAAGCTCCAGAGTTAAGCAGAACACTTATTTCTGTAGAACAGGGAAAAAGAGTTGGACGCTTTTCTATGTAGTTCGATTATTTCTTTAGTATGACTGAAATTTTTTTAAAAAGAAAGATTTGGCCGAACCGAGATTACATTACTGTTCTCGGTTATTATCCCTAACGTCAGTACTATTACTGATTAGTACTATTCCCAGAACTGTAACAACTCACTGGCTAAAACAATAGGAAACACGGGTTTCTAGTTGTACTGAGTTCATAATGACATGCAGCCCTCTGCTTCCATCTAATCTGTTTGACTTTAGGGCTAGTGTTTCTGGGGACAATATCATATTGTCTCTTGATAGTCATATTTTAATCCTAATAATGAATTTTTATCTAAAATTCAGGACAACACTGAAAAATACCATGTATATGTATAGCAAAATGCTAATCAAATAGTAGATTGATTCAGACTCTGACAGCAATACTTTGGTCTTAGGAAGGACGACTTATTGCTGTTAATCACAATAATCACCATCCTCCTTCATAAATATTTATTTTGTGCAATTAAATGGCAGACTTCCAAAAATCTAGTTTACAAAAGATGAACTGTAAACTACATAATGTTGCAAAAATTCTGTTCATTGTGTTTGAGAAACTCATTTTTTAAAACTATTGGGTTGTTATTGTTGGAAATATAACAATTTTCTTTAGTTACTCAAAGAAAAGAAATGCATTTAGAGCTTGACTGAATCCAAAGTATATAAACGGATGCAGAAATTGGTTCGACTGAAATCTGTGATTTAAGATGAAGTACTGAATGTATTTTTAAATGTAAACTTTTGCTTGAAAGCGCTTCACTTTTAATGTGATCCCATTTATAATTTATCTACTTAATTCTCAATATTTTTGTTGATAGTTAAGTTTCTTTAGTTCTTACAACATTCCCCCATAACTAAAATGTTTGGTGTCCCATGAAATGGTTACTCCTCGGTTAGTATTTAGAGTTTCAGTGATAAACTGTGTAGCACTTTATGAATTTCACACATAAAAGTGTTTTAGAGGGCACTGGGATGTGGCTTGATGATAGAATGCTGTCTAGCATGTTGTAAGGCCCTAGGTTCCATCCTTGGAACCCTAGTACCATGAGAAAGTGAAGGCGGAGGGACAGGGGAAGAAGGGGAAGAAGGAAACCCCTGGCCTTGAGCTACCTTTCAGGGACACACCAAGAGAACCCCACTCTTGGCCTCATGATCACCATGTGCTGGACAGAGAAGTGTGCCAAGTACTCTGAGGATGCTGTGTGTCTTCCAATGAGCAGTGCTGAGATTCAGAAGGAGGGCTAAGGACCCTTGGGGAGCTAGTATTTGATCTGTATCCTGAGGCATGATTGCAACTGGATCAGACAGATGAAGTGGAAGAATAACACCAAGATGCTAACGTACTAAGGGGAAACGAAACTAGAGAATGTGAGTCATGTTAGAGGCCATTGTGCTTTTCCAGAAAGAAATGACCGGGTAGAAATGGGGACAGTAGGGCTCGAGAGATGTCTCAGAGGTTAAGATCACAGGTTGCTATGGCAGAGGATCCAGGTTCTATTCCTAACACCCACATGGTAGCTTAACAACTGTCCTATAACTCCAGTTCCAGAGAATGAGCCAACAACCACTTCTGACCTCCAAGGGCATTGCACAACATGGGTGTACTTACATATGCAAAGAATACATATGTACATATAAAATAAAAAATAACATTTTCAAAACAAAAGAGGAGATGGGGATAGTGAGAACCAGTGTGCAGAGGCAAAGAGGCAAGCGGCCAAAGAAGCAAAGTCCTACACTAGACTAGACGTGGGTGTCTCTGCCACGTCAGGAGAGAGGAATATACATTGGAGAAGAAGGATGTGGTGTGACTTTTCCTGGGAAGACAAGAACAGATGACTATTCACCATAGATAGAGATCTTCTGAGATCCCAGAGAAAGAATTCCACTCAAGTCTAGCTTGATGAGTCAATGAGTTTATGGGGGCTCCTTGCAGGAGAATAGATGAAGAACTGCTTACAAGAGCAGGAGTGACCAAAAGGCAGCAGTCTCCCTGAAAAGCTCGTCCTAGTGTGGGTGACAGCTCACAAAAGCTGCATCTTCATAAACATCCTTGAGAATAGCAACAGAAACATCAATAAACTACTTGAATAATTTGTCACCTATTTGTCCCTTCACCATAATTTAGACTGTATGTATACATGTATGTATTTGTTTGTATGAAAAAATCTTTTTGCTTTGCTGATACCCTCTGAATGGTGTGTGTGCATGTGTGTGTGTGTATATATATATATATATATATATATATATATATATATATATGTGTGTGTGTGTGTGTGTGTGTGTATACGTATATATATATATATATGCATATTCTTCTTTATATATTTGGCTGTCATTTCCCCTCTAATTTCACTAAGCAGGCATTTAACAGTATACCAGCCACTGTACTAAGATTTTGACACTTATGATCTCCTTTGTCCCTTGTGATTAAACTTATAAAAGCAATGCCCTCTAATTGCAAAGCATTTTGTATAACCAAGTTGACTATGGTTTTGACTTCAGAATTATACTTATAGGTCCCCAAGACTTCATTTTGAATTAAGTGCACACAGTACTGGGATTATTCATGTGCTGTTCATCAACAAAGTATAAATTCTTCAAAAATGACAGTGACACCTTTATTGATGGAGCAGTGGAAGGCCTTAGAATGTCATAGTGCATATTTAGTAAATATTTGATGACTTTATGAATGAAAGTATGAAATATATGAACCAGCCAATAAATCAGACCTATTGATTATATGAAATTGTTAATGTCAGAGCTAACTGAATATACTACATAAAATCAATTGGGAAATATATTTTAAGTACAAAATAAATGTTACTTTTCTTTTAAATGATCATTAATTATCTTTAAACTTTACATATATAATAAAAATCACTCAACCTCAGTGCTTGTCTCCTTGTTCTCATTAGGAGATCTTGGATGCTCTACAAAAGGCAGAGCCTCGGACAGAGGATCTCAAGTCTCAGCTGAATGAACTTTGCCGGTTTTCTGGAGACCTGAGTCCATACAGTGGGAAAGTCTCAGGCTTGATTAAAGAATATAATTGGTGAGTATGAACCTTCTCACTGTTCAAAAATATTTTCTTTACATTTGTATTTCTTTTGAGACAGAGTCTCACTATGTTGTCTTGGAGGGCTTTAAACACCTGGGCTCAATATCCTCCTGCTTCAACCTCCACCATAGTTACCTTCAAATTATTTTTATATAAAGTATGAACAAAGCTGAGCATGTACTTGTCTTCAACTCCAACCACTCAGAAGACTTACAAGGAAGACAACTTGAACTCCTGAGATGGAGTCTAACCTGGGAAACATAGTGAAACTCTGTATCCAAAAAAGTTAGATGAAGAAGCTAGAAGGTTTTATAATGGTATGATTTGGGTGACAATATTAATTAACTAAGAGTTAAATATATTGCTAAATTAGGTAAAGGCACATCCTGAGAACTGCTGACTATTCTATTAAAAATCCTTTAAATCGACTTTGATCACTTTTCTTCTTTTGTTATATTTTCAAATCACCCATGCAGTCTTTGTTTGCAAGCATCCAAGGGCTGCCAGAATAAAGAACAGATTTTGCAACAAAGATTTCGAAAAGCCTTCAGGGATTTCCAACAGTGGTTGGTTAATGCAAAAATTACCACTGCCAAGTGTTTCGATATACCTCAGAATATTAGTGAAGTCACAGCAAGTCTTCAGAAAATCCAGGTAAGAATTCTGCCAATCATTCTGATAACACTGCTGAGTTAGAATAATAGGTAACTCTGGGTCTTTTTATAAGTGCTTTGCATATAAACACTTTGCTTAAAAATTTTAAATTTCAAATAAATCCACTCTGGAAACAAGTGAAAGGAGACTAGCCATTCCTATGTGTATGTGCCTTCTATTTTGTGCATCAATAGTGGTTTAAGAAATAGCAAAAGCTTTCTGTGTGTAATAAGCACTGAGCCTGAACACTGAAAATGTTCATTTAATTTTCACTCTAGCCATGGCTGATATGTAAGAATATTACTCTCAGCATGGCACCGGGATAAAAGAGTCTCAGTGAGGTCATAGAACGTGTTTGAAACAGCCTGAGCTACACTCAGATGGGATGTTTGCTTGTTGGGTTACGTTTTATCCTAATATTTCTCTACCTAACTGCAGTTTCATGGTCCCATTTCAGTCGCCACCTTAAACCTTAACCCTTTTTAGAGACAGTAGAGACTCTGTCTTTCTTATGTGTGTGAGGTTTGTGGGTTTGTTATTTTGTATACTAGCAATCTTGTGCTGATGCTTACGAAAGGAGAAGTTCTTTTCAAAGAGATTATGAATGTAGAAAACCATGACTAAGCCCTCATGTCAAAAGTTTGTCTATTAGAAGCAGGCTCCAAAACAGTGTTGTTCATATGTATTTCACTCTTTTGAATTTTGGTTTATAATAGGATAAGATAAATTTTGCTTTGAAGATGCACTCCATTTAAAAGTATTCCAGTTTTGTTCCAGGCTAGGGAGAACTTTGAAAGTCTAATCACAAGTTTATAGGTGTTGGAGAAATCCAGTTCTGTTTTGAAGGCAGGCTTTTTTCTGATCTTTACCCAGTTTTCTGTGTGAAGTAGTCATCCATCAAAATAAATGACCTGGTGAAATTCTGTATTGGACCATGCCTCATTATTACAATGAAATACTCAAGGTAGCCTGCTTTATAAAGAAATGAGTTTCTGGATGGAAAGATGGTTCAGTGGTTAAGAGAACTAGTTGCTCTTGCAGAGGACCTGGGTTTGACTCCCAGCACCTATATGGAAGCTAATACCATCTGTAACTTTAGTTCCAGGGGATCTGACATTCTCTTCTAACCTTTGTAGGCATTGCATGACACAGATGCACCTACCTAAATGCAAGCAATACACACATACACATAAAATAATACAAAAAATAAGTTTCATTAGCTCACAATTCTGAAGGTTCAAGGGTGTGACTCTGGAATAGCTTCTCAGGAGGAAGGAATCACATCTGACAGGAAACAAATCAAGCTAGTAAGTGGTTAAACTTGTTCATTTAAACAAACCTTCTCATAAAAATAAGTAGTTCCAGGCCAGTGAGATGGTTCAGCAGGTAAAGGCTCCAGTCACCAAACCTAAAGACCTGAGTTTGATCCCTGAACGTAGTGGAAGGAGGGTGCTGACTGTCTAGATTAGTCCTCTGACTTCCAAGCATTCACCTGCACTTGCATACACATGCATTAAGTAAATAAATAAGTGTAAATATGGGGCTGGAGAGATGGCACAGTGGTGGTTAAGAGCATTCACAGCTTCTGCCGTGGATCTGGATTCAATTCCCATCACCCTCACAACCATCTGTAACTCCAGATCCAGGGGGATCTAACACACTTTTCTGACCTCCCTGGGCATTAAATGGCATGGGTGCACTTACATACATGCAGCCAGTATACTCATGCACATAAAATAATAAATAAAAATAAATGTAAATACATTTTAAAAAGTTCTGTTGAAGCCATGAGAATAATAGCCTAAGGACCGCCCATCAGTTCCCACTGAAGACCAAACTTCCAGCTTCCTATGTTCTAATCCTTAGGAGACAATCATCTCCAGACATTAATCAAAGTCTCTTCATTAAAGTTCATAGCACAGAGTATCTATGCTTATAAGTCTTGCCAGAATAAATATCCTTGAGCTTATTCAGTTCATTTCTTCTCTAATACCTGAAACTATTAATCAACACCAACTCTAACATGTAGAATCTACCATCAGTCAAGAGGGAGATTAATGTTCCTATACATCCCCATGCTGGAAAAACTACACAGTGTGGCCACATTTTATGAAATTTCTCTTTGGCGTTATGCCATGAACTGATTCTTCATAAGAATAGCCCTACAAAATATCCTGTGATTATTTTTGGATAAACTACTCAACCATATCACCTGTGTCATTTAATAGCATTTACTTTATTGAAACTCACTGGAGAAAATGCTTTTGTTGTCTTCTTATAGGAATAATAGTGTTCTGCTGAGCAGATGATGTGACTTTATCATATGGACTCTATAACTTGTATGGTTTTTTGTGTTTACTCTTGCGTTGACAGGGAGGATTGCCAGAGCCAGAAATATAAAACAGCTTTCAGAGTCATGTGGCATTTACTTTGTGAACTAAATTAAACTTTGCCAGAGATTATTTTACAACACTTTATTATCTCTTGGTCCTGATTTCCTCCCTTGTTTATTTTTAACAAACTGATAACAGTTCATAAGGTAGCTCACAACCTTTTGGAGTCATTCCAGAATTTAGATTAGGAAATAAAATAGATAACAACTTGATTATTAAAAGAAGACCTGAGTCATTTAATATGTGTAATAACATAGTGTATTTGTTCTCTTCGATTTCACCGAGATAGACACAGAATGCGTAAAGACTATTAAAGCATCGAATAGTGTTTTATACATAATTTTACATTTTTCCTTGTAGGAGTTTTTATCAGAAAGTGAAAATGGGCAGCATAAGTTAAACATGATGCTGTCAAAAGCAGAGCTTCTGAGTTCCTTGCTGACCAAAGAGAAAGCAGAAGGTATCCAGGCCAAAGTCACAACTGCAAAAGAAGATTGGAAAACTTTTCATTCAAATCTCCACCAGAAGGAATCAGCCCTGGAGGTACAGTGCAGCCAACCTCGCGGGCATGTTCTGTGTTGCTTATTGTTGTGACAGTCAAATCACACTTTCAGCCCATCACAGCATTTCTAGAGAGTCTCATCCTCATCCTTTGCAAACAAATGGGCAAATGGATAACTGAAAGATAGGGCCCAGTGCTGGAAGTCTGACAGCCTGAGGAATTAGATGGCATCTTGTATGAGCACTGCTATCACAGACCTGCCCACACGCGCTCCCTGCAGGAACAGCCAACTTCATATTTGAACATCACATGTAATCTTTCATTTGAAATGCCTAAATTTTGGAAATTGTTCTAGGAACACAAAAAGAGCATTTGGTAAGGCTACAAAGTGTCACCTAAGGGTTCATTGGATATTGACACAAACATCAGTTGGGGGTATTGAATATTCAGAAAAACAAGGTTCATGCAACTTCACTTCCTCCAAAGACAATCTGCAACAGCCATAACACAATTTCTGTCACTATGCAATTATGTTTTTCTTCTGAGGTCATTCATTCTTTGTACCATCTCCTCTCCCAGAAGCATGGAAGATATCTTTTCCCTTGAAAACAACACTTGTTGGTAGAAAACATCCTTAATTTGACTATGGCTGTAATTTATGCAGGATACAAAAAAGAATAGAGAATTGCTGTCAGAAATAGAAAGCATGTACTTCCTTGATTCATAAGGCCATTGAGATCTCCTTTGTAGCAGCCATTGTTCATGGCCAACATCCTCCCCAGAATAGGGTGGCAGTCATTGTGCAACGCCAGGAAATTTGCTCATAGCCCTATAAGAATCATTAATACAAATGCCTAAATTCCAATGCACCTCTTATGCAGGAAATCTGTCTCTGATTGCAAGATTGATTTAGTCAGGTGATGTCCAAAACTAGAAGAGGTCAGGAATTGGCTGTTTGGTTAAACCACCTTAGCCTCATGACAAGTATGTGTCTTTTATTTGATTCATTTTTTCCTCTCCTCCTAATAGGAATAGACCTACAATAATGCTTCTTGGTGGTAGGAATTATAGGAGAAATACAGGAAGGCAAGTCTCTGGCTTTGCCTCAGGAACTTCATCTTCTGAAGGGTAGTCATTGTTAAAGAGATAACTGAAGTGTGATATAGGTATGCTCGTGGTAGGGGTAGATACTTTTGGAAGGATGCCACTGACTCTGTATGGAGAAGTCAAGGAATGTGTCCAGAAAAGTGACGTTTATACTGTATCTTGAAGGCCACGTTTTCTTTGAATGTTCCAAGACTGACATGCATTTCACATAGACAGAACTGAATACACAAGACCAAGAAATTAGCACCCACCATAAATGAGGGATGCTGTGGAGTTTCATGCAGACACAGTGCTTTTCAAGAGGCACAACAAAGATAAAGGAGATAAAATTTAGAGCATAGAGCCAAATACTGAAATGTCTCATGTGCCATTTAATTTGACTTGAATTTCAACCAGTGTCCCTCACAGGAACTCAAGACACTGTTTCCCAAGGTCAGGACCTGACATGCCATATTATAGATGGAAAGAAGGAAATTCACTACATACAACAGATGCCCCAGAGCCTCCTTAAGAAAAACTGAGTGAGGAACTAGTAGGTCTTTGCGCTGGGGACAAGCATGTGAGCTCCCTTAGTATAGTATAAAGCAGAATGGAGAAGACAGAGTAACTGCAAAAGCCAAGAAAGCTCTGTATAGTGTTGCAGGTGAGATAGTTGAGGGCCTAAACTGCAGAGATCCATTAGAGAAGACAATTCCTCTCTAAGGCAAAACACAGCAGAGTCATCATCTAACCGGATGAGGATCACAGAGAAGCCAAAGTTAAGTCTGAGTCCTCAGTTTCTCTTTTGAAAGATGACATGAAGGATGATTTGTCTTGAGGGAATGAAAGTGATCCGTTCCGTTTAATACACACTCACTTTGGTATAGCTGGAAGGCATTTAGTGACTAATGCAGTTGTAGCAGCAGAGCAAAAGAACAGTGGTATTAAGCACGAATGCCTGGCACTGTTTGGGGCACTTATACAGGCCAACGCATTTAGCACTCAAAGCCAGTACTCCGTGTGGTAACTCTTTTTCCTCTGTCTTGTGGATGAATAAATTAAGGAGCCAGGCATGGTGGTCCATAACTCTGATTCCAGGAGACTGAGGCAGGAGGATTTTGTATTTAAAGTGAACCTGGACTACATAGCAAATTCAAGGCCAGACTGGGCTATACAGTGAGACCCCATAAATAAATAAATAAATAAATAAATAAATAAATAAATAAATAAATAAATAAATTTAAAAAGAAAGAGGAGGGAGGAACAGGCAGACTAAGGTACAGGGTGGCTAGATAATCTACCAAATGCTCACAGCTAGAAGTGATGAAAAGAAGAAGTTCAAGCCCAGGAATGCACCTTAATGTTATATAAACAGTATTACATAAGCATCAGACCTTGAGAGTTCCGGGCAGTCACTGAAGATGGTAGAGAAATCCCTGGGAAAACCTTCAGAGTGAATGTTTGGTAGGAAGCTTTTGCCTTCTAGGGACAGAAGTATATGAGTGTCCTTAGAGGCCTAGATGGAAATCCAGAACTGAATGTCAACTTTTGTGTATTCTTTATTACTCGGTCACTTTGCACAGATCAAGTGCCCAACTTGCTTTGGGGGCATACTTCTGGCTGGCTCTGAAATACTACTTCTCTCCAATTTTTCTTTGCAAAACCTAAATTTTTGGTCATGGTCCCCTAGTTTTTCCTGTTTAGTGGTCCCCTGAATCACCAGCAATGGAAAGCTGGAAATATATTGAATTCATGATTGCATTCGGTTATTCAGTAAGTGTTTCAGTCACTTCCATTTGCCAGGCACTATTCCAGACTCTGGGGACACAACCAAGTATAAACCACTGCAGAATCCCAGCCCCAGTGAAGCTTACATTTTAGTATGAGTCATTATGTTATCTTACATTCCGGAAGCATTTAAAATCCTCTGAGGCAGTCCTATATAGCTCACCCTTCAGGTGAGCATTGAAACCATGATCAAATACCCCACCTAGGGCAGATGTAGAGGGAGCTTCTAAGTCATTCTCCAGCAGTCTTCATACTCAAGTTTCTCAGCTAACTTTTTGTAGACATTGTGTTTTGACAAAACTATCTAAATTGCTAATTTATTCAAAGTCTTTTGTTCGTCCACATTGCAACATCAATAACAGTTCAAATTCACATCAATCTAGCACCTTATAAGAAATGGGAGGTGAATATAGACATTTTGCTGCAGTGAAAAATACCATCTCACATATCCTTAACATGTTTTTCAGCTAGTGGTATCTACAGAGCATCCATCAAAGTGTTAATATTTATACTGTCCCTTGTATAGTACACACAGTTCATGGTGTTTCTTCTTTCTTTATAAATCCAAATAAATATTTTTCAAAGCATAGGAGACAGGAGGCTGGGAAGGTGGCTCAGTCAGTAGCATGCTTACTACACAAGCACAAGATCCTAAATGGTATCTAGAAAGTGGAGGCAGGAGGATTCCTGGGGCTCACTGGCCAGCCAGTCTAGCCAAATTGGTAATCTCCAAGTGCGGCAAGAGACCTTATCTCAGAAAATAAGGGTGAGAGGAATCAAGGGTGAAGTTTTCAAGATGCCTTCCTATGCACACATGATTACCTTCACACACCTTTTTATGTTCATACAAACATGTTCACACACACAAAGTATAATAAACATATAAATTATAAGTGTGAGTACATTTTGTTCTGTCATTAATCAAAATCAATAAATATTTACTAATATTGATTTATATTACTAAAATGATCCATTGTGTGTCCCAGGAAGTGTGAGACACAGGCCCATCCCTCCTGGAGCTTCCATATAAATCTTGGTGTGGAGACCATGCACAGCCTCGCCATGCCTATCACAACATCATAGCTTGTGCCATAAAGAGCCAACAGCTAGAAATCAGACCTCTTGGGTGGGCTGGAGAATTACAGATGATTATTATGTTTTGAAAAGTAGACTCATAAAATATTCTTAAAGGATGTTCAGAAATCATATAGGTGGTAAAGAGAAAGATGGAATGTTCTAGATGCTGAGGGAAACTGGGAGCAGATTGAAGTGTCCTTTCAATGCCAAGTGAAGGACTTTGGACATGTATGTGTGTATTTGCATATACATGTTCACTGTATATGTTTTTATCTGTGCCTTTATAAATGTTTGTGTGTATATGTATGTATGTTCATGTATGTGTGCACATTCACATGTGTCTGTGTGCACAAGTCAGAGTATGCATATTTTCACATATGTGTACTTCTTCAAGTACATGTCAACTGTGTGCACGTTCATGTGTGTGCATGCTTGTGTATATGCACATTTGTATGTTTTGTGTATGCATATGTGAGTGCATATATGTTCATTTGTGTGCCTCTGTGTATGTGTGTATGTTCACATATTCATGTGCATATACATTTCTCTGTGTGTGTATGTGCATGCACACACTGGAGATTGATACTGGGTCTCTTTTTCAGTAACACTTTGCCTCATTTGGGGGAACAGGATCTCACTGGACCTGGAGCTCAATGATTGGTCTGGACTGGCTGGTCAGAGGACTCCAGGGGTCCTTTTGTCTGCTCAGCTCTGGGCTTACAAATACATACCACTGTTGCCTGGGTTTTGGGTGCGGATGATTCTGGGAATGAACTCAGGTCCTCATGCTTGTGAAGCAAGTGCTTTACTGGCTGATCCATCTCGCCAATCCATTGGGATTCAGTTTGTGTGTTGACTTGTTTGTCCCTGATGTTATCTCAAACCTCGTAGAATCTAAAGGTCCAAATGAAGGACTTTGAAGTGAGTGTGGAGCCTGTGCAGAGCTGGCTGAGCAGAACAGAGAAGCTGGTGCAGGAAAGCAGCAGTCGCCTGTACGACCTGCCTGCCAAGAGGAGGGAGCAGCAGAAACTGCAGGTGACAGGCTCCACCTGCTCCCCACTGCCCTCTGTCCACCCTGGGGCCAGTTGCATGCTGGGAACCCTGGACTCAGCCAATGCCACCTAGTGATGTGGTATACCCTCTTCCTGCTTTACAGATCTTTGTTTCCTGACTTTCCTTTGAGGTGTTTGTTTTCTTTCTGTAGTGCTCCATGCTGTGTAGGTTGGAAATAGTTGTCTTCTGGGGACTCCAGTGGCTTGCCTGTGTTTAGTTCTGTGTTCTGTGGGCCAGAGCTCCATTCACCGTGTGCTTTGCCCCGGCCTCTGAGTGCTAATTCGCTTGTGCTTTTCAGTCTGTCCTGGAGGAATTTCAGTACTACGAGCCTCAGCTCCACAGGCTGAAAGAGAAAGCTCGGCAGCTGTGGGAAGGACAAGCTGCCAGCAAGAGCTTTGTGCACAGAGTGTCACAGCTGTCTTCTCAGTATCTAGCGCTAAGCAATGTAACCAAGGTAACGCCTGGCATGTGCTGTGAGTGAGTGTGTCACTGATGTCACAAACCTGGAATGTCAATAGGCCATGCAGAATCCATCCTGACACCTCCACAGAGTGGTCTCCCCTGCCTTGAAATGGGACTTATCACATGCACATCTTTAATGTGCTTCTCAGAAACCATCCAGGGATGTTGCAGAGATTTAAACACTGCTGATCTCCACCATACAAAATACTCCTTTTAACGCTAAAATGGTATGTTCCATGAGGCTTTGATTTTGAAGGCTCAATGCATAAAGCAAAAGACTTTCAGATTAAATTACACCACAAAAACATGAACTCAAAGCAGCTTAAAATGTTTCGGACTCCATATAATGAGTCCAGGGTAATTTTAAAAAATTGTCTAAATTCTGTGTGTTTATTATATAGTAGTCAAGGATGAGTTGAGAGTTTTAGTTCAGATTCTAAAGCAGAGCTCAGAATTGGCAATGGTGTGTATAACTGATTAAATCTTCCAGAGATCTTAGAGTAAAATCTTGTATACAAAAAGGGCTTCATTGAACAAATCCCACTAGAATGACATAGGCCCTGGGAATGGCTAGGTGGGCCTTTGCAAGACTATATGAACCGTAACATGTGTTCCCTTTTTATCTTCTGGAACGCAGAGATTTTAGCACTTTGAGAAGCTGTCATAATTTAATCTTTACTGTGGCTTTACCCATTTTACTATGAAGTTACTTCTGGTCTGCTAAATTGGGTCTTCAGTAACACATTATTGAGAACTTCAAACCGACAGAGGTTTTGGTGTCAACTCTCCACATTTGTATTCACAATTATTTGACGAATTAGCTGCTTTCATCTAACTTTAGGAAATCTGACATATATCTAAAGTTAGAATGAAGAACTTTTTGCAATAGATGTGTTATGTCATGCCTAGAATCCCAGTACTCGGGAAGCAGAGGCAGGAGAATTGCTCCAAATCGAACTACATAGTGAGTTCAAAGCCTGTGCTACAGAGCAAGATTCTTCCTCAAAGAATGAACAAAACAAAGGCAAAAAATGTCCCTCCCTAGAATTCCTTCCTGTTCATTTGTATTTACCTGGACATTAAAATTGTAGATAGTTGAGTACTTTAAGAGTTGTAAAGTACCTTATAAATCTTCATTCACTTTGCTGAGTATGACCTAAATTAATGAGCAAATCCACAAGGATCGTCTCACCAGGCAAAATGCAGGTGCATTTGCTATGCCTTATATACATGTGTTAAGGTTTCATCCTCTGTTCCATAAATAAACAAACTTATTGCCTTTATTAAAATATACATGTATTATATGCATGTAATTTAGAAATCACATTCCATTATGACATAGCAGGTCACTATCTTTTAAGGCTGACTGTACAGTAGATCTGGAGGGGTTTCTGGTATCATTTGAGCCAAATATAATATGTGAAAATTAAATGCTGCTGTGATCAAAATGCTAATAAGTCACTAGAAAGAAGTTTTACTGATTTAAAAAGTCATTTTCATAAATATGTCTCACCTGAGGAGTGCTTTAATGTAATCGTCTTGTCCTGTCTTTTGACCCTGTTATTCTACAACTTTTTTTCTGCTTACAAAGCTGTGTCACATGCAGTACGTCCAGATTCGGATTTGCATCTTATCTGTGCAGCCTCTGAGGCTGGGACTGACTGTGATAGTTTCAGACAAAGTGTGAGGTTTCCTGTATGAATGGCTGTAGATGGTGATGTCTGTTGAGCGGACAACTAGAAAGCCATCTCTGTCGTTTCCAGGAGAAAGTGTCCAGGCTGGACAGAATTGTTGCTGAACACAATCAGTTTTCCCTCGGGATCAAAGAGCTACAGGACTGGATGACTGATGCAGTTCACATGCTAGATTCCTACTGCCACCCCACATCTGACAGAAGCGTGCTGGACAGCAGGATGCTCAAGCTTGAGGTGTGCATATTTGGAGACTCCGACTTTCAGATTATGTTTTTGGTATTTCTTAAGTATCTGTCTACCTGGTATGACTGCATCACACTCTGCCTCTGATAAACCTCTGGATGGCCTGTGGACATGTCTGTTTGTATAAGTTGTGCATCATTAAACAGTCAGACTTCATTTTTGACCCCTGACATATTCACCCACAAATACTTAAAAAAAATAAGGCATAAATGTGATTACTTGATTTAAGTTACATAACAGACACATTTATTTTCAGGAAATATTTTGATGAAGCATTTTGCAGGACAAAGCATTTGAATGAGCTCATTTTCACTCCTGAGTTCTTTAGTTAGTCCTTCTTCCATCTTGAAATACCAGTTTTGTTTGCCATTTGCAATGAGAGTAATTAATTTGTGTTCAGGCATAGTTCAGGTTCAGTACCTCATAACCTGGTACTTTCTAGGAGACTGACATTCTGTTTTGACATCAGGGAATAGAAAGAGGATAAGACAGGGTCTTTGTCCTCAAGGACTTTATTGTCTGCTCTGGAGGTTGAAATGCAGGAGATGATGGTAACAGATGGGATTTGTATGGAGGTTATAGACACACACAGGCTGGGAACAGTGTAGGAGGAATGGGATTGAGAAATGGAGCAGGTATCTTAAGTAATACCTGACTCAGGATTTTAAGGGTGATGGACAGATGGGCCAGTGAGATGGCTCAATGGGTAAAGGCATGTGCCAACATCAAACTTGAGTTGGATCCTAGGGACCACATGGTAGAAGAAGAGAATGAACTTTTTTCATATGTTGGTCTCTGGCTTCTACATGTGCACCATGGAGTGTGTGTGTGTGTGTGTGTGTGTGTGTATGTGTGTGTGTGTGTGTGTGTGTGTGTATGTGTGTGTATTACACAATAAGTAACTGTAATAATATTTTTTAAAAGAATGATGGAGGGACTGCCCTGGTACAGAAGACTGGTAGTAATTTGAGGGTGGTGGGGAAAATGTGAACAAAATCCAGAAGTAAGAGCCAGTATTGCAGGTAAGGATCTGCTTGTGATTCCTTCTTGTCATAGTAGACCTGGGGCCACTAGAGGCTCAACTGAGGCTGCAAAGATACAAGATACAGGTTATGGAGCAACACGAAACACTGTGTTTTGAGAGATGCTACCATCTTTGCAACTTTGACTTTAAATTTCATATTAAAAGAAATAGTGCATATGATGAACTCGATACAACCCATTTCCATGGAACAACATACTAGATACATTTGTAAGCGCCTCATCCTGTGAGCTTTGAGAATTCATGAATACACAGTTCTCCTTCTTCTTAAAAGCAGGAAAATGAAATACCAGTGCAAGGAAGAGATCATGTAGAGAAAACTTAAGATCTAAAATGTTAAAGCCACTTAGAGACAAATGGGTGACAGGGGCCTGGACACCAGCATTTACCTTAAGTGGCTACTCGCAGGAGCCCTGTGACATGCTGTCTTCAGGATCTCTGGACTACCAGAAGCCTGGGATGTTAAATTTGCTTACAAGGTTCTATATATTTGTTTTAACAGGCTCTGTTGTCAGTGAAGCAAGAAAAAGAGATCCAGATGAAAATGATAGTGACCCGGGGGGAGTATGTCCTGCAGAACACGTCTCCAGAAGGCATTCCTGCTGTTCAGCAGCAGCTGCAGGCTGTGAAGGATATGTGGGCGTCCCTGCTGTCCGAGGCAATCCGCTGTAAAAGGTGAGGGATGTGAAAGATGGCAGAGTGCTTCAACAGTGACTGCTTCCTTCCTTCCTTCCTCCTTCCTTCCTCTCCCTTGTTTTATACTTTTTTACATATTTTATTTATTATTTTTATTTCACGTATATGGGTGTATGGCCTGCATTCACGCAGGTGCACCCGTGTCATGCAATGCCCAAGGTGGTCAGAAGAGGGCATCAGGTTCCCTGGAACTGGAGTTATGGATGGTGGTTAGCTGCCTTGTTTAAGTACTTGTAGTTGACTTCTGCCAGAGCCCCCAGCGCTCTTGACCACAGAGCCATCTCTCCAGCCCCCTCCTCCCTTCCTATGATCTCCTCCCTTCTGTCCCTTCCTCTCTTTCTTCCTTCTTTCCTCCTACCTTCTTCCCTTCCTTCTTTGTGCAACCATTCCATCTTGATGCCATGCGTGTCTCTCCTTCTTTCCCTGTGGCTTTCTCACTGTTTGTCTCCTTCTCTCTCTGCTCCCCTCCCCCCCGTTAGAAGAGCGAAAGAACAAAAGAATCGAGCAGGTATAGCCTTGCCATTGGTCGACCTGAAATACTGCATCTATATTTTAATGTAACTAAAAACGCACACATTCCTTTTGTTATTGTTTCCTGCTTAAAATCAAAGTATTACAAGTGTGTCATAATAGAAGAATATTTTGATTCAAATCAAGTAATTCACTTTGGAAGTATCAGTCAAAGAGCCAGGAGGAAAGGAACATTATCAAACAGGTCACGACAGTGGACAATTGAAACTCCCCTGGCTGGTGACATTGGGTGCTGCTGTGTATCCTGTGTCTCAGAGTTTCCTACCTGAGGGAAGAGAATAGAGAGAGTGGAAAAGAAACATCCAGGTCACAGGAGGTCAGTTGGGGATGTCTGTTAGGGGGTGACAGTTTCTTGGCACTCATTGCTTACAGTGCTCTCAAACCAGGAGTTCACCGGGAATTAGTAAATGTTCTCAGCTTCAGGGAGCCAGTAATGAGTCCAGTAGCGGTCCCTGCCGTGGGAGGTGTGCCACTGATTGTGCCCACTACTAAAGAACCCATGACAGTCAGGCTCAAATGATGCATAGAGCTCGATATATGGGAAAGAACCTAACTGATCTGGAGAGGAAATCTTAAATTTTAATACTGGGACCATATCTGGAAACATTGCCCCCTTTTCCCGTTGTTTTTCTGATACGTAAATTTCATGCAAAATGGTCACTGCCCTGATTTTTTCTCAGTTTGCTCTTCCTTTTATCTTTCCTTCCTGTTCTTAACGTCCTGATAAGTTTGCAGGAATTAAGTGGAAGTGCTCTCTCCAATCAGAGTTTGGCTCCAGGAAAGGCCTGACTTGAGGCTTATGCCGAGTCATCTTTAAGCCTCCTCCAGTGCCTGATGTCCCCTGGTCCTGCCTGTTTTGTTTGTGCTCAGTTCCAATTTGGAGCTTTAATTTAACTACCCCTTGCTTCCTGGGGATATTTTTACCGGAGACCTAGAGTTGGATTTGGTAAGCCCTGGCCAGCTATCTATCTCTGGCCTCTAGACCCTGTGTTGGCTGGGGAGGACCGAATAAACTTGACAGACATCAAACCCATATGGATGCTCACGTTAGGTTGTCGTTCTTTCAAACCCTTTCAGTCAGCTGGAAGGAGCTCTCTCTAAATGGACAAGTTACCAGGATGATGTACGGCAGTTCTCCAGCTGGATGGACAGTGTGGAAAACAGCCTGAACGAATCAGAGAGACCGCACACGGAGCTGCGGGAGAAAGTGGCTACTCTCGGGAAAGCCAAGGTTAGATCTGGGTCGCACACTTCTTACAGTCTTTTACAAATAAACTTCTTTAAAATGTCATGGTCAGACAAAATGGAGTCATCTAGATACCAGAGATGTATGCGTAGGAGAATTATATTTGAATCCTGTAGTATAATCTCTAATGTCTTTCTAGAGTATATTTTGTTCATGGTAATTAGAGAATGAAAATTTCTCTTCTGGCACAATCATGTAGACCATGTTTCATGGTACAGATCATTTAAAATCTGCCCCATAGTATCAAAAGTAAATGTGCTTTCTTTTTATTTCATTCTTTTGCATTATTACTTCTATTTCTTTCCTGCCTGCACACCCCCCTCAGTGCTGGATATTAAACCTAAGGCCTTGTTCTTATGAGACAGGTGCTGAAACATTGAACTATACCCCAGGCCCAGCCTTACTATATGTGTGCATGTTTCATGTCCCTCTATTTATATGTGTGCATGTTTCATGTCCCTCTATTACTATACATCAACATGAAAAGATTTTAAAATTTGTAATGAGATTCTTTCACTGAAGTGGTATTCAAACATGAAATGCTAGGTTCCTTTGATCTAGAGCTACACCTCTCTCTAGGTGTTCTTATTAGAATATCCTATCAAGCCAAAGTTACCATTTTCTTGTAGAGATCCATCAAGTTCTTAGGTTTTCAGTTTCTACTCATCAGGGTCCTCCCACAGGGGGAATCCTACAGTGGAACCTTCCTGACCGCCAGGCTCCTCTTCCTCAGCCCATTTCACATCACCACTAGTCCCTCATCTCTCCTCTTCACCTCAACTATGAGTTTCTCATTTCTACCCTTGTTTTGCGTCTGCATCATGGACTGCTCTGTTCATGTGAAGAGGAATGTCTCACTTCCCTAACTAACCCTCCCCACTGGTTCTGACCTCTCTTGGGTGTTGGTAAGAATTCTCAGAACCTTCTCCACCGACCCACTGTCCACCTCTACCTCCACCTCGGCAAATCTTGTCCTGTTTCCTGACCATACCACAGTCTTTGAAGATTGCATGTCTCTGCAGAATCTCTTTCCTAGAGGTCTTTGCTCCGCCCCGACACCTGGAAACCCTACTCACCTTTCTGGATTAGGTCAGAAATCACTTTTGCTATGACACCTTTCTGAACTCAATCTAGGATTAATTAGTAGGTCCCCGCCCCCAGTCCTTTGTTTGTATCTCTTTATAACTGTGTAAGAAACATGTTTGCATGTCCTGCTCCCCAGGAGGAGAGTGCTGATTAATTTTCATTGAATCCTGAGCATTTGATTCACTGCCTGATGCCAAATTAATGTAAAAATTATTTAAATGACTGAATGATGTTACACAACCTCTGCCAAGTTACTCAAGGCTTCTGGGTCTCATATGCATTTTTAAAGTAATATAATTTATGAAGCAATCTGCTTCATAAATACTATGTTTGTTTGTCTGTTAGGGTAGTTAGTTGCCTGATCAATTTAATTATTCATCCATTTGTCCATCTATTGAGAACTTGCCATATGAAGACATTGTGCTCCACTCTTGGTAAATAAATAAATAAAGCAAGCACATAAAGATTACATTCTGGTGGGGAAACGGACACTCAGTATATGAATAAATAAAACTCATAAGCTGGAAGAGTTGTGATGAGGAAGAGTGGCAAGTTGTGAGACGGTAACTTGGGAAAGGGTTAGCATAGATTGTAAGGGCTAACTTTACATTGTCTGGAGTCAGGACAGAAGAACAAGAGACATGTAGACCTCACACTAAAGGATTGAGTGCGGAAAAATTGGTCTGGAAGGAATTGGGGGAAGATTCTAGTATGTCCACAGGCTGAGGACGGAAAGGTTGAAGGACATTAGAGAGTGGAGAATTGCCAGAGCAAAGAGAACAGGAAGGCTCGAGGAGGTAAAATGCAAGCCTGCCCTCATCTTCCAGCTGCACTCTGGCTAAGAAATTACTGTTAAAATCCAAATGACAGCTAAGAGCAGCCTGGACTAGATACAGAGAACAGGAGACTGCTTCTAGTGCTCTGGACTGGCTACCTGAGAGGTCTGAGCGGCATTTACTATTAATTAAGAAAATACCAACGGAGAACGTTTGACGGAGCTGGGGCAGAGTGATGATGGGGTAGAAATTAGGGACTTCTTTCTAGATCTAAGAGATTTTAAATATCTAAATATCAATATAAAGTAGTTGACTGGGAACTGGTGTCTGAGAGAAAGTTCTGGGCCAGATATGTAATACACATGTATGCATGCAAACATAAGTTTTAAGATGTACACGTGTCTCTATCATTCAGGTAAATAAATGGATAGCCAAAGGTCACTTGTGAACTATACAGTTGAAATCACTTAGTTTTAGCAGGAACATTGAGATGCCTATACATGGGTAACTTGTTTATTTTGTCTTAACATTCTCTAGCTATTAAATGAAGAAGTGCTGAGTCATAGCAGCCTGCTGGAGACCATTGAAGTCAAGAGGACAGGCATGACAGAGCATTATGTCACCCAGTTAGAGCTTCAGGAGCTACAGGAGCGATACCAAGCTGTCAAAGAGAGAGCCAAGGTATGGCTACCCCCGGTCCTGTGGAGTCACCCAAACAGGAGTGTCAGAACTGGTGTTCTTAGAGACTTGGTGATTTTCAAGAACAACCTTGTGAAAATAGACAGGACAAAAGAAGCTAAATGAATTTTAGTATTTTAAAGACATCGCTAGGAAAATTAACCAAAAACTTCAAATGTTAGTATGTGAAAGTTATGCTGAAATAATCGCAAATAAAAACTCTTAGAAACATAGTAGTTTCACGAACATTTTGGACAGCTTCATAATGAAAAACTCATACATGCTGTATCATGTCCGGTGATGGGCATTTTATAAAGTAGGAATAATCACTGTTGTATTCGCCTCTTCATATAAGCCTCCCAAGGAGAATAAAAACACCTTTTGGGAGTATATATCCTGCTTTATTAATCAAAGTTCACAAAATCCACACAGAGTCCAAATTCTCATTTAAGACGCAATATAAGCAACTCAGTTGTCTTCATTAATCATAGTGAATTTTTATGAAAAATGAAGTTAGGCCATTCGGGGCATGTCCAGCATTTCATTAAAAACTCAGATCTGGTAGTTGAATGAAGAAAATTATCTTCAAGATCCCTCTCAGCCCTGAAATATTTGTTTCTATATTTTGTACATAAAACTTAAAGGTTCCTTTAGGGAATCGTTCATGTTCCAATGATTTAATAATTATGTTTTTTTAAGTTCCAAAAGAGGATTCTTGTAACACATTGATGTTCCTTTCTTAATCTTTTCAATGCTAATTACAGGAAGCAGTAACAAAATATGAAAAACTGGTTCGCCTTCACCAAGAGTATCAGAGAGACCTCAAGGCATTTGAAACATGGCTGGGGCAGGAACAAGAGACCCTTGACAGATACTCAGCTCTTGAAGGTGACGCCCACACTCATGAGACAGCCTTGCGGGATCTTCAGGTAATTTTATCAGGAAACAAAGGATTCTTCTCTGTGACCATGGTGTTATTTCAAGTGACAGAAGTTAACATGACCTTGGGTCTGGTAGAGAGCTGATACATATTCAGCACAACCCTAGTAAGCCTTGGTCTGGACTATTCAAGTTCCCATCATTTATTAGGCAATTTAGACCAGCAGAACCAGCTCTCAGAGAACTCATTCAGTTTCTAGGGTGGCCTCTGACAGGAGTGTCTGCTGATCCAGTGTATGATATTGTCTGACACACCTGTCTGTTTTTCCCTGCAGGAGAGTTCAAGATGAGGGACTCAAGAGCAGAATAGAATGTGACATGACTAAGTCAAATTGGTAGCATGATCTGTAGACATTTGCCTTCAATCAGATACTCCTGCACTGCTGAGAATAAATGTCCAGCCAGGGTCACAGTTCCAGAAGAAGGAATTAGAAGAGTAATGAAGAGTGCAGGTCTCAGGACAGAGGGTACAGTTCGGGATGAGATGTCAGGTTCGGGGTAAAGTGGTCATAGACCATGTCGTCCTTCACTCACTCAATTCCTGTATTCAGTACCTAATCCAGAACAGATACTTTGCATACTACAGCAGGTAGAGATACTCAGCCTTTGAGGAATGTATACTCTAGTGAGGAAAACAAAGCCATTAGTAGATTCTTATAGACAATGTGATAAAGACAATAATAGATTAATGCAGGGATCTCATAATAGCATCAAATCCTTAATTATACCTTGAGAGTTAGGTAGGGGTCAGAGAGATCACCAAGAAGAGACTCCCAGGAGCACACAGCAAAGAACTGGAAAAAAGCTGGTGACACCAGCACCATGCCCTTTTAGGGACTGTGTCATGACTTCCTAATGTGCTGTTAACTCCAAGTAGAATTGGATCATGATCAGACAAGATGTCTCTATAGCTGGGACAAGGTAGAAAAAGCATAGGTTTTGGTGGGTGTTCCTGGTGGATACAACTCTTGATTATTGCTGTTGAGTTTCAGGAAGTATTGCACAATGGTAAGTGAACAGGTTGGCATTAGAGTTCTGATTCCACAGGATCAGCTACTAGGTGACTTCAGACAGGTGACAACCTCTCTGACTTAGTTCCTATATCCAGTTGTGAGGAATAAATGAGAAGAACATCTTACTTAAATATCTGAATGATGCATAAAATAAATACATAAAAGTTTGAAGAGCTATAATTTCATATGACTTAAGGACCTTATTTAACCTGTCTTTAAAAAATGGGGTGTTCTGATCTACCAGATCTTACAGGTTTGCCTGTTGTTTTATACATATGTGTGAATATGTGTATGTGTATATATGTGTGTTATATTTTTTGAGGCAGGATCCTGGTGCACAGCCAAGTCTAGTCTGGAAGTCACAATCCCCCTGCCTCAGACTCTTGAGTGCTGGGATTATGGCATGCCCCACCACACTCAGCAGTTGTTAAAACTTCTCTGGTAACAGCTGGCTTTGTTTCTTTAAATAGCCCTTCTCAAGCTGCGCTCCAGACCCCCAGGAAGCAAATGATGAGCTTTCTAAGTCTCTGTGCAGGAACTAGGCCAGTAGGTTCCTCCCTAGATGTCTCTCTCATTCAGGTTAGAAAAGCATACCTCACTGAAGTCAAATTAATGTGGCCCAGACCTAACTCCAGGCCCTGACCACCCGTGTCCTCTACACTGTCCCATTTGAGTCTCCACGCTGCCAAGGAAGAAGGAAGAGGACAGTTCAGGGGACAACATGACAGCACTCCACTGTTCCCACTACCCCCTAGAAGGTTTCTAGGACCCTGTGTCCTCCGACGCATGCCCAGTGGCCTCAGACTGAAGAGAACCTCTCTGACTCACTCTCCTCCACAGACTTGTGGAGATTAAATGAAAAGAAAATCTTACTTAAATATTTGACAAATTCATAAGTAAGTACCAGCAGGGCAGGAGAGATGGCTCATTGATTAAGAGCACAGACCGCTCTTGCAGAGGACCCAGCTTCAAATCCCAGCACCCACATGGTGCATAATAACTGTTCATAACAAATTCCAGGGGGTCCAACACCCTCTTCTGGCCTCCACAGACACTGCATGACATACGTACACTGACTTGCAGGCAATACACTCGTACACATAAAATTAATTAATCAATTAAGAATAAATAACTAAATAAGAACCAGAAGCTAGAAGAGTCAGAATTGAGTGGATCAGAAGCACCAATTATTTTGTATAAGTGGAAGGCCTAATTTGGATCAGTGAGCATACATAATATACTTAATTATCAAACTATATTTTCCCTTCAGGATCAATTCTTGATGTAGGCATATATGAGAAATTCATGTATATATAATATATATATATATGAAATTATATATATATATAATTCTACTGGATAAATTCTAGAATTTTATATATACATATATATATATAAATGTAAAATAGATAAAACTGCTTTTTAATCAAACCTGAAAAAGGAAACACATTGGGAAGATTAATAAATTAAAGTAGGATCAGGTCCTTTCAGCCCATGTCCTTACTGCATGTCTGGGTTTAAGTGGTTTCATTAGTACACAACCACACTCACTCAATGATTCTGTACTTGGCTGCCTGAGTAATGTACTGGAAGAATTAAATATTAAATTAAAATATTTATTACTAGGCCCTTTACAAGAAAAATAACGCTGACCTTGAATTAAGCATAAAGATTATATGCAATGTCATTTTTAAAAAATCTAAGACTTGTGAAATAAAATATTTTGCCAAGTGTAGTTGGGTACACAGGTGAATCTCTGTGCCACTGAGTTCAGCCTGGTCTACATAACGAGTTCTAGGTTAGCTGAGGCTACGGGGAGAAGCTTGTCTCAAAGAGAAACAAAAGCAAAAGGTTCCTGGTCTGCAACCATTTTTATCATTTTATACGTGTGTGTTGTCTTCTGTTTCATGGACGTATGACAGTACACAGTACGACATTCTGACATTGACATTGCAGTTAAGGAAAAATGTTCCATAATTTTGAATCATGTGAGATTGCTCCAGCTTTCCATAAAAATAATCAGAAATCAGCAATTTCAACTGGTTTTAGGTAATAACAGGAACGTTTCTCTTGGGGCAGGGTCAAAACAGGATTTCACTGTGTCACTCAGGATGGTCTTCAGCTTGTTTTGTATCCTAGGATGGCTCAGATTGGTGATCCTCCTGCCTCACTCTCCTAAGCAAATACCAAGATCATGAGGGTTTTTTTTTATTGCTTTTCCCCCCCACTGGTTTGCATAAGAACTTCTGCATGGTGAATGAGTATTTTACCACTGAGCCATATCCCCATACACTGTACCACGTTTCACTGAAAGTCTTAGTGCCTTTAATGTTCTTGATAGGCTTTTACATGGTTATTTTCCTCTAGATAATCATATCATACAATAACGTGGATTGATATTTTATGACAAGAATTTAAATTAGTTTTGCCAAAACTTTTAAAGATAAAGCTGTTTCCATATAAAGTAGTTCATACTCTTTAAGACTCTGTTCGTGCTGAATTGTTTAGGGCAAATCTTCAGGGCTTACACTTTTGGCAGCTCCTAGCAGGCCAGTGTAATGATTCAGCCACCCAGTTTGTATGCTTATGGAGGGGCCTGATCCCACTTTTCTTAACCACCTCATTCCCTAGAGCATAGTCTTGGCCCAGGACCCGTCCTTAGCATAAAGAAAATCTCTCTTCTCTTCTCAGCAGCAACTATAGCATTGAGCACACCTAGTGTCACAACCATAAGCATTAGGTTCTGTGTGCACAGATTACAGGCTATAAAAGCCTAGGTTACTGTTTGGAACAATGGCCTTTTGCTCGTGATTGCTTTTATCTATAACCTAAAATAATCAAATTTCAGAAACAATGGGAAAAATAGGAAGGAGGCACTATATATGTTATTTTTCAAATTTTTATCTATTTTTATTTTGTGTACATGAGTGTTTTGCCTGCATGTAAGTGCCCCATATACATGCAGTGCCAGAGGGAGGCCAGAAGAAGGCATCAGATCCCCCTGGAACTAGGGTTATGGACAGTTGTTAGCCACTATGTGGGTTCTTGGAACAGAACACACATCCTCTGTAAGAGAATCCAGTGGAGCCATTTCTCCAGCCTAATGTATGTTATTTTACTTGGGAATTTTTCAGAATCTTTTTCCAGACTTGAGAAACAATATTTACTATTAGGTATGTACTATTTTGTATAGGTCATAATAAATTCACATATTTCTAATGTGAATTGCACACTGCCCCACAGATTCGGCTGAGACATGCTGACAAATTCAAATGTGAACTCTGGGTAGAGAGCGATGATGACTGTGACGTTTCCCCTGCAGGAGCTGCAAGTGCACTGTGCAGAGGGTCAGGCCCTGCTAAACTCAGTGCTGCACACCAGGGAGGATGTGATCCCATCTGGCATCCCCCGGGCAGAAGACCGGGCATTGGAGTCGCTCCGGCAGGACTGGCAGACTTACCAACAGAGATTGTCTGAGACACGGACACAGTTCAATGGTGTCGTGAACAAGCTGAGGCTGATGGAGCAGAAGTTCCAACAAGTGCATGAATGGCTCAACAAAATGGAAGAGAAAGTCAGTCTCAGGACCGAAAGTCAGTCTAATCGAGCCACCAAGGAAATGCAGTTACTTCAGATGAAGGTACAACTCCTAGAAATTCCCAGTCCTCAGAACAAGTTATCCTGCTTAATTCATTTCAAGAGAGAGCTAACTCCATAAAGTTGTCCTCTGACCTCTACCCATGTGCCATGGCCTGCATACACCTTCACGCACACACACATACACACACACACATGCACAGAGTCACATGCTACTAATAACAAATAAAAATAACAAATTAGGATGTAGCTTAGTAGAAATACTTTGTACTTCTCTCCCATGCCCATTACTTTGCTTTATAAAATATGTAAATCATATTTAAGTCTTTTAAATTTATGATTATCATATGAAAGTACTTTGATGTGATCTCTTAAATTAACAATTCCTAACCAGCATTGTTTCTGATTTTGTGTAACTTCTATACATATATCTGATTTTGTGTAACTTCTATATATATATCCCCAAGGCATAGGCCTTGGGGAATTTTTCTCATTGTTCATTCCAGTATGTTAAGAACTGATTAAAGTACAAAGAAGATGTGAAGCATGCACAGCTCTATTTGTATGGAGGCAGGGAGGGTTGAGACAGGATTTTCCTGTAGCCCCAGCAGGCCTGGAACTTGATATGTAGACCAGGGTGGCCTCTATCTAACACAGCTCCCCCTGCCTCTGCCTCTGCCTCTGCTCCCCAGTGCTGGGGTGAGGTGTATGCCACCATGCCCAGTTCTATGGAACGTGTATTTTTATTGAATTTTTGAGTATTTCATATACAACATCTTAATTGTGTATATTTTTTATATTTATTCCCCCTTCCCACTGGCACCCTCCCATAGATCTCCCTGGATTTCATTCATTCTGTCATTTATGTTAAGGCCTACCAAGTCAAGTCAGTGTCCCCAGACGTCCCTCAGTGCAAGTTCATCCCCTGAGGTCTAGTCAGCCTGTCTAGAGTCAATCCCTTCAAGTGGCTCAGCTCTTCCTCACCCAGCAGTAATTAGCTGCCGATAGTTCAGCTACGATTGGGGCCTGCTGCCCATCACCATAGTTCTAAGCCAGGTTTTTTTTTGTCTGCTTGTTTACGTGGGTCTTGAGCATGCTGACACCATTGTTGTAGGCTCATATGAGCAGGGTCCCAGGAGCTATGGCACATGTTTTAATAAAAGCATTCCAATAAGTATAATATATAGACTGAAATGCAGTCTTTCACAAAGATTCTATTTGACCCACTTTCAAAATTGCATCTCAGAATAAACATATTTATAAACACATGCTAAATCATGTTCTCGTAAGACGAGGTGTACCATATTGTTTATTCGAGGATGTCTGGGATTGAGTTTTCTCTTCGGTTTCTTACATCATTTCAGAAGTGGCACGAAGAGCTGTCAGTGCACAGAGATGAAGTTGAGGAAGTGGGAACGAGAGCCCAGGAGATCCTAGATGAGATCCACGTGAACAGCCGGGTGGGCTGCCAGGCCACCCAGCTGACCTCCCGGTTCCAGGCCCTGCTGCTCCAAGTACTGGTGAGCTGTTTCCCCACTGTTCACGAGAGGCAGCCAACATCATGAGTCTAAGCGGTCTCGCAACACTCATCTCCACGGAAAATGCCTAGTGGTCCCCTAGGTCTTGGCCCAGGGCTTTCATTCATGGTTCACCATTCTCTTTGCTTTCATAGGAACAAATAAAATTCCTAGAAGAGGAAATCCAGTGTTTAGAAGAAACTGAATTTTCCCTCAGTTCCTATTCTGATTGGTATGGCTCCACTCATAAGAACTTCAAGAACGTGGCTACCAAAATTGACAAAGTAGATAAGGCAATGATGGGGAAAAAGCTGAAGATGTTGGAGGTAGGTGTGCATCCTTCTGGCTCCTCTCCAACTTCCTCTGACTCTTTCGATCTCATTCCACTACATAGAGTGGGATGATTCTATGTAGTGTCCACTACATAGATGCATGTGTTTTCATCCTGATCCCAAGTAATTGATGGTCACATCATCACTTTTAGTCCAAATACAGTTATACACACATTAAGGCCAAAGCTGCTTCTACTTCCCGGTGGTTGATGTCATCTGAATGGCCTATGTACAGCTGTCCACTAGGTCTTACACTTAGATCTTAAAACTGTCCTTAGACTCATGGCCCAGTACCTTAAAGCATTGTAACTCAGATCTTTTGGTAGTTTGCTGAGGATAAGAAACAAGTCAAGTTCATTTTAAATCTCTGATTTGCAAATGGTACATTGGGTCAAGATTTATACTCTCTTTAAGTTAAAGAAATGAGGTTTTCAGATTCCTTGATGGGTCAGACCTGGCAATAAATTTTAAAAACTTATAAGATATAAGTTGACTCAAAATGAAACCTCAAAGCCTTTCTTTATGAGGAATAAGGGTCCTTCTGTTTTTGCTTATCAGACATCTTCTTTCTCAGGTTTTGATAAAAGACATGGAGAAAGGCCATAGTTTGCTGAAGTCGGCCAGAGAAAAAGGCGAGCGGGCCGTGAAATTCTTGGAGGAAAGTGAGGCTGAGATGCTTAGGAAGGAGATCCATGACCACATGGAGCAGCTGAAAGACCTGACCAGCACTGTCCGGAAGGAGCACATGACTCTGGAGAAAGGTCTTCATTTAGCCAAGGAGTTCTCAGATAAATGCAAAGCTCTGAGCAGGTGGATAGCAGAATACCAAGAAATCTTGCATGCTCCTGAAGAGCCCAAAATGGAACTGTATGAGAAAAAAGCACAGTTATCCAAATACAAGGTAATGCCTTGGCGCCTGCTGATGGATGGATGTGACAGCCAGGGCGGGCAACTGAATGGGAGAGAGATGATTCCTGGGGTGTGTCATGTGCATGGGTGCTAAATATTACCCCATATGTCCTTTTGCTCCTGACCCATGCAGGTTAATTCTGCTCTGCACACTGCCTTGGTAGTACTTTTCCTTTCAGGGACTGATAGCTAAAGTTGATATAATCAGTCAATGGACACCTTTTCTTACAATGTGGTCTGGGTATTTTGATCTGTGTGACGGTGTCCAACCCAGATCCAGGGCACCTCATTTGGCTGAAGGTGTCTATGAGTATGGCCCACCGGCAAATCAGAAACTTACTTAAAATCTTACGAGGATTTTTTTAAAATCTTTTCTTCTTTCTGGAACTTGGTTGCATGATTCTTAAATGTGAACTCTATAGATGACAACATATCTGTCCCACGTAGAGGCTTCTGCTTATTTTTTGGTGCCCAAGGCTGCCAAACATCTATCTGACCAAGAAATTGAAAATGAAATATCAGAGCTTAAAGAGAATAACTTCTAATTGACCAATTGTAGATAAACACCAGGGGGTCTGTTCCTGAAGGACAGTAATGCATGTGGCAGATACGGAAGAGGTACAGAGATAGAGTTTCACCTGTTCTAACTTTCAAAACAGTTATCAATGCTGGCTTCCAGTCCTGTGTGATGCCGTGCCATATGAACAGCTTATACATTGCTTCCCCTCTGGACTTAAATAAAGAAATTTTGACTTGAGAGAAAAAATATTGATCTCACATGAATGGCCCAGTGCTCTGACACAGGTATAAGTCACCAGTATTTGAAATGGGCCTGAAGGAGCTAAGTCTTTAAGAATGATAAGTGCCGCTCACCCTGAAACTGCTTCTCCAGAGGCTTGTGCAAACATCTGGAGTTGCCACTTCTGTGTCCATGGCCTCTCTGCCGGGCCTGGCATCTTGTTGTTGAGGATGCATCCATGAGAATGACCTTTTATACCATCACAACTCCCATCAAATTCCTCATCTAATTAATTAGTGCCTTTAGCATCTCAGCAATTTTGCAGCTGGAATTTGCTTTCATAATGCCCCCTCTGACCCAAACTGAAACAGATTTCAAGACCTTGTATTGAAAGACAATGGCTTCACTCCCTCTTATGTTGACGTTTGTCTCTGCCGAGAGCACTGGAATGGGAGACAGAAATATAACCTGCATTCAATTTAACTAAATCTATCCCATACTGTCTGCTCTACTATGAAAGTTTGTTGTGTGTGTTTCCTTCTTTTGTACCCAAATAGTGTTAGGCATGGTAAAGCATTTTCTCTTTTATGTTTTATTGGTTGATTCAATAACTATTTCCCAGCTCTTTCTCTGAGGCAGGTGGTGTCGTGCCTGCCAGAGGATCTGTGCATGTTTGTCTTGTCCATCTGAGTGAAACGACTCTGCTTTTTCTCTTCTCTTTTCTCTGTAACTCAAGTCACTGCAGCAGATGGTGTTATCCCACCAACCCTCCGTAAACTCAGTGCAAGAAAAAGGTGAAGCTCTTCTGGAACTAGTGCAAGATGAGACGTTGAAAGACAAAATACAAAAACTTCAAAGTGATTACCAGGACCTCTGCAGCATAGTGAAGGTGAGAGGAGAGAGACAGGGGAGTGCTGACTTCCCAAACTGTGAGCCCGCCTCCTTGTGCCGTGCCACAGAACGTCACGGACTGATACTAGGCATGTGGGCATTTAGCAGCTGCTGACTGGTTCTCCATTCCTGATGACTTTCTATTTATTTAATTACCTATGTGACTGTGGGAATGGAGTGCAGGACCTTGAATGTACTAACTATGCACTTTACCCTGAGCTGCATTCCCAGCCCCAGTCTAGTAGTTTTCTGATGCAAGTCACACTGTCTACCTACACAGTCTAAAGTAGGTTTTGGGCTTGAAAGTCAACTCTGACTGGTATCTGTTTTGTAGGAGCGTGTTTTCAGTCTGGAAGCGAAAGTCAGAGACCATGAAGACTACAACAGTGAGCTCCAAGAGGTAGAAAAATGGCTCCTGCAGATGTCCAGCCGGCTGGTGACACCTGACCTTTTGGAGACAAGCAGCCTAGAGACCATTACCCAGCAGCTCGCCCATCACAAGGTATAGCTGATCTCAGCACAAGATGGCTTTACTACCTTGTGCATGTATGTACACGTGTGTGTGCGTGTGCGTGTTCATGCAGAACTGTAGCACTGAATTGTAATGACCATTCCTTAAGAGTCAAGTCTGAGTCTCAGCACATCTGACAATAGAGAGCCATTGACGTTGATACTAAAGAGAATCAAGAATGCTCAAACTCGAGCATTCTGCTTCTGAATACATAGTTATACTTTGCTTGCTCTCTGTAAAGCTAATAGCTTTGTACATTAGAGTTTAGTCCATGTAAGAGTCATTTACCCAAGGAAGGAATTACTTCTGTTTTAGAAATATGTAGCCAAACAGGAGACACAAGACTCGTAATCAAAGTCTGCGTTCTGGCCAGACTCGACGCTTTCCTTGCTGGGGCCTCAGCCTCCCTGAGACATGTTATTCTCCTCCTGTCTCCCATCATAACTGTGCTGCTTCTCGCAGGGGATGAGAGTCATGGGGTCATTGTGTGAACCACCAGATGCGACACTGAGATCAGATAGTCCGCTCTTTGCTGGTATTTGGATGAAAGGAAAGCATCTATTGTGCTGATATATTATGTTAAGCACCAATGAGATACCAGCCCAGTAGACAGTCCACGCTTGCAGTAACCTCAGCATGGGGACTTTAATGTCTTTCCTCTTCCTCTTTTTTGGCACAGGATCTTATACAGCTCAGGCTGGCCTCAAACTAGAGATGTAGCCAGGGATGACTGAATTTCTGATTTTCATGCTTTTACTTCTTCAGTGCTAGAATTACAGGCGTTTGCCACCCATGCCTGGTTTATGTCATGCTAGTGATCAAACCCAGGCCTTCCTGGGTTCTAAGTGGACCTTTTAGCAACTGAGCTGTGTTTCTAGCCCAAAATGTGATATTTCTATTTCAACTTGAAGACAAAGTGGTTTCCAACTGGGTATATAATGTCCAATCAGCCAGCACCCTTAAAAGGGAGAGCTTTGTGCTACTGAGAGACTAATCCAAGATTCTTTTAGATAGGTGATGTGTCCACTCAGGCACCCCTGTGTTGGAATGTGTCACTTGTTAGCATTTTGTAGCATCAAGCAATTCAAGCCTGGCTTGAAGTAGTGGTTCTTGTTCCCTGAATGAAGTATGAGACTGTTCACTGGAAAAGTCATGTAGGAATAAAGGTGTGAACTGAAATCCAACAGAATGCTGTCTAAAACTGGGGGCTTAGCTATTTACTACTGGGTTCTCTTGATCTGTTGTATAAGCTCTCTGTGTTTTAGCCGCTCGTCTACATGACAGTCACAGCACACATTTATTAGAACATATATATGATTTCTAGGCAATAGCTAGTAATTAATTTTAAATTGTGATCATTATTTTTAGTAATATAAATATTACTGGGTGTATATTAAATATACAAATTAATAACTAGATATGATATTATTATAGACATCTGAATAGAAATAAATAAGAGCTAGATAATTTGAGGTAAAAATCATGCCCTAGTCATAACTTATAGATAGAACACACAGATGGACATCCTTTACTTTGACTGTATTACTGTAGAATAGATAGCTCTTTGAGACTAGCCATGAACACACTCTAGTCTTAAAATTACTTCATTGCTATCAGTCCCACAGATTCATTCACTCTTCCCACTGGTGGATCCCTGATATGTGTATGCGAGTTTTTATTGAATACATATCTAAGATAGATCATAAAACTCTTTATAAAACTTTATTAGACAATGAAGTTATGATCTTAAACTCTCTGCTTAATGAAGAGGCTGATCGATGCTGAGAGCGGAATTATGGGAGTTTCATGTGCGCTTCTTCCTCTTTGTAGGCGATGATGGAAGACATCGCAGGCTTTGAAGAGCGCTTGAACAACCTTAAAGTCAAAGGTGACACTTTGATCAGCCAGTGTGCGGACCTTCTGCGATCGAAACTGAGACAGAGTGTGCACACTCAGCTGCAGGGCACAAAGGACAGCTACTCGGCACTCTGCAGCACTGCCCAGAGGGTGAGTACGCGGCGCGCTCTGTCTTCTGTGATCTGTCCAGGCAGAGGTTTGCACAAACTGGATTGATGGCCCAAGTCTTTGGGATAGGTTTGATACTTTGCCAGACAGAACACAAGAGAATGGATTGTACAGCTTCTGTGTGAACCCAAAGCAAGCATGACATGTATCTGCTTCATGTGTTAACGCTATGAAATTCAGATATCCGGTTTCTTCCAATCTTCTTATTCAAAGACTCAATTAAGAAAAGATAATGGGCTTAGAATGTTGCTCTGTTGAAAGAGTGTTTGCCTAGCATCATTTGGACCTCAGTAACATATAAGCCAAGCGTTATGGCACGTGCCTATAACCCAGCACTCTACATGTGAAGTCTATAGAGTCCAAAGTTCATGGGCATTCTCACTACATTTCAAGTCCAAAGCCAGCCTGGTGTCAGGTGACGTGAATCTGTGGTTTCAAAAAGAAAAGAAAAAAGAAAAAGGCTAACACGTTGTTTAGTAAGTTGGGTGTAGTGGCTCGTGCCTGTATCTCTTACACTTGGAAGGTGTAAGGAGCATGACTTTCATGAGTTCAAGGCCAGCCTGGGTACAGAGAGAAACTGTCTCCAAACAAACATAGGCAGAAGTTATATTACCTGTTTTCTATTTATTTGCCATTTATTCTGTCATACTAAAATGAACACATTTAATACTCATTCATTAAATTTTTTAACACCATAAAGTCTAGCTTAGGCAATATTTTTGTGCACAGATTAAGTACATGTCAGTTTTGAGTTAGACTTTAATAGATACACATCCATAAAAAAAATTCTTAGTCTTACAACGATAAATCTAAGATAAGTAAAAATTGCTCTTCAAATAAAAACAAGTATAAATGAATTGCTTTCTATTATTGTAAAAAAAAATTTGAGACACAGCCCAACTGTGCAGCGTTGACTAACCTGGAATTTGCTATGTGGTCCGAGCTGGTCTTGAACTCAAACCTACCGGCCTCTGCCTCCAGTGTGCTAGAATTAGATGAGTATACCATGACTCCCAGTTATTATAGGAGTTTTTAATGATATCAAATGTTTGTATCAGTTTCTAAAAGTCTTCCTTATGTTTTTGTTGTTGTTGTTGTTATTGGATTAGGAACAGTGACTTAGAATGATGTATGTTCGTCAAGACAGATAAATGATGCTAGTTGATTGCTCAGATTTGAAAATTTCACCTTAAAACAGTTTTGAAAAGAATGGGAAAAGTTGCAGATAGGGACAAAGGAGAAGAGAGGATAGGAAATATCGTAGCTGTGCAGGGTGGTTCCGATAGGCTCCTTCACTCACTCTCTCCACAAAATCCAGTGTTCACTGACTGCCCTGATAGCTGGCTTTTTCTTCACATGGACAACTTAGATTTGTTTAAAAAATGATAAATAGGGGCTAGAGAGATGGCTCAGCGGTGGCTGCTCTTGCAGAGGACCCAGGTTCGATTCCTAGCACTCACACAGCTACTAACAACCTTCCATGACTCTAGTTCCAGGGGAGTCTATGCCTTTTTCTGACCTTTGTGGGCATTGCATGACATGGGTGTGCTTATGTTCATATAGGCCACACACTCATACATATAAAATAAGAATAATAAATAAAATATTTTTTAAAATCTCTTAAAAATTGATGACTGTTGGAAAGGCAACCATTATTTTCAAAACTTAAAAAGCAAATGAAACTCTTAGAAATCTGAATATGCTAAAGTTTGCAAAAGTGATAGAGATACCCATCCCTTTTGGTACTAGGGAATGAATCTAGAGTCTTTAACATGCTAGCTTTATGCTCATCTATGGAATATAGCCCCAGTCTTGTTTTTATTTCGTATTTTGAGACAAGGGTGCACTAATCCATGCTGGCAGACTTGAGCTATCTCGGTAGCTCAAGTGGGCCACTTTGATTGTATAATTGAGAACAAATTCATTGGATAGAAAAAATAGATTAATGCCTCTGAATTGCAGTTCTGGAATATAATTTCCAAAGTGGAAAGATGTCTTCAAACTCTCCTCCTTTTGACAGGTCATAATTTAGTTCTTGTTGGACCCTACTCCACGAGCAGACCCATCTTTTAAAGATGATGTTTCAGTTTTACTTTTTTGTTCCTAACTTAAACAAAAAGTACAATATTTCTAATCTAGAGAAAAAAGTTTCAGGAACTTCTGACTTATGTTCCTGATCATTTATTTCAATGACTTTATGTACTGTAACACATTTTGGGTCTTATATGAACACTGAGCCTGTTATCTCCACCTAATCAGTATGTTACATTGTGTTGTGTGGATATATTGAGAAATTATAAACTGGGTTATGGCCATTGCATTTTGCAACATTTTGGGAACTATGCTACTGCCTTAGATGATGCATGGTGTTGGAGAGGCCTGCAGATTTAAATGAACCGCTCAGCCTGTTTCACCCAATTCCAGTGCTCTTTCTAGAGACAGAAATTAAATCAACACTCACTACCTCGGACTGTTCTCAGGTGTACCGGAGTTTGGAATATGAACTTCAGAAGCATGTCAGCCGGCAAGACACCTTGCAGCAATGCCAGGCGTGGATCTCTGCGGTCCAGCCAGACCTGAAGCCCAGCCCACAGCCACCTCTCAGCAGGGCAGAAGCTGTTAAGCAGGTAGTAGATTCTGCACAGTTTGTTTTTCTTATGAGTCATCCATTCAGTCAAAACCTTTAATGATCCAAAGTGTTGTGGCTTCTGGGAACTTCAAAGTATAAGTTGGGTCTGATCTAATTCATGTTTTGACCAGAGAGCAGTACAGAACAATGGCATGTGAGACTGTAAAATAGAAAGAAGTGGTTCTTTAACCACGTTAACCAAAGCTCAACTCTGAAACCTAATCAATGGGTGTCCACTGGCTCCATCACTTAATTTCTCTGAGCCTCAGTTTCCTCTTATGTCAAATCAAATGATGATTGTAAATGCAACTATGCCTCAGTTTCCATGAGGGATTGTGTTCAGAGCCCCTATGAATACCAAAATATATAGACGTTCAAATTTCAGGTAGGAAATGATGTAATATTAGCATAATGGCTCATATCTACCCAGATTCTTTACCTCCTCTCTAATTATGCCTAACCATGATGCAATATAGCCCTGCAAAAATGTTGCTATGTGTTACTGTATAGGGAATTAGGACAAGGAAAAATACCTGTGCATATCCAAGAGAGCCACAATTTTGTGGTTTTCCCATTGTTTTCAATCAACTGAATCTGTGAGTGTAGAATCTGTAGATAGAGAACTTGCTGCATACATGTCTGAAAGCTATGGTGAAAATTCAGATCTCATCTTACAAATGAACATGTTTTGTAAACACAAAAGCCGTACTAACGTCTCCCACGTTTGCAAACAAAGTGCTTAAGAAGTTATTGTTGAATGAGTGATGCATGGAATGTTAATTGTTGTCATGTGAAAGAATCCTATTGCATGTTAATATAATATTCTCAAGCTTAAAATCACTCTACAGAGACTTCATTAGAATACGAGGGAATTGGTTTCCAACAATTTGTGCTTAGAAGAAAAGCAGTGCAGTGCTAATCTCGTGGGAAAACACTTAGAGGAATCTAGTTACGAATGTTATTACTGCCAGATGAATGAATGATATGAAATAAAAAATTCAATTTTCTTACCACTAACTGAGATTAACATAATACACTTGTTCATTTAATCCTCACGGAGAATGTATCTACTTCTTAGTCTCATGTCTACTGGCTTATGCCATTTACATTATTTAAGTCATGGAAAGGTTCACATCAGCACACATTTTATATTTTATTAGGCACTGATCCAGAGCAAATGAATTATGGCTCTTTTTGAGGCAAGAAAAAAGAATTCAAGGCTATCCAGATTCTGGTTTTGTTTTTCAGCTTTATATTTTTTATTGTACATCAGTTGTACAAAACTGGGTTTCTTTGTGGCATTTTCATACATGTGTAAAACACCCTCTGGTCACCCCTTCTCTGCTCTCTCTTACCCCCTGCTCTTCTCTTCTTCCAGATCCCTGATAGACCCTTCACTCGTGTCCATTTTAAGTTCTATAATTTCCATGTATGAGAAAAAAACACGAGATAATTGTCCTAAGTCTGACTTACTGCATTGGATACAACAATCCCTAGTTTCATCGATTTTCCTACACAGGACATGATTTCCTTCATCTTCAGGACTGAATACAAAGCACCATTGTGCAACTCTGCCACATTTACTTTACACCATTAACTTTCTGTAGTCGTTCCTTGTCTTGTGGGTCTTTATTCAAAATGTGTATTTTGTTCAAAACACTCCAAAATGAAGCTTATGTCTTCCCCGTTCTTGTCTCCACCAGAAGAGGGGCCAGGAAGCAAAAGCATTCCTCCTAATAGCCTTTTTCCAAAACAACACAAGATTTACTAGACCAGGAGAAAACATAACCACAGGCAAACACTGATCTTGCCTGGATTCCAGATTGAGCGGCTCAGTGGTTCACTGGCTCTGCCCTCCCACAGTCTTTCAAAGTGTCTGCCTCCCACTTGGAAGTCACCACAGAAAGGAATTAAAGGCTGTGGTGACATCTGGATCTCAGCGGCACTGAATAGGGAAGCAAATTCGTTTGTCATGTTTTGTTTCTGTTCTTCTTCTCTGTTTTGTTCTGAATAGTATCTTCCATGACAATAATTGTGTTTGTGTCAGACTGTGCAGACCTCAGGGGCTGGCTAGTGTAGACATATGGCTGTAGAATTCCACTGCTGATAACTTCAGAGGCAGAGCCAAGCTTTGACCAGCATCTGCTCCATGGCCTCAAGATTTATTTTGTTGCTCCAATACCTCCCCAGTGCTCAACACTCCACAAATATATAATGACAGCATTCCATATGACCCTAAGAAACTGGCACAATGATATGATTCCATCCAGAATCATATGTTTTTATAAGGCATGAAATATGAATTAGGGAAATGAGAAAAAGTACCCACAGATTTGCCTTTGAAGTAAACTTTTAATCAAAAATCCCTTGCACCTGTTTGTAGTGGTTAGCATGAAGCTAACTTTATGAATCTCAACATAAATTATTATCAAATACTGATAGCTTATTCTTTTGTCATTTCTAAAAGTTGTGGGGGCCATTGGGGAACACTTATTAATAACTGAACACATCTCCAGTTGCCGTCATTGGCAGTGGGTGGATGCTACTTGGTACCAAGCAGGTACAGGCCAAAGATGCTGCTGAACAGTATGCACTGTGCAGGACAGACCTCCCCTCAGCAAGCTGTTTAGCCTCAAATATCAATGGTTCTGTGACGGGAGACTCTGGACTAGAGGCAGAAACCAGAACACTGGTGTGGACGTCTTATTTCATCTCACGGAGTGGACTCCAGTTCCATCCATTTTCCTCCTCAGGAAATACTCTTCTTTACAACAGAATAAAGCCCCACTGTATACACACATATCTTCTTCAGACTTTGAGCTTTCTTGAGTCATTTCTTGTCTTGTGGCTCTTTATCACAGATGTAATTAATCACTTCTAAAAGCCTCTGTGACTTGGTCTCTGTCCTACCTCTTCTCCTGCTCCAAACTTTGCATCTGCTGTCCACCTGAGTGGGTTGACCTCACCCCTGTATGGCTTGCCCCGCAGTGTGTTCACATCTAACTCTCTGAATGGTCTTAGACACCATCGTGAAGCGGCAGCATTTCCCTCTATTGTCTCACCACCTTTCTTTTTTTTCCCACCTGCTCTTTGGCACTATCAGAAACCATGTTGCGTATTTGTTTGGTGATATATTACCTGTCTTCCTCATACGTATGTCAGCTCCATAAGAGCCAAGGTTATGTCATGTAGACTGCCTCATGTGCAGTATCTAAAACAGAAGTCTGTTTTTCTGTGTTTCTGTGTGGAAATGAGAGATCTACTTGCAGAAGCCCCTCTTGGGATTGTAGACAGGAAAGAGCAGGTGACGCACATCCTGCAGAGAAAGGAAGCCTAGCCTGCTATGGCTCTGCAGTGAAGCTTCCCACCTCGCCAGGACTTTGTTCTTGTTTCCAAGCTATACAAATGCATGCAAGAAGCAGAAAAGCATGTGCTGTACATTCTTTCTCTGAAACGAAAAAGAAATGTGAATATTAGCAGAAAATCTGGAAAGACCAGAGAGAAGCCTTGGGTTTTCCCCTTTCACAGACCATGAAGACAGCTTTAATTATAACAAGAAGCAGATGGTGGACAGACAGATCTGTGTTTTGAATTATCTCCCATGAGTCACAACTATATTTTAGGGTGATGGTAAAAACATTGACATAACGAGCTGATTTTTAAAAAAAATATCAGTAACCTACTACCAGCCACACAAACCAACATTCACTATGCGTGTGAAATAGTGCACCCGCCCCATTCACTCTGACAATTACTGTTTTTCAGGTAAAGCACTACAGAGCTTTGCAAGAACAGGCCAGAACCTACTTGGATCTCCTTTGTTCCATGTGTGACTTGTCAAACTCGTCTGTGAAGAATACAGCAAAAGACATTCAACAAACAGAGCAACTGGTAAAAAAAAAAATAATAATAATAATAACAATCACGTTGAAGTGACTGTTTTCTTATAAGTGAGTTCAAAGAAAATATTTCTTAGGTTATTCTTGGTATACTGTTCTTATAGCCATGAAATGTAAATCAGCATTTGAACTGTAGCCAGCTCATGGCATGGTAACCATTGTAAAGGTTTGGAGTTGTTTAGTCCCATCTAGCCACCACCTTCTTCATCTTCACTTCTTAGTTTCTTCTTTCTGTTTCCTCACTTCTTTATAACAATTTTTGTTCTTTTCTCCTTTTTTTTTCCTTGAAGTAATATTTAGTCTGATAGCTAGTGTTTAAATCCAGAAGGTGATACAATTCATATATCTTTAACAGAAATGATTCACTAAAACAAACCATACACTTTCAAAAACCAGCAGAGCAGATCAAAAGATAATCTAGAACATCAGTAGCTCAGTGTATAGCAATTTATTCACGCAATCCCACCACACAAGATGTTGAGGCAGGGTAATTACCAGAAACAGGCTGTGTGATACCCTAACTCAACAAATAAGACAATCAGAGTAACAAATAACAAAAAACTCAGAATTTCATAAGACAAAAAATAAATATAGGCTGGAGAGATGGCTCAGCAGTTAAGAGCACTGGCTGCTCTTGCAGAGGACACAGGTTCAGTTCCCAGCACCCATATGAAAGCTAACAGCCATCTGTTGCTCCAGTTCCAGGAGATCCGATGCCCTCTTTTGACTTCCACACGTTGCACTTACATACATGCAGGCAAAGCACACATACACATAAAGTAAATAAATATTTTTTTAAAGTGTAAGAGATAGCATTGTAAGCCTTTTCTTATTACCTCAGTACATATTTCAGGAGCCAAACAGATTGTCTACTACAAGGCCCAATATGAAAAACTCTTAGGTCAACTTTGAACTCATAAACTGTTAAATGTCTTGGGTATTCACAGCACTGATTGAAATACCATGGGAAAAACTCTTAGATATTTAAATTATTTTTAAAATTGTATTTATTATTCTTAGTTTATGTGTATGATTGTATTGCCTACATGCAGTGCACCCATGTCGTGCAGTGCCCACAGAGGTCAGAAGAGGGTGTTGGTAGCCTTGAACTGGAGTTAGGACAGTTGTTAGCCACCATGTGGGTGCTGGGAATTGAACTTAGGTCCTCTGCAAGAGCAGCTAGTGCTCTTAATTGCTGAGCCATCTCTTCATCCCAGATCTTTGAATTCTTTAGATGCTCTAAAGCTAAAGGAAAACCTGCTTTTCTTAAGACAGTACTACTTAGATCTATCTGTGTGTACATACATGGTCTTGGTCTCTGCACATGCCCCTGCTAAAGAACTGCACCCCTGATTTACTGAACACCAATGTCTCTGTCTATGACTCTGAACTTTTACCACTGTGCATCCTCTAGGTTGAACAAAGGCTGGTCCAGGCACAGAACTTAACCCAGGCCTGGGAAGAGATCAAGCACTTGAAAGCTGAGCTCTGGATTTATCTGCAGGATGCTGACCAACAGCTGCAGAACATGAAGAGGAGGCATTCAGAACTGGAGCTAAATATTGCCCAGAACATGGTCTCCCAAGTAAAAGTAAGAACTGTCTTCTCTCCAAAGGAGATAAATGAAGCCAGGGCAGAGCAAAAGATGACATGTATTTGGTGCATCCACTTCAGTATGCCTGGGTGTCTTTCCATCTGGGTGTCTTTCCATCCTCAGGGAGCAGCACAGCTAATCAAGGTGTACAAGAGCATTCAAGAATTGAAGCAGCTCTCTGGTGACAGGGAAAGACAGATGTGAAACTAAACACCCAGAAGCTAAACATAGTAATTCATAGCTGGAGTCCACCTACTTTGAGGTTAAGACAGGAGAATATTTGAGCCTGGGAGCTCAATGCTAGCACTACCAGGCAACATAGCAAGACTCTGTCTTAATAAGCACATAAATAAATATTAAATACTCATTATATTTTTGGAGTTCCACATGGCCATTCTTCTTTGAAAACATTCACTGCATTCTTTGTTTCTTAGAAAGAAAGCTGTCACTTAGCCCACAGAAGGAGGGGACTGCTGTTAAGCAAACACAAAGCCATATTGTTATTATTCAGATTTTCATTACCATATAGCTACAACTCTAGGAGTTTAGACCTATTACTTAATTACATTCCTGCTATTTAATTAATGTAAATATATAGAAATATGATTTATGACATGTATACTGTAAAGTATGATAGAGAGTGACTGTAAGTATATTGACTTGATTGGAAAGAGGATCACATTTTAAATAAACTGTGAGGTTTTTTTTCTATGACAATGAATTATCTTTATTTAGTACTAGGGTACTATTTATAGTTACAGAAAAAATAGAAGATACTATAGATTAATTTTTTTCATAAAATAAAAAATTCCTTAAAATTATTTTTGTGAAAATTAGAACCTCACTTCAAGGATACAAACTTTTAAATTTTGGTAATAATTCTCAAAATAACAGAATATACCAAAAACTTTTCAAAGGCATTCTGATTTTTACACAGTTGGAAATATATGTTCATAAGAAGATATGGAGATCTTTGGATTTTCAGTTTTTAGATTTTAGAGGCCTTGGGTCTATGTTTCACTCTGTCTGTGTACATGGGAACGTTTTTCACTCATTTCCTATTTTCTGTTGGTGCCTTTAGGATTTTGTTAAGCAGCTACAATGCAAACAGGCATCAGTGAGCACTATCATAGAGAAGGTAAACAAGTTAACAAAGAAGCAAGAGTCTCCAGAACACAAGGAAATAAACCACTTAAATGATCAGTGGCTGGATCTTTGTCTTCAGTCTGACACTCTGTGTGCACAAAGGGAACAGGATCTTCAGAGAACCAGCGATTACCATGACCGCGTAAATGTTGTTGAAACATTCCTTGAAAAATTTACTACAGAATGGGATAACCTGGCCAGGTAACAGAAATACTCCAGTGGGTTACCATAATGCTAAGCCACAAGTTGATGTAATGTCATTAGGTCCTGACATTGTATGGATACAGACTTGTAGGTTTTCTAGTTTAATACTAATTACCAGAGAGTAAGAGAAATGTTTGAAAACAGCACTGTTTTTCTCTGACTTCAGAAACTATTCCAAAGAATAGTTTATGAATATCTCTGAATAGTTCTACTGTTATCTAATTGGGAATCATTGGTTATCCCTCATGAGCTTGTGAAGTACATCCATCTTGACTCTCTGTGTTCCAAAAGTTTCTTACTAAGTCTATGAAATGATATATTCTATATGATTTAGTCAAGTTTGGCCATTATATGAGTTTCTCTTCTCCCTAACCAAATAGATGATAAAGAAAGAAAAGAAAGAGGAAGGAAAGAAGGAAGGAAGGAAGGAAGGAAGGAAGGAAGGAAGGAAGGAAGGAAGGAAGGAAGGAAGGACAACTTGAGGAAGAATTTATTTGGGCTTGCACTTTGAAGGAATACAGTCGGTTGTGGAAGGGAAGATGGGGCCAGTAGAACACCCCCTTGTGGCAGGAGCATGCAGCTCACCCACCACATACTGAAACAGGAAGCAGAGAGCAAATGAGAAGTGGAACTGAGTTCAAACATCTCAAGGCCGACCCCCAGTGACCCACTTCCTTTAGCAAAGCTCCGCTTCTTAAAGGTTCTACAACTCACCTAAGCAGTACCAGCAGTTGGGGACAAGTGTTCAATCACGTGTGTCTATAGGGGACATTTCACATTCAGAGCACAACAGTCATAGTCTAGAAATTAGCAAACAGTTTGAATTCAGTTATTTTGTGTCCTTTGAGATTTGGGGTTCTTGAATCCTTCAGAGATTTTATTTTTTTGAAAAATAAGTATGGTCCTTCCATAAATATTGCACATCATGTATGCAGTTTTTCTGCCACAATCTGTTAGTTTATTGCAGTGACATGCCAGATGTTCTAGATGTAGATGAATCATGTTGGGGGTTTTGCTGCTTGTTTAGTTGAGGTGCTGTTTTCTGATTTGTTTGCTTTCCCTTGGTGTTTAGCACTTTACTGGTCTGTGTATTATAGCCAGTCAGTATCAGCGATATTCTCCATAGTTCCAGTTTACAGTAGGGCCATAGACACCCCAAACCTAATGTGCCCAAATCCAACCACAGTTCTCATACTTTAAAACTGATCACTTGTAAATTCAAGACACACTAAAAGAGCCAACTTTTCCATCTATGCTTCGTAATGGGAAAGGTAATGATTCTTTAAATCACATATTTGTTTTAAAGATCTCTCATATCCATCTTTGCAGCTGTATAAAAATATCTAAATACATATAAATAGCTCTTAGAGACATTGGTTGTACCTTCTAGATTGGACTGTCTAGCACTCTAGCATTTACTCTATCTTGCTCCCATAAGAAAGTATATAATGCTCTTATTATTAATGACATTCAATGCATTTTTATAATGCAGCAGCTCAGTATTTCTCAGTGTGTAACTACGCAAGGTTATCTAGGGATCTTGTTACTGTACAGATTCTACGTAGCTGAAGAGATCCAGATGATGCTAAAAGCATGTGGTGATGTGACTGGTGGACAATGTTATGTTAAAAAAAAAGAATGGAGAAATACCTAGGCAACCTGCCTTGATTCAACTTCTGATACAGGGCTAGATGAGACTTGAATCCCATTCTAAATAGAACAGCTTTATCATTAGACTATAAATTCAGCTAGTCACCATGATCTAAGCTAAGAACATTCATCCACAGGAAATGCTGAAATGGCATTCAAGGTTGTAAGGAGCTAATTCACTCTTGTATATTTCAATGCATTTCTAGGTCTGATGCAGAAAGTACAGCTGTCCACTTGGAGGCTTTGAAAAAGTTGGCCTTGGTATTGCAGGAAAAGAAGTATGCTATTGAAGACCTGAAAGAACAAAAGCAGAGGATGATGGAGCATCTGAATCTGGATGACAAGGAATTAGTGAAAGAACAGACCAGCCACTTTGAGCAACGCTGGTTTCAGCTCGAAGACCTTGTCAAAAGGAAAATCCAAGTGTCAGTCACCAACTTGGAGGAGTTAAATGTGGTGCAGTCAAGATCCCAGGAGCTGATGGAGTGGGCCGAAGAGCAACAACCCAACATCTCGGAGGCCCTGAAGCAGAGCCCCCCTCCTGACATGGCCCAGAACCTCCTCATGGACCACCTGGCCATCTGCAGTGAGCTGGAGGCCAAGCAGATGCTCCTGAAGTCACTAACGAAGGATGCTGATCGTGTGATGGCTGACCTTGGCCTCAATGAGCGGAAGGTCATCCAGAAGGCACTCTTGGATGCTCAGAAGCATGTCAACTGCCTCAGTGACTTAGTAGGCCAGCGAAGAAAGTATTTAAACAAGGCTCTGTCTGAGAAAACCCAGTTTCTCATGGCTGTGTTTCAGGCTACCAGCCAAATTCAGCAACATGAGCGAAAGATCATGTTCCGGGAGCATATCTGCCTACTTCCAGATGATGTGAACAAGCAAGTTAAAACATGTAGGACTGCCCAGGCGAGCCTCAAGACTTACCAAAATGAAGTCACTGGGCTTTGGTCACAGGGTCGTGAATTAATGAAAGGAATCACAGAGCAGGAAAAAGGTGACGTGCTGGCGAAGCTTCAGGAGTTGCAGAGTGTCTATGACTCTGTTTTGCAAAAATGTAGTCACCGATTACAAGAGCTAGAGAAGAATTTAGTTTCTAGAAAGCACTTTAAGGAAGATTTTGATAAAGCGTGCCACTGGCTCAAACAAGCAGATATCGTTACGTTCCCTGAAATCAACCTCATGAATGAGAGCACTGAGCTTCACGCACAATTGGATAAATACCAGCACATTCTGGAACAATCTCCAGAATATGAAAATCTTCTACTCACACTGCAAAGGAATGGGCAGGCTATGCTCCCCTCCTTAAGCGAAGTTGATCATTCCTACCTCAGTGAAAAGCTAAGTGCTCTACCCCAACAATTCAATGTCATCATTGCTTTAGCTAAGGACAAGTTCTATAAAATCCAGGAAGCAATTCTGGCTCGGAAGGAATATGCTTCTTTGATCGATTTAACAACCCAGTCTCTGAGTGAACTAGAAGAGCAGTTTCTGAAGATGAGGAAGATCCCCTCTGACCTGATGGTGGAAGAGAGTGTGGCTCTTCAGGAGAGCTGCAGAGCCCTTCTGGGTGAGGTAGCCGGCCTCGGGGAGGCAGTGGATGAACTGAACCAGAAGAAAGAAAGCTTTCGCAGCACAGGTCAGCCTTGGCAGCCGGAGAAGATGCTGCACCTGGTCACCTCATATCACAGGCTGAAACGGCAAGCAGAACAAAGGGTCAGCTTGCTAGAAGATACCACGAGTGCTTACCAAGAGCATGCAAGGATGTGCCAGCAGCTAGAGAGTCAGCTGGAGGCTGTGAAAACCGAGCAGGCCAAAGTGAACGAGGAAACACTCCCAGCAGAGGAGAAGCTCAAAGTGTACCACTCCCTGGCAGGAAGCCTCAAGGACCTGGCGATTCTGCTCAAAAGGCTGGCGGTGCACCTGGAGGATCTCGCTCCGCACCTTGATCCCTCTGCTTATGAGAAAGCCAAGGGTCAGATCCAGACTCGGCAAGAGGAGCTGGAGCGGTTGACGTCTGGCATTGGCGAGACGGTGACGGAGTGTGAGAGCAGAATGGTGCAGAGCATAGACTTCCAGACAGAAATGAGCCGCTCCATGGACTGGCTGCGGAGGGTAAAGGCGGAGCTCGGCGGGCCAGTGTGCCTGGACCTCAGCCTCCAGGACATCCAGGAGGAGATCAGAAAGACCCAGATCCATCAGGAGGAGGTCCGGTCTAGTCTGAGGATCATGAGCGCCTTGAGTCACAAGGAGCAGGAGAAGTTCAGGAAGGCTAAAGAGCTGATCTCTGCAGACATGGAGCACACGCTGGCTGAGCTGGCGGAGCTGGATGCGGAGGTGCAGGAAGCCTTGCGCTCCCGGCAGGTCCGTAGGGGTGCTCTGCTTTCCATTTTTACATCGCTTCTTTGGAACCAGCCTTGACAAGTCTGATTTTGGTGGTTTGACTGGTTAAGAGCTGGTTCCTTAAGCGTTCTTTGTTTTAGCCAAGGGTGGTAGGCCATGCCCATAATCCCAGCGCTTGGAAGGTAGAGGCAGGAGGATTAGGAGTTCAAGGTCATCATCAGCTACATAAACATTTTGAGGGCATCTTGGGCTACAGGAGGCCTTATTTTAATAAGCTATCCAACATTGCATTTTTGATACTACATAGAATCCTCCTCAATAGTGGCATAAAAGGACAATTTTATTTTGTATGTATGGTGGTTACATTACATGTTCCCTGTTGGCTCCACTTTAATTAAATTAATATGTCAGGGTTTTCTCAGTTTTAGTAAAGACAATAAATAATTTTGATACTCTGTAGCAGATTCAGCCAGCTCAAGGAGAATTTCTTTTTCTTTTTGCTGTTAAATTGCATTCATTGTGCTGGGTTTCATAAGGACATTTTCATGAAGGTTTCCTCCTTCAGGCCTCCTCCTCTTCTTTTCATCTCTTCCTCTCATCAATCTCTTGCCTTTCCTTAGACATATTAACTTTTCTTTTCATATCATACATATATGTGTGTATTTATATAAGATCCAGAATATGTAAATGGAACTGGAGTTAGGATGGTTGTTAGCCGACATGTGAATGCTGGGAACCAAACCAGGTCCTCTACAAGAGCAACCAGTGCTCTTAACCGCCAATTCATCTCTCCAGTCCCACCATATTTTCTTTATTCCTCTGTTAATGGACACTGAAGCGGACTCCATAACTTCATTATTAGGAAAAGTGCTGCAATAAACATGGATGTACACGTGTTTCTGTGATATATTGAGTTGGAGCCCTTCTGGTAAATGCCCAGGGCCAGTGTGGCTGGGTTATATGGTACATCTATTTTTAGTTTTTTGAGGATTCTCCAGACTAATGACACTGATATATTTTCAAAACTTCTGAGCATGTATAGGCTTTTTATCTTGTACACTATTCCATTAACAATAAGCAACAGTAACAACCATTCACTAGCATTTGGGTTCTATTGGGTATTACAGGTGATGTGGAGATGACCTCAAGTATATGGCAGGATGTGCAGGTTACATATGAATACTGCAGAGGTCTTGTGACCAATGCCACAAAAAGGTGGTGTGAATATATTAATAAAGTATACCACCAACAAATGATTAATAATACTCTTTTTAAACCACATGAAACCTGACGTTTCTTGAATAGCATTGGATGGGGAGGAGCCAAAAAGAGTGAAGACAGATGGAGGACACTGACCAGCCCTGACTGAGACTCCTTCTTTTGTGGGGTGTCCCATCAGTTCCCTCATCTCCTCTCCTCTTCTTCAGGAAGGAGTGCTCCCTTCCTTGTTTCAACACAGCACAGCAGATGTTAAGATGATAAGATGTGGAGACCACAAACAGCATCGAGAACATGTGGGGAGCTTCCCAGATCGCCCTCCTTCTGGGCCTTGCACACTCTCCTCATTCGACAAAATAAAAAAAAGACCTAGTTGTGGCCAGAGGATTACTTTCTTTAATCCCCTGACCTTGAGGTTATGGATGTTGCTCAGTTGGTAAAAGTCAGTTGCTTACCGTGCATGGTCCTGCTGTTGACCCCAGCCCCGCTGGGTGTGGGACTGCATTCCTGTGTGCCCAGCACTTGGGAGGTGGATACAGTAAGAGGACCCGAAGTTCAAGGTCTTCCTCAGATACGTAAGTGTTTGAGGACACCTGGGCTTCATCAGACCGCTGACCACTCTTCTCAGAGTAATATCGTAGCCATATTGGGTTGGATCTGTATCATTCAGGCTTAGAGAAACACCTAAGTTTCAAGGATTATCTTCTCAGCACACAGAATCTTTCCTATCACTCTCCCTTATTTTTTTCATACAGATTAAGTCTAGCACTTTATATAGTGAAACTTTTAAAATTTGAGTGTGATTTTAATGAATGTAAAATGATGACTTTTAAAAACCTTTTAGTGTGCTTCTATCTCTTTATGTTGGTTCCAAAAGTTTTTAAACTGTTTTCCTGAACTGGGGTTGTAACTGAGAGCACAGTCTTTGTGTAACCTTTACAAGGCCCTAGGTTCAATCCTCAGTACCACACCAAGCCAAACAAAGCAGAAACCTATAGTCCAACAGCTGTAGTTACAGAAATGGTCCTCAGCACAGGGTAAGAACTGTCCTTATCACGTTTGGAAAACACAGGTCACCTAGCTTGTTTGTTTTGACTTGGTGATTTTTTTTTAAACACAATCTTAAATGCCTGTTAAAATGCCTCTGCTTCTGCCTGCTTGTTTGTATAGTCTCCACCCAAATGACTGCAGGCCACATTCCTAGAAGCACTTCTAGCCTCCAGGCTGACTCTTCTTGACTCTCCTTTCCCCTTCTTCCTTGTTCTGTGTTAATCCTTCTGCCTGGGTTTTTGTCCACCAATGGCTAGACAGAGTGGTTTCCCTTTCTTTGGATTTGAATGGCCAGGGCTTGTAGGTTCATACTTTGTCAGAAACCTGCTATTTTGTCTTTAGAGAAAGAAAACATAATTTCAAAAAACAGTCATGATGACAAGATAATTTTGATTTCATTTTTCTCCATATTTATTTATTATTTGCTTTAATCACAATGATAAAATTATAGCAAAATTGGCAGAAAGATAAAGGACTCTACTGAATTGCACCAGGAAAAAAATTTGTCAACACATCTGGTTACTTGTGATGTGCATTTATAGGATCGAGAACTAGAAAAGAAATGAAAAATTGAAATGAGGTTCTGCAGTCCTATTGTAAATGAGATTTGCTTTTATTTACAATTATTGTCTTTCAGGCTACCTTGACTGAAATATATGGACAGTGTCAAAGGTATTACCAAGTATTTCAAGCAGCTAATGACTGGCTGGAGGATGCCCAGGAAATGTTACAGCTGGTAGGCAATGGACTGGATGTCGAGAGTGCAGAGGAAAATCTCAAAAGCCACATGGACTTTTTCAGCACAGAGGGTCAGTTCCACAGTAATGTGGAGGAGCTCCGAAGTCTGGTGGCAAAGCTGGATCCGCTCATCAAGCCAACTGGAAAAGAAGAGCTAGCACAGAAGATGGCTTCTCTGGAAAAAAGGAGTCAGAGGATCATCCAGGATTCCCGTGCCCAGCAGGACCTCCTGCAGAGGTATTTAGAATGGTTTCAAACTTTATGGGTCATCAGAATTAATTTCCACACAGCACATAGTAAAATACTAATACATTGGGCATGTAGATGCAGTCTTCTCTCCTATTAGATATATTAACCTCAGAGATCTATGTAAAATAGCCGACTTTATGTTGCTTATTTATTTCTGTTGGACTCTTTCAAGATGCACAGTTCAGTGGCAAGACTACCAGAAAGCAAGGGAAGAGGCTATTGAGCTGATGAATGATGCAGAAAAGAAGCTGTCTGAATTTTCACTATGGAAGACTTCTTCTAGTCAAGAAGCTGAAGAAAAGCTGTCAAAACACCAGGTCAGTTTTGTTATTTTATTGTCTTTGAGTTCAGTTATAAAGAATCTCTGTGACATGATGGTTCCACAAACAGATCACACATTTTTTTTATTTCCATCTGACTCCCTTAAATATGATAAAGTGACAAGTAAGCACATTTCACAAAATGCAGAAGGGAATTTCAGAGCAATTTGCTTCTGATAAAATATGGTAATTAGGCATGGCAATAAAGGGCTGAGGTTCAGTGGGTAGAAGCATTTGCCACACAAGCATGACAACCTGAGTTCAATCCTGGAACCTGCCTGAATGGCAGATGTGGGGGCACACATCTGCAATCCCTGCATTTCTAGGGTCAGAAAAGAGACAGAGAGAGGAGAATCATTGCAAGCTCCAGTGAGCATCACATGGCATCTGAGACAACAGAAAAGACCCGCCTCAAAACGAAGGTGGAAGGAGAGAAGCGACTGTTGAAAAGTTTTTCTCTGACGTCTGTATACATGCTATGGGATGCACACATGTGTATATGCACGTACACGTACACACACAAGACATATATACATGAATCTTTTTGTTAAATGTCAGTAAATGGGGGCTGGAATAATGGCTCGACAGAGGACTCAGGTTTGATTCCGATCACCCACAAGGTAGCTAACAGTAATGCCAATTCCAAGGGAATCCGCTGCCCTCTATTGGCCTCTGTGGCCATAGCACTTACAAACATGCAAGTAATACACTCAGGTATAAAGTAAAACTAATAAATAAATAAGTAAGTAAATAAATAAAATGGCAGGAAATATTTTCTGTTTCTGACTTTGATTAATGTAAATAGATTATCACAAATTAACAGCTGATGTCCCCTCATCTGGCCGAGCAATATAAGAACAATTATAACATTCTAACATCAAAATCGAGTTGCTTTCATTTTTGTTGTTTTTTGAAATGTAGGAAAAATTTCATTAAAGTTGTGACTAAACTTTTGTCTTTACCCAATAAATAATATTCATTTTTAAAATTTCAAGTCTAACAATTAAATGAAATTGAAATTTAACTATTCAGGGAATCTAACTCTACTTTCCTGTTTATCTTTGGATCTTTGAGACAGGGTCTCATGTAATGCTGGCCTTGAACTCAATATCTAGCTGAGGATGACCTTGAACTCTTGATTCTCTTGATCTCTCTCCCAAGTGCTACAATTATAGACATGTGCCACCAGGCCTCCCTTAGGAAACTGACATTTTATAGAAATCCTTCTTTTATAGGTAGCACTGGGCTTAGAGTTTTAAAATCTCATTCTCTCTCTACCCATCTACTCGACTCCACCCTGCGCTAGGCTCTGGTGTCTCTGGTCGGCTCTTTCCATGAGAAAATTGCAACCCTGGAAGACAAAGCTTCACAACTGGAGAAAACTGGAAATGATGCTAGCAAAGCTACCCTGAGCAGGTCGATGACCACTGTCTGGCAGCGCTGGACACGTCTCCGTGCCGTGGCCCAGGACCAGGAAAAGATGCTGGAGGATACAGTGAATGAATGGAGGGCCTTGAGTGATAAGGTAACTTCCATTACGGATGGGTTCAAGATGTAATTTCAAAATCAGTATCTGATGCTTTTTCAAAGTTAGCATTATGAATCTTTTCCAGCCTTAAAAAAATTCCATGAAAAATATATTATGAAAATACGAGATGCGATGGAAAATTTAGTACCAAATCCAGGTCCAATGGGGCAGGGAAAGTAATAGACCACATGTGACTAAAGGTGGAAAGCGGGTACCGTACCGGGGACTGCAGGATGCACGTGGGGTTTAGGCAGGACACAGGGAGACAGGGAGGCTGGGGAGAGAGCACGTAGGCTCCATCATGACTGAGTGTGTCTGAGAATGCCATAAGGAAACCTGGGACTCTGTATGCTAACTTTAAAATGAAATTAAAATAAATAAGGGCCAATGAGATGACTCCGGAGGTAAAAACACTTGCTACGCTGGCCTGTGAGCTGAGTTCCATCCCTGGACCCCACAGTGGAACGAGAAAACTGAGCTCTGAAAGTTGTCCTCTAAATTTTGAATATGTGTGGCATGTGTGTGCCTACAATAACACACATATCACACACTCAAGCACTCAAAAAAAAAAAACATGTATCAGCATGATAACAAAATAAAACTTCATAAAGAAATTATTAAATGAAAACCGGGCAATTAAATTTTGAAAGGAATACAATCCATTGTGGGCCCATTTGTTTTCTAATCTTTTTCTGGAGAAAAATGTAGAATACTTTTCCTTTAACAATCAGTACGAATTTAATACATTTCTAAAATTCTGTGTGTAATTTCTTCCATCTCTTGGGTAAGGTTCAGTTTTAGCCACATCTTTATGACTCCAGGCACATATTCAAGGTAACTTAAATAGTGGGATATTTCATTGGTTTATTTACTTTATGGATATATGTGTATTGCTTGCATGCATATAAGTGTTCCCATGACATGCAATGCTGGTGGAGATCAGAAGAGGGCACCAGATTCCCCTGGGATGGGAGTTATGGATGGCTGTTAGCCACCATGCAGGGGCTGGGGACTGAACCTGGGTCCTCTGCAAGAGCAACCAGTGCTCTTGACCTCTGGGCCATCTCTCCATCCTGGTTTAAGTTTTTTAAAGGTTTATTTGTTACATATAGTCTGTGATTGTCCTGGTATGATTTGGGGATCAAAAATGTAAACCTAGAGTGAGAGAAGTGATTTTTCTTAAACATTAAGAAGATTGCCTCTGCTTTCATTTCCTGGAATCCAGAGATGACACCATTATGCTTAACGTGGTTCCAGATACTAATGTCAAAATGTGACATTTATTGGAACTGTCAAATATTTTTTATTTTAATTTTGAGCTTCATAAGATGTATGCTTGTCTTTAGGTTAAAGAAGCCACTGAAATGATTGACCAACTGCAAGGCAAATTACCAGGAAGTTCAGCAGAGAAAGCCTCAAAAGCAGAGCTCGTGGCCCTTCTTGAATGCCATGATACATGTTCACTGGAGCTGGAACAGCAGCACCTGGCCCTGGGTATGCTACAGCAGCGGGCACTGAGCATGCTGCAGGATGGAGCCGTACCGGGGCCTGGAGAAGAGCCTCCTGTCCTTCAGGAAATCATGACGATGCAAGATCGATGCCTCAGGTAATTACACACCTGCATGCATGCATTGTTCAGTGGGTCTTGACCCAAAGAGGGCACTGATGTAGTTGAGTGTGAAGCTGCTCCACCATACTTGCTTTAGAATGTAGGGGTCTCTTCCTGTCATCCCATCCTTTGTCTGACATAAATATTTGGCAATAGAAATTGAATAGAGTGATGAAATTATGGAGAGATGGCTCAGTTGGCAAAGCCCCTTCTGCACATGCATGAGGACCTGAGTGTGATCCCCGGCACATTAAAAAGAAATCTAAAAAAGCCCCACATGGCGGTCCATACTTGTAACCCCAGCACTGATGAAATGGAGATGGGCAGCTCACTGGTGCTCACTGGCCAACCAGCCTAGCCTACTTGGTGAACTGATGGCCAGAGAGACTGTCTCAGAAAACAAGACAGATAACTCCTGAGGAACAATGCCCAAGTTTGATCTCTGGCCTCCACATAAATGCACACATACATGTATCAGCACACATATGTATACCTCTAACACACACACACTGGAAAGCCAAACGGGCTCAGAATCTATCTTCCTGCATTTCAAAGTACTGATAGGAGATCAAAGGAATCATTTCAGTAATGTATGCAAAGAACACTGTATTAGTTACTTCTCTTGTTACATGACAAAAGACCTGATAGAGGGAACTCAGGGAAGGGAAGGTTGTTTTTGCCTCACGGTCTGGGGGATACAGTTCACTGTGTCAGGGAAGGGATCATGGCAGGATTGTGACGTGGCTAGTCACAGTGCATCCCCATTCAGGAAACAGAGAGATGAATGTGGTACTCAGTTCACCTTTTCGTTTTTTCCTTTTTATTCAGTCTGAGACACAAACCCATGGGATAGCACCATCTACATTTAGAAGAGGTTGTTCCTTTTCAGTTAAACGTCATTGTAAGCACCCTCACAAACTTGCTCACGGGTGCGTCTCCTAGGTCACTCCCAATCCAATCAAGTTGACAGAATTAACCATTACTGGTACAAACCAGAGGCAACTAATCTAGAAGAGTTGGGAGAGAAAACATTTCTTCTGCAACCAGAGAGGGAATCCATTTGAGCTAGGCCAGTGGACCGGCAGCATCCAGGAGTGCTTGGAAATAAATCCCTTGGGTGGGGAGGGGAGATGAGTGAGTCAGGAGATATGAAATGCTAAGTGTGGTGACACACACCTGTTAATCCAACACTCTGGAGGCTGAAGCAGGAGGATCATGGTGGGTTTTAGGTCAGCCTGGCTATATAGTAAATCCCAAGTCAGAGATGAAGTGTGAACAACTGAGCACTGTTTAGAATTACAGACAGTTCGTTGGCTAACAGCCCTCTAGGAACAAGCATGATACCAAAATGTAGACAGTTAGCCATGTTTAGTGTAGTGAACCCAGGATAAAGTTAATCTTCATGTTTTATAACCATCCTTGGGCCATAGACAAAGAGATGTCTTGAATTAATTTAATTCTTATGTTAACTAATGTCAACTCATACCAATCTACACTCACCTCTTTTAGTTATTGATGATGTCAAGATAATGTGATACTACATACTGAGAAATCTTTTTATCAGATAATTCAAGCTATGACAATGTTTTCATGGTGGCATGTCTAAAGCCCAACTCTTTATTCAAGGGCTGTCTTCACAGCCCACATATCTGGCATGTCACTTCTAGATACTGATGTCCAAAGCAGAAGCAAAGAATCCAACATTCCCTGGGTGTTCTGGATGGGAAAATGAATTCAATTCAGTGGCAGGTAACAGAGTCCACTCTCACATTTCCAGAGATCAATTATTCACTTCAGGTGACGTAAGTTCTTCTATTTACTTCAGTTTGACCTCAGTGTTACCGCACATTATCTGACAGTCTTACTGAAGTGTCCTTAGCTGCAAAGAAGCATCCTTTGTTCTATGGTGCTCATAAAATGATGGTGTGCTGGGAAGAGCTCCTTTCACTCTGTACCCACCTCCGATTTCTCCCTCTGATATATTGAAGCATGCAGGAGGAAGTGAGGACTCACGGGAAGGCGGCAAAGCAGGAGCTTCAGGAACGAGAAGTGGTGGAGACACAAATTCAATCTGTGAAATCCTGGGTTCAAGAAACAAAGGAATATTTAGGGAATCCAACAATAGAGGTGGATGCTCAACTGGAAGAACTGAAGGTACAGAAGCCTCCTTGTTCTCTGAGCCCATTATGTGAAAGATGCCTTTATTTTAGCTCCTTTCACTTATACTTATGGAAATTATGAATTAAAATCTTTAGGCATGTGTTTTATAAGTATAATGTACTATTTCTTCATGGGATTGTTTGCTTTGGGGAGGCATGATTCATGTTGATTTTATTTTTCTCAAGATGTCCTAACAATATACAAATGAAAGACAGCTTTGTCTCTAGATCCATCAAAAGCTCATTCTTTTTCAGGTTCCTAGAAGCTTCTTATTTTGCTTTTCTTCCTCAGATCCTCCTGACTGAAGCCATAGGCCACCGAGACAACATTGAGAAAATTGCAGAACAACAGAAAAATAAGTACTTGGGGCTTTATACTATATTACCTTCTGAAATCTCTCTTCAGTTAGCTGAAGTAGCCCTGGACCTGAAGATCCATGATCAGGTGAAGTTATGATCAAGAGAGTGGCGTTCTTTTCTTCCGTAGGATTGGTCCTGTAGGAGAGACCTTGGCTTTCACAACCATATCTTCCGGAAACAGTTAACAATGGACCACCGTAAAATATTTAACGTATTAAATAAGAAGTTATTCCTGGCCAAGGAGCATATCAGATGATCACAGGCATGAACAATGATGCCATACAAATTGTATTAATTGTATTAGTTACTTTCCTCATCACTGTGACAGGATACCTGACAGAACCAACCTAAGGGAAGAAGGATTAGTTTTGGCTCATGTTTGAGATGATACAGTTCATCGTGGTGGGAAAGGCATGTGGTGTTCATGGTAGCAGGGATGCATGGCTGGGTCTCCACCACTTCTAGATAGACCAGGAATTAGAAAACATGAGCTTTCAGTAGAGATGGTTATAAACTTCAGGTACTAGTCCCAGGAACCTACGTTTTCCAGCTAAGCCCCATGTCCAAAAGGATCCATAAGCACCCCAAGTAACCCTAATAATAGGGAACCAAATATTCAAACACAGACGCCTATGGTTGGGGGCATCTCACATCCAAACAACAACACAAAGTTAATTTGTCTGCTTCCCCTCATGTGTAAAACAATGCATCAAATCTGGGCATGGTTGCAAATGCCTTTAATCCTATCACTGGGGAGACAGAGGCAGGTAGAGCTCTGTGAGATCAAGGCCAGCCTTCTGTATATAGAGAGTTCTGGGCCAGTTGGGGACTACATGGAGATCCTGTCTCAAAAACAAAACAAAATAAAAATAATGTCCAAACTATAAAAAAAATCAGGTATCATATGTTCAAATATTTAATTGAGTAACCAGAGTATACCAACCACTCTCTCAATGTGACTTTAGTTCAGCAGCTTAGTGAATGATAGAATAGGTGGGTGAAGATGTTTAAGGAAAGGAGCATTCATGGGAAGAGAACCGGCAAAGCCGGGGTTAGCAGTTAGCACCAGCGTGCATGCTGAGAGGGTCCGTGATGTTAGAAAAACAGCTTCATCCTTCCCCGGCTGCCAAGCAACCAAGGAGAGGACGGGCAGAAACAGAACCCGAGGCTACAGATTTTAAGATAATCTGTTTAAAACAAGAAATACATTGTCCTTTCTGGTGCTAAGACCAGGAATTTTTACTTTTGCTCTCATAAAGAGGACATACTTTCTTGTAAAAATAGGGTCATTATAGCACCTGTGTGGAAGCATAACATTTTTAGAACTATCTTGCCTGCTGAATGCTAAGGCCATTAAAGTTTAGTTAGAACCACTCTATATGGCACAAAAAGACACAAATTCTAAACTGCTTTGTGGAATATAACAAACAAGCAAAAAAAAAAAAAAAAAAAAAAAAAAAACTCATACCTGTGTGCTGCACTTTGGGAATCTCCAATGGAAGCAGAGTATTTGAAAGTCTTACCAGAATCCAGCCTACTGCTCCATGATTTTGGCCCAATAAATATATGTTGTTTCTTATTTTGAATGTTTAACTGGCTTATTTGCCTTCTTAGCCACTGGAGAGTCTGGCAGGAAGGATAACTTGATTAGTTCAGATGGATTTTAAAAAATCAAATTTAAGTTTTCTTTCTCTGTCCACATTTCATTTACTAATTTCCATACATTCCATTTGCATTGGTTTTTAACTCAGAATTCTGCAGGCCTCACACATGCTGGGCAAGTACTTACCAGTGAGCCACACTCCCAGCTCTAACTTATCTTTTGTGGCCCCCACTTCCCATTGGATGCATTTCCTGCCTTGTTGGCATATGATAGGGATGTATCCAGAAAGGGAAGGAAACAGTTAATATCTCATATCAAACACATTTTAAAAGGTATGTAGAGACAACACTACATATATCCAACTATGGGTGTGGGCTTCTGTTGTATAAAGAAGAAAGTTTAGGGAATGGTGAGATATCTGTGACTTGAGTTTGATCCCCAGCACCCCCAAGGGTGGAGAAAACTGATTGCCAAGAGTCGTGTCCTCTGACCACATGCTCTGTGGCACGCCCCCACACACATTATCTATCTATCTATCTATCTATCTATCTATCTATCTATCTATCTATCTATAGGAAACTAACTTAAAGGAGTTTGTGTGTTACGGGCACAAGGTTAGGAGCCAGCTGTCTAGAAAGCATGTGTAATTAGTATTCTGTAAATATTTAGTGAGTGACTCGTGGAGTATGCACTGATTCTTTTCCTGCGGGAACAACAGGAGAAAGTATGAAGTAAATATACGAAGGTGCTGGGAGAAAGGCAACTTCAGAGACAGGGGTTGTGCCTGCTTTTTCTAAAATTAAAAAAATGTAAATGTGTATGCATGTGTTTGTTTACACATGTATGTGTCTCTTTGTGTGTGTCTGTGTCTGTGTGTGTATGCCACAGAGGCATGTGTAGAGGTCAGAGAAAAACTGTGTATGTGTCTATGTGAATATCTGCGCATGCGTGTGTAGGCGTGAGCTTGTACACCCAGGAAAGGCAGAAGAGGGCATCAAGTGTCTTCCTCCATCACCCTCCTAACATTTTTTTGAGACAGAGTCTCTTCCTGAACCTGAGTTTTCTCAGCTAGGCTGGAAGTCAGCAACCCCAGCAGTCCTGCTGCCTCCATACCCTGTGGAACTGAGGTTGCAGGCATGTGTAGAACACTCAGCTTGCTGCATGGGTTCTGAGATCCAAACTCTGGTCCTCATGATTGTTCAGCAAGCACTTTTAACCACCGAGCCATCTCTGTACTCCTGGTACCTACTGTGATGAAACCCATTAGTGTCAGAGCAGACTAGTCAACGTCACTTGAGAATTTCTGCATCTGTTATCCAGTTTTAATGATGATTGGTTTTTCTGTTCCCCTGGGTCATTTAGATACAGGAAAAAGTACAAGAAATTGAGCAGAGCAAGGCTGTGAGTCAGGAGTTTGGCCGGCAGATCCAGAAGGTAGCCAAAGATCTCACAACCATCCTATCAAGACTGAAAGCCAAAAGTGACAATTTAGTTCAAGCTAAAACTGACCAAAAGGTAAGGTGGAAGGAGAAGTGGGAAGGGAGATGCTTGTCTTCAGTCCATGTTATTTGTATAACTGCTACAAGCTCTTAGCAAACCACGGAAAACCAATGGCAAAGGGAGGCGATTAAGACACTGCATTAATAGCACAAATCCACATGCATAATTTATTATAATTGAACTACATTAATAAACATACATGCATATATGTATGAGGAAGGAATCGACAGACTAATGATGATTTAGGAGTACATGTTTGTAAATTCCAAAGTGAAGCACATTTTGGTAGCTAATTTTGTGTTTGCCCAGTGTTGATGAGTTAAGTAGTTCTAATCCGTTTGGGCAGAAGGAAAATGTGAATTCTCTCACTTGGAAACAAACACGAAGATCTCAGTACAACCTGCTCTGCCTTTTTAACCCAAGAAATGGAAACAGCTTGATCATAGCAGAAATATTATGTATAATTCTTACCCTTAATGCAAACTATTTAAAATACCAACTTTCTGATCTTAGAATCCCTGGGAGTAATTTCAGGTAATTTCTCTCCTGTAAGTTCTCATTCTTTCATTTTGATGTCCATGTAGGTGTTGGGAGAAGAATTAGATGCTTGTAATTCAAAGTTAATGGAATTAGATACGGCCATACACACATTCTCAGAACAGCACGCCCAACTGGGGAAGCCATTGGCCAAGAAGATAGGAAAACTGACTGAACTGCACCAGCAAACCTTTAGACAGGCTGAGAACCGAATGTCCAAGCTCAACCAGGTATGCTTTACCAGGCCTGTAATCAAAACACATTAAGGTAGACATTTTCTCTTAATAAAAAAGAGGTGGCTCAGTGGTTCAGAGGTGGCTCAGGGTTCTGACTGCTCTTGTATGGGACGTGGGTTTGATTCTCAACACCCACATGGTAACTAACAACGGTCCATAACTCTAGTTCCAGGGGATCTGATGTCTTCTTTTGACCTCCGTGGGAATTGCATGACATGGGTGCACTTACACACATGCAGGCAATGCATTCATACACATAGAAAATTTAAATAAAATATTTTTAAAAGGTCACTAAACATGTAAAAAACAACTTACAGGGTCATGATTGTCAAAAACAGGATGTGAATCCCCAAGGGGGGAAATAATGAAAAGGCAATACTAGCAAAAATGCAAGTAATTTTGTTGCAGATTATTTTCTACAGTGTTTCTAAGATTTATATATAAACCCATGCTTATTTCATATCCAACTGTATCATAAATTCACAACAAAGGCTCATATAAATGAACTTGAAGTATCTGTTTCATAAATTGCAGAAGTAGTAAACTGAGTAATATCCAGTATTACGTTATATGAAATCACTTTAGGATAAATTCAATTATTCTAAGTATATACATATATATACACACACACACATATGTATAATTATTGATTATAGACTGGACATTTGAAAACCCATTAAGTATTAATCCTAAAATCATGGTTAAATTAAAACTAGAAGTTTGCCTTTTGTTTTTTGAGGCAGAGTCTATTATAGCCCAGGCTGGCCTCAAAATCACTCATGTAGCTGAAGGTAACCTGGAACTCCTGATTCTTATGCTCCCACCTCCCAAATATTGGGATGACAGGCATATCTGACCATGCCTGGATTAGGAGTTGCTAATTTTGAATTGTAGAACTAAGACCTGGAATACAGCAATTCCCACCTGCTTCCTTCCTTACCCAGGGGGACATAAACAGGGAACAGAAGGGACCAGAGAGGAAGATGAGGATGGAGAATAAGAAGAAAACAAATATCTAAAGCATATTAAGACTTAGATTTTACCCTAAAGTGACTGGGGGACTCGGTGACAGATTTTCAATAGGGAAGTAACTTTCCCTGAGTCCTTCCTGTATCACAGAATCAACAGCCACCCCGTAGGAAGGTTGTCCAAAGATGAGAGGTGGAGGCAGCTCACACTATAGACTTTGCATTTCTTATCTGAGCATTAATGATTTTTCAGGCAGCATCACATTTAGAAGAATACAATGAAATGCTGGAATTTATTTTGAAGTGGATCGAGAAAGCGAAAGTTTTGGTACATGGAAATATTGTGTGGAATTCTGCAAACCAACTCAGAGAACAATATATCTTGCACCAGGTAAATTTAGGAAAAATAGTCTTCAAAAAGTAACAAAGAACAATTGATTTAACTGGTTAGACACAAAATTTAGAGGACCATGGTGTAAAATTACTGTAAGTACCTGATAAGAAGGCTTAGTGGGCAGGGGAGATGACTCAGTGGGTAAAGGCACTTGCCCCATAGCCTGAAGACTTGAGTTTAATTCCCCAGGACCCACATGGCAGACAGAGAGAAAATTTCTGTAGGTGGTTCTTGGACCTGTACACACAGACCATGTCACACAAGTCACCCCTCTCACAATCAATACATGTTAAAGAAAGAACGTTTACCACTATGATTTGACAGAAAGTGGCTAAGGGTGAGAACCCATGAGATTATATATAAATACATATTTTCCATTTTTTTTCTATACCACCTTTTCCCCGAGACAAAAAACAATCTCTCTTCTGTGGTAAGGCATGTTATTTTTGTCTGGGAACCTTCTTTGTGGCAATTGTGTTCAGGAAGGAAAGATCCAATGAGGTACAGGGGGACTGTAGGCTCCACACTCAGACAGAGGGCAAAACTAAACTTTGTTACATTAGGACTGTGTGACGTGGAGCAAATTACTTTGTCTTTTAATTCCGTCTTCTGGTCTGTAAATAGAAATGTAAATAATATTCCTGTGTCAGTTTCTCCTCTGAACAAATGTCTGACACCTGCCTGACATGCGCTAGTGTGCTGAAGGAGTTTGATCGGCTCCCTCTCAGCTGCATTCAGGGCTGGGTCCTGTGGCTTCCTCAGGAGGTCATGGCCAACTGAGAACAGAGCATGTGTCTGCATCACGTGGTGGACACATTACCTCATTTCCTCTGATGTTATGTGCCAAAAATATTCCTTTTCTTTTAGTCATATTATCCGGAAATTATTTCATCTATTTTGTAACTTATGTTTGGATTAAATGAAGATTTCTAATCAGCTAACTATCTTGCCATAAAATACAGCCTGACTTTCATTTAGGTTACAGGAATAGCCTCAGGTATTCTAGATTTTCCCAGAGGACTTCTCTTTTAATTTCACCTCCCCTTTCTCATACCACTTGACATGCTTCTAGATTAATTTTTTCCTTCCTGTAATGTCTCAGTAGCTCCTAATTCTCCCCTGTTTATAAGCTTGCTTTTCTAAGCCAGCTTGCATACTTAGAAGATACATTTCAGAAACAAATCTTTAATCATTCACTGTACGTTATACTTAGATACTGACAGGCAGGACTTATATTGCAAATGAATTGTAAACAATGGAAATATGTCCAACCTCATTAGAAGCTGAAGATGTAGATTTAGGGACAGAAAGGAAAGAGAGAATTTTGTCAAGTTAATGCTATTTTTCAAACATCATTGGTAATGTGGCAAAATCATTTAGAAAGGCAATTACCATAGTATATATGGAGACATCAAAGACATCGGAGCTCTGGGCTGATGTTAATTGTATTTTGCAGAGTCCTTAAGAAGATTATAATTCAAAATGCAGAAAATATTTGATGTTAACAACTGTAGTAGGATTTACCTGCTTGTCGTTTGTGTGTGTGTGTGCAGGATCACATGGACTATGGCACATGTATGAAGGTCAGGAGACAATTTTCAGAAGTTGTTTTCTCCTTCCACCATCGAATCCATGCATCAAACTTGGTTCATCGGGTTAGCCCAGCAAGGGCTCTTACCCACTGAGCCATCTTGCGGGCCCCGTGAGTGGAAAGTTTAAGGTGCAGTTTCAGAAAGCTAAGCAGACGCTTGTGGAAAGCAGATTGGTGGTGTGAGATAGTGGAGGAGGCAGCTTCCACATTCCAGCAGAAAAGGACAGACCTCTCTTTGAAGATGGACATAAAGTCAAGAGATGCCAGAGAGCCAGGACTCCCTCTCTTAGAGAGGACTTGATGCAGCTGAGGGGCTGGAGGAGTCCTCAGTGTTCATGACTTGAATAGCTGGATCAACTGACGCCATCCTAGGCAGAGGAAAGCAACTGTGACTCTCAGCTTATCTGCATGGAAAGTGGGAGGGGACTCAGCTTGTAGACACTGCTTCAGAGAGTCCTCGTATGTTTTCTTCAAGACTCAAACCTGCCTTTGTTCACCCCCAAACAGTGCACAGTATGAAAAACCATGTGTTCTAATGTCAGGTGGAAAAGATAGATATCAATAGATAGGTTATCATCTTAAGTGCCTAAAACATGCCTATATGAAGTAGTTATTTCTTAGTTATCCCTCCCAGGATAGCTATGCATGTGGCTCAATATTTGCCAATGACATCCTGTCACAATGTCCAAAGGCTGGACAACCCTGCCTAGGCTGTGATGTGATATCTTGTGTTGCTTCCTTTTACTTTTAGTATTTTCTAGTTAGCTATTTTTGCAAAATATATATTACATAATATATATATATATATATATATAACTTTCATTGTGAGAAAGTTATTTTTTCTTTCATAAGAAAATAATCTGTTGCCTGAGAAAATGATCCATCCCCCTGTTTCTTCTTCTGCTCCTCACACCTCTCCCCAACCATCACCCACTTTCATACCTCTGTCTACGTTGTTCCCTTGTCATGAAGGTGTAAAGTCTTACTCTTCTTTGGCATCTCTCAAAATGCTAACAACTTTCTCCATAAGCTCCATGAGGGTCTTCCCCGCAGCTTTCCAGAAAGTCATAGCACATTTCTTTTAGTCGTCCCCTTCGTTCTTTTTTACATGGAATACATAGTTGGTTAGTCTTCACAGCTGATGTGGACTGAATGCTAGGGGTTGTGCTTTTCATCTCTCAACATGGCAAGAAGCTTCTCCCTCCCTGTCTTACTTAAATAGTTAAAGGTTTGTAATGCCTTTATTTATCTTGCCAAGCCATTAAGATTCTTAAACTCTTATGTTTCTTGGAAACAAGGATAGTAGTCATATATAGGTTCTAAGTGAGGTCACAGGGGTGTGATGGCACTGTAACATGCACACAAGAATGTGCAGTGCACAGGGGAGCCAGAGAATACAGCTTAGATCTTCTTGCTCCCCTCCCAGTCTGCTGGTCTTTGTACCACACCATGATACGTGATGTTTGTATCCCTCAGTACCTATTTCATGACTATCAACAATTCATCCTAGACCCTGTTAGAAGAATCTGAAGAAATCGACAGTAATCTAGAAGCAATGGCTGAGAAATTACAACACCTCACTAGTGTGTACCATACAGAAAGAATGTCTCAGCAAGTGGCAGAACTGGGACGGGAGACTGAGGAGCTACGGCAGATCATCAGAGTGCGTTCGCAGAACCTCCAAGATGCAGCCAAGGTAAACAAACAAACAGATGACAGTGGTAGTTCTGTTAGGGAGAGAAAGTGTTCATTCATGAAGCGATTTCTTGACTTTGAACTTCAAATGCAATGTATTGATATTCAAGTGGTTTTTGTTCTCCAGGATATGAAAAAATTTGAATCAGAGCTCAGAAACTTACAAGCTGCTTTGGAACAAGCCCAGACAACTTTGACTGCTCCAGAAGTTGGACGTCTTAGCCTGAAGGAGCAACTGTCTCATCGACAGGTAAGTGGGCTTGGGGGATGGCTCAACCAGCAGGGCAAGCATAAGAATTTCATTCCCAGAACCTATGATAAAAGTTGGGCATGCCAGACAAGGGTCCACAGGGATGGGGAAGTAGGCAGGAAGCCCCGCCCTAGCTGAGGATCTATTGGTAATCCACAGATACTGGGAGAGGGAGGGAGAGTCAGTTTTCCTTCCTGGTGTGAGGCCTGGTAGGATGACCAGACTCCTGACAGACTCACATCCAAGAGCATTTTGGAAATACAGATTAGACTTAATAGGCCTCAAAATAAAAGACAAATAATAATAGAGACTATAAAGTTGCGGGGAAGTGGTCTGAGTATGACCAAAGTACACTGTGTAAAGTTCAAAAATCTATAGAAATATTAAAAATAAATAAGACATTACAGGACAGGTTAAAAAAAGTCAGGGCATGGTGTTTTATAGCTATAATCTCAGTGTAGGTGGAAGGTGGTGGATCCCCGGGACCCACTGGCCAGCCAGTCTAGGCTGCTTGGCCGGTTACAGATCAGTGAGAGACTCTATCTAAGCAAGAACGCCACCTGCAGAAGAACACTGCCTGAGGTTGTCCTCTGCCCAGAACACATGTATAAAACCCCAAGATACTCCTGTAAATACAAGACCTCACGCACACACGTGCACCTCTGCATGAAGATGCACACACACACACTCAAAGTAATTTAGAATGAATGGGTTGGGACCTATGTTTCAAAAACAGGAAAAAACTGATTTCTAAATCTAGTGATAATCTTAACACAGAGGCATTATTTGAAAAACGTGTTCCTTGCAGACTCCGTAGACCTTTCGCTGTAATTCAGTGAGTGGCCTCTGTTTACGCAATACTTGAAAATGTCCTGAAGGTGAACTATGCCCTCACCCTTCCAGGACCTCCTGTCTGAGATGGAGTCCCTGAAGTCCAAAGTGCAAGCTGTGCAGCTGAGCCAGAGTGGCCTCCGGATCCCTGAGAACGTGGTGGCCACCTTGCCGCTGTGCCACGCTGCCCTGAGGCTGCAGGAGGAGGCCAGCCGGCTGCAGCACACGGCGATCCAGCAGTGCAACATCATGCAGGCAGGTGCAGCCGTGCAGCCGGCTCCACTGGCTGGGGCCTTGCCAACAGGGCAGGCACACATGAGTCATAGGCTGCTTTTCTTAGCATTGTGTGGGCTTAGCCATCAAAACATTCGGAGTGCTAAGTTTGACAGTCTGTTGTGTTATATAAAATCGGGAGAGTAAAATGTTGTCTTTTGGATCACCCACAAAGGCCTGGGGGAAGCTCTCTAAAAAATACCCTTTCGTGAAAACCATCTTTCAGTGAATTTTTTAAAAATAAAGAATGACTTTTTATGTACAGTCATGTATTTGGGTATCTTTCATTCACCTGAAGAGAATCTAGAGCCTGGTAATATGGGCTTAGTCTTCTCTATTACAGAGTCTCCTGTTTCAGGTCACTGATTTATTAGATGCATTTTGTGGGCTCAGAAGTGTAACCCAGCATAACTCTAAGTCTCTTCAACTAACAAGAGAAAAGGCATTTTCATGAAGAAACAATGCTAATTGTTATATATTTCCTTTCAAAATAGTATTTACTTGCTTTATCAAGCATTGAATCACATCACAATCCCAAGTGTTCATTTGATTAACCATCCTCAGTCCTTCATTGTAATTTGTTAGACATTAAGTTCCTGAGGCCTACAGGTCATGTATTCATGTATAATTCATATTTTTATCCCTTACTGCAGCTCTTAGTTGGGTGTCTTGTTATTCAATATTGTTTTTAATTTTGTTTTGAATATGTACCTGTTTGGCACATGTACGTGCTCATATGTGTAGCATGTAGAAGTATGTGGATGCCAGATATCACAGTTCAATGCCTTTCTCGCTTTTCCCTACTTTTTATGAGACAGAGTCTCTTGCTGAACCTGAAGCTCATGGATTCAGTTATGCTGACTGGCCAATGAACGCTAGGGACTCTCCTGTCATATCCCCCTCCCCCCTTCAATGCTAAGGTTACAACCATGGCAACATGCCTGGCTTTTTATTCCGGTACTGGAAATGCAAACTCGGGTCCTCACGCTTCCATGGCTGGCACTTTACCAGCTGAACCTTCTCCCTGGCCCGTTACTCAAGTATTTCTTCTATGAACAGATGAAGCAAACTTCCAGAACCATCAGAGTAGGGAGAAAAGAGATACTGTTCACCTATTTTGAATTTATTAATAATTCTATTATAATATTTTAAAAAGAGAGATTTGATGTACCTGAGAGACAGTTGAGAATTTGAGCCTTCTAAGTTACCCATCGTGTCTTGATTTTGTAGACACACAGGAAGGAATGGTGGTAAAGTTACCCAGTAACTGATACAGGAAAACAGAACACAACAAAAGCAACGCTCCGCTATCTTTTTCTTTTGCAAGGAGGCTGTGGTGCAGTATGAACAATGCGAGCAGGAAATGAAGCAGCTACGGCAGCTGATCGAAGCAGCTCACAGAGAGATCGAGGATAAGCCCGTGGCCACCAGTAACATCCAGGAGCTACAAGCACAGATTTCTCGGCACGAGGTGAGACAGGAGGGTAGGCAGAGCGCCAAGCGGGAGAAACTGGCTTTGCGCACGCAGCAGCCGAAAGAGAAGCTTTCCCTGCCCTGTGCATGGGCTGCCTGGTTCCTGGGCAGCACTTTGCCTGCCTTTGCATTTTGAAGGCGAGTTTTGCTGATTCAGCACCATGGGTCTTCCCCGAATTCCTCTGGCCCCTTCTGTGTGACATTCATGATGTGTCTCAGCCAGAACAGGCTGTCTCCTGAGCAGGGAGGGGGTCAGTGTGCTAAGCAGTTACTACATGAAATGAAAACAGTTTCTGATTTTAAACCCTACAAGACAAAGAGGGGCTCAAAGCTTTGCCCCACTGTTCTTAAAAACAAAGGGTGACTGCATATTAAAAATAAATCCATGTCCAGCCCTCTACTACTTAGGTTCTTTCACTGAGATCAAGAATTACCGGCTTTTCCTCAACTCCAAAGCCTTCCTTCTTGTCCTGTGGGCATCACGATGACCTTGTCCCCAAGCATTCCTTGCATGTTCTTGGCCTCAGGAGTCACAGCCCCAGAATGACAAAGCCTAGTGACAATCAGTGGTGGATTTCCTATCCTGGCTGATCAATACACTGTCCCTTGGGGTGGGCTCTCAGCTCCCTGAATTTTAGTAGGTGACTCGGGGTGGGGAGGCATCTAACTCTTACATGCCAAAGATAGACATTCAATTTCTCTTTCTACCTGTTCTAATTTTGTTATAAGAACAGTTTTTAGGTACCAAATCTGATAGTAAGAGTCACAAAAGACTGACATATTCCCTTTAAGCACAGAAGAATCTCATGTCCCTCTCTACAAATAACTCTTCTGTTATGATCCAAATATTTTTTATAGCTTGTTTGGAGTCATACTAGCTATTACTAAAGCTTATGATCTTAAAAATAATTTATAAAATTTCCTATCTCCGTTGTTCAACTCTGTCATGATTGTTTTTTTAGGGGAGTGCAGCACAGCCTCACTATGTTGCCCAGGCTAGTCTCAAATTCCAACTATTCCTCTGCCTCAGTCTCACACATACTGAGATTATAGGTGAATGTCCCCATATGGACCAACCTAATCTGTCTTTTTAAAAAGACCAATAGAAAAGCTACTTTTAAAAAGAGTGACTATGGAGCTCCCAAATCTAGTAATTGGTTGAATCGAGTATTTGGAAATTCCAGATTGCATGATTTTTGGCCCCAGAACAGAAACTATGTGAACTCTATCATCACACAAAGGAGAAGATGGTAGTTCTAGCAGAGCAGTGACAAGCCCAGAGCCAGCTCTCTGCAGGATCACTGGTAGACTGAGGGCTTACCTCTTCCTGCCCTGTTTTCTCCTCACAATCCCGTCTCCATGGTAGCATTCGTTCATTTCATCATGAGGCTTGAACACGTCTCATCTAAATAATGGTGCAGTGCCTTGTGAGGGTCATTGTGCAGGTAAGACAAATATAGCCAGTGAAGTGCCAAGTGGAGAAAGCCTGAGTGGTAATGGCATAAAAATCGGGATGTGGGTTGTGCCCTGCATTTTCTGACTACTTCTCATTGACTTTCAGCCTTCCGGAGAGTTTGATTTGGAGATAAGCATTGAGATATGCCTGTTTTATATCTTGAAAAATTTCAAAAGTTGCATTTCATTAAAAAAGTTAAGTCCTGCTACTTTTACGCCACGGAAGAGAATACCCAGACTCCTTTGCTTTCCACGTGGCTGAAGGAAGGGCTCATGCTGCATACAGGGGGCTGCTTTCCCTGTAGATAACACTGGCCTGAGATTCCCACTGTTATAATCACCTACAGAAATGTCTAATCCAAAGTAGAATATACAGACTTATTTTTCTGAAAAGAAGTAATTCATTAACCTACCAGGATTCCATTTCGTTCCAGTGGCTTTGCCTTAGCATGCCACGAAGGTCTTGAGAGGCAGGCAGGACTCACAGAAGAAAGTTCTAGAGACACATGAGTTGACTGTGAAGTGCAGATTCTAATAAAACATGCAACCTAAAGGCTGGGAATGGATGATCCAAACTACTTTGAACAAACATCTCAGATGAGCCTTGTGTACCCTAAGGTTGGGATTTTCAGCTTGAGAAAGAGTACTTGTTGTTGGCTCAACTGGTCACGGGGGCCCAAGATGGACAAAGGTGAAGTCTAGGGAGATCCCTCACTCATAGAAGAAGGTTCCTTTCCAGATCCTTGAGTTCAGAGTCTAGTAAGCCAGGAGCTAGCTTCTATACTGAATGTTAACTGTTTCTAGTGTCTACCGGTCACTGAATACTGACATGTTACCTACTAGAATCCCTGGAGTAAGTAGCCATTTAAAAACTCCAATAGATTCAATTAAGTATTTTTAGCTGCAGGAGTGAAGAAGTGGTGGCTTTTGATTTCTTAAACCTTGATATAATGTCCTATTCTAAACTAGCATCTATGAGAGACACTGCTGGCCAGATTCTGTGCAGCTGTTTCTTCCCTTCCTTCACTTGTTTCTAAGGGCAGAAGCAGAACAGCAGTAACAGTGAGATACATATGTGGTTTGCATATGTGAATAAACATGTGCACATATATGTATACTCACTATGGTAAACATCAATGTTTAGCTGAATGTGGTGGCATGCATCTTTGATCCCTGGACAAAGGATGAGAGAAGAGATTGTTGTGAGTTCAGGGTTGCCTCATGCTACATAGCAGAACTTACTCTCTTAGAACAAAAACGAAAAATTAAAATTAAAAATCAATCCCCCACTCCAAAGGGCAAAGAAAACAAACGATATTGATGTTCAGTGCCTCATTAAAAGAGAATAAGAGATAGTTTACTCTTGAACCAAATATAAGTGACTATGGCCAGGGCACATAGATTCAGAAAATGTTCCAATATGGAACAATTTCAGTTGTTGTAGTTACAGAACAGAAGAAAGTCCTGAATCAAGGCATGTTTCAAATACTTTGGTGGGAAACAGAAAAGGGGGAAAACCCTTGCTAGAGATTTCAGATGATATCTGATGACATTCTTAACTTTTGTCGGTACAACTTAATACATCCCAAAGGGTTTCACCTGGTTGTTAAGGGGACTAAAGACAGCCTAGGGTAATGTGAATCTGCATCTGAAACAGTCCAAGAAGTTCTAATCAGTCAGCCTTGCAGCATCTTTAAGGAAGGTGTGACCTTTTTTCTCCCTAAGAACCTTGATTCCCAGTCACAGAATGTAAACAGCCTAGGACAGGTGCTCAGGAAGAGGGCCCAAATAATAGGATGAGAAAAGAATAACAACTTTGCATTTTATGTTAATATTTTAATGTATACATTTTTAAGCTGTTAAGAATAAAAGAAAATATTATTTTAATAATTTATGTTTTTAATATTTCTTATATAAGCAATAAAGTATAACTTATATTTAGAATTACCGTATCCATAGAACTGGTCTGTAATTACCTTTCCAGGATCTTTGTGCTACCCAGAGTAAAGTCACAAAAGTCTTTTAGTAAAAGCTTAACTCTATTCCTCAAAATAATGTTTTCAAGAGCAAATGAAATTAGGAGGCATTAAATGTGCACAGTGCATAGAAGCGCCCCTTGGAAAGGTTAGAAATGGTGCACCATGAATCTCATGAAAGAACATCAAATGGATGCACATTTTATTTAGTGGTTCAGTCTGCATAAAATTAAGATATCATAGATTTCATAAATAATAGCCTGTTATTCTAGAGCAAACACAACAGTGTTGGTCATAGGAACCAACCAGCAGTTACTTTGTGACTCTGTCTTACTGACTGCCACCTTTTGGATGTACTCAGTATATACTAACAGCTGAGCATCCTGGTTTCTTTTCTTTTCTTTCTTTTTTTTTTTTTTTTTTTTTTCAGTTTTAGTCATCACATGACCTAATTTCCATGGCATGAACCATCTGGTAAATTTCTGATGCTTCAGGTATTTTAAAGACACTTGCCATTTCCTCTGCTGGAAGTTCATGAGAATCGCCTGTCATTCCTAACCCTTCTGCAAGCTTTATTTTCCTGGGTGCAAGGTGGCTTCCTGCACTTTGGGGGCTGGGCCGCCGCGGTGGTCTGGCTGGGCTGGAGGTGTAGCAGCTTGCAGCCGCAGCGGTTCACATCCTGCACTCGGCTCCGCCTCTCATTGGCTCCGGGCTGCAGGAAGATGAACGCCACTACTGTTTCCTTTTGATGCTGTGCTGACATACCGGGGAAAATGTTTCCTCAGGAGCTGGCGCAGAAAATCAAGGGCTACCAGGAACAGATCGCGTCTCTGAATTCCAAATGCAAGATGCTGACGATGAAGGCCAAGCATGCCACCATGCTGCTCACAGTGACAGAGGTCGAGCGGCTGGCGGAAGGGACCGAGGATCTGGACCGAGAGCTCCTCCCCACGCCTTCAGCTCACCCCTCCGTGGTCATGGTAAGAATGTGCCCCCACCAACCTGCTTTAGTCTTTGAACTAGAGCTTGGCATGGGGGGGAGGGGTCGGGGGAAGGGGGAAGGGTAGAGGTGGTAATGCTGGTTAGAGCCCTAGCTAGGCTCTTTTAGTGAGCTTTAAAGCTTGCAAATTCGAACTAAGGAGTGATTTCCTGAACTCCCAGTGACTACCCTGGGGCCAGAGCCAGACTTTAGCACTGTAAACAGTGACAGTAATAATGAAACTATTTGCTTTAGATGTGAGTTCAAGATTGGTCCTTCATTCATTTGCAATTTTTAAGTAATTCTGACAGGCTGAGCTGTATTTTGAAAACAATTTCTTTGCACTGTGGTCTAGTTTTTCTGGAAGATGTGGGTGTTATGACACATATATTTAACTGTGTTTCCCAAACACAGTAGCTGACTATATACACATATAAATGTATTCTAGTATATGATTAGAAATAATTATAAGAAAAGCTGTTATGAGAAAAATAAGAAAATTGAAAGTTTAGTTTGGGGTTAAAAGAAATAGATTCTATTAATCTATCTTTTGTACCATTATTTCCCCATACATTTTTGTGTCGGAAATAAGTTAAGTCTTTTGATAACTACAGTGTCTTCTGGCGCTGCATTTTTTTGTTGTTTTTTTTCCTGGTATGTGCTATGCCTCAGGTAATGTGTAACATGACCCAGATCCATGTGACAATATGTGACTTCAGATATATTTATCTGCCTAGGATATTTGGAACTTGAGATCTCACAGCAGAAGTTTTATTTCATAGACTCTTCCTTGTGATTTTTCTACTTGTTTTCTAAAGATAAAATTGCATTCAATAAAAACAGAGACATTTTTATCAGCAGCAAAAGTCTTGAATGTGCTGGGGTACTCAGGGAGCTTGTGTTTTAGAGATGATCTTAATACTCTACTCATTCAAAGACGAAACTGTAAAATACTTACACAGAATTAATATGTAAATTAGAGTCTCAGTCATTGCAACCTTGGGGTAGTAATGAACTGTTTTGACCTGTGCCTGTCTAGGTTCTGTGCTAACATAGCTAACTGACTTTCATGTCCTTTGGGCAACATTTTGCTTGGCAGATGACTGCAGGTCGCTGTCACACTTTGCTGTCACCTGTCACTGAAGAGTCTGGGGAGGAGGGAACCAACAGTGAGATCTCTTCTCCGCCTGCCTGTCGCTCCCCTTCACCTGTAGCTAACACAGAGGCTTCTGTTAACCAGGTACCTCCCACTGTCTCTCCCCACACTGAACTCTGGGTGGTTGCTGGACTTCATTTTCTGCCCTTATTAAGCTGTGTGGTTCTCAGGCTCTATCACCTTTGGGTCCAGGAATTCATCATGAGGGGCTCCAGTCATATTAATTGTGATTACCGTGTGAGGTGACTGACTCAGTATGTCATCTCTTCTGAGCTACTGACAAGATGAACAATTTAGTTCATGGAAATTATAGTCTGATGTAGACAAAAATTCATTCATAAAAATTATAGCCCAAAGGTTTCTTTTAAGAGCTTGCAGCTTTAGTTTGTAGCCATCACGTGGAGAGAGGTACTTCATTCCAACAGATAATGAAAGACTTCTGTCACTTTTGTAAATCAAATGATTCTATGGTTCATATTATCCTATTATCTTCTATGAAATGAAGACAGTACCCTGTGATAGAGGTATGGTAGCATATATTAAATATAGCTTATGCTAAATTATGTATCCAAACATTTAGTGGTAAATATTCAATAAAAGCAATAGATGCTTTTAAAAGTATCAAAACCTTTAATACAATGATAACTGATACTTTAATACAATGGGAAGTGATACTATTTTTTAGCCCAAACAATTTTAACATATTTAATTATGCTGCTATGAAATTATCTACGTGTTTCAAAGAATTGAGTTGTATTGTGAAGAAGCTAATACAGAGCTAATGTGATGTAAGCTAATATGGTATAAATCTGTCATATCATTTTCAAAATGGGTTCAAAATGGGAATTGTGTAGTAAAGAGAACACCACTCCAAATAAATAAGGATTATAAAAATGATGACACCCCCAAATAATAAAAGTCTATTGGTAGAAATCAAAATAGTCCTAAGGAAGTTATCAACTCATCAAACACATTTTTACCTGGTGTGATGGTTTATGCCTGTAATCCTCATACTCAAGAGGCTGAGGCAGAAGGATTACTATGAGTTAAAAGTCAACTTGGACTACATAGTGAGTTCTAGTACAGCTTGGGTTACAGAGTGATACACAGTCTCAAACACACAACACAATACAATACAACACAACACAACACAAAGCACCTTTCCTGACTGCCTGCTTAGCTTCTGTTGAGTCTGGAGGGTAAACCGAGATGGAGGTGGTGGGGCCAAAGCCCAGACGGACTTTATACTCCAGACAAAAAGGTCAGCCTGAAATAAATAACGACAAGTGGTAAGAGGAAATTATTAAGAACAACCAAGAAAGAGAAGTTCAGCATTCCCAGGGAGACTTATGCAACTGCTCTCCAAGTTCTGATTTAAAATTATGAGTTACTCATCCTTGGATGATGTGTTCTTTCCTATGGTCACAGACAATATTAGAATTAGAGGAAATGGACTCTTATCAGCTGACTATATAGTGAGACGATTACATGATATGGTAATGGTCTTGCATTTTCACATAGAGCAGTTAATAATGACCTTGAGACCAGGTATGGGGGAAGACTGTACATTTCTAACACTGTCAGTTTCCATGGTACTTCTTGAAAAATGTCTTTCGGTGTACACATGAATATATTCAGTATGTCATGACAAAACCATGCATGTTTAACAATAACCATCACGCTTATCACATCTTGAATCTGAGTCAGGTTAGGCTTCCTGTGGATCCTAGTCACAAGAAAACATCAATTAAATCACAATGTTGAATAAACATCTAGATAGGGAATCCTGTTAGTCAGTGGAAGTGACTTTACTTGGGCTCAGGCAGAAAGCTTTACTTGGCAGCAACTATGAAACAGTCAACAGATTCTAGGCATTGTTCAGGCAATTGAATCCAGGAATCCAGCTATGTGGCTACATGTTCTTGTACAGCAGTGTAAATCAGAACACAAAGAGCAGCAATGGCAGTGTAACAAGTGAGGCACTCGATAGCAGAATTGGCTCTTAAACCTCAGGAACTTATGTGACCATAAGTTCCAGTTTTTAGACGCCACACACTACAGAATGTACATAGTGGTTCCAAGGCAGAGTCAAATATAACTGCTGTATAGCATCACAGCTCTTGAAAGGGTTTGTACTTGCTATTTCTGTAAGCAGATCTCCCTTACATAACCAACAGATCCCCCTCACAGTTAGTGTGTTCCCTCTGGCTATGAAAGAGGAGAAGCAATGTGTCCTCAGAATTTGCTGCAGACTTCTCGGTCCCTGTAGATATAAGCCATGGCCTGGATTCCATGAAAAAGTCAAATATCTGACCTCCAGATCAAAAGCCCCATGAGGGCTCAGCCCTTCTGGTTCCAAGCTGTGTGCACTTGGGAGGCCCCTCTGTACCCTCAGAAATACATGGAAAGTAGTATTCCTTAACTCTCAAAGTCATGAACAGTGAGTTTAATATTAATCATGAAAATGCTTTCAAAAACTAGGAAATGGAGATCAAATCATGATTACAGCCATCCAGATTTCTTTCTTTGGGCATCTAGAAGGTAATAACTCTCTTATCCATAGACACATGAACAAAGAAAGACATATTTTAAGGGTGATGTCTCACTATATTAATTATATTAATACCATTATATTGATGGTCGTAGTTATTTATAAGACTTTATTGATTTATGTATTGCGTTCATGTAGTCTTCCTCCAATAGACTCAAGTTATTCACTTACAGAAGATGATGGAGTTTTAAATCCTTTTAAGAAACCAGTTGCTATACTGTCAGTAAGCTTGAGCCATATATCCACAGAGCCAGGAAAAAAAAAGATTTTATTGTATTCTAGCTTTGGGGATCTTCTGTATTTATAATAATAATAAATAATATATAATAACTGAAATTTTTTTTTACAGTATCTAAATCCAGGTTTTGCTTTTCCTTGAGGACAGTAATAATCTAATAATCTTGCCTAACCCATAGAAGATACATAGATACCAGTCAACACTGGAATTCTTAAATAGTAGCATGTAAACTGCTTTCTCCTCTATAGACACAACTATGATGCAATTATCTTTACAAACTAGGCACAGTAAGAGATCATCACCAGAACCAAAAAAACACAACAGTCATAAAAATATACTGTAATAGCACCAATAAAATCGAACAATTATAGCAATATACTTTAATAAAACTTATTCGACTTTTATGAAGCATGTACTTCTGTAATTTTCCACTGAAGAATTTTGAGAATTTGCACAATGATTTTAGATGCATGATCCGTTATACACATTATCCTGCCTGTTAGTTGCTGACCACTGAGAACATGTTCAGGATGAAAGGACAGTCTGTGAGAACAGGCATGTGATGAGCCTGCAGGGTGAGAGTGGCCTGATCAGGGGAATCTCAGTGTGATGTGAGGCCAGAGAGGCAGCACCCAAGACAGGTGGGCCTCAGGTCTGTGTCAGGCCTGATCCTGTTAGCGGTAAGGAGAACACAGATAGGTATTTGGAGTAGACTATGATGGGGAAGCTTCTCGGGTAGAAGAGACCTCATGAGGAAGCCGTAGAAGTAGAGAGAAACATGAGCCTCCAAGGCATCTGTAAAGGTTAAGTAGAATCAGAGAGATTTATGGGAGGAGACATAGTCCCATACCATTAGGGACCATATAAATAAATTTAGGCCACAAAAATAAATCAGGACTTTACCCAGAAGCTGGGAGTTAACCATAGGGGGAATTTAACTTGCAGCTGTACACAGACAGAACTGTTAGAACAGATCAATCTAGATCAATGGACGCAGCACAGGAGGGAGTCTTAATTACTTTCAATTTTGTGATAAAATAAATACACTGACCTAGCAACTCACGGGGGAAAGAGGGCTTATTTTGGCTTATAGTTCCAGGGGTGTACAGTCCGTCATGGTGAGGAAGACGTGGAAGCAGGCAGGGAAGCAGAGGGCAGGATGCTCACACCACAGCCTAGGGAAGCAGAGAGAGAAAGAGAGGAGGGACTGTTCATAAAGCATGTATTCTCTATGTGTACTACATGCACATCATGTATTGTGTGTTGTATATTACATATGTGGTGTGTGTGTGATATGGGTTGTATGTGTGAGACACAGACATACATATACTCTGGAAAGTAAGCTTGGATTGATAAGATGGTGACAGAGTAAGGAATGAAGGAACCCCACCCATGTTTCCGCATCCTCAGGAAATATTGGGGAATTCAGCAACAGTAACAAAATGAGTAGAAGGCATCGTCAGGGTTGCTCCAACACTACTTCATAGTTCTCAGAAACACTCCAACTTGAGCCCCTACACAAGATGGGTATGGCTTGCTCCGATTCCAAAGCATGATGGGAAAACTTCTACTAGAGTTTCAGGTGTCCGGACCACAGTCCAAACTCATTTTGCTGCTTTCCCCTTCTGGCACCTTACAGACACCCCAACCCCCTGCAAGGCCAGTCCCAGACTACTTTCTGCTGGTATCCTGTTTTCCCATGTGGCTAGAAGCCTTCCTCAGAGTTTTTTCCTAATACATGATTATCAGCAAGACTCAGCATTTTTAATTGCTGTAATTACCTATAGCAGTACAACTGCAAAAGCAGTGATCTATAAGATAGCACCTTGCAGAATACAAATACTAAGTACAGACCAGCACACATAGAAACTGTTCAAAGCCCAGGGACTGGAGGGATGGCTCTGTCAGTAAAGTGCCAGCATCAAGACCTGAGTTTGGATCCCCAGCACTGACATAAATGCCAGACAAGGTAGCATATATCTGTAAACCCAACACTGGGGAGGCAGAGACAGGTGGTTCCCTGGCGATCCAGCCTAGCCAAATCAATGAGCTTCAGGCTCAGTGAGAGAGACCCTGTCTCAAAAAGTAAGGTAGCTCAAAGAAGATACTGGACATTACATGTAAGCACATACATGTGCACACATGCGTACATATACCACATACACACACAACTGAAAACAAAACTCCACAATTACATCTTGACATATCAAATTTCATTATCAAGGAAAAATGTTTTACATACATATATAGAGATTTTAGTAAGAAATTAAAAGAGTTAAAATCATGAGTTTTCCTCATTGACGCTGATGATTTCTTATGTACTTCGGGGACATAAAACAAAGGTCTGTTTAAATTGCCTGTTTCTTGGAGTATTTTACACTTAATTATGTTTTCCATCATTAAATAGTTGAAATACTTATTTGTGTGAACAGTGAATTCTCAAATAGTGAAATCTGGCTACACCTGTAAAATTAGAGTCTGGAAGTTCATAGACTCTGACTTTCCAGGTTCAAGTTCAAGTCCACACTGGCCTCAGACTTCTTATATAGCTGAGGCTGGCTTTTTATTCTTAATCTTCTTGCCTCTACCATATATAAGTTTTAAATCAAATACTTTCAAAAATTATTTAAACTTTAATCAAAACCTTGAACAACATTTTGGGAACTAGATCCTTTAGATTCACATATTTTGCTATGGTAAGTAGATGTGTACCAGATAAATCCTCTGTCTTTCCATTTTACCAAATATAAAATAAGAATATATTTCAGCCACTGAAATATTGGTATACTTGACTTTTTTTCATATTAACCAAAATTTTAAGGCAATTGTATTGTGCTTTATTATTGTTAAATCTTGTCACAAGCATGCCCTAGCCTACTGAATTTGTAGTCTCCAGGCGGGGGTGAGGGGTGGGAGCTATGTAAATTTTAATCTTTTCACCACCTGAAGAATAGTCCCTGGAGCATGCTAAGACAGCGTCCTTCCCCATTTCCCTTCCAGGACATTGCCTATTATCAAGCCCTGTCTGCTGAGAGGTTGCAGTCAGATGCCGCTAAGATTCCCCCCAGCCCCACTGCATCCCAGGAGCTCTATGAGACTGGACTGGAGCCATCAGCTACTGCCAAGCTGGGAGACTTGCAACGTTCTTGGGAAACCTTAAAAAATGTGGTAAGTCTAGGGGCTGGAGAGATAGCTCAGTGGTTAAGAGCACTGGTTGCTCTGGCAGAGAACCCGGGTTCAGTTGCCAACACCTACATGGCAACTAACAACTCCATTCTTAACTCCAGTTTTAGGGGATCAGATGCCTTCTTCTAATCCCCGAGGGCATTGCACAACACAAGTGCTCTTACATACATGCAAGCAATACGCACATACACATACAAAATAAAAGTAATAACATATATATATATATATATATATATATATATATATGTATATTTTTTTTTAATGTGGTAAACCTTTAAAACACAGACTTGGTCAAGCCACCAGACACCCATCACCTTAGGTATAATCTTACAAAATACAGGCAGTTACATACCCAGTACACAGTTGAATGCCCTTGGGCAAAGCTGTGAGGAAAGAAATGTCGCAATCTGTGAGATAAGAGGTGGGACGTTGTTGGTAAGATCCCTTTTCTTGTTTAGATCAGTGAAAAGCAGCGGACCCTCTATGAAGCTTTGGAGCGCCAGCAGAAGTACCAGGATGCTCTCCAGTCCATCTCCACGAAAATGGAGGCCATGGAGACGAAGCTGAGTGAGAGCCTCCAGCCCGGCAGGAGTCCAGAAAGCCAGATGGCCGAGCATCAGGTAGACCAGCAACGACCTTGATTTCCGCTTCCTGCAGGATGGAATGGGTGTGCTCTGAAGTCGGCCTGCCAGGCTTGTGCCGGGGAGAGCAGAACAGTGGTCCTTGTTGGAGCATGCAGGCTTCCAAATTTCTGCCAGTGCTTCTCAGTGGGGTCTAAGAAGGGGAAAAAGCAAGGTTGGATGTGGATTGCAATTTTTAAAAGCTACATGCATTGCTATTGCTCTGGAGCTTTTCTTACACAAATGAGCCCTCTTACAGTTGCCTTTGTTCATTTCATTATTTATTCATTCATTTATTCATAGTCATTATTTCATTTTTCATGTGAGCTGTTGTTGTACAAGATAAAACCCCTCACAAATCTGCCTCCTTTGGGAATCTCAGGCTTCAATGGGAAAAAGCAGATTGGAGGATTTTTTAAAGCTTATTAGAGAAATCTTGAACTTTAGATGAAGAAAAGAGCTGATCCATTAAACTAATCTAATACTGTTAAAAATGCATCTGATTAGGGCCATGCATGGTGGTGCATGCCTTTAATCCTAGCACCAGAGAGGCAGAGGCAGGTGGAGTTCAAGGACAGCCTGCTCTACATAATGAGTTCCAGACCAGCTAGGGCTGCATAGTGAGACCCTGTCTCAAAACAAAAAATGAAAACCAAATGAACAAGCAAAAAACCCACATCAGTTTGAAAGAAAGCAGAGGGCTAGAGAGATGGCAGCTGTTAAAGGCTCAAGCTCAGGATCAAAAGAGCAAATGCATGTTGAGATATTATTCCCAGGCTGTAAGTGCTAAAAGTTAGGCTCATCCTCCACAGTCCTAACTGAACATGGTTAGTGATGTCCTTGTGTGTGTTAACGCATGATAATGAGTCTAAGGAGGTGCAGGCCTTGGCTCACCTGTGTACTGAGTCACTTAGAGAAATGCTGCCTAACCCTAGGCAGGACCCAGAGCATCTGACAAGCCTCTAAAAGGTAGATGGAAAGGATAATGTCTTTAGATGCCCAAGACTCTGAGCTTAATCTCCAGGTGCACCACACACACACACACACACACTCACACATACATGCACACACATACACATACACACATATACACACATGCATACACACACATACACGTACACACATATACACATGCATGCACACACATACACATGCACACATATACACAAATGCATGCACATACATATCCACATACATGCACACACATACACACACAACCAACTCACATATATACACTCTTAAACATATACGCCCCACATACACATTTGCAGAAACATATACATATGCATACCCATACATATTCACACTCATACACACCTATGTACCCAATCACATGCATGCTCACATATATGCATTTATAAATACACTATCTACACATACATGCATACTTATACACACATCCCCACATATACATACACACTCACACACATATATACACACAATCATGTATATGCCTCCCCCATCTATCAGTCTATCAGACACACACACACACACACACACACACACACACACACACACACACTGAAGTTGCATTCTTTGTTCTTTGCTATATACCTTTGCAGTTTTGGAGTCTAGTCTAACTTTGGACTTCATTGCTAGTTTATATGTAGTGTCAAATACAAGTTCTCTCTTTTGCAATATGGGGCCTTTCAGTATAAGATAAAACAGCATTTTATCTAGAAATGGCATATTGTGAAATAGCCGTTTCGGGATTTTGACACTCATAACCTCTTAAGATAGACATCTAAGTACATAGATGGATCTATTTTTAGATCTTCCTTTAACAAACCACTTTTCTGCCGCTCCAAATGTTACCAGAGTGTGCAGGGTTTGAAGAAAGGGCTATAAAGTATGAAGTTAAAACCGACTTGTTTTCTTAGACCAGACAAGGGCGCTCAGGGTCGAGGTTAACTATTACAAGACTGTTTTCCTCTGACTGCTCCCGTTGGCTTCCTAGACTACCACTGCCTTCTCCTAGTCTCTCTCTTTCCAGCAGGGCCTCAGTGTCCCAGTCCTTCTTATCCAAAGCCCCATCTCCGTCTCTGCTCACACCCACCTCACTCTCGTCTGTTCTCAGTCCTGTAGCTCTATCTGTCCCGTTGCCCCAAAAATTGGCTTCACAGTACCTGGAGGAAAGGAATGGGGAGAGGGGAGAGCAGTGTCATCCCTGCAGACCAGCTTTAATGGGATGTCCTGTGAATGTCTACTGTCTTTAGACATCCAAAGACATCCAAAGACTCATAGCATGAGTTGTCTAAGGGCTGTTTTGGAGTAATTTGAGAGTCACTCATAAAAATCGGGAACTGGTGGCCCAGCAAGAGGTTTAAATAGTTTTATTCTGCTACTTTGAATTTCCACCTTTGTTTGAGGCCTAGCATCCCTGTTGCCTAGGTAACTGGCTACAGCTCTCCTAAGACCCTTTACTGGCTCACTCAAGAGTTAGGCACTACAAGAAAACAGGTTCCTAGTAGCACACATCGTAGAGTTTCTAACAGAGCTTGCATATTAGCTCCAAAATCATTATTAGTGTGACATGGACATTAGTGTGACAGGACACGGAACCAAGCATTTACTAGCGTAGACTCAAAATTCTGTATTATTATTATTATCATTATATTTTTATTCATTCTTGGAGAATTTCATGCATGTATACAATTTATTCTGATTATATCCATCCCACTCCAAATCTTCTCAGATCTTCTATCCCCTGCACCCCTCACCCAACTTTAGGTCCTCTTTTAAAAGCTCCTCTTTTCAAAGCCCGCTGAGCTCAGTCAGGGCTGTCAATATGCACATGGGAGTAGGACCATTCACTGGCACATGGGTTCCTGGGAGCCATCCCTTCCCTGAGAAAACGGACTCTCTCTACAGCAGCCTTCACATGTTAAAGCTCCTCCCCAAGGGGAGGGGAGGGTCTTTGTGAGCCCCTCCTCAATCGGTGCAGGATTTTAGACTAGCGAAACTTTGTTTCTCTTTTAATTACTTTATGTTTTTCTTTGAGTTTTTTGAGACAGGGTCTCCCTGTAGCTCCAGCTGGCCTAGAACTTGCTCTGTAGACCAGGCTAGCCTGATCTCACAGAAATGCACCTGCCTCTGCTTTCCTAGTGCTGGGATTAAAGGCGTGTGCCATCACACCCTTTGATGTTTTGTAGGTCTTGGGTGACTGAGTGCAGTTGTCCTGACTCTCTGAAGATGCCATGATGCTGTAGCAGTCCGTTCTGACCTCTGGTTCTTACCACCTTTCTGCTTCCCCTTCCACCACATTCGCTGAGCCGTGAGGGGAGGGAGGGTCAAATAGATGTCCCCATGAAGGCTGAGTACTCCACAGTTCCTCATTCTCTGAACTCTGAGAAGCTAAACCTTCGCATTATTGCTAAGTATTATAAATTAGAAGGGGATCTGTGACTTGCCATTAAGACCAACCACATGATCTTCTGTCCTCTTCCTGATTAGCGAGGGCAGTGCCAGCCATCACCACAGTGATGATTACCAGACACTGGGGCTTAACTATCAATTCACTTCCGTATTAACTATCAAATTAATATCAACTAATTAATAGCTATCAGCTTAATGTGAGGGAGGGAAGACATAAAGGATGTTTAATTCAATATAATTCTGCATAAAATCTCAAGTCTAAGATTTTCCATCTGAGCTGTTTTTGTTCACTGTTTCTAAGTTCTACAGATTCTGGGACAAAACTGCCCACATGCAAAGCTAATGGTACTGCAATGTCTAAATTTGTTCTTGACTTCTGGAATGGGGCTTTAAAAATTCTGAGCATTACACAGAATTGCTATTTCTAAATTTCCACTGAATGGGGGTGAGAAAGCACAGGGTACTTTTTATATTTTAAAACACTGATAGAACTGGTTTAGTTGTTACTTATTTCTGAGTACTCTGCTGGAAATTTTGTTTTTTTGTCAGCCAAATTTGCTCTAGACCATTTGTGTTGAATTTGGTTAGCATGCCAGGCCTTTCTAGTTAGTATCTCTACTGTGTATGACGAGTATAAATATTCAACACTTTTCAAAAGTTGATGATAGTTGTTCTGAAAGTTGAGCTCCCTGCCTATGGGACTTTGGCTATTGGGATATCTGATGTTTGGGAACATTTGGTATCTTTGCCACACTCAGCTCAGTGATAGACAGGAGGAAGAGCTCTGAGGTTATTTTGCTTTTAGATTTGTTTTTGAAAAAGTGTGTATAACAGATTGTGAAGAGAACTATGCTCAAAGAAATAATTCTGGGAGTCAGCATAAAATCACTGTTTCCTTTTGGGATCCATGTATTATCCTGTTGTTAAAGAACTGGGCATTTGAGAGACGCTCAAAATACTTTTATTAAAAATATTAATTTATGGGGCTGAAGAGATAGCTCACTGATTTAGAGCACTGGCTGCTCTTGCAGAGGACCCAGGTTCGATTCCCAGATGTAATCCACATGGCCGCTAACAACCATCTATAGTTCCAGTTTCAGGGGATCTGATGCCTTCTTCTGACCGCTGAGAATGTTGCACAACACGGGTGCACTTTCACACATGCAGGCAGTGCACTCATACACATAAAATAAAATTAATTAATAAAATATATTTTAAAATATTAATTTATGTTAATTGTGCATCTTAAAGGAATCCAGAGTAATTTTCTGTAATATTTGCTTTTAATATATATTAAATATTAATAATATAACATATTAATATAATATATAGTATGCTATATTATTACAATATATATTATAATAGATTTCATTAGGATATGTGCACTGGTCAAATCCAGTCATACTTCCCCTTTCCTACTCTCTTATTCCCAGCCTCTAGGAATCTCCAGACACTTGTCTGAACTCTTTACCTGTCATTTATATGAGCTTTTTGAGTCATAAGTCAGCAGCCCAAGAACCTGCATTCTCTCTCTTTCTCCTTAAGTTGGTAATTAGATATTGTGGGGCAGCTGCAGGCCACAAACTCTCCTCAGAATTTTGGGACTGAAGTTATATTTAACACCAGATTTTTTAGATATTAAAATGAAATTCACATAGCAAAATTAAAGTATACAATTCATTGGCATTAGAACCCACTCCTATCTTGTTCTCAAATTTTTTTCATCACTCCAAGATATCCCCCGTCCCCCCAGTACATACATCTGCTGAGCTTGGCTGCTAGACCTAAAGTGGGGACAGAGTCCTGCCTTTGCAGGAGGAAAACTGAGGGTTCTGGAGAGCCAGCTGCCTCTGTTCCTTACTGTGGAACATTGCGAGGGAGACGGTGAGTTAGAAACAGAAGCTGGCGACTTCAGAGCACACCACGTTGACCAAAGATTAAATGAAGGCTTGTGCTTTTCTTTCTGATTGTTTCTTGTATGATTCAGACATTCACTTCATGAGTTAGAATTAATTCATTTTTATGTCTTGAACACCAACTTGACAGACAACCTAAAGACTAACTCTGCATAAATTGCTGACTTGAAAGCCTGCTGTGGTGCTGTGAATGACCAACAGGGAGAGAAAAGAGATCATATTGTGAGTTATATCAGACAGGGATTGACTGAGATCTAGCCCGCATCTAGGAGAGACAGTGAGTTTGAAGTCTGGAATTAGAGTCAGGATGGCTGGGAGGTACTCTATGTGTAATTGTGGAAAGGTGGAGGGGGAGAGAGAGGAGGAAGAGTGTGATGTGAAACCGAAGGAAGATAAGGAGATAATATGAAGCTGTTCCAATTATACAAGAGGCTTTAAAATCAGAGCAACTAATATAGACTTTATATTTTTGGCAATCAGATCTCCAACAAATGATCACAAAATAATAGACAAAAATCCTTGAAATGCATAATAAAGGGAGTCAGTCCTTAAATCCAGTGCAATCCCTATTAACCAACAACTCCTTCCCACCCAGGGCTAGGCTTGGTAGCCTATGTCTATAATCAGATGGGAGGATTGCACATTCAAATCCACCCTGGGCTATTTATGGAGACTAAGTCTTAAAAATAAACAAATGAACGAAACACACCGAAGCATGATTATTTTTGCTGCTGACTGATAAACAATAAACAATGCTGCAAACACAAGAAAACCATATGGTATGTTGACAGTGCAAAATGTCAGGAAGAGCCAACATTTAAGTTGGATGTGCTGGTCCATGATTGGAATTTCAGAACTTGGGAGGTAGAGGCAGGAGTCTCAGAAGTTCAAGGTGATCCTCTTACACTGTGAGTTGGAGGCCAGCCTGAGCTAAATAAGACTCTGTTTTAAAACAAACATACAGAGTTGGGCGTGGTGGCACACACCTTTAATCCCAGTATTCAGGAGACAGGGGCAGATGGATGGGTCTCTGTGAGACTAAGGACAGTCTGATCTAGTAGTAAGTTCCAGGCTAGCTGGGGCTATAGGAAGACCCTGTCTTCAAAAGACAAAAAAATTTAAACCCATACAAATAAACAAATAAAAAAACTAAACCCTTTATAAAAAACAACTAAATCCTTTATCAAATAGACTTAAAAGCTATCATAATTGAGATAGCACAGTCAGCCAAACAGGACAGAATTAGATGCCAGAAAGAGATGCCATTTATATGTCAAAGATTATACTGCAAACTTGTTTAAAAGACAGAACCAGAGGTGGAGACAGAGACAGAGACAGAGACTGTAACTGGAAAAAAAATAGCTTTATGTTTGATCCTTAGCTACACTGGAAACAGAAAATATGTCACTAAGTTAGACGCCATGCAGGACTTAATAGTAAAACCCTGTCTCAAACAAACAAACAGACAAACACACACCCAGACCAGAATTAAGGAGGTAGAATAGAAAGCCAAGGGGTTAACATTCGGAAGTTAGTTTAGGTCCCCTTTTCAGGACTAAAGAAGACAGAACTTTGTTATTTTGTGGTTGTGAGCTGCGTGATGCAAGTGTTGAGAATTGAACTAGGGTCCTCTGCAGGAGCAGTAGGTGTTCTCAACCATGAACCCATCTCTCCAGCCCTGAATTTTTCTATCTTTTGGTTTGTTTGTTTTGTCTTTTGGTTCTAGGGAACTCAGGACTTCATGAATGCTCAGCCAGTGATCTACCTTTGGGCTATGTCTCCTGTCTAGAATCCTTTTAGAAGATAACATACCAAATAAGAACATATTCATGATGTAGTAGGCAAAGTTTCCAGAACACCAAAAGCCCTATTAGGGAAATATTGTAGATTCAAATTAATTATATATAACACATATGTTTGATATAAATAGTAATCAAATTTTAAACTTTCGTTTATCAAAAGACACCATTAAAGAAGTCTTTTTGCTTAAAGGGGAAAATAGAAGCAGATATCTGTAAAAAGTAAAAATAGACATTTACCATACACAGAGCCAAAAGGGACAGGCACACAGCATTACCCAAAATACATTAGTGGCACAAGACTCCAGTAGACACCAAGGAGAAGCCACAGCAGGCAACCACCAAAGTGGGCACCCAGCATATTAAGACATGTCCCATCTGACTACTCACCAGGAAAAGACAAAACTCCAGTGGGGATCCACTGTGAACCCTCTAACAAGGTTAAGTTAAATGATCCACAGAGCCCCTGGGTGGTGGGGACTGAAGGATGCTGATAGTAGGATCCAGGGAACAAAAGCCGCTCCCAGCATCCAGACAGGGAGCAGAAGAATCTGCATGAGGAAATGGCAGACCTGTCAGATGTCTTAAAGGTCACAGGTAGTTGGGAATCTAGAAGTAGCCAACTAGAGGGTCAAAAAGGCTTGCAGAGTCCAGGAAAGGGTTAATTTCCTGGTCTGAGTAGAGTGGCAGCTGCTCAGAGGTGAGCAGCTTGTGAAGATCTAGGGAGCCTCCCAGTTATTTTCTGTGCACTTTTCTGGAAGTGCGTGTGTGTGTATGTATGTAAAATGCATATATATTATATAAAATATGATATACATATTATGTAATTATATCACTGTAATAATCTATTTAAAGTTCTGTTGCACAGATCACAATGCTATGAAAGAGTGGGATATTTTTCTTGTTATTAATTTTTTTAACTATTTACTGGCAGTGCACTCTGGAGGGGTGTGGTGCTTACTTAGTCTAACCTTTGGAAGAAGAGGGATTATGCAACTAATGGTGGCAACAAAATCCATGTTGCTTCACCAAGCCATGGCCATTCACCTCTCTGTAGTGCCTGGATTTTTAACAATTACCAGTGGGAATTTCCCTTTGAAGGCTCCAGTCACACACACACACACACACACACACACACACACACACACACACACTACTAAAAAATAGAAGATAGAAAGGTAGGTAGATAGACAGACGTAGGGGTACAGTAGGAATGTAGTTCACTTGGTAGAGTCCTTGCCTAGTATGCACAAGGTCCTGGATTCAATTCCCAGCAGCAAATAAACTGAGCTTGATGGTCCATGCCTATAATCTTAGTACTGAGGAGTAGAAGAAGAAAATTAAACTTTCAGGGTCATGCTTGAAATTTGTCTTAGCTTCAGGTAAAAGAATTCCTGTCTCAAAAAAAAAATAAAAATAGGGTTAGGCATAGTGGAGCACAACTTTAATCCCAGCTTTAGGGTGCAGGGAAGGGGCAGACATATCACTGTAAAATTGAGGCTAGCCTGTTCTATGTACTAAGTTAGAGGCAATGCAGGATTTAATAGTAAAACCCTGTCTCAAACAAACGAACAGACAAACACACACCCAGACCAGAGTTAAGGAGGTAGAATAGAAAGCCAAGGGGTTAACATTCAGAAGTTATTTTAGGTCCCCTTTTCAGGACTAAAAAAGACAGAACTTTATTATTTTGTGGGTTGAAACTAGATTGGGAATTGGATTTTTATCTTTCATTTCTTGAAAGGTCAGATAAAAACCTCAGTTTCTATTTTGGCGACTAGGAACTAGAACATGGTGACTGACTCCCATTTGGCTTTTAGTCTGATCTTTTGCAGGCCAGCAAAGGAGCCTATTCCAAAACTCCCAGCCTTTTGTGATTGCTGTTTAAAGGTATTTGATGGAAACACCCAGGAGTTAGCTAAGTTGAATACAGAAAGCCTGAGTTAGGAACAGGTCATTGGAAGTGCTCAGCGTTTAAAGGCATACAAAATTAGAAATAAAATAGACTCAGGCAGAACTAGATGACTTGGGCATTAGCTCTGAGAAGCTTCACATTTTAGAGTTAGGTAGAGAAGGAAAAAAGTGAGTGTCATAACACAGAAACAAGTTGCAGATTTCTTCTGTCATAGTCATAAGTGATAAATTTTATTTTCAGTGTAGTATCAGAAACTTGGATGTACTTGAACAAACTCCTCTCATCTTACAAATGAGCTTTTGAAACCAGAAATGTTCATTAACTTGTTTAAAGTTACTTAAGTTAGTGACATGGCTGGCATTCACAGCAGAGCTGTCCTGGCATTCAGTCTAGTACTTCCTGTTTGGAAGATCGATGACTGGTTCAATGTCTCCCAAGCGAATCACCTTCCACCCGTCTCAGTGGGTGTCTGTCTCGGCTAAGCCAGAGTCCTCAGTCAGAAGAGTGATTCCATAGTCTTTCCCACAGGCCCTGATGGACGAGGTCCAGATGCTCCAAGATGAAATCAATGGGCTCCAGGCATCGCTCGCAGAGGAGCTAGTGTCTGAGTGCCGGGAGTCCGACCCTGCCGAGCAGCTGGCCCTGCAGTCCACGCTCACTGTTCTGGCTGAGCGGATGTCGACCATCAGGATGAAGGCAGCAGGGAAGAGGCAGCTCTTGGAGGTAACCAAAGATTTGGAGTTGATTCAGCTGCTGGATTGACGTCAAGGCCTCTTAGAGGGTGTTCTGGTTACTGATGGGACCGTGCACTTTTCTTTTTTGTATATTTCTTGTATGTATATATGGTCTGTTGTGCATGTTTCTCCTTCCTCATACCTCCCTCTTCCACCTTTTCTCATCCTTCCCCACACCCATTGCTTCCCGTTGTCTCCCTAAAACGTTTTCCTTCTAGCCAGGCATGGTGGCACAGCCTTTAATCTCAGAACTCTGGAGGCAGAGGCAGACACATTTCTGTGAGATTAAGGCCATCCTCGTCTACATAGAGAGCTCTAGGCCAGCTGGGGCTACAGGGAGACCCTGTCTCAAAACAAATAAGCAAGGATCTAGAGAGATGGCTCTGTAGTTAAGAGCACTGGCTGCTTTTGCAGAGGACCTGGGTTCAATTCCCAGCACCCACATGGTGTCTAACAACCATCCATAACTCCAGTTCCAGGGGAATCCAACACATTCTTCTGACCTCTTGTGGGCTTTGCACAGCACAGGTGCACTTACACACATGCAGGCAATATAAATAAAATAAAATAAAAACAAGCAAAAATAAAGTTTTCATGTCATATATATATATACATATATAATTTTATGTATCTTTATAAATAAAACATAGGTACCATACATGAGAGAAACCATATGATATTTGTCTTTCTGTACTTAGTGTAATTTTCTTAGCATGGTTGCATCCACTTTCTTGTAAATGATAGACTAAATTCTTCTTTATGGCTGAAAAAAATTCCATCATATATAGATAGATTATAGATAGATAGATGACTTATCTTAAATTTTTGGATTTCTGGTTTTACCCAAGACACAAGTAACACTGGCTACCCCTCCCCCACAGGAGTGCATTGTCAGAAGTGCTTAGGGACTGCCCTTGATATGGAACAGATGATCATCAATCTATCACAGTCCCCTCCATTCCCTACCACATCTCAGAAATTGAGGTTAACTGTCTGTTACTATCTACCAATGGCCTCGGGCCATTGTTTGTTTCTAACCCTTGGCTGATTTCCATTGCTCCCACAATGTCCTGGCTGATTCCCATCGCCCCCACAATGTCCTGATTCTATAGGAACTTTGAAGTCTGGTCAACTCTGGGACACACACATTCCCTGGAGACTGTTGAACAGTACTAATGTTAAGACACCAAAACTCTGATACACTCTTCTGAGATGTGGCCTAAGCCTAGGTACTTGTTTCATTTCTCAGCTGATTCCGATCTGTATCCAGAACTTGAATCTACTTTGTGGATCCGGGAGCTTTGCCTCTCAGTGCTTCTGTGACCTTCTCATTAATTCCACAGGAAAAACTGAATGATCGGCTGGAAGAACAGAGACAGGAGCAGGCTCTTCAGAGGTATCGCTGTGAGGCGGATGAACTGGACCACTGGCTTCTGAGCACAAAGGCAACCCTGGACATTGCACTCGGTACACCCAAGGAGCCCATGGACATGGAGGCCCAGCTGGTGGACTGCCAGGTACAAAGATGCTCTCTAAGGAAACATGACAGTCACAAAAATTTTTTTAAGATTCAGAAAATATCCTGATAAGGTCTGGGTATGGATATGTGAATTTCCACGACAAAGACTTCATATATTTACAGTCAGAAAGCTGAAGTGAAATTCACATTATTAAAGCTGATGTGAAATTCAAACCTGAACTTAGTTTTTGAAGCAAAATTCGCCAATGGTATCTACTTGGAAAATTCTAGCTTTCTTACTTAGCATAGTAGTTCACACCTAGAAGCCTGTGCTTCTAGCACTAAAGCTTAAAGCTTTTTCTGTTTTCTATTTCTTTGAGATAGGTTTCACTATGTAGCCCAGTCTACCTAGAACTCGCTGTGTAGCCCAAGTTGGCCTCAGACTCCTGGCAATCCTCCTGACTCAGTCTTTGGTGTGCTAGGATTATAGGTATAAACTTCTACACTCAGCTTCTTTTTGTGTTTTTGAGATAGGTTCTCACTTTGTAGAGCAGGTTGATCTGGGATTCATGATTTCCTGCCTCTGCTTTCCAAGTGATGAGTTCCTGAGGTGATCACCTTAAAAAGAAGACTTACTTTGACACTGTTGGGAGATTTAGCCATGCTGAAAAATGGTCCATTGCGTTGGTTCTGTGATTCCATAGTGCATTTCACTAGGAGCATATGGAAGAGGCTTGGTCATCTCTCTGCTCGGTACAAAAGAGAAAGAGAAATATATCAGTACCCATCATCCACTTAGAGCACCTCCAACACCTAAAAGCCCCCATGAGACCCCATTTCTTAAAAGTTTCTACAGCCTTCAACACATGGGCCTTTTAGGAGACACTCCAGACCCAAATAGAGCAGGAAACAATCAACTTATATGTGTCTATCCATAAACCTCAGTGATTTAGACTTTACATGTGGGTGAAGTGTATTGAAAACTCTTTCATTAAGTGTCATGGGGAGGCCCTGAAATCCCTACCTAGGCTTCAGGGCTAAACATCTGTGAGCACAGTTTCATATTTCCTTCAGTTGGAATCAAAGGAAATATACCAATATCATAAACTAATTAACTATCCTTTTTCTTAGTGTATACTACACCACATTGAACTTACCCATTTGTATTTTGAGACTCCTAAGATGGATTGTCATCAATTAGACTGTGAAATGCCTCCAGAACCGTCTGTGTGTCTGAAGCACTGTATGGGAGTTTCCTGTTCTTGTCTTCTTCCTCTTTTCTGCTGTTAAAACTAGAGGCATCTATTTTCAACATTTCCTTTTATGGCTTAAATTAATACTCAAGTTAGCATTTCAGACTTGGGTTTCATTGTTATTGGCAGGCCCCCTTTTGGACATATCTCTTTTCACAGAAATATGTACAGTCTACGATTCTGGAGATATATTTCAGGACATTTACAAGGTAGCAAAATAGTGTTTTCATAGTATTTTAAGGAATTGGAAAATCCTTTTTAAGTTGACAAAGAAGCTCATCATGTGATAAGTTTGCTATAATTAATAATCCAGTACTGAAATAGTAAGAATAATAATGAGATAATACACAGTGTTCCTTTCTCTAGACCTGTTGGTTATATCAAATGTATTTCCCATGCATCTTTTCCAATGCGTTTTTAATTATAAAATATATAAGCTTCTAAAAAAAGAAAAATTGCAGCTTGAGAGATGGCTCAGTGGTGAAGCATACTGGCTGTTTTTAGAGAAGACCAAGGTTTCGTTCCTAGAACCTACCTACATGGCAGCTCACAACCATCCATAACTCCAGTTCCAGGGGTTCCAATGCCCTCCTCTGACCTCTGAGGACAATGTGCAACATGGTACACTTACATATATGTAAGCAATACAGTTGTATACATAAAATAAATAATTTTTTAAAGAGAAAAGTTAAGAAACACAGGTATGTTTTTTAATTCATTCACTACCCCCTAGGACTATAAAATCCCAAAGATGTCTGTTTGTGTTGCCAATGGCTGCTGAAGACTGTACTTGGAAACATCTGTTGGGGCTGGCAGGATTTGAGCATTTTGTCCTTATTCTCTTGTTCCAGAACATGCTGGTGGAAATAGAGCAGAAGGTGGTGGCCTTGTCCCAGCTGTCCGTGCACAATGAAAACCTGCTGCTGGAGGGCAAGGCTCACACCAAGGATGAGGCTGAGCAGCTGGCAGTGAAGCTGAGGGTGCTCAAAGGGAGCCTCCTGGAGCTGCAGAGGGCCCTGCATGACAGACAGCTCAGCATGCAGGTGAGAACAGCCCCCCACAGCTGGGCCTGACTCTCACCGCTTGTGTGGCAGCAGAGAGAAAAGGTTAGGGGATGAAGCACATATGTGCATGCCTGCTTCGCGTTAGCATTTCAGTGTGCTCTGTGCATTCAGTGTATGGGGTGACTTGAACCTTCTCTCTGTAACATTGTGATTCCTGACAGTCATTTCTGTTTTACATTTATGTTAGAGTTTTCTTCAATATGTTCCTGATACGTCTTCTTTCCTCTGATTTTACCCTTTGTGTCCTTGTGTCTTAGAGTTGTTTCTTTTTAATTGTTTATTTTTATGTGAATGGTTTGCCATGAATGTGTATGCAATGCTCCATGGGGCCAGAAGAGGGCACTGGATTTCTTAGAACTGGAGTTATAGACGGTCCTTAATTTGGAGAGTTGTTAGCTGCCTTAAGTGGGTGCTAGGAACTGAACCCAGGTCCTCTATAAGAGCATCTCTCCAGCCCTTACATTAGTTCCTTATAAAGAAGATCTAACCATATTCATTGGTTTTAAACATTTCTGTAATCAGACAATATCGCACTTTTAAAGAAAATTTTAACTTATTTAAATTCATAATTGCTATGTGTGAATTTTTATTTTACTATATTTGTTTCATTCTTTCTACATTTTTTTTAGAGACAGAGTCCTTCTATGTAGCCTAGGTTATCCTGAAACTCATTATATAGTCCAGGTTGGCCTCTAATTTTCAACAATCCTCTTGCCTCTGCCTCCTGGGATTACAGGTATATACCACCATGTCTGACTTCTGTTCATATTTTCTCTTTTGACTCTTGTTTTTTAAATGACTGAGTACTTTATCTGTTTTGAATTCACTCTCTTTAAAAACAGACAACACACTTTTATTGTTTGAGAGTTTCATATAAGGTATTTTGAACTCCTTCCCAAATCTACCCTTACCTCCTCACTCACCCAGTTCCCCACCCACCTCCCCTCCCTCTCTCTCTCTTTATTAAGCCCATCAGTCCTATTTGTGCTGTACAAATACTCTTGGGTGTGGGTGTATCTCCTGGAGTATGGTTGGTCTAACCAGGGATCAGACACCTAAAGAAAACTGACTCTTCTTCTTCCAGTAGCTATCAGTTGTCAATAGCTCCTCAGCTAGGACTGGGCTTCATGCTGGGATTTTGTCTAGCTTGAGTTTCCACAGATCCTGTGCATGCTCTCACAACCACTGAGTTCATGTGTGCAACTGCTCTGTTGTGTCTGGAAAACAGTTTCCAGGTAATCACCCACCACCTCTACCCCTTACAACCTTTCTGCCCCCTCTTCCATGATAATCCCTAAGTCTTGGGGTGAGGGGTGTGACATAGGTGTCTCATTTGAGGCCAAGCACTCCATAGTCTCTTACTCTCTCCAGGTTGACAGTTGTGGGTCTCTGTGTTAATCTTGTCTACTGTAAGAAGCTTCTCTTATGAGGATTGAGAGATTCTATGGGAATAGCAATAAGCTGTTATGAGTTTAGTACTGGAAAGTTGTCCTTTGATCTCCATGCATGTTCCATGGCACACATGTACCTTCACCCACATGTATCACACATACTAAAATAATACATAAATAGCTAAAATGCAAACAAAAATAATAATATTTCAGATCTGAAATTGACTAGTTAAACTGGGGTAGGAGAGGTTCTTCCATTAGATACAAAAATTGGTGAGACTGTACCCTTAAATTGGGGCTTGAAGAGCTCAGGAAGGGCTATAATACTGTTCTAAGTATTATGTAACTGTAGACACAGTCCTTCCTCTCCTCTCCTTCTTCTCCCTCCCTCTCCAGCTTCCCTCCTCAGCTCCCCTCTCTCTTCTCCTCTTCTCTCCCCTTTCTGGGTGTCTTTCTCAGTCTGTCTCTCTCTCTTTCCTTCTCTCTCTCTTTCTCTAAGTATCTTGTGGATTCTCAGTGTACACTTGTCACACTGAGCTTCACCCTCAAACCCTGGTTCTCAGTGCTGCTAAATCTGTAGAGTATAACACCTGTTATCCGTTTATTCTTTATTACACAATGGACTGGTATAGGTATCAGTGAATACCAAATCTCTCATTTCTTCCCATAAAGAGAGGCAGATTTTGAGGTCATGTAAAAATGTCTCTTGAATTATATGATGTAGGTTATTTTCACACATTATCAGCCTTGACAGGGAGACAGAGTTTACACTATACAAATAATAAAATGATTTATGAAGAAATGGTTTATTTCAGGTTTAGTGTTTTCCAACTCACTAATCTTCCAAGAAACGTTCCTGGGAAATGTGACAGTTCTAATTTTCCAAAATAAACACCCCAAGTAAGCCATGCCCATGGAAGCTCCTTCTCTTCCTACTCCCTAGGCTGAAGAGAAAGCTATTATCAGACCACTCAGAGAGTAATTACCAGGCTTTTATTCCTCCTGCCAGTACCATGATGCCCCAAGGAGAAAGAACCGAAGCTTGAACTGAATTCCTAATCATTTTTCTTTCTATGGGCCAAGTCTTAGGTTTCAAAATGACAAAGTGAGTCAGGAAAATTCAGTAACTGAAAATTCAAGCATAACTACACAGAAAACGTAGACTATATGTCTGTTTTTGATGCTGCATTATTACTTTCTGTCTGAGGCTGTGGACTCAGTCACACAGCTAAAGTCTTAGACTCTGAAAATCCACACATATAAACTCAGTTCTAAGGGCTCACAAGCCAACAGTTATTTTTTACAAGCACAAGTCCTGTGTGAAGAATTTGGAATGTTGTCAGTCCAAAGAAAGTAACCCAAGCAGAGGTGTAAGTGTTTTCTGAGGCCTGTGAACAGTTTCCAAGAGGCTCTTTGGGCTTGGCTCTGGAAAACAAACCTGGGCTGACGAGAACAGCAGAGAGGAAGTGGTCTGCATCTCACAAGGGAAGGCCAGCAGGTCACGGCCAAGGCCCCTGTGCTGTCGACCAGAATCATTCTGATTGGGGGCTTCAGTGTGGTGTGGTGACTCCTCCAGGTGGCATTCTGTGTAGTACCATCATTCTACATGGTTCCATGCACCTGTGGTTTCTTCCTGCACTGGATGAACCAGAGTCTGTGAGATCTTATTCTGGGAAGATGCTGCGTTACTGGGCAGAGTCGGCTTCATGCAGAAATCCTAGACTCCTAAACCAGAAAAGCACCACTCATCCCAAACCATAGCTTTCTGGAAAATTGCTATTTATCTTGGGAGAAATTCCTGGGAGGGAGGAGAATTTACTAAAGTAGGTAAGGTTAACCGCCTGCTCTGAATATGTTGCAAAAGACAAATAGCATCTTTTAGGCCACGAGTGCATGTGTTATTCTAAGTCATATTCTCTAGTGGGGAAGCTGGATCTTGTTAAGTGACAGAAATATACCTTCTGAGCCACAGTGGGCTCAGAACTCAGAAGCCCATGTGGGATGTAGGCTATGTCTTCTTTTTTAAAAAGATATTTATTTATTATATTTTATTATTTTTATTTTATGTGTATGAGTGTATTGTCTGCACGTGTGTAAGTGTGACACCCATATTACGCAGTGCCTGCGGAGATCAGAAGAGGGCATCAGATCCCTGGAACTGGAATTATGGATGATTGTTAGCCACCATGTGGGTGCTGGGAATCGAACCTGGGTCTTCTGTAAGACCAGTCAGTGCTCTTAACCACCTCTCCAGCCCCAGCTATTCTTCTAAACTTGACTTACTACTTCAGCTCTTTTAACTGAGCAGTGATGTGAATGGTACAGATGAAGATACAGTCTGTCACCTCCATCATTCCATGAAATTTCAATGACAAAAACAGAACAAAATGGTAGAAAAAAATCTCAGCTCTTTCTTCTGGCATGGCAAGTTGGAATTCTAAAACTAAGAGAGAAAGACAGGTCTCTGAAGACATGCTTCATGACCTGGAATGGGGGGTCCTGTCCATCCTCAGATGTGGGGGAAGAACCAAGGGCTAGAGGAGTGGCAGTCTCGGAGTCCATAACAGAATGACCCAGCTCTTCCTTCCACTAGACTCTAGCCACAATGGCCTCTTCCCTGAGGATGTTCTCTCTAATGACAAGTTTGTTTCTCGTGGGGCCATAGCTGCTCCATAGTTCCAGAATGCCCTACTCTAGGTCTACACCATGTAGATGATGTCTGGTTTTTCTATACACTCTGCAGTTGTCCCCTCTGAAGATGCCAGACCAGCCTAGGAAGCCTTCCCTTACCTTTCTCTTACCTCCTTTCCCTCTCCCGAGGCTCCTAGACAGCTCCGTTTTCAGCATCTCTTGTTTTGTTGTCTATCCTAAGCTGAGCCCTTGTCTGGATGCTTCTTTGTAAAATACTCTGAACTTCAACAGCACTGTATGATGGTTAATATGTATTTAATGGCTGAGTTTATTAAATCTTGAAACCATGTGATTTTAACCTTTCACATATAAATAAAAGTGAGAAGAAAGGCTTCATTCTCACTAATCTCATCTGGTGTGAATCTCTTAGAGCCTTTCAGATTTCCATTCAGATAATGAGGCAAGGTTCAACTCTTGCCTCCTTGATAAATAACTGAGTTTTAGCTTTCCCTTTAACTAAGCTTTATCAAAGCTTGCAGTGAAACAGCTGAGGAATGGAGAGGTGGGGGGTGGCAGTTGTAGAGTGGAGAGAGGGAGAGATACTTTTTGAGGTTCTCACTTGTAATTAATTATCACACCATATCCCTTTAAAACCTCAAGTTAACTTTTGAAATTTTAAGATGGCAAACCACTGTGCCCCTAGTTAGTTGATATTTTATCATGCTGATTTTAATGGCTTTGAAAGATACTGAAAATGTTCTACTTGAACAGAAATTGTTTATGGAAAGATACAGTACAATCCATAATAGATCTTATGAACAGAAGGCATTCACAAGCAAGAAGAAATAATTCAAAGTTTGGCACCTCGCAGGTAGAGTTTGTAGCTTATAAAAAGCCGATTGTCAGAGACAGAGCTTCCTGCCTCTTGAAATGCTCTGGGAATTGTTCTCTGTGGTTGACCACTTCCTGCAGCCCTGGAAAGGAGGAGCTGAAGTCTGGGCTGTCGGGATTGCACAGAGGGTGCTCAGCTGGCTTCCACTAAATTTCTGAGTATGGTGACAAAATGCTTGACAAAAACAGCTTGAGGGATGAAAGATTTATTTTGGCTCATGGTTTCAGAGGTTTGACTCCATGGCTCTCTATTACCATTGCTTTGAAGTCTGTGGCAAGGCAGGAACATCATGGCACAAATCATGGCAGAACAAAACTACTCACCTTGTGACAGCCAGAAAGCAGAGAAAGAACTACTACGATAGGGCCGGGACCAAGATACACCTTTTAAAGACCTACTTCCTCTAACTGGGCTCCATCCTACACTGTTCCACCATTCTCAGTAGCCTTCAGATTTTGAATCCATCAGCAGATTAAACTGTGGATTAGAGAGAGCCCTCACGATCTAATCATCTCTGGAAATCCCCTCATAGACACAGAGAAGTGTGCCTTACTAATCTGGGTATCCTCAACGTATCAAGTTGACAGTTGAGATTATCATTACCCCTTATCCCCATGAGACAGTTTTCACCCATAGGAACTGAAAGAAATTAAAGTCAAATTTGAGTTCTTCCTGAATTCTAGAATGTCAACCAAACTACAGATTTAATGCTTCTCAAATTGACTGAAAGCTCTTACCTTAGTCCTCTTTGAGAGGACTTGCTATAATGTACCCTGTGTATGTACCATGTGACCTGGGCCGGGGGTCGGGGAGACAGCAGGTTATGGCATTTAATGATGACTTAACTAAATTTCACCTTTCTGTGACTTAAAAAAATTTATAAAGTATGGTATTTTTGTAGAAAACATTCTAGGATAATATTTGGCAACCACATTGGAAATAGATGGATTTTTCCTGCAAAAACTCTTGGACATAATCATGTGCTTATTGTTCCTGTTGCTGAAAATGCCATAACTTAGGTGAACTTTGTGTTACCATCTTTTAAAAAATGTGCTTTAATATCCAAATGGTACTGCTTTGATGTCATTATACAAACCACACCAAAGCAGTCTTCTCACCATTTGGAAGGAGGTTTTCCTGTGGGTGGTATGACCCTTGATGTCTGTCTCATTCAAAGCAGGGAGCCACACAAGAGAAGGAGGAGAGCGACTCTGACCTCACAGCCACTCAGAGCCCCGGAGTGCAGGAATGGCTGGCTCAGGCTCGAAGCACATGGACCCACCAGCGACAGAGCAGCCTCCAGCAACAAAAAGTAAAGCAATTGCTACCTTTCTCTAGCTGGCAGACATGCCAAGGAAAGCTTGAGGGAAGTGTTTCAACAGACAAGAATTGGTTGTTATTTTGTTGTGCATGCTGGGGATGAAATCTTGGCCAGGCAAATGCTCGTTGAGTAACATCCCAGGTCTTAGCTTCTGTACAGACTGACCCTTTACCTTCTTGAATGAAGCAAGGTGTGACTAGCATTTTCAGTATGCTTACTCATAGCCACTGGACCGGCTGATCATTTTAAAGTCAGTCTTGTACTTAAGCTTGTGGGGTTTTGTTTACTTTTGTGTTTTTTGAGACAGTCCCAGCTGTCAATGGAACTCATGTAGCTCCCATTAGCCTTGTTCTCATAGATAGCTCCTAAGTGCTGGGATTAATGCTGTATATGAAAATACCTGGATTAAGGTTGTCTTTAATGTCACACATTGTACATAGTTCAGCGGTAACCTCCCTTTCTATGGACAGTTTGCTTTCAGGTGTAACCCTGTTTACATCTATATTTTTATAATAAAAATCTCAGGTACACCTCTGAGAATTCAGGAACCTCTGCAATGCTTTTTTTTTTTTTTTTTTTTTTTTTTGGTCTTTTTTAGACAGGGTCAGCCTGTAGCCACAACTGGCCTGGAATTCACTATGCAGCCCAGGCTGGGATTAAAGGTGTACACCACCCCACCTGACATGAAATACATGGTTCTTTTTTCAAGAAATAGAATTTGGTTTTAACTTCTAAGAGTACACCTCACAAAATCATATTATAAATTGTTGTCTTGTGAAACAAATGGGTTTTAATGAATAAGAATGATCTTTCCCAGATAACGACTTTGTGTAAAAGCCTTAGTTATTTTATCTTGTCAAAGTAAAAGCTTTTTCATTACAAATAATGAGAAAGTAAGACAAGTCCACTGATAATACAGCTAATGACGTAAATTACTGAATTACCAATCCAAGAAACTGCCCAAATCAGTATTGATTCTGAAAAGCAAGCATATATTGTACCACTGGGGGGCACCATTTCCCAGCAAGAAATTCCTTTTATTACTGCTTTTCCCAGATAATTTTTAGACACCTTCATGAGAGCAATAGAGAGCTATAGAACAGTTTGGAGTCGTGTTTGAATATTTGCCCGCACTCTGCCTTTTCCACAAGGCTCAAATTTAAAGCTGCAAGACCTCTCTGAGAATTCTGTAGACATAGAGCAGCTACTGTGAACAGTTCTCATGAAGTGTCAGTCCTGTTTGCATTTGTCCCCTCTCTGGAACAGGAGCTAGAGCAGGAGCTAGAGGAACAGAAGACCCTTCTCCGCTCAGTAGCCAGCCGTGGAGAGGAGATTCTCACCCAGCATTCGACTGTGGAGGCCTCAGGTGGCCTTGGGTATGTTTCTAAACACTTGACCTTCCTCTTTTCATGTGTTCTCTGACATTTGAAGAAATGTGAACATCTCAACTCACAGTTAATGTTCAGTGTCTTCTGCCTGAGATGACCATTTGCTTCCATGTTGGCATACTAAATGTGCCTGTACACTAAGCATTTTGTTTTGGGAATAGAAGAGGACTAGGAATAATGGCTGATACATCTACCCTTCTGGTGAGCTCAGCACATCTCTCCCCAGAAGATGCTTGGGTTCATTTTCTAAATCTACTAGGAAATGTATTAACAAAGTGAATCCATGAAATTTTATGACTGACGATTACACCTAACTAGGGGGCATTTTCTTTTCAAGGGTTTTTCTGCCTTGGCATTCTGCAAGATAAATGTATGTGCCCACTAAGTGTCAGGACTTTTCATAATGAGTCTGTTTCTATAATTTCTACATGTAAATTTATTGAGCTTGGAGACCTGGTCTGGTGTGGAGACTTTGTATTTGTTGCCAAAGGCTGTGATTTGCTCCTATCTTTTGAAAAATAGCCCTGACTTTGTTTCCCAATTCTGAATGCTGTTTTCAGGGGAAATAATATTGAAGAGAGACTGGTAGGAAGGTGTTTTAAAATATTATTTATAATGCCAAATAATTTAAAAGGTAGAAATGGCTATTAATATAAAGAAATTTATTATGCACCCATCACCTTACCAATTCTATGTCAGAAATGGTAGCTCTGGTAAATAAGTGAAAGTGGGAGTTATGAAAGTCTAGTGTGCACGTAGGTCACAAAATCTATATCAACAATGTAACCTCAGAGACAGTAGCTGTGAGGACTGAAATATATTTTATCATTTAGTCCAAGATGATATCCTGTTTCTGAGTTATGATACAGAAGTGCTGGTCAGAAGTATCCAGATACTATAGAGTATGAATAATAGATATTACCCTGGTTTTGCATTTAAAGAACTCTAAAACTGGAAGTTGTATTAAAATATGAAAGTTAAACCAATGGCTACTTTCATCATGCTTTGAAAAACATATGATAAGGCTATGAATGTTTCTGTAGTAACCCCCTCAAAAAGTGAGATACTTCATGTCGTCCGTGATGACAGACTGGAGATGGTTCTGATCTTCTACCTGGCTCCACGTTCTCTGAGGTGGTCAGTTGTTCCTCCTGGTTTCTTGTGTCTTTTTGCTATACTGTTTTTATAAGAAACACAGTCTGGCATGGCCTGCTTCACATACGTAGACTTCCACAAAAGAGCTGTGGGAATCTTGTGCAACTCTCTTGTGGTATTTTTTTTTTTCTTTCCTTGGCCTTCAACATTGGATAGAACCCAGATGACAGATAAACATCTACAAGCTGCTCTTTCAAATATGAAAATAATTTTAAAAGAAACTTGTAGAACAGCACTGACTGACTTTCTGGAGAAGGTTCAATTGAAAGACCACTTACAGATTCTTCAATGGTTATACAAATTCCTTAGGAAAATTTTCTTTCAGTGTGATTGATTCTAGTTCACACACTTTTTTCAAGCCCCTAGTTATTTCTAAAACTACCAAGGAAAACCAACTGGGAATTCATTGAGATGGATATGAAAGAATATTTTCCCGAGTCATGAAAGGTGACATCCTAATTTAAAATGAATTTATGTGTGTTATGATTAAATATAAGATCAGAGATATTAAATATTCTTCTGGTTTATAATGAATGAAGATAGAAGCACTGTAATCACCACCACAAAAGAATTTATAATAAAATTATGTTTTATTTTTTGTATGTATGTGAGCCTGCTTGAGTATATGTGCGCTATGTGCATGCAGGAGCCTGCAGAGACCAGAAGAGGAGGCCAGACCCCTAGAGCTAGAATTATAGGCAGTTTTGGCCTGGGTGCTGGGAACTGAACTCTGGTCCTCTGCAAGAGTAGTAAGTGCTCTTAACTGCTGAGCCATTTCTACAGCCATGAAATTTATTTTCATAGGAACTTTAGAATTTTTTTTTCTTTTCCTTTTAACAGCTTTTTAAAAAAACTAATCCAACAAATAAAGGTATTTTCTTAACATTAAACTTTTGGGTCCATCTATGTCAGTATGTACATATATGGCATTGGTTTTATCTGCTTAATGGTGTTTTATCTTGTAATAATTTATTCACTTACGTTTTGTAGACTGGCATTATACTGTTTTTATCTGCCCTCCCTGCCTTCTTTTGCTAGTATTAATACTGAAGATACCTTACATGTCTCTAATGGGAGTTATTCCCAGGAAGCCGAATCTCTGCATCATAGGCTTCTACAAATTTCCAGGCTTACTTCAGAAGCTGTACCTAGAAATAATATTATATATGTATCTGTATTCTTAGAAAAATGACTTTGGGAGACTGTAGAGTATTATTCTGCTGATATACTTGGTATTTATCTTCCCACTTAAGCAAAAGGCCCAGTATTAAAATATTAATTAACAGCCTAAGGAGATAACTCAATTAGTAAAGTGTTTGCCACACAAGAATGAGGCCCCAGTCTCAGCCTCAGGACTCAAATGAAAAATCCTAGCCCAGTGGGGATGTACTTGTAATTTCATTCAGGGTAGGCAGAGACAGGAGGATCCCTGGGGCTCTCTGGTCTGCCAGGCTGGTCTACTCAGTGATATATCTGCCAGTGAGAGACCATGGGACACCAAGCAAACGAGCTGGATGATGCTTCACAAAAGATACCAAAGTTGACCTCTGTCCACCACACGCATGTGCACACCCACGTACCTACACACATGTGTATGCACACCAACATGAATATGAGCACATACACATGCACACCTTTCAAATATATGTGTATACACACATACACACACAAACACACACACACACACATTAGTATATCTGTATGCCTTTGCCATGATTAAGTTGTGTCCTAGTTTGTGTCTCCGTTGCTGCAATAAAACATTCTGACCGACACCAGCTTGGGTAGGAAGGGAACCTGAGGGAACCTGAGGTAGGAACTCAGGGCACAAACCTGGAGGCAGGAGCTGAAGCACAGGCCAGGGAGGAACGCTGCTTCCTGTCTTGCTCTTTTGACCCATGCTCAGCCTGTTTTCTTATATAATACAGAACAACATGCCCACAGTGGGAGCCCTCCCACGTCATTCAACAATCAAGAAAAATACCCCACAGACATGACCATAGCCCTGTTCAATGGAGGCAGTTCCCCAGTTGAGGCTTCCTTAACCCAGGTCTGACAAGTTGACACTAAAGCTATCCAGAACAGGTTAGAACCTGAAACTACTGACCCATCAGTATCCATTAGAACTTAGGGTGCCTAGATTATTATTATTAGCCCCCATGTACTCATGGCTGCTTATGGTTTGGTGAAGAAGAATATACTTAGAATTGCAGTTTCTATTTTGATTCATATTTTTAAAGGTATAAGCTAATTACTAAGATTATCTTGTTCCAATTTTTAAGACCAGGTCTATAATCCTAATAAGTTACCTGTCATTGGTGTTTTTGTACACATTGTAAACTTGGATTATTTATTCTTCTAATAGTGAAAAACCTGATGTGTTGTCCCAGGAGTTGGGGATGGAAGGGGAGAAAACATTTGGTGAAGACCAGATGAGGATGAAATGGGAAAGCCTACATCAAGAATTTAGTACCAAGCAGAAACTACTACAGAATGTTCTGGAACAAGAACAAGAACAAGTGGTATCAAACATTTTATTTGTTGTTTCCATTTGGGTTTTTGAGACAGGGCCTCATGTAGACCAGGTTGGCCTAGAACTTGCTATGTAGCCAAGGTTCGTGTTGAACTTCTGATCATCCTGCCTCTACCTCCAAGGGACTGAGATTACAAGCATTCAGCCCCATGCCCAGCCTAAATTTTACTTTTATACATTAACTAATATAAGATATGTATAGTTTATGCCAAGGGAATAAGACTGTATGGTGATCTGTATTTTCGTTTTATATCCAAAATAAGATACAAATGAAATTATCCTACATTTTTCTTAATGAGGTTTGTTTCATACTTCCCTTTAATAATGATCTTCATATGTGAAAATATACTTGATTTCCATGTAGTATTTTTCCTCATGGTAATTAATATCTAATTTCTCATTAACATAAACCATTAAATTTTAATTTAATTGTCAACATTTGAAAATTATGAGTGCAGATCAAGAATATAAACCTCTAAAGGAATTCCAGAAACATGGAGCTGCACTGCCTGGTCTTGCTACTTTCCGATGCTACTTCCAGTATTGAATACTTTCAGAGAATCTTAATAAAAAATACATTGGAGCCTCAGAGGGTCTTGAACAAAAGGGAAGCTAGGAGCCAGGTAGGGCAGTGACCAACCCATCTGTGAGGCTGGCTCCTGGGATGGATGTTGTGTGATGTTGGACTTCGTTCCACCAAGACTAAGATCCAAGGGAACTGAATAGGAATAATCACTGTTAGCTGAATCTACGCTGAAGCCAGAGACCAAGGGGACGTCAGAGGAACTTGAGAGTTTAGAGGAGTAATGAACAAGCCAGGAATATGGGTGTACCTCTGATGCCTACCACAGATGTAGTTCAAAGGGATGCTGACACATAACTCAGACTCCTGTTCTGAGTTAACAGTGTCTGTCTAGGTTCACTCAACGGTAGAGATTTTTCCCATTAGGGTCAGTTCTAGGACCTTTACTGTTAATCTGAAGAATTTGCTGTTCTCATCGCTCTGGACTGTGTTAGGAATGGAGGAGCTGCATAGGGAAAGAAGGATAATAGTTGAACGAGGTGGGCTGCAACTATCAAGGCAGGCACTGTAGAGTGGACACAGCGTGCCAACCATCATTGAAACGAGGTGATCTTAAGGTGACGATGTGTCCCGAGACGTTTGCATTCCTCTTTCCAGAGCTGTGCATTTGTATTTCACTGTCCTAAAATGCATGGGAGGCCATGCCTTCTGCCTCTTTACTAGCCTTCTTGGCCAGTGAGGCTGTAGAAACTGTCACTAGCTCTGGCCTAGGGGAAATGAAGGCATTGCATTCCTGGAGATATTTGTGCCAGAATTATATCCACCCTTACAGGCATGCCCTGTACCTTTTGCACAGATCTCCTATCTCTGTCTGAATTCATCCTTCCTTACAACCTTGGGCAAATATTTCTTATACCCAGAACTTGAACTTCTGATTTCATTTTTTTTTAAAGACAGGTACTCTCTGTAGTCCCAGCTGGCCTGGAACTCACTATGTAGCCCAGGCTGGCCTCAATCTCACGGAGATCCACCTGTCTCTCCCTCCTCTCCTAAGTGCTGAGATGAAAAGCATAGCCTACCCTGCCCAGCTTGATTTCTGATGCAGCTCTGCCGGGCCTCACCGCTGGCTCACCTTCATGACACTGGATTTCCCCATTCCTCTGGGTACAAGCAGTAGAAGATCTAGTCCCGGATTAGAGACCCTGCTCTTTCATGCCTGTCCCAGGCCAAATAAACCTGGCTCATTTCTGCGTTTCTTGCTGCTGTTCCTGCTTTTCTTCATCCATGAGCCAGTGGCCCATCCTCTCCCCACTATTCTACGCGGTGTTCATTCAGGTCACAGCAGCTGCAGCTCATGAAGCGCTTCTGACCTCTCGAACCGCTCAGCTGCTCTCGTGTGGGAAAGCTGCTTTTTCCGAGTCAGTGTGGATGCACCAGCGCCCTCCATGTTAGCTTTCTGGACTCATCGTGCACTCTGCCACCATCATTTTCACGTGACACCCGGACTGGTCAAGTTCAGGTTCATTTTAGTGACTCTCTTGCCTTCTAGCTTAGAAATATAAAGCCCCAAGCATTCTTTTTTCAAAAATTTATTTTGGACGGGGACACTTTCTTGCAGGAATCGCTGGTTTCCCTCTGGTACGAAAAGTGAAAGGAAGTATAGAAGTTAAAAGTAGAATACAGAGGGAAATAATTTAATGTGCATGTTTTAAATTTAAAACCCAGCATACCTAGTAACCCTTGGGTGAGGTCGATTTTATGTCCATTTTCTAGACTTATAAACTGAGGCTAGGCAAGGTTAGAGATTTTTCAGTATCTGAGGAAGAGGCAGAGCTGGAATGGGGACACAGATCTGTCTGGTCTCAGTATCCTTCGTTTGGCATACCTGCTGGCTAGAAGTTTTATACTTTGGATCTACTTACTACTCCCCAGTGTAAAATCAGATGCAGTTTGGGGGACATAAAGTTAACGAGGTAAAAGAGTCCAAGCTCTGAGACTTTCAGGTTAGATTTCCTTTATGTTTTACTTGTACTGCGTTTAACACATTGTGTGACTTCAGGCAGATTGACTCACCTTCTATGAATCTAAAACCCAACCTGGGAACCATTTCAGGAATTTCTGAAGAAATGAGTAGCTACGACAGGCTCTACATACGAGAATACAGAGAAAAGGGGATGGAGGGGGTGTTAAAAAATCGTGGAAGGCCACTCTAACAGGTGCCACATTTAAGGTGTAGATGAAGAGATGCTAGGTGGCAGAGGCTTCTGCTGTGGAGAGAGTGGGCTTGGCATGCTCACAGGATGATGGATGAGTATCAGCCTCAAAGATGAGGATGAAGCACTTTGAAAAATCAGAGGGGGACTGAGATTAATCGGAGATTCCTCAAAGCCTTTGTATTCTATTCTAGTCCAGGCCGTAGTCCTGATAGGAAGCATTCTAAAAGCAGTTAATAGAGAGGAGGTGACTATTGAAAGGAAAGAGACCAGGCTAGGAGGTACTTAGGATGAGTTATTTCTCTGGAGATAGGGATAATGCTAAGGAGACATTTCAGGGGAAAGCTGTGGTGAGCTTTCAGGCATTTCCTCCACCATTTTTTCCCCTAATCCATCACTGAAAACATTGTCACTGCCGAATCTGGCCACTGCATTCAGAGACAGAGTGTGTTGTAGAAGTCGTATTTCCCTAGCTGAGCTTCCAGAACTTACTTGGTGTGCACTTCCAAATGAGAAAACTGGTAAGTAAGCTGCCTCTGTTGCCTGCAGCTTTACAGCAGGCCAAACAGACTCCTGTCTGGTGTGCCACTGTACCGAGGAGAAGCACAGGCACAAGATAAGTCGGCAGTAACGTCTTTGCTGGATGGATTGAACCAGGCCTTCGAGGAGGTATCATCTCAGGTATGTCTGTGCTGTCATGGATTTGTCTTGGCCTTATCTTGCCGGATTGGGTCACTTGTTCTCTGCGAGGTCATTCCACCTCTGCACACAAATGTTGAGGTTCAACAGTAGTGATGGATGAGTCCTGCAACCCAAAGGTGCTGGCCCTGACTCTTACCTAGGTATTTCTCTGCGATTCCCTAAAACACTGTAATTGATTCTTTTTTTACTGGTGGAGTTAGGGGGAGTGGAAAAGTTCAGGCAGGGTCTGTAGCCCAAGCTGGCCTCAGACTGGCTAAGCAGCAGAGGATGGCCCCGAACTCTTAATCTTCATGAGTGCTAGGATTACAGGTGTGCCATTAACGTGGCTTGTAGTTTATTCTTTTACCTGTTCGTGTGTATTTCTTCTCCAGGGTGGGGGAGCAAAGAGGCAGAATATCCACTTGGAGCAGAAGTTGTATGATGGTGTCTCTGCCACTTCCACTTGGTTGGATGATGTTGAAGAGCGTTTATTTGTATCCACAGCACTTTTGCCGGAAGAAACAGAAACATGTCTCTCCAACCAGGAGGTAAGGTTGACAATTCTTGTTTGTGCATAAAATGTCAAGGCAATAGAAAATTTAATATTGGATAATCAACTCTCTCTGTAAAGATTATCAAGAGAAAAACAGTTCTGATAAAGCATCAAGGTTCATTTCTAAGAAGTCTAGCATAGAATAGACTTATTTAAATAGAGAAGGCTCTCAAAGATATGCCTGCCATGTACTTTTATTCCTTAACTGTACCTGGGAGAGGAGGACAAATGGGAACTTTCTAAATTATTGCACATCAATATCCTCCCCGTATGAAACACAAGCTTTAAAGAAAGTAATGAAATCCTAAGCAGCACTTTATAAAATTTACTTTTTAAATATTTATTACTTTTATTTTAGGTGTGTGAATGTATTGCCTGTATGTATGTAAGTGCACCCAGGTCATGCACTGCCAGAAGTCAGAAAGGGGCATCAGATTCCCTGGAATTATAGGTGGTTGTTAGTTACCATGTGGGTACTGGGAGCTGAACCCACATTCTCTGTCCTCTGCAAGAGCAGCCAGTTCTCTTAACTGCTGAGCCAGCTCTTCAGCCGCTACAATTTACTTTTGTCAATGTATGTTTTTATCATCTAATGATTGAAAGTCCCTGAGAAAAATCTCTTCAAGACCAGCTTCCCTAAGATGTGTAGAAATACATGAAAAAGAGTCAAGTTGAGTCAGTGTGGTCATTGCTAAGCAGAAGATTGCATGGGTTTTCTGCGAAGAGTTGGTATGCTTGGGTCTAAGCATCAAGGTTAATTTTCTTCTGTTGTCAATTCCAGGCACTTGCCAAAGACATTAAGGAAATGTCTGAAGAAATGGATAAGAATAAGAATTTGTTTTCCCAAACTTTCCCAGAGAACGGTGACAATCGAGATGTCATTGAAGACACTCTAGGCTGCCTTTTGGGTAGATTATCTCTACTTGATTCAGTAGTGAATCAACGTTGTCATCAGATGAAGGAAAGACTCCAACAAATACTCAATTTTCAGGTAAAGAGTAGAATATCCAAGGATATTTAACATTCTCAATGGATAGCTAATGATCAAGCACATCTTCTAGACATGTTGTGTATATTGTATGTATAGTGGGTGTTTGAGAATGTATATGTGGGGGTGTACTTGTATATTCAGGTGCATATATATGTGTATGCCTTCCTGTGGAGGTCAGAGGTCAAACCCAAGTGTCATTCCTCAGGAGCCATCCACCATTTTTTAAGTTTTCAAATCACATTTGTTTATTTAATGCCTCCTTTTCTTCTTCTCCCCTAACTGGGTGTGTATGTGTGTGTGAGAGAGATGTCTGTTGCTGTGGTCCACATGTGGAGGTCAGAGAACAACTTGTGGCAGATAGTTCTTTCTGCCTCCTTGTGGGCCCTAAGGATCAATTTGAGCTCATCACACTTGGTAGAAAAGAGCCTCTACCCACTGAGCCATGTTGTCAGCCCATCCCCCCTAATTTCTGAGGTGAGGTCACTCTCTGGGACCTGGGGCTCACTGTTTTTAAGTTAGGGTAGCTGGCCACTGAGCCTCAGGGAGCTTTTTACTCTGCCTCCCCGTGCTGGGATTACAACTGTGCACAATTTCATGTGGTTTTCACATGGCTTCCGAGAACCAAACTCAGGTCCTCATATTTGCCCTGCACTTTACTGATACTGATTGAGCTTCTCCCCAGTCTATCTTATAAACATATTTAATGTGTAAGGAAAGGACATGATCACTGCCGAAAATCAGGTGGATTGAATCAAAGATTTAGAAAGCCAAGTTTTGTGTTTCTAGAATTGGAAAGTTGAGAAAAAGCACTCAGTCAAACTAAGAGTTGAATAAAAGTTTAAATTCAACCCATAAAAGCCAAATTATGGTTTATTATAATTTCCAGTTGGTAATAGTGGAATTTAATACTTGTTTCCAGAGAATATTCAGAAGGTGCTGGAATAGAGAAAGCACCCAGACCTCCCTACTCAAGAGCGTTTGAAATGACTGTGTTCTGATTTCTTCTACCTTTCTTAGAATTACACTGGAAAGTTTGCCTTTCTCTCAAGTCCTGACTCTTCAGATTTATTACCTTTTAGTGCCATGTTAGAATTCTGTGGCCAACTGCATAATTGTGCACTTAGGAAACTTTTCCTGTCACAACTCACTGAAACAAATGGAAAAACCACTGATAAACTTTTAACATTGATTTTTTTAATTCCTCATAAAGCATACACTTTTGAGAACACTTAAGTTTTAATTGAATCCAATTTTCAACAAACAGGAGACTCATAAAATAGATCTGTGTAATTAGTGCCAAGAATTTGTTTCAATTTTTGATTTGCAAAATTAACTATTGCATTTACCAAGAAACATGGAATTTTCCAGGTAGTCATGTAAAAAGATAAATTACCACTGCCTTTGAATAATCTATATTTCAAAAAATACATAATAAGTTCTAAAGATATGGCTCAGTGGGTGAAGGTGTTTGCTGCCAAGCCTGATTGACCTGGATTTGATGCCTGGGTTCCACATGATGGAAGGAGAGAACTGATGCCTATAAGTTGTCCTCTGAACTTCATACATGTTCTGTGACATGTGCATGCCCACACACATAACACATACACAACAAATAAATTTAAAATACAGTACAATTATATAAATATATATGTGTGTGTATACATAAACTGTTAGAAATATTTGTGGTTTTCATTTCTAAAATTTCATATGAATCATTTTTTTATATCTTCATAATATCCCTACTAGGTAAGTATTGTTTTAGCAGAACAAAAATTAACAATATGTTCTCTGAGGCTGACATTGCAGTGTTCAGATGGGTTTTCTTTTGCATTTCTATTTTCTAAAATGATCTTGTAGGTTGGACATGAACTTGCTATGTAGCCTAGCCCAGGCCCTCCTACCTTGGCCTCTCCTATACTGGGATCACAGGCATATGCTACCACGCCAAGCCTCAAATTCTGGCTGTATAATCTTAGTTGCTTAATTACCTTGAGCCTTAGAATCTTCAAGTTCCTAAATCATAGCCATAATAATAGCCTCACAATATTGTAAGGGTGAAATAAGTTAATCTATTTAAAATGCTCCCAACAAATCTTAATATATAATAAATACTCAGGAAATTTTGTTGTCATCAGTTTTGCTATTAAGAATAGTACTGGCACTGGGGAGATGGTTCCAGTGGCTGCTCTTGCAGAAGACCCAGGTTTGGTTCCCAGCAGCCACATGACAGCTAACAACCATCTGTAACTTCAGGTCCATGGGATCCTATGCCCTGTTCTGTCCTCTGTGATCATTGCATGCATGTGGTGCACTCGTACATATGCAAGCAAAGCATTTGTATACATAAAAATAGATAATTTTAAGAATATTATAATAGAGGATATAAAATCAGAAGGGTTACATTACTTGTTTAGGGTTATTCAGCTGTCAGGGATGGAATTTAACTCAACACTTTTGAGTGGCATAGTGTTAAAGTACTGGGCAGGAGAGATGGAGGCTAGCAGAGTAACTTGAGATACACTCTGAAAGCAGAGTGAAAGCAAAAACATCTGCTGATGTTTGGATATAGGGGATGAGATTAAGGGTCACTGCAGAGGAACTCAAGGACTCTGGCTTGCACATCTGGAGACCTTGACAAGCAAAGGAGGCTGATAGGTAGCAGCTCCATTGACCAGTGAAGTAGGCCTCTGTGCTGGCAGTACTGTGGACTAAGATCTGGGGTAGCATTGTGATATGCATGTGAAGAATCATAGTAGGCACGTTGAGTATGCAACTCTGTGATGCAGAGGAATGACCTGGCAAGGAGATTCACATCTGTCCCTGTTACCGTGTATGGTCGGAGTGAATTTCACTCAGAATCAGAGAAGCAGAGTTGACTCTCTGGGCATTACTTTTTGGGTGCTACCAGATTTGTCTGCATGTGTGTATCCTGAGTATGCTTGCAGTCATCAGGACCATCGCATTTTATGAGAACTTCATTTTCATTACTCAAAAAATCTACCTTGCATAAAATAATACACTGGTTATAACAGCATTCCAGTATATAAGCCATGCCAGAGATATGTCTAACTGCACAGCCATGCACCCCTAAAGATATATCTCCTACTTTCTAATTACTTCTACTAAGTTAATGTTTATGGCATTGTACTTTGTAATTATAACCAGTGATAGTAACATATGAACTTAAGCATTGGAATTTATTTTGTTGTAGGGGACCATGAGAAAAAAACATGTAATCACAAAATCCTCTTTGCATCTCATTCTCTATTATTCTTCTGCCAGAACTTTTTGCTTCTAATTATCAGTGGCCAGTTCACAAACAAAACATGACAATTCAGATGTCCATGTTCCATTTTAATTGAAAGAATCCAAAGGACGATAAAATGAAAGATCAAGTCATAGACCTGAAACATTTTGTTTTGCTTTGTGTGGAGTCCCTGGTGTGTTGTTGGTGGTATATAATGGCTGGAATGTCCTGCCTCCATTTTCCATATTATCTGCAAGCATTGGCTTTTTCCAGACTGTCAACAAAAGCTATCTGGAAAGATGTATAGATGTATACATATATGTGTTATACCTATTATCTGTAGAATCCAAATTAAATGGCAGCTGTTCTCTATTTTTCATTACCCCTAGAGTTAACCCCAAATACATTTCTTGGATATGGAACTGAATATTTAAAAAATATTTTTATTTATTACTTTTATCTGTATGAGTGTATTACCTGCATGTAGGTAGGTACACCTGTGTCATACAGTGCCCTAAGAGTTCAGAAGTGAGCATCAGATTCCATGGAGCTGGAGCTAGAGACAATTGTTAGCTGCCATGTGGGTGCTGGGAAGCAAACAGGTCTTCTGCAAAAATAGCCAGTGATCCTAACTGCTGAGCCATCTCTCTAGCTCCAGATCTGATTATTTTAAATGACTTTTTAAAAAATGGAAAAGCAAAGACATTTTCATGCTCTAAAATCAGTTATGAATTTATTCCTCAAATGACTAGCATTCTTCCTTTTATACCCTATGAGTCACTCCACTGATATAAAAAAAATTGTAATGTCTGTTATACCTATAATGTGCTGATTCCTTAATTCCTACTATATCACAGTATAATAATAACTTGTTAAATCCTTTTTATTTTGGAGACAGGCTCACATTATATAACCCTGACTGGCCTGAACTCACTATGTAAATCAGACTGACCGTGACTTCACATATATCCACCTATCTCTGCCTCCTGATTGCTAAGATTAAAGGTGTGTACCACCATGCCTGTCTTAATTCTTAAAAAAAGTAATAACCATAAGACTATTAGCAGTACTCAATAACTCTTATTTAGTAAGTTTTAAATCCATCACATCTCTTGACTAGCCTCTTCCAAAAATTAGTAAGATTTCCAGAAATAAGAACTCTGTCTCGTAGTTTCTCAAGTAGAATAATTAAGAGAGATACGCTATTGAAAATATAGAGGGAACATAGGAAATATAGACACTTCATTTCTAACCCATGTTACGTTATTTTGGTTCATTTGTTCTTTGGATGAACTGAACTCATGCTGTGGTGCATGTGTGTGGCTAACTAAGGACTTTCAGGAGTGAGTGGATTCCCCTTCAGGGGAAGGGTCAAGACCGCTTTTGACTCTATTCAAATGGATGAGAATCATCTTTAACTTGGTTTACAAACAGGTGAGTGTACAATGACTCTCAGGGCCCATGACCTCACCTTGAATGATGCAGAGTAATGTAAAGTACAGCCTCATTGTTTTCCAGTGCTGCTATAATGATAATCTATGTAGATAGCCACTATGCTTGCAGCTTGAAGTTAGTGACAACTATTGTTTTTCCTTAGCACATTTAGAACTATCTTTTTATTTCAATCTCTCCCATGCTCAGTCTCCTTCTTTGCTTTTCTTCCTTCCTCCCTCTCTCCCTCCCTGTCTCTCTCCCTCTCTTCCTTCCTTTCTTCCTTCCTTCCTTCCTTCTTTCCTTCCTTCCTTCCTTCCCTTCCCTTCCCTTCCCTTCCCTTCCTTCTTTCCTTTCTTCCTTCTATCCCTCCTGTCCATCCTTCCTTCCATGATTGTTTATTTCACTACTGCAGATCAAGCCCAGGGACCTTTGCATGCTCTACTACTCTGCTACATCCCAAGCTTTCCATTTTCTGGCATGATTCGCCCATTACCTTTTCTTTTTATACTTATGTTGTGTCTGCATACACTCTTGATTTTCCTTTAACTGAGACTCTAGATCGTGGAGATGCGCTGTCTTAGGACATGGCAGCTCCCACTGAATAGGATTCTGTGAGCTGAGGTTCACTGAGATGAGCACTTGGCCCCTCACAGATTTCTTACTCATAAAATATAAACCAAGGTACTGGCAGGATGGCTTATTGGGTAAAGGCACGTGCCACAAGAACTGACAACCTCAGTTTGATCCCCAGGACCCGCATGGTGGAAGGAGAGAACTGACTCTCTAAAGTTGTCCTCTGACCTCCACGTGCACACTATGGCATGCACACATGTGCACACAAACTTGCAAAATTATTTAATTAATATTAATTAATTTTTCAAAAGGGATAGACCAGGCCTAGTGGTGTGTGTTATTGATCTCAGAAACTCTCAAGTCTGAGGTAGAAGGACTGAAAGTAGAGGGCAGCCTGGACAACTTAGCTAGGTCCTATGAGAGCTGAGGATGTGCTTCAGCGGGATTTAGCATGTGAGAAGCTCTGGGTTTAAGCCCTAGTACCACAAAAGAAAATAAAACCAGAAGGAGAGAAGAGAGGGGAGAAAGAAAGAAAGAAAAAGAAGGAAGAGAAAAAAGGAAAGAGCTTAGTGGTTCATATATCTGGGAATATGAATAATAATAATTTAACTATTGTTCTAATTCATGGTTCCTTTTGAAATGAATATGAAAATCCAGATGGCTATCTCCTCTTTGTACAAGTCTAACTCAATATAAATATAGTGGACACTTACATGAATAATGTTTATGAGGAAAAGACAGCTGAGATCTTTTTGTGCTGTCCCTTCATGTACCTCTGCTGTACGTATATAAGATTCATACTTCTTAATAGATTTTTAGAAGCTTATGAATTCTTTGACTAGAAGAAAGAAGAAAGTTGGGGAAGGAGGGATGGAGGCAACAGAGGGAAAACAAGCACACTTTTTAAATTATCATATCGTTTCCCAAGTCAGTATGACACCAGCGTGCTGTGTTTTTTGGAAAATGATTATTGGCACATTCTCTCTGCTGTGATATTTGAATGTCTTAATTTATTTCAGACCTAACAAGAAGATCAGGGTAGCCAGGATCCCTTATTACATGTTTCAACTCAGTGGAAACATGTTTTCTATAATAAATTCTTCAAAAGTCAATTTTAGTGCCGAAGTAGATTGTTACTAATTCATTCTGTCTTTCCATAAGGTGGGAGTATATCTTTTGGAAATTAAATTCCAACACTGCCAGAATCAGCCCTCTGTATCTACAGATGCTGTATTTACAGACTCCAACAGCAACAGGTTGAAAAGATGCAGTTAGGCCTGTACACATTATTCTTGTTTCCATAACATTCCAGTAGAATAAATATTTGCATAGCATTTATATTATATTAGGTATTACAAGTCATCCAGGGATAACTAAATTATACAGGATACATACCTATAATCCCATTACTGGGAATAATCCCATTACTGGGAGGATGCATTTGAGGCCAGGCGGGCTAAATACTGTGCACAAGACTAATCAAGGCTCCACAAGAAGATGTCATCTCAAAAATCCCAAAGTAGAAAACATGGAAGGACAGATACAGGTTATCCACACTGCCGTGACATGTTATCTGTGGGAATATAGCATTCCCAGGAGATCAGTATTTGCAGGGGTTCCTGGCAGGAATTCCACAGAGATGGAGAATGTCTGTGCATCTTCTCTATGAGTCTATGTGATATCTGCAACTGTTTTGAATTCCTTATTTTACATTTGTCCTTCTGTTGTTTTTCTCCTTAGAATGACCTGAAGGTGCTGTCTATGTCACTAACTGACCACAAATACATCATTCTGCAGAAGTTGGCAAATGTGTTTGAGCAACCGGTAGCAGAGCAGATACAGGTATTAACAGCTGATTTTTCCCAAAAGAGCAAGCATGTAGATAAAGCTGCTTTACTGTGAGGTGTTGCATAGTCTGTGCCAGATTAATGGCTTTCTATGGCATTTTTAGTTGTCCTATATTTTGGTTTTCAGTACTGGACTTGAATCATATACCCAGTGACACAAGGTCACTTCTACATTGGACTCTGAAATGTGAGGTCAGAAAAGTGACATATGTTGGCCTGGAGGAATTTGCTATCCCAAAATGATATCAAACATGAGCCCCAGTGACATAGGACAGAAAATCAAGCTGTGCTTGGGTTGGTACAGGTGCTAGAGACATCCAAAGTGGGTTTGTTACCTCTAACAGGGGCAGGATCAGGACAGTGACACCTGGAAAACTAGGGCACATGGGACAGTGACTTAAAAGAATCGAAGAAGAACAAAGAACACATTTATGGAATTCTGAACGCTCAGTAAGAACCACAAGTAATCCTCATTAGCTGAACTTAGTACAGATGAAGGCTCAATGGGGGAAATTAGACTGGATAGGTAGATTTTGCATGCCATTCTCCTGGTAGAAGAGCTTGGGTTTGATCATGTAAACCAGGAGTCTGTTTGCTTCACGATTACATACACCAGTATGTAAAAGTGAATAGATTAATAAGCTCACATCACACATACGTATCTGTTTAGTATTAACAAGAACTGTGTTATCTTATAGGGCAAACACATAAATGAAAATTGAGAGGGTGGTTGAATAGGAAAGAAATGGTGATGTGGATGTTTCACTCTGGGAGATCATCTTGCATACTTTCAGATTCTTGGATTCACCCTGGAGGCCTCTGATGGAGTTCCTGGGGGTGTTCCTGTGAGGGTTGGTTCCAGACCTCCTCAACCACACAGGACAACAAGAGGTTTAGGAAGTGGGGGGATCTTCCTGAAGCCTGGATATGGACAGTAATGAGAAAGATGGAGATGTGGGGCTAGTGTAACATGTAACAGTGGTGAGGACAGGAGGAGAACTGACATGGGAAGAAGGTGACGTGGGTCCTCCGCTAAGCAATCATGATGAATATGTGCTGTAGGAGAGAATCCCGTAACCTATTTTCAGTGGATTCGGAGGGATCTTTGGTAACCAGGCATAACCTTCCTGCATCCCACAGCTGAATGTGCCCTAGGACCATCTTTTCAAACGTCACAGTTACATGCCCTGGCTGGGAACTCAGTAGGCTCCTTTGAGTAAGCAGTCATCTCTGCACTCTGAAAATGTTTCTAATGGTTTATTTAAATCTTTTCATTTCTTTGTTCTGTCTGTATTCCTTTATGAAACTCCTTTTATTAAGATGTTACATGTCTCGTCCAATGTTCTAATTTTCTCTTTCATCAAGAGATCAAGAGATATCCATATTCATTCTCTCTCTCTCTCGTTCTCTCGCTCTCTCGCTCTCTTCTCTCTCTCTGTAAAAATGCCTGGGTGCATTCATGACTTGATTAGAGTTTAACTTTTCCTGTACAGTCTCTTTCCCTCCAGCTTCCGTTATTGGCTGACTTCATGTGCAATACTTTGTCATTTCATTGCCTATCTTTTCCTTCCTTCCTCCCTCCCTTCTATCTTTATCTCTCTTCCTTCCTTCTCTCCATCTCCACCCCCCCACCTTCCCCTCCTTTCCTCAATTTCCCCTTTCCTTAATTTATCCTTCCCTGGGTCTTGCTATGTAGCCTGCCTCCCAGTACTAGGATTATAGGCATAAGCCACCACACCCAGCTTTTCCCTTTTTAACAAGACATTTAAGCCTACTGCTGTGCCTGTCACCTCTCAGGTCTAGAGATCTTTTTTACCTTCTCTGGATAATAAACTGCCTGGGAAAGAAAGGGCAAAGTGCCTTGAAGACGGGACTGGAAACTGCTCTTCAAGAAGCTTGTCGCCAGCTCTTCTTCTGTAGCGCTCAGTCCCTGCCCTCTGAGTGTGTAGGACTCCCAAGGTTCTAGATTTGGTAGTGTGGATCCTCTGCTAGGTTGAGTCAGCTTTCTCAGACTTATTGTTCGTGTGCTTTTCTGAATTCTATTTTTGAAAATTGTTCTCCTTATCTTCTTCTGTTTCCTTGTCCTCGAAGATTTATGGAGGAAACACTCCAAAAACAAAAACAAAAACAACAACAACAACAAAAAAAAACCGAGCAAACACAATATTTGATAATGTTGCATTTAAGATTTCAGGAAAGAGAGAAAGTGCACACATATGTTTCATCTGCCATCTGGAGTCCAGGTTCTTTTCATTGTCAAGGGCAACTGAGATTGTGCTTCTTCCAAAGCCAACTTAGACTAGGATCTGCTGGTATGCTCCCTCCCTCTTCCACTCCTCTAGTGGGGATGAATTGCATCATGCAGTTTAGTTTTAATTATATTTAGGTTTGTTTTGGTTTCCACTGGCTTCCCGATAAGACTGTCAGCGCCTTGATATCCAGGACAAGGTCTCGTTCCGTTTCTAAAGACCTCACACAGGGAAGACAAGGTTTAGCCACTTTAATTCTTGCTAATTAGTTGATTTTTTTTTTCCCCACTTCATGTTGAGGAGCAAGCGTTCCTTGACCAAGCTTTTCCCATGTTTTTCTGTTACCTCATTCTCTTTTGGAAGATATTCCCAGTTTCATTTCAAGAACCCCGGATATATGGTCCTTGGACATCTCAGGAACATACCTTTCTCTCATTGGGTCCTACATGTGGCATCTCGTTTAACTGTGGCTGTTCACATATTCCCTTGTCTGTTTATGGAAACCATCTACCCTAGTCAACTTTCTATTGCTATGAGGAAACAATGAACCAAACCAACTTGAAGAGGAAAGGGTTTATTTTGCTTGTTCATTGTGATCACAATTCCTCCTTGAGGGAAGTCAAAGAAATGTTCCTTACTGGCTTGCTCCTCTGGGCTGTGCTTAGCCTGCTTTCTTATATAACCCAGAACCACCAGCTCAGGGTTGGGCCCTCCTGAATCACTCAGTGATGAAGAAAATGCTTCAAAGGTATATGCCCACAGGCCAGTCTGATAGAGGAAATTCCCTAACTCAGGTTCCCTTTTCCTGTGTGTCCAGCTGACAACTGAAGCTATTCAGCAGAGCGTCCTTCTTCCAGCCTTCCATTCTAGTTCTGCTCTTCCTCATTACCTCATTGGCTCATGTGTAATATAATAAAGGACACTCTTTTCCCTACAATAGATGCTGATACTTTTAAAAATGTTTTATTTATTATTTTTATTTTATGTGCATGAGTGTATTGCCTGCAAGTATATAAGTGTGCCACATTGTGCAGTGCCTGCAAAGGCCAGAAGAGGGTGTCAGATCTCCTGGAACTGGAGATACAGACAGTTCTTAGCTGCCATGTGGGTGCTGGGAATTGAACCTGAGTCCCCTGCAAAAGCAGTGAGTGCATCCAACTAATGAGCCATCTCTAGGCCCTAATGATGCTTTTTATGTTTTGATGAAGTTAGTCCTTTCTTACGTATCTATGTATGTATGTATGTTTGTATTCATTTATTTTGGTGGAAGTAGGAAGAACAAACATACATCTTGTGAGGAGGAATTCGTTCCTCACAGTGTCCCTGCCCCCTCATTTTTAATGAAATATGCTAACTTTTTCTTAGGCAGTACAGCAGGCGGAAGAGGGACTGAAGGAACTGGATGCAGGAATCACTGACTTGAAAAGATGTGGCGACAAGTTGCAGGTTGAGCAGTCTGCCCTACAAGAACTCTCCGAACTGCAGGTACCATCTCCGATTCAACATGATCTAACCTTAGGAGTATATCCTAACTTGAAATAAAAAATAAGTTGTTTCCAATATCCTCTTGCGTTTTTAAAAATGAAAATCATATGGTTTAGGTTTTAATTTTATTTGCAAGTAAGAGAAATTTTTCTGAAGTTTTGACCATGTTTTATTGCAACAGAATGAGTTATATTCTTATGCACTTGAGATTCTTATTTTTCTGACACTTATTCTGATGATGATGGCTGAACATTGTTCTGTTGCTTTGTGATAGCTTCTTGTTTCTGCTCTTGAAAATATAATCAATGTCATCATCAATCCTATCTGGAAAAATTAAAATGGAGAGGATTTTTATCCAGAAACCATTCAAAAGAATAAATATTCTTTTTAGAAAGTGTTAAGATTTTCTTCCTTTTCATACATGCTTGAACGTAATGCAGAGGTTTTGATTATAGAACAACAAGAAAACTAGAACGTTAGAAAACCCAGACAAATTTTTCCATCATGCTTCAGGAATCAAAACTGCTATTTGGAATTATTTTTCCCCTCAATCTAACATCTAGGCAAAACTATTCTATGGGAAGCAACTGAAATAGTACACAGTAAAAACATGCTATATGTTTTTAATGTGTTGGTGGGAGACAGCCATACACACAACATATTAAATCTTCTCTCTGATCCTTCCTGCAGAACGTTTGAGGATGGTAGTGCATCAAGTACAGGGTCACAAGTTCTTTCTTCTGAGGAAATAAAATAGCTCTTATAAACAAGCAGGCATTCTGGTTTTAACTGTCTCATTCCTTTGGCTAGCATTTCGAAATGTCACAGGATAACAAACCCTACTTTCCACTTCTTTAGCTTTCCCACAGTTCTGAGCGTCAGGTGTAAGAGTCAAACGTCATAGCTGTAAATAAGCATTAAAGTTGAACTTTTCCAGATTGAACAGTTTTGGCTGCTCTGCCCCAGTATGATGCAGTAATCAGGTCCGTATGCCGCCAGTAAATCTTTGGTTTGGTGTCTCACCATCTCCTAAAACGTCTTTCCAGATTAAACACTTGTTTACTCCACCACATTTGGCAAAAACATTGCCTTTTAAGTCTGAAAGTCTTGCTGCTCACATTAAACAGCTCTTTTTTAAGCTCTTTATTTGAAAGATAGTCCAAAATCTGATATTGTTTAACAGACAAAAATGTGAAGGGTAATCTATTCAATTACTCTTAAAATTGTATAAACATTGAGATCATTATACCAATCAGAACCAAATTTTCTACGTCTCCCTTCGCCCATGGACCTCATTTTCAGCATCTTACCCCATATCCCATCATGGGCCATCAGCATCCTGAGAAGATGACTGGTCTTCAACCAACCCTCATGTCCATTTCTAGGAAATACTTTTTTATATTGCTTGAATTCGTACAAAATTAAGCTTAGTTTTTTGGTGGAGACATGTTTCCTTTAGATAATTTTTTCTTTTATCCTTATTTACATTTTATTTTACAGTTTACTTGCATGATTTTTGTTTGTTTTGTGGTAGTGGTGATTGAACTTAAGCCTTGTGTATGCTGTGCATTAAAGACCTACTGAGCTGCATCCCTAGTCCTGAATTTTTGTTTTTTAATTGACACAAATTGTATCTTCATATCTGATATGAGATAAAACTCTAATTTTATTTTTCTCCAAAAGGTTGCTTTCATGTTTTATCATTTACTGAATTTTTTTTAACCTTTGTCTCTATAATCCTATCATTAAATCTCTGTGGATTTGAATCCTTTTATTCAGTTTTTCCTCTGTGATTTAGTATTTTTATTTTATGTAGATGAGTGTATTGCCTACATGTAGTAGGTGCACCCATGTTTTGCAGTACCCGAAGAGGACAGAAGAGGGTGTAGGATCCCCTGGAACTGGAGTTATGGACAGTTGTTAGCCGCCATGTGGGTGCTGGGGCTCACACCCAGGTCCTCTGCAAGAGCAGCCAGTGCTCTTAACCACTGAGCCATCTCTCCAGTCCCAAAACCAAAATACAATTTAAGACAAAAATAAGAATACAGAACAAGATTGAGAGAACTTGAACAGCCAGATATTAAGCCCTAATAAAGTCACAGTCCTGTGCATATGTAATAATGACACAGGAATAGAGGTCTAGAGTCTCTCTTTCTTGAAAGAATTTCCAAGTGAGTCTTCTAAGAAAGACAGCATCTGGCTTCCATGCAAAGAATCCCTGTAGGACGTGTGGAATGAGCATCCTTGGTGGGGTCCTGGGCAGCCAATAGGCTCTTGGACACATATCATACTGCAACTTTGTGACTTCAGAGTGAGTGTTGCTACCTCTGTCTCTCAGGACATGTATGATGAGCTCTTGATGACCATCAGCTCCCGGAGGAGCAGCCTTAACCAAAACCTTGCACTCAAGAGTCAATATGATAGAGCCCTGCAAGATCTGGCTGATCTGCTGGAAACTGGACAGGAGAAGATGGCAGGAGACCAGAAGATTATCGTGTCCTCCAAAGATGAAATCCAACGCTTGCTGGACAAGCACAAGGTGAGAAGAAAGAAAGAAAAGCACCTTCTCAAACCCTCATGTAGAAATAGTCAAGCTGAGTACTCTGTTTTCATGAGCTATACCTATATAATTTAGTCTTTAAAATGGTCTATAAATGTACATTCAAACTCACTGGTATTAGTGGCAAAGAGAAATGACAGAGGGTGTATATTTTTTAATGCATTAGTAAATTTTAAAAAACTAATTTCACCAGTAATTTTGCTTATCAGTTCCCCGCAGTTATTAACCAGATTTTCTCCTTACAAAGATTATAATGAAAGAGAAACTCAAAGACTTTCTTCAGAGTGACTCGGGTTTTTTTAAAAAGACAAGGGTCTCATGTAACCCAGGCTGGCTCAAACTTACTATGTAGCTGAAGGTGACCTTGAACTTCTGATCCTCCTTCCTCTACCTCTTGAGATCTGGAATTACATATGTGCATTACCAAACTTAAATTTATGTGGTGCTGGGATGGAACCCAGGCCTTTTTGTGTATGAGAACCTCTTTTGTCTATTAGAACCTCTTGTCCATCTAACCGTAGGTTCTTTCTCTACCTTCCGTTGTCCTGGCAAGGACTTCTTGCTCCACTCTGGGAACGTCAAGCTGCCCACTCAGCTGTGGGAAAGAGTTGATGTCTATTAACTTGCGTCATTCCGTCCTCCTGGCTCTTAAGCACATTCTCCTGTAGTTGCTGTTGGCCTCAGAGATTTTCCTGAGGATGTTAGGACTTTTTAGTATGTAATGAAATTTGGGAGTCCTGAGATTGCTCCATCATTGTATTCCCAAACCAAGGTTGTTCACATTGGACACTATTCCTTAGTCAAGAAATACCTGTTTCACACACACACACACACTCACACATGCACACCTCCCTAATAGCATGTGCATTTTTAGCAGTGACAGTGGAAAGTTTACCAGTCCAGAAACCCAGCCTTTCAGGCCATGGGAATTCCCTGATAGAAAACAGAAAAATCCCACTGGGTTATAGATGATTAACACTCTACCATTATGTAGCTCCCTGGTGGCTTATTTTGGTGACTTTGTGTGCGTGTGTATAGAGGGGTGATTGCACTTTTTGCTATTTTTTCCCCAGAGGTTTTTGTTTAAAATTTTATGATTTATTACAGTCTTATCATTTGGCTTTAAAAAAACGCTGCTTTAAAGTTCACAGCTGGTTTTTCTCAAATCTGACCATAGTAATAAAAGATCATTCTGAGTTATTCCAGAAGAAAACTAAGATCAATGAGTAAGAAAATAACAGAGAAATGAAACTCAGTAAGAGAAGAGCTTAAAAGGAGTGGACTGCCCCCATGCCACTGCTGTTGAACCAAAGACCCTTTTGGGCATGGGAAATGGCAGCCAAGGCTATCTGGAGAGATGGGCATGTGTTGAAAGGAAGCCCAATTCTCAGTGCTTGTCGGGCCTCAGTGGCCTCCAGGTTCTTTTCCAACTTTAAGATTATTTTACCAAATAATCACTCATTAATAATAATGATTCTAAGATGGGCCTAAGTGACACAAGCCTGCAATTACAGCCACATGTGAGGTTGAGGCAGGAAGAATTACAAGTTCAAGGGCTAAAGAGAAGTTTCAGCCTGAGTAAATGAGATCCTATCTAAAAAGAAGAAATTTTTTAAAGTATGGTCTGGGATTATACCTAAATGGTAGACTGTTTGCCCAGCATACTTGGGACCATGGCTTTTTTATCCAGTACCACAAAATAATAATGTTGATGATGACGAAGATGATGATGATGATGATAGTGATATTAAATATAGCTTCGACTTCTCAGCACATGTTCTGAGGGACACCATTATAGTTTTGGTGTAGAACACAGATACCATCATGATGCAGATTCAAATCTGAGCCCTTTATCCATAACTGTGTAACCTTATACAATCTGGGTTAGACTGGTGCTCTGTTCTTATCTGTAAAATGGGAACTGAAACTATTCACTGGAGCTACAGACTTGGCATAAGTCTTCCATGAGTCAGATAAAGACCTTATTTAATTCCCAACAAACAGTAAGAACTCAATGTTAGCTGTTATTATCAATTTCTAGTCCTTCAATTCTGTCCATGATGCCAGGCTTAAGAAATGGGATAGATTAAGGCTCACCTCCATCCTCCAGGATCTATTTATATAAACGATAACATTTTAAAAATATTTATAGGTTCTTTCAAGGCTTATAATTCTGCTTTGTGGAGGTAAAATGCAAGGGAAATTTAAACTATTTGATAACAAATTAGTATAAGTCCAACCCTGCTTGGCAACAAATCATAAACAAAACAAATACTGTGAAAGCTGGAAAAAGTTGGGCTCAAGCCCAGCCTTGGAGAAAAGGAGAGCCACTGAATGTGTCATATGATAACATCTGGAGAGAAACAGCTGGAGATGCGGGTGTGGGAGATAATGTGTCCAAGGGATACAGAAGGTGAGTGTCGTGTTGAGCTTAGTCAGTAACTGTGTCATGGCAGCCAGAAAGGTCTCAGAGAATGGGATGAGGTATTGGAAGGCAGGGGACTCTTCTTTCGCAGCTGGTCACAGATGTAGAGCTTTGTATTTTGGCTCACGTCTCCAGCAAAGTTATATGCGAGTTGTGCTTGAGCAGGGTCAAGAGGAAGGGGCAGTCAGGGGCTCAGAGCTTCATCTCTGCAGAAACAGCTAGTAACCCTATGTATTAGATGTATTAGCTTTGGGGATTAAAGCAATTCTGATCTTGAGGTGGTGTGTGAATGAGCCTCTGACCTCCTTTTACCCCCAAATATTGCAGGAATACTTTCAGAGCCTGGAATCCCATGTGATTTTGACTGAGACACTCTTCAGAAAGACCATCAGCTTTGCACTTGGGAAGGAAACCCAGTTCCACACAGACCTGATGGCTCAGGCATCCGCTGTGCTGAAACAGGCTCACAAGAGAGGTGTGGAGCTGGAATATATTCTAGAGGTGAGACTGCCTGTGTAGCGAGTTAGCTGTGCTACCTGTTCACAATTACTTTTCCTATGACTCCGGTGGCCAGATTGCTGCTGTACTGCCTACTGACATTCAATATGAGCTGTGCTTTATTGTCAGTCAGCTTCAGAGTGCGCCTTCGAGGTAAAAGCCTAATTAAAAGCATGAAACATGTAAAATACATATCCCTGACTTTGTCCCCAGTGCAGTTGTTCTTGTGACAATACTGTCACTAGGAGGTACGAGACGGCCAGCTGAGTTCCAGTGTTTATGCCCAGGAAGCAAAAAAATGAAGGATACCTTTGCTGTCAAACAGTATCCTGGGGGCTGAGGAGATGATTCAGCAGTCAAAAGTGATACTTGCTCTTGCAGAAGACTCAGGTTTGGCTTCCAGTACCCACATTGGACAGCTCAGTACTCACATTGGGCATCTCACAATCTTGTGTTCTGTAACTTCAGCATCAGGGGATCTAATGCCCTCTTCCAGCCCTCTTGGGCACCTGTATTCACAGACACACGCACACACACACACTTAAAAAATACAAGAGATAGCTTAAATTAAAAATCCAGAAATCCTGGATTAAATTAACAATCTAGATTCTGATCATAAACACCACACACAATGTTCTCAGTTACAGGTCTGAACATACTGTTCTGCCTGTTTCACAAGGCTACTGCGAAATTTCATTCCTGAGTTCTGTTAGTTACCCTTGTTCGTTCATTCATCATAAATGAAGGAATGAAGTAGTAATTTATTCAGCATTTATCAAGTAGCCCAGGCACAGGAAATACAAAAATGTTCCCAGGTCTCTGCTGTCTCTGATAGCATGGTCCACTGAGGAAACTATCACGTAACTGGCAATCAGAGCACAGAGTGACATCTTCACAGGGAAGGATAAAACATTGTAAACACCAGCTCTTATCGATAACCAGGAAGAAGAATGTCATTTACTGCCAAGATTTTTATTCTAGAACAGGAGTTGAGCCATGGGCCAAACGTAGCCTGCTTTTTAAAAAGTATTTTTATTTTATATGTCTGAGTATATTGCCTGTGTGTATGTAAGTGTATCCATGTCGTGCACTGCCCACGGAGGTCAGAAGAAGATGTCGGATCCCTTGGAACTGGAGATGCAGATGGTTGTTAGTTGCCATGTGGGTGCTGGGAATCAAACATGGATCTTCTGCAGGAGCAAGCAGTGCTCTTAATTGCTGAGCCATCTCTCTAGTCCCATCACCTGCTTTTTTGGTAAAGTTTATTTGAGCATGATAGTTTTGTCAATTTGCATGTTAATCTACAGCTGCCTTTACCCAGTGGGCAGATGTGACTAGTTGCAGTAGGTATTGTATGATCCACAAAGCTGAACACATTTTCTATGTAGTCTGCTCTAGAAAGAGTTTGCAGGTCACTGCTCTAGATTCCAAGAGGTTTAGATCAAGTCTCAGCTTCGCAACCAAGTAAATGACCAAATAGTTCCTCCACAGAGGCTAATCAATCAGCTGTAAAACTCTGGATAAGATATCACTGGTAGATTAGCCCCTTTCTTTGCTTTGGTAAGTAGGCCAGTTGCCCTAAACTGTTCTACTTCCCATGCAAGTTTTAGGAGCTAAAATGTTTCTCCCCTCTGTTTCCATCACTCACTCTACAACATTAACCAGCCTATCTCATGAGCTGTAATTCATATTTATATTTTTCTAAATATGTCTTCTTCCCTGGGCCAGTATTATTATAGTTAGCTAACTCCAAACTCTAGACATGGAACTCCTCAATGGATTATACTTTAGAGTTAAATTTAACTTTAACATTTGAAATCCTTATAATAATATCTATTATTCAGTAATGTGTCAGTCTACCAGCTAGGGACATTTATATGGACCTACCCAATTTTTAGGATATCCTCCAAGGTATATTGTAAATCCCTCTTTGAGGAAGGACTCCAGGGAGCAATGTCCTATCAAAGCACATGATCACTTCTGTCAGTTTCACCATCTGGAATGTGTTTCTCAGTGAGATCTACTTGAACACATGATCTGAGCTGCAGACACATGACACACACCCAGGCATTCTCTCCAAGCTCAACTCAACTCTGTATAACATGACATTTATTCCTTGCTTGTACATTAAAAAATTTTTTTATTATGGATTGCCTGTGTCTCTTCACTAGAATACAAGTTCCAAGAAGAAAGGGATGTATGTTTTTTATTTACTGCTAGATTTCTAGGCCTTGCACACTGCCTGACCAAAGGTAAGTGTTTTGGAAGAAGCATAAATATTTACTCTTAGATCCAATTACTACTCCAACTGCAATACCCACATGGTGGCTAACAACCATCTGTAACTCCAGTTCCAGGGGGTTCAACTCCCTCTTCTGACCTCCATGGGTATTGCACAGCATGGGTACACTTACACACTTGTAGGCAATACACTCCTATACATAAATTTTTTTTTAAAGTAAAATATTTTTTAAAATAGCTTTTCTAGTTTTAAATAAAAGTGGAATAATACAAATCATATTTAGCAATAAGTTATTTTCTGGGACTGAGGAGATGACTCAGTTGATAAAACATTTGCTATGTAAGCATAAGGACCAGTGTTTGGATTTCTAAAACGTGTGTAAAGCCTTGTAAGATGGAATCCACCTATACATCCATCAACCAGAGAGCAGAGACGGGGGATTCCTGTGGCAAGATGCCTAACTAGATTAGCTTGAATTGATGAGGTCTGGGTTCAGCTTGAGACCCTGCTTAAGTAAATAGTGTAGAAAATGATCGAGCAAGACACCCGACCAAGCTTGGGCCACACATACATTGCATACATCAGTCACATGAAGACCACAGACACACATAAACATATAAAAAAAGAACAAATAAATCAAGACATAAAGATATTGGGAGATATTGGTGTTTTTCCTAAATAAAAATATCCACACTAGATATTCATGTTTGTATTTTGTTATATTTTAAGTTTTGTTGCAAATATGCTATATGTACTTACTATATTCATCTCTTTTACTTAAATCCTTCATGTAGTAAAGGATGAACCATTCATGTCAGATACCATGGATACTGTAAGCTACATTTTCATTTAATGCATATTTAGGAAAAGGGTTCAGAGACATTTAGTCAGTTTAGTAACTTGCCCATCCTAAACAGTGTTTTGGTTGCAGACACCATTCCTATCTGCAGTGCCTGAAAAGGTCACCACTTCATTGCTTTCTTTACAGCCATCCGTTGCTTCCCAAAGCAAACATCAACCGTCTTGAAAAGGAATTTCCAAGTCAAGTGTGCATTTTGTACAAAAAGAAGATTCTTATTTTGGTTGTTTTGTTTTTGTTTTTCTAAAACCCAGTCTTGCTGTATAATAACCCAGGCTGTCCTAGAACTCCCAACCTTCCTTCCAGCCTCCCTGGTGGTGGGATGATAGTAACTAATGTTGTATTTCTAGACGTGGTCCCATCTGGATGAGGATCGGCAGGAACTCAGCAGACAGCTGGAGGTTGTGGAGAACAGCATCCCGAGTGTTGGCCTGGTAGAGGAGAGTGAGGACAGACTCAAGGAAAGGACAAACCTCTACCAGGTCAGGATCCCAAGGGTGCCCTGTTGTCATGAGTAACAGCATTTCCTGTAGAAATTGTCCGTTAGTTTTAACAGAATTTAAACAAGTTTGTGATGAAATGTTACATTAAATACTTTTCCTTAGAGTTATTGATATTCATATTATTTATTCTGTTTTTTTAAATGTTGTTCGACAGTTTCTTACGCTTATATAATATTAAGGTCTCCCCTTTCGTAATTCCGTTTTTTTTTTCATCCTGCTCCATCTCAGGCAACAAATTCCTCTCATACCTTCTTTTCTCTGTCATCCAGAGTTTAATCAGAGTTTCTTAGTTTTAAAAAACTCTTGGGTTGGACAGTAGCTCAGTGGGAGTGGTAGAGCATTTGCCTAACAAGAATGAGGCTCTGAGTTAGATTCTCAGATCTGAAAATAGTTAGAAAATTGATACTAGATAGCTAGATGATAGATAGATGGTAGATAATAGATGATTGATTGATTGATAGATAGGTTATAGGTAGATAGAAATATTATAGGTAGATAGATAATACAAAACTAGTAAAAGTCTCTCTCTCCCTCTCTCTCTCCTCTCTCTTAACAGCAGAGCTCTTTTTGAAAACTTTCAAAGCATTTTCGCCCAACATCCCCTGAGAATTTCCTGTGGTTTATGTTGGTGTCATACTATTCTTGAAATAATTAAGTTTGACAATTGAAAATACACTTAAAGTTACTAACGAAATGAAAATAAAAGTAGAATATGTATGTTTTCAAATTCTTAGTGTTGCTGAGTAAATGGTGTTTGGAAACAGATCATAGCAATGTTGTAAAGATCAAAGAAATTATAATTATTAAGGACAAAAAAAATAGTCAAACTTTTAACCTAATACTTTCAATCATTTTAGCATTTAAAATCCAGCCTTAATGAATACCAGCCCAAATTATACCAAGTGTCAGATGATGGCAAACGACTTCTGATGTCTGTTAGCTGCTCAGATCTTGAAAGTCAGCTCAATCAACTTGGAGAACGCTGGCTCAATAATACCAACAAAGTATCCAAGGAACTCCACAGACTGGATACCATATTGAAACACTGGACCAGGTAATAGGAAGAATATTTGGCATAAATGTTTAGATAAGTGCTGCAATGTGTTAGTAAAACTAGTGGATGCTGGGCTTGGAAATGGTATGCACATTCAGAAAATGACAGTTTGAAAGATAGGGACAACTGGAAGGCTCCTGATTGGTTCTTATTCATGTAAACGTATAATTAAAACAGTTAGAGAGAAAGGTGGATAATGGAGCTGACCTTTGTGTTTTCACCTCCCCCACTGTGTCTAGACACCATAAAGCCTCAGAAAGAGAGACAGAGAAACTGCTTATTAAAGGGTTGCTTCTCAAGGTCAATGGGATTTTCATTACTGTGACAAATACTTGAGAAAAATAATTTCTAACAGTTGGAAATCTTCATTTCAGCTCACGTCTTAGAGGTTTCAGTTGAAAGTCAGTTGGATCCATTGTTTTGGATCCTGAGGCAAGGCAGAGTATTACAGTGGCAAGACCATGTGACAGAGGGGACTGATTACCTGCCAGGAAGCAGAGGGAGCCCGGAAAGAACCAGAGACATGATACCTATCAGAGGTTCTTCTCTGTGATGTCATTCCTCTCCACACCAATGCCTCTGGGATTCCATCACCTCCCAAAATAGCACCATCAACTGGGGACCAAACCTTCAACAAATGAGGCTGTGTGGAATGTTTCAAACTGAACTTGTTCAGGGAAGGGGATATTTGAATTTCATGGAACAAACCTTTATTTCAAAAACCTTTTTGTAACTATCACCTCTTGTTTCTCAATAGCATCCATGCAAAGAAAAAGAAAGACATCCTTGTTTTCAGCTTAGAAGTGGGAAAGCTGAAATCTAGGACAGACTTAATCAAGATGTAGGTGTAAAGAGAAAAGGACTTCTGAGCATCAGTCTCGTGCACTTTTCTTGCGAAACTTTTGGGTCTTGTGTTTTAACTGCAGAAGACAACAGGGGTTGAATATTTCACTCAAAGAGTCTTTACTGTGCTCATAGGTATCAAAGTGAATCTTCAGATCTGAGTCACTGGCTGCAGTCTGCGAAGGATAGGCTGTCATTCTGGACACAACAGTCTCTGACAGTCCCACAAGAACTTGAAATGGTCCGTGATCATCTCAACGCTTTCCTTGTGAGTCTGAGAACTTAAGACATTTGATTTAATTTTTCCCCACTCAGGTCTGACCTGTTGGCCAATATAAAGGAAGTCAGTTGTCAGCAGACACAGCAAATAAGCTAAGTTGTAGTGAATGTTCTGATATTAGCTATGTGGGGCTGACCCTTACTTCTTTCAAATAGTTTTCAAGGAACAAGTTAGCTGTCCTTGGGGGAGCAAAAGCATACTGTTTTTGCTTTCCTCCAGAACTTTCTATATTATAGTCTCCTCAAGATGTGGAGGAAATTGCTCTCTGCACTAAGTGGGCCTCTATCCTTAAATGGAAGGTTAAGCCTTATAGTCCTAATTTGAACACTGCTACTGTTTTCTAGGAGTTCTCCAAAGAAGTAGATGCTAAATCCTCCCTGAAATCATCAGTAATGTGCACTGGGAATCAGCTTCTTAGATTAAAGAAAGTGGACACAGCTGCCCTTCGCGCTGAACTGTCCCGCATAGATAGCCAGTGGACTGACCTACTCACGAATATTCCTGCCATTCAGGAGAAGCTCCACCAGGTATGAGATGGGAGTTGTTTATTTGGTAATGATTGATCTAAGCAATATAAATGCAAAATTCATTTAATTTGATTTTGCTCATAAATATAAATTGACATTAACTTAGACTTGCCTTTTCTCTTTGCTATTGTATTACATATTAAAAATGAACTATTCTACGAAGTCCCATTCTCACACAGGATTTCTTTCCAAAGCCCACATTATGTGTGTGAGTGTGTGTATGTGTATGTGTTTGTGAGTATGTGTGTGTTAGAATCTTTGACCTGATTTGGACTGATTTCTGTGGGTAAACTGAGTACATATACAAAGTTATAGAAATTTTTAACATGTATGAAACAATTTCCTTCTTACATTCAAGAGAGCAACTGGATTTTAACCAATGTAAGAATAGTTATGCATCATTTATAGCAGGGATACATGCTGGAAAATGTGTCCTTGGGCCATTTTGTCATTGTTCAAACATCAGCAAGTGCTTAACACAAACTGAGATGGATGGTCACAGAGCCATTAGATTACACAGCAATGCTACGGGTCCATAATTCTATTTGGGGCTGGACATTGAATAGACATCATTATTCAGCACAGGACTGTATTCCTCTGATTTGAAAATGTGTCTGACTGTCCTAAGCATTGTTAACTTTTTGTCTCTTTAACATTCATCACTGTGGATCAGGTATGGCAAACATTTTGAATAGAGAGGCTGCTTCTCTGATCAGCTCTACATTCACAGAAGGAAGGATCTATCCCATGTTTATTTCTCCCTTTCAGCACCACATAGAATTTGATCTATTAAATGTTAACATATTTACTTATGTGTTTACATATAATTTTTAAAAATTTTATTTATTTTTTAAGTATGAGTGTTTTGCCTGTGTGTGTGTAAATGCACTCATGTCATGTAATACCTGTGGAGGCCAGAAGAGGGCATCGGATCTCCTGGAACTGGAGTTAAGGATGGCTGTTAGTCATCATGTGGGTGTTGGGAACTGAACTGGGGTCCTCTGGAAGAGTAGCTAGTGCTCTTAACCAGTGTGTCATCTTTCCAGCCCCATATATAAATTCCCCATATGCATATGCATATATTCCTTTTTTGAGACAAGCTATTACCCTGTATCTCAAGCTAGCCTCCAGTGTGTGGGGATCCTTCTGCTTCAGCCTCCCAATGCCCACACTTACAGGCATGAGCCACAGAGGGCTGTCAGTTTAGATCTATAACTATTGACATGATTGCTTTTGTTCTTTAAGTCACTTGTGTAACATACAAAAGAAAGTTCAGAATTCTGAGAATATCTTCGTTAAAGACTCAGGAAATTGGCTGTCTTCTTAGGAATAAACATCTGAGTGCCAAGTCTAGAACATGATAGCTTGTAGTGTGGTGTTTCCCCTCCTTTTAGCATTCCTGAATCATAATACAGAGATTTTACAAGATAATTAATAAAATACATCTGTTGAATGTTTTGTGGTGAAGTTTTTAGACTCATAAAAGTAGCTATAAAATAAGAATATTTTTCTCCTTGCTGGTGTTTTAATTAGTTAATATTTATGCAGTGTTTTCAGGATTAGATGTCAAGTGAGCATGAAGGGGCTAATATTATTCATTGTTTTCCTGATGTTTCAAGCTTGAGACTGCTAAGAAATATCATTAAGGAGTGTTATTTTTCTTGGTATAGTAATAAAATTCTGCGTAGGTTCTTACGTTAGCAGATGTTGGGTCTGAATTTCAGTGCTTGAGACTCATTCTATCTCTGCTTGGACAGCTCCAGATGGACAAGCTGCCTTCCCGCCATGCCATTTCTGAGGTCATGAGTTGGATTTCGCTAATGGAAAGTGTTATCATGAAGGATGAAGAGGACATAAAAAATGTGATAGGCCACAAGGCAGTTCACGAATACCTTCAGAAATATAAGGTAGTTGACATTTTGCATTTTTCACATATTTAGACTATTTTCTTGAAAGTGTTCAGATACTCAAAACAGAGCTTTCATTGTATATATTCCAAATGCAGTAGTCAGAGAGATATTATTCAAAAGCAAGAGAACTGAGTTCTTAATTATAGGCATGGTGTATTAGTTCCTTTCCTGTTGCTGTGACAAAATAGCATTACCAATAATGTAGCGAAGGAAGTACTTTGGCTCACAGTTCCAGAGGCGTACATTCCATCATGGAGAGGAAGGCGTGGGAACAGGAGCAAGAGGCTGGCCCGTCACTTAACGTGTGTTCACAGGAAGCATAGGCAGTAAACAGGAAGTGGGGCCAAGCTATGAAACCACACAGCTCACACCCAGTGATGTACTTGCCTCACAAAGCTCCACCTCCTAAGGGTTCCGTAACCTCCTCCAACAACCTGCCACCACCTGGAGATGACGTGTTTAAATACGTGAACCCACGGCGGCGGGTGGGGGGGCATTTTTCGTTCAGATCACAGCGTGTAGAAAAAGTCATCCCGCATTAGGAGTAATTTTGAATCATTGTTTTAAATACCTCACAATGATTAAAAGAGCATTATAATTTATAAATATTTTAGAAAGAAATTAATTTAGCCAGTTCTACGTATTCTGAATATATTATCTGTGTGTAATTTTATAGCATACTCTGTATATATTCAAGTTTCTAACATGACAGGTATGATGGTTTGAATGAAAAAGGTTCCCCATCAGCTCCAGGTATTTAATACTTGGCCCAGGTTGATGGTACTGTTTCCAGAGATATAAGAAGTGTAGTCCTGCTAGAAACATGTCCCTAGGGGTGAGCTTTGGGAGCGCATAGCTTGCCCATTCCGCTTTTCTCTCTCGACTTCTTGTACATGTTTGAAGATGGAGCACTCAGCTTTCTGTCTCGCTACCTCCTGTCACTCCTTCCCCACCACGGTGGACCCTTAACCCTCTGGAATCATAAGTCCAATAAACTTCCTTCTGTAAGTTGCCTTGGTCATGATATTTTATCATAGCAACGGAGAAGTAACTAATGCGACAGGTGAAGAAACAAAAATTGTGTCATTTGGATGAAGTGCTGGGCGTGGTAACAGTCACATGAAGGCTCTCAAAGGCATTCCAGCTCCTGGGAAAATACTTACACACGCGACCTTGTGGTATGATTCTTGCATCTCTCGTTTAGGGTTTCAAGATAGATCTTAACTGTAAACAGTTGACAGCGGATTTTGTGAATCAGTCTGTGCTGCAGATCAGCAGTCAGGATGTGGAAAGCAAGCGCAGTGACAAGACGGACTTTGCAGAGCAGCTTGGCGCCATGAATAAAAGTTGGCAGCTCCTGCAAGGCCGAGTGGCTGAGAAGGTGAGCCAGGTGACCCGACACCAAGATTCTGACACAGACACACCGTCAGGAAAACACGTTTCACAAGCAGGGAGATGGCATAGGCATGAGGGATCTTCCCGTGGCGTCTCTGAGGGTAGACTCCATCTGGATTTCTTTAGTCCTGGTCTGTTCTCTTATGCAGCCTTCCCTCTGTGTATTTCATGCTTCTGATTTTTTACATCTTTTTATTTATTTATTTATTTATTTTTATTTTTTTATTTTATGTGTATGAGTGTTTTGCCTGTATATATAATGCTTACAGAGACCAGAAGAGATCAGATCTGGTACAGTTGCTAGCCACCATGTGGGTGCTTGGAACCAAACCCAGGTCCTCTGCGAGATCAGCCAGTGCTCTAAACTGCAGAATCATCTCTCCAGTCCCTCATGTTTCTGATTTTTAAGATGCATCTTAATTTTACTTACTTTTACTTCAGGCTGACCGTAGATCTCCCTCACTTTAACAGTCATCAGTTAACATTTGGTAAATTCATTTTCTTGTTGTATATATACAACACGCTGTAGTTTAAGATTTCTCCTTTTTTTATTTTAATTTTGGTTTTAATTTTGTCATTCAAAGTTATGCAAGGCCATCTTCATGAACTTACACCATGCACTTTCAACAAATTCGGTCTAATATTCAATTACCCTCTCAAGAACTCTTAGATTAGAAGAAGTCGTATTAGGTAATTCACATGCCTATGATCTGCTTTTGAAATCAAATTTCAAATTTCGCTTCTTTATCTTTGTTCAGATCCAGCTGTTGGAAGGTTTATTGGAATCTTGGTCAGAATATGAAAGTAATGTACAGTGTTTGAAAACTTGGCTTGAAACACAAGAAAAGAAACTGAAACAACTGCATGAAATTGGTGATCAGACTTCTGTTCAGAACGCCCTAAAAGACTGTCAGGTAACTTGTCCAGGTGGCTGACGTGAGCTGCCTCACACCATTAGAGCCTGTGTTAAGGGACTCAGTGGTTCTGGTTGTTATGGATTAAGTATTTTAAAATGCATTTATGTTAATTTTATGTATATGAGTGTTTTGCCCACACGGAGGTAGGCAAACCACACATGTGCAGTGCCCACAGAGGCCAGAAGAGGGTGTCAGATCCCTGGAACTGGAGCTAAGGATGCTTGTTAGCTGCCATATGGATGCTTAAAACTGAACTTAGGCCCTCTATAAGAGCAACAAGTGTTCCTAACTGAGTAGCCATGTCTCCAGCCCTATATAATATATATATAATATATTATATATGATATATATAATATATATAATGTATAATGTATAATATATAATATATAATTAATATATAATATATATAATTTATAATATTATATATATATATTAAAGAGTTACATGTGGTGACATGAGACTTTCATTGCATGGGCTGGTGGACGGTCACTCTCTTCTGTTGTTACTTGTTTTTGAATCAGTGTCTTACTGCATAGCCAGTGCTGACCTTGAATCTGGAATTCTCTTGCCTCTCCCTTCCAAGTACTGGCATTGCAGTCCAGCACCATTATGACCTGTTGGTTCTCTTTAACTCCATTAGGCTTTATCACCTGTTTTTAAAGGTTAGAGATTGTAGAATGGTTGAACACACACACAAGTAGATAAAAAAGCTTGAATTCCATATTCTAGCCATAAGATTTAATTCTTGACACCATTTTGCATATATTTATATATCTGCCTGAATTCTTTTTGCTCTTTCTTAAAGGTGTCAGTGTAGGGGCTGAGGACATGGCTCAGTGTACTGTCTTGCCATGCAAGCGTGAGGACCCAGTTGGTTTCCCTAGAACCTACACAAATGCTGAGTGGGTCTGGTAGCCCACACATAATCACAGAACTTGGGAAGGGGAGACAGGAAATGCCCCCAAAACATGCTGCCTAGCTCTAGTACTGAATCAGCAAGCTCTGGGTTCAAGTTAGAGACCCTGCCTGGACATGCAAGATGGCGAGCAATCAAGGAAAACCCTTGACATCAACCTTTACATACACAACAAACACATGCGTGTATAGTCACACATGCAAACCCATGTCAGTCACATGCATGTTCAACCACACATAAGCATACATACATGCATGCATACCACAAGCCAATACACACATACAGGGCATTGGTGTACAGCACAGAGCATAGAAAACACATCATTTTGTTCCTAGATAACATTAATACACATTTCTGAAAAAAGTTCCTTATTCAAACATAATAATACCTCAAAAAATTAATGTTTTCTTAATATTATTTTATGCTCAATCCACGATCATATTTCCTTAGGGTTTTTTGGTTTTTTTTGAGACATCTCACTGTGTAGCCTTGACTGACATAGAATTCACTGTGTAAACCAAGCTGGCCTTGAACTCACAGAAATCTGCCTCACTCTGGCTCAGTTACCTTTAAAATATATTATTATTTAAATAAGAATACAAAGGGCTTCTGCATTCACCTGTTAGAGTTGTTAAGTCTCGTAAGTATTTTTGGTGCTATCAGCTGGAAACCATACATTGGTGTGATTGTTTCCTTAAAGTGCCTCCGGCTTTCTCTTTCTGCCTCTCTACCTCCCATGAACAGGAATGGGCTCTAGAGCCTTCATTTCAGTTCTGTTCCACTCAAGGCTGAGCTCATCGCAAGTAGCAGTTTTCATTTTCCTCCCTGTTGTCACACTAGAAGCTCATGCAGTCTGCTTGATCCCGTCAGTGTTGAGGATCCCAGGTTCAAGAAGGGTGATTAGGTTCCATTCCAAGTGTTTGCCAGTGAAAGCAGTATCTCACATTTCCTCAGGGATTCTTTGGTACGCAAAAGAAATGTGATTGGTAACAGTTAAAGCTATACTGATAATCTTCTGTATCCTTTCCTGGATTTGATCCTTAGAACCTCATAAACTTCTCATGTTGGCACAAGCCTATAGTCTCAGAACTTGGGGGGGGTGCAGCAAAGGGTCATCCTCAGTTCCATAGTGAGATAAAAGCCAGCCTGGGCCCCATAAGATTCTCAGAACAATAAATAAATTAATTAAAAATAAAGACAAAGTAAAATAGAATCATGCACTAATTTGCACTATGTGGCAGATTAGCTTGGTCTCTTCTGTAGAAGGAGCCTGTGTTCGCCACTATGCCCAACGCTAGCTATGAAGCTTCTTTCACAGCAGACCGTCTGAACAACTGAAGATTCCACTGGGAAGTTTGGCTACAGAAAAACTCCTATCTCCAAATCTTGGTTTCCCACTGTTTTTATAATTTAGTTTTTAAATGTCTTAAAACATTTCATACATGTGGACAGCATTTACTTCATTTCCATCCATCCCTCTCCCCCTCCAAATTGTCCCACCCTGGCCCCCCCATTCACTCTCAATTGCATGACCTCATCTTGAGTTATTATTGTTACACATACACACATATGCACACACATGAGTTCAGTTAGTGATGTTCATGTGTTTAGGGTTGATGACTTGGGATTGGATGGCCTTTCAGGGAGCTTGTTTCTGGAGAAAAATTCTGCCTCTCGTAGCAGCCATTGATTTTCTCTAGGTCTGCACCTGGAGGTGGGCCTTGTAAATTGCCCACATCCATATTGGCGTGTCAACTAGTGTTGTCGTTTTTCACTCTTGTTTAGGCAGCCATATTGTTGAGATTAGGTGGATGCAGCTTCCTGCCGTGTCTGAAAGATGCCGTCTAGGTGTCCTGGTTCTCTGGCTCTTACTGTCTTTCCACCCCCTCTCTTCTATGGTGTTCCCTGAGCTGTAAGTGCAGGGGTTGCATTGTGGTTGTATCACTTAGGGCTGCACACCCCAAGGTCACATATTCTCTGCATTCTAACCAATTATGGATCTCTCTAATAGTCTCCATCCATTGGAAAAGAAGCTTCTTTGATGAGTTTCAAGAGTTCCACTTATTTGTAAGTTTAAGGATAAGTATTTAGAATACAGCTAGAAGTGATACTGGTTTGGGAAATGGACATAGTAGGATTCCTCTAGGGTCTGTGGCCTCTCCAGCCACAGGTATTTGTCTAGATTTATAGAACCATGCATGAATTCTCTCCTCTTGAGCAGGCCTTAAGTCCCATTGGGAAGCTCTTGCTTACCCCCAACACAGTAGTGCCATTTTGCATATTAGGGTTATCTTACTGCGTCAGTCATTGTTGTGAGTCATAGGCTTTACAACTGGGTAGGATCATTGATTGCTTTTCTTTCTTAGAAGCTTGCATAGTACCTTCTAATACCATGAGAGCTGGTCTTCAAGGAGAATTCCAGGTCACTTCCAGCTTAATTACTCCATGTCGGATGTCTGAAATGTCTTGGGTTTTTCCATTTTTAAAATTTCAAATAGTAATGACTTCCCTTCTAAGCAGCATGCTTTCTGCTTGGGACACATGTAATAAGGCAGTTTATCCTTAAACCCTCACTCAAAGCATTGTAGTTCAGAGAAGAGAGGCCACATGGTCCAAAGATGGACCAATATGGAAGCTGTCTGAATTATTTTTTATTATTTTGTTGTTTTTGTTTTTTTAAGAAAAGGTCTCATGTAGCCCAAGATGGCCTCAGAATCTCCTGATCTTCCTGTCTCTGCTTCCCAAGTACAAGGGTTACAGGAGTCAGACATCAATGGCCAGTGATAAACTCTTTTATATAGTAATTAAAAAAAAGATGCCTCCCATCAGAAAATGAATGTATAAGAGATTGAAGATCAAAACCACACATCAGCCACTCTCATCTGAATTTTTCGTTTTCTAGAAGCCAAAGATAACTTCAAATTTAGGCCATAAATTCTAAAATCTACCAAATAAGCCAGAGTTTCACAATTTTGCTTTTAATGATGAAAAGTGATACTTTTGCTGAGTCCTCAAAGTTAAAATGTTTCCACTAACTTTAAAAGAGAACCTTAAATGTCAGTGTCAGCCAGACTCACGCTTGGGAAGGACGGGGCAGCGTGGAGGCCACTTCACGGCTGAGACTGTGATGGTACATCCCCGTGCACGTAACCTCGTCCCCGTGCACGTAACCTCGTCCCCGTGCACGTAACTTCTTTCCTCTTTTCCTTCCCCTATTTTCTCTTTATGTTCATTATTTTTAAATATTTTTATTATTTATTTTTATTTTATGTGTATGAGTGTATTGCCTGCTTGTATGTAAGTGCACCCAAGTCATACACTGCCCACAGAGGTCAGAAGAGGGCATCAGATTCCCTGAAACTGAAATTACAGGCCATTGTGAACTGCCCAGTGTGGATGCTGGGAACTGAACTCCAGTCCTCTGGAAGGACAGTACTCACTTTAATGTACTGTGTAAACCCATTTCTCTCTCTCTTTTTTTCTTTAAATAGCTACTTTGATTCTTTGAAAATCCCATGTAATATACCAGCTCATACTTAGACCCCTCACCCTCTCCGCCTTACCTTCCACTCCTCTCCCCCCATGACTTCATCTCCTCTATTCTTATTTTCCTTTTTTATTACGGCCTATCAAGTCTAATCCATGTTCTCTGCATGCTCTTGACTGTGAGTCCATCCCTGGGAGTCTGGCGAGCCTGCCAGAATCACACCCTTAAAGGAAATGGACTCCCTCTCTCCCTCCAGCTCTCAGTGGCCGATAGACCCTCATCTAGGACTGAGACTCCTTGCCCCCTCCCCATCCATCCTGGGATTTTTTTTTTCTGACCTGGGTTTCCACAGGTCTTGTGCATACTGTCACAAGCACTGTGAGTTCCTATCTGCAACTACCCTGTTGTGTCCAGACAATAGATTTTCCTCATGTTCATCACCCCTGCCTCTTGACCCTCTCTTCTGCACTGATTCCTGTGTTAAGGCCCACTTCACAGGATGGAGCCCGTACCCAGGACTGTTATCAGGACCACGAACCTGTGCCTAGACAGGTCATAGGCCATAAGGCAGAACCTATTCTTATTCTGCTAAAAAGACATGATATTTTTTTCTTGCCTGCTATTTTTTTTCTTCTCTTTAATGTTACTTTCCTGCCTTTTTCTATTTTTTTTTTCTTTTCCTAGAGATGTCTTTTTAATAGGGAGACACATCACTGTCTGGAAAAGTATTGCAGCAGCTAGGGCCAAGTTTTTACTATGTGTGGGACATAAGTCTTAGACTCCCGGAGAGTCACTCCAGGCTTTGTTCGGAGAGAAAATTTACATTGTGGTACAAAGAACCAATGCCAGTTTATGATTTCAAATGAAAACTCATTTTTGGAGGGGGGGAAAAGGCAGAAAGAAAGGAGCCCACACAGTTATTTTGGGACATTGTATGTAAATCATGAGAGCCTAACTGTCAGGTCCTAATTGGCAATACTACAAAACTTGATAAAATTTATTGTCATTTTTGAGAAATTGTTTTTCTGGACCACAGTGTGAAATTCAAGCCAGTGTACTTAAATCAGTGACTGGATTCAGGCTTTGTTTTGTTTTAAAAATCTTGACTATGTTTTCAGTCTCTTTTAGATGTGATTTATTCATTTAATGCAACATAAAAATGGATATTTATGAATTAATCCAAGTTGAGAATGATTTACTATTATAGAAATGTTTGGATTGGCCTTTGTGCTTATTGATCAGAACCAGGACCGTATTTTAATTACCATTGAAAGGAAAGGAAAACATACCTTTATTTTGCTCAAAAATGTATTTCAGTTCTGTTTCCTCCTAGGTTTTGCTACTGTGCCAACATCTATGTGCAGAGACACTATTGAGATGATCACCCATTTAATATTGCCAACTGAGAAAATTTAGGAACTTGGTTTTTATAGTTTGTTGTTTCTTTGTGTATGAATGTATTGCCTGCATGTATGTAAGTGTCAAGTAGTGCCTGTGGCAGTCAGAAAAGGATTTCAGATCCCCTGAAACTGGTCTTATGAATGGTTGGTTGTTAACTACCATGTGGGTGCTGGGAATTGAACCCCAGTCCTCTGCCAGAGCAGCCAGTGCGCTTAACCACCAAGCCATCTCTCCACCCCAAGAGAAAAGTTAATAACTTTTGGATGAATGAGAAAAGGCTTAATTCTAATAATTTGAGAATCATATAGGATTTCTCATGGGTTTCTCTTATATGCTAATATATCAATAGATGTAATTATATATTGCTTATTAAATATAAACTAGGATCATCACATGGCTAGTTATTTCTTATGGAAAACACACAAGCATTTGTTAAAATAAAGTTAATTATGTTTTCTATACTGAATAAAGGAACAATTACTCCATTAATCATTAGATTTCTTCTGTAGTGATTACTGTAGTGGTCATAATAGTGACAAAATTATAAAGTGGAAATGAAAGAGTGATATAAACAACAAAATGATTTCTTTAAGCTACTACATGAAATGAATGTATAATTAATACACTGAGACAAAATTAGCTTCATGATAATTCAGGAGAGAAAAATAAACAAATTTGCAAGTGGAACATAGCAGATTTCCAAGTAGCAGAATATGAGGTCTTACATTTGACTAGTTTTGACAGTTAAAAATATATTATATAAATATATGTGTATAAATATATGTGTACATAAACACATATATACACATATTTATCGTAAATGTATCCCTTTGGGGATAAGCAGAAGATATATTATTAGGACCTTTTGTAAACGAAGTAGAGAGAAATGAAAAGTTCAAGGCTGTTGATGTGGCTCAGCTGATAGAGTCCTTGCTCAACATGCACAAAACCCTGGGCTTGATCCCCATCACCGTGGCAACTGAGAGCAGTGGTGTACACTTGTAATTCTAGCACTTGGGAAATAAGAGACAGAAGCGTCAGAAGTTCAAGGTCTTTGGCTAAATAATGAGTTCAAGGCATGAGCTATATGGAATGCATTAGACCCTATGTCAAAGAAGAAGTTGAACCATAGCAGAAACTAAAAGGAAAAATATAATTTTAGAAATGACACAAAATCTGTACTTCATTTAGTAGATATGACTCCTCATAAGCACTTTGTTAACAGCTACCCAAATTTTTTATTTATATATGAACCATAAAGGCCTGAGGTGAAGGCTCAGTTGTGAAAGTGCCTACTATACAAGTTTGAGGACCTGAGTTTGGATTTCAGTGCTTACATAAAAACTGAGTGCAGAGGCAAGTACCTTTAATTCCAGTATTTGGAAGGCAGAGACAGGAGCATCCCTGAGACCTGCTCGCCAGTCCCTGTAGCCAATCTGGGAGCTCCAGGTTCAGTGAGAGTCCCTGTGTCAGAGCATAAAGTAGAGAAGTGTATAGGGAAGATACCTAGTGTAGACCTCTGACTTCCTTAGATATGTATGCATGCCCATTCTCACACATAATCAATAATTCAATATGTCTGAATCATGAGAAAGGATCATTCCATTGTATTATCTGAACTAAGAATGTAATATTCTCCCTTCTAACCTCAGGGCCTTCAGATCTACTTTCAACCCTGTATGTGTGTTTCTGAGCATGAGAATGTAACTCTATCATAATACTTCACTTATCATCTTGCCCTCACATGGGATTCATGCCCCTCCAACAGTCATGGGGGTCGTTAGCGGACTTCCCTTCAGCCTTCCTCATAAAGCCCCACCTTCCACAGTCCCCCTCAGCAGCTCTGTGACCCCACACAGTTTGGACCACTTGATTTTCTGCTTCTTTAGCCTTAAAATGTTGACAGAAGTCTGTGCTCGTTTCACTGGGCTGGGTAGCATTCACGGACACGTTGGGACTTTAATGTAGAGTTTCAGGATGAGCTCAGACGCTACTCTCATCTTGAGATCCTATTTTGAACATTTCTTTCTAACAGTTATAAATGTGTCTTCCAAAGAAAATGAGGATTTAAGACATGAAAAAATCCTACAGCCTTTCAGAAACACATGCAGAGTATTTGACAAAGAAAAAATAAAAGAAATTCTTTCCCGGTCTTCAGTTTCCCTATCAAAAAAATTGAGACTCAGTAGAAGTTTCTCACCCAGAGGGACCTAGGTAGACAGCCGCAAAATGCATGTGAATTCTCTCACAGACTGGGCTATGTAACTTTTAGGGCATCAACATGCATGAATTTAAGGACATAATCATACTACAATTTTGAACATGTACTTCTTTCCTTATAACTTTTTGGAAAAGAAAATATGTAATAGCATTTCTTTATGTGGTAGGTGATCAAATTTTATATTTTGATGTCATGCTAATTTCCCATGGATAAAAGACTTTTTTTCATTTAAGTGCAGGAAGAAGTATTGCTGTAGGGCCCCTCTTTTGAGAATGGTAATCTTTTTGGATTAGTAGTAGGTTTTTAGTGCATGAAACTATAATGGCTCAATTTCTGTACACCCCAGAGTTCCATAATAGAACAATTTAAAATGACAATTTTTTTAAATCTTTCAGGATCTGGAAGATTTGATTAAAGAAAAAGAAAAGGAAATAGAGAAAATTGAGCAGAATGGACTTGCTTTGATTCAGAACAAGAAGGAAGAAGTTTCTGGCACTGTCAGGGGCACACTGCAGGAACTCAACCAGGCCTGGGCAAATTTAGACCACATGGTAAGCCTACCTGTGACCTGACTCCAGCTTTTGTTGAAACTCAGGATTGATGTTTGCTGAAAGTTAGTGAGTACATAATTATTGACTCTGTACGTCACCTCGTTATATTGTTGAATCTGTTTCAGCAACCTCTTAATTTCTGGTGTTTGCTATAGTAAACATTATTATAGACATTACTCTCCTAATCACATTGATCTGCAGTCACAGACACCCTCTAGATATAGATAATTCTCCAATGAGGCTATCCCCATCCTTGATTTCTCCCAGAACTCTAGAGAGAGAACGAAAACCAAGTGGTAGAGATATTCTGTTGTAAGACCAACAGACCTTTCAAATTTCCGTGCCCAAACCACCGCTAATCTCCCCCCTCAAAAGTGCTCTTTCTACCATCTCAGCTAATGGTGACTCTGCTATGCCAATTGCTTGTGCAGAAAACTCGGGAGCCACTCTTCACCCCTTTCATTCGCATACCCACCACACAAGTCCACTAGAAATGGCAGCAGATACAGTCAGAATAGGTTAGACTCCACCTCACCTCTGCAGGTGTCATCCTATTAAGTTACTGTCTTCTCTTTCCTGGACTACTCCAGTGGCCTCTTGGACAATCTCCATTCCAGGAAAGTCAGTAAGAATGGAAGTCAGATCATAACATTCCCATGCTGAGAATCCCACAATAGTTTCTTGTCTTGTAGAGAAAGAAACCAGAGGCAGGCTGTGCACGGCCTGATCTGATCCCCTGCTACTGCCCTGCGGGGACGCTTTGTTTTAGCCACGCTAGTCTCCATCTGATCCTGAACTTACTAGGCGTGGCCTGCACTCAGAGACATGGACCTGCCCACTCCCTCTTTCTAACATACTGTATCATTCCCCTGTGTGTTTAAATTTCCCCCATGGAAATGAAAACTCTGTGGAGACACTTGATAATGCACTGAATGGTATGTTGAGTTCTCCCAAATGAAGAGTAAGAAGCAAGTACTTCTTACAGTGTAAGATAACAATGATCCTCAGAACATGAGCTTCTGAGTACTATTTATCCACACCTTACACCCTGGAGATGAGGGACACACACACATACACACATAGATACACATGTGCACACACATATGCTCATGCACACGTGTACACACACACACACACATAAATAGAAAAGGGATTGGAAATGGGGACGTGGGTGGCAGGACCAGAGGGGTAATGAGGAGTAAGAACAGTCAAGGGGCATAAACGTCCTCCTCTCCAGTCTCAGCTTCCCAAACTAGCCTGACCTTATCTTTAACACGGTTTTAAATTTTATTTTATCGTATGCATTTCTATAAATCATCACAAAGTCTTGGGAACAACTGACCATGTAAGTATCAATCAAGCAATCCTTCCACTGAAATATTCTCTTGTGAAAAGCAAGTAAATAGTACAGAGAAGAAATAGGCTATTTAAAATTTCTAATCGGCCTCCTTCCCCATTTTCATGTCTGTTTTATGACTCTCGTAAGGCAGCCCTGGCACCAGTCTGCACCTGTGGGCATGGCTCTACATCTGCGGCAGGACTGTCTTTGTCCTGTAGCCTATCAGATAGTATCACAATTGACTGCACTGCTTTTCCTTTATGTTAAGAAGAAAAAAAAAGCAGAGTACAAATTAACTTATATCATCTCCCCTTTCCTTAATCCCAACTGTACTTATATGTAGAACTATAAGTAGATAGATATAACTAGATTTCACATCCTAAGATGTAGATTTATTTCAGTCCAGATCGCTCGCATTCTAACTTTTGGCCCTAGGTAGCTGTCATTACTTCTTACTGTTTCCATTGCTACATCTGTGAGATGTAACTAATGTTATCTGCTCCATAAAGTTGTTCTGATGTTTAGATAAGTTAGCACATTTCAAACACTTAGTATATTATTACTATTTAATACAATTAATTTTCTAACCTATTTAATCAATTTATTAACTTCCTCTCATTTCACAAGTATATATATATATATATATATATATATATATTCAATCACCCTTTAAATATTCCCATTTAAAGAGAGTGTTCAACAGTGTGAAAAACATCAAAGTTGCTACATTTTGATTTCCAAATCCTTGGGAAAGAGGTGGTATTGTTATGTAGTTGTAGTTTGCAATGTCTACAACCCTGACGAAGTTTTTTAGAGGTTAATCTTTTTTGTCCATCAGTTGAATATATTCCATCATTCTAAATAATCTATAATTATAGCAAGTGTTCTCTTCCAAAGGTTGGGCAGTTAAAGATACTGCTGAAGTCAGTGCTTGACCAGTGGAGTGGTCACAAAATGACCTTTGACCAGATCAACAGTCACCTCATGGAGGCAAGATATTCTCTGTCTCGGTTCCGTCTGCTCACTGGCTCCTCAGAAGCTGTGCAAGTTCAGGTAGACAATCTTCAGGTAAGAAAGAAGCTTATGCAAACTTAACATTGTTTTGAATTTAAGAAAGCTTTAAAAATTCAGATAGGAGCATCATCCTAAAATATTGTTTTCTATTTTTTGCATTTAATTATTTTTTTAATTAAACTAATTTTACTTGCTTTATTGTAACTGAAGCCTGCCTTGCATTGCAGACTCTAAAGTAGCTGGTCTGTATCGAAATGATTTTTGTATCCTGCTATGTGAATTGCTTTCATGTGTTTATGAAAGGTTGGATATCCACATATACATCCTTGGCCCATTGACATTCCGTTCTTGTTGTCCCTCTTTTCCAAACATGTTCTAAGAAATTAAAAAGAAAACCAAGAGAAAAATAGCCAAGGTGGAAATGCTTAAAGTATGGTTTTCTCATCCATAGGTAAAACCTCCTCCTTGAGACTATACAAAGAATTCAGATGTTAGAATAAGAAGAGTCAACTGCTAAGACTCTTCTCCTAGCTTTTAGAACAAAATTATAAGACAGAAATTATTCTCTTTTGGAAAAGCTTACAAAGCAGTACAGCAACACCATGTGTGTCCATAACTAATTTACCTTAAACTTGCTCATTAGAACTTCATTTCTGATATGTCATCTGTGGGACTCTTTCTTTGGACAGAATCTTCACAATGATCTGGAAAAGCAAGAAATGAGTCTGAAGAAATTTAGCTCTATTACCAATCAGCTGTTAAAGGAGTGTCACCCTCCTGTGACAGGAACGCTCACCAGTACACTGCAGGACGTGAACTTGAGGTATGGGGCAGGCTAACTTTACACCTTACTTCAAATACAGTGTGATCCCAACTCTCTGAATTTGACTGAGCTCTATGTATTATACTCTATTAATGGTTTCATTTTTTATAAAATGAAATCAATCAAAATACATAGAGAGAGGATTCAAAATACACAGAAGACATTTAGAGGAATTAGAACTGTCCACATCTCCACAGTTGACCTTCGGAATACAAGTGTAACATGTTACTGTTTATTATGTTAACCAGACATGAGTCATGGCTTAGCTATTTCCATATTCACATGAACCAGGATCATGAAAAATAAAACAGTAAATAATAGCAGTTTGGTGAGAGATGGTAATCTGCCCCTGAGTGTTGGCTATTACTTCCAGATGGAATAACTTGTTGGAGGAGATTTCTGAGCAGCTGCTCTCCAGCAAGGCCCTCCTTCAGCTCTGGCAGAGATACAAGGACTACTCCAAGCAGTGTGCCTCTGCCGTCCAGCAGCAGGAGGAGAGAACCAGCGTGCTGCTGAAAGCAGCTGCTCACAAGGACATTGCCGATGACGAAGTCGCCGCATGGATTCAGGACTGCAATGTATGTTCGGGAATTGTTTGCTTTCCCCACCGCTGTGTCCTTCAGTTTCACAAGTACAGCAGGGCAAGTGCAGATGCATTTAAGCTTAGGAGATGTCTCAGTACGTGAGACAGTTCTTCAAAAGTTATTGGCTATTAATTAAAGAGCCAGCTGGCTTTACAGACCCTAATTACACATGTTACATCACATGTTATTTCATTTTTTTAAAAAGATCTATGCTTTTTGTTAAATTTTTAAAATTTTTATGTTATGTGTCTGAGTGTATTGATTACATATAGGTAGGTGCACAGAGTCATGCAGTGCCCACAGAGATCAGAACTGGAACTGGAGTCATAGATGGATGTTAGCTGCCATGTGGGTGCTGGGAATTGTACCTGGGTCCTATGCAAGAGCAGTCAAGGCTCTTAACTGCTGAGCTACTTCTCCAGAACCCAACTATTTCATTTTAAAAATGAGTTTTTCCATTTCTTTTCCCCCTAATGGAATATGGTCCATGGGAAAAACAGGCTGTTTATCCTGAGATAGCATAAGAAAGCGACCACATGAGCAATCACATCTTTTACCAATCTGCTGCTAAGCTAAGGAGATAATCCCCTTAGGTTTGCTGTCTGCTGTGTATGCATCAAGACAATAGTTTCATTTAGGAATTTAACAGCAGAAAGAAGTCCTTCTCAGTTTACTGGTTTGCCTCTTTTAAATGGCTTTTAAATGCTTCTCTTTTCCACTGTAGCTGCCAATAACGTACTTAAGACTTTCAGGAAAGACTCGTCTCCTCTTCCATCCATCACATGGCGCTTCTTATTTGTCTTTATTTTAATGATCTTTATTAGAAAGATCTTCTTAAAAGCTTTCCAAATTACTATTTTAAATTGGACCCAGTTATAAAAGACTATGTGAATAAAGCTAATATCTAACTTCAACCTAAATCATGCTGCAGTGGATATTTACAATCCATATCATCACTTTTGTCTACATTGTTTGTCTTTACAAGATCTGTCATTTTCAGCACTCCTTAATTGTGGTACCCCTTGTCTATTGTCAAGGTCAATGTTTAAGGAGGTTTAGTTCTTCTTTCTCAGTAACCACGAGTCAGGCATAGCAGGAACTCTCCACTCTGCCTAAGCAGGACACTAGCAGCAGACAGGAGTAGTCGTCTGTTAGTACAGAATAGGAACCAGAAACAGGGAATGCCCATTGGCTTGCAGGTTTGAGCATATAAGAATATTTCACACAACACACACACACACACACACACACACACACACAAACCATCGGCAAGAGATATCATGGGAACAAATAGAGGTAGGGATAGCTTTTAGCCATGTTTACCTGAACCATTGCTGCATCTACACCTCAGTGATAGAAGAGGCTTGGTGTAACTACAGTCATGTGACCATGCATAGAAAAGACACGATTGCTACACTTAATTCCTACACCTACATTAAAAATAAGTAGGAAAGGTAAAATGCAGCTCTGTGTCTTCCACTGGATGTCATTTATGTACATGATGAAGCAAGAAGAAACCTGCAGAAAGGTTTCTAGTCTCTGCCTCTACTTGTGTGTCACAGGTTGTTCCTTTCCTTTCACTCTGTCTCCTCCCTTTCCTTCTCTTTTCCTCCCTTGTCTTCTTCCTTCTTTCCCTCTCTTATTCCTCCCCTGCCTTTTTGTTATTTGTGTACCTTTTTCTGCATTTCTCTAAGGTTCTGTATGAGGTTATATGGCTTATATTATCAGAAGACTATGCTTTTGTTTCATTTTGTTTTCCTGATACTAGCATTCTTTGTGTCAGCTAGGCAAGTGCTCTACCAGTAAGCTGCATCTCTTCGTCCCCAACATAATCACAAGAGTACCTCTGTGTGTGTGTGTGTGTGTGTGTGTGTGTGTGTGTGTGTTATAATACGTACATTGTATGTATTATTATTGTAATATATAATATGTATGTTTATACACATATCTTAGACTTTTAAAAAACTGTAGTTAATCTATGATTGTTTTTTGGCAGGTGCAGGTATGTATTGTAAAAATTCCACAAGAATTGCCCATTTTCCTAGGTGCATAGCCCTTTGCCTATTGCTGATGGCATTAAGACACTTAACATGTTTCACAACGAGCCTATTTTCTCCTTCAGGACCTCCTCAAAGGCCTGGGGACAGTGAAGGAGTCCCTTTTTGTTCTCCACGAGCTGGGAGAGCAGCTCACACAGCAAGTGGATGCTTCAGCTACTGCTGCCATTCAGTCCGATCAGCTCTGCTTGAGTCAGCACGTGTCTGCCCTAGAACAGGCGCTTTGCAAACAGCAGACGGCGATGCAGGTACAGAGTTCCTGCTGAGTATGTTTTATAAGCTGGGTGTGTTCTGTCTGGGTGAAAACACAGGAAGCAGATTATCACTGAAACACGACTTTCTGTAAGGCCAAAGCATCAAAGAAAATAATCAAACTTTGAAGTCAGAGTTCAGTCAAGCAAAGGCAAGCGTTTTGCCCTGTTCTCTAGAGCATAATTTTAAAAATGGCTTACTTTAGTGGGTCAGCCCCTAATTCATATCTGCCTTCATATTATATCAAATCAATAAACACTAAGTGGTTTCAATGAGAATATTCATATATATTCAGTAACTTGGAGCAAGAACCAAAATATCTATTTCAAATATGGTTCATAATGTATTTAAAGAGAAACTTTAATTGGTTATAAATGTTACATAGCAATAAAGAAAACGTTTTGGAAAGCCTAGATACATGAAGAGAAGAAAAATAAGGTTATAACCAACTCTTGTAAACAATGATTTATTGGAAGAATCTGAAAGGTATTGAATAGACGTGCACTTTCAGTGGTTTTCATGAAAACACCAATGTATTTTCCTAAAATGCCAATTTTTTGTGTGTGGAAACAAAGGCTGGAGTTGTTGACTATGAAACCTTTGCCAAGAGTTTAGAAGCTCTAGAAGCCTGGATTGTGGAAGCTGAAGAGATCCTCCAAGGGCAAGACCCCAGTCACTCATCTGATCTCTCCACCATCCAGGAAAGGATGGAGGAGCTGAAGGTAAGTGCGTTCAGATCTTCATCTTGGTGTTTTCCCTCTGTGCTCAGAATAGTGAGAGAACCACTGCTAATGTAGATTTCTCTCTGAGAGCCCAGTGAGACTCCGCCCGGAGTCCCCTTCCTGCGCCTCTGAAAGGAGAGGTGTGTTCTTGGTGAATACCAGCCAGCCAGTCAGAGCCAGTTCTAGAGACCACTTCACCTCTTCTCTCCACCTCCAGCCCCACCTTCCTCGCTTCTGAGTCTTCCTACTGCATCTTGTTGGTATCATTCCTTCCCATTTCAGCTCACCCAGTCTCAGGCCCTGCACCTCCTGTAGGACATGCATCTGTCCCTCTCCCCGGTCCTTCACTCCGTTCCATAGTAACTTCTGTCTTTGAAGTTTTGTCTAATTGTGTAAATTCAGTTACCTTATGGTATTTCCATATTTCAAAACATCACATTGTAGGCCATAACTATTCACAATTAAGATCTGCTAATATCAATAATATTTAAAAGAAAAAAGGGCATGTTTTACTGAATTATGAAATATTTTAAACATTTGATAGATAAAATGATAGACTTTACTATGTATTCTTTTGTGTAAAATCCTCGGTGTAGATACTGGGTAAATGATTCAGTTAATGGAGTACTTGCCATACAGGCATGAGAACCTGAGTTCAGATGTTCAGTACCCAGGTAAAATGCTGGACATCACAGCATGCACCTACAAGCCTGGCACAGTAGAGACAAGGACAGCCAGGAGGATCCCTGGGGCTGGATGGCCAGCCCGTCTAGCTGAATCAGTGAGTTCCATGTTCAGTGAGACACCTTGTTTAAAAAAAGTAGGGTGAACCAACTTGACTCGATAGGCCTTAACACAAATAACAGAATGCATGAAATCCGGGGTGGGGGGGGCGGTGCCTATGTGAGGGTGCCGATGGGAAAGGGGTGTAAAGGGGATTAAGATGTTCTGTATGAAATACACAAAAATTCACTTAAAAACTTTCAAAAAACATACGGTGGAGCCAGGTACAGTGGTGCAAGCCTTTAATCCTAGACCTGAGGAGGCAGAGACAAAAAAGCAGATCTCTGTGAGATCACAGCCAGTCTGATACACGTAGTGTCTTCCAGGCTGGGACGAGGGGAGACCCTGTCCAAAAAAATTAGGGTGAGAAAATAGGGTGATTAAGGAAAATTCTGATTGTTGACCTCTAACCCCTACATGTATGCATCCACATGTGTGTGTCCATGCATGTGCATGCACACACACACACACACACACACACATGTATCTCCAGCCATCTCCCCCTGCTTCCACTGGGAGCCACACAGCTTCCAGTGTCTGTGTGCATGGCGTTTCTGCTTCCTGGATTCTTGTTCTCACTGACTCCCTCTCCATCAAAGAAAAGAAAAAAAAAAAAAAAAAAAAACAAAGCCTGACCATTTGGTTCAATGTGACTCTCACTGGAACATCTCCTCTCTCTACCCTGGGTCCAGCTTTCCAAGGGGACGTTTTTATAAAGTGACACAGTTGTATCTCCTCCATGGTTTGTCATACTGTTCAGCTGGGTTCGTGGAGTGAGGTTCTTTCTGTGATTTCTGCTTCTGGAACACTGTCCTGCTCCCTGTAAGGACATATGGAGAAGGACCATGTCATATCAGTTTTGTTCAGTGTAGGTGTCTAGTCATGGAAAGTTTGCCATCTAGTACTCAGGCTTTTGGCTTCATTATCAGCAAGATTTATTCTTTCTTTAAGGATCATAAACCTTTTGCAGTGCTTGCAAAGGAAGCATACACAGAGCCAAGGTATGCTCACATGTTCTCTTTCCTGCAGCTCTTTCCTAGATAGAGATGAGAAAACCCATGGGAAAAACTGACCTTTGCTTTGTTTGAAGGGAGGGAAATAGATCTCGAAAGTGCAGCCTAATGTTTGGTTGGGACTCCCAACTGTGGGCCTGGAAGTCAAGGACATAAAAGTGAAGACCTTAAGACAGTGTGTGGTCTTTTTGAAGTTCAAGTGAAACTGTATTCTACCCCAAGAGCTCAACAACTTCTCTTTACCGGGCTCTTCCATGCATAGCTGAGCAACCGTGAGCAGCTTACTGAGTTCCTGTCCCTCCTCATTTTTATTTTTAAAGAAGGAATTGCAATGGTACTTTGCTTAAGGAGTTTGTTTTGATGAGAACAGGAATGATTCCATGTAAACCTATTATAATAATGTTTATTCATGCTAAGAACTATACTGCTTTATCATTATTGAATAATAAAGAGGCAGGTTAGCAAACATAAATTACATATAATGAGTTCACAATGATCTTCTTTAGTCATCAGCATGATTTTTATCCTTTATCAGTTCTAAAGAGAGTTAATAGATCATGTAAACGAGAGACTACATGTAACCTACTGCCATATATCAAAGGATAAGGAGCAGCTGAACATGGCTGTAGCCTCAGCTGGACAAACTGAGGAAGAGATCTGTGTCAGTTGCTCCTTTGTGTGTGGCCTGGAGGTACTGGGCAGCTCAAAGCCAGCTTCATCCTGAAATCAGAGACTGTGTGCATTAAAAGGCTATGCCTTTCATGGCCATGGTGCTGAGCTTGCTTCTTAATCCCACTTGCAGGGACAGATGTTAAAGTTCAGCAGTATGGCTCCAGATTTGGACCGTCTCAATGAGCTGGGATACAGGTTACCCCTAAATGACAAGGAAATCAAGAGGATGCAGAACCTGAACCGCCACTGGTCTCTGATCTCCTCTCAGACTACAGAGAGATTCAGGTAAGGAGAAATTTTGGTCACGTCCATTGTTTCAGTGTGTTTAATGCTGCTATGACAAAACACCACAGATCAGGAGCTGTAGAAAGAAGCCTATTTTGAAAGAAACATATTTCTTGAATGCTCGGGATGTAGTTCAGTTGGTAGAACATTTGCCTAGCAGGGATGAAGCCCTGGATTCAATCACTAATTCCTTAGTTCCACATAAACTGAGAGTAGTAGCAAAGAGCTATAATCCCAGCACTTAAGCGGGAGAGGCAGGAGGATCAGATATACTCAAGGTCATTTTCTACTACAAAGCCAGTTCAAGGCCAGCCTCCGACGTATGAGACCCTGTCTCAAAATACAAAACAATAGCAACAAACAGACAAATAAATATTTTGTCTTATAGCCCTGGAGTCTGGGAAGTCCAAGATGAAGGTACCAAGAGGTTTGGTTGTCTAGTGAGGCAGCTCTCTGCTGCTCAGATGCCACCTCCTCACTCCCCTGTCCATGGGGAAGAAACGGTGCCTTCAGTGAAGAGAGCCAAAGCCCAAGAGAGCTGGAGGCTTAATTTCCTTCATGAGAAAACCTCAGGACTGAATCAATATTTGAAGCCCCTACCTTGGAATATCAACATATCGACTGCTAAGCTTTAAAAGGATAATTTTGAAGGTGGCACATTCAAACCACAGAACTAATATAAAAGGAAATATGAATTCACGCTGTACATATATTTATAAATTCTAGACATTTCCAGTAATATTGGTAAAAATTTAACTAAAGTTGAAAACTCAAAGTTTAGATTCCCATGTTTAATGTATTAAATCTTTTCTCAGTTTTAAAAATTCTTTTAAGCAGGGGCTGGAGAGATGACTTACTGGATAAGAGCACTTCCTGCTCTTCCAGAGGACCTGAGTTCAATTCCCAGCATCCATGTCAGCTGACTCAAAAACTCCTTGTAACTCCTGCTCCAGGGTATCTGATACCCTCTTAGAGCCTCATCGTGCATGCGTGTGTGTGCACACACACACACCACATAAATCAAAATAATAAATAAGTAATTTTAAATGAGATTCTATCCAAAGGATGAATATAATTATAAGAATTTTTAAAAGTTATATATTTGGTCTTTTTGAGATATGTATATACAGTCTTTTTGAGACAGGGTCTCCCTGTAGCCCCAGGTGACCTGGAACACAATATGTAGACCAGGCTGGTCCCAGCCCCACAGACATCCACCACACCTAGCTAAAAGTAACAATTAAATGTCTATGCTTCATAACTTTTCTGGATTTTAAAGCTTTGCCATTCAACATGAAAGCTTTGTGGTTGTCTGGCTGGAACTGGGTACAGAGAAAAGTTAACTGATTTTATAGGCTAGAGTTATGAGAAAAAAAAACCAGAATAATCTCTGCTCTTCATCCTTCATCCATCAGCAAGTTGCAGTCATTTTTGCTGCAGCATCAGACTTTCTTGGAAAAGTGTGAGACCTGGATGGAATTCCTCGTTCAGACAGAGCAAAAGTTAGCAGTGGAGATTTCAGGCAACTATCAGCATCTTTTGGAACAGCAGAGAGCTCATGAAGTGAGTAATGAAAGTGGACTGGGGGTTAGCCAAATGTTTTACAATTTAGCCAGGCATAGCGGTCATCACAGCACCCGGGAGGCAGATTCAGGAGGATTGCATGGTCTTTAGGTGATGTCAGTGATGCATTAGGCAGTACCATATCTGTTCATGTATATGTGTCATTTTCTCTACTATCTTGAAATTTTAATACTTTAAGTTGATAGGCATGAGTCTCTCATCAGAACCTTGTGTTGATATATACATACATACACATGTATTCATAAATGTTTACAGATATTGGAACCCAGATGATGATAGAACTTAACATGATGAAGGTGATTTGAAAAGAAGTTTGATAGTTCCTCAGTGTATTAAACAGAGTTACCAGACAGCTTAGGAATTCCACTCTTAGGCATGTGTACCCAAGACAAATGAAAATATACCCACAGAAAAACTTACACACACATTATATTATTCATAGTAACATTAGTCATCATAGACAGAAAGTGGAAAGGACCCACCAGTCATCACAGATGAGTGAGTAGTGTTCCGTCTTCATACAGTGGAATACAACTCAGGATAAAGAGAGGTAAGGTGCTGATACGAGCTATTATATAGTGTGTGGGAACCTTGCAAGCACTGTGCTGAGTGAAAGAAGCCATTCTCAAAACACATTACATGATTCAGTTCCTATGAAATGCCGACAGTAGGCAATTTCCATAGCTTCGGAAGGTAGGAGTGTCTGTTTAGACTTGGGTGCTAGGAGGAAATGAGGACTGTTAGTGAGTCAGAGTTTCTTTTGGGATGATGGAAATGTTTTAAGAATGAATTGTTGAAATTCATGTATGAAGCATAATCAAAGTCCTTACATTAGATATGACTTGCGTGGTATGGGCATTATATCTCAAATAAAGGCTGTTTAGAAAACAGTGCGAAATAGGAATGGTGGTATGTATGTGTGCCTGTCTTCCCAGCTACTCAGGAGACTGAGGAGAAAGCCCCTGAGTTCAGCAGTTCAAGGTCAGTCTGGGTAACTTTGGTGAGAACCCATCTTAAAACAAACAACACTAACAAAAAAGCAGAAGAAATAATGTGAAACGTTCATATTTCTATGGAACTATCTTTTTTTATGAGACAGGATCTCACTATATAGCCCTGTGTAGCTAAGAACAAACTATGTAAACCATGCTGATCTCAAACTCACAAAGATCCATTTGCCTCTGACTCTGGGTCTGGGACTAACGACATGTACCACCATGCCTGGTTCTATGGAGTTTTGATGATTTCAGTTTTCATTGTTTCTAAGGTAGTGAGATAGGGCCTCATGCAAACTAAGCACGTGTTTTTGCACTGAGCCACCCACAGCATAGTGCTTTCTTTTTTTATATAATGAACTGATTTTATTAACTTCATGAAATTAGAAAATAGTGGGTTTATAAAGACCAGGACACAAATTGTGCATTTGTTAACTTACTTTATTGGTACTTTTGAAAGAAAAAGAATAAAAGAGCTAATTTTAGTCATCTAATTTAACCCCCAATCGAAACCTTTAAGCCTATTGTAATTGATGATTTAAAAAAAATAATTACTTCTACACTGCAGGATTTAACACATGCCCTCCTTCAGCCGAAGATGTTTTTCATAGCCTTGCTAAACCCAACATCTGTGGTAAGTTAGAGAAAATGAAGATCTCTAAAGTATATCTCCTCCTTTTAAATTGTAGTTGTTTCAAGCGGAGATGTTCAGTCGCCAGCAGATTCTACACAGCATCATTGTTGATGGGCAGCGTCTTCTAGAACAAGGTCAAGTTGATGATAGGTAGGATCTTTGATAAATTATTATGAAGAAAGTTCTGGTAAATTAGTCATTTTCTTTTTAATGAGAGATTAGAGGGCATATATCCAATCTTCCAAAGGCAATTGTACTCTCGTAGGTCCCTGGTAACTGGAGGGAAGGCTTATCAGAATCTCGGAAATGAGTGCATATTGAATCTTTGTAGAGAACTATTGTGTGATATAAGGACATGGGGTAATTGGAAATCACCTAGCCAACCTCCGCTAGATATCTGTAGGGACTGGAATTAAGGAATAGATTCGAATGGATTGTATGTGTGGTTAGTAAACAAATGCTTCTAATAGTCTCATGCAATTACTGATTTTTTTTTTCCTGAAAGGAGCAGAGATATCACTAGTCATTTTCTCTGACTTAGCAATGCAAAAGCCAAGAACTACAGGTGCGGATGGATTTGACTAAGATAGATAACTAAGTGGGAGCAAAATCAGGGCTGTGTGATGTTAAAGCTGGTCAGTGGTTAGGACTGAGCTTACTCTAGCCGGCTTCTCCAGGCTATACTTCTGTATTTGAAAATAGTTTTCTACCTTAAATCAAACTGTATTCAATTCAAACTGCATCCTCTTCACAGAGGTTTAAAATGTAGTGGTAAAATTCTAGCTTTTCTTCAGACATGTGAGTTGACACTTTCATGGGTTTACTTTTCCTAGGAATAGTATTCATGTATCTGATTTCCATGTTTATATTTGGAGAATTAGATTTACTATTTATGTATATGTTTCTCATATCTAGGACCAGTAGTTGTGATTATAATTAGTATATTTTTAAAACACTAGAAAATAAATCATTTTTATTGAAAGCTTTGTGCTTAATGTTTTAGAAGCAATTTCAACTTTGGGCTGTTATTTCTTTGGAAGTACATGAAAGATTTTCATAGTTAATGTTGGAACAACAAAATGGGATGCCATATTTATTCTATTCTAAGCAAGCCAAACTTAAATGTGAATGATACCAAGAATTTAAGACCTTCTGAATAAAACAAATTCGAATGTAATTATCCTTTATCTTCTGCTTTAACATTCTGTAGCCAACTCCATAACAGTATTATAAACATTCAAGTCATTAAGTAAAATAAAATTTAAAATTCTGTTCAAGCCAGCATCTATTAAATTTTAAATGCTAACATTTAGGGGGAAACACAAAAGAAATGAAGATGGGAGAGTTGGAACTAAATGAAGAATTTTGAGAGTCGCGGGTGAAAACAGAGAAATTGGATTTGAATCTGTGGACAGTTAGGGAGGTTCCAGATGACCAATGTATTTATGTTCTGAAAATCAGTTTATGCACCTTGTTTTTTGGAATTTCAGCTTCAGTGTTCCAGCAGATCCTGGTGGCATGCAGGTTAGGGTAGCTTGGTTGTACACAATGAGCCCAGTGCTCCTTTGAAGGGCTTCCCCACATTTGGATTCTTCTCTGATAGATTATATACGTGTTGACACATGGAAGAATTTCTGTTCACAAGCAGATGTCATCATCAGAATCATAAGTCATGATCCTGGTGAACTGCTTTCTAAAATGAATATTGGAAAATTTTTGCTGGATTTTATTCAGTACAATTAACGATTTTCAGTGATTTGTTAACTCTTTGCTTTGCATTAGTCATTTGCTCCAACTCAGTCATGTCATGCCCTCGAGGCCAGAAGAGAGCATCAAATCTCCTAGAAATGGAGTTATAGATGGTTGTTAGCTGCCCTGTGGCTGCTGGGAACCGAACCTGGGTCCCCTACAAGAGCAGCCAGTGCTCTTAATGACTGAGCCATGTCTCTAGCTCCAGAATAGCTGTTTGTCTTTTGTTTGTTTGCTTGTTTAAGCTTTTAAAGTAATGTGAGCTCACATTTAAGTGGCTTGATTCCTATCTTCAAAAATGGCTAATGACTTGAGCTGGGCAGAGAGTTTGCAAGTTTTGTTTTCCCGTTATGGGGCAAAATGGGTGGGTTCGGGCTGAGAGCCCTTCCCATTGTGCTTTCTCCCTTTCACACACTCAGGGAGAGAGTGTCTAACAATGACTTTGTCATAGATTTGCTTTCTGTCCATGCTGAGACACAAAAACACTCACCATTTTCAGACCCCGATGGTCCAGTTTTTAAAGTGACTTGCAGCAGACCCTGGCCTGATATTTGAAATCTCCTGTCCTTGATCACCTCCCAGGACTTACTGTTCTGGGAAATGCATACATTGCCTGGTTCTGTGATGGCATCCAAGATGATGGCTTTTTCACCGTGGAATTATTTCTTCCCCAGGGATGAGTTCAGCATGAAGCTCACACTGCTCAGTAATCGGTGGCAGGGAGTGGTCCGCAGAGCCCAGCAGAGGCGGGGGGTCATCGACAGCCAGATCCGCCAGTGGCGGCGTTATAGGGAGATGGCAGAAAAGCTCCGTAAATGGCTGGTTGAAGTGTCCTATCTACCCATGAGTGGTCTTGGAAGTGTCCCAGTACCCCTGCAACAAGTGAGAACCCTGTTTGATGATGTGCAGGTAAGATGTAAACACACAGTCCTGTGTCTGCTGCGTTTCGACTGTATGCTTGACTGTGGCCTTGGTTCTTCAGAGGGACTGAGGAGTGACATTGAAATTAGGACGAGCATTGCTTAAATGACATTGGGAGCAGTGTCAACCGAACAACTATGCAAAATGATCACATTGCATTGCACAGTCAACATGAAATGCGAGGACCAAAGCAGGTTGGAGCCTCTTCAAAGATTCCTCCACTTTGCACACTGAGGGCAGCAGCTCCCTGCAGCCCAGCTTGAATGCTAGCCAGGACAAGGAAGGGCGACTTGGTGTTGGTCAGGGAGGTTCAAACATGTAACTGAAACACTCCAGAAAAGGGAAAAGGCTCAGACCTGTTTGAAGTTTTGGTCCACCCCAGCACTGTCTGCCCTTCCAAATACGTTCATGGGCCCTTCTTCCTTTAAAGGACTTCTCTGGCTTCTGTCTCCTCCAAATTTCTCTGAGAGAAATTATAAATTGTCATGGCCTCAACTACCCGCTAGTATCAGAAAAAAAGGAAAACTGAGATTCACCTGCTGAGGTTTTAATTCATAATACATCTCTGTGCATAAAGCCCATAATGTCTGGACCAGATGGCCTCCATGTTCCGGGTCTCCAGTCTGAGGAATGTTATCACCAGCTGTCTGACATGTTGATCTAGGAGCTTAAGCATCGTTGCATAGCTCTCCTTCCCTTGTCTCTCACTCCCCTTGCTTTATCTGTCATAAATACCCATCTCTGCAGCCACTGCCTCAGATACCACTCTTGCAATGTAGGCAGGAGCTCAAGCTGTCTTAGCATATCCAGTACACATGCCTTCACTCCCCTCTCTACCCGACTGCTTGATGCTTTTATTTTAACTGAAATTTATCACATTGCTTCCCTGCTTAGAATTCTGTGAGTTTCACTGTTAATATAAAAGCCAAATCTCTAGCTGATTGTGGTCACACAGTCCTATAATACCAACAATCAGGAGGCTGAAACAAGAGGATCTCAAGTTCAAAGCCAGCTTGGACTACATATGAAGATACTGTGTAAAGAAGAAATTACTATGCAAGTGATGGCAGTGACTTTCTCCTTTACACACCCCATGCACCAGCCATGGAAAACCATGTCCTGTTTTATAAATTCATCAAATTTTTCCTATATGGTGAATATGCCCATCCTCATCTCCCTGTGGGAAGGTACCCTCCATCGTAGTACTGGTCTCACTCATCTCTTAGTCTAGTTGCTATCACATTGTTCAAGACTCCTTCATCCTTGATCACTTTGAGAGAGATGCTGGGGTAGATGCCCTCTGCAATCTCTGGGCCTGTGTCTTATGAGCAGATTTCATCTGCTGTGAGTGAGTGACTTCTCTTGAGGACAGAATGGAAGCCTCTTTTTGTGTGCACTTGGTTCAGTCAGGATCTACCAGCTCTGGAAACACTCGCTGGATGTCAGAGTAGTGCACTTTGCATGCTAATGCGTACGGTTACCTAAATGTGCTTAGAGCAGGGAAATGATGAGGCAGAGATGCAGAGTAACAAGCTGTGGCTCCTTTCAGTTCAAAGAGAAGGTGTTCCTGAGACAGCAGGGCAGCTACATCCTGACCGTGGAAGCCGGCAAGCAGCTCCTGCTCTCCGCTGATAGTGGCGCTGAGGCCGCCTTGCAGGCTGAGCTCACAGAGATCCAAGAGCAGTGGAAGTCAGCCAGCAAACATCTGGAGGAGCAGAAGAAAAAGCTGGCCTTCTTGTTGAAAGTAAGTGCAGGTCAAAAGGCGCTTTTAAGTTCTTACCGTTTCCTCCCATTGTTTCCCTGCGAAGCTGATTGTTCAAGACCATTGAGTAATAAATACCCTGCAGTATTTTGATCCTCTGTGTTTTCTTTAAGACTCTGTCCTATCTTGCACAAACTGGAAAAGTTTCCCAATTTTCAGCACTTCATCTTTCAGGAAAATCCCCCAGTAAAGTAATTTAAACTCCAGTAAGGTTGCCCAAGCTTTGAATTCTGATTAATGACCAGTGCTTGCCTTGAAACATGTGATGACTTTATAAAGCCAGGCAGAAATTCAACCAGGAGATTCCACTCCCTAACTTGTAGACTCTAAAATGATTTTCAAGATCAATATCTCATACTTTATAGTGGGAAAATGCTAACTTCAAATGTCAAACGATGTTCTTAATTAGTCTTGGTTTATCCAAACAGGTTGCTATGGACTAAAATCTCCAAAGCGGTATATTAGGCCTTTGGTCGGATACATACTGCACACTGATCACTCAGAACTTTAAGGAACTGGGATTTATCGTCCTTCACATCTCTCCCTCACTTCTATTCTATGTTTAATTGACCATTAATTCAGCAGTTATACATGTTAAAAAAATTCATACTAAGTTACATTTTTATACAGTTAATATGTATTCATGAAAAAAAATTTAAATAAATAACAAGGATGTGGTTGCAAACTTCTGATAGTTCACGTTAGAACTATAGTTTTCTCATCTTCACACTAAGTATAATTCCTTCATGAGGTACCATACTTGGCACACACTAAGAAAACGATAGTAGTTACTATTATTGCTATCATTAGCACTCAAAAATTGTACCCAGTAAGTGTTTAAGTTTTACATATGTTGATGATCACCAACTCTTTGTGATTATTAAATATGGTCTGCCCTTTGGATAAAACGTGATAGCTAATGTCAATGCAGCAGGTTTTACTTTAGGTATACACCCCATTGGGCTCATCTCAGGAGTCTTAGGCAATCATATATTACCTCCTGAGTAGGAGACAATCAATCAAAATTGCCGCTGAACTCGCATTAAATACTGTTAATTTGCTTACAGAACAATTCATCGGTAACATGATATACCTGAGTCATTTTCGTCATCTTGCTGTGGGGAAAGAATTTAAGACCTTGTAACTCACTCTGGAGAGAATATGCCAGTCATACAGTTTTCTTTATTTGTAATGTGAGTTTTGGAGATTGTCCCGAGACATAAGAAGACATGGTTTCTGAGTCACTGGGTTTGCTTGTCTCGCCTGACAGTTCATGCATAAAGCATTCGCTCTGATAGATAATTACTGAACATGATGTAGAGTTATTTCCTTATCATTCGTGCAGAAAAGAAGACTGTAGCTTCACATTCCAAGTCATTTTTGGAAAGGGAAATACCTATTCTTTTCTTGTCATAATTTCTTTAATTTTTTAAATCAATCATACATACAAAGAGGTCTTTGTGAATCGAAGCATTGATGTTGATGCAGCCTTATTTTAGTATATCTTCAGCAACACTATGCTGTAATGCACTCTCTATTTTTAGTGTTAGCCTACTGTTCTAAGTATGTGTGCCAAATAGTTATTTACATAATTAATTATTTTAGAATTTCATACAAAAGTACTGTATTTACATCATTTCCATCTTTCCTTCTCTCCCTCTAACTCTTCCCATGTCCCTGAACTCCCTCTCAAGTTTGTGATCTCTTTTATAATTATTACTGTTACAGAAATGTGTATGAATACACACATATAGCACAGACACACCCTAAACCAAATGCGTCCATTCACCATTTAGTGCTGCTTATATGTACATGTGTTTAAGACTGACCACTTGGAATTGGATAACCTATTGGGGTCTTATCCTTAGAGAAAACTGATTTCTCCTCTCTCAGGAGCCATTGATTGCTTGTAGCTCTTCATCTGCAGGTGGGCCCTTGGGAAATTTCCCCCATTCACATTAGCATCTCAACTTGATTTTTTTTCATAAGATGTATCTGGCCTCATCAGTGTTCAATCTATGAACAGCCATTGACAGCGTCCTGATAGCTATGATATGTGCTGATTTAATTAAGAATGTTGTTTAGTCTAAACAGAAAGGGATTATTTGCCTACAGAAAGGAATCTGCAACAGTACTGAATAGTGACAAACTAAAACAATACACAGAATATTGTAAAATGGCAGGAAAGTCGAGTAAATCGATACCTGGTAGAAAAAGGTGTCCATATATTTGGTTTATGGGGCCTTGTTTCTAGTAATTAGGAAAACGGGACGCCCTTAGGCTCTCTAGGAAGTTCTATGAAAGAAGCTTAAAGAAAAATAAGAATATGGATCCACACTTTCAGGTTACTTAGAAAACAAAAGATACTCTTAAGTATGAAGTTTCTTTAGTCTGTCCTTTGTACAGAAGGTATTTAGAGTAATAGTGCCTTGTGTTGCTGATAGAGTGTCAGGAGATAACCAGAAAGAGCCCAGGCAAGAAAAGATGGGTGCTGAAGAGAACTATTGGGACAGAATAGCACTACCTTGGCTACCCAGTGATTCTCTCAGTTTTAAAGATTGCCTATCTGGATCTCAGTGATTCATCCTGAGGGAGGAGTAGCCTCTGGTCAGAATGGGGAGGACAGCTGAGGGCATGGTGCCTAGGAATGGCTGGACAGTGTGAGCAAAATAGGCATATTGAACAGAATGCAAGTGATTCATTTAGTTGAATTTAATTTTACCTGACACTAGGACACCAGATCCAGCTTAATTTGTGGGTAGGATGCCATAAAGAACCAAATTCCTGTGTGGTTACTCTTGCTTTCTTTTCCAAACTTTGTAAAACAGAAATTTATTTTTATTCTTTAATTATGCGGTAGGGGTTATGTGTATGTCCATGTGAGTGCAGGTACCTGCAGAGGCCAGAAGAGGGTGTCAGATCCCTTGTAGCTAAGGTTACAGCCACCAGACGTGGGTCCTGGGAATCAAATTTGGGCCCTCTGCAAGAGCAGTTCTGGGACATTCCCATGTCAGCATTAGTTATACCTGAAGGAAACAGCCTGACTCTTAAGGTTTCTAAGAGTGAACTTGGACTCTGGGTACATCTCTTGGCACTGTCTGTGCTCTGGGGCTGTGCTGCTGAAACTCCCTCTCAAACTCAACCTGGTGGCAGACCTCACTCACCGTTTCATTCGAAATGGTTTCTTCTGGATCCACCTTTATCTTAATAGCAAGCATTCCTTCTCAATTCTGCATTTTGCATCCCTGGTTCTAGAATTCCTCAGAGACACCATGCCAAGCTTCCTTCCCAATGTTCACTTTATTCACTGTGGATGGGGCGGTATCTTTCAGCACTTTGATATGTGAATTCTCAAGCATGCCCACATTCATTCTTTATCTTTTTGGGTGAAGAGTAAGAAACTGAGGTTCTCAGGAAACAAGATTAAGTGCACACAAGAGCGCATGGTTTGACCATGATTAATTAAGAGTCATTAGTCCAGATGATATCTTTTTGTGAAAGTCATTCCTACACCGAATGTGCTAACTTCTGGACCTTTTCTCTAGATCCCAAATTTTAATTAGAAAAGAAATATATGTGACATTAAGGGGAAAAAAGTATATATATATATATATATATATCTCAGAATTTCCCTTACCTTGTCAATTCTACTGTCTTCCTCAGCGGTAACCCTTATTACCAGTTTGGTGTGTAGTTCCAACAGAATCACACTCGTAGCTTTCCTTGTCAGTATTCAGAGATCCACCATACTCTGGACTGCCGCCGGCTCCCACTTATCCTGGGCTAACTTCAGAACACTTGCCACATGAAATAGGTATTTCTTAAGCTGAGTACACGTTCTCTCCCACTTCTTGCTGGGATGAGTTTCTCTGTGCTGTACACTTAGCCTTTTGCACCGTGTTTCAGTGTGCACGAGGCAGAGCCGGTTGTCGTGTCTGTGCTGCCCATGGTGACTGTGTGTTTCCACTTCTGCGGCTCAACCCTCTGTGGCCCATTCTGTTGCTGTAGTGGGTGAATCCGAGTTAAGGTTATTTCATGTTTGCATTTTGTCTCTTTGACTCATGCTTCTTTTATCCTGAAAAGATTCACTTACCTCATTTTTTAATCCCTGACGGTAGATCTGGGAGAGTATAGATTTTAGGTGAAGTTGTGGATGAATTAGGAATGAGACAAACAATTGAGACCATTCTTCTACCTCTGCTGATAGATATGTGTTTAGATGCCATGTTTCTACACTTTTTCTTCCCTGAGGGTTGTGCTTATTGCCTTGATACTCATGACTTACACTACTTCAACGGTCCAAACACTATTTCCCCTTTTTGGGGAAAACTGAGACGTAGAATATTATTGTCTGCTTATTAAAGCCAGACAGCTAGCAAGTAAGAGTAGAACTGACCAAGGTATGATGTCCAACATTTGAGCATATCTTCCCACAGTTTATCAGTGTAACTGTTTATCTGGTAATAAGAAAGAGTATTGTCTTTCTTTTCCTCTTTCTTTCTTTCTTCCTTTTTTTTTTTTCTTTTGAAATTTCTTGCTCAAAAAGTCAATACAGTTTCTGTCTCTTCTGTTTGTAGGACTGGGAAAAGTGTGAGAAAGGAATAGCTGATTCTCTGGAGAAGCTCCGAACTTTCAAAAAGAAGTTATCTCAGCCTCTACCTGATCACCACGAGGAGCTTCATGCAGAGCAGATGCGTTGCAAGGTTTGTGGCTGGAAGAGACTGTCGACTCACCCATGTACCTCTGCAGAATAACCATGAGGTCCCATTCAGAGAACTTCATGTGGCTGTCTGCATCAGCACAGGAGGTCCTCAGGGAGTCCATTAGGGTACCAGTCCCCATGGTGAAACTTGCTTTGCTGATTTAGTGCTGTTGAAGTTATAGATAACTTTATGGGTTACCCCAGGGAAGCAAATGAAACATTTAGAACATACCATAAAAGATGATTTAAAAGCTAAGTCAAGAGCAATAAAAGCAATCTTTCTAAAGGATCCACATCAAGGACTCATTCTGACAAAAGCATCTAGTTTATAGAAAGATTGGCAACTTGGAAAATCTCTATAGACAACAGCCTAAAGCAGAGCACACCCTGTCTGCCAGACCCTTCTGCAAAGAAAGCAAGAAAAATAGCTGATCTCAGTTAATACAAGGAGTCACCTGATCCTTAAATTACTCAAGCCTCTAACCACTTAAAAGATTATGATCACCACCTCTAATCGTAATTATGATCACTACTACCTCTTTTCATGCTTGGAAGCAATCAGTAGCTAATTCAGACCACTCCCTGGATTATGAAATCCAGCATGATTTAGTGCCTATAAAATTTATTCCGCCTATACCTGTGCAGCTAAGTGGAGTGTCTGACTGGCAATTCTCCACTGATCAGCATGCCGATCACATCAAAAGTACCTTCATAAGTGCTTATCTTTCAGATTATACATTTCTTTGTGACTCCCCATTCACTTTTACATTACTGCTATAATTCTGATTAAAATCTTATAAGAGATATTCTTTGAAACTTGAAAAAGGCATAATTAGAAAAAATTAAAAAGTAGTAATGTATTACGTCATGGATAAGTGAAATATCATCCTGAGGTATTACATTAAGAATCGTGTTGGGACTGGATAGATGGATCAGTGATTAAGAACACTGACTGCTCTTGCAGAGGACCCAGGTTCTAATCCCAGCATTCACATGGTGGTTAGCAAATATAACTCCAGTTCCAAGAAAGCCAACACCCTCTTTTTATCTTTACAGGTATTGCATGCGATATGTTAAAAGGAGTCTATTTTAAACCTGCATTTTTAATTAAAAAAAAATTGAAGAAGGCTTCTGATGAGCAGGAATGGGCATGTATTATTAATTAAACACCAGGCCCTTCCTATGTGCCCGTGGTGTTTCAGTTGGCATGAACACAAGTTCATGTGGACATTGTTAGTTCCTTTATGACAGATGAGAAAACCAAGGGTTCTAGAAGATTATTGATGTTTCAAGTAAGCAAATGTCACGGTTGTCTGAGTTTAAAGGAATATTTCTGTGACACTATCTGAGCTAATGGATGGAGTCTGAACCAGTGGGTTTGTGTGGAGGTACTGTTATTCACTGCGTGCGTGCGTGTGTGTGTGTGTGTGTGTGTGTGTGTGTGTTATTATGTGTGTTTTGTTTTTATACTTGCTAGTCTTTTCATACAATGTATTTTGATCATATTCGCTCTCTCCTAACTCCTCCAAGGTTCACCACCACTTCCTTACACACCCAACTCTGTGCCTTCTTAAAAAAAAAACCCTTTGAGTCCATTTTGTGATGCCCTAATACTTGGATTTGGGTCTATACCCTGGAGTGTGGGCACCCTACAAGGGCTACATTCTTAAAGAAAAGTGACTCACCTCTCAGCAGCTATCAGTCGCCCAGAGCTCCTCAGCGAGGGGTGGACATCGTGCCCGCCTCTACTCCTCATGCTGAGCTGTTCATCTGGCTTGAGCTTATTCAGGTTTTATACGTGCCATCACAACCACTGTGAGTGCATGTGTGCAACTGCACTGTTGTGTCTGGAGAACAGTGTTTCTTTGTTGTCCTCCACTGCCTCTGGCTCTTTAAATCTTTATGTTCCTTCTTTCACAGTGAACCTTGAGCCTTGGGAGAAGAGGTTATGATGTAGGTGTCCCGTTTAGTGTTGAACCTTCCACAGTCTCTTGGTCTCTGCCCCTTGACCAGTTGTGTATTTCTCTATTAATCAGCATCTATAGCCACAAGAAGTTTCTCTGATGATGCTTGAGAGATAATTTATGGATATAACAGTAACAATAGAAGTTGGTTTAATACTATGTCCATTTAACAGGATAATAGTATTAACTTCTTCCTGAGGGCCTAAGACATGTCTAACCACAAGTTTCCCCAGTAATAGTGCCAACATGAATTTCATCTTATGGAGCAGGCCTTAAACCCAATTAGAAAGTGTTTTGATACTTCCATAACATTCATGCCACAGTTAAACCAGTGGGCATATGTCTGCCAGGCCAGCTGTTATTGCAGCTCACAGGGTTCACAGCTGAGTAAGGTTATTCCATTGTCTGGAACTCTGCATAACACCTTACTGAATTTTCAAGACTAGCCAGTAAGGATGAAACTTTTGTGTCAGTGCCCACTTCATCTCTTCATGCTCTCTGACTCAAATATGTGTTGTCTTCAGCAATAGGATCTTACGTCAAGTTCTAAAAGGTAACCAAGAGCACTGGCTTGTAATGTTTGGGAAATGTCTGTGGGATACCACTGGCCAAAGACTCCAAAACTGGTGACCCCTAATGCTGGACATTTGTTAGACTGTAAAGTCTAGTAAGTGGCATCGTCACCTAATAGGATAACTCCATTTAAACTCTTTATATAGTGTATGTATATATTTAAGAAGTTTCTACAGCAATGGGTTTCCATTTTCATTTGCTTTGATTTGAATTAGTTTGGTTTGGTTTGGATTGGTTTGGTTTGGTTTTAGACAGGGTCTTCCTGTGAAACCCTGGCTTGCCTCAAACTCATGATTCTCCTACTCCAGCCTCCTGAGGAAGTGCTGAAATTATAGGCATGTACAACTACAATCTGCTGTATGGTTTCTTTTTAATCCATAAACTAAATGTGATGTTTGAGTTGAAAGGAGCTGACTTGGTCCTAAAAACACTGAAGGTCTTTACACTGCTATGACAATATAATCTCTCTGAAGGTACAGACAGAGTGTTATATATTTTTTTGCCTGAGTACTTTGGTCTTTGAGGCCATCTGATACTATAGATTTCATTATCATCTCTGAAAATGCTCAATGAGTGTCCTGCTTTTGAGTTTGTAGATCGAAAGGATGTGTCTCTATGTAGCTCTAGCCTGCTCTTCCCCAAATAACCCCCAGCAGCAAAACAAAGCAATTACCTGAGATATTCAGGCTAAAGCCTTGTTTGCTTAAATTGCCTAGAAAGTTACCCTCAGACAGTGCCGTTAATTACTTTTGCCTTTAGAAACTTGTCTCTGGTGTGAAGAGACAAAAAGGAAGGAAACAAATCACGTATGAAATTCTCCATTCATACACTAAATGAGCTAGAATCTAAAAACAGCAGCTGGCAGAGGACAAGAGCAAACAGAATTGCAAAAACTGGTCGTCTGTCAAAGCATCACAGTGACTCAAGTCAGCTTGCTTAAATGTTGCCACTGGGGCTTTGTTTTTCTTTAAATAGTTTCTCAAATGGATGGGCCCATCATAAATAACATAAATAAGTCTCTGAACCTACAAAATATGTAGCTAGTGAATTGTTTTAAATGTGTCATAAACTAGCAAATCTCAACTATTTCACTGTAAGTGTATGTCACAGAATGCAGACACTCAGCATTTGAAAATGAGAGTTCAGCCCAGAGGTGTTCTTGAAAGTAGTTCATTAGTGTGACCAGGAATAGGACAAAAATAAACGATATTTACGGGGTATGAAACCAGTTTAAATAAGATCAAGCACATTCAGTTTAGACTGAAATCCATTTAGAATACAGTCGGGAAGAAATGAAGCCTCAGTTTGGAAAAAATGCCATCAAAATATTATTGAAGTGGTAAATAGATAGTTAACCTTGGTATTTTATCAGAAGAATGTGGCAATTTTTCAAGCCATACAGGACACAAGTTAAGTAGATCTCAAATTTGACATTTAGGTAGAGTTGGATAGAAAGGACAGAGTGTTAAGAGAGGATTAAAATCCACTTCAAATGGTTGAGAATAGATGTATGTAGGGGCTCACAGGTATGTGTTTCAATCTAGGAACTTGAAAATGCAGTTGGGAGCTGGACAGATGACTTGGCAGAACTGATGCTGCTGAAGGATGCCCTTGCGGTCTACATCAATGCTGAGGACATCTCCATCTTGAATGAGCGTGTGGAGCTTCTGCAGAGGCAGTGGGAAGAACTCTGCCACCAGGTAAGATGTGGTCTGAATGGAGAACTAGCTCATGGTGATGGTGATGCCAGGTGGGCTTGAGCCCCATCTGGACCTACCGAGTGACTCACTCTATGAACAGAGATCAACCTGTAGTTATTCAGAATATAAGGACAAGCATATCTTCACATTACACTTCAGTTACATCCACACGGAAGTCTATACCTTTCCCTTTCACTGTTGGGCATAATTTTTAATTGAATTTTGAAAATTTCGTACAATATGTTTTGATCATATTGAGATTCCCCTCCCCTATCTGCAACCTTTCTTACCACCCCCAGCACAATTTCATATATTGTATCCAATATTATATGTATGTGTGTGTGTGTGTGTGCGTGTGTGTATGTATTTATGTTAAGACCTACAGAGCCAAATTTGCTTCCCCAAATGACCTTCAGTGAGGGTCCATCCTGGAACCTGGCTAATTTGCCAAGAGTCACACCCTTAAATGAGACTGACCCTTCCCTCCCATCAGCTATCAGGTGCCAGAAGTCTCTTAGGTAGGGATGGGGTTTCTTCCCATTTCCGCACATATATGCTGGGATTTTGTCTGGCTTGAGCTTATGTGGAAATACGGTATAGTGGATCCCAAGTATAAGTTTCAGCTAGACAAATATTGGTGCTATCTTCTGTCTTTTAAACATGAGGGCAGCACATTGTTTTATTTTTTAGTTAATATTCTGGAGGCAGTTTTATACATAGAATGTTAATCGTTTCATGATTTATAATAGTTGTTTGTTAATTCATGAGTATTTGGCATTGTTAGTCCCACCTTATTCATTTATTAAGTGCATTTTTGTGTGTACAGTATGTCAAGGGAGATCATAAATTTGTCTTTGAGAGGAAGAGATGTAAAAATAGGAGAAAAGCTCCTGGGAACATCAGGTAACAGCTCACAGTGAAAACTAGTCGCCGCCTACGGGCCTGTGGTTACATCCTGCTGAAGCAGATGCCACGCCTATCTTGCTGCTGAATTTTGAATACCAGGCCTGCCGTGTTGTAGACTGTGACACACGTTAATTCAGTGGATTGTTAATTTCAATTATTGTGAACTTAAGCTATAATCAATATTCCTATCAAGTTTATAATTGAGTGGAAACTAAAGTCAATACAGAAGAACCTATATAATTAAGAAGAAAAGTATCTATTGACAGGTATGAACAATACAGAGAAAGATGCTGACTAGCTAAGGATGGTGTGGACTGGAGAGAATAAAGGAAATGCTTCTTAAAATGGACAAATCCCAAACTGAGCCCCAAGATGGGTAGTGGAGGAGAGATACTGGTGTAGAGGGAACAGATAGATGTGTTGACAAGGCTACAGCTTGAGTAAAGAGTCAGGAGTAGAGGGTGGGCTACAGTGATGTGGATATTGAAAGGTGAAGAAATAAGCTGACAAAAGGGAGACTCTGTGCCCACCCAGACACCTGTCACTTTGTATCTTATGCCAACTACCCTTCCCCTGGCATCTCCCATCCTCCCCATCTAAGCTGACATTATGGATTCTTAGCCTCATGCTCCTAGAACCATCCAATAGCATTTAAGAGCTCCACCTTATAGTTTATTTGGTGTCAATAACAAGTGTGTTGCTAATTTTTCCCCAAATCATCAAAACCCAAACTTTCCTCATATCATGAACCAAAGGAAGATTGATAGCTTGGTAGAGGTATGAACTGTTTCCTATGAATGCATTACTTCCAGTATGAGGTTATTTCCACCAACATGTTAGTGGTTGGAGTTCAGCGTGAAGGTAGCTACTTCTCACAGAGCTCCATGTTCTCAATGGGCACAATGAGAAATCTGCACGGAGTTGCCCATGAAGGGTGATGATATTATCCGTCACACTTCATTCTTTTCTGAACTCCTCAGCAGACACCCTTCGCCATACAGTTATGTCATAAAGATCTTCTCAGGATACATCGTGTAAATGGAAGCTGCCTACTTGGTGGGTGCTAATAATAGGAAATTATCATAGTGTTCTTTTCCTTCTGTGAGTTTATTCATCTTTTCCTTTTGAACTTTTATATCATCACTTTATTTCCAAAAACTATATTTCTTTTTCTGACTTGATACATCATGAAAGCATTATTTTGTGTTTTCTGGTACAACATTCTAGAAGACATTTAAGATATGTGTAACTCTCCTAAATGTCAAACAATGCTGTGAGGAATTCAAAGAAATTAGTCAAATCTTGGCACATTCCATCTCTTCATTTCCCTGAACCATGGAGCTATCAGCTTCAAGAGTATTAGCTATCATTTGACTTTTTTAGTTCTGTATTTTCAGGTAGCATAATCATCATTTTGTTCATTGCAAATTTTATCTATGAACTCCTAGTTATGGAACACCCTTCCCAATCCCCCTACACACACTCCTTTCAATTACTAGTCTCTCAATAGAGATATTTCACCATGTGGACTTAAACAAATCATATTTACACCATCATTTTTAAACTATTATGTAAATAGCATCAATAAAGTGATCTTTGTATTTTGTTACGAAATTGTAGTGTTACTGTCACTTGCTGTCAACCTTGCCACTTTTGCTTTCTTATAATAATCATTAACCTGTCTTCTAACTTGAGGAGAGCTTCAATTCTCCATCTAAATGTTTGCATCTAAATGTGTGTTTTCAATACACATATTTATTGAATTTTTGTGCATTTCATACAACTTGATCATAAGTAGACTCACCCATCTCTACCTCCATAGCCTCCCAATTACATTTCATGCATTCTGTCATATTTGTTAAGGTCTATCGAGTCAATTTTGTTTCCCCAGATGTCCTTCAATATGAGTTCATGCACTGGAGTATCTTTTCCTGTTTTTGTGAAAAATCTCTACATCCTTGCTGTCTTAATATTTTTTAGCACATTAAAAGAAATGAATTAGATCAGATCTCTTTAGCTAGCTGATGCCCACAGTGATGCCCACAAGATTCAGAGAGATTACACTTTCAAGTCAGAATTTACCTCGATTTTCCTTAGCAGACCTGTGCGGCATCACTGCTGGAGGCCTAGACTGACTACCTCTTCCCTTCTGGCTTTCAACCTATTTTCTTTCACATTCCAACACCATGACATCATTTTTGGAACCTCCCCACACGAGTATTTTCTTAGTCCTGTGAATTCCCATTGCCTTCTCAGCCTATTTTCCCATGGAGCATGATCTTCTTTTCTGGATGTTTGCAGTCTGATTCCAAGATTTTGAAACCCTTAGATGCAAAGATCATTTATCTGGACAGCTGGTGCCTGCAGCAGTTAAGTGTTCAATACATACTGCTAAGAATGAAAGCCTTGAGTCGTTTGTCCTAATTATTATATTCCTCGTAGGATCAAATAGTGACTGAATTTTACTATTTTGGAGGTTATGAAGATTATGGATATATAATACTTGTTGATTCAGAAGACTTGTTGTGTAATAATGCCATAGAAGTATCATTATTGCTAATTCTTAAATCAGGCATTCATATGTTCTAAAATTGTTCACTAGACTTCGATATAGCTGCTGAAAGTTCATTTTGAGAGTTGCGGTAGGTCATGTGATATGCTGTGGAGAGATTAATACCTTGCACCTGTAAGTAGATGGAAACAGAAAGAAGCTCAGAATATATAGCGTTTCTGGAAGCTTTTTATGTCAGTGTCTTAAAGTGTGAGGCTAACACATACTACCCTAATCTATATTATGTTATTTAAACCAGTGAGAGTTTCACTTTGGGCTTAATCAGATACCAGGGTATAATTCTTAATGAGGGATACAGAGGAGTGACTAGCTCTTGAGTGTGATGTTTCCGGTGAACTGTCGAATATGAAAGCACAACAGGAAATGAGCCTGAGCCTGTCTTATCGCAAAAGTCGGCAAACTCAGTTGAGAATAGATGGCGTTATACTGAGGAGGGGGGGAGTCTGCTCTGTTTTCTGAAGCAGTTGTTGAGAATCGAGACAGATGGAACCACAGAGGAGAATGAGAAGGATGGCTGTAAGTAGATGTAAGCAGGGCTGTAAGTAGATGTAAGCAGAGCTTCAGAATAAATGCATAAATGATCCCCTTTTCAGACTCCAAAGGGTCCATTGTCCTTGGGTCCAGCCGTGGATTATATTGCTTTTATTTATTGGTTGATTTGTAGAACTGTGTGTCATTCTTTTTGAAATGTAATGTATAACATCACATCACTGTAATTACTTGTATTTTTCCCACAGCGTCATGGTAGAAATATTTGCTGTTAGAAAAGGATGTACTTCCTGCTCAGCTGTCTCACCCTGGAGGCAGTACACTGTGCTGTGCCCTAAAAAAAAAAGCAAATATGTGCTGAGCTGATAAATAATTTCAGGGTTTCAACTGAATTCAAAGCAAGAAATGGTTTACTTATCTATAGCCCAAGTATTCAATTTATAAATTAAAACGGATGCCAATATCCTTGCAAAAGATGTTGGCTCCAGCATGGACCCAGCACCTCCAGCCCACCCGTTTCTTTTTCATTGCTCCACAGTAAACAAATGAAAGCAATGCCGTCATAGTGTGAGATAAACATGTAGGATGTATATTCAAGCTGCTTTCTGGAGATATTGAATACATGAATGCTAAGGAGAGAAAAAGATCAAAAGTAAGATCACATGTTCAGTAGCAGGATCGTGAGCCGCAGCAATGCAGGCCAACAAGCAATGGCAAGTCTGCTGTGTGCGCTAGTCATTCCTTAAGTTTTCTTCTCACTCATGTCTCCGTGTACCCCGAAATACAGTACAGTGCTTGGCACACAGAAGAGAATTGTCTGTTATAAACATTGAACACTTGTGTTTGGAGAAAACACAGTTTTAATTTATAAGTGAAGAGAGGAAGGAAGGCTTAGAGAAGAGGAGTAGCTTGGCCTGGCCCTATCTTCAGCAAGTGATGGAGCCTGGATCTAAGTCTCAGCTGAGTCCAGATATGTGATCATAATGTTTTATTACAAACCATATAACTAAGACTCAAGCTTTGCTGGTCTTGTCTTTGGCCATAAACAAATATCTGAAATTGTTCAACTCTCTCTGCAGTAGATAGATAATCTGACAATCTGATAACCTTCTCTGAGAATTTTATGAGAGCTTTAGCATCCATGCTTGGATCATGGGCAACCTTTGGAGGAAGTTACTAAGAATAAGGCAAATCCATCCCAAATCTGAAGGCAGGAGCTTCTCGTCCTTAGAAAGGAGTTACATTTACTAGTCATGAACATTTCTGTTAATTTGACTGAACCTGAATTTGAACTGCAGCCAAGTAGAGAAGTCATGGTCCAAGCATTCCAAGAAGACCAAATCCCTCTGTGTTAAATGATTCTACTATGTAGTTTAGAGTCGGCGGGATTTGTCTACAATACTAAGGAACATTCCTTGGACTTTTCTGTTCCTATTAATGCCCATGCCAAGTGAGTTCGCTGACATGTGCCTTTCTGTATTACTCTGTCTCAAAGAATTATTAGCTAAATGGTAAACTGAATATTAATTAGGAAATACTGATGTATTCAGCAGTAATACCCAGCTCAGAAACCTGTTTACTTTAAATAGGCATAATTACTAATGGAAAATTTTCAAAAACTGGGGTAAGTTTTGTGGTTCCTGCTTAGGCATCTCATGTTCCTGAAGTTGGTCCTAGGAAAGATATTTTGGGCTCCTGGCCTGATTCCCAACTCTTCTCACAGGCATTTGGGATTGTTATGGTACCTTAAATATTACCTGCCTAATTGTTGACAGAGCCAATCAGAGGCAAAATTGGTTACTAAAAAACACTTTGAAAAATATTTTCATTTCTATTTTTTAAAGGAGATTAATTAAGAATACACTTTAAATTGTGTCATTGGGCATGGCATGCCTGTAATCTCAACACTTAGGAAGCAGAGGCAGGAGGTTTCTGCAAGTTTGAGGCCAGTCTGGTCTGTGTAGCAAGTTTCAAGACAGACAGGGCTACATAATGAGACATTGTCCCAAAAAAAACAAAATAATGAGAAAAAATAGACACACAAAATAACTGTTTCAAGTCAGAGATAGTAGTTGATACTTGTAAACCCAGTACTCAGGAGTCTCAGACAGGAGGATCATGTATTTCAGACTAGTCTGGGCTGCTGGCATAGTGAGTCTGAGGTTAGCCTGAGCTCCATAGTCAGACCCTATCTCAGAACAATAACAACAAGCAGTAAGTGGGCTAATAATTAGAGGAATACACATAGGAAGAGAACAATGCTAACAAACTTTAAGTGTATATCATATTAGGCATATACCCTAGTTACTTAACATACAGTTCTTTCAACCTTTATTTGGAAATGTTTCATAATAAAATGTTGAACAAAATTGCAAAAAATAAACCCAAATAATTAAGTATGTGTTTCAAGCAGCTGAATCAGCCATGGTGAAATGAGCAGCCCTCACAACAGGGCTGAAGGGAAGCCCGTCCTCCAGCTTCTGTTTGCTACTCAGCCATGCTTTGTTTTGCTGATGTGCCATTACACTCAGCTAGAAACATCCCCAAGTCACTCTAATGGTACCTCAAAAGCCATGAGCATTGTGAAGTCATAAAGATTTAGAATTCTAGAAAGAATCATTCTAGATTCCAAGAAACAAGCCCAGTGGTTAAGGAACACTTCAAACTCAAAATCAGATCACTCTGTTTTTAAAATTGGCAAAGGAATTATTAATTGCTCTCCCAGAGAAGATTAAAAACTGGCCAAGAGACATATTGGAAGGATTCTCAACATCATTAGCCATTGGAGAAAGATGATCAAAATTAAGTGAAAAGGCATTTTATGCCCCTCCTCTAATCAAACAAGCAAAGAAAGAAAGTGATAGTGATGTACAGTGTTGTACCCACTTTGGAAAAGAAATCTGTGATGTTACCTTATCATACGTGTATATGCCCAGATACGTATGCATAGCAGCATTAGTCATAGCAGTCCAAGATTAGAATCACCCCAAACATCCATGAACAGATGAAACGATAATCAAAATTTAGTTTGTATGTAGAGTGGAATATACTCAGCAATTAAAAAAGAAAAAACTGTAGATATCTTACACAATGACTGAACCCTTAACAAAAGCTAAGTGAGAGAGGCCATTAGGTAAAGACCACAGCTGTGTGATTCTGTTTTATATGAACTGTGTGGAATAGGTGTATGCTTAGTAAAGACAGAAAGCAGATTAGAGCTCAGAGGAGAAGTGTGGAGAGAAAAGAGAATAGCTGTTTGTGTTAGACGGGGCTGTCTAGAGGGACAGAGGCAATAGTGGGTGTGAGGGTGGGGGTGTCTGCTCCGCTATGAAAGGTGATTGGATAAATGGGATTACACTATCAGGATCTCTGTGTAAGAGTAAGAGAGTGTATGTGTGAGAGAGAGAGCATGCTATAAAAGGAGATTTAGTGGATTGGCTTATACCATCAGGTATTTTCTAATACATCTGCATGCTGCAAAGACAGAAACCTGGGCAGCAGAGTCTCTAGTACTGAGTTCACATGGGAAGGTCAAAGAAGCTGAAGTCTGATGTCAGGTCAGGGGAGGATGGCAGAGATGGGAACGGGCCCACTCACTCAGGAAGAAGGATCAGAAGCAGGCAGGTGCATGCTCCTTGCTTGGGACCATATCTGAAGGCACTTCCCACCCTGAGGATGGTTCCTTCCCTTTGGTTAATGCTGTCTGGAAATGCCTCATATGCATGTGGAGAGCTGTGTCTTCTAGGTGGTTCTACAGCCCCCTGCCCCACTGCTAACAGCCACTGTGATTTGTGGGGGAGGGGCACGGGACTCTAAAATTGGTTACAGTCACAGTTGTGCCACTCTGTGAGCATACCAGAACATTCAGTTGTGTGCTGTAAGCAGATGAATGTTACGTTCCATGTGTTGTAGCTCAATAAAACTTTGATATCAAAAATGAAGACAGAGAAATGAAAAATGACAAGAGCAGAGAACTGAAAGCACTTGCCAGAGGTAAAATTGTCAGGAGAGAGCTAACTCCAGGAATCGCCTCCATCTAGTTGCCCTTTTAACCCCTTACCTCCAGTCTTTAGATGCGTGGAGCTCACTTGACTCTCCTTTCTCCTCAGGGTCTTTCTTTCCCGCCATCCCTCTATTTTTATCATTTCTTTTCCTTTTCTGTCCTTTCCTCCTTCCTTCCTTCTTTCTCCCTTTTCTTCACTTCTTTCTTTCCTTTTTCTACTCAGTTTCTTCTGTGTTAGTACTCATCCTTGATCATGTATGGGAGCCACGCTGAACCCATTATTTTATGAAGTTGAATGCGCAAAAGTGCTTGTGAATCTTTTGGAAAGAAACACAGGATGCACTATCTCTTGCTTGCCATTGAAAGCCAATCGCATATTTCAGAACACAGTGCCTTGAGGGGATGCCCAGGTCCTATCCATTCCAGTCTGCTCGGCATCATTGTCACTATGCTCCTTCCCGGGATGTGAGTTCTCTCTAGGTATCCTTTTTGATGTGATCCCATTTTAAACTTTCCAGGTCTCCTTAAGGCGGCAGCAAGTGAGTGAACGACTGAACGAATGGGCAGTCTTCAGTGAGAAGAACAAGGAGTTGTGTGAGTGGCTGACCCAGATGGAAAGCAAAGTTTCTCAGAATGGAGACACCCTCATTGAGGAGATGATAGAGAAACTCAAGAAGGTATGAGATGCAAACCTGTGCTCCCTTCTTCTCAGGGCTTGGCTGTGCCTTCGGCAGACCCCCCGCCTTCCTCACAGCCATTCCCTGCCGAAGGAGCGCCATGTCTTTGGAACATAAGATAGACTTGCATGGAAAGACCTACTTTACATGCAGCACTTATTGGATGCTTTTGGTTCGAGGAAATCAGTTTTCTGCTACTTTGTTAGGTGGAATCATCTCCATTCATTACTTTTCTGTTGATTTGTTTTTCTGGCTTGGTTTTTAGAGAGAGAAATTCTTATAGAGTTAAAAGAAAAAACAAAGTCTTTAGGGTAAATTAAACTGAATATTCTACTACACAACATGGCCTACAGAAATGAGTAGGAAGGACAGCTTTCTGGGAACTGTGGCTGCCTGGTATTTTCAAGTTACCTGTGTGTTATGAAATTATTTTGTGTGTTTTATTTGGATATGGGACATTTTCATGTTTAGAGCTCATCGAATTAACTAACATTTTTTAAATATTTGTGTTAGTTTTAGTGGATTTTGAGCTAACAACCATGTGGGTGTAATGTCGGTTTATAATTCTCTTTAGCATAGGTGTGATATAGTTTTTGCATTTGCTTGTTGCTAATTTGTCTGTAGGGGAGGCCCCACCAGGCTGAAAACTTTCCTGGCATGTCCATGTGACCTGTCCTCTGTGTTCCTCTCTCTCTGCACCCAGAGCAATACCTAATTTCTCATAAGCACACAGGCCAAAACTTATGATTTTATTCATTCTGCAAGGTCACATATGTTTTTATTAGGAAAGCTTATCTATATGAATGCCCTCTATGGAGAAAATAAAAACTCATAAGCCTATATATAGCATTAACGATTCTATTAAGTTTCTGAAAGTTCTCTGAGTAAAATTTGGTGATTTGATCAAATATTCAAAACTTTTAGTACTTGAACCAAGCTGACCCAGGTTTCACCTTGGTATCTGCTAACAGAGACACTTTGCTGGGTATCAAAGAATGTTGCTGTAGGCATGATTGATGTGCAAGCTCTTAGAATAAAATTTGTTGAAGAATACATCTCCGGTAACGTATCTAAATTCTCATCATTTTTCATTGTGAAATTCAGAATGTATATTTTAGGAATGGCAGAAAACTTTTTCTAGGACAAAATGCTATCATAATTTAAAGATTAATAAAATTTTAGCCTTTCATGTGGATCATTTTGTTACATTATTTAGTACTATGTTAAAATGTTCTTTTAGTGGGCAGCCTGGTGGTAGAGGCCTGTAATCTCAGCTACTTGTGAGCCTGAAGTAGAAGGATCACAAGTTCAAAGCCTGTGTAGGCTACAGAGTAAGTTCAGGGTTTGCCTAGGCAACATAGTAAGATCCTATCTCAAAAGCAAAAGTAAAAGATAAAAAGGGGAGGCGCTGAGGTGCTGGGGGCAATACTCAGTAGCACACTTTCCCAGCATGCAACTAGAACCCCCAGCATGCATGCAGTCAGAACCCCCAGCATGCATACAGCCAGAACTCCCAGCATGCATGCAGCCAGCCCTAAGTTCAGTTCCCAGGAGTACAAAAAAAAAAAAAAAAAAAAACAATCAAAAAGAGAAAAGAAATATACTTTGAAATATTAACTCCACTCATTTGTATATAAAATAAATCATAAAACTAAAAGTGTTGCCTCCTCTGTAAAGGTGAAGCCTTCCTAGGAAGAGCTTGGTAATTCTGACAGCATAGGGACACACAATTGACAAATTACTGGAAGTGAAAAATTAATCAGTGTCTCCTGGCATTGACATGAGCAGTCTAATTGTTAAAAACACACTTAGAATAATTCTTTTGAAATAAACATTTCTCATAAAACCATCTCAAATTTGTTATGAAATGTTAAAATTATTAAGAAGTATGCCTGATGTCTTGGTCTTTGAATCCCATTGTGTTAAAATACAATAAAGAGGCAGGTAGGCAGGGCCTGGGAGCACTGAGCTCACACTAGCTTTCAGGCAGAGATGGACCACAGTTGTGCTGGCTCCCCATTCCTTTTGGGCCCTTTTGCTCTGGAAGCAGCTAGGGAGTAGGCCAACCTTAGAGGAGGAGAGTGTGAAATCCCAGTGCTCCTGTGAAACCTGTCTTCGTTTATTGATTTTTCTTTTTGAGTTTAATTTTACTTTTTGTATATGTGTGTTTGTGTGGTGTGCCTGCATGTGTGCATGTGGGGGGTACACATGTGTGTACATATGCTTGTGGAGGCTAGAAGTTGATACTGGGTATTTTCTTCAATTGTTCTCCATCCATATTGAGGTAGAGTACCACACTTGAACCCAGAGCTTGCTCATTGCCTAGTCCAGCTATCCAGTTTTCTCCAGGGATCCAGGATTTCTTCCTCCCTTGCTCGGGGTCACCAGCCAGCTGCCACTCACTCACCTGGCATTTACATAGGTGCTGGGAATGCAAACTCTGATCCTCTCTCTTGTGCTTTACCTGTTGGCTCCTCTCCCTAAGCCCTTATTAATCATTTTGCTGAGACTGCTACATAACAGGTGTTTTAACCTGGAATGATCCTAAAACTGGATCCTGTCACAGACTGTGGCAAAAGTGGTTAAGAAGGTCAGTGGAGTTCGTTTGTAGGGCTCAAAACTGCGTGATGCCTTTCCTCCCCAGCCCCCGAGTAGCACCTTCTAGGATGATGAACAACAATGCTCAGGGAGGAGGCTTAAAGCTCAGCTATAACAACCGAGGTCTGTGGTGTCTTCAGCAGCAGAGTCTTATCATCTAGTCTGGTAGAATACCAAGAAGAGTGGTGAGAGCCTTGCTTGGCTTCTTCTAAACTAGCATTCCATTAGGAGGTATCCCATCCTGGTTACTGGGGGTTTTGTGTAATAATCTGTGGCTTCTTAGAGCAACTGTTTCAAGCCGTGCAAGGTTATCTGCCTTCAGATTCATTTTTTTAATTATACTTTTCATTTGGTTATAAGATAGCAGGTTTGCGTATGGTTTTTACGTACCCCTTCATTTCGGTAACCCTCCCTCCAGCCTCTTCTCCCCTGTATTACCTCCACCCCTCTGTGCATGAACCTCTACATTTCTGTGTTCTCTATTTTCATATGTCCTACATTCTACTACCTTCCTTGCAATGAGAGCCACGACATTATTTATTTACGTTTTATGTTTTATTTTAACTGTGGCAGGGTCTCATGTAGCCCATGCTGGCCTCAATCTCAGTATGTGGCTGAGGATGATCTTGAACTCCTGATCATCCTGCTTCTACCTCTGGAGTGCTGCAATTAAAGTCATATACCATCCCAACCGCCTGGTACCCATTTTAAGTAAAGAGAACGTACATTCCAGTTTATTCAAGAACATTTTACCAAAACTGATTCTGGACTCCGCATGTCTACTGAAAGCAAGATACACTATTCATTTTTGTGTATGTGCCCCAAATGCTCACAGGGTGTTCCTCATCCCCTAACTCTTTCTATGCAGTAGAAAACTGTAATTAGCCTGTTTCTAGAGCAGCTGGATGAATGCATTAAGGATATGCTTTCCGACCTCTGTGATTGTTATTTATTATGCAGGATTATCAAGAAGAAATCGCTGTTGCCCATGAGAACAAAATACAGCTCCAACAAATGGGAGAACGGCTGGCTAAAGCCAGCCATGAAAGCAAAGCCTCTGAGATTGAATACAAGCTTGGAAAGGTCAATGACCGGTGGCAACATCTCCTAGACCTCATGGCAGCCAGGTAAAAGGGACTGGATTCAATGGCACACATGCATGCAGAATATCAAAGCCTTTCAGCCTCCATTAACTCCAGCTAAAGGGAATCCATTAACTCGCCAACTCCTCCTGTGCCATCCCACTGTTTGGAGCAATGCTTGCGCTGTTCTCATAAGTGGCACTCCATCAACTTTAAAGGTCTTATTTCATGAATTGATGGGGAGAGTCCCATCCAGACAAGGGAAGGTCTTCACTTCAGGGCATTGTATCTACCACCTGTGGAGAAGAAAGGGCAGCTGTTCCCTTGGTATTTGCGGAGGGTGTTTTATCTGCAGTAGGAAATAGTAAAGGTTTCTACGTCCCTATTATATTTGTAATTAGTTGAATATGGAAAGAAAACTGGTTATGGTCACTCTGCTTATTTGTCTTTTAAAAAAAGTGATCAGTTTGCTCTATTGATGGTTTCCATTCTGTCTCTTATACATTTCTCTTTTTTGTATATTTTTATTGAATTTTCTGTATTTCATACACCTCTCCCATCAGCACCCTCCCATCATCCTCCCTCACTGAATTTCATATATTCCTACATTTATGTTAAGGCCTATTGAGTCAATTTAGTGTCCCCAGATGTCCCTCAGTCACTCTGCTTATTTGTAAAAACACATTACTTCGTTTTAATTTTGTGCTTAGCTGTAATAGCTATAAGTGCATGCCTCATGCTGGAGACAGATTGTGAACCATTTATTCTGTAGATAGGCCATGTGATAAAAGAGATGACACACAGGAGGGAACAGCCTATGAGGGCCTTTGCCAACAATATAAATGCCAATATGATTTTAAAAGAGGGAGCGGCAATGTGGATGCTTCCTTTTCAGTGTGACTTTCTTCATGTTGGAATATACGTGTTATGGGGCAACTTTATCCATTCACTTACTGCATAGGTGAAGCCCCCAGGAACAGTAGCTGGGACTGGAGTGTGGCTCAGTGATAGAAAACTTTCCTAGCCTGTGCAAGACCCTGGGTTCAGTTCCTAGCCCTGCAAAGCAAACAAACAAAAGGCTCAGTGAGTATCAGTGACTGAAAAGACAGACTCATGTATATTTAAGAAGATGTTCTTCTTTAAGGTGTTTAGGAGAATTGGAATGTTATAACGCTTCTGGTACACAGCCTATTGGGGTGTACTCATTTAGGGTTCTTACAAAAGCATAAAAAATATATATAAGTGTGAGATAGTGCCCCTTGTGCATGTGAAACCACAATTTTGTACATTGATTTGTGTGTGTATTGTGTATGTGCATGAATGTTTTTGTGTGTGCAGATGCACATCTGTGTACAGTCCTTTGTATGGGGATGCCAGAGGATATCCCTGACTAGTATTCTTCATGAACTGTCCACATTTTGGTTTGTGGTTTCTGTTTTTTGTTTGTTTGTTGTTTTGTTTTTTCAGACAGGGTTTCACACTGGCCTAGAATTCACCAAGTAGACTAGCCTGACTAATCCCCCTTTCTCTCCATCTCCAGTGCTGGGATTACAAGCCTATACCACCATTCTTGGCCTTTTTGTTTCCACATGGGGTCTGAGGATCAAATTTAGTTCCTCATCCTCAATCATTACACTAATTAAAGTATCTCACTAGGCCTTATATACTGATTTTTCTAAAGTTTGAGTGTATTTTTTCTAGAAAGAAATCATCAAAGAAGATCAAACTTGAGAAGTTGAGAATATAATTTATCTTATCGACAAATAAACAAAAGTAGAATCAGTGTTTATGAGTGTTTGAAATGCTTAACAACAACCCTGTGCTTGCCAACATAGATCAAACACTTTGTGCCAAGGACCAGGCACAGAGCCCCTGGGTTCCTACAGCCAACCTTGTAATATCCATTGACTGTGTAAAGAGAACTCAACTGGATGGAAGTTAGGTTCCATTAATAATTTTAACAGCCCTTTATTTGCAAAGTGCATGCACTACACTGTGCCAGGCTCTGAGAATGCCAAGGCCGTGAGAGCAGACCTCTTTCTCCACGACTTTATGGTAGGATTACAGGCATGCAAAGAAACTGAGCAGAACATTGAGCTCGGTGATGGGTCTCTACAGGGAAGGACACATGCTTTTCAGGTGGAATTATTCAACAGTTGAAAGGCATGGTGGTTTACAATATGATGGTTAGCCTAACATCTCAGTCACTAAAATCATAATAAAATCTTATTTCAGAAGCAGAGATTGAACCTTCTTGTGCTACAAATACTGTTCTTAGAGAGACCACCCACGGGGTCAGTGCCCTGAGGATTATTTTTTTTGGGTCAGATTCTGACTCAGAATTTGATGTACTTATTCACATAATCCCTTTAAACTAGTTAAATCTCCTTTACGAATCTGTGTCTCTCACTCTGGGGAAGGTGGTGCGCTGTGCTGACAATATTTCAAATAAGCGTTAACGTAATAGATTACGGCTTTATTTTCTCTCCAGCCATAGCCTAGCAGTAATGTTTCCTCTGCCAAGTCATGTTCATGGGCAGCATTCTTGTGTGAGAATTTTCTAGATGTCTGAGAAATGCATGCTTTGCACTGTGGTCACTAGGGTGTTCATCAGTGTCTACTGCTGTAGAGTCTCATGGTGCACAGGTGTGACGCCTGGGGGAGATTTTTGTATAGATACATTGTGCATTTTCAGTTACCGTCTTCAAAATTAGACCGGGTCACATGCTGACTGCTTATTTGTTCTGGAGTTTAAAGCCACATTGGAACCAGTCTCCCTTTCCGCCCCTCTCAAAAGACACTGGGTTATCACATTTGCTTCTGTTTCCTTGTTTACTGCTGCACAGACTGGATGAACTTCCTCCACACCTGTCTTCAGCTCTGAACTGCCAGCTGCATTCTTCCGTTCCATCCTTCAGTCCCGTTCACAACTCTCCCATCTTCCAATGTTTCTTCACAAATTCATCAAACAGAACATATACCCTTAGATTTAAAAACATTTTTATTACTTTTTTATGTATTCTGTGTGTGTGTAGAGTGTGTGTGCCTCGGCATGTGTGGAGGTCAGAGATTATCTGGGGGGATGGGTTCTCTCCTACCATCTGAGTTCCATAGGCTTGAACTCAGGTCCTCGGGCTCAGCAGCAGGTGCCTGCTCCCCCTAAGCCCTTTCACCAGGCCAGATGTGTATTTTTTCTCCTAAAACAGGGTTCATACAGCCCAGGCTTACCAGGAACTCCATATGTTCTGGTGGATGGCCTCAAACTTCTGATCCCTCCACTTTCCCAGTGCTGATATTGCAGACATGCACCACCACACCCAGTTTCTCCAGCCCTGGGGATCAGACTCAAGGCTTCATGCATGCTAAGCTAGCACCCCATCAACTGAGCCGCCTTCCCAACCCAGACCTTTAGATATCTTAATATTTCTTATATATTTCGTACAAAATTTGAAACTCTTCAGAATCACAGAATAAAAAGTGTCCTGAAATCCTACCAAGCAAAGGTATAGATTCTTTTTGAAATATCTTAAAATAATGTTACTTTTGCTTGCCTTGCATTAGTATCTTTAAATGAGCAGAGGTTTTGGATATATGAAGTAGAGATGAATATTTCTTCATTATTTTTCATGCTCAAATAGCTTATTGGAAAGGGAAGATGAAATCATTTCCCACAGAGTCCTCCCCAATCTCCTAAAATAACCCCTAAACTTCCTACTCACACCACTGAGCCGGCAGGTGACCCAAAGAGAAAGGGGAGCAGCTTCATTCGGCCGCTGTGATCTGCTGGGCATGCTGAGGTTTTGTTGGTTAGTTGGCGTACGGGCAGTTTGCATTTTTCAAGTAGCCTTCACGGGATAGCCCGCAGCTCACAGGAAAAATCGACTGTCCTCATGGAACAGCAGAGTGTCTGCTGTCAGCACTATTTCTGCTGTCCTTTCTTTAGACCTGTGGCCTGCTCCTCCTGGCAGATTATACTGAGCTTCTTCCCCCTTCTTACCCTCGTGGCCTACATTCCAGGAGATCAAGCCTGGCACATGCTCATGAATGTGGGTTTTATTTAGCAACATGACCACTTGTCACTGCTCGGTGTCATGTTAACAGACAGACACTACCAAGCATTTGTCCAGCACAGGCACTTTCATAGTTCTACACCCTGACAAAGGGAGAAAGTCTCTTCCCACCCAGGAAGGATCTAGCCTTTTGCTCTTCAGTGCCTGAATTTTGCAAGTAGAAGATTCATGGTGGTGGCAGAGGACTTGCGGGCCCTGAGAATGGCAGAGGACGGCAGTGTGGATGCAGATCTCCCAGACTGTGACTGCGATGTCACCAGGCAGGCATCTCCTTGAGTGTCTTCCATTGGGCATAGCTTTAGTGTTACGTGGGACTGATGGGAGGGATTCTCTGAGCTTTAATCCAGGATGGTTCACGCCAATATTACGCAGACATGACTGGTGTTGGGAGAATGTAGGCAGACATGACTGGTGTTGGGAGAGTGTAGGCCATGGGCTCTACTAGTTTGTCTTCTGTTTCCTCTACTGGGCATGTGCAGGAGGTTAATGGATGTGATTATGACTTGGTGTTTCAGCTGTGTCTGGACTGTATGTGTCATGTGAGGAGCATGGCTTCAGTAGAGAGACTGAGGCAGGAACGCGATTCAGAAACAGTCACAGCAAGCCCACCATGTGCTGTTTAAAGGGCGGCTTTTGATGGATCTGAAATTCAGCTAGGGCCAGTCCACAGCTCTGCAGCCAAAAGCTTTCACTTTCTCTGTACTAACTAAAAGTCCTATTTAAAGGATCTGGAGGAATTTGCATTTGAGAGAAAGTTGTTTTTGTCTGTATTTGTCAGTCACTTTGGGCCATTCATGCATAAAAATCTGATATAATATATGGATGAAATTCAAGATTTTAGTTATTATTAGTTTAGTTATTATTTAGTTACTTATGATTGTGTAGTGTGAATATTGACTCGTGGCTTGTTTTATTTAGAATAACAGTGATGTCCCTACGTCTAGTGGTTAGGGTTCAGTGTTCTCAGAATCTGGCAGGGTTGTTGTTTTTTTTTAATATTTTTCTTTACTATATCAGTCCTTGAATAAATTCCCATAAATGAATAAGATTTCCTAATAATACTTTTGGTTCTACTATATTTGGAAAGTGAAGTCTATCTTGTTTGGGGTCGTGAAACTACTACATGATATAAACTACTATGGCCTATGTATATATTAGGTAGATAGGTATATGTGTACAAACACATATGCATGTGTATATTTGTGTTACAGTGTTAACATAACATGCTAGACAACTGAATTTAATAGTGCAGTCCCTCTCAAGAAAGGTCAATGTCTGAGATATTCTTTGGACTCAAAGGACACCTATAAGCTAACTGGACTTAGAGATTTCTCAGGCTTGCAAAACATCCACACCAATATATCATATGGAAGGATTTGTTCTCAGTCATAATCCTGGATGGTAGTGAAAAGAGAATTTTTCAAACTTCTTGCTTTCTTATGACAAATAACTAAATAAATAAATGTTGTGACCCCATCTAAAAGGATTTTCTTTAAAGAAATAATGAGGGGTAACATAAGACAATTCTTCATACAAATGGTCACTAAAAATATCAAATTTAATAGGCCATTGTAAATATATGAGACTTTAAGTTCACTTCCTGCATATGCACATCTCCTAACATGCGCTCAATGTACTATGCTATTTATAGTAAAATAAACTTTTTAAGAAATGATAAAGGAGAACCACTTAAGTGTTCACCTTATTGACTTTACTAAATTTATATCAGTTTGAAAGAGGATGTTGTCCTTAATGGACTGTATGAACAAGCATTTCCGTGTCACGATGCCCTTGACACATCGCACACTAACCACACCGACTTGAGACTCATTCAGTATGCTGCAGGATTACTAATCCTGTCATTTCTTTTATTGCTATAGGTATTCCAATGGAATTTTGTTTATTCATATCTCTTTTGTATTTTGGATCTTTTCATCATTATGAGCTTTGAATAACAAAAAAAAATGACTTTTAGACCATTTAAAAGTATTTGTTCTCAAGGGAAAATATATACATTTATTGTCAGATAGGTTTTGAAAGTTAAAATGTGTTAAAAGTATTTTACTTAGAATACTAATCATTCGTGCTTGGTAGGCATTTAAATAATGCCCAATTTTATATAAAACACAGAGCTGACTATGGCATGGGGAGGAAAAATCCAAACATAGGTATTCACCATGGAAAAGGCCAGCTTGGGCCCACATCCACCAGGGGCTTAAAATAAGCACAGGAAGAAAGCAAACCCTGCAGCCTCTCGGGCACCCCAGTGGCATGACGAGGTTGTGAGCAAACCCCACTCCCTAGCAGCCAGACCCTGCCAAACCCAAAGAGAGGAAGTTGGTCACATGCGAGAGAAGACATTCCTCTAAGATACCCTCAGGAAAGACATCTTGGTGTCATGGGCATTCTTCAGTTCTGCCTCAGTGGGACCACTGGCAGTCTGGGGCACTATGTTAAATTCCTTGTTGTGCTGTGGTCACCTGCAGAATGCACTCTCTGACATATGCACCAGATGCTGCTCTAAAACTGGCATCCATTAACTACCCAAGTGAGTTTTGTCCTGTGAATAAGAGAAGTGTGGAAGAATTATATATAAAAGTTCTTGGAAATATTTAAGCCCAATGCCACGCCTTCCTGTAACCCAGCTGACCTGGAACTCGCTTTGTAAACTAGGCTGACCTTGAACTCACAGAGATTCACCTGTCTCTGCCTCCCAGAGGAGGCACCACCATGCCCAGCTAAGGCTACTATTAAAAACTAAAATGTTAAAGGGTCTATAATACGATAATTATATATTGTATGGTGTATTGCAAAAATTATATTTAAAAAATTCAAAAAAGACCTCTAAAATCTGTGTGTGTGTGTGTGTGTGTGTGTGTGTATTTCTGTTACTTGTAATGAATTAAACACAGGTCTGGGGACTAGTATGAGTGGCTGATCATGATGAGAACCTCTTCAAAAGCACTTGTGTGACAGTGCTTTGAGGAAAATCACAAGGAGAATAAGGGGTTATGTTGTCAAAAGTACAGTTTCATTTGGGAGACACTCATTTGTTGAGCCTGTGGTTGTGGAAGTCATGGTATCAATTTTAAGGAATTAACAATAAGGCATTCTGTTCAAAATGCTTGGTGAGGAATTTCATCCAAGCTGTGGCTTTTGCCGAGAGAAGCGCAGCAGAATCGTCTGGGGAGGGGATTCGAAGAGCAAGGAGCTGGGCATGTGGACTGGAAGGGGAATGACTTATTTAGCACCATGGTGATGGGGAAAAATCTGGTAATTTCGTGTAAGATGTGAATCACTAAGAACATGCTAGTGAAGATCCGCTTTGGAATTTGTCGCCTTTCCACAGCCTTCGACATCTTGTTGCTCTTGACATTTTAAAGAAGATACCTCTTCAGTGGGGCCAGGTTGACACAAGCAAAAACATTTTGCTTGTCTGTCTTTTGTTCACCTATATTAAGAGCAGTATTGGTGAGGTGTCCATATTTCCTGAACCACAAGGAGGTCTCATGGGCTAGAGACAGACTAAATGTTAAAGAGTTGTAGCAACATCACTGGCTCCCTGCCTGGTATGACTGTCAACCTTCTTTGTAGAGCAATCCCTGTGCACTCAGCCAGGCGCTCAAAGGGACTCCTAATCAATACTTGCTGCTGTGTGATGATCATGAAGTTAGGACGTACAGTCTGTACTCATTCCAAACTCTTGCTGATTCTCTTCCCACATGGAGAGGAAGTGTATTCAGAGCTGACGTATCTGTCCTCAGGATTGTACCCTCAACCCTGGCCTGTACCCATCCTGGCTTCATCACCTGTTTTCATCTTCCTTTTTTTCTTTTTCTGTATTTGACTTCTTCCTTTACCTCTGAACATATTACACCGTTATTTCAAGTAAGGAACTATGTACAACTAACCAAACTAAAGCTCATTGTCTTAAGGGCAGAACATTCCAGAAGCTCCATGTCGTGTCTTTACCTTTGTTGCCTGCTTTTCTCAAGTAATTTGTTGCATTCCTTACTGTAAGCATCTCACATACCCTAAATGTGTCTGTTGCCCCAACCCTGAATGACTCACTCAGGGTCTGCAAAGTGCTTTTGATGATCAAAATCCCTTCTTTGGGTCTCACCATATTCGTGTGTGTGTGTGTGTGTGAGAGAGAGAGAGAGAGAGAGAGAGAGAGAGAGAGATGCAGCAGTCGTTTCCAAATGCCAGCACAGGTAAGAATCCCACTTGTTTAAAAGCCTGTAGCCATATCCCTAGAGCTTCAGATTCAGTAGCTCTGGGGTAAAGGAATCTGCACTGACATGAGACGAGTAGACTCTGGTGCAAGTGGCCTCTTCAGATTGTATTCTTTCTTGAACACCTTGTCTTCAGTCCATGCTGAACTTTCCTGGTCTTCCTCCTTCCTTTAAAATGTCTAAACCGATCACACCATTTCTCTGGTAAAAACTCTTGCAAAATTTCCTGCTATTCTTAAACAGCACCTAAATCCATAATCATTTGCTTACAGCATCCAGATCACTGCACCTCAGCCCACCCAGCCTTCTTTTCTCCCACTCCCTTCTGTCCGTTCTCTCCACTCCCAGTCTCAGGAACTCTGTTATACCACATGTCTTTAGCATCTCTGCTTTTCTCCTGCTTCCTAGACCAAAGGTGCTGTGCGTGGCTTGGGTTCATCTCTTGAGATGCAGCTCAGATGTTAGGTCTTCATTTTTCTTTTGCCACAGCTGAAGCTCCTCGATGAAAACGTAGTCATTTTATTCCATCATATGGTGGAATGCCTTGCTAACACGATGCACATCCACAGAAGATGGAGATACAAGTGGTGATTGGATAAATAATTGAAGCATTAGCTGAATATAGCCAGATAGATTTGGCCACTGCTTTTTTCTTAACCAGACCCGGTTCACCTCTTTAGTCCTCACAGCACTGGGTGATGTTTTGATGTTTGCATGTCCATATTTCAGGTCAAATCAGACGTTTCAGAATATTTGCCTTCCTTGAATCTCATACATGACACATACTGCTAGATAAACAATAGTCTTAAAACACATTTTCCCCACTTTCTGGGGGAAATGGGAAGGTTTTCCTTGACACATTCTACATAGTGAATGCTGCAGGACTGAAAGCAGATCAGATGGTTTTAGACCTCAGCTCTGTCCTTGTTGCTTATAGGTTAACTGGTCCTCAGTTATCTTCAACGTGAGCTATCATAGGTGAAACGCCAATTGACTGAATGTGTGTGCTGTCTCACTGATGCCTTAACTCATATGTGCCTGCTTCTTCTGACTAAGCTTCTATCCAAAAGGTGCTGAAATGTAGCCCTCTAGGACCGAAATGATGTTTGGTCTATACCAGAACTGTTACTACATAATCTATTAGAGACTGTCTGTCAGATGTATTTAAAGAATGTTTCATCCAGGTATTCCTCTTCCTAGGAGTATAAATTGTGTCATTTGTAGAAATGACTTCTGTGATAACTATGGGATTGCTGTCAAAGTTATATTATTATAGCTGTGTCAGGTGTAATATTTGTGAATATTTGTTGAATGTTTCTCCTGTATTGAGTACTCTACACTTCCCAAGCCCTTGTCTAGACTATAAAATCCCTTTTATGAATCAGGAAACAGACAAAGTCACACAGCCAGTGAGTGACTGAACCAGGATGGACCAGGGCAGTTTGGCTCAGAATTTACTTCTGCATCATGAGCACAACTTCTCGCCATCTCAGTTCCGGATGTTTCCCCTTCTCTGTCTACAGGGTGAAGAAGCTGAAGGAGACCCTGGTGGCCGTACAGCAGCTGGATAAAAACATGAGCAGCCTGAGGGCTTGGCTGGCCCACATCGAGTCAGAGCTGGCCAAGCCCATCGTCTACGACTCCTGTAACTCGGAAGAAATTCAGAGGAAGCTTAATGAGCAGCAGGTAAAGCTGAAAACAACGGAAAGGAGATTGTTAGGCCAGGGGATGTCACTCCTCTGGGCCAGGATAATGGGAATGGATGTGCGAGGCTGACTTGCAGTGGAAGTCCAAGAGGATGTGAGGCAGGATTGGGAGAGGGGGAGCTCTGTGCGGGAGAGTGGTGGTGACACGCAGGTTCAGCATCTAGCAGTTTACTGCTGGAAAGTTATCAGTTATACAGTGTATCATTGGTCCCCTAAGAAGTAGTCTACAGTAGAAAAGAGACAAACCTCATCAGACAGTTTTCTTACCTGTGGGTGACAGCCTACCGTTGTAGACTTAGAAGCACTTTCCTTCAATTTAGAGTGTTTGGAGAAAGATCATATGTACAATTTTTAGAATCTAAATTTTTTTTCTATGAGAAATATTGTGTGGTCCTCAGATCACATAGAGTAATTTACCTTCATGGACACTGTAATGATAGCACATCTAACTCTCATAAAATATGTAACTCGGCATAGCGCAGGAGGATGTCCCTAAAAATGCAAGTAGAAGCCATTTTTACATCCAAGCCCCTTGTTTATTCTTATTAAATATATTTTAGGCTCTGTGTGCCTGTCATTGATATATTAACCCATGCCTTCAGTTGTCTCTGAGAATTCTACCCAAACTTTGGCTTCTTCTGTTACAATTAGACCACTGTAATCAAATTCCTTGACTTGAAATGAAAGAAAAAACTTTTGCAAATCCTACCAGATAGCTAACACACGTGTTTAATTTTTACAGCTAGTTTGTAATTGATTAGAGTAGGTGTTTAGGTACAGCTCTGTCCAAGTAGGGTTTATTTTGTTGTTGGTCCTTGGCAATGTCATACCTATCTGAACTGACTCTCGGTATTGAGTTTTATATTTAAGTTATCTTTGCTTTTAAAACATTGTTGTTAGCAAGGCAGTTTTCAGCTTTATAAAATTACTAATCTCTGAAGGAGGTGGTATTTGAGGTTCTGATGATCACACTGGGAAGGTCCTGACTTACTTGAAGCTCCCCACATTCTCCCACAGAATGTGGCGATGGCCTGTATATGGAATGGTATTTCATGACATTAGGTTGATCATTCTCAACCAGGTGTAGAAGGCAAGATTCTGCATTCTGCATCAATTAAGAAAATATGAACATGTTTACTTCATTTCTGCCATGAAAGAAAAGGACAAAATAAACAAAGGAAAAAATGGGGAAAAAAAGGAAGAATCAAGGTAGACATATACCTTATAAAAGATTTAAAAATTTGCAAAATGATGTGCTAGAGAGATGGCTCAGTGGTTAAAAGCACCAGCTGCTTTTGTAAAGGAGCCAGGATTCCCAACACCAACATGGCAGCTTAACAATCATCTATAACTCCAGTTCCAGGGTATCCAAAACCCTCCTCTGACCTCCAAAGGCACTGCACAACACAGGTGCACTTGCATACATGCAGGCAACACCCTCATAGACATAAAATAAAAATAATTTTTAAAAATTTAACTTAGCAAAACTGCTGAGAGGTTTTACATTCAAAAATAGATACTATCGCTTTTTCAGAAAAGAGCATTCACAATTGATCTTATTTCCCACAACATAAAATAAAAAGACTAAAAATGGGAGATGAAGACAATAAAATTAAAGGGTTAATGTAGAAGTTTCAAAATCCAGTGCCAATTATTTGATTTTAAAATGTCACCAAAATAATTTTTAAATGAAGAGAAATAATTTATTAAAATATTAATACAAAAAACCACAAATGAGTAGCATATACCTCCACATCATAAAGATCTGGTATAAATGACCAGAAAATTTTAAAACAAACTAAACTTTTGTGGAGTTTTTACATTATATAGTTTCAGAACATATGAGATAAACAGATCTGTGAGGTTTTCAGAAAAAAAAAAAAAAAAAAAAAAAAAAAAACCTCTCCCAAATATCACCGGATACTGGAAAAAAATAGCCCACTATTTTCTAAAGACCAAGAAAAATCATCCATAATGTACAATTGGTAATTTTTAAAAGCTATTGTGTGTACGAGGCAGTGCACATATGCTACAGTGTGTGTGTGAAGAGACCAGAGGACAACTTTGCAGAGTCTGTTCTGCCCTTTCAATCTTTGCACAGGTTCCCAGGATCAAAGTCAAGTTATCAGGTTTGTTCAGCAAGCCATTTTCTGGACCCTCTTCCTTTTATTTTAATCATTTTAAATTTGATAGAGTTTCTGCCTTGTGGAAATTTTTGGAAACAATTCTGGAAAAGTTGGACCGTTTGAGATTTATTGTAAAAGACAAGATAAAACAAAAGTTACCTGTCTCTAAGCAAGGAAATTCTCATAGATATTTCAGTAGAGAGAATAAATTTTTAAGAAACGCATACTAGGCACATAGTAGCAGACACTTTGATCCCAGCTCTCTGGAGGCTGAGGCAGACCAATCTCTGTGAGATCAATGCCAGCCTGATCTATATAGAGAGTTCTAAGCCAAGTAGGGCTACAGAGACACCCTGTCTCAAAAACCAAAACAACACCCCCCACACACACAAAACAGTTGTTAAATGTGTTTTCTTCTGTCTCCTTATGAGGAGGTTTTTTTTGTTTGTTTCTCTTACCGATGTTCTTAATTCTTAGAGTCTTACTTGTTTATAACTACAATTTACCTGACTGGACGTGACTTTAGGAAATATTTTGTCAAATTTCTCTGTGTTGTGTATGAAGAACTAGATTTAAGAAAATGATTCAATACCCTCTCACCAATCAAAGTTAAAACCCACACTAAAATCTGCTCCAGCTTGGGTACGTCCGTATGATCGTAACACCACTCCAGCTCTAGGACTGCTTTTCTGTTTCACAAACTTGAACAATTAGGGAGATTGTATCAAATGCCAAGCTTTAAATGCATGGGTTGTGTTTAAGTAGTGAACACTACTTCCAAAAGCATATCCTTGCACTGAAACCTTCAATTGATTTAGCTATCTCACCTACAGAAGTGTCTTTATGTTTATATGTAGGCAAACATTCCACTTAATTTTTGTCATATTTCACATCTTTTTAGGCTAGCAATCCTCTGATGTATTCTTCCACAAAGAGGTTATAATAGAGACTTGAAAAGGCAATTTACTAAAATAGAGATATTTTAATAGAATTCATCTTCTTGGGTCTAGTTTATAAAAGCTCTGAGACTTAAAAAATTTATTATATTTGACAGTGAGTCAGCCTGTTAACAGGTGGAAAGTGGTGTCATAAGAGAAAGGTAGAGGGAGAAAGCACAAGAATACAGATTCTAGGTATCAGAGTAAGTTGTGCTATTATGAGAACAACAGAAAAGCTGGGCGGTTTCAAGAGCTACTTTTGTTTTTAAGGAAAACATCTAAGGATATTGATGTATAGGACAAAGGGGAAAATGGTACCTGTGGAGATTACTTCTAATGAGAAAATATTCTGAGGAAACTGAACTTTTAAAGCCTGTGGTAGCTAGCTCTCCATTGCTGTGAGAAATTAATGAAACAATAAACTTCCAAGAAGAGAACTTTATTTTGACTGATGGCTTCAGAGTTTTCAGTCTCTGGTCACAAGGCCCTGCTGCTTTGGGCCTGAAGCACAGTGCATTGTAGCAAGAGAGCATGGCATCAGATACCTGTTCACCTCTTAGCGGCCAGGAGTCTGAAAGATGAATAAGAAGGAACTGGGGTCCCGATGTCCTTTTCCAGGACATGCCCCCAGGGACCTGACTCCCTACCAACGTTCTGCCTGATGAGGGTTCCCCTAACCTCCCCCGAGTACCACAGGCTGGTCACCTTTAATGTGCACATTCTCTACAGCTAACATGAAAACTGCTTATGTTGGAGTTGGAAAAATTTCAGTTTCCTGCTTTTATCATAGCGTTTGTTGTGGCCCTCGACCGGCAAGGAAAAACCGCACTCCAGACATACCGGTTGCAAGCAGTTTTATTCAGTCCTTCTTTCAAGACAGCAACTCTTCCCCCAGACAGCAACTCCAACTAACTGATAGCAACCTGAACTCTCCAACAGTAACTCGAACTAACTAACTAACTACAACTCTAACTCTAACTCTCTCTTCCTGGGCTTCTTCTCCTTTTATATCCCCTAGCTTAGCCAATCACCTAAAAGGTCAAGTCGTGGGCGGCGAGCCTCCAATCATGGTAAACATCACACGCAGGTCACAAGGCCTGCATGCTTTTAGCAACCAGTCATACTTCCTTCCTGTAACCTTGGCAACCTCCTGGCTCTAGGAGGAAGCAGCAGCAGGATGCCATCTTTATTTCTCCCCACAATTCCCCCTTTTTGTTTTTCTAAGGGACCGTGCCTGTCTTAGGCGCCCTGGGTTTTGCATCTCCTTACCCGTCATCGGCTACCCCTCCGGCTAAGGGACCTGTCTTAGGTTGGTAGAGCATTACCGGGTGCTTACCCGTCACTGACTACCGGTCCAGCATAGTGAGCCATACTTCTGGGGAATCATGGTGATGGAGAGCTAAGATGGCGTGTGCCGGAAAAGCCTACTGCTGTTTTTGAAGCCAACTGTTACCAGGAGGACAACGATTATTTTTAAGTTATTCATTTCGGCCCACTGCTTGGCAAACGAGAATCCTTGCCTGATCCATTTGGTCCATTGGTCAATAAAGGTTATATGACCAGGATCCGTTAGGACCTAGCATACAACCAATTTGTTGGGACAAATTTAATGCCTTAAAGGCATTATCAACAAATAAAGGAGTAACACAAAGCCCAGGAAGGTTTAACACATAAGCGTTGCCCATGAGCCAGAATTAAGTACTAACTAACAGCAGTCCTGTCTTTGAGTGAAGGTTCATGGCCTGTTGAACTGCCATAGTACTGTTCCGGGCAACTCAATCGTCCATTCCATAAGATTCTTCTTTACCCATTGGTGGCGAAGATGGGTGGCAGCAGGGAGGAGCTGTTGATAACCGGTAGTGGGACCGGCCATGCCTTGGCCACAGCCCACAACTCCAGCTCCTCTGCAAAACTACGTTGTGCCATCACGAAGATCCTTGCCATTTTCAGTCAGGTCATCTGCGTTGTCTTTTTCCGAATATCCTTTCACTGTTCTCACCAGTCTATCAGGAATCCATACCGGAGCATCTGCATCCTGCGGAAAAACACAAACAGCTCCTCGCGTCCGGCGTAAGACCGGATGCGGGCCCTTCCATTGTTTGTTATGACATCCCTCCATCTAACATATTCACGTGGGGAGTCATGGCCTGGGGTATGATGCTCAGCCGTGGATAGGCCAAAAGCATCCAGCTTTAAAAAATTACTCTGTGGGTATAGTTTGGCTCCTACTCCCCCTTTTTGTTTTATAAGAAGGGTTTTAATTGTAGCGTGTGCTCCCTCGACCACACTTTGACCTGTAGGATTATAGGGGATGTTAGTAATGTGGGTAATAGCAAATTTTTTATAAAAAGAATAGGATTAGGACATGTGATTAAACGCCTGTGGCCCAGGAGATTTTTAGATTATTATGATCTCTTGGAGGCCTCCAGTTACATATTCTATACTGTATGGTATATGACTCTCCTGTTCACAAAAACTTGAAATGCTTAGTTTTAGTTAGAATAACATTTAAACCGGACACCAGTGCTACCTTGAGTATAGGAGGAAAATGAATAGTATTTTGTTGAAATTAGTTCATCCCTTAGTTATTCTCAACAGTACAATGTCCTTGCACTGAGGCTGTATTGTTTTTCTCTTTTATTTGTTATAGGATAAGGTGGCCAGCCTTATCCCATAACAGGTTTTGACTCTTTTAAACTCAGTGGTTTACATGGGACAGAAGAGCTGTCCAGTTCAGCAATTACTTAGTAGGGATGAAAACAACTGTTAAAATCTTTTTCTCTCAGATATTTAACAGCTTCCTTTTCTCTCTCCTCTTTTCCTTTGGGATCTAAAGACTCTTGAGGAACTGTTTGATTTGAGGTTCCACAAAAGCTGGCCCCTCCAACAGATCTGAAGGCTTAGTTTTACTTTCCTCCTACATTTGAGTTTCAATCCCAGATCCATTTGCATTTGTCTTTTTTTTTTTTTTTTTTTTTTTTTTTTTTTTTTTTTTTTTTTGAACCTTTTCTATCTGAATAGACTCTGAAATACTGAGGCTCCAACTTTGTTTTGCTTATTCTATTTTTACCTTTAATTAGAGCACAGGAATTTAGGCAGGAAGTCAAATTAGTGAACCTGGTCAGTTTCAGGGACTTCCTGAAGCTCCTGACTTGTTTACTTCCTGAGCTTAATGAGCTCCCCTGCAGGTTGGAATGTTTTACCTCAACACATAAACAACAAAAAAAATGGCTCCTGACCACCCATAACACATAAAGAAATTGTAAGAGTAATACAAAAACCTCTGGAATGATAAAAGCTGAGACCCAGATAAATTTACAGTAAAATTTTTCCAGACACTCAAACTCCATTAGACAGTTCAACAGGAAAGAAAATAAACAGAGAGACATCTTACTTAAAATGAACCTACCTAACAGGCATCTACTGAATATCCTATCTAAATACCAAAGAGTACACATTTTGTTCAGTACTGTCAGATCTTTCTCCAAAGCTGACCACATACTAGGGCATAAAATAAACCTCATTTAAAAACATTGAAATGATTTCTTGCATTTTTTGACCTCAATGCAATAAAACTTATAATTAACATTGAAAGAATCCTTATTAATTTAAATTCCCCATGACTTCCTGGGCTAGTCGCTTTCCCCGCGAACCTCACGTACGTGTCCGCTTTTCCGCGGCTCCCTGAGACTATCTCAGCTAATGATTATGGGCCCTTCCCTGTCGTAACAGGCTTATTAAGTACTCTTAGCTTACTCACCTATCCGAGTCATCGATCCGAGTTGCCAATTTAAGTCACCAATCCAAGTCGCCAATCCAAGTCACGAATCCGAGTCACGGCACCATCTGTTGTGGCCCTCGACCGGCAAGGAAAAACCGCACTCCAGACATACCGGTTGCAAGCAGTTTTATTCAGTCCTTCTTTCAAGACAGCAACTCTTCCCCCAGACAGCAACTCCAACTAACTGATAGCAACCTGAACTCTCCAACAGTAACTCGAACTAACTAACTAACTACAACTCTAACTCTAACTCTCTCTTCCTGGGCTTCTTCTCCTTTTATATCCCCTAGCTTAGCCAATCACCTAAAAGGTCAAGTCGTGGGCGGCGAGCCTCCAATCATGGTAAACATCACACGCAGGTCACAAGGCCTGCATGCTTTTAGCAACCAGTCATACTTCCTTCCTGTAACCTTGGCAACCTCCTGGCTCTAGGAGGAAGCAGCAGCAGGATGCCATCTTTATTTCTCCCCACAGCGTTTATATTTCTGTCCTGCATTTAAAACTGTACTCTGAGGAAGGTAATGATGATAAAATTCATGAAAGAGAACCTAGGTTCCCTTAACCATGGTACCTCCTGAGAGTGGCAGCATTACCTGAGGCAGATGTTATGATGCTTAAATATCAGTATTTAAGTAGACTGTAATCACAGGCACACATGAATTGATGGACCAATCAGTCAGTTGTTTTGAATAGAAATAATGTATCCATATAGTCTAGAGCAAGACTCTCTCTCTCTCTCTCTCTCTCTCTCTCTCTCTCTCTCTTTCTCTCTCTTTCTGTGTGTGTGTGTGTGTGTGTGTGTGTGTGTGCACATATACCATAGCAGTATGTGAAAGGGACCTCAGATATTGGTCCTCACCTTCTACCCTGTTTGAAACAGAGCCTTTTTGCCGGCATGTACACCAGGCTAACTGGCCCATGAACTTCTAGAGATTTTTCTGTCTCTGCCACCCACACTACCTGGGATACAAACCCAGGTTCTCACATTCACACAGCAAGCACTTTCCCACTGAGCCTTCTCTCTAGCCCAAGTTTCAATTTTTGTGTGTTCTGATGCTCATGGAGGTCCTGAACTCCTTGGAGTAGAATTGCAGGTATTTGTGAGCCACGCAGTGTGGGTGCTGGAATTGGGACTCCAGTCCTCTGATAGAGCAGTAAGCATGCTTGACCAGAGAGCCTGTCTCTCCAGCCCCTAGTACCATACATTTTCTCTCTTCAGTTTATATTTACAAAATATTCCAACACCCTTCCTCTCCTGTTGTACCTTTGAGCTTCTTAGATGTCATGGATGAGGCTTAGGAAATGTCTTTCATTTAGGAAGTGAACTGTTTGTCAAGATGTGGCCTAAGCACTTATCACTCCATAAGCCTGGCTGTAGGCCTGTGGGTCCTTCTATCTATACATGCCACAGACTTTTAAAATAAAGCATGTTACATTCCCCTGCAGGAACTTCAGAGAGACATCGAAAAACATAGCACAGGTGTTGCCTCTGTCCTCAACTTGTGTGAGGTCCTGCTACATGACTGTGATGCCTGTGCCACCGATGCCGAGTGTGACTCCATCCAGCAGGCCACACGAAACCTAGACCGGCGGTGGAGGAACATCTGTGCAATGTCCATGGAAAGAAGGCTCAAGTGAGCTGGGATGTTCAGTCAGGGGAGAGGAAACACCAGAAAGACAGAACAATCCTTCACTCGGAGCGTCTCTTGTTTACTATTTCCCTTTGGTTAGAAAGTCCCAGCACAGTCTTAACTTCCCAGATTCACTTTTGTCTACATGTAGTTGGAAATATAAGTAGGTTTAAAGGTGATATATAAATATAACAAACCAAGTTATATCAGAGCGGACAGTTTAAATATCACATTTGAAATTTAAAATATGTTCTTGTCAAATATATGTATAGATTTATAGTTGTGAAACGGTAGCATTTTGTTCGTTTAAATAATAATTTCATGCTTCATAGTGTTAGATATTTCTTTCTCTCACATGTGAAATCTAGTTTTAAGTGTTTACATAACATACATATTTACACATAGGACATAGAAGTAGGAAGGGACTATGGAAGAGGACTGAAGGGGGCAAGAACAGGGTGATGGGAAGTGTGGGACTGGAAAGCAGGAAGAAGCACTCAGAGGAGCGACTTGTGAAAGTGGGGAGGGGACGTGAAGGGCCCTGGAGGGTCAGCAGAAGAAATCGTGATGACATGTTAGTAAGGAAATCAAAATGTCACGACAAAACTTTCTACTTTCTATGCTAATTCTGTTAAGTCATAAAGAACACTTTTATCTTCAAGCTCTTAGGAAATGAAGGTCACTAAAACTCGTGTTGTATTATTACCAAATGATCACAGTCACCTTACACACAAAAATTGCTGTGATGTCCAGCCAGTCTTGGAAGCTTGATATCTGTTTCTCTGCCTCAGACTGACTTTTTTTAGGGTGACTTTGATGTTGGTCTTACAGTTTTCCAACTTCAGTTTTATTTCAGGGGCATATTGGCCTGAGCACACTCTCTACATGCTGGGTTTTAACTTTCCTTGCAAACATCCAGGGCTGCTCCTGTTATGTACTTATAATATTCAATTTGACTAATTCTAAAGCCAGAGCCACAGGGCAATTTAAAAAAAAACAAAAACAGCTGTTATTTTAGCTCCAACAGTTGTCTTCCTTTCCCTCTGGTCCGTTTGGCTCAAAGCACAGTTACTGTTCAACACAGCAGTTGCTTCCTTGGGTACCCTTAATCCTGTTACAGACATCAGGTGGAGTTCTGAGCATCAGCAATCTTGATAATGAGGATCTGTTCGCCTGTTTTTTGCCTTAGAATTGAGGAGACGTGGCGATTATGGCAGAAGTTTCTGGATGACTACTCTCGTTTTGAAGACTGGCTGAAGATTTCGGAAAGGACAGCTGCATTCCCAAGCTCTTCTGGAGTACTCTATACAGTTGCCAAGGAAGAACTAAAGAAATTTGAGGTGATTCAGAACTCCAAATATTTACTGCTTATTTTGCTATGAAAGTAACAACTGGTAGTTGTTCCGAGGCATTAACGATGTGCCACATTGCTGTTTGTTTACATACCTTGGGGATGGCTGTCTGTGCAGCCACCCATAATATTGCCCCGTGAGTAGACAAAGAGGGGTAAAGGAGTCTTTATTTTAATTGACAATTACCAAGCATTGCAAATAAAGTGGTAATAAAGAAAAAATGTAAGTAGATGTGGTACTCCATACATGTGATCCCAGTACTTAGAAGGCTGAGGCAGGAAGATCTCAAGTTCATGGCTAGCCTGGTCTACATAGTATAGTCTATCTAAAGAAGAAAGAAAGAGGCAGAGAGGAGAGAGAAAAGGAGGGAGGGAGAGAGGGAAGGAGGGAGGGAAGGAGGGAGGAAGGGCAGGGAAGGAAGGAGGGAAGGAGAAATTTTCTTTTTAGAAACCAAGATTCATGGATTTTCCTGAAACTTCATGGGATTATTATTGTATCAGAATTCTTCACAATCAGCCACATTCTCTAAGATTAAAACATGACCATTTCCAAGCCTCACATGGTGGCCCACACTAATCTCAGCACTTGAGAGGCAGAGGTAGGCAGTTCTCTGTGAGCTGTAAGCCAGCCTAGGCTACATAGAGAGTTCCAGACCAGCTGGGGCTACAAGGAGACCCTGTCTCATAAATAAGTAAGCTAGAAAACAAAAATGACCATTTCCATACTGTGAAAATCTACCCTATAAATTACTTTATTTCTGCCTAACTACAGTGTGTCTATAATCATATGAGGAAGAGATCTAGAAAGAGGGGAGCGGATGGGAGGGGGGATTATAGTGAAGGACGGGTGGTGAGAAAGAACAAAGGACGTTGAAATGTATGTGTGCACATGTCACAGTGAAGCACATTACTTTGAATGCTAACCTTAAAGAAAGTTACATAAACAAATCTCTATGAATAATTTTGATCATTAATAAAATAAAATTGGCCCACAGCTAGTTAAAACATTGTCATTATGGGGCTGGAGAGATGGCTCAATAGTTAAGAGCACTGGCTGCTCTTATAGAGAACCCATGTTCAATTCCCAGCACCCACATAGTGGCTAACAGCCATCCATAATTCTAGTTCCAGTGTATCTAAAATCCTCTTCTGATATCCAGTAAGCATTTATGACACAGGTGCAGAACATGCAGGCAATATACTCAACGCACATAAAAATAAAAATAATAAATATTTTTAAAAATATAGTCATAATAACATACTTCTAGTTACACAGTATAGAGCAGGGCTGTTCTTGAGTCACAAAGACTTTTAATTACAGAGAGATAAAAATAGCAGTGGTCTAAGTATATTCAGAAAGGACATCCAATCATTGATTCCAGTTCCTTGCCTGTTGTGCAGTCTCATGACCACTCTCTTACTATGATACCTTGAACACCAACCACTCAGCCGCCTTTGATTTTCACAGAGGCTCTGGTATAGGTGGATTGAATTTTGCAATTAGAAGTTTCTTTTCCATTGGTTAACTGCTACACACACCTGTATACTGACCAGAAACAGTTCTGACCCAGTCTAATCTGTCCTTATTCTGTTACTTTTACCCTTGCCTTTCTCAAGATGTTAAGAAATAAAACTAAAGCTTCAACTAAATCTAGCTGGCTTTGCTCTTCCCTGTGATAGTTCCCCAAGCACTAAGACTAAGACCTGCCATAAGGAAAACGAAGTTTACTTCTTGAACTTGTTTAACCTAAAGAGATCTGACTCTGAGATGGAGAACTCTATGCATCTATAAAAATGTTGTGATGCAGTGTAAGTAAGAGTCATTCTGAATAGATCTATATTAAAGTATACCTCTGAAATACAGAAAAAGAAAATTCCTGGGTTAAAACGATCTCCTCAGTAAAAAGCCACCGTGAACTGCACGGGAATCCAGGTTATCCCAGTGCAGATCAATGCTCGTGGAAGTGACCCTGCCCTCTGTCTGTAACACTCAGCCTTGGAAGGGTCAAAACTCTTATAATTGGCTTATACTACAAGGCAGATTATACAAGATCCTTTTTGAAGCTATTTTAAACTCAGATTTTATGGCAAAAGTTATTCAGATGGCCAACACTCAAATAATGGATTTTTATCACCTATTTCTTAATTTTCTTACAGACAGAAATTGTCACAGAAACAACATTTTACTTGAGGATAGCCCTTCATTCACTCAGTTGAATGAATGGGCCTGCTAGAAGGCAGACCTGGGCGTTGCCAGCGTCACCTGAGTGGGCAAGCCTATATTTCAATTTATAACATCAAAAGGTGAACCAGCCTTATAAATTCCTGGTTTTTCAAAGCTGAAGGTCAGATTCTGAAGGACAGGAGCTCTTAAAGCAACTCTTAGAAGGAAAACCATTTACAAGGCAGAAAAATGATCCTGGGTAAACAGTGTGGTGAGCCAACGAAAACAAAGGCTTGAGATTTGCAGGAAGACAGTCCAATTAACTAATGAAATTTCTGGTAGGATGCCAGGATGGAAACAGCAGTAATTCAGAACCCGTGAGTTTAGAGGTGGGGAAACTGCATTTACAGTGGTGGGATGATTGTTTTCTGTGCTATTGTTTTCTTGTTGAGACAGAGTGGAGAGAACAGGAGCTACAAAATACCAGTTATGTACAGAGTGTCTGCTAAAGAAAGACACCAGCAAGCACTGTAGTCTCTCAGCTCAAATCCTTCATAAAAACTGACCAGTTCACAGAACAACCAACTGAGAACTGAGCGTGTCCCCAACTTTAAAAAAAAATTAATTAGTTAATTAATTGAGAAAGGCTCTCACTATGTAGCCCTGGCCAGTCTGGAACTTACTATGTAGATCAGGCTGGACTTGATCTCACAGAAGCCCTCCTGCCTTTGACTCCAGAGCTCTAGGATTAAAGGTGTGCACCACGGTGCTCAGCCCCAACTTTCTTTTTGTTAGTGGAAACTTACTTGTCATCTACTAAAATGCTTTTCTTAAAAATTAACGACAGCTTGTGTTGAGAGGAATTCTGAAAAGGTAGTTTTAGTTTTATTCCTAATGAACTCCAGGATTGAGGCAATTTCTGCATTTTTAGGAAATCACATAGTCTACAAATAAATAGCTCTTTATGTAGATATCTTTTCTCAGTATTGACACCAAAAATCTTGAACACTTCGATTCAACATGTAAACACCATGTGTTTTTGTAACGATTCCTTGGGTAGGAAAATTTGTTTTCAGGTTGTTTATTTTATTTGTTTGTTTTGTTTTGGGTAACAGTCTCTTGTAGCCCAGGCTAGCCTCCAAATTCCTGTATAACCTAGGATATCCTTGTATTTCTGATTCTGCCAGAGTGCTGGGAATTACAGGTGTGTGCCACCATACCTGGCATGGGTTATTAGTTTCTAAAATACATTATATATGTATGTACATATGTGGTATTTATGTGTGCATATGTAATTCATATGCAAATGTGTATGTGCATTTTTTATTTATACAATTTATTTTTATTTATACATTTTATTTATGCATTTATTTACAACTACAGTGGATTATTAGCGTTCTACCTTTTCTTTCTGGCTATCGATCTATTAATTCATCTCCTTTTTTCTTAAGCAAGACTGATTAAATGACTTTGCTTTAATAAGGGGAAGCACATATGATTACGTTTGTGGGAAGCTGTCCTCGTCTGTGGTCGTGTAACTTTCGCCCACCCTGGCTGTGCAGTATAAAAGCCAAGACACATAGCTGAGAATTCTTCAAGGATCGCCCATGCTGATTCTCCTCTTTCTGGCCTCAGGCTTTCCAACGGCAGGTCCATGAGAGCCTGACCCAGCTGGAGCTCATCAACAAACAGTACCGCCGCCTGGCCAGAGAGAACCGCACAGACTCTGCGTGCAGCCTGAAGCAGATGGTCCACGGAGGCAACCGGAGATGGGATGATCTGCAGAAGCGTGTCACCTCCATCTTGCGCAGACTGAAGGTCCCGTCAGGCCTTGTTTGTGAATTCCAGGCTAGAGGATAGGCTCAGGCAGTCTCACACAACAGTAACACATGATCTCAGGAGAATGGGATGGCAGAGGGGTCAGAGGAAGTGACAGAAGTTACTTTCGAGAAGTCAGTGCTTTTGAGGAAATTACTTCCCAGAACGTAGGCAGCGGCTGCACCATGCCGTGTGGATGTGAACAGCGTAATGTTTACTTCCGTCCTTTCACTTCCAGCATTTTATTAGCCAGCGTGAGGAGTTCGAGACTGCACGGGACAGCATTCTGGTCTGGCTGACAGAGATGGATCTACAGCTCACCAATATTGAACATTTTTCTGAGTGTGATGTTCAAGCTAAAATAAAGCAACTCAAGGTAATCTGTTGGTTATTTTGCAAATTGTCCATTCGAGGGAAAACAGAAAGGGAAAGAGGTTATAGATCCTTTTGTGTAGAGCACGGAGAAAACCCTTTAAAAATTAGTTCTCCATCAGTATGAAAATGCTCAGGAAATGTTAAGGATTTTGAATTTTTTAAAGAGTACTATCTAACCCACCGTTAGCATAACTATTTTTAAATATTATCTTGACTGCCAGGGTTTTAGGGATCTTTTGTAATTTTTGTTTTACTTCTGGCTTTTTTCCAAGACCAACAAATAGTTTATGTGGTCTCTAGTTTCCAGAACAATGGGGTTTTCTTTCTTTAATTAACTAATCGTTTATTTTATTTTATATGTATGAGTATTTTGCCTGCATAAATGTAAGTGCATCATCTGTGAGTGCATGCAATGCCTGAGGAGGTCAGAAAAAAGTATCAGATCCTCTGGATCTGGAGTTAGAGATGGTTGTTAGCCATATGAGTGCTGGGAGCTGAACCCAGGTTCTTTCCCAGGGCAGCCAGAGCCCTTAACCTCTGAACTGTCTCTACAGCCCAATCTTTCTTTAACATTAAAAAAATTATTACATTCACTTATTCTGTAGGCAGAAGGCAGGGGTTCACCATGTGACAGAGTGCATATGAAGGTTAGAGAACAGCTTTCAGAAGGCTGATTCTCCCCTTCTAGTACACAGGTTCCAGGGACTGAACTCAGTGAGTCTACCATCAGGCTTGATAGCAAGCACGTTTACCTCCTGAGCCATCTTACCAACCCGCAGTGCAACTTTCTTTCTTGGGGGCTTCATTCTACATGCTTCGAAGCCAAGTTAAAGTTTTCTATATATGTCTCTCACTATATATAATTCAGACACCGCAGCTAACTAGAAATTTGCACAGAAGAGATGTACATTGCATAAAGGGATTTCCTCAAAGGAGGAGAAACAAACTGGTTGAATAGTTTCAACATAGCATATAAAATGTTCCTCCTGATATAAGCTGGGCTTGGTGGCACATGCCTGTAATTGCAGCATTCTTGAGGTTTAAGGCAAGAGAATTGTTGAGAGAGCAGCCAGGGCTGCATAGTGAATTCCAGGCTAGCACAGGCTACTGTGTAATGAGTAAGTGACTATTTTGAACACTAAAAATTGAACAATAGCTGCACATGATGGTGCACTCCTATAATCCAGCACTCTGGAGGTAGAGGCAGGAGGAACAGGGGTTCAAAATCATGTTTCTCTTCATAGAAAGTCTGAGACAAGCTTTGGCTATGTAAGAGCCTATCTCAAGAAACAACAGCATATTTACTTATTTATTTACTTTTGCCAGTATTGAACCCAGAATATCATGCCTGCCAAACACAAATTGTACCACTATGTCATTTTCCGTACATCTACAGATGTGTCATTTTAAAGAACAGTCACGATGTCCAGAACAGTTTTGGTTGTTTTGGTAGAACAAGAAAATTTTCCTTAATAGTTTGTGAAAATTGAAAATCGTAACATCGCAAAAACCCTCGTGTTCTACCCAGGGCCTCCCCCATTGCACACCACCCCGAAGTCATCTCAGAGGAGATCAGTATTCAAATCCTTCAACAGGACATCTCTACCAAGTGGTAGTTGAATTTTTTTTTCCTTTTGGTTTCTAGCAGGATCTTGGAACTCATCACTATACCCGCTTCTCTCCCTGCAGTCTTTTCCATGACAGAATAGTTTCAATTCTTCCAGAGCTTATTCTTTACTGAGTGAGCATTTATCACCGGAGGCTTGTCCCCAGTGATTTTACTTTTTTAAACAATGCAAAATGATTTCATATAATCTCCCCAGGATCCTTTGCTTTGAACATCATTATAATTTAGGCTTGTGTCCTGAAACAACGTAAGAATAATCTGAAAATGTGTGGCTTCCTCTCGTGGTGTTTGGCACATGATATGTATTATACGAAATAAGGGAAACTGTTCAACTCACACCATCACTTTTGTGATAATGATTGTCAGTCTTTTCTTATTCTCTACCCACACTATCTGCGACCAGAGACTCTTTTCTAAAGTTTCCATATTCTATTCCTATTCTGGCTTAACATTATTATATTTTACTAAAGAAAGTAACAGCCTGTTGACTTGTCTTCATGTATAAGAACTGGAATATCCTCTGCATGGGTTTTCTGGTGCTATTAGAAACGTGCACCTCAGGCTGATACCATTGGCTGCTGTGAAAACCCACATAATGTTTGTGTGCTAGGCCTTCCAGCAGGAGATCTCCCTCAACCACAATAAGATCGAGCAGATCATCGCCCAGGGGGAGCAGCTGATAGAGAAGAGTGAGCCCCTGGATGCAGCTGTCATCGAGGAGGAGCTGGATGAGCTCCGACGCTACTGCCAAGAGGTCTTCGGGCGTGTTGATAGATACCACAAGAAGCTGATCCGCCTGCCAGTATGCAGCATCTTCTCTGCCATTAAACCCAGAGGGAACTGACTGTGTAGGCTTAGGTAGTACCACGCAAGGCAAGAGCCCAGAGTCTGGAGCCACTGCTCCTGGATTCAGTCCTAGTTTTGATGCTGTCTATTTAACCTTAGACAGATCGCATCACTTTCCTTGCCTCAGTTTCCCCGAGGAAACAGTCTCATTCATAGCTACTACCTTGTAGGAAGAATTGCGTTGATCTTTAGATGAGTTATTTTTAGATGAATTTGCTTCCTTTTATTTTTCTACTTGCCACTGTAAGTGTATTTCACTTGTAGAGATGTTGTTATCTGCATATTTGATAAAATGTGTTCTATGTCTGGAATTTAGAGCCAAAAGGTTGTCCCTGATAATGTACCATCAGATACCTGTTGTATTGTAGACATGGTACTTGGTTCTTTGTCTATATTAATTGATTTAATTTCCTATGATGGTTCTTTGGAGTAGGGTTAAATATCATTCTCACCTTACTAGTTGTAAAACTGAGGCTAAGGTAGATTGATTAATAGGTAAGACATTCTGAAAGTGATCAGAAAGTTCTAAAGTATTTGTTGATAAATTACCACCACATAATTAGCTGATAGACCAGATCACGTTCTTTAAGTGTTGGGATTTTGTAAGAGCACACCTGATGGGGTCCTGCAATAATAGAATTGGTGTGACTTCCCTTCTAGCTACCAGATGATGACCATGACCTCTCGGATCGAGAGCTAGAGCTCGAAGACTCCACGGCTCTCTCAGACCTGCATTGGCACGGCCCGTCTGCCGATGGCATGCCCTCCCCACAGCCTTCCTCCAACCCCTCCCTCTCACTCCCCCAGCCCCTCCGGAGCGAACGGTCAGGGCGAGACACCCCGGCCAGTGTGGACTCCATCCCCTTGGAGTGGGACCATGATTATGACCTCAGTCGTGATCTGGAGTCTGCATCTCAAACTCTGCCCTCAGAGGATGAAGAGGGTCAGGAGGACAAGGAGTTCTACCTCAGGGGAGCTGTTGGCTTGTCAGGTAGGAAAAAGGCTTTCTTATCAAGTACCCATACTGTACAGGGAACACAGCTATCCAGACTCATCTTCTCTGGAGTGTTTGGTGCTGAAAGAGTTGCGTACACATGGTTGACTCGGGAAGTCATGAGGTGCTTGTCCTGGGGCTAGGTGGACACTTTAAGGAAGAAGTTTTTGAGTGAGACCAAAGAGATGAGTATCAATCTGTGGCAGTGTTCAGGGGAAAGAGAAGAGGGAGCCCTTGCCAGGTTTGCAATCAACCTTGGTGATTTTGTCACCTGATCTTTGTCAAGAATGATAGCATTGTATTGAGGAGCACACAGTCACGGTGGAAGCTGGAAACCTGAGCAAGGCCCTGGCCAGGAAGTAGCCAGATCACTCTGGAGGAGTTTGGCTCCCATCCGGAAGGTAGTAGGGACCTGGGGGAGGATCTAAAGACAGAGGTACTGTGACCGAATGCACATTTCCACAGTGTGTCCGTGTGGACGCTATGGGAGGAAAGAAAAGAGTCCAGGCCCGAAATAATTTATAATCCAGAACATAGATAGGATGGTGGCCTGAACGGAGGACGTCAGATCAGAGAAATGGCAGGAAGTCACCAGAAATAAAATCTTCCATACTGACTGACTAATTGGAGGTGGAGGTGACTTTCTGACTTCGGCATCGAGGTCAGAGATACACATGGTCCCAGGTTGTGAAGACCATGAAAGGAAAAAGCACCATATGGCTGGGAAAGAGAGGCAGGTTGGTGAACTAGTGGAGGTAAGAAAGTCAGTTTTGCACATCCTGATTTGAGATATATACAGAATTTCCAGACTCAGCAATGCAGGAATAGAGGTAGATCTGAAGGCACAAAGGAGGTAGTTATCCACGTGTAAGTAGGAACTCTCCCAAGTGGATGGAGGGAATCACACCTCCAACGCATCTAGAGAGTAAGAGAAGGAAGAAAAAGCCCAGCAGGACATAGAGTGAAAGGACAGACCAAGAAAAGAGGAGCTTATAGAAGGTGAGGAAGACAGGATAATCGGAGTCCAAGTGTTGACGCTACCAAAAGCGTCTGGTACATTCTCGGAAAGGTCATCTGTACTCCTGTTCATTTTGGTATCCCTCTGGATTCCTAAGCACATGGCATTGCTGTAAAAATAAAATTCTTACTTTTCCACCTACTCGATACGGGAGCCCTTGAGTTACACCCATGAATTCAGGAGCAGTGCTGGCCATGCTGTCTAATGCACAGCCACCTGTCAGTCACATGTGACTGTGAAGCACTGAAATGCGTCTGTGATACCTGAGGTTGACTATAAATAGAAAATGCACTTACATGTGTGGACCAATTTCAAAGATCCAGTACAAAGAAAGAACACAAAACATTAGTCCTGTTTGTGTTGATGACATAGTATAATCAGCTTTAGAAAAATTTGGCATGAGACCAATTTCATGTTTATTACTATTCTAAAGTGGCTATTAAGCCTTTAAAATTACATCCGCGGCTGGCATGCATACAGAGAACAGTGCAACTCTAGTTTCTGTCTGGGTTGAAATCTCTGTTCTAACCCAGGCATAGTGACATACATCTGTAATCACATCACTTGAGAGGTGGAGACAGGAGGCTCAGTCATTCAAAAGAATCTTTGGCTACGTACTACTTTTCTGTTGCCATGGTAACCTTGACTATAAGCAACTTAAGGAAAAAAGAATTTATTCTGGTTTGCAGTTCTAGAGGGCTAGAATCCATACTGTCTACAAAGGCCTGGCCTGGAGGCAAGAACAGGGAGCAGGCTGGTCATTTTTTCATCTACACAGGAAGCAAAGGCAGAGAGCAGGAAGTGGGGGGAGGCTATAAACGCTCAAAACCCACCCCCAGTAACATACTTCTCTAGGAAGGCTTGACCTCCTAAAGTTCCTATAACCTCCCCAACAGCACCACCAGCTATAAACCAAGTGTTCAAATGCATAAGTGGATGGGGGACATTTCTCATTCAAACCACCATAACTGGACAGTGAGTTCCAGATTTGCAGGGCTGTGGTCTATGAGAGCTTATCTCAAAACAAAAAAAGGAAGAAGAAATACATATCTACCTCTAGCTGTCTCTTCAAGCTTGCATTAAGAAAATTCATCCCTCTGGATGCTAATTTTCTTATCTATAAAATGAGAGTAATCCTACTTTGGGTTTCTATGATGATAAATGTACTTTTATTATTTTATTTAATGTGAGTGTTTTACCTGCATATTTGTAAGTGTAACATGTGCTACAGTGCCCAAGGAGCCCAGAAGAGGGCGTTGCAGACCCCAGAACTGAAGTTATGCATGCTTGTTAACTTCCGTGTGGTTGCTAGGAACCAAACCCAGGTCCTCTGCAAGAGCATCCAGTGTTCGTAACCTCTGAGCCATCCCTCCAACCCCAATAAATGTACCTTAAATAAAACCTGGCTTAGAAAAATAAAATAAATGTAAATGCTTAGTAGGATTCATTACAGGAAGCATGCATATACTTCTCTGTGTACCAGGGGTTGTCCAGAGTGACTTATTTCTTTTTCCTTAGGAAAATTACTTTCTTGCCGCAGGAGAGTCCAGGTGCCGAGCACTTAGCTGTCAACTTAGACTGTGCTCTTTTTACAGATGTAGTGATCCCCGAAAGCCCCGAAGCCTATGTAAAACTCACAGAAAATGCAATCAGAAATAATTCTGGTAGGCACAAAAAGTGGGAGCAAATCTCTGCCCCTGCTCTAAATCCTCCTCTCTCAGCACAGCTTTCCTGCCTTTCACAGCTTTGGGGCCCTAACACACCAAGGCACAGCCGTCCTCTCTTCTTTCTGTATTAAACAAAAACAGATAACTGATCAACACCTAGAAGATGATCTCAATAATCGGTAATCAGGGCATGACATGGCTTCTCTACTTGTCCGGCAGTAAGCAGTCTCATTAAGGAGAGAATCCTGCCCACTGGCGGCTGAAGGTGCTCAGCCGTACGTCCTAGTCTTCTACTTGGTTGTATAAGATTTGTAGTATCGTGGCCTCCTAATGGCTGGGCAAGTGGCCTTAGACTACCCTCTACCACCACTTCCTTCTCTCAGAGGTAACAAAAGGAGTGTGCAGACTTCAGCTGAATAAAAGATTTCCTTTTAATTGAATACACTTTACCTCTTCACATGAAAAATGTTCCTCAGAGAATTTTAGCCATTAGATTTCCTGTGAGGAGGGAACTATTCCTGAAACCAGAAGAGCTAGAAAAGACACGTGGAACCAGATCTGCTCAGGGTTGCACTAGATAAGCTGAAGGTCAGGGTCAGTGTTCGGGGGCACATTGGAGACCAGTGGTATGATTCTGAGTCAGAGACACTGGTTTATTCTTCAGTTTCCTAGGACCAGCAAAAGGACAGGAATCAATGTAGCATCATAGACAGGGTGCTTTTCTCAGTGATTGCCAGATAGTGCCCTCTGCTAGCTGCATTTAGGAGGCCTTTTTCTAGTGACAAATCAATTTAATAAACCTTACTAATTTTTTCCACTCTGTGCTAGGGCTACTCAGGTGATTCATGTTCTTTTTCAGCAATAAGATTATAATACCCATGCAAACATGAACATGTAAACCTATGTGCATATACAAACACACATACACAAACACACACACACAGAAAAAACAACAACAACAATTTCAAAGCTCTTAGGAAAAGAATAAGCCAGAAGCTAGGAAATGCGGAAGAGATCAAATCTTGGCTTGCTCTGGACTTTATTTCAGGCTTCCCATAAAAAGCCAGTTGGTGCTGTCTTGATTTCTCTGTGCACATGTATTCCAAGGTTGTCTCTTCTTGGTTAACTGAAATCCATCATACCTTAAGTGCATGATGCAAACAGGGCCTTTAGCTGTTTAGACAAATTAGAAAGTCAAATTAGACAAAGTAGAAAGTCAGTCATTCCCTGCTAGCTACGTGAACACAAGGAATACCTGTCTTCTCGCTCCTGGGGAGTGGCAGATACCCCCTCAGATGATCGGAAAAGCCTTCCACTATTTATAACAATGCAGATTGCCTGAGGGACCAGCAGATGCTCCAGGCTGTTCAGGATCCTTTGCAAAGCCCTTTGCCAAACCCAAGCTGCTGAGTAGCTTCAGGAAATGCTTTCACTGCCTTGGCCCCTTAGATGTTTAACCCTCTGGCATCATAACACTAAATCTGCTTTATGATTCCTCAACACACACACTCTTTTCTCTACTGCCATAGCTGAATAATTTCTGAAACCTCTTGAATGACAATCTGGAAATAAGTCACAGTACGGGCTATTAAGACTCTTATGGTTGACACAACAGGAGATCCCGGTGCCCTGGAGTCTCGGATCCGGCAACTGGACAAAGCTCTGGATGACAGCCGCTTCCAGATACAGCAAACCGAAAACATCCTCCGCAGCAAAACCCCTACGGGGCCAGACCTGGACACTAGCTACAAGGGCTATGTGAGTATGCCAGCATGCTCCTGACCTGGACCCAGATTACAATTCTGTGACCAAGAGCAGCCTCTCTGTAGCATGAGGGCTCTGTAAAGTTAGTAGTACAGCAGTGTCCTTGAACTCATGAACATGGATGTGTGGAACAACGCCCCATTGCTTAAAATGACTGAGAACTCATATGTTTGCAAGCCTCAGAGCCCACTGTCATGACCAGCCTGTTCCTGCTCACTGAGCACTCAGTACCATCTGTCTAGCCAAATAGAATAAAGTGCTTTCACCTCCAAATATCATTAGGCATCTGTCCAAATCCAACTAATAAATTTTGGACCAAGGTTATCCCTGAATTACTAGTATGGGATTTTTTTCCTCGGTTCTGTTTTTAATTCATTTAACGACCTTGGAAATGTTTTTAATCCTCTGTTTTTGATTTGGGGGAACTGCAGTGCTAGAAACTGAACCTTGCAGGACTAGGCTAGTGCTGGACCTCTGAACTACATCCCAGCCCTGCCTTCTTTTCCATGTATGCTGAGTCTGACTGAAGAGAATTAGAAGAGCAGATACCAAGGGATCTTGTGTACTGTTAGTTCTGTGTTTTCAGCTACTACCTGTACCCGATAAATTCGGTGATAATTTGATTTACCCTATTCTAATCACTGATCAGTAGTGTTTCTCAGAGAAGCACCTGTTTCTTACACATTCTTTTAACATATTTTATTTATATATTTTATGGTATCCGTGTGTGAGTGTGTTGCCTGCATGTGTGTAAGTGCAGTACACCCATGTTGTGCAATTCCCGCAGAGGTCAGAAGAGGGTATTGGATTCCTCTGGAACTGGAGTTAAGGACGGTTGTTAGCCACCATGTGGGTACTGGAAATTGAACCCAGGTCCTCTGCAAGAGCAGCCAGTGCTCTTAACTGCTAAACCACCTCTCCAGCCATTCTTACACATTCTTAAGGAAGAGAATTCTAAAGTATGTCTCTCCCCAAACTCTTAGTCAAAGGAATGGAAAGCTAATTCCCAGTCTAATCACAGCTTATATGTTCTGCCCTGGAGAACCAGGGAGAAAGCTGCCCTACGCATGCATGCTGTCACTTATTTCCTCATAGTTATTTTTCTGTTTCATGTGTCGTGTAGTAGCTGGAGATGTAGCTCGGGGTAGAGTGCTCGCTTAGTATGCTTGAAGCCCTGGGTTCAATCTCCAGTATCCCACACGATAAAAACAACATGCATCATAGTTTTAAGGTGACCATCTTGACACCCTTGAGGTAAGGCATAGCTTCAATCAAAAGTAGTAGAAAGTAACTCAGAAGCATTGTGATCTGTGAGAAACATTGAGACATGATGTGACGCCTGATACAGAAAGACTGTCTTGACAGTTTGTGTTCTGTTTTGTCTTACTTTGCGTTCTTTTATTTTGTTGTTTTCTTATATAGCCGAGGCTGGCCTCCAACTCATGATCTTCCTGCCCCAACCTCCCAAATACGAGGATTACATGCATGTGTCACTAGGTTTAGCTATAGTTTGTCCTTTTAATATTTGAATTCTATGTGTAGTATTAAAATGGAGTTGGAAGCATTTCCTTTGATTTTTGATTAGTCCCTTGAGGCCTATTAAACACTGCTTTAAATTTTCTCATCAAACAGCTAGCTTTAGGATTGTTTTAAACTCTTAAGTATTCAATTATTCAAGGCAAGAAATGTTCCCATGAGATTCACAATGCTATTAATGTTTTCACGTTTCAGTTTATGGAAGAAAAAGAGGGAGCAACTTGTCAAAAATTATATATTGCCTTCCCAGCTGGGGGACTTAAGTTTTTAATTCCTGATCAGTTTGATTCACTCAGGTTCAAGAATAGAAGTTTCGGTGGTTCACCTGCCTGTCATGTATGTGAAGTGCGTCTTTAAAGGTTCCATTCTACATGTGCACATGTAAATGCGTAGGTGTGAATGTGTCACCTATAGAAATGGCATAGATTGGAATTCTGTTTATACTTAGTTTATGTTATAGAGAGGTAAACATGGCCATCGCGCTGTGGGCAACTAGGAAGGTGTTTACCCAAAGCTCTGGCCCAGCTGTGGACTGTGGTGACGATCACGCTCTTGTGTCTGAGCAGATGAAGTTGTTGGGTGAGTGCAGCGGCAGCATAGACTCCGTGAGGAGACTGGAGCACAAGCTGAAGGAGGAGGAGGAGAACTTTCCCGGCTTTGTTAACCTCAACAGCACCGAGACCCAGACAGCTGGTGAGTGTGTGGCCCTGAGTTCGAGAGATTGACACAGGATCCCTACGTGCCTTGTCACACCCAGGTTCCACTGGGCTGCCTAGCTTCCTTCTGGGTTGTTCTGTCATGGGAACATCTCTGTGTGAACTAACGATCTCCCAGGACAGGAGGGGCGGCGAGGACGGCCATAATGCATCCCCTCATGTTCCGTCTGTGTGAACACTCTGCCTCATCTGTGTCACCAGTTTCATGTATGTTTTCAAAGTCCTGTTGCTGAAAGAAGTCAAGGATGGGTGGATGTCCTCACACATACTCCTGTTTATTCCTTCATAAACGGTGTGCTGCATTCTATGTGGCTAATTTGTTTTACCCGGTTACTGTGGAAGCAGATAGGGAAAGAGAGCCATGGTACCTAGTTAACCGTTATCTACACAATGTATATTTAAAGCACGTCTAAGCCTCTGAGGTGGAGAGCACTGCTCACTGTTCCATGCATGTTCCGGCAGGCGTGATTGACCGATGGGAGCTCCTACAGGCCCAGGCATTGAGCAAGGAGCTGAGGATGAAGCAGAACCTCCAGAAGTGGCAGCAGTTCAACTCAGACCTGAGCAACATCTGGGCCTGGCTGGGGGAGACAGAGGAGGAGCTGGACCAACTCCAGCATCTGGCACTGAGTACCAATATCCATACCATTGAGTGCCACATCAAAAAGCTTAAGGTAACTGCCCTTGCCTTCCCTCCATCCGTGAGACAGACTACAGCCATGTGGGCGAGCTGTTCAAACCGCTGTATGAGAGTGTATGTGTGTGTGCTGATGTTCTGTGTATAGATATGTCTATGTCTATGCAGATGCTGTGTGTATAGTCATATTTATGTGTATGCAGATGCTGTGTGAGTTTGTGTGTGCACACATGCACATACCCATGCACTTACCTTGTAGAGACCAGAGGGCGAGCCTAAGTACTGATCTTTGTCATCTATTTTGATTGTTTTAGTTTTTGTTTTGAGATAGGGTCTCTCAATGGCCTGGCACTCATTTACTTGGCTAAGCTGGCTGTTCCAGTAATCCTCCTGTCTCTGACTCCCCAGCACTAGGACTGTAGCATGACATCATACCCTGCTGTTCCCATGAGTTCTAGAGATTGAACTCAAGTCCTCAGGCCTGCACTGCAAGGACTCTACTGGCCATGCCACCGCCCTAGCTCACCTGTTCATAGCTCTTAGCTCAAGTTACTTCACTTCCTCAGGGAAACTGGTGGACAGTGTTAGTGTTCTGGTCACTGGGACAGAACGCCTGGTATGAACAACCTACCAGAGAAAACAAAGAACTCATAGCTTGTATGGGTTCTGTCCGTGGTTGCCCCAGACCTGGGGACAGAACATCACGGTAACAGGAACACGTAGAGCAGGAGGCCACTCCCCTCGTGGTGTTCAGGAAACACAGAGCAAGAGGAAGTATCTGGGGACCATATACATCCTTCAGACACCTACTCCCCTGAACTACTTCAGCTAGCTAGGTCTCAGCTCCTGAAGTTTCCAGGCTCCCAAAACAAGCACCTCCACCTGGGGACCAAGCCTTCAACACAAGAGACTGTGGCAAATGTTTAAGAACAGCGCTCTCCTCTCTCCCAGTGATTTCAAATCCAAGTGGTTCATAAAGTTGGCTTTGGAGAGCCAAGAGGACCACGCTCTATGACAATCCACCCTGTAGATGATCACTTAGAGTTTCATAGATTGGTTTCTTAGGAATGACCAGTTTCGAGAACAGTCCAGGAACATCTAGGACCTATTTAAATCTTAGTAAAGAAAATATCATTATGAACAGAGATATCTGTAGAGCTAAAAGAAATCTCTTGCAAGATTGTTTCTGTGTAAATCCTTGGGAGACCTGATGAAATAATCTGACCCTTCTCAGGCCCACAAAAGTTGCGCAACTGATTGCCTCCATGGCAGAAGCAATTGTATAGTCATGAGTAATGTCCAGCATTCTGCTGAGTGTTTATGGTGAAACACCTGCCACTGGCTTTTGATTTTTGACGTGGCTTGGTGGAGTGTGCTAGAAGCTTCCTTTAATTAGAGCTCTGGATTTTAAATACGCCCCTCACCCAGCTGTACTCACACATGGAACTGTGTGACCCTCCTGTGGACTGACTGCTCTGTTTATTTGCAGTAGATGTGTAGCTCCTGCGTTTTCCATCAGGAGAACATCAAAATGTACTTCTCAGACAGTAGCCTCCCAAGAGCTCCAGGCTCAACAGGAACTGTGCTCCCTTTGTGTTTCTGTGGCTGTCATACATACTGTGTATTTTACATTCATGCTGTCACGGTTCTTCCTTTGGTGGTTGTATCATTTTGTTGCCCATCTTCTGATACAGAAATGAATCTTCCCGCACATGAATTCCCATACTAGTGTTTTATGGAAAGATCTCTGCACCTTCCCCATGAACTTCAGGACAAGGCATAGATAAGAGATGCGATCATAGTATCTATGTGGTTAAATGCGTGGTTCTCTAGAGTTCCTAAATCCCTCTGTTTGCTCAGCGTTGCAGCAGAACAAAAGCCCTTTTAAAGATGATAAGACAAGTATAGAGTAGAATCTGAGGCTTCAGTAAGATGAGGGCAAGGAAGAAAGACCATGGAAATCACCCAGTGTGCTCAGCAAAAAACATCTCCTTCTGCCCCTCTTCTGAACTCTTGTCTTGTTCTCTGTCAGTAGATCCATAGGGTAACCAAGGACCTTTCCTAGTGTCTCTTGATATGAGGCTGTCTTTCTGATGAAATCTATGCAGCAACATGTTAAGAACCTATTAAAAAGTGAAAATTATGTCAAGAATTGCTCACCCCAGCCAGATCTTTGAATGTTTAACAATACACAGATATTCAAATGTCATACATAATTAGTTACACAAGTTCTTGGAATTGAGTTCTAGATTCTTTGGGAGGTGGGGGCATACTAAAGCCAAAACTCTGTTACCTGGTATTTTTCTTTGTTTGCTTATTTTGTTTTGTGAGGTCAAACTAAACCTGCTAGCTCATAAAATACCCAGTTCATTTTTTTCACCATAACATAAGTATGGCTAATCTCTGGGACACTGAGCCTGCAGTTCTGAACACACGAGCCCAGAGCACTGGGAGCCCAGAGCACTGGAATCAGTTTTCTTGAGCTTTCCATTTCATTCCTATTCACAGACGTTTGAGTACCATTGGTCTGGTAGAATGAGCTCATTACACTTACGAGCATTTTAAAAGCCCAACCCCCTGCTTCTCAGAGCTATCAGAGCCAGCCCCCTGTTCTGTTCTCCTGGGGCTGAGCACCCGCATACTATACAGACTCCTTAATCCCTCACACTGGATGGCCATTGCTCTCTTGTGAGGCTCTGCTGTTCTTTATAAATCCTTTCCCATTCATGATGTTTGATTTTCATTCCTCAAAGCCTTAACAGCCATTCTGAAAATGTAATGGTCAGTTTTTGTTCATATGAATGCTTACAAAATACAGTCTTGTGTGTATGCATATATTAATGCTAGTGTTTCATGTATCCTTTTTGGACTATTTTACTCTACATATTTTCTTATGCTCTTGTTAATTGTTATCAAACTAATTTCTTTATTGTAAGCAATATATATACACTTCCCCATCCCTGACGATCCTGTTCAGGACAGTTTTTAGCATGCATGTGTGTGTGTGTGTGTGTGTGTACACACGCAGATACACAGTCTGATCTACTCCCTTTTCTTTGAGACAGGGTCCGTAACTGACCTGGAGCTCAATATGTGGGCTACAATGATGATTGTCCAACAATTCCTAGGGATCCTTCTGTTAGCAGTAGGATTATATGGACGTACCACCACGCCTGGCTTTTTTATGTGGGCTCTGGGGATTAAACTCAGGTTCTGCCTTTACCAACTGAGTTATCTCTCCCGTCCCTGATCTTAACCGTATTTTTATAAACTTAAAAAATATTTTTATTGTATTTATTATGCTTATGTGTATGAGTGTTTGTCTGTCTGTCTGTCTGCCACATGCGTACACTGACTACAGAGGCCAGAAGAGGGAATGAGATCCCCTGGAACTGGAGTTACAGATGGTTATGAGCTGCCATGTGGGTGCTGGGAACTGAACCCAGGTCTTCTGCCAGACTTAACCACTGAGCCCATCTCTCCAACCCTCTAACAGTGTTTTAAAAAACTACTTTAATCACTGTTCTTGTTTGATTGTTCTCGTTTCTTGTTAGGAGCTCCAGAAGGCTGTGGACCACCGCAAAGCCATCATCCTCTCCATCAACCTCTGCAGCTCTGAGTTCACCCAGGCTGACAGTAAGGAGAGCCGTGACCTTCAGGATCGCTTATCCCAGATGAATGGGAGATGGGACCATGTGTGCTCTCTACTAGAGGACTGGCGGGGCCTGCTACAGGATGCACTGATGCAATGTCAGGTTGGTAGGACTTTGGGCCAGTAATGACAGGAGGCCAAACAAAAGTTGACATCACAACAGCTTAAGGGATGCAGCTGCTCTCCAAAGTCAGCATTTAAATGAGATAGCGTTTCTTACCACAGGATAATCTGTACCATGTACCTTGGATTCAAGGACTCTTGTCTGATCTTCCATCCAGATGATAAGAAACTACTCTGCATCTCAGTCTAGACATTCCTTCATTGACTTCATGTATTCATTCAGTACATATTTACCATGCATATAAACAGATATGTTTTGTAGAAAAATGAGCATTACAAATATGCCTAAGCTTTAAAATGGGAAGAGTCAGGGCTAGAGAGATGGCTCAGTGGGTAAGAGCACTGACTGCTCTTGCAGAGGACCTGGGTTCAACTCCCAGTACTCACATGGCTGCTGCAACCATCTGCAACTCCAGTTCCAGGCGATCCAATGCCTTCTTCTGGCCTACATGGGCATTGTACAACACAAGGGCGCTTACATACATGCAATATACTCATGCACATAAAATAAAATTTAAAAACTGGGAAGATTTGAGTACTCAAAGGAGAATTTCTTCCTTGCAGACTATCTATTAGCACTGCCCTTCTTTCAGAAATTAAGTGTTTGATATCGGTGTGCTTTATGTCTGTGTTCCCACAAGGGATAGTTTAGATGCTCTTGGTAAGATGATGAACTCACTCTCAGGTCATTCCAATATCACAGGGGCTGCATCCTACTGCCTTCCTCAGAGGACAGCCATGTGCTAATCTGTACACCAATGTATGTTTAACAACAGCAGCAGTCAAACAGAATTAAAATGTATCCTTCAGAAATGGATTGTCCATAGCTGTTTTATGCTGTTTTTCAATAGGATTTCCATGAAATGAGCCATGGTTTGCTGCTCATGCTAGAAAACATTGACAGAAGGAAAAATGAAGTTGTCCCTATTGATGCTAACCTTGACCCAGAGATACTTCAGGACCAGCACAAACAGCTCATGGTGAGAGCTCTAGTTATCTTTATCAAGGATGCATATCTTAGCCTTACCATTATAGTCGCTAACATGCTCTTAAATTATGCTCAAACTTAAGTCTCTAACTTAGTTCCTTAAGGTTTCCAAATATGTATAAATCACATCTGCCAACATTATTAACCATGGCTTACTTATGCTGATATTAACTGTTCTTAATCTCAATTAGCTTTATTGAGGCAGTTTTTTGATGAGTTACGCTTGCTTTTGATTAAAACTTTGTATGCTCCAGCTGTATTCTCAAATACATGTTTTAGTTTCTTTCCTTGTGGCTTTGATAAAATACCCTGACAAAAGCCATTTATTCTGGCTCGCAATTTTTAAAAGAATTTTTATTGAATTTTTGTGTAGTCATACAGAACATGTTAATCAGCTTTATTCCCCTTTCCCCACTGGCACCTGCCCATAGCCAACCCCCACTGGATGTCATACATTCTGTCATTTGTGGCAAGGCCTATCATGTCAAGTTAGCATTCCCAGACATCTCCTCAGTGCAGGTTTATCCACTGAGGCCTAGTCATCCTATCTAGAGGCCCTTCCTCACTGAGCAGTGATCAACTGCCAGTAGTTCTTTGGCATAGATTGGGGCCTACTTCGCATTTCCACTGTTCTGTGCTGGGTTTTTCTCTGCTTAAGTTTGCATGGGTTTAGAGCATGCTGTTACCATTGCTGTAGGTTCATATGAGAAGGGTCCTAGGAGCCTGTGGAGTCTATTTCCATACGGCTATGCACCTCCTCCCTGGCTCTTACAGTCTTTCCATTCGCTCTTCCACAATGGTCCCTGAGCCCTGGGTGGTTGGATCTTAATATAGGAATCTTGTCTAAGGACCTACACTCTGAGGACTCCTATTCTCTACATTTTGGCCATTTGTGACCTTTTTGTTCCTGGCCCTCTGTTGTATGAGGGAGCTTCATTGATGAGAATCGAAAGATGCATTCTCTTTATCCCTTGTTCTTTGCTGGCTCACAGTGTGGGGGTACAAGTCATCGTTGCAGGCAGCAGAGAGCTGATTGTTGGTGCTCAGCTCACTGTCTCCATGTTCTACAGCTCAGGATGCCCTGCCCAGGGAAGGGTCCGAGCCACAATTAAGATAGCTCTTCCCTCATCAATTAATGTAATCAAGAGAATCTCCCACAGGCCTGACTGGAGACCTGTCTCTCAGGTGATTCCATATTCTCTCAAGTTGACAATTAACCATCCCAATATATTTAGCATATATTTAATGTCCTCTATTATAAAAGGACATTACAACTAAGAGAGACAGTTAAGTCTTTTTAAGAGGACTTAAATATGCCAGGAGAAGGGTGAACCTTAGGGTAGAGTTTACAGAAACTGAGATGATGACTTACTGCCTTCCCACAAAACAAAAATCAATCCAGTTCTTAGGAAGCAAGAAGCTTTTCCTGGCATTAAATTCAAACAGAATTTTACTGTGTGAATTCATATACAAGGACGTTGAAGCAGCATAGTGGTACAATAGAGTATAGTTGAGTGATTTTTGTAGAAGGATGTGTACTTGAATTTCATTAGGAGAAAATGCTTTGCATTTTATAGGTCTCTGTATTTTTAAAATGTTATGTCATAGCATTTAGCACTCACTAACCTGAACTACTGAATTGGTAGCTTTTAATTCAATGTTAGAAGGCTCATAGAAACCAAGAAAAATAGTAGTGTTGCTATATTTGCATTTGGCTATAAATGACGAGTCACCCTAGAGTGCATTGAAAGTTTTCTCATTTGTATAGTACTTTACATTGAAAGCATCTTCACATACCTCACCCAGCTCAAACTTACCAGTAATGCTTACTGTAGACCAGGCATCCAATAAAAGCACAGATTAGAGAGGTTCAGAGCACCTTTGGCAAAAGCAAGGTTAGCATGGAGTCCCGGGTCCCATGTCATGAGTGCAGCCCTGTTTAGAGGGCGAACACCACAGTCTGAGGCTTGGTTGTGATGAGCCTCATGGGAAACTTCCTCCAACTACCAAAACGTTTCAGAAAGATACTTACTTTCGTATATATAGCAAATAAAGCACGAGCTGCTGGAATCCCAACTCCGAGTGGCCTCACTGCAAGACATGTCTCGCCAACTCTTGGTGAATGCCGAAGGATCGGACTGTCTAGAAGCCAAAGAAAAAGTCCATGTTATTGGAAACAGACTCAAACTTCTCTTGAAGGAGGTCAGTCATCATATCAAGGATCTGGAGAAGTTACTGGATATGTCAAGCAGTCAGCAGGTAAGCCCTCCCAGACACTAAAGTGTCACATCTCCTACTGGAGACTCAAGCACCGCATCTCCATGTGTTGTAGAAAGGCTCAGATGTAGCACTTGTCAGAACAGAGTGGCCACTTTCAATCACTGTTCTTTCAAGATCTGTCTCAACATACAAAAGCAGACTCATAAACTTCTTTAACAGGACAGTGCTTTTGAGTCTATTAAATCCAAGACACCTCTTAATCCCGTTACTGACAAGCTTGTTACTGTGACTACTGTAGCGATATGTCACTTCTTAAAGAAATCTCACATTTTCATTTATACAGCCATGATGCAACAAGCCAAACATCGCCTATGAGTTTTGTATTAAACATCACAGAAAGCTTGAATGCTCCTTATGAATTCATTTATTCCTCTGCTCATTTATTTTAAAACTTTTCTCTTGGGTCTACTCTACCATGGTGTATTGTTGGTTTTGAGAGGTGTGCCTACAGATAAAGTGGTACTTTTAGGGTTTCAGACATTCAGTTGTGAAATCCTATCACAAACATGCAAATGCTTTATCCTTCTGTGAGCATGCCAGGCACAATCTCTTCTGAGTCACAGTGGGGTAGAAGCAACACAATTGTTCTGATTCTACACTGCAGACTCCTAGAAGACTTGCCTTTTGTTTCTAATTTAAATGAATTGGATTCTGCCTATCTGAGTGACCTGCACTTGTAAAGCAGACTTTTCTCACTTTCCTAAGTCAGTATCAATTCATTCACTCCCATGTCGCTAAGAAATAATAAAGCACTCTGGATATGTTTTCCAGAAGGGCCATACTTACAGCTGGGAAATTCCCTTAGCAGAATAATTTGATTCTGTTCTATTTTCCCATGAGACGTAGAGATAGATAGGTCTAGTGTGGGAAGCACACGGCATCGATAGAGCCCCGGGGCTCTGGGACAGAGTTGTTGAAGTGATCTTTTTCCTTTGTAGGATTTGTCTTCCTGGTCTTCTGCAGATGAACTAGACACCTCAGGATCCGTGAGTCCTACATCAGGAAGAAGCACCCCAAACAGACAGAAATCGGTAACTTTCCATTGCCCCTTTGCAGTTGCAAGTGACAGTTTTATGCCTACAAAGTCCCCAGACAGGAAAGGACATTCTTCATGTACACTTACATCCCCAGCCTTGTAGCAAGCCCTCAGGGGTGGAAGAGGGCTCAATGTGCAGCTGACATGCAGGAAGGAAAGGGATTTTTTTCTTCTCACCTAAATGGCCGTTTCTAGAAATGGCACACGTGTGTACCCCCAGTGGTTCTTTCCTTCACAGAACTCCTAGACCCAGCTAACAAATCTGGCTGTCATGCCCATCTCAGCCACAAGTGTGCAAACTGTGAAGGTCTCATGGGTCCCCTGAATTGATGAGACAATTGTTATGTTGACTCTCAAGCAGAGAGGCTTCTGAGTGGTGATCCTAAAGGGTTTCTGAATATTAGCCCTGACATGGCAGCTCCCTAAGCCAACCCCTGTGCAGTCTGCGGTGGGAGCTGCCTCACATCAGCACCTTGAGGATGAAAAGGCAAATTTGCCCCCGCTACCCTCTACACCTTGATTTCTCTGTGTAATTAAGAAGCTTGTTTTTTTGTTTTTATTTGATTTTTTTTGGTCTGGCTTTATGAGTATATCCATTCCATTTTCCCTTAGTTTTTAGAAGTAATAATTTCATCTGTATTTTTTGTTATGTATACTTATGTTCTATGCTGATAAATGTATTATCCTTTTTAGGATTTTTTTTTTAATCAACATTCACTAGTTTCCTGTAGATCCTAGTTTAAGAATGTGAAGGAATACTGGCTTTTCGATTAAAATGTTAGCTTTGATTTATCTTGAGTATGTAACTTGAGTTTTATCTCTACAAAGAACCTGTTATTTTTCTACCAAGCTTTTTAATATTGTCTCTCTGCCCTCAAAGTTGCAACCTGTATAAATTATCCTTTAAAGATACAGAGAAATAACATGTTATGTTTAGAATGCTTATTAGCATAGAGTCATCTGTTTTGCTACATGAAAAGCAGGAGAGACTGTGCCCACTCTCTGTGGATGCCAGAACCACAATATATGATGGTGAATGACTGATATTGTAAGTATGAAGTCTGTCTCACTTCTTCCAGAGAAGAAAAGCCAGTTTCCTTGGTTCGTGGGCACTGATCATTGCATTCGGTTTGTTTTTCCTTTGCTGCTCTTTTAGTTATTTTTAGTTGTTTTCATCGGTAGCTTGTGTTTATTTGCCTGGACTGAACATTCTTCTTTCTTTACCCCTGTTCATTGCAAACAGCCACGAGGCAAATGTAGTCTCCCACAGCCTGGACCCTCTGTCAGCAGTCCAAAGAGCAGGTACCTTATTCTCCTGGTTTCCACACTGTTCTAGAATCCCAAGAGGATGATGAAAATTGCTCATGATTTAGGGACACTTCCAATCTGGTATGCCTCAGGGTAGTTAAGAAATTATACCCTTTCTTACTCATTTGGAAAAGTTTCTCCACAGTGAACGGAAAATTTCATGGCATATGATGTTTGGATCCCATCAAAACTTTGTTTCGCTGTACCTGCCCCTCTACTCCTTTGCATCAAAAGATACTCTGTGTATCAATGAACATAGGTCACAGCTGGTGGTACAACTGCCACTGATTCATGGCAGATTTTTATCATCCTCTTCTTTCAAGATTTTACAGTAAGTCAGGTAATTGATCCGTGAATTATTTACCACTCACAGAACCCACAAATCTGCATAAAATGTACTAACATCCCCAACTTTTATTTTGCCTTACCGTTTTATCCAGATTGTGGGTTTTGGATTCTCAAAATGGCAAAGCCTAATGTGGTGTTCTTCATTTAAAATTAGAAGTACCTTCTAGACTCTTTTGCTCACTCTAATATTCCTCTCTCAGCCACTCACATTCTTCACATTTGGTGAGCTCTTTCATTCTGAATTCAAGATCAGTCTGTGCCCTGCTTAGTCACCTCCTGAGATCTGCCCCCACTGCCACTCTGTCCCACGCTTGCCTCTGAGCTCCTCGTTCCTGCACTGACCAGTGCTTCACCTTCTCTGTTGTTGCTGTGATGTCCGTGTGCCTTTGCCCCCCCACCAATCAGTTCATGTTTCCCTAGTAAGCTTTTTTTTCTTTTCTTTTTTTTTTTTTTAATGAAAATACTGTCCTTGCAGCTGGGTTTTCATTCCAATTCCAAGTAGCAGTTCCCTGTGAAAGTTTCTGCCCCTTTGGAAACTTATCACCACTGAGAAGAGCTCTAAATTCCTGTAAGAAGGGATGGAGATGAGGAAGTATAGAACTATAAATAATCTCTGAGTAATAATAGTTTTAGTGTTTCAGCTATGTGCTGGAGAACTAGCTATTTTATGTGGCCTTCCTCTCTCAGCTGAAGGAAGTCAGGGGTATTTTGATACGCTTTCTGGTTTTAAGCTTCCTCTTCCTATAATTTTTTCTTCTTTCTTTTTGGTATGAAGACAATGTTAGGGGTTGGTTTTTTGTTTTTTTACAATCTATAATAAAATAGCAATAATGAAATATGGAATGAATCCTCCCATGGACTTTGGAAGATAATGGTAACCATCTGTAGATGCTCTTAAATCATTTTAACTTACCACAAAACAGGGCCATCACTATAGGCAGGTCACTGTATTATATGCGTCCTCTTCTCCCTACAAATTGAGGATGTGCCATGACCAGAGATGAAGAATACCCATGGGGATTCCTTTGAGGAAACCAGAGATCTAGTCTTTAGTTGATTAATGTGATGCTGGTGATAAGGGAAAAGCTCTTATGTAACACCTTGAGTAATCACTTTTTATTTCCCAAATATTGAATTTACCTGCTGTCTCAATTATTTTAGACAGCCATATAGATCTTTTAAAAATGTCTAAGGCATTGTTTCTTAGGGCAGCAATTGCTTCCATGTGCTGCCTCACAGGGCTTTTGCCTCTGAGTCAGCCACATTCGCACCACTAATTAACACTCTGAAAATTCAGCTTAGTGCTAACTTTGTGCATGAGTTACAAAGAGTCTTTACCTGAATGGCACATTCTGTCAGATGCTGTGATTGACCCTTCTTGAGCTTCTGAGTTCCCTGGCGCCTTGGATTGGGTGCACCCAAGCCTGACAATAACACCTAGAAGCCGTGAGGGGAATGAACTTCACTCAGAGCCCAGACTGTCCCACTGCTCCTTGGCATAGAAACTGGAGATGCCTTGTGTTTGATCTTGCACTGGTCCAGCAAAATCGAAAAGTCATTGTACAAGCAGGAAGAGCCCATTGCCCTCAGAGGTCTGCAATGAAAACAGATAGACAGATTCTTTTTCCTGAGAACAGAAAGAAGTTGACTTGGAAGGACTGGGTATTAGCTTGAAGGGTAGTAATGGCATTTGTTGTTTAAACTCAGATGTGAAGTACATACTCATCTACTTCACAATTCAGTTGGATTTAATGGTGGCAATTCCACATCCTTGTTTAAAATATTCCAATACAGGTTGAAACCAGAGTTACTGCATATCTACCCCTTTGGGTCCTAAGCCTACAAAATTAATACATGATTTCCCCTCCCCCATTGGAAAGATTTATCTTGTATCAGAATGTAGAGACTCCCTGAATCAATTACAGGGAACTTCCAAGAACTTGCTAAAATCATAAGAAACTGAAAGAAAAGTCTGTGCCTACATTTATAATAACTCGTAATATTCATTCTTTGTATTTGAGATTAAAAGCATGCTGTAGAAATGTGCTTTCAAAGCGATGCTTGTGATAATCTGACTGGTATTTTTTTCCTACATCTTACTTAGGATTTTCTAACCCTGTCACCAAAAGCTCTTCAATACAGATACAGTAGTATACATGAGTTGTAGTTTTAAAAAAATGGGAAGATTTCATGCCAATTTTCAGCAAAATGAAAAGACTATAATTCTCTATAAGCTGTGAAGGATGAATGATGGCTTCATTTTAAATTTATTCAAAGTAGTCTAATGCATCTAAGCAAGCCAGTGAGGTTTTCGCTTGTACACTGTGTACTCCCATAAGTGCTGTTCGGGTTCTGGTCAAATTTGTTTCCAAGTCTCTTCTGTTGGGCTCTTTCTTCTGGTGCGCTCTATTTATTCAAACACTCAAAGAACCTCAGCATAAAGGAGTTGCCTTTGCAAGACAGACTACTCTCATGCACCAGGAGAGTTCTAGGATGGGGTTCCAACAGTCTTTTCTTTTGTTATTTTGATGTGGGCTTTCCCAGTGTTTTGGGGTAGACAGTCAAGCAATTTGGGAAATTCATTACCTCTCTGAGAAAACTATTAGTAAAGCAGAAACGTTTCCCTGGAAGAACAGACTGAATCCAGCCACTCTCACTCCACACACCTCCTATATAGTCATACAGAGAAAAATGATGAGATGCTAGGATCTGTTTAGTACCTGATTGGCTTCAAGCACCATGCTGAGCATTGTTTATGTTACCTCTTTAACCCTAAAACCCTGGGGCGTGGCTAGATTTCCCAATTTACAGACAAGGACAAAGGATTAGAGGTATGAACATAGGCAGCACCTGACTCCGGATTCTCATCACTCCACCAAAGAGCTATCCAAACAACAAGTGCACAGGACCAACCAGGAGTTCAATTTGCAATAAGAGAAGGATGGAGTCCTAAATTGATTCTAGAAGCTCATCTTTTCAACCACAAGTCTAGAAAGTACCAGATTTCAAAAACCATAAATAACATAGACAACCTAGAAATTTCTGTATTAAAAAATTATTTACCACACTGCCTGTGTTGGAGAACAGGTGTCAAGATTAACTGACAATGTCTTTTCAGTCAGCTCTACATGACATCTGTGTGGAGTTATCTCACTGTATTTTCCCTGATTGTGCAACTTTTCGGAACACGTCACATCTGCATGCAGATACGCAATCTCTCACGTCTCTGTCGTATGCACGTTCTATGGTGTGGTGTTATGTCCTGCTGCCTCCCTTACCGTTAACCTTCCTCAGTAAGTGGATATAGGCTTTGGAAAAGTAACAGAATTTCTGGGCAATTACATATCCATCAACTTGACAGAGTGGGGAGAGGGAGACAGGATAAATATTTACTTATAGAGAATATGCATATACGCATCTATTTTTCTGAACCAAATTATTCAAAATAAATATCTCCACTGATTTAGTTCCTTGAGTAAGGTCCCACATTTAATTTTCCCATACAAATGCAGTCTACACTGGGCTTCCATGTATATACAAAAGCCAGTGAAGAATGACCAGGAACTAGGCAAGTCATCTCCTTTGTTCTTTCCTTGTTCCGTTTCCCAGAACTCTTGGTACTGGGGTGATTTTAGGTCGATAGGTTAATATTCAAAAATACTTTTATACTCTGAGATCATTAACCTATTGGTACTAAAGTCTCCAGGACAGAGTTACCCTGAGCAAGAAGCAAATTTGGCCCTGTTGAAAGTCTAGCAGAACTTCAAGGGGGTGGGCATTTTTCTCAGAGAGATTAGACATTTCAGTCAACTGCATAGACAGTCACTAAGTACTATGTGTTCTATTTGTCCCAACTCCAGCCCATTAATTCTCCTTAAGTTGGCATTCTTCAACATTAGAAGTCAGGTGGCAATTAAATTTTAATAAAGAATGCTCTGATGTTGTTAAATGTGCCATGTCCTTCCAAAGATTCTGCCACATGTGAGTCCATGCTCCCAAAAAGATCATCTTTCTGGGTTTTGTTAGGAGTGAGTTACCTAAGACACAGCCTCTGTTTTGATCTTGATCTTTGACTTCACCAAAGCTAATAATTGACAAAGCAGCTCTGTTGAATTGTATTATCAGTTGTATGTGGCCCTCTGCCCATCACTAATCTTCAGATGTCTCCTGATGAATGAGATACTTAGTCATGAGGGAATGTGGAGCTCTCCTCTGTTGATGTATTACACTCATCCAACTGGAGAGGGTGGTGAATGTTGTTTGTTGGGCCTATTTTTATATCAACATACTCTGAAGAAAAAGTCAGTACAGAGTTTGCTCCATCCTTCCATCCTATCCTTCTCAGGAGACCTGTATAGCAAACTTACTGAGTCATATAAGCTATCACCGAAACAGTGTCAGTATTTAATACACTAAGACCACCATTCTCTTTGAAAATAAAAGAACAAAGGCCAAAGAGCCTAATGTAACTGTCTGTGATTCTGCAGCTACCTTATCGATGTGACAGGTAATCAGTGCCTGTATGACCAGAAGCATTGATAAGCAGAAGGAAGCCTCTTCAAACACTTTAGGGTGCACGTCTTCTCTTGTTTGCTTCTACATGTGAGATGTATGTGGCATAAATGTGACCTGCACAGCTGTTACCCGTGTCACCAACCAATAGATCATGGTATACTGGTATACTAGGTATTTGGGGGAAAATTTGCCAAGCTTCTTTAACTATGGAATTTGGTTATGGATACAGACTTTGAGCTCTGGGTTTCTGGAAATGACTCAAGTCAGTTCAGTGCCTCCTGTACAAGCATATGTGTTTGGATACCCGGCAGAATTAAATAACAATCTCAGTATGCTGGTACGCACCTGTGATCCTCGTGCTGAGGAGGCCCTGGCAGAAAAATCCCTGTAGTTCATTAGCCATCTTGTCTTGCTGAATTGGTGAGCTACAGGTTCAATGAGAGACCCTGTCTCAAAAAAAAAAAAAAAATAGGGAAGAGAATGATAGAGGAAGGTATGTGATGTCATATACACACACACACACACGTGAGTACATATCCATGCATACACAAATATGTACACATATACACACATAATATTTTTAAAAGAAAAAGAACACAGAGTCCAAATTCTGATCACTCAAGGTTGGATCCTTAATTCTGCCCCTCGCTAGTGGTGAGCCTTCTACTTCATTTTCTGAGCCTCCTTTTCATCATCTATAAAATGAAGTTAACAAATACACACCAGATATCTGTTACGGGGACTAAAGTAGAAAAGCCAAGACAAATGCTTAGACTGCTGCCTAGCAGTTTTTAGAATAAGTGTTAAATCTCCTCAGCTATTTATCTATAAAGAAGGAGATGGATCTTATATTCTTTAAGGCTCTATCTCAACATGAATACTTTATAATTAGGAAGCTGAGGAAGTTTCTATTTTCCCCTTCTATTATTAAGGTACGTGACATATTTCTTTTATACTCTACTGTTTTTCCTTAAAATGTGCATTTTCCCCCATCCAGTTTATTAGGAATAACTTACTAAGTTTCGCATAAGGGCAGTCAAGCACTTTGCCCCCTAAATGGTGAGTGAACTCTTACGATTTCTCAAAGGAGGGCCCATTTAGCCTGACAAATTAGAAGTCATAAATCATATTAAACATGGAGCTGGAAAATTAGAAGGCCTCCTAGCCTTATTTGAAGAGGCTTTCACACAGATCTAAGGTGAGTGAGTCAAGATCACAGCACCATTAGTTGTGGACTTCAAGAAGAAATGAGGTTTCTCATTTCAGCAAGACGAGATGGCTAATGAACTACAGGGATCTTTCTGCCAGGGCCTCCTCAGCATGAGGATCACAGAATGAGATCACAGTTTGTTTGTTTTTATCCTTTGCATGTCAAGAACCATACTCACAATGCAGTGCGGTTCAGGGCTGCCTGGGGCCGCAGTCCTAGCCTCTCTACCAGTCTTCTTTGGTGGTTTAATAGTAGAGATTTGACAAGTCCCTCAGTTTTCACCAAGAAGACTACAACTACATTTTTATTTGAACATTTATTTTCTCAGGTGCCACTCCTTATCCCCCACTGTTCAGAAATTAACAGCCAATAGGGAGCTACAAACATAAAGTTTTCTAGGAGCCAAACCTTCAGACTTAACCAACATAATGTCTACATCTCATTCTGTCAACAGCATAACTTTGATGTCCTTACCTCCAGTTATACTAAGCTCATCAGGGAATTCATACTAGGGTTAGGAATGTGTCTTCCTGGAATATCTATTAGTTTTGCTCACAGCGTGCTGTCAGGTATGTGTGTGCATAGAATACCTCTTGTAACATTCCTGTCTTTGTCTTTTCCACAAGTAAGCCAACAAAATCCTAATGGTTTCTCCCAGAAGAAAACAGTTATACCCAACTCAAAAACCTGCTTCTATATTCAGTACTTTTAACCACTGTTTCTCATAAATACTAAAATCTATGCTTTATCTCTAGAGCCTTTAAGATGGCAGTTTGTCCTCTCCATAAAAATGATGTCAGTTTTCCAAAACTAGAGATAGGACCAAGCTGGAATCCATGTCTTTTGGCAGTAGTGTTCTGTGGATGGACTCCATTGCTATTTTCTGTGCAGTTCCAAAACCTCTTAGGTCAGGACCAGATGCCGGTTTGGTGCAAGATGAAACCAGGGCATGCTCTAAGACTAAGTTGCTCCTAAGTCTGAGCAAAATAACTGGGTTGTATTTATCCTTACGATGCATGGATTTGAGCATATCTAAGACGGTTAGATGGGGTGTGCTGAAGGGTTCTGCAAAAATTAATTTTGCCTAATTATCCTGGATTTGTTTAACCTCTTCGAGTATCATTATTGATGAGAAAGGTTTTATCCAATTGAGGAATAATGGCAGTATAGTTTGAGTGTAGTCACCTTCAGTTGACTGACTGGGTATGTACATTTTGTCAGTGCAGTTTCCAATCAGTGTCTTTGGTGGTGGGGAAGAAACTGGGGCACCCTGCAGACGGCTAGAAGCTCTTCTTTGGGTGGTAGGGAAATGGCCGGCACACTGCAGAGGGCTGACTGCTCATTGCCAAGTCGGGTTGTGTTTTGCATGGCCCTTGGACTTCCAGGAAGGAACAGCAGCAGCACCATTCAGTATTGAGTTGAGTTGTTAATGTTGATTCCTCTCATAGGTCCACAAAAGGTGGCTCCGATTCCTCCCTTTCTGAGCCAAGGCCAGCGCAGTCAGGTCGAGCCTTCCTGTTCCGAGTTCTCCGGGCAGCTCTCCCGCTTCAGCTGCTTCTGCTGCTCCTGATCGGGCTTGCCTGCCTCGTACCCATGTCGGAGGAAGACTACAGCTGCGCCCTCTCCAACAACTTTGCCCGATCATTCCACCCCATGCTCAGATATACAAACGGGCCTCCTCCACTCTGAACCAAGAAGATATTATCTGTACAAGGGTTGACTGAATGAGAAGGACTGGGCCAAAGGCAACCCAAGGCTTTTGGAGAGGATCTTGATCTTGGCAGAAGTACTTAATGTGACAATTTCAGATCTCCTCCATATCCTGCATGTGGAGATCATGCCTTTGGGGGTGGATGATAAGTGGCTGGAGGAGACCAGACAGAAGGTTTGGGAATGGTGTTGGCGACTAAGTTAAGGTGGTGCAGAGTTCCCTGGATCCATGAAATCTGGGTCTTTGGCCCGTGGGATGCCTAGCCAAGGGCGCCAGGGGACCATCTGGGCAGCTTTCCTGTGGTGCTGCTCCATCCCCCCAGAATACACGCCCTCCCAAGCACCATGTCAGTATCATACAATCTACCAAGCAATGCTGAATACATGTTAAAACCTTGTAACAAACCATTTTTAAGAGCTTATATGGCAGCTTCCTGTTTATGTTGTGTTCCCTTGGGGCATGATCTTCTAACCTTCGCTGTAGAAGCACAAGCTGTAAATCTAAAAGGCACTTTTTAAAAAAGGTATAAAGAAAACCTAGATGTAATAAATATCATCATGGAAAGCTTTATGTGGAAAAAAGATGAATGTTATAGTATAAAAGAGATATTTATGTATGTACAGTTTGCTAAAGCCAAGTTTTGTTTGTATTGTTTGATTTGCATTTATTATAGATATGGTAAAATATTTCTACATCTCTGAGTCTTTTCTTCTAACAAAATGACTTGAATTTTCATTATGCAGTAGCAATGGGTTAGGATGCAACTGAAATTATATGTTGTGGCTAGATCATATTGCACATGTAGCAATGCAATTTACACTGTAATAGAATGATTTGATGTAGTTTTAAACAGAAGTAAAAAGAAAAAACTTTCAGCTCATAGAACCTTATCCCAAGAACAAATCACTTTTTCTAAATGAGACAATGCAACAGATATATTCTGTGACTAGCCATGTCTAATTGCTATTGCTCCAGTGGTCAATATAATTAAAAAGAAAGCTCAATTGTCACAATCACTGCCTTAAAAGAATAACACATTTCGGTTTCCTCTGGAATGAAAAATGGTTCTTGCTACTTAAATACATAGCTAGCAAACAATTCACATAGCTACCCTGAAAACTAGAAAAAATGCTTTACAGCTTCTCTCGTGTCTCAAGTGTCTCACACACATTCCATCCTTCCTCACCACCTAATGTTACTCTCTTAGTTTCCTTTCTAATTTCTTTGTCTCACCCACTCTTACACCTTTTGTTTTAAATGACTGTAGCTAGAACATGAGGCTACACTGAAAGAAAGGAATAACTAGCAGAAGTGCAGAGAAATCCAGAGGAGTCTCTTCTGTGTGGCCAGTAGAATCTTGGATTCCTGTGTCCTCTTAAACTCTCTTCTCTGCTCCCTTTGCACAGTTGGAAAAGCCTCTTAACATTCCTGTCAGAGACCCCTTCTCCCGTCCACCCCAAGGGTGTACATGGCCACACGCTTCTTCTTAAACACAGTGTTACTCAGATCCCTTCTTTCCCACAAACCCTTCTGTTAGTCCTTTGCTTCCAGGTAAGGTACAGTTTTTGTCTGTTATTCATGTTTGAATACAGAAGATGCCAGCATGTCTGGAATCCCACTCATCAGGCTAATCAGGAGGACTGAGAACTGGAAGTCAGCTTGGGGCTACATAGCGAGATGCTACCTCAAAAAAGTAAAAGGTTGAGCCAGGCATGGCAGTACACATCTTTAATCCCAGCACCTGGGAGGCAGAGGTAGGCAGAGCTCAGTGAATTTGAGGCCAACCTGGTCTACATAGTAGTTCCAAGCCAGCCAGAGCTATATGATGAGACCTTGTCTCAAAAATATTTGTCTTTCATTCTCCCCCCATGACCTTGCATACTAGTCGCCCTCACAGAATCATTTGATGTACACATCAGTTTATCAAAAATTCAGTAATTTTAGGAGGAACTTATAAAACTTTTTGGCAATTGAAGGATCCAGTGAGCTGAGTGCATGCTCCTAAATGACAGTGGGTACTGGGTGCTGCTGCCTACCCTAAGAATTGAAAGGGACAGCTTCCCACATACATTTATGGCCCTTGGCCTTCTCATTGCTTGTGTCCCTGTTTTGAGTTTATAGACCCTGCCCTAAATAAAGTATTTAGACTAAACTGAAGCCCTTGAAATTCCCTGAGGCTGTCTTCTGGCTAACTCTAGGATACCATGGTTCAGTAGATTAAGTTTTATCTTAACCAGGGTTTTTCTGGGGGCTTTGTAAACTTACCACCACCCGGGACTCACTTCGGATCTTTTCATCCGCCCCTGGCGTGGGGCCTCGGAGCAGCCATTTTAGACACCTGCCTCTTAGTCTCACCACTTCTCTCTTCTCACATAAACAGCTCACAAGCTACCTCCTACTTGAAGAATATGCTGGCCACTTCTAGACCATACTGAAGACTTCCCTGCACCGAACTTTCTCCAGGTGGCATTTCCAGCTTGACTGCTGTGCCTTCTATTGTCAGGCAATTTCTGTCTTATTTCCCTGGGATAGCCCCAGGAATGCTGTTATTTTTAAAAGAAGGAAAATGTAGAAATGTCCTTTCCAGCTGCTTTTGGAGAGATGGCCAACAGTCCGTCACTCACAGCTGAAGAGGTCCCAGATCTGAGACAGGTTGCTCCTTGGGCTTCTTTCCTCCCCACATGACCCTCCCTGTTGCCCCTGCATGGAGCAGGGCCCTGGCCTCCAGCTCAGTGCAGCTCTTCTAAGCCAGTGAGCTGCACTCTAAGGCAGGAGTGGCGGAGAAGGCAAACTTGAGAATACAGAGGCATCTCTTCTCCACACCCACTTAACTCACTTCGGGCGCCTCACTTCACTTCCCGTGCCTCTCCCATCATGGACGAACCCACTGTTAAGTATGTCACAGAAACCAAAGCAAACATTTTCCCATGCTGGTAATCAAATCCAGGGTTTTGCACACACTAAGCACACACTATCACAGAACCACAACCCAGACCTTGCAGATAGAAAAAATAATGGTTTTAACTAAGAAAAATTTGAGAATACAGTCCAATGTCTTTCTAAAACTCCATGAAATACCCAGTGGGATATGTGAAATGCACTTCCATGAAATGTTTAAAGTCTGGACAGCACATTGGATGAAGAAAGAAGAAGCCTGTTGAATGAGTCCTGGGGCCAATAGGCCATGACCTTCTCTAGCTGATGGCTTGGCCAGCTGAGCACCACCACACCCTGTGACAAGTGAGCCCAGAACCTCTGCTCTGAGCCCTCCCTGCTAAGTAGCTGCTGAGGACAGGGCACAGGGGCATCAAGTGGTTACCCTGGAAACAGAGGTGGTCATCAAAGACTTAGTGGAAGGAATGGGTGTAGCTGAAGATATGAAGGAGATTCAGTGATAGCATTGGAATCACATTTCTGCAGTCAGGAGCTCACCCTCGGCCTGGAGAGGGGCCTGCCATTCCAAGTGTGTGTCAGGAGAGCAAGAGCATAGGATTGGTGATGGGATGTGCAGGAAGAGGAGCTGTTAGCAAAGGTGAGCAGGGTGGGGAAATGAGGAAAAGAAGAAGGGATAGGAAATGAGAGACCAGAGGCTCCAAACAGTGACTTCAGGAATCCAGCGAGCGATGACTGGCTTTCAGGAAAATGATGCTGGAGGAGCAGGATTCGGAGGTCTGGAAGGAGGAATTAGCAGCATTCCTCTTACTTAAGTAGTAAGAAAAGCCACTTAACCATGCCTCTGAAGGAAACTGAGCAGTCAGTCACTGAAGAAAGGCAGGTGAGGACAGACTTAATTAACAGTCTATCTGTGACCTGGGGCCTATAGCAAGACGTTATGGCCTCAGCATTTTATTGATGAGCCATATAAAAGAGTAGAGCGAAAAGAACAGTAGGGTGTGGGGATTTAGGGAAGCCGGCCACAGCTACTTAAATAGAACATTGGAGAGGCTGACCTGGGTGTACCCGAGGACAGTTTGACAGCTTCTTTCCTCTGTGGTTGCCTGACCACCTCCACTATCACCCAACAGCCATGGGGAACTGTACTGCAGTTCAATAGCCCAAGCATTGTGAATAGATCAAGCATAGACTGAGATAGACAGAGTGTAGCCCATGCCTGCTCTGTGGGTGGAATGGCTCCAGCCTCCTACAGAGTCAAGTCCCAGCTAGGACCTCTAACTTCCTGTTCATTGCCCATCCATGGCAGTCCCCGAGGAGTCCTTGACCTGCAGAACAATCTGAATCTTCACTGTTTAGCTCCTGAAACTTGTGATCAAAGTCAAGGATGAGACCAGGAGTACAACAAAAACATGATCAAATGCAGGCGGGGATGGAGACAGATTCTATTCGGTGCATCTTTATTTTCAGGAAACAAATTTCCTCTCCTTTTCATTTAACACCTGGCTTATGATAGGGCAAGGTGCAATCTTGAAAAATAAGACTCTGTAGAAAGAGAGGCTGGCAGGGTGATTTACAAGCCTGGAGACAATTTTCTGCTTAGTCATATGAGCAGCAAGGTGCCAATTCGGGTTGTGAGAGGAGATGTTCAGCTGAGTGGTTGCTGCAATTTTAGATTTAATAATATAGTGTGGTAACTCTCGCTATCATACCTCCAGCCACCCAGATATAATGTAATTTTAAAAGAATGACTTGTATTCTTCAGTCCCTAGCTCACCATTTCCCCTGCAGAGTTGTATAGTATCTACTAGGAAGACACAGAGAGGCCTGCCTTGGAGGAGAACCTGTCTCTGTTGTATAAGAAAAACAGAATCAACAGAAGGCTCTTCCTGGAGTCCGTGCTGAACAGCTTCTTAAGACACAGGGCTGGGAAGTTGAAAATGGCTGCGAAAACAATGATACTCTGCCAACAAGCTGCCAACTGAGAGCCTTTAGTCAGATCCGAAGAAGCTGGGTAGACTTGGATATGATCTTCCTAAAACATGAAGGTCATGGAAAAATCAACTAAATTTGCAAATTCTTTAACCTAGTCCCTCATACAAGCATGAGAACACAAGTGAACTTAAAGTCACAATCATATCAAAGTCTCCCCTAAGCTGTGATGTAGGTGATGGTATCTGACATCGTACACCATCTTAAAGACATCCAGAGCTCCCTTCTGAAGATGGTATCAGTCTCAAAGATGGCCCCCAGGCCAGACCTAAGTCTGGCCAAACACTGTCTTCATACAGTTGCTGGGATCATAAGGTGAAGCTTCCCAGGAGTTGCCCAGATCAATTGTGGCCCCAGGGATCCAACTCAGCCCTAAACTATACTTCCTGACAGGAAGCCTGAATAGCCCACCTCCCATCACTGGTCCCATACCTTCCTACAGGATGTTCAGGCTGACAGGAACACAGGGATGTCAGGGGCCAGGATTTCCAAACAACTATGGGTGTCCCCTGCAATGTTATACCTGTACCACATTCACATTCACGGCAGACCGTGCTTCCCAGCCACCACCTGGCCCAGAGAGCTCCATCTCAGATACCCTTTATTTACTCTGCCTAACCGGCCACAGTTACAAAAGGTGTGAGCAAGTTCCTACCCCTCCCCATGACTCAATGTCAGCGTCATCCAATAATAACTTTTCATAAGTCTGGATTTTTAATCTCTACTCTGTCCTGTGCATTGACCTATCTATGCCATGGAATTTAGACTCTCCGTGGAAATGAATCTCTGCACATGTCTGTGAGGAACTTCCTAAACTAGGTTAATTGAGGAGAAAAGACCCACCCTAAATGTGCATGGCCCCATTTCATTGCCTGGGGGCGTGGATGGAATAAAAGGAGAAAGGCATTGAAGTACCGGACTGTTGATGCAATGCAACCAGCAGCCTCAAGCTCCTGTCACCATATCTTCCAACCAGGACAGAATATGTCCTTGAACGCTGAGCTCAAATAAACCTTTCCTTCCTTAAGTTGCTTTTGTCAGGTATATAGTCACAGTAACAAGAAAAGAAACTGTTCTACCACCCATTGCTGTTTGTTGTTTTGGTTTACTTTGCTTTGCTTTGTTTGAGACTGGCCTTAAACAACTTGCTCCTCTGGCCTCAGCCTCCAGATTGAGAGGACACAGGCATGCACCACCACACACAGCTTCATTGTTCCAATTCATAGCAGTAGACAGCATAACTGATTATGGTGGTAATTTACACATCTAAGATATGTGTAGTAAAGCATAAATAACTGCTAAGAATAAATTAATGTGTATTGTAACTACATATATTATAGTATATTAATAATGGTTTGGATTTTAATACATCTTATAGAACAAGCCCCATTTCTTTCTGCATATGTGTCCATTTCAAAGGTTGACTAATTTTTTATTTGTGTGTATGCGTGTGCTTGTCTATATGTATGCCATTTGTGTGCAAGTGCCCAAAGATGCCAGGAAAAGGTGTAGTTCCTGGAACTAGAGTTACAGGTGGTTGTGAGCTGTTTGATGTGGGTGATGGAACTAAAACTAGGTCCTCTATAAGAACAGTAAGAGCACTTAAGCACTGATCCATCCATCTCTCTAGTCCCAGGTTATTTTTTTTTATAGTCAACCATTTTAATTACAAAGATATTATTTTCTAAAGAGAAATTGACAATTTCCTCTCTTTTGATCAACATTCCATTTTTATTCAATTTTATGTACCTTCCTGTGCTTTCTTTTAAAATTTTTATTGGGGGGGGTGGAGATTGTGTATGTGTGTTTAAGTGTGTGTTGAGATCAGAAGATGGCACTGGATGCTCTAGAGGTGGAGTTACACATGGTTGTGAACTACCTGACTTGTGTGCTGGGACCTGAACTCAGGTTCTCTGTAAGAGCAGCAAGCACTGCTGAGCCATCTCTCCAGCCCTATTTTATGGTTGTGTTTCTCTTATTCAAACAATTTATATTATTCTATTATTTTTTTTAGTTAGTGTACAATGTAATTAATTTCATTTTGACATTTTATGCTTATATATCATTGGAGCTGGGCGTGGTGGTACATACCTTTAATCCCAGCACTCAGAGGCAGAGACAGATGGATCTCTGTGAGATTAAGGCCAGCCTGGTCTATATAGTGAGTTCCAGGCCAGCTGGGGCTACAGAGAAGCCCTGTCTCCAAAACAAAGCAAAACATATATGTCATTGTACATTTCGTGTTGGGCCTGGCCTCCCGACATGCCTTTTTCCCTGTTAGATTCCCAGCTAGGAACTAGCTTCAGTTTGTCAGCTGCAGCTGCAGAGGACAACTTGACCTTTAGAGGCCTAACCACAACTGTTAACCAGGTGTGGTCTGAACCAGGTGTGGTCACATACTCGGAGGATGCTCCCTGGGGGCCTGAACCTTTGTCCCCTCCCAAAACCCTCCATGGAGCTTCCTGCAGTACATCACTGGCATCTACTGGGTGTATATATATTGAGCATGTTGCTGGAATAAACCGGAAGCTTCCCCACCATTTTTGGTGTCTGTGTTGTGTGTGTCTTGTGTGTCTTATGTGTTTGTATGTCTTGTATGTCTTGTGTGCCTTTCATTCCTCAGCCCTCGCCGGATAGACTCGGGCATAGTTGTAGCGCCAGACCACTACATTTCATCCCTATTTTCTCCTCATTATGCTCCTTTGTCTCTTCTTGTTCCTCCTTCAGGCCTCCTTCTGCTTTTGTGTCATTCATAGACAGATAGATGATATATAGATAGACAGACAGATATACTACATATGTTCCCCTCCTCCCTCACATAAGACCCTTCCTCTCAGAAGGTAGTCATTTCCTACTTTGATTTTATATAGAGATGTATAATATGTAATATATATGTATGCATATATTTAAACCCATTCATGTCTCAGGGACCATTGCAGGAGAGGGGTGGAAAGATTGTAAGACCTAGGGGAAGGGTGCATGCCATAAGGAAACAGTCTTACTGGCTCCTGGGAACTTGCTCATATAAACTTACAGCAACGGTGTTAGCATGCACAAGACCCATGAATCTCAAGCAGTCAAAACCCATCATAGAATTGGAGAAATAGGCAGGAGGCCATAAATCTGGTGAGAACTATTGGCAGTTGATCACTGCTGGGTGAGGGAGCCTTGATCTTCTTTAAGGGAGTGATTCTAGACAGACTGACCTAGCTCCAGTAAATGAACTCACACCAATGGATATCTGGGTACACAAACTTGACTTGATATATGACAAAATACATGAAGTCCTGAGGGCGGGCTACAGGGAGATGTAGATAGGCAAGGGAGCCTAAATACGATTGAAATGGATTATATGAAATCTTCAAAAACTCAATTAAAAGGTTGTTTTTTAAATCTAGGGTTTTAAAATATATATTTTATTTATTATTTTCACTTTATGTATATATCAATGCATTCATGTCATGCAGTGCCCATGGAAGTCAGAAGAGGGCATCAGATTCCCCTGGAGCTGGAGATAGAGATGGTTGTTAGCCACCATATAGGTGCTGGAAATTGAACCCAGGTCCTTTGCAAGAGCAGCCAGTGCTCTTAACTACTGAGCCATTTTTCCAGCTCCTAAAATCTAGGTTTTTGCATACGAAAGAAAACATGTAATGTTTTCTGAATCTGGAATATTTCACTTAAAATGTTCTCCAGCGATTTTCCTGCCAATGCCATAATTTCATTTTTTGCTGCTGAATAAAACATCATTGTATACATATATCACATATTCTTTTTTATCCATTTGTCTTTGATGGACATCTAGGTTGTTTCTAAATCTCCCTCTTTACACATTTGTAAGTTTAGGACTATCTTTATTATTTCATGATTTATATTTTAACTTATCTGCACCTATATTCTTCTATATATTCATCTTCACTGTTATGAATAGCTCAGTATTGCCTATCATGATGTGGGACATCCAGATAGCAAAGTGGTTACTATAGCAAAGCAAATTAACATTGCTATCATCTCCCATAGTTACTTTCTATGTGACAGAAACAGCTAAACAACGTCCCCAGCGCAGTATAAATCTATTAGCTTTCCTCCTGATGGAGAACATTAGCTCTTGAAATGTGTTTGTCTATGTGTCTGATGTTTTGCATCTTTCAGCCTGCATCTCCCCATTTTCATCCTCATCTGCCCAGTGTATTTCATCTCTGGTTATTTACCACAGTGTGGAAGGGGCTGAAGGACCTTATGCTAACTGGAACAGATGAATGTCATTTTTCCCTCCTTCCTTCCTTCCTTCCTTCCTTCCTTCCTTCCTTCCTTCCTTCCTTCCTTCCTTCCTTTCTTCCTTCCTTCCCTCCCTCCCTCCCTCCCTCTCTCTCTCTCTCTCTCTTTCTTTCTTTCTTTCTTTCTTTTGACAGGGTCTTACTATATAGCCCTGGCTGACCTGAAATTCTCTGTAGACCAGGCTCATAGAGATCTGCTTGCCTCTACCTCTGGAGTGCTGGGGTTAAAGGCAAGAGCCACCATGCCCAGCCAGTATTGTTTTTCAGCAGTTGCTTTCTTCCTGGTGTTTGCTGATAAGCAATACTGCTATAAACATTCTCTTCTTAGTGCAGAGTCACTAAAGCAAAAGATACTCTAACTGCTACGTTTAAAAATATTCTGCCTTAGCACCTCTGAAAAACTTATGATGACTGACAACCTCACCCCCAGCGGGTGTGAGTCTACTTTTCCTTGAAGCATCAGTATGTTGAAACAGTGGTTTTCAAACTACAGAGTCATCTTCCAATTTTTTTATGTTCGTATTCTGCATATCAGAATCTCAAGGAACTTAAAAAATTTAGAGCTCCAAGCCACACCTCTAACCAATCAAATCCTGCTCACTAGGGATTCATGTTTGTTTAAAACTACTTTGTCATTTTCCAGAAGAATAGACAGTTGTCCCCAAATCAATCCGGAACAAAACACAAATGCCTCTTGTTATTACTGTTTGTTTAGCAACCTAGATATCAGTCAGCAGGGGGCTTGTTGAATGAATTATATTGCACATTTAGTATTTACTATCATGCAGGCATTTTTTTCTATTTTGAAATTTTATGTACTGTAATTGTGTGTGTGCGTGTGTGTTTGTGTGTGTATGTGTGTGTGTGTGTACAGTGTGTTGTCAGGGTCTGCATACCTTATTGTTCGTGTGTGTGTGTGTGTGTGTGTGTGTGTGTGTGTGTGTGTGTAAGTCAGAGGACAACTTTGAGGACAGTTCTCTCCTTCCATCTTTATGTGGGTTCTGGTCTGGGATCAGTTCAGGTCTTCAGACTTATGCAATTAGTGCTTTTACCTATGGAGCCATCTTTGCTGATCTTGTGTTTTAATGTTTTATTTATTATTATTATTTTATGTGTGTGAGTGTATTGCCTGCATGTATGTAAGTGATCCATGTCATGTAATGCCCGTAGAGGCCAGAACACAGTGTCAGATCCTTGGAACTGGAGTTATGGATAGTTGTTAGCCACCATGTGGGTATTGAAACTGAACCTGGGTCTTCTGCAAGAGCAATCAGTGCTCTTAACCACTGAACCATGTCTCCAGCCCCTGCTGGCCCTGTTTTAAATGGGATTGATCTAAATGTATAGATTAGGGAGGATGCCCACTATATATTACTAAATTCAACAAGATATAGAATAAATTTATATCATATGATTCTAATTTTGTAGAGAAACCCTGTGGGCATGTGTGTTTACTAACTATACAAAACAAAGACGTTTGTAGAGACAATAATGGGATACAAGGCTTGACAGTTTGAAGCCACATACAGAAAAAACATTTTAATTATTTTCATTACTTAAATTTCACAGGGAGTATAATTTGATTTTTTTTGATCCAAGGTGCTGTGATAACAATGATAAATTTAAAAGATGCTTTTATTCTTACATTAGGAGATACTTGACTTTTCAATTTACAAAAAAAAATCATACGTTCCAAATAAAGAATGAAGGTCATCTATCAAAACTGACAGAATGCTAACGATTGACTTGGCTCTAGGTGCTCACTTGGTTACATAGTTGGTTTCATGGTAGAGGATCGGAGTGGATAAAAGGATAGATGTGTGATAAGAAGGCTCACTGACCAGGGACTTGCTGGGTCCCTGGGGAAGAGCTCCCCTGGGAGAGATGTCCCTATGAAATTCATCTGGTCAAAAAAATTCAGAACTCCTTAAATTACCACCACCACTTCGAGTCATCTACCTGCAGGTAAAATCAAGTATCAGAGACAGTCTGACACCCCCTAAGTGACTCTAGTGGGCAAAAGCAGAGATGCTGGAAGTGGCTCAGAAGTCAGAAGTAGCATCTCCACATGCCTCTCTTCCCTGACACAGGAACCAAGACTCAGCCTGCTTTGTTTTTGCCTTGGAATCTGCTCCTACTCAACTGACTCCCAGCCTGGCTACGATGAAGCTTAGCTGACCACCTGTCATGTATACCTCTCCCTGACCTCACCTAAGGGGTAGGGGTGAGAAAACCAACAGGGGATAGATAATTTGGATGCTGATAAAGCCCTTCTTGTCCATGTCTACACCAAGAAGCCCAAACTCTCAGCTCCTAGCTCAGTCACTCTTGGTTGTGTAGCTTGAGCAAGCTACTAAACCTTTCCGGCCCTCAGCCGCCTCCTCTATAAAATGGGATTGTAATAGTTTGTTGTGAAAGCTAACTGAGTTAATGTTCATGGGGTGTTGGAATAGTGCAAGAGACACACTAAGGGATAATCTTGCTATTTCATTACTATTTCCTCTAGTTTTGAATTGATTTTGAAAATGGCTAATGGGAGATATCTCATCTTTTTACATTTTTAAAACCCTTTTTCAGGGGCTGAAGAAATGGCTCAGTGGTTAAGATCACTGGCTGCTCTTCCAGAGACCTAGCATCCACATGGCCCCTAACAACACCATCCTCAAATTGAGTTCCAAGGGAATCTGACACTTTCTTACCTCCACAGGAACTACAAGACATGAATCAATATACATGAAAACAATCCACTCCTACACAAAACATAAATGAAGATTATAAACAAAACCTTTTCAGGGAAAAGTCTCTGGATGTTACCTACATAAATTTTTTGTTGTAGCTGAAATAACAAAGACGTGGGATCGGCCCTCTTTATGAATCTGTCATGGCAAAGTGTGGTCTCATTCACCATGTGCGCAAGGTCTCAGGAAGTTCTATATCTTGGCATCTTGACAGCCCTGCTGGAGGCTCAGGCAGCAGCAATCAAAATCAGAGGGCATCCACCCAGTGTGTGCACGCACGTGGAGGCCCTTTCTGGGCCTTTCGGATGTGCTGCCAGTAGGCACCACCTTCCTGGACTCGGACTCAGACTATGTAGAGGGAGTTTGTGGCTACATAACCCCCGACAAAGACAGATCTACAGCATACATCAGGACAGCCTGTATTCATATTTATGGGCCCTTGAGCTAAGAATGTATTTTAACCATTTCAAAGAGCTATAAAACAGACACTCTGCCTAAAACACTTACTGAACTTTACAGTTAGGTGACCTGTGAGGCAGAGTTTCCCAAGACACTCCCCATTAGCAGCAACAGGATCCTCAGGTCCTTCACAGTGTCAGAATGGGTCTCAGAAGAATCAGCTGCACACCCCCACCTCCATGTGAGTGCCACTTGGGGAATTCCCAGGTACTTCCCTGAAAACACTTCCAAGGGCTCTCTCAAGAAAGCCTCCTTTCCTTCCCCATCCCTATTCTGGATTCTGTGGAGGCAGGGTAGGGCTTTAACATGGCTTTTCAGAACAGACATGGCATTTGAGCTCATGAACAATAACAGCAGAGGACGCTTTGGCCACTTGCAGACTGCCTTGCTTATCTCCTGCTTGGGCACCTGCTGACTCGGCAGCCCTGGTTGTTCCCTCAGCTAGTGCTGGTCTCTCTACAGAGCCGCTGTCTCAGGGCTGTGCACATCCCACTTACAAAGGGGACACACATGTGGAATGTCAAGCAACAAACTCATAGAAGCTGAGAACAGAGTTGGGAAGGGTGGGTCAGATGTGAGGGGGGAGAAGCAAAGCGGACCAAGAAGGGATAAGCTTAAATTTTTAGTTTTGTTTTCACTTTGAGATCTATTGCACAGCATGGTGAATACCACTAATACTCTTAAGACTGTAAAGGTTAGTATCACCAATGTTCTCATTAAAAGGGATTTGTATGTGAAATTGTATGGCTACACATTGTATTTGAGTTCTCTAGAAGAATGGAATCAATAGAAAATGTAGACAATTATAGTTTATACATATTTTATTATGTATGTATGTATATGGATATAGAAGTGGCTTGTTAGGCTGTCATTTATACAGTTTCAGAGAAACCAATGATGTAGTGCCAGACTTAGACTAAAGTTCTGGAAGTTGCCTGGAGCCACTGGTGTGGGTCTATGGAAAAGACTCTGGACTCAAATGACCATGGGTAAAGGCAGCAGCAACAGACACACATGTTGGTGAGAGCGGAGCTTGCACAGGCTGGAGGGCTTCTTCCTCCTTTGACTTTTGTTCACCAGAACCTGTCTGCCCAGCAGAGCTCCCCACATTCAGAGCAAGCCTCTTCTTTAGTTCCTTGATCCACGTACCAATCTTCTCTGGAAAAGTCCTCACAGACACATCCCTGGGCTCTGCTGATTTCCTAGGCATTTCTTGATTCAATCAAATTGACAGTGATAAGAGCAGGAGATAGAAAATGGCTAGGCAGTCTAGGGTAAAGACCGCAAGAGAGAAATGACCAGTTTCTTTTCCTGCTGAGAACTAGAAATTCTTCAGATCTGCCAGTAAACTTGTTCCCACCTGAGACTAGAGCTATCCAATCTAAAGATGTCTCTGGCCCCATTATAGCCAGAGGCTGGGGAGGCCAGTAAGGAGAGGTTGGTTTTTCCTTTTTTTTTTTCTGAAATAGTACACAGTCCTTGGAAGATAAGCTGAGGATGTGACCAGGACCTCCTGACCAGGACCTCAAGGGACTTGGATGCCTTGGATGCTTGGAATGAGAACTGGACTGACCAGCTCATCTTCCTCCAGCCCCTCCCTCCACTAAATCCAGGGAATGAGACTCAGTGGGATCCCATTACCTGAGACACTCCTGCTGTAGGGAAGCTTTGTGCGCTCTCTCTCTCTCTCTCTCTCTTTCTCTCTCTCCCCCCCCTCCCCTCCCCTCCAATAAAACTTTCCTTTTTAAAACTCACTCTCTGTGGTCCATGAATTTCATTTTTTGAATTTACCAAGAACAAGAACCTAAATGCCTCTGGCTTGAGGTGGTTTTGGTGGCCAATGAGTTTCCGGGACCCTAGCCTCTCAAGCTCAGCACAACAGAGTCAAGAAAGGCTCCGTCAGTCTCAAAGACACCCTGAAACCTCTGTATCATTTGTGGTGCATTGACGGGGAACTGAAAGGAGGTGAGTGCATGGACCACCCTCTATTTCTCTAACTCTGCCTTCTTCCATCTTCCCACCTTCCTCAGCTACAGGCAGGAAGCGTGCTCCGCCCTGCTTTATCTCCTAGTTCTCCTCGGCATCTCTCTTTTTGCTTTTGGCTCGGGAACTAGATGCATTTATCTGAGACTAGCTAGATAGGTAGATGTATGTAAGGAGCCCTGAATCTCATTTTCTCCTTCCACCACTTGTGGGGTCAAGAGCTGGAAAGGGTGTGTGTTTCATAGGATATTGACCATGGCTTGTGATTGACTGAGGCATGAAACTGAGGTTTGCATCAGGGGAGGAAAGATCTTGTATTAATGAAAGAATTGAGAGACTTTTTACACCAGGTGTCCAGACAGAACTAGAGCTTTGTGATGACTGGACCTGGGAGGTCCACATGGATTCAGGGCCCCTCAGGACTGAATTTAGGGAAAACACAGATCTGGGACTGTGCAAGATGTAAGACAAATGCTGTTGGCGATATTATAGCAACTGCTGGTGGTAACTACAGCAGTCCAATTTTAATGGTCATAAATGGCAGAGGATGGAAACATTGACTCCACTGGGTCCTAATGTCCACCCTCTGTCTAATGTTCATTGACTTGGTTTTTCTTTGGCAGAGACAGACTGCCCCATTTGATATTTTCTGTTCCATTGCACCCTAGGTTGGCAACTCTTTTAAAAAGGACAATTCATCCTCAGGGTTGTCAGCCTCTTACCTAGACTAAAATTGTAATACGGACTGATGTTTGGGGGATACTAAGGCTCAACCTACAAGTAAGTATAGATTCCATCTGCTACCTCATATGACATACAAAATTAATCAAGGAAAATGCAGAAATAATCCATTGAGGTCCCAGGGCATTAGAGTCACATAGGTAAGAGTGAATAATTCCGAACAGACTCCCCCTTCTTTAGGGTCATTAGTAAAGAAAAAGAGGATACAGGTAAACCAGGCCACGTCGATGTGGGATAACTAAATTGGCAGGGTCGGCTTTTGTCATGGTCGCTCATGCAAAAGGATGAGAGAATCTCTGGAAGATGCTCTGGAGAAGGAGACAAAGATTTTGGGAGACGTTCTAGAACGTCTTCTTTTGTCTTACAGATGGGCAGCCATTTGTCTTCAAGGAAGGCTCCTGTGTCTTCAACAAAGGCTCCCCTAGACCATATCCTTACCCACTGGGATCTCTTCCATCCATGGGCTTTAAGAAAGGAACACCTGAGATTTTTCTGTACTCAGGCCTGGCCTGGATTTAAACTGGAGAATGTAGAAAAATGGCCTCCAGAGGGAAGTATTAATTTCAATACAATTTTACAGCTAGATTCATTTTGTAAAAAAAAAAAAAAAAAGGTAAATGGATTGAGGTACCTTATGTGCAGGACTTTTTACTGTAAGAGACAATCCAGATTTGTGTAGGGAGTGTTATATCAACTTGGCACTCTTGGCTACCTTCAGACCTGAGGCCTCCCAAGCTACTAAAAACCTCTCACCCTTAGAACAGGAAAAGGTTTCTCAGCCTTCTTGTCCTCTCTACCTTGAGTATTCAGAGCCAGTCAAAGCCTTTAGAGCTCCTTCTCAAATATATCCCTCTCTCTTGCCACTCAGGAGACAGGCATTGACCAGATGGGGAGACCCACGGGAGACCCACGCGGGCGCATAATCCCTTTTCCTTACAGGATTTGAGACAGATAAAAGCTGACCTTTAAAATTTTTCAGAAGACCCAGACAGGTATATCTCAAGGTCTTCAAGGGACTTACTCAATCCTTTGAGCTAGTGTGAAGGATGTAATGTTATTCCTAATACAGACCCCTCCCCTGAAATGACTGCTACTTTGCAATCTGTCAAATATGCAGACCAAGTTTATGAAATGAATATGAATAGAAACACCCCACTCCACCCCTACCCCTCGACCCCATCCCTGTAACAGTGAAAATTCAAGTGCAAATAGAAAACCAGTTTCCAACAAGGGAGACAGGCAGTCCCACAGGATGATCCCCACTGGGACCCTGATGGTCCCCTGGGAGAATGGAGAAGGAGACCCCTTCTGTCTTGTGTTTTAGAGGGGCTCCAGCAAACTAGCCCTTAAATTATTCTAAGTTGTCTCAGGTTACAAAGGAATCTAAGGAAACACCTTTAGCTTTTCTAGATAGGCTGAGAGGGGACTTTGATTAAATATACAAATATAACTCCTATCTCTGTGGAAGGAGATTTGATCCTAAGAAATCACTTCATAACTCAATCGGCTCCAGATATTAGGAAGACATTGCAAAGGGTTCCTTTAGACTTTGAACATACCCTAGACAATCTCCTTAAGACTGCCAATAAAATCTCTTATAATTGGGACCAGGAGGAAATTAGGCAAAAGGATGAACAGAACAGGAGGAAAATGATGGCCCTTGTGGCTGCACTGCGAGAAGTCAACCCGAGGTTTACCTATCAGGAGAAAGAAAAGATGGTTTCGGCCTGTTTTCGGCCACGTCAGACAGGAATGCCCAGAATTAATGAGAAAGCCCCTAAGCCATGTCCCATTTGCCAAGGAGACCACTGGAAGGCCCTACATCCCCGGAGGTGAAGGCATGTGGGTGCTGGGGCCCCCCAATGGTTCAACAAACTGAGCAAGCGGACTGAAGGGGCCTGGGGCATCCCTCTGTGGTTCCCACATCCCGGACAGTCATCTCCGAATGAGAGCTTAGGGTGACTATGACTATAGAAGGAAAATCTACTAGCCTCCTGCTAGACACTGGAGCCAGTCTGTCAGTTCTCCTATCACATCCTGGTCCCCTCTCTACTTGTCAGACTACCGTAAAAGGAGTAACCAGAAATTTCTCCCAACCTGTCCCTTAAGGCAACAGTCACTCAAGGAGTTTCTAAGGCCCTGGGGATATGGTATCATCTACACTGTGCATGGAGGCCACAATCCTCTAGAATGATAGAAAAAGTTAATGAGATTCTTAAGAGACACCTGAGAAAACTGTCCCAAGAAACCCACCTGCCGTGGATAACTCCGCTGCCCATAGTCCTGCTGCGGATCAGAAACACCCCTCAGACATAAGGCTTAAGTCCATACGAGATGCTATATGTCAACCATTTCTCACTAATGACGTTCTTCTTGATAAGGAACCTGCTATTCAAATACAAGACATCACGGCCCTGGCTCAGTAACAACAAATATTACAGCACCTGTCTGAGACCTGAACCTGCGAGACTGGCCCACCCTTGTTCCACCCTGGCGATCAGGTGCTGGTCAAATCTCTCCCTTCTCTGTCTCTTCCCTAGAAGCTATGTGGGAGGGACCTCACACCATAATTCTAGCCACCCCAACAGCCATCAAAGTGCCTGGAACTGAATCCTGGATCCATTACTCTCGAGTCAAACCTTGGAGGCCAGAGGGAAAAACACCAGAGGACAAACCAAATGAGCCAGTCACAGTGGAGTACACCTGTGAGCCCACTGAGGAATGAAAACATTTCTTCAAAAGGAAAGACAAATAAGCCTATTTTCTCCTCTCTCATAAAATATGCCTTGCTTTCTGATCTTCATGCTGGCTAGCCTTCTGTTACTGCCTGCCTATACCCAAGATGAAAATCCATTCCTTGTATGGGCCTAGGTGTACACACGAGATAGTGAACAGAGTAATTGCTGGGTCTGTGGGTTCTGTCCTACTTCCAGCACACCTGGGCTTCCCATGGTGGATTTCTCCCCTTTAAGGGGATTATTGGAATCAATTACAACAATGTATTAATCAGTCCAAAGCCAACTCTCATTTTAAGACAAGTTACTAGATGGGATGCCTCTCAATAGCCTATGAACTCAACTAGGGATCGAAAAGGACATGGAAAAAGCTTTCCAAGGAGGGAAACTGATAGAGTTCTACAAGGATATGTTAAACTCCATCCCTCAATAGGGATAGTTTAGTCCCACAATAGTGTTAGTCCCACAATAAAACAATCATAGATATCAAGATGGCTATTTTCAAGTTTGGGATACATATATGTGGATGACGCGAACAAAAGGCTCTTTAAGTCAGATGGCTCCCTTATGCTGGGAACAACAAAACCATGCTCACTCGAAATACACCAGTGACATTGATACATATATGTGGATGATGGGAACAAAAGGCTCTTTAAGTCAGATGGCTCCCTTATGCTGGAACAACAAAACCATGCTCACTCGAAATACACCAGTGACATTGATATCTAGGAGGGGTTGCTATTGACCCATGTCAGAACATTATTGCCCTTAACCCATCAGAATGCTTTGCTACTGTTGGAAGCAGAGGCTAAGAACACTTTGGGTTGGGCAGCTCCTAATGGCACCTAATGGCTCTGTGGCACAAACCTTTGGCCCTGGCTATCCCCAGGATGGATTGGCAGATGTACTCTAGGAGTTCCTTGGATTCAGGAAAGACAAGTATAAACTCTAGAACGCCCTGCCAATTTACCTATGTTACAACACCACTAGACCCGAAGTGTCTTCCACTGGTATGATCACTTAGCTTCTATTTTTATTCCATCTATAGGTCTGGAAGATGTCATTTGTCATATTGAAACACTCACTAGATATATTGAAAAGGCAGTAAATGACACAGCTCAGGGAATTTCTCTTCTTAACTCTTAAGTCCAAAAGATGAGAAAGACAATCATACAAAACCGAATGGCTTTGGACATCCTGACAGCACCACAGGGTGGTACATGAGCCATCATCAAGGTTGAATGCTGTGTATACATTCCTGATAATTCTGCTAATGTCTCAGCTGCTTTACAAGCTCTACAAAAGCAGATTTAGACAATATCCATAGTACAATATCTCTAGGTGAATAGCTCTGGAGACAGATTTCTAAATCCTCATGGTGGAAGGGAGCTGTACCTGTTATGATTTTAATAATAATCCTATTAATCTTTGGATCTTGCTTGCTCAACTGCTGTTTCAACTTTATTTTCTCTCATTTGCAGGCAGTTCACATCCAGATGGTTCTACAACAATTTCATTCTAGCTACATGGGTCCTCTTGACCGTCCTCCAAGACCTGAAAGTCTACAAGCATAGGAACTCTAAAACCTCTGACCTCTGACTTGTCCTCCACAACTCCCCTAGCCTCTGTTGTTTATTTGCCCACATCACTGACCAACAGCTAAAGACCTTCTTTCCTCACTACACCTGACAGTTACACAATAAAGCCGCTGGTACACTTTGGGGGTCTTTTATATAGACCCCTGGGGTACCCTGACTGCCACACCGGACACCCCCCCTCAGCATGGAAGAAGTTAGAGCAGTCTTTGCCCTAATCCAGTAATGACAGTCAGGGTCACCTCTTCAGAGGGGGGAATGATAAGGAGGTAGAAACTGTCTAGGCAGTAAAGACCCCAAGAGATTAAAAACGACCAGTTTCTTTTCCGGCTGAGAACTAGAAATTCTTCCGATCTGCCAGTAAATTTGTCCCCAGCCGAGACTAGAGATGCCAGAACTACCTAATCTAAAGATGTCTCTGGCTCCATTGTAGCCAGAGGCAGGGGAGACTAGTAAGGGGGTTTGATTTTTTTCTTATCTCTTTTTTCTGAAGTAGTACACTATCCTTGGAAAATAAGCTGAGGATGTGACCAGGACCTCCTGACTAGGAGCTGGCAAACAAACCTCCTGACGAGGACCACCTGACCATGACCACCTGAGTAGGAACACCTGAGTAGGAACACGTGAGTAGGAACACCCGAGTAGGAACACGTGAGTAGGAACACCTGAGTAGGAACACCTGCGTAGGAAAGACGAAGGGCCCTCCTGACTAGGACTTCCTGACCAGGACCCTGAGGGGCCTGGACTCCTGGAATAAGAACGGGACTGACCAGCTCATCTTCCTTTTCCCTCCTCCCTCCGCTAAATCCTTATTAACTCCAGGTAATGAGAATCAGTGGTATCCCATTCCTGCGGACGCCTCGTGCTGTACAGGAGCTTTCCTTTCTCTCTCCCTTCAATAAAACTCTAAAACTCACTCTCTTTGGTTCGTGAATTTCATCTTTCGAACTTACTACACAAGAACCTGAAAGCCTCTGACTTGAGGTGGCTTTGGTGGCTGTTGAGTTCCTGGGACCCTAGCCTCTCAAGCTAAGCACAATAGAGTCGAGAAAGGCTCCATTGTTCTCAAAGACGCTCAGAACTCCTGTATCAACAAAATTAACCATCACATACGGTTTTAGTCACTTTTCTGTTGCTGTGATAGAAACATCATCACCAAGGGAACTTATAAAAGGAAGAGTCTGTTTAGCTTACCATTTCAAAGGGGCAAGAGTCCATCATGGTGGAGAACCGTGGAAGGATGGCGCTGGAGCAGCAACAGAAAGCAGAGACTCACATCTTCAAGAAGGCACAAGAAGCGGAGAGCAACTGGGGATCACAAAAGGCTTAAGGACGCTCTAAATTCACCCACCCCTAGTCACGTGTTTCCTCCAGCATGGCCACACCTTCTAAGAGCTCCCAAAACAGCACCACCTACTGGGGATAAAATGTCAAATACTTAGACCCTACCAGGGACGTTCACACTCAAACCACCACATATACAATCATAGTTTCTGTAATAAACAAAATGTATACATAGATAGCATATATAATGACGTTTGGGGTTTGGGATTCCAAAATCCTCGCATCATTTCTCTAGCGACATCACTAAGCACTTTCTTGACTCAGGCACCTTGGGGTTCTCTACAGATTGGAACAATCAGAGTAAATGCTGGGACCTTAAGACTTCAGCATCAGAGGAAGGTAGGGACTGGGGAATAAAAATAGAATGACAGTGTAGGAGAGGGCTTTGGGGGAAGAAGGGTTTCAGTGGAAGAAAGGGGGTGAGAAAGGTTAATGAGGTGTGGAAATGGTCGAAAATTCCACATATATATATATATGAGAAATTTTCAAAGAATTAAACACAGAAAGGGAGAAATGGAGAGAGGGAGAAAGGGAGGGGAGGAGGGAGGGAGAAAACCCTCACCAGCAGGGTGTCATTCCAGTGGAAGTGGGACACAGAAAATCTGGAAGAGTGTGTACTTTGTGCTTCTGTCTCAGTGTAGCCACAGAGCACAGAGGGAGCACCCTCCACAGTGCCCTGAGCACTCACAGAGCACAGAGGGAGCATCCTCCACAGTGCCCTGAGCACTCACAGAGCACAGAGGGAGCACCCTCCACAGTGCCCTGAGCACTCACAGAGCACAGAGGGAGTCTCCTCCACAGTGCCCTGAACACTCACAGAGCACAGAGGGAGCATCCTCCACACTACCCTGAGCACTCACAGAGCACAGAGGGAGCACCCTCCACAGTGCCTTGAGCACTCACAGAGCACAGAGGGAGTCTCCTCCACAGTGCCCTGAGCACTCACAGAGCACAGAGGGAGTCCCCTCCACAGTGCCCTGAGCACTCACAGAGCACAGAGGGAGCATCCTCCACACTACCCTGAGCACACTCACAGAGCACAGAGGGAGCACCCTCCACTGTGCCCTGAGTACTCACAGAGCACAGAGGGAGCACCCTCCACACTGCCCTGAGCACTCACAGAGCACAGAGGGAGCACCCTCCACACTGCTGCTCTGAGCACTATAGCATGGCCTTTCTGCTGATTCCTAAAGCCAAATCAAAACTTAGTGCTGTTTCCATGAACAGCAGCCTGCACTCACCTGGGGCCCTCCCCTTCCTGCCTTCAGATCTTTCTCCAGCCTGGGGAAGATCTTGTGATCTTGGCCTTAACCCAACTGACCAACATTGGTAAGTAATTCTGTGTGTACAAATCTCTTGTCTTTCCATAAATCTACTTAATGATTTTCTTTGCACATGTGGAGTATCCCAAATCTAAGATACTGAAAGCCAAATTTTTGAGCCTGGGATTTTTGGAGTATATTCTCTCTGTCTTTGTCTCTCTCTGTCTCTCTGTCTCTCTCTCTGTGTCTGTCTCTGTCTCTCCCTCTCTTTCTGGAATAAACCTAGGACCTTCCCATGCTAGGCAAGCCTGTAACACTGAGTTACATTCTAGCCTTATTTTTTTGGAGCCCTTGTGATTTCACATTTTTTAGATTAGGGATGTTCTTCTGGTAAAGTCCATGCAAATATTTAAAAAAACTACAAACTCCCAAGTCTGAGGTGCTCCTGGACACAGACATTTCCCATAAGGGGTGAAGGAGTACTCCCCGTCTATAAATTTCTTTAGCATGTAGGGAGGAGTTGCTTCCTAAAGATTGTTAGGAGTCTGATATAAAATAATATGTCATTACTCATTCTAATCTGTAATCTATTCTCCTCATGAAGCTTCTAGGCACTTCATTTTGGGGGCTGAGGAGACAGCTCAATCAGGAAAATGCTTGCCCTGCAAGCAGGAACACCTGCATTCAATCCTCAGCACCTGTTTTAAAAGTTCTGTGCAATGGCGTGCACCTGCAATTCCAACACTGGACAGACAGAGACAGATTCCTGGGACCCACTGGCCAGCCGGCCCAGTCTAACCCGTGAGCCAGGTTCCGGTGAGAAACTCTTTCTCATAAATCAAGGTGGATGGCTGTCTTTAGCAATAACACCCGAGTTTGACCTGTGGCCTCCACAGGTAGACACAGACATACCTGTAAGTACAACTGCACGTACATTCCTGCACCCACACACAGGAATACCCACACATATGCACCTGCATAGCCACATGCAGGAAGACTCACACAAACACAGACAGTACAAAATAACAAAAATATAGAATCTCCATTTTGGCACTTTCTATCTTTCCCTTCAGTTGAAAAAAAAAATGCTTCCTGGGCTATGGCTGAGCCTCAGAAAATGCTCTACCCCAGGCATCCCAGGGAAAAGGGTCTGCAAGGTGACATGGCTCCTGCTGCTGACAGCGTGCATTTGCCGTTCTTCCTACCACCCTGTGGTCTGAGACCCTGGTGGTGAAACATGTTCTTTCTGGTTGTAAGTGTGGAAACACTTAGGAAACTTTACAGCTTTCAACCCCATTGAGTCTGAGTTAAACTTGAAAATTCAATCAGCCCATAAAAACATTTACCAGCTCCCAAACCTTTCATGGGCCATGCCTAGAATCACTGACTTTTCGAGGAAAAGGCAGCTGACAACAGACTGCAGTGTGGCAGTAAGGTCTCATAGCCCATGCTGTATTTGCAGAGTCACCAGAACCCTCTCTGCTCCACTGTTCTCATGACTGATGCATGGTAAAGGTCTAGAGCTGGCCATATGGGACTGCTTTCTTGGCTCGTAGCCCACCTAAAGGACTGAGGCTAACTCACCCACTTTCATATTTAAAGAAAAATGTTTCTCCAAATGCCCCTTGGCTTTCCATTTCTTTCTGCTCTTATTTAACTGGGATGAAAGGGATGGTTCTGTCAATGCTGCACAGATATCCTTAGCTGCAGCTGTGGACCTGTTCCTGAACCAGAAGGCTGGAGAGATGTCATAAGTGGGGCCACTGAGCCTGGCCTGGGCACTGTCAGATTCTGAAGGCCCTGATGTGGCATGACAGCTGATGTCTCAGGCTTCGTCTGGATCATTGGCTGGGATTGGAGTTCCTTCCTGTATACTGGACAGAAAAAAAAATCAGTTCCACAGGAGCCAGGTACAGGAAGAAGACACGAGGGTCAACTTCAGAAACCAAACACTGGCACCGTCAAGTTCAAGGGATGGGATTAGAGGAACTGCTCCTCAAGATCTCATATTAAAGGGTCACACATCAGGAGATGCCGGGGCACAGCATTTAGCCTCCTGCCCGAGTGGCATACTTCTTTAAAGAATCATGTTTTGCCTTAAAAGTTCATTGAAGGTTTCTTTCTACTCAAAATACACGAAAGCCTGTCCAAATACAAAATCTGTATTGCCCCTACCTTTTAAAAGAATTTTACTTATTATTTTTATTTTCTGTGTATGAGTATTTTGCCTGCATGTACGTAAGAGTGTCTGTGCAAATGAATGCACAAAGAAGTCAGAAGAGGACATCGGGTCCCCTCAAACTGGAGTTACGGATGGTTGCTAGCCATCATGTAGGTACTGGGACTCAAACCCAGGTTCTCTGGTTTTGAGTGGGGCTCCAGCCCCACTTCTCCTATCCTTTAGCGCGGTTTCATGTGTACTCTCTCTCTCTAACCCCTGCAGAACTCAAAATGACACTTGTTACCCTTCAGGTATAAGGTAGGAAGACTCGTCCCGCGTCTGCCATTCATGAGTTTGTGACTCTGGGAAAGTCACATAACTCTATGGGGCCTGTTTCCTTGTCTGTCAATAAGGATAACTGTGTTTCCACTCACTGAAGGAAGCTGTAAAGAGGACCTGAAAATAGAGAGAAAGGCAGAGTGGCACACCAGTGAATGTCTGTGGAAATGTGTAGGGGAGTGTGTGTGTCTTAGACTCAAGGTAGGAAGGAAAATCAGATGCTTCATCTGCAAAGAGGATCTCTTTCCCAGCTCTTTGCTTAGCTGCTGTCCGCTCCATGCGGTTCTTTCTGTGGCAGGGAATCCTCACTACCATTCCTTCCACCAGGGGTCCCAGACCACCTGCACAGGGTTCCATTAGAAAATGTCTCTCTACCTGGGCGAACCACCCCTGCCCCTGCTCTTATCTCTTCTTGTTCTGTGGCAATTACATACGTTACACTGTAAGCTACCATGGACATAAACCAGAAAGTAGTTCCTTCACACATGATCCAAACAATGACATTTACTGAAATTTTGCCTTGTCCAAGTAGTACAGGCTGTATTTTTATTTCATTTTTAATATTTTGTTTATTTTTTAATGTGTATGCCTGCAAGTATGTAAGTGTACCTATGTCATGCAGTGCTCAAGGAGGTCAGAAGAGGACATCTGATCTCCTGGAACTGGAGTTACAGACAGTTACTAGCCTCCATATGGATGCTGGGAACTGAACCCAGGTCCTCTGGGAGAGCAGTCAGTACTCTTAACCACTGAGCCATTTCTCCAGTCCCCATACTGTATTTTTGGAAAAGAAAATATAAACATGACAATTGTGAAATTTAAATGCCCCCCAAACCTTAAGACTATGTCTTGGGAATGAGCTGAATCAACCCACAGTCAGATCTTACCAATTTCTCACACCCTAGCCAAGAGACTGCAGTGTTTCATAACCTCCCATACACTCTCTCAAAAGCGTCTATTAAACCTCAACAACCCAGGGATCAGGGACCATTGCGGAAAAGGAGGCAGAAAGATTGTAAGAGTTTTCCAGACTTCTGGGAACTTGCTCATAGGAACTCACAGCAATGGTGAGAGCATGCCCAAGACCCATGCAAACTCAACCCAGAAAATAATCCAGCATAGAACAGGGAAAATTGGCAGAAGGCCATAAGCTTGGAGAGGAACTATTGGCAGCTGATCACTGTTGGGCGAAGGAGCGTCCATGTTCATTAATGGAGTGACTCTAAATAGGCTTACCAGGCTCCAGTGGATGAGCTCACACCGAGGGACAGCTGGGAACATAAACTTGACTTGATAGGCCTTAGCATGTATGAAAGAATGCATGAAATCCAGTGGATGGGTAATACATGAAGGTACAGATTGAAGAGCAGATCTAATACGATTAAGATGTATGAAATGCACACAAATTCAATGAAAATATATACTGGGGGGAAACCTTGCTGGTTAGAGGCAGTGACAAACGACACATGCAGATGACTGTTCCTTGATATTCTGGGAAGGTAAATAAGGTACAGAGTGCATGGAGAGAGGTGGTGTCCAGCTCTGCCCTAGTGATGAAGCTGGGCACTTCTTGATCAAAAAGGTAATTATGAAACTGAACAAAATGCATAGAACAACCATTTCATTGCTCTGCACATGGACCCAAGGCATGTAGCAGTCAGAGACATGTTGATGCTTGAAAAACTGTTGAATTTGGGGTGAGGGCAGTGGTGTGAATTTGGGCTGTTCTTATCTGGGGTTGTGCACATCATCCACCCTCACAGTTCAGTCCCCACCAGAAAAGGATGTAATGACTGACAGCTTAGTTGCTGGTCTATCGGAGAGGGTATGACCAAGGACGCAGATGGACTGACAGATAAAGATAAGTGGGGAGGGACACAGGTTTCCAGGCCCTTTCTGGGTGTCACCTTCCAGGCATTCCCATGTGTCCAACTATCTAACAGCCTTCTGAACTCACCCTCTCTTCTGTGGACCTGTCCTCCCAGGCATAATCTTCACAGCCTGTGGTCATTAGTGATCAACTCAAATTTCAGCCCTTCTGCCCTTCCCAGAGTTAGGAGGGTGAGACTAAAAGCCCAGCAAGTTTGATTGCACCTGGCAATCAGTCCCCACCTGAGAATAACCAACAATTCCTGAAGAACCCCTCATCAGAACAGGAGATGTCCCTACCACTGGGAAATTCCAGAAGACTTAGGAATACTACATCAGGAGCCAGGGTCAAGGACTAGATGGAAAATAGATGATTCTGTTAGTTCCTTAACTTCAAGGTGTTGAGAGCTCTATATCAGGAATTGCAGGCAAAAACCAAATATTTCTTATATCAGAGAAATGCAAAATGATAGTAACTATAAGCAGAGCGAAGAGACAGCAAGAAAGAGAGACAGCCAAGCAAGGAAAGCAACAGCAACGTGGTCAATACAAACCCGAGTGGCAGTAATTTCATCAAATGTAAATGCTGGGGGCGGGGGGCAGTGGTAATTTCAATGATCATGGCTAACATTTTGAGGCTTAGGATGTGTTGGTCTTATACCAAGCACTACAGATGAAGGTCTTTTACTATTATGAGACTCAGATGGGCTGGGGTACTTTTTCCATGAACAGGAAACCAAATAAAATGAGGAAATCAAAGAAAAGAGAGAGAAGAGGTTGAAGAATGCAGCTTGCCCAGGGAATCATAGAGCAAGAAAACAAAATAGTCAAAAACACAGGAAGGATGGAATCCAACCTAAAAAAGGGTCATTTGTGAAATTCTGAGAGAGAGGAGAGACAGTATGCACCTTAATATCATCAGATGTTCTCGGAGGGAGCCCACGTATATAACCCCATCGGGAAGGTTGCAGTGTTCTCCTCTATCCTGTGATTCAGATACACTTTAAGTGTGTCCACCAAAGTTCTCATGCTGGAAGCTTTGTGCTCCTTGTGGTGATGTTGCAAGGTAGTGGAATCTTTAAGAGATGGATTTTAATGCAAGGTAATGAGATCACTGAAGGTGCTGATCTCATAAGAGGTTAATGTGGTTCTCATGGGGTGCCAGTTAGTTCCCTCAGGGAAACATTGTTACAAAAAGAACAAGTTCTCTGGGTCTTTGTTTCACTGTGTGACCCTTTTGTGCAGTGGCTCTTATTGTGATGTCATCCACCATGACACTTATGTCAGAGCTGTCACCGTGCTCTGGCTTTTCAGTCTCCAAAACAGTGAGCTAAAAGTAAATGTCCTTTCTTCCTAAGTTATTTACCCTGCTCAAGGTCACACAACAAATGGTTCAATGAGGATTTCAGTTAAGCAAGCTAGCTGCTGAGTGTGTATGCACTGGAATCCCTTCTCCCCCTGTCGTCAGTTACATCATAGAGAACAGGTAAAAGGGATCTTGCTGGTAGCTCTGAGAAGGCAAAAGAATAATGAAATGCAAACCTGGACTGAACTTCGCTTTCCTTCAGGATGTGGAGGGGATTTGTGGTAATTATTTCCATGTCAGAACATTCATTAACTTATTTAACCATTCATAATAACTTCTCTGACTCTTCCTTCTCCCTCACAGGGAAGGAGTTGGTTTTAGGCAATAGAAAATGAATATTTTAATAAGTGCCCCGATTTGGTTCTCACAGCCATCTCCTGCAAATTAGGTGTTGATTAATCACCGACGAAACTAAAACTTGCATACTAGGGAACCCCAAACTGAGTTAATCTCATGTCAGTGTCCTACTCCTGAGCTCAGTGCCTAGGAGGGGGCAGATAAGCAGGGAGGTGCTGGCATTTAGACTCTCTACAGATCCTTGAATTTCTTTGCTTTCATACACTCAGCAATGAACTATCAGCACGTAGCAGCACATTAAAAAGAAAAAAGACAATCCATGGTCTTTAGTTTTATTTTTTATTTGAACATCAAATAGGTTGAGAAATGGTTTACAGGTGCTTGAGCGTCCCACTGGATTCTTTACTGCTTCAAGGTGCAAAAAAGGGGTTTACAAGTGTGTTTCATTAAACAAAGCAAAGCTGCGACAAAGAGGATCACATCAATAATAATATGCATCAGCAGATGGGCATATTAACCATCAAACACAACTGGGCATCTGAGCCTTTTCCCATAGAACAAGAGCTCTACACTGAAGGATATGTAGTGCACAAAAAGCATTGTTTGTAAGCTGTGAGAGACCAAAAACTGGCAAAATGTCACTTATTAATTCAAGTCTCTATGACCAATGACCTCTCTGTGAATGCAAAGGGGTCCATGTGGTAGGCACCTGCTCATGGGACTGTATGCTATTTCCAGGGTACACAGCTCTGTACACACAGACACTAAAGATGGGTTTGGAACATGGCAGCACATACATATTTAAGAGTTCAGGCACATTTGGATGCCAAAGGGAAAAAAAAATAGAAACGTTATTTGAGCCTGTAAAAGACAATGCAAAACTGAAGTGTTGTAACTGAGGCAGGAGTCACTTAGAAAATGATATTAAAGGACTTTCAAAGAAACCATGCTTAATTTAAATGGAAAAGGTATGAAGCTAGAAAGAGTATAGTCACACTAAGAAAAGATGGATATTTGGACCATAGTTAAAGTCTTTTGCTCCAGTTGAGAATGAGTATTTTCAGGAGTTAATCTAGGAAATGCACAGTGTAAGCTGAATCAGTCTCCCAAGACTTGCCCCAAAAAGAATTATGGTTGCCTGGTGAGCCACTGTATGACTCTATTTACCTTTCAAAGACTTAGTTTCCTTGAGCAGATCCCTTGTGACTATTAGACATTACTATGGTCCTAGTGACCATTCCCAGTATCCTCAGCTCATCTGAGATGGAAAGCATGAACAGGAAGAGATATGTAATTGGCTTCATGTATGGATATAGATAACTCTAAATCCATGGCCTGAATCAATGACCATGTTGATGTGTAGGATTTCAAAGTGTGAACACCACAATGTGACCAAAATAAATTATCAATAAGTCACTTATTTGTTCAGCCTCCCAAAAGGCATAAGATATGGTATGGATAAGCATATTCGCAAGGTTATCAGGGAAATCTATCAAAGATTGAACTTCCTTGGGGACTGGAGGCCGTAATCTTCACTGACAGAGTCTTCTCTTTGGATAAACAGAATCAAAAATAGTAAGCTAGGCAATGGCTAAAAGAAACTCAGACAGACCACTCACTGTTCTGGACTATTCTTTGGACTCTACGCCTGCTGTCATGCTCTTCCCCAGAATTCAAGCTGCCGTTTTGGACATGGTTGCCAATGGAGCTAGTGATTTTTCCGTTACAGGGCAGACAGAAGTGAATTCTGAAACCTAGGACATAGTCCAGGTGCCAGAACACTCTCAGAATTCTTTATTTCCATTTGCCACTCTTCAGATTCCCAGATGCACCTCCCCACCTATTGTGTGTCTCCAGAGAAATCATTTCACTCAAACTTTAAATTGACTCCAAGTGGGGGGAAAAGAACTGGTATGACTCTCCAGCATGTCCCCAACGCCTAACAGCAACACCAGCTGAGAAATGTCAGCTGCTTATAACTGGCACTTCTGAGAAGGGTAAAAAGAGATTTCCAAAAATTATTTGAAACTTGCAGGCTAACACTTCAGCTGTCTGATGTTCTCGGCCCATTCACGTATAGTAGTGCCTTAACATGAATACAAACACGTAAATGAAAAATGTCAGACCCTCCACTATATTATTGTTTGGATTTAGCTGGTTTTAGACATCATCTATTAGTCCTAGAAGTTTTTTTTTGTTTTTTTTTTTGTTTTTATTTTTTAAAAGAAAAATCTCAGTATAAACATTAAAAAGAACCCACTGACCCATTAGCTACTGTCCAAAAATATTACTACTGATATTTTGGTAAAAGCAAAATTAGCTGCCCTGAATAATTTCCCTTTTCAGGCATAATCTCTGCTACATAAGATTGTCTATCATTCAAAACCCAACAACAGGCATATGGATTAGTGCTATTTTGTCTACTGTGGATACAAAAGTCGATATGAAATGTGATCTTCATTGAAATGAAAAATCACCAGGCTTTAGGTATTAATAACTGCATACATGATACGGTAGCTTGAAAAGACTACAAAAAAAAAACTAAATATTTTTCCCTTTGTTTTTACCATGTTAACCCAGTCAAATCAAACTTAGAACAGAATTACTACATTCAATTGTCTGAAAAGCAAGCAATGCAACTTCAAAGAAAATATATTATACTATGTGAGGTGCGTCTTAAACAATCACAAACCAAAGAACTATGCTCTTAAACATATTCTTAATACAGATACATAAAATGACCTCAAAATGTGATGCACAGATGTGGAAGATAAGGGAACTTTTAAAAAAAATTTTTGGGCACGCCCAGTCCTTAGGCAATCACTTAACTGAGAGACCAGAAATCAACAGAATCCACCACTCCAAACAGGACATACCAAGAGAAGCCTAGCCACTCACCGGGGCTGTTGGCAAACATCACATCTCAATGGAGTCTGAATTGTAGATCACGATGTCAGGGAAGGACAGCACTTTTTCGTTTTGGTTAAGGAAAGGAAATAACCCCTTAATTTGCTCTGGAAAGGTCAAGGCTTCAGAGAAAGGTGGCTCTGTGGTTGGTTAGCCTTTCTTTATTAATACACTGTGGCCCAATTCTGGTCTCAGTCTCCTGGCTTAGGAAGTTTAGGAACATGAGCCATGGACAGGAGGGATTTTTCTTCCCAAGGCCGCACTAACTGGTTTGGGGATGCGCTCTGAATCACCAATGACGCTGCAGCCTGAACAGCTTCCCAGCCACCTGAGTCAAGAGCACTCGCAGCTCCAAACCCAAGCTCCCTGATCAACTGCAGAAACACGTCTACAGTTGCCTCTTTCGATCAGGACCACACTAGAAATAAAGAAGAGGTGGATTACCCCTCGGTACCAGGGCAGCCCCACGCTGCATTGTGGGGTTCTGTAAAGTGCACCCCTGGGAAGATGCAGCCTGTGACCACCACACAGCGTCTGTCTCACTATTTCTCCAGTTTTCCCCTTTCTTTCTTTCCTTTCCTCTAGGAGCCGCAGTCAGCACCCACAGTTGCTGCTGGGCCCCATTCCTCATCAATGAACAGCAAGACACTGTATCGCCAGGGAGTCTGTTCTTCACAACCGCCCTTCATCTCCCTACAGAACAACTGATTTACACCAGAGACGAGCCTAGTAGAGCACCCCCAGCTAATGAATGTGAGACCCACCAGAGTGAGTCACAAGGTGCTGTTGACTCAGGTCCCAGGGGCAGAGGGTTTTCTTTTCTAAGAAGAAAATAAAAACATAACAAAGCAAAACCCTAGAACTTAGCCCTCCCGAGAAGAGACTGATCTGTGTAGAGGCATCTTAACTGACACTCATTTGCTGCTCCCCACAGGTCATGGGAAGCAAGAATTCTGGAACTCATGACCTGCGTGCATGGCTAAGCAGCTGAGATTTAAGAAGCCAGAAGGTGCAGTGCATTAAGGTGACAAGGTCTGCAGCACTGGGGAATCTTCCCTTCCTGTGTGCAACTTGTGTTCCTGTTGGGGCAAAGAATGCAGAACCCAATCCTGTGCTCCAGCCATCGGGGCAGAGCAAAATGACCAAGCTATCACTATATAAAGTGACATTCTGCTACAGGAAGGTAAGACCGTGCTAGAAGGAACCCTTAAGCAAGCTTTCCCCAGGGCTTCAATTAAAGGAGCCACTTTAAATTCTTTCCTGAGGCTTATTCTTGGAATCATTACAAAGCACTCAACAGAGGTGAAATGTCTACTCTGGGTCTCAACAAGGAGCTCTAATGTAGTCGTCTCATAGGCTGAGTCCAGTCATGAAGAGCTAGTAATGTAGCAAAGGGGGAAAGAGAGCTGTTAACAAGATTGAGTCCTGGAATCCTTTTTGGCTGTTCCCAACAGAAGATGTGCCACTAAGAACTGAGCAAGCAAACGAATGGCCACTGGAAAGCCAGTGGTGGTAGACACATGCCAGAGTGCACGCAGGAGACAGAGTTCTGCTAAAGTGACGCGTGACATGGGTAAAATGCTGCAGGGATTCTCAGAACTTTGGGAGGAGCTCAGAGACTCTCAGATCGTATTGGGGAAACCCTCTGCTTCCTGGGGGATGTAGTACGTTTGCAAGGAATGTGCTGAAGTCGAGTTGGTGGTACTCAGCTGGCTCTGGCTAGGTTCCTCTGTGGGGACTCCCATGCGGTTGGCCGGGGCATGTAGGCGGTGGGCATCCAGCATCTCCAGCAACAGGTCGTACAGGGGAACAACATTCTTGCACTTCATGTTATACAGATGCTCCATGCCTTTGTTACTAGGGAAGAGGGGATACAGAGAGGACCATGTTAGACCCCCAGCTGAACCCCAAGATAACTGAAACTCATAGGAAGATAGAGTAAGAGAAACACCAAAGACATTTGTAAGCCAGTATTTCTTCCTAAAACTCCATCTTACAATGACATTGGCAGAGACTGAGGGGCTTCAGAGATCCCAGCCTGGGACTCACGTCTATGTGATTTCCTTTCCTCCATCCCATAAGACCATCCCACTCTCACAAACGCACTTTTTTTTTTCCTGTGTGTTTGCTGTTCCTTCCCTCTCTGTGATGGTTAACACCGTCTACTTGACAAGGTCTAAAACCTCCTAGACGACAAATGTCTGTGCATGTCTGTGGGGGAGTTTCTAGAACAGATGAGGTGACTGCAAACAAGACCATTCTAGGGGCTGGGGCCCCTGCCTAAGCATCTCAGTGGCTTACTACAGGCCTCAGAATAAAATAAAAAATTCTCTCTGCAGTCCCTGAGGGCCAAATGACCGGCCTCCATCTCCCTTACCCAGCACATCCTATATTTCACCCTGAACTCACTCGCAGCCACACTGGCCTTTGAGCTGCTCCTTCACGGAACTAAGACCTTCCCAGCCTTAGGGGATCTGCTCTTGCTCTTTTGTTTTCCCAGATGCACTTCCCCTGAGTCTTTAAGTGCCTCCTGTCTGAGAGGCTTCTGTGACTATGGTCCCAGCCCCTGTGGCTCAGTTGTTCTCTTCCATATTGTCCCGTCCTCTACCGAAGCCTAGACCAGGGAAGAGAGGAGGTGCAAGATATAGGAAAATGGCTTTTTCTCCTTTTCTATTCTGGCCCTGTTGCCTTCTCCACTGGCTGCGCAGGCAAGCAGGAGACCATAACTTTTTCATGCTTTAAAAAAAAGTTTTTAAAGAAATATATAGACAGTTGTGATGTAGTACATGTGTATTCCTAGTTCTTAGAAGGCTGGGTTAGGGGGACAACTGTGAATTGAAAGCTAGCCTAAGCTATGTAGTGTGTTCCAGGTTAGCCTCAGCTATATAGTAAGAACTTCTCTTCAAATAATAAAACCATAAAACATAATAAAGAAATATGTGTTATGAAGAGACATAACCAAGAGAATGTCCTAAGAAATATTTATATCAGTGGTAGTGAGAAACCAGTACATGTCTGAGCTGTGCTACCTAAACACATCAGAGCCATACAGAATTGGAATCCAACCTCAGTTACATGTTTAAGTGTTGTTTGGCTTTGTTTGGCTTTTTAATTTAAAGTGATGTTAAAGTTAAATGCCCCTGGCTCTGTTACTATCTCCATCATACAATCTAATGAATCACATTTACAGTCAGATGAAAATCTGGGGTTAAGTTCTCTTGTAGCAACATATGGCTAGGGCCAAGTTTAACAAAACAGTTTTGTGCTTCAGAGTGGGTGCAGGGAGGCACAAAAATAGTAATCTGTATGGTATATTTTATGTGTATGAATGGCAGAGAGAGAAGAGAGAAAGAGAGGGGCTGAAAGCTTTCAGCAGAACATCTGCTTCTCTTGTGTATTTTTCATTCACAGTTACAAAAGAAACTCCGCAAAACACTGCCTCTGTCATGCCCTCTGCCATATCTTGCCAGTAAATCCCAGGCTGGTATTTCTTGGAAATACACTTGGTATTAGTTAACTAATGAGGTGTGCTAATGTTGACAAGCAGTGAATGGATTTGAAAAATAAGCAATTCCTATCAACTAAAATCACTCACAGGAGTCACTCACATGCTACCACAGCCGTGACATTCCTCACTCAGAGTAGAACCTAACATATGTTCTTCAAGGAGAAAATTCCTCTCAGATAGAGAAGTTAGCAGAGGATATGCTCTTCCAACCCATTCTCTGCTTCCCGCTCCAGGATGATTTTCAGAAAGAAAAATGAAGAATCAGACCTCCTTTGAATGTGGCCGTTTACTGGACCCAGCAGAGGGAGCACTGCATTTGTGACACTGAGCATCTTGGGACATCCAGAGGAGAGACAGCAATGGGTTCACCCCAACTTGGTCAAGTGAAATTCTTATTTGAGGTTCTGTAGGCAGATAGGGTGGGATGCTGGAACAGTAACACATGCATGCCCAGTGCCTTTTAAGAAGGCTCATGCTCACAGACACCCTTCGATTGGCCTCTTCCTGACACCCTATGAATCTTGCATGTGCTTCAAACCACACCTGTCCACATGCCACTTCCTCTAGGGCACCTTCCCTGACCCCTGTTGCATGGCCTGGGCAGCTTCTGTATCCCTCTCTCCTGTCCTCCCCTAGTCTGAGAGTCATAAACCTTTCCAAGGGTACTTTGTCTATGCAGACAGCAGATGATCCTGGGCAGCTGTCACACAGAGGTGGCTTGGCCAGCTTCTTGTCTCTGCTGTGGAACCCAGGGCTGCCTCACCTCATGTGCCGAATGTGAGAGAGGATGAGCAGAAGCTGGGCCAGGCGACGGTGCTGTTGCTGTGGAGTCAGGCCTGCTTTGGCCATCAGATGGATCAAGGTGTCTGTGATCTTGTCTAAGACGCGGTGGATGTGGTCTTTCTCTTCCAGAGACTTAAGGGTGCTGGACAGAAATGTGTACACTCCTGAATGGGCAAAGATAAAGAGAGAGACTCAAAGAGGACAAGATCCAGGAAACTGAAGCACTCTTGAGATATCATGATAGGCTCAGCGCCTTCCTCTGACAGTTGAGATTCTCTGGACACATTTGATACCAAAAGATTCTGGAATTTCTTCATGAATATGCATACCTTTGAGCCTCAAGAAACCAGTGTGGCCTCAGATGTCTGGACCAAGATTTCCAGAAAGGGACTGTTAACATTAGGTTATAATGGGAATATTAACCATCCCTTCTTGGACAGAGCTAACACCAACATGAACTTCCCATTGAGATATGGAGACATGCACTAATCTACTAAGGTAACTCAAATGGTATATTGGATGCTTAGGCTATACCCACTCTGATAATGCCACATCTGTCAGTGATGGGCAGACTATCCTCAGGAGACACAGTACATTCCTGGTGAGCTTCACAGAGTGATAAGTGATTAGCTAAGGAATTAGAAGGTGCTTTTTCAAGGTAGGTGTTCATTTACTTCTGTTACCAGTGAGGTTTAGGATCTCAGTACTTTGCTAGATGGCATGTGACATGATGGGTACAGAGGACTCTGGGAACTGTTCTTTGTCCTACCAGGCAGATTTTTCTTCTCTTGCTCTTCTATTGTACCTGCCAAAGGAAGGCTGAGACCTAGGCAGAGACAATCTTTATTCTTCTGACCAACACCAGTCCTAAGCTAGGTGATCAGAGCCATCTTCTGGGATGTATGTAGAGATTGTGAGTCTGCAAAAGGAACCCAGCAACAATAGGCATAGGTGCAAGTTACATATACTGGGAGAAAGGAAGAAAGAAGGCATGAAGGAAGGCTGGAAGGATAGAGGAACCAAGGGAGGGATGGACATAGAGAGAGGAGTGAGGAGAGAGATGACAGAGAAGAGGGAGTGGGGATAAAGATGATAAACCCTGCCAGCTGGGTTTCTGCCACTTGTAGTAGGAAGAAAGGTAAGGATTAGAACAGGCTATAAGCTCAGTCCCAGTCCAAGGGCAAGAGGAAGGAGGAGGAAGTGAGAGGAACTGAGAACAAAGGATTGCAGAATGGAGCAGCTGCCCTTGGCTCCACTCAGCTCTCCAGAAAGAAGCTTCTCTTGCCTAATCACACTACTTACAGGGTGTAGGTGATGTTGGATTATCACTCGGGTTATGACAGTGCAGCAGCGTGGTCTCTCATTCTATCTCTGCTTGTCCCAAAGAAGAGCTCATAACCTGATTCTTCTTTCCCCCTTTCATCCTCATCAGCACCTTCAAGTTAAAGGCTCCTGAGTGTTGGGTTTGCTACTAATGTGATGACAAGTGACAACCCATACTACAGCCTGTGGGTTGAAAATGAAGAAAACATCTACACAGAGGAACTCATTGTAAACAGAGTTGTAATCGCCCAGAATGGAAAATGGCTATGCTTAAAACAAAACAACTGAACAAAAATGGTCCAAATCTTAGCTGGCATGATCTGAGAGAAATCACACAGTTTAGGGTACCTGCAGACATGCAGATTCAAAGCAAATGCTGCACTGAATTCCAAGAACAGGCAGGGTCTTAAGAAACTGCTGATCTATTAAAGGCTACTTTCAGCAGGTGTTTCTGATGCCATTGTCTTTTAAAATGCCGTGTGCTCTCTTTTACCGTGGTGAATTACGTCCTACTTGTAAACATATTTCCTGTGCTTTCTGGCTGTCGAACACATAGACACTGTCCATGTTAACTATTAGCTAACTGCTTCTTATTCTTTAAACATGAAAACTGAATGTTTGTTTCTTTTGTTAGTAATATTAGTATATAGTCTTAAGGGGAACTTTCTTAAATTGTAAAGGTAAAAAGGAACAATTGGGAATAAAACTTGGGGAGCTTTGGGAAATCATTTAAACAATACGTGTCATTGACAGCTCTATGCTGATTGTTACACTATGGACCGGTCAGGTTAAATTCCAGAGTCTATTGTTTCGTTTCTGATTCATCTAGTTACCTAACATACCACAATCTGACTTGGCTGAATTGTTGATGGCAACACTCTCATGATTCTCAGATAGGTGTCTGAATGAGAACTACACTAACTACTTGAAAAAACAGATGTTTAAGCCTCCAATTTTTGTTCAGGAAAGCATATACATATGAATTTTGAAAAATTCCTCTAGTAATAATCCACTATCTAGTTTTTCAGTGCAGGGACCAAATTCAGGGACTTGTGTTTACTAGGCAAGTGTTCTACTACTTCCCCAACTCTGGAATTCACTAGTTTTTTCATTAAATATCCAGCTTATTTCATTTTTACTAAGGTATAATAAGGTAAAATCACAGAATGGTGACAAATACTCCAATTCATATAGAGATCATCCAGAAATCTCTATCTTGCGTTTTTATAAGCAAATGTGCCCTCATCCACAAGAGATACTGTTATATTCCTGCCAATAATTAATCTAGGGAGGGGAATATGGTGTACATACATGTGTGCTTGTACATAGCCCAGTATTTTTTTCTATTTTATTATTTTTATTGTATGTGTATGAGTATATTGCTTACATCTATTTAAGTACACCTGTGTCATGTGATAGCCACAGAGGTCAGAGAAAGGCACTGGGTTCCCCTGGAACTGGAGTTATGGACAGTTATATCAGTTAGCTGCTACACTGGTGCTTGGAATTGAACCTGGGTCCTCTGCAAGAACAGTGTATTAGTCACTTTTTTGTTGTTGTGATAAGATGCTCTGATTAAGAGAACTTATAAAAGGAAGAGTTTATTTGAGCTTGTGTTTTCAGGGGAATTCGAGTCTGTCATGGTGGAGAGGCTTGGTGCAGGAGGTGGTGGAGCAGGAGCAGAAAGCAGATGCTTACATTTTCAAGCAGGCATAGGAAGCAGAGAGGGACTAGGGATTTGGCAAGGCTTAGTAACTCTCTAAGCCCCTGTGATGTGCTTCCTCCAGCATGGCCACACCTTCTAAGACCTCCCAAAACAGCGCCACCAACTGGGGACAAAATGTCCAGATACTTGGAAGCCTATGGGGGACATGCTCATTCAAATCACCATGAACAGCCAGTGCTCTTAACTGTTAAGCCATCTCTCCAACCCCATACCCCAGTATTTTAATGATCTGATTTATCGTCATATAATTTTACAAATTACCATAAGGTTAATTGTCCTAAATCACTTCTTTATTCCGAAGCTCTGTTGACGCTTCATCTCTAGAATATGAAATTAGCAACTTTCTGTATTTCATCAGGCCCCTCTTCATTCCTCAATAGACTGTAATGTTAGACATTCTAAACACAGATCTTCAGAAAGCCACAGACAAGCAGTGAAGGTTGACACCTGAGATAAAAGTGGGGTGCCTTTCAGAATGTACCTGAATTCTTTGTTCTATTCCATAACTTTAAAAAAATGTGTTACTTGCTTCTCTAAAGAAATCCTTCATGCATACAAAAGAATATGCTGCATGTACATCACTGATAAGGAATAAACAAATATTTGTGAGCCCAATACACTGCCTAAGAAATAGTATCAGAGCAACTGAAACCTGTTCATACACCTCCCTGTTCCAGTCTCATTGTTTCCAGGCTTTGCAACTTTCATAATTTTACTTTAAATATTTTAAGGTACAACATTTTTACTTTAGTTTTATTGTATATCCATGGAACTCTATATACCTATTAAATCTGTATGTTATATTTCCTATAAATTGTGATACTCTATACTTCTGCAGCATGCTTTGATTTAGACAAAAAAAAGAAGGAAAGGAATTGTTGGATTATGTACCATGTGGGCTTGTGACAGAGAAAGGATGTGTTCATTAGAAACTTGGACAAGTATCCAGTGGCCATGTCCTCGGCTGTAGCAGGTGCAGTGAAGTGTGCCCTATTAGTCTGGGGTCAGGGCTGATCTGGGCTGAGCTCCCTGTTGTGGTCTGGGTTGTGCTACCCCTCAGGGCTCATCCTCTGTCTCACAGGCCACATTACAGTCTCTTCTCCTCAAAGCCTTGCCACAGGATGGATACACTGGGAACCTGCCCAGGCCACAAAGCTGAGTTAGTCCAACTTGAGTAATGCAATTTCAACCCATGTCCTTTTCTGTTACTACCCAGGATGCTGGCTTCATTCAACAACAATCCCTTCTCCTGTTCAAGAAAACCGCAGAACCTACTATCTAATGACCTGAGAGTTCCTGCCTAGGAAGGAAGGCCTATGCATCACTTTCTACCCACTATGCGCCCAGTGGGGAAGCACACTTCTGCTAGAACTTCAGCAACCCCAGGGGCCAGCACAGCTTGATGTTCTTTGACGTGCAGGAAAAAGACATGGCATTGGCTCTGCAAGCCAAGTTTCTCCTTGGGCTACCAACCCTGGGTTCTCCACAATGCACATGCACGCCGGGGTTCCTTCAACAAACATGTATTAGAACCTACTGTATGCATCACTATGCTATCTGGCAGGGATTCCAAGCCTTCTTTCCTCTGAAGAGTTAATATTTTAAGAGCAGAAACTGCCTGTGGAGAGAAAATTTTCTTAACACAGACTCCTAGAATGGAGACCATTCTCGGAACAAGCCGGTTTTTTAATCCTGCTTTGGCATTAGTTCAGCTTATCATCTCTTCCTTGTCAGCAGATGCTTCCTAGCTGTGCAAATATACTTTGAAATAAAAATACAGGCCTGTCGAAACGCCAGTAACTGAGAACAGCCACCATCATCCTTTTAGACTTTTCTGGCAAAATACAGCCTCTGTTTGTTGCCTGTTCCCCATGAGGAGTCTTTGGAGAAACAATAGCCATCCAGATTCCCAGAATGCTTCAGGTGCTCTGGCAACCACTGTTAACTGGCAAGAGCAAAACAGAGCTGCTGGTAATTTCCATGACCCAGGTGGTCTCTGCCACACTGGACAGCATGCCGCTGCTCCCAGCAGCCCAGGGCCAGTGAGCAGACAGTGAAGGCCTTTAGAAAGTCTTTCAAAAAGGCAAACTTTGGCCACTCTGCAGGTCATGCCAAATCCCAAAGAGGAGGGAGAAAAATCCACATATCATGACCTTCTGTGTCTTCTGAATTGTGTGGTCGCCACTGAGAGATTTAGGAAGAGTTGATGAGACGGAGAGGGGAACCGTAAAAGACATCCTCAAGTGTGAGGGAGTGTGTGTGTGTGTGTGTGTCTTACTGGGGACTTAATTTAGGGTTTCACACTTGCTAAGTAAACAGCAGCCACTGACATACATCTCCAGCTCCCAAGCCCTGACATTGCTTTTTCTTAAGACAAGACTTTACCTGTTGCCCAGGTCAGCCTTGAACTTACTATGTAGTCTAAACATAGCATAAACTTTCTTTTTAAAATGTTTTATTTGTTTTTATTATTTTATGTGTATGAGTGTATTGCCTGTATGTATGTAAGTGTACGCTTGTTGTACGATGCCTGTGGAAGTAAGAAGAGGATGCTGGATTCTCTTGGAACTGGAGTTACAGATGGTTGTTAGCTGCCATGTGGGTGCTGGGAACTGAACTTGGGTCCTCTGCAAGAGCAGCCAGTGTTTTTAATCACTGAAACATGTCTCCAGTCCCCAGACCTTAAACTTTTGAGCCTCCTGCTTCAGGGTCCTCAGCAGCAGGAGTTACAGGCCAGTGCTACCAGGACAGACTGAAGATCTTACACAATGTCTCTTGATTACTTCAGCTCTGCTCTCCTCTCTCATCACCTGCTCCTCTTCTGCTGGAACATTCTTTCTGTTTCTCTTTCTATCTGTCCCACAGGACCCGCCTGTCATTATCCAGCTCTTTCTACCCAATGGAATCTTCTGGAAGTTAGGGGACAATGGTCTGAACACTGAAACATACCTGTCCCTGATTGTACTAGGAAGAAAACTTAGGCAACCTCTATGTTCCTGGCCTGTCCTGGCATTGCCCTCCACTGGAGAGACACATCTGATTGCTGTAGAGAAAGGGGTGGTGAACCCTAGGGTATACCAACTGCTAGAGAACAAATTCTTCCAGTGAGGTCATTGTCTTCCTCTCTTTCCAAAAGAAAGAATGTAACAGCTGACTCTGGGAGGGTTCTTCAGTCTACAACAGCTTCATCAACAAAAGAAGGAATGATTCTAAGGGACAAGATGATAAAGAATACTAAGCCCCATCTGTAACTCATCTGGCCCGGGGCTGTCACTCAGCTTGGATCAGGAGGAGGTGCCAGTGTTTACAGAAAGACTCAAGGAGGAATCAGCACATCATTGAGGTTTGCTGCAGGGAAATGTCTCCGCAGCCAGTGTTCTCCTTCGAGGCTGACCTTGTCACGAGTCTCTGTTTGCTCTATGCTTCCCTGTGATTTCCCTTCTTCTTGGGGACGGTTCTACTCCTAATGTGATGCTTGGGCAGCCTGTGTTTGCTGCTGCCATTCGGTAGGAAGTGCTGTTCTGGAGGTCTGACAATGTGAGGAACGGTCACAGGCAATAAGGACATTTTTTATAGGTTGTAGTCTCTGGAAAGACTTGCTAATGAAATCTATTACAAATACAGAATTGTAGTAGAAAGTTTTGAAAAGCAGGAAATACTCCCTTATAGGGAGCACTTGACTACTATGGTCAAAACCCTGAATTTGATTCTTGATTCTATACACACACACACACACACACACACACACACACACACACCCTTAATTTCAGAATACTCTCACAAGGCTACACCTGAAAGATGAAGTATACAAATTAGTTTATAAGGAGGGAAGCTTAATTGGAAGACATTTCTCAAAATTACTTTGCATTTCTTCACTAGGGGAAGGGCCAATGAGGACCCTAGCTGAGGAGTTAATGGCTGCTGGAGGGAGGAGTGATCATTTTTCCTCAGTGATGTAGCCATGAGTAAATGGCCCAAGCTCCAGTGAATAGCCCCACACTCATTCTTATACAAGCAACCTTAACTAAAAATGAGTCGTCAGAAAGAAGACACTAAATAAAAGAGAACCGAGGGAAATATCTATGAAATGGTTAAAAATAAATCTAAAATATTTCTGTTCTAAAAGAATACTTCATCCACTCTTTCAACTGTGGGTACGGTATATGCTCTCTAATTGTAGCTGAAATGGTTCTAGTGCCATTGAGAAGCACAGAAGCAACACAATTGGTTGTAAAGATGTACAGAGGAGACATAAGACTCTTCTGAAGAACATTAGAGCCAATGATTGCAGTGATTACAGCACACATCGATAAGATATTCTGCTCTTGCTTCCTATACATTCTTAATTGTAGACAATTAGAAGAAATCCATTTCATGAACAGTATGCCCTGGAGTTGTTTGGGGCCTCTTATCTTTCTGTCTCTCATGGGCACTCTCTCCTAAGCTCTTTTGTGCTGCTCGTTATAGCATCTTCAAAGCAAAGCTGTTTCTTTTTCCAATCCATCACCTCTTCTTCATTGCTCATCCAAAGAATCTTCTCTCTAAAGCCATTTTAGTTGGAGAACTGATTGTCTCAAATGTGGTATGGTGTTACAATGTTCAGGGAGTGTCATGACTGCATCTTTTTACCATATACAAATAAGCTTTGGTTGGCTTTTCATTCTCTTATACTAGTATCTAGATCTAGTCATGATTTTTCTTTGTCTTTTAAATTTTTATCTATCTATCTATCTATCTATCTATCTATTTAGTATTTTTTGAGACAGGTTCTCCCTATAACCCTAGCTGACTTGGCACTATGTAGACCAGGCTGGCTCAAAATCTCACAGAGATCCACCTGCCTTTGCCTCCTGAAGTGTTGGTATTAAAGTCATATGCCACCACACCCAGTCATCCTTTAGGTTTCTTAGGGTCTTGTTATATAATCATGATTGATTAAATCATTGACTATTGGTGACTAAACTGACCTTCAACTATAATACTGCTGTGGTCTTTCTAGTGCCTTATCCTGAAGTTCCCTAGGGGCTGCCAGCCTTTCAATAAACTCATCAACACAGAAAAAAAGATATTATCACTTCAGAGTTTCCAAGGCCTTTAAGAGTTGTATGTCAGCACAGAGAACAGACAGACAGACACACAGTCACACCTAGGTATTTCACAATAGCACAGACACTTGCTCATGAGCTTAACATTATCACACACTTTTAAGTGTTTGAGTCACTGCACAGAGCGCAGCCTATTTGTTATAACAGGTGTCCTATTCTAAGTCAAGAAGTATTTTCCACTTGTGAATAGCTACATGAGTTCTCTGTGCAAACAGGGGTCCAGTCAGAAGGGTTTTTTTGTAGCACTCCTCATGTTGACACTTTCTACATTTTAAGGTCTTAGAATACATGGTTTACTCAAAATTCATTTTCTTCCCAAACGTCCAATATCTCCGCTCTCTGTAACAGAAGCCACAACTCCGTTTTTCAGAACATTTAGTCTTTCTGCATCATGCTAACCATTCGTTCTTGATACTAACATACTTCAAGGCAGCCACTGAGTTTAAAGAACAAACTTTAACTGAAAGGGGCAGGATCAGGACACTGGGATGCTTTGTTTGCTACGATTCAGCGGTATAACTCTCAACATTACTGAGGGCTTCCAAGAGACTGCTCTATGCTGTGCAGGAACTAAATTATCATTGTGTGAGTTTAACAAATAGTATTGATGGGAAATACATGTCCATCGATAGGAAACTTCTAGACTTTTTCTGTTGTGAAGCTATTTACTTGAAAGGATGAGAACATGTTTATGAATGACCCAGTCTTTGTGTAAGTATGTGCTGTTACATGACTGGATATCACACCACACATTTTCCCAAGTCTCTTCAGCATGGTGTCTCAGGGAGAGAGATAACAGTGGAAATATATGTTCCTGTCAGAATCCAACATTGTAACAGGTGGCTCTGTTTACTTGGGACTGTCCTGTCTCTTCAAGCACATTCTTGGGGCCAATGACCATTCAAACATACACTTCTGATTCAATAATATGCTTCACTGGGTATAAATTTTAGTGAATGTACTAGATATTCTGGGTAAGTATGTGACACATCAACCCATTCAACCTAACACTGGACAGATCTCATAGTGTCTTCTGATAGAGATTTCTAATGAACTGATTCAGTTGACAGGGAAAAATCTAATGTGGACTTTTGAATTTAAATGTGTGCTTTATGTAAATACATGATGTCTTAGGTTTTATTTTTTGTAGTAAGTAATATGCTAGCCTTAAATCTTTTAGTTCATTATTGGTACATACTTTTCTTAGGAAACTTATTTCTGTTAGTCACATCTGTAACATTAAGAAACATCCAGAGTTCTGAATTTCCTATTCTTTAAACAGTCCAATACTACTTATCAGGGGTCATAAAGGAGATGCCCCAAAGACCCACTTGGTAACTTGGTAGAAAATACAGAGTTCAGGGATGGAAAGATGGCTCCATGGTTAAAAATGCAGAAGACCCAAGTTCGGTTCTCAGTACCCACATTGGGAGGCTCATCACTTGTAATTCCAGCTCCAAGAGGTGCCTCTGGCTTCTAGGGGCACCTGCACTTGCACGCACTTGCCCATGCACAGACACACATACACATAATTAAAAATAAAACCAAATCTTAAAAAGAGAGAAGACATGGAGTTCGTCTGTTACAAACACTGTTTGCCCAAAGTTCCATCTGGGACTCCTTCCTGAGGGAGGTGGCCTGGTGTCAGGGTGCCCTCCCGGCTTCATTGTGCTTCTAGAAAAGGCAGTTTGGAGATTTGATTCCTGATTGCACTGCTCCATGGTTTGAATCCCATTGTCAATTAGTGTTTAGTCCCAGCTGTGTGACTGTATTGATAAGAGCTGGGTTCAGACTGCTAAATAGGTATGCTGGCAACAGTTTTCACAGGAATCATGAAGCCTTCACAGTATCACTCCAGCTGCTTATAAATACATGTCTGAGTTAGCTTTAATTACCAACCTGACCAACCCAGAGCCATCCTAGAGAAAAACCTTGATTGAAGGTTTGACGAGATTGACCTAGATTGGCCTAGATTAGCATGTGGGCATGTCTACAGGGGATTGTCTTGATTGCCATTGATGTAGAAGGACCCAGCCCACTGTGTGTGGCATCAGCCCTAGGCAGGTGTTCATGGGTTGTCTAGAAAAGCTAGGTAAGGGGCTGCAGAGATGGCTTAGTGGTTAAGAGCCCTGAATGTTCTTGCAGAGGTTCAGTTCCCAGCACCCACATAGCAGCTAACAACCATCCCTAACCCCAGTTCTAGAGGGTCTGACTCCCACTTCTGGCCTCCAATGATATGGGTGTGCTTATGCACGTGCAGGCAAAGCACTCACACACATTTCTTTTAATATAAGAAGAAAGTTAGCTAAGCCAGCAAGCAATGGTCCTCCATGGTTTCTGCTTAAAGTTTCTGCTTCAGTTCCTACCCTGATTTTCCTCAACTGACTGACTGGGAAGTGGATGCCAAATCTACTTCCTCCTCCAAGCTGCTTTCAGTCAACATGCTTTATCACAGTAATAGAACAAAATTAGAACATGTGGATCAGCCCCTAATAACACCTGTATTCTTGTTTTCACCAGAGAATGAATGACTGAATTCTCAGTAGCAAAATGTTTGTCAAGCCCTGGTTATAAAGAGCTGGCTTCGTAGAGATCTTCCTGCAGGAGAGTTATGTTAAATGACTATTCTGTGTTATTTTGATTTGTTAAAGGGCTGTGAATCTTGTAATGGAGTTCTTCCTCTTCCCAGCAGTGGCATGACCAGTGTATGACAGCATGCCTGGCTTTCACATGGGTGCTGGAAATGAAACTCAGCACCTCAGGCGTGCGCAGCAAGCACTTTAACGACTGATCCTTCTCCCCAGCTGCAGTAAAAATAAATTTTCAATGATGAAAACTATGTGTACCAAATTTTAATTGTTGGGAAACAAAGTTGGCTAGAGGTTGAAGCCCTGGGGCCTGCAGGTGTGAGGGCCCGTAGAGGTTTCAGGCAGAGTGAATAGCCTGGATTTGACGGAGTCCCCCATCTAGTAAACAAGTGGCACAGCCTGAGCTAAAATCCAGATATTCCTTGCCTCTGGCTCAGCACTCAAAAGCTCCACAAAGAATTTCTTGATTCCAAGGTTTGCAAGAAACTGGAAATGTCTGCCAAAGGACTCACTTATTCAGACATTTAAGAAAACGAATAGTTTTTCTGGAATAATTTAGAAACAATTCTGTATTTCAAAACAAGGCTCAGAATGGAGTGACAAAAAGTAAGAGAGATAAACAGGAATCTGAGTCTCTTTAAAGACTTTCACCAAAATGTTAGCAGTGATTACTTCTGTGTGGTGACTGAGGAGACTGTTCTTCTCGGTGAATTTTCTGTACTCTCCAAGTTCCGAGCCTTGGGCATGCATCACTTTTGTAACTTAGTAGAGGAAAAAAGATGCTATTAAAAATTAAAAAGTGTCTTTTATTCCTATCACTGCACAAACAATATCAACACCTGGGTTTTGCTGAGAGGGAAATGCACCTGGTGAGCGGGACTCCAAAGAATAAGGAGCTTGGTGTAGAGACTTTTCTCCTAAGATTTCCATAGTCTCTAAAGTGCTTCACATTTCTGAAACTCTTCAAGGTTGTGTTTTCAGCAGGAAATGCAGGTAACAAATTTGTTATTGAAAATTCATTGTGTGATCTTAGTTGGAAGACCTCAGAAATGTCACTAACTCCTGAGCTGCATGACCAAGTACAATAGCACATGAGTTTCACAACCTGACAATACAGTATTCCCAAAGGACTACAGACGGGAAGGCCAAGAAGGCACACGGCACCATGGTATCGCCCCCAGGTTCAGTATGCTTTGCTTTCACAGCATGCAAAGGCTCCACTACCTCAAAGACTCATGTTTGTTATCCTAGCAGAAAGGGTCAATGCTTCCCCCGTCAAGGTGGAAATGAGTTTGACCTTCTGAATTTCATCCTTCACTGCTGTTGATGTTAAGTCTAAAGAAAAAATACAGTTACCTCCTGACTGACATTTATGTTAAGCTTCCTTGAGAGCCACGGCTGCTTCCTCTGTAGAAGAGGCAGAAGCAGTCTTCACTTGATCCTTGGGGTTGGTGGTACTGGATAGGGCACAGTCTGAATCAGCATCTGCCAGTTCACCAGAGAAGGATGCTGCTGGAGTGACAGTAAGGCCACGTATCAGATTGCTTCTTACAAGCATGCCAATCACACCAAGTCTCGGAACCAAGAGTGTGCAAGTCACTGAAAGACCTCCGAGTCAATATCCAGGGGCCAAACCATATCTCATACTTGTTCATCACAGATCTACTCACACAATGCTCATGGTGTGAATGGACTCTTTGCTATGAACTACAGGGATAAAATCGTGCCTCAGAATTGCCTAGTACACAATGATTGTATAGTAATAGTTCTTATTATTTATTCTGCTATGAAGAAGACAGTTTTATGAGGACAGAGGTGGAATATCTGTATTTGGAAGCTGTAGAGAAAACATACTAGCCTTCGTATGTCTACTGCATGAAGGAAATGGGGCAGGACTCAGTGCCACCTGGGTGGGCATTCCTTCAGCGTAATATATTCATATACAGTCCTGGGTACTGCTATCCATTAGGGTTAAGTAGCTTCAAACACTCTCTGTCACTACCTCCTTAAGTAATTGGCAGATTGAGTTCTCTTGAATTCTAGGCCTTTCTAAAGGCCATATTACACTTTCAGGACCTGTGTCATCCAGAAGGCTCATAAAGTTGTGTCACCATAGGAAGGTTCAAAAGCTGAGTCAGCTGCCTGTAGAACACAGTCAGCCAAACAGAAGAAGTGAACTACTTGGTAACTATAAAGTGCCATTCATCTCAAAATAATGACAGTAAGGAGAAAAGCAAGCTTGGCATTACAAAGAAGTCAAGAGATAACAAAGGCATCTTCTCTGAAATGACAACAAGGGTATCCCTGACAATGTGTCCATTTGCAGTTTCCAAGGCCTGTTCCTGTTGCTAAGAATTAATGATCCTCAAAGTTTAACAACAATGTGGTATTTTATATCTAAATCATCACCTTATTAAACTTAAAACTCTGAATGTTCCAGAGTGATTGTCAAATAATAAAGAGAAAGTGCAAATAATTCAGCTCCAGGGAGAATGCTCTTTGCGATGAAAACTTGTTACAAGCATTCACAAAATAAATGCTTCTGTAACCAGACTGTGGTTTCTCGTGAATGTAGGAAAAGAAATAGGATTTCATCAGCCTTTTTTTGTGTGTGTGTCTTCTATTTTTCATCACGGCACCACAAAAACAAGATGTACTATGTTAACAAAGCAGAACTAGGTGACAGATGACATCTGTCACCCTTTTAAGATTTATATCTAACATATATATGCTCTTGCTCACTCATCCCTTGTTTCTCTAAATAAACACAAAGTTCACAGTTCAGAGTTCTTGTCATTCTGCTTCTAGAACTCACTTCTCCCTCCCTCTTTACCTTGGGTTTTTTTTTATTGTCTACAGATTTTGGTTCTTAATCGTCTTTATTATTCCACCCACTAAAAGGGAAATGTCATTTGAAGATGAGTTCTGGATGAATAGGTAATCCAGATTACCCAATTTTAATGGCATAAGACATTCCAGGAGCAACCAGAGACCCTGCTTACGATGTTGTAAAGAACCAGCAGACTCAGAGACTCGACGTAGCTGCAGCCAGTCTGAAGGTCAGGAGGAATACTAGACTTTAGAGGAGAGCAGACAGCAGAAAGCAGCTGGAATCCTGAGCTGCACCAGTGTTCTAGGAGCTAAAGTTGCCACTGACTAACATCAGAGAGGCTCTCCAAAATATAACATATAGAATCGTTTTGTTCTAAGAAAAATAGAGTTCTCTGGAAATGGTAGCAACAATTAATGAATTGAATTTGAAGCTAAACTTCATGTTCATGAGGGACTCTAGATGTATACTCACAAAGTTTCAACACATGTATTTCTTGAGTCTTGAAAAACACTTTCTGCCTGGGAATGCATTCAGAAGCAATGTGCAGTGACTCCATAGAGGTCAGTCACAGCTTCCATCAAGGACTTTCAATGTGAAGGCTCAGTCAGACCAGGTCTTACTCATGAGATCAATCTCAGTCTAATATTTTCTACATATAATTGAGCAGCATAATTTACAAAGTCACCAGGCAGCTACCACAGTCTCTCTTCCTCTTATCCTTGAGTCTCTGTAATTCTTTGTGAGTCTAGTTAAAGGACTCAAATGAAAGCACTTCATTATATCAGGGGAAAAAGCCAGAAATGCACTCGACTTCAGGCAGGTTCCCATCTGTGATGCTGAAAGCACTCATTGACTGAAGCCTCCTATGCCCACAACCCACTTTCTATACCTTCACCCAAGGGGATTAACCTTGATTTTCCCTTTTACTAACGTGCTATTACCTAGACTTATAGTTCACCAGAAAGGTTGATACTTCTGAAAGAGGAATAGCCTAGCAGGATGAAGCTTTTCCGGGTCCCCCTGGCAATGTTCCGCAAATAACCATCTACTAAAAGATTGAATGGGGCAATGCCTGTTGACAATGTGTAGCCCAAAGATCATGAGAAACACAAAGTGAAAAACAGATCATTTTTAGGAAGTTGTGAAATACATACATAAAGAAATAGAGAACAATTCTGGTTATAGAGAAAATGGGGTGAAAACCCCCACAAAATAATAACATTCATTTTGGTATGTTTGGCACGAATATCATAGTAGAGATGCAATAAATATTGAATAACTGAATAAATGAATGAAAAATTTGAGTAAAGAAATGAAATCTACCTGATACTGAAATGCTAGATCCAGTATTACTGAGACTCCAAACAGGTAAGAGAAGGAAGATTCATTGCTGGGCTGGGACTGGAGGCAGTGAGCCTATCTGAATAATCATGAAGGAACAAAGATATCACACTGGGCAGGAGAAGTGACCAGGCCTGGGATGCCTTCCTCAGCCTCCTCCTCTGGTGAAGGGCCCATCCTTCTTCCCACTGCTGCTCCTCTGCAGGCTTCTTCCCTGAGCTTATCTGCTCTGTTCCTGTTTGCCCTCCTCTTGAACTCTGTCCAGCTAGTTCTCAGAAAGCCTTGAAGCTGGCATTGATTTTTGCTAAAACATCTCTGGATTAACCGAGAACACCTCTCTCCTTTGGTGTGGAAAAAATAATGTTTGACCTATGGATGATTCTGTACTTATACAATCAAAGCAATTATTATAAACAAGAAAGAAATTATGACACATATCTTCTCCTAAACAGCTGCGAAGAGGAAGAGGTCTTCTAGGGAAATCCAGGCCTTTGGGAGATCTCTCATGGCTTCCCAAAAGATGTTCCTAGCAAGCTCTCAAAACAGCCCTTCATTTCTTAGGACTTTGCCTCAAAACCAAGGCCACTGTGAACACAGCTTTCTCAGAACTGGGTGTCAGGAACTCAACATAGACCTGAGTTTCCTTCCCCCCTGAGGTTTAGCCAGAGATAGGAAGGCATCTTCTAACTCATGTTCCCTGAATCATACCCAGTATGGCTCCTGTCAGAGCTTCCTGGAGTCACAATGACTGCTATTCATCACCTGACAGGTTATTCCAGGTCACAGTCATGAACTGGTTAGGATTTTAGAGACTATGTAACTCCTCTGGTTGTGTGGAAGAAACACTGACGGTGGAAACCCTCCCATGCAGATTGCTTTTATTTTTTTTCTTTTTAAAAAATGTTTTCAATTGAATTTTGTGGCTTGCATACAATGCATCTTATCATGTTTGTTCCTCCCTTCCCTTCCCTGCACCCCACATAGCCCACAAGCAGGACTTCATATATGTTAAGGCCTATCAAGACAAGCTTGCATACCCCGATATCCCACAGTGTGAGTTCAGCCACTGGAGCCTGTTCAGCCTGTTTAGTGTTACTTCTTTAAAGATCAACTCTCCCTCACCCAGCTGTGATCAGCTGCCAATAGTTCCTCAACAAAGCTGAGGTGGGGAGGGAGGGCTCCGGGCATTATGGTGGAGGAAGGGGCAGAAAGATCCTTAAGAGCCAGGGGAGGAGGTGCATGACCTCAAGGAAACAGTCTTACAGACTCCTGGGAACTTGCGCATATGAACTCCCAGCAATGGTGACAAGATTGATGCAGATTCAGTCAGATTGCTTCCTGACCCTGACAAAGCTTGCTAGTACTGCCACTGTGTCTCAGACACTCATTCTCTTTCACACTGCTGTCCCAGGAAGACCATGAAACACTAGGAACTACGTGTGGCAGGATCTGCTTTTCCAGAACACAGCTCACTTTTGTGGTTTTGCCTGCTAGGGTTGGAAGCCACTTCTGTTCTGTTATAGCTCTCCTGAGCCAACAGTAACGTCCTTGATGCCAAAGATATGATGCTGCCCTATTATCTTGTGAAAAGATAACTCTGTCAGTGTACAGTGCTTTCTATTTCCAAAACAGTACTCCAGCCCTTCAAGAGGGAACATGTACACAGAGATTCAAAGACAAAGGGAAAGAACAAAGACATGAAGGTTTGCTTAGTGTTACAAGGAAAGAGATGGGGAACCAATTCTGCAGTGGGAAACAGTGTGAGGCTCTGGGCCAGCCTCCAGGAAAGCACTTCCTATTGAGACCTTAACAAGTTTTTCCATTTGGTTGTAAAAATCCAGAGTCTATATATCTAATGTCTTGTCTTTAATTTTTGCCTAACATTAAAAAATGCATCCACACGGTCATAAGAGCAGCAACAACAAAATCTCAGGAAAGGCTACACGGACGGAGGGAAATAGTTTTCATCACCACCATCAGCATACACTTGTGTTCATTCACAGCTCTAGGCAATCTCACAGAAAGTCTGGGATATTTCCTGGTCAGAGCGGGAATGTAGGAAAAAAAGTTCCCCACACTTGTTAGGCCTGCTGTCCCTGAAGTGAATAGATTGCCCACAGCATCCCCACATGCCAGCCTCTCCTGAAGAAGATGCAGGATCAGGACCTGGCGCTGTGCAGGCGAGTGGCGCTGCTCCCAGAACTCTCATCCAATAAAGAGCCATTGTGGGCTCTGGACCCTTCAACGCCCAGGACAAATGACTCAAATGAAAATGTACAATGCATGTGAGTGGAACTGGAGACTTGAATGGAGTGGTAATCACTTCCTGAGTATCCATCACGCTATTTTTTTCATGAACTTCATTCTGTAATTCAGTCATTGCTTAGGGTAATAGTACCAATTTTCCATTTCTCAGTTGATAAGGGAGAATGATTGCCATGATATCTATAAAGCAACATGGGTGTCTATCATGGGTGGGAAAGAAGATGAGAAGGGACTGGTATTCTTGAAGAAGAGTCAAAGCATGAGAAGAGAAGGAAACACCAGTTCTGTGTGTGATGACACTACAGTTCCACACTGGAGAAATCGGAGACCAAACGTAACGAAGAACTAAATCAGGCTTCAAAATAGCCACGATTTCTATGTGATGATATAGAGATGCAACATCACAGGGTGGGGCGGAGGTCCCCATTAAGGGCACCTATTGTGCAGATGACAGGAATCTTGAGCTTAGGGTGCCTGGGGCTGAAGATCTAATTCTTAGAGGCACACAGAGGGGCTGGAAGGAAGGAGGTTACTAATTCAGGCTGAGCCACGGTTTCCATTTAGGTGCCTCTGTGTCTAAGAGCCAACTTCACTACAGAAGGGGGAAAAAAACAAAAACAGAAACAGAGCAGCCAAGCTAAGCAGCCTTAGCTCCCAGCTGCGTTTCCTCCATCGATCCATAGGAGGGACAAGGAAGAGCAATGCAGAATTGCTCAGGCCAAACAAGAAGGGCTTTGAGCTGCTCCCATTGCTAGCATTCCACATTTCCCTTTAGGATCCGGTTTGGTTTTTTTCCTAAGACTTTAAACTAACTGTATTTTTAATTAATCACTTCAACTGGGGACATGTTCTGTCTCAACACTTTTTCTTTAGTTAATCTTGTTCGCAATTCTTTTACTTTGTGGAGACTGAACTCAGGACACACACACTCAGTCTACCACTGAGTCACACACCTGTGAGCACACGTCATAGTTTGGAAAGAAGGTCCCTTGATCTACTTCCTTTTTAGACTCATAACCATCCAGATATATGTCTCTGTGGAGGTATCCTTTTGTTTTTTAATATTTTATTTATTATTTTTCTTTTAATGTGTATAAGTGTTTTGCCTGCGGAGATCAGAAGAGGGCATCAGATCCCCTGGAACTGGAGTTATGGACAGTTGTTATCTGCCATGTAGGTGTTGGGAACTGAACCGAGGCCCTCTGTAAGAGCAGCCAGTGCTCTTAACCACTGAGCCATCTCTCTAGTCCCCGGGTATCCTTTCAAATACACAAGGTCGTCCCAGATCTGTGAAAGGATACAAATAATTCAACAAACAGTCATTTGAATGGTTCTATGTCTCTAATTAATCTTCAGTGATAATTGGTTATTTTAAATATGTGTAATTCTTTCAGTGTATGATATTGTACTTTATAGCATGTAAATTGAGTCTACTTGAAAAAACACAAATAAATATTTCTTCTAGCAACTCAGCATTAAATTCTTTCATGTTATCAACTTACCAGAATTAAGCAAAATGATAGACTTCAAACACACAAACTCCTCTCCTTGAAGATTCATCTTACGGAGCCGAGACGACGTAGCCAGCAACATGTCGAAGATCTCCTCCAAGCCCTCTACACATTTACTCTGATTCCTTTGAAAACAAAATGTAAAAAGCATTAATGAACAGAAAAAAACTTCCATAGACATAAAGGTCACATTCATAAAAACCTCCCAACTTCAAATCTATAGTAACCACTGGAAGTTCATTCTCCTTGTGGAGTGTGAATATTCAATTAAATTTGAGACAGCAAGATGGAGAAAAGAAAGGTTTACATCATCAAAACTTTAATTCCTAAAAGAGTGCCATTGTTCGATGGCTAAATGTACCCTGTTAAATGTGGTGATATTTATATGGGTAATCAAAAATGACTAGGATTTGGGTATGTGTATTAATCTGCTACTGTGTTCTAGACATTTGCACTGGTCATAGAAATAAAAAAATGGGTTTTTGTACTAAGATATCCATGCTCTCCACTAATATACAAAATCCTCCTAGGTGTCTTCTGCAACACTTTAAAATTTTTTTATTTTAGGTGTACCCTTGCAATGCCTGTGGAGGCCAGAAGAGCTGCATCAGATCCCATGGAACTTGAGTTACAGATGGTTGTTAGCCACTGTGTTGGTGCTGGGAGCAGAACCCAGGTTCTCTGCAAGAGCAGCCAGTACCCTTAACTACTGAACTATCCCTCCAACCCTACTTGAGGTACTTTTGGAGTACAGGAAAGTCATGATAACCATAGGCTGTGGTTAGTCTGGGATCACTGGTGTTATATGGGACAGAAGATGAGAGTTTGCTTAGCCAACAGCATTCAAATTCACTCTATGATATTCAGGATTTAATCAAGAAGTGTTAGTATGTGAGAGGAAGAAGGTCCAAACAAGGAATGAAGGGGGCCTTAAGGGAATATAGGCTGTGCTTGACTTGAGGAAGAGATGCGGGATGAATGTGAAAGGCCAGGGAACTGTTAGCTAATGATCCATGTCAGGTTCCTCTCCTGCATCAGTCTTGACATCAAGGCTTTTACCTTAGTACTCACACTGTTAGAGGAACACACTTAAAGTCCTAACCCATGGAACACTCCAGAATGCACCTGTCGGTATCTTTATCTATAGGGTTCTGTCAGAAATTCAATGATATGTAAAGGGAATTCATTCATCTTGAGGTAAAGGCATTTGAGGAATTGAAAACACCTCACACACAAACATCCACAAGTACACAAGCATTTCAAACATGAGCACAAACACCCCAGTGAGCACTCTTTGGTTTTAGCCTTAGAGTTCCTGATTGGTCTTAACAGCTGAATGATTAAATTCTCCCTGAGTAGAATACTACAGAATCATGTGTCTCTAGCTGGAAGCACATCCTGAGAAATGTGTCATTAGGCAGTTTTGTCACTGTGTGAACCTCATAGGTCATGTTTAAACTTAGACAGCGAAGGTGTCACTAGGTGACATATTCTTCCAGAACCACATTGTTAAAGCTGTACAGGATGGAAATTCTTTTGACTATCTCTTTCTTCATGAAGATTTAGTTTGGTTTCAAGCATTGCATGAATGCAAACATTTCATTCAATGATAATTCCCATGTTTTTCTCCCTCTGAGCATGTACAGATAGCTATAGAAGACAGTCTTAGAATAATTCCTAGATCAAAGGAAATATGTGTTCCTAATTTTGATAAATCATTTACATATTGCTTTCAAAGAACTTGTATCAATAGACAGTAGAAAAAAATTTCTTTTATTTGTTTTGTCCTGGGGTTTGACCCTGGGATTCCCACAAATAAGCACTTGCTCTACCCTTGAACTATACCTCCAGCCCCACCAACTATACTGGCACAGGACTGTTTCTGAACTGCCTATTTTTATCCCTTGCCTACATTTTTCTTCACAATTGCTGGTAATTTTCAGATTGATTATTAAGAATGCTTTATGGCAATTACTCTTTATGATGTGTCATATTTTTCTTTTAATTTTGTTCTTGGTATTTTCTGCTACAAAATACTTAATGATTATTTTAAGGTCAAACTTTTCATTTATGGCTCTAGAATAGTCTGATTTGTTTGAGAGAGTCCCTCACCATTCTAATAGTACATAAAAATTCTCTCATGCTTCCTTCTCAAAAAGCTCCATGCTTCGGGTTTCAATCTTTGATCTTCTAGGGTGTTTTATTGAGGTATAGCAATATACCGTAGTATTTGAGGAGCAGAGTTCACTAAATTTTCTGACACTCACAAGTTGTACAACCATCATCTGTGATTTCTTTTGGTAGAACCAGTAAGACAGGGATTCAGCTTCATTTTTTTTCCAGGTAGAAAGTTAGTTTTCTTACCACGGCTTATTGAGCAAAACATTTTAATTCACCTTGGCCTGAAGTATGCTGGGAACTCTCAATATATCATTTACTTCCAACAAGGTTAGTGTGCTACTTTTTTATTGATTTTCAAATGAAAGAATTTAGCCTTCAAAAAATCAAACTGAACTGCTTTACTAACCAGAAGACAGAATCCAAATGGGAGGTATTGTTTTTTCATCTTCCTTTCTTGTCCTTTAATTCACCCAAGAAGACCTACTAAAGAACTATTCTATTATATACCAGTACTTGGACTAAATATTTGGGTAAGACAAGAGAGCTGTGGGCATTGTTCACAGATCCAGAATGGAAGCAATATTGATAAGGACAAAGACAGGGCACTGTATATACATTCTGCCCATGAGTCTATAGAGACTTTACATAGAAGAGCAAGTTCCTCCAAGGCAGTCTACATCACTATCAAAGTAGTTGCTATAGTATTCTCAGAGAGATTTTATTGAATTTTCATGTAAAATGCTTAGAACTACATGTCACATATGAAGGGCAGTATTTAAGAATCTGACATCGATATATCAAAGGAGATGTATCTTCAAGAGAGTAGTTGGTCATCTAACCCAAATATCAGAAAAAAGTACCACATGCACTTGCTTTAATTGGAAAACTGAATGCTTGAAAGTTCAAAGAAGCAGAGAGAAAACTTTAAAAGATCCACTGCTCAAACCTGGGGTGACGTTGATAATCACGCCAGAGGCTCTCCTGGCCTGACCTGGGGAGGACATACTACAAGTAGGTTTTTCTTTGTATGTAGTTGAATTTTTTAAAAGCAATACATCCTCTTTCTAGTGAAAAAATAAACAAGGGTAGGGGAAAATGTTTGGTGGATGAAGCTTTAAAAATAACAACTCATAGCCAAAATAGAGAAATGTTCCTTTCTCAGTATAAAGTCTCTGTTTACTTAACAGACTGTACAGCCGCAGGGGAGAAAGTCTCAGTGTGGGAGGGAGCTGGGCTCACCTGCTGTGAGCAAAAGTTCAGTTCAGAAACTGAGAAAGGAGAAGCTTAGCAATTCTCCACTCTTCTTGTCCCTTTCAACAGTCTCCTACATTTTCCCATGAGGAGTTTTGTCTTCATCCCACCAGTCTCTTCTCACTATCTCCCTGCTACTCTTAACCAGCAATTATTAGCTATAGAGGTGCAATGCGTGCACCTCAGTATCTGCTAGAAGCAGTAGACTGCACTCTTGGAGAGGGTGCATACCCCAGATTCTCAATTCAGTTATCGTGTGTGTGTGTGTGTGTCTGTGTGTGTGTGTGTGTGTGTGTGGTGTGTGTGTGTGTGTGTGTGGTGTGTGTGTGTATGTGTGGTGTGTGTGTGTGTGTGTCTGTGCCTGTGCCTGTGCCTGTGTTTGTATGTCCATGTGTTTCCCTTGGGGTATGTAAAGAGAGCATACAGCCAGCTGTAATTACGAAGACGGGACAGGAACACGCTGTCTGCTGTGAGAGCATCTGTGGTGCTTCATGTTGTGGAGGTGTCAGTCTGAACTTTGAGCATTCCTGGGGGATAGTCAATGGCAGTAAGCTATAATTCTCTACCTGATGAGATGGGAGGCTGGAAGAAGTTTATATAATACCTTCATAAAAAATTAACTCACTTCCCTTTTCAGTGGGAACAACCCAATCTAAACATTATAGCCAAAGTACCATCTATGAAAAGAATAATTATGCACTTTGATGACCCCTGTGATGTTTTCAGTAAATCTTGGTATGTTGACTCAGTCCCAATGCCTGATGATTATGTGGTACCTATGGGTTTTTTGTCAGTATTATTGCTATAGGAAAAGATTTGTTTGGTAAATCAGTCAACAAGATCTCAATGACTTTGAAGGTGGACACTTGCCGCCTGCCTGACTAAAAGGAATCCCTCACTGTTAAAGACATTGAACACTGTGATCAAGGTTTCATTTCAAAGTCCTGTCAGAATGTTCTACATCAACTTCAAGGAACAAATTAGTCACCAGCATTTAATTTACTTTAAGGAAATGGATGTATTCACAGTATAAGATATGAAGGAAAACTAAGAACTTAGAGGTGACATTACTGTAAGATAAGACTACTCTAAAGTTATGATGTGATCCTGAGGCTGAGGAACACATGGGGCATGGAAAAAAATGTATTTTTTAAGGAAGCACAGTATCACTCATAGATCAGAAGAAGTGGTGTTGCAAGCAGATCAGCCTATGCCTCCCACTGTGAGACGTGACAGACTGCAAAGAAAAGCTCCTCCGTGATTACATCCCTGTGCCTGTCAGAGCACTTGGAATCCCCTTGTGGGGACCCTTGTTCTGCCACTTACCATCTTCAAATGTGGTCTATTTGCCCATAAGTCATGGGAGAAGGAGTAAGATTTGAGGGAGCACTTGCTCATGGTATGTCCTGGAAGTTTCTCCTCTATGAAAATAAAATCTTGTTTTTCAGAAGTCTTAAGCTATCTCTTCCTCTTTGTCTGAACTAACAAGCTCTAACGATCAGACTTGTACTCATTTATCTTTAAAAATTGACTTTACAGAATTTAAAGCTTTCTTTGAATAAAAGGAAATAGATCAATGAAATCTGGGAGGACCCAGAAGAGCAACATAAAACACTTAATTTAGTTGTCCTGAAAACAAAAATGTACAACATTGTTAGAAAACAGTGACAAATTAAGGTGTTGTTTACAATTGATGGAAATGGGATCAGTTTTATGTAAAGAACCTCTGTATTTATGATGCCACACAGTCCTTCAACACATGCTGTGAAACATGTCAATTATATAAATAGTCATATATCAAATAGTTTGCATATATGGAATAAGCAAAAAATTGCTGAAATGGCAGACCATAAATAATATATCCTAAAAGATTAAAAAAAAAAAAACCTTTAAAAGATAGTTGTTTAGATGCTGGAATTTAGCTGCCTAGGCTTGAATCTTGGTGACACTACTTATTAGCTATGTGACTTTGAACTAATTACATTGTTTTTTTTTTTCTTTTACCTTGTTCTTGGATGAATACATAGAGCCATTGATATTGGACCGTAAGTCCAATAAGAAAGAACTAAGCCAAGTAGAGTAAGAAAGAAATCGGTAGAAGCCCCTCCCTCTGTTACAGGGCTAGACTCCACAGCCCTCTACTAGGGGTCCAGACATATCTAGATTGCCTGTGAGTGCCTGAATCCATCCTCCCAATGGTGGTGAGCTTCCCAAATTGCACCATGCCCATCCCCCTACCTTGGAACCAGCTGAAGCTCCTCCCACTGCTACAGCGATAGACTTCTCTGCCCTTTACCAGCAGTAGTCCAGATATTTTCAGCCTGCCTGAGAGCACCTGAATCCAGACTCCACCTAGCAAACTTACCAAATCATGTGCGCCTGCTGGCTAGTATGAGCCTAGACCTTAGAAGGAAGCCAGAGAGTATCTGATTGGTGCCCGATTGGGACCTCTGCTGAAATTTCCAACTAACTAGGCTACAGACATATGGTTCCTCAAAAAAAAAAAAAAAAATCAAAAGGGATAACCTAAAGCCTAGACCAACCAGCTTCATATCTAATGAGAAAACACCTAAGGCACATCAAGAATACAAGCACAATCAGTCTTTAAATAAACAGAAGACTTGAGATTCATACCAAAATCACAAATAACAAAAGACATCCACATGCCAAAATCACAACGAACAAATAATAATATGAAAAACCCAAATAATATGTCCCCGCCAAACATCACTGTCCTATAGAACAGTTCTACAATGAGAACCCCCTAGAGATAACCCAGGACAGAGAATTTAAAAGAACAAGAATAAACGTGATTGAATTAAATGAATTTAAAGAACATACAAACAAACAAATCAAAGAACTAAAAGAAGATGGGGATATACTTCTGACTGAATTCACAAAAGAGATGGAAATATGGAAGAACACAGGGTAAAGGAAGGACGAAGTGAAGCACTCAGTAAGTCAGTTGAAAATGGTGGGAGAAAACCTCACCAAAAGAATGCATGAAATGGAAAACAGGTTATCAAGACTAGAATATATAGTGAAGAACTGGAGCATTCAAGCAAAGATTATGAAAAAATGTTAAAAACACATTAACAGAACATGCAGGAAATGTGGGGCACCATGAAAAGAACAAATTTATGCATCATAGGCATAGAGAAAGGAGAAGAATCTCAGGATAATGGTGTTGGCCAGAACTTCAACCACATTACAGAAGAAAATTTCCCAAAATTAAGGAGACACATGACTATACACATACGAGAAGCACGTAGAACAAAAAATAAGACCAGAAAAGAAACTAAAGAATCTCTCAGTTTTCATTAACGAAGCTCCGTCTTGCAACAGAGGGTCAGGAACACAAAAAGTTACAAATAACCAAAGCATGGAGATTAGGAGTTTGCAGAGTGTGGGTCCCAGGACAGGACTCCCATATTAAGTATCTATCGCTCAGGTCTCAGGGAATCCTACAAGCTCCTGAGACCCTGCTCATATGAACCTACAGCAATGGTGACAGCATACTCAAGACCCATGCAAACTCAAGCAGACAAAAACCCAGCATGGAACTGGGGCAATGGGCAGCAGACCCCAATCTTTGCTGAAGAAATATTGACAACTGATTACTGTTGGCCCTAGAGGTTGCATATCGAAGACCAAGACACACACCGATCTGGAGAAATGTTCTATTCATCGTTTGCTGTCTTCTTGATTTCTCTTAAAAAAAATTTTTTTTTTTATAATTTCAAAAAACAACAACAAAAGAAATGGAAATCGATGCTTAGAGTGAAGTGTTGCCACACAGGGTGCTTGGTGCCACACAGGGTGCTTGGTGCCACACAGGGTGCTTGGCTCTGAGGGGCCAGCCATGAGGGTGCAGATGGCACAGCATGGGACGGAGGCCTGGGACAGTACTTCAAAATACGCAGCTTGAAATAACTTAGAAGGCGGACCACACACCTGGAGATGCAGTCAGGAAGAGTTAGAATGATGATGGGCCACAGGCACTACACTGTCATCAGTAAGGAAGTGTAAGAAATGGGCTAAGCACAGGTTAGACCAGAAATGATCCTCAAGCGAGAGTTGAAGGGAATGAAGGATAGTGAGAGATCAATTGACTTACAAGTTTGGAAAACATTTAGCTTCCATCTGAAATGAAATATTTAAGGGCCTTGAGTATGAATGGCCCAGGATTATTCACAATTTATGGAATGAAGTCAGACCTCCAAGTCCATGATTTCTGTATCTGTGGACTCAACTGTCTACCTTGTAATCAGACCTATGACTGATATTCCTTCACCGCACAGGAACCTTTATCCATGTCACTGTCTCCTAACAGTGCAGCAAACTACTTACATAGCATCCGCATTATATGAGCTCTTATGGGTAATCTAAAGCTGATAAAGGATTTGTGAGGGTATCCATAGGTTATGTGCAAATACAACCCCATTTTATATAAGGAACTGGAGCACCTACAGATTTGGGTATCCTTCAGAGTCTTGGAACCAAGGTTCTAAAGATGCAGAGGGACAGCTGTTCCTCAGTCTCAAGACAGGCTGGCACAAAAAGCTTCCTATTCAAGTTTATCATTTCAAACAGCTTTACCCTAGTCAACAGCATGAGATGCTGAAATATTAAGCAGTAAATAAGAATATCAGATCTGAGGGTGGGCAGATGGCTCCATCTGTAAAGTGCTGCCTTCTAGCTACATGAACAGTCTCTAGACCCGACATAAAACAGCTAGTTGTAGTGGTTCATACTTGTAATCTGCATGTAGGCGAGGCAAATGCAAGTTAATTTTGGGACTTGCTGGTCAGCTGAACTAGCCTTCTTGGAAAATCCAGGCCAGTGAGAGACCCTGTGTCAAATCAGGGTGGGTGGTGTTCCCGAGGAATGACACTTGAATTTGACCTCTGACCTCCACATGTGCACACACACACTTGCATACACACATGTGCACCTACATACACAAACACATGCACAAATACATACATAAACACACACACACATACACACACACAAAAATAGCAGACTTTTAGGTAAGGGAAAAAAGGAAACTTTATATACTACTGGTGGGAATTTAAATTGTTACAGCAACTATGGAAGATGATCTGGAGGTTCCTAAAAAAATGAAAACAAAGTATGACCAAGTAATCTCATTACTGGGTGTCTGTCTAGATATGTGTCCATATATCTACAGTCACTTGTTCCTTTAAGCCTTATTCACAATAGTCAAGAAATGAAGGCAACTGAAGTGTTCATTAACTGATAAATGGCTAAAGACAATATAATACACATACACACACACACAATGGAACACTACTCAGCCTTAAAAAAGGAAACTGCCATTTGCAACAATATGGAGGAATCTGGAGAACACTGTTTTAAGGAAAATTAGCCAGGCACAGACAGACAAATACAACATGATTTCACATGTATGTAGAATCTTTAAAAGTATAATTCTTAGAAGTAGAGTTGAAATGGTAGACACCTGGGGCTGGAGAGAAAATGAGGGACATTTAGTAGCCATGGACAAAGGATGAACTTTTCAGTTAAACAGGAGGAATGAGCCTAAGAGACCTCGTGCTGACCACAGCTATCAGCAATGTGCAGATGATTGCCCAGAGTAGATTTTAAAAATTCTCATCCTAACATCTGATAACTATGTGAGGTGATGTTTATGTTAATTAACTTCATTTAGCTATTCCACAATGTATGCCTATTTTTAAGCTTCATATTGTACACTAGAAATACAAACAAATTTTAAATATGTTAATTAAAAAGAATTGATAATACCAAGCCAACTGGGGCCATAGGAGATCTGTGTCAAAAAAAAAAAAAAACGCAAAACTAAACAACAATAACAATAATAAGATAAAGATTAGCAAGCTTGAGACTTAAGAAAAAGCCTTTGCTGTTTTTAAGTTCCAACACATGTAACTACCAAGATCAGATAAAATATAAGCTGCTTGGGCTTTGAGACTACTGTACTATCCAAGAAATTGCAAGCATGAACTATAAAACAAAGCTTTTGATTGCTGAAGACTCCAACCCTTAAGACTCTAATGTACACTGAAGTGGTGTGTCCTTTGTCTGCACATAAAAAAATACAAGCTTCTCACCTGAACTTCAGCTGTGGCCATGCAGAACGGCCTAGAGAAAGAACCTCCATCAAGGAAATCATGGGAATGAAAGGCCTCCAGACCATCGTTAGGTTAAGAGAAAATCAGAAAGATTTTCCTATGTAGAAAATTAAAACACAACCAAAGAACTCTGAGCCTCTCAGAGTAGAAACCACCTCACGTCTACCCATCAGAATCCACAGCACCGATGGAAGAGGGAGATGAGTCTGCCTTCAGTGGAAGAGGGAGATGATGGAGTCTGCCTTCAGTGGAAGAGGGAGATGATGGAGTCTGCCTTCAGTGGAAGAGGGAGATGATGGAGTCTGCCTTCAGTGGAAGAGGGAGCTGATAGAGTCTGCCTTCAGTGGAAGAGGGAGATGATGGAGTCTGCCTTCAGTGGAAGAGGGAGATGATGGAGTCTGCCTTCAGTGGAAGAGGGAGATGATGGAGTCTACCTTCAGTGGAAGAGGGAGATGATGGAGTCTGCCTTCTGTGGAAGAGGGAGACAGAGTCCATCCTTCCATTCTCCTGAATTAATACTTTTATAGCCTCAGTTTCACCCTTGCTTCCTCACTGGCAAGGGTGGAATGGGTGGGACTGGCAAACTAGGGAAGGAAAGTGCATTGCAGAGACATCTTTGAGTTGAACGACATGTATGGATGTGACTTTGGATTAATTCCCTTGAGCAGTCAGTTGGAATGCTCTGTAAGGAATTGGTGAATATTTGATAATCAGAAGAGAATTGTGACACAGGTCTGGTTTACCACACACTTCTCCTTGCCCTCCCAGATTTCCTTCTAGACAACATTCAATATCTCCCTTGAAGAGATGGGTGGACATGTGATTGGCCTCTAGCCAATAGAGTGAGAAGAAACTGTTGTCATCATCTCTGTAATGAGTATCAGTTAAGAATCAGGTATGCACTTCCTAGCCCATCTGCTACCTATGTATGAACACTTCTAGAGGGCAGATAGAAATGAGAAGACGTGTGCCTTAGTGAGAGGGTCACCTACCCGGAAAGCGTCTATATTGAACAAGGATCTGGATGAGAAACAAAGAGTTATGTTTCTCAAGTCACTGAAATGTTAGGGTGTCTGATTCCTCCCTGTCCCAATTTCCACCCAGAAATACCAAAATGCTTAGGATATAAAGATATATTATCTCTGTGGACAAGGCTACTGAATAGCAAAAGGGTCTAAGAAATGTATTTCTGGAACTGGAGAGATGATTCAGTGGTTAAAAGCACTGGCTGCTCTTGTAGAGGACCCGGGTTCAGTTACCAGTGACTAACAGCTCTCTGCAACTCCAGTTCCAGGGTATTCAACACACTCTTCTGATCTCACACGCATTGGACATACACGGTGCACTTATATACATGTAGGCAAAACACTCATACACATAAAATAAAAATAACTAAATCAAGAAAGTTTCTTTAAAAAAACTGTACTCACAAACCGATCTTGTAGTAGCCAAATAGACCTTAGGGAATGATGGATTTGGAACTCAGAGGAACATGCGTATCTGCATATGTAGCTTGGGGCACTTTTAGAAGAAAGTGGGTACACAGAAGGAGAGGAGAGAATACAGTCTAAAAGTGGAATACAGTCTAAAAGGAAGATGAGCCAGCAAAGGACATGTAGATTTGGGAAAGAATATGGGAGAAGGGACATCTCATGGCAAGAAGAGGGTGTCAGAAATGTTGACACTTCAGAGAAACCAAGGGAGATAAGCATAAGTTGTAACACAGAAATGACCTGGCTTTTCCAGCAACCCTGAGTAGACTGGTGATGGAAGTGAAGAAAACTAGACAGAATATGTGGCCTTGGGGCATGGGAAGAAGCTGAAACAGAGATTCTAGAATCAATTCTAGTGGTCGATAATACAGCCTTAGAATGACCTTGGGAAAAAATACAACAAAACCGTAGCTCATAAAAAAATAAGAAATATTCAAGACACATGGCACATATGTGTGAAAATTTCAAAGAACAAATGAGACAGAGAAAGAATAAGAGTTGGCATTATGATCAAGTACACTCAGTAGGGATTGGTGGAAAAGGTGGAGGCTGCAGAGCCCCAAGGTCTGCAGAGTGGACTTCTCCAGTGGTTGGACTCTGAGAGCAACACTTCTCAAAGCAGGGGAGAAACAAGACAACTGAAGAACAGGTCCTTAAGAACACTGGGATGACATGCCCATCATCAAAACAATATACATTATTAGATGGTTGATTCCAAAATGACAAAACAGGAAAAAATGTCCTTGACTCATTTGTTTCTGATTCTTCAAAGACCCTCCTCCATCCCAGTTTTGAGGTTTTTCCTCTGAAGACTGTCCTCAATAAAAGGCGATGGTCTGGAAGGTATAATAAGGGGCTTGATGATCTCTCTAAAAGGGAACCATCCTCCCTGATGCCCAGCCTTCAATCTGCCCACCTGACCTTGGGGAACCCTAACAACCTTGGGTCGAACTCTATGTTCATATGTCAGTGCCCTTTAACAAGGATGCTACCAGGAAAATGAGCTACAAATATAACAATATCTAGCAAAACATCATCCTTCTTTGAGAGGGCAGCATTTAGATAGGAAATTAAAAGGAAAATGGAATAAAGTAAATACAAACAGGAGAAAGTTTGGAGAATATAGCCGAAAGATCATCTTCTTAGGGTTATTATGAGAAAATGGACATAACCATGTCTCATGATTCATTTAGGATTGGATTTCAAGTGGAAATAATACTGGTCCATTACCTTGAGAAGAATTGCTATGAGACAGAGCCTGTGCCCTCCTCTCAAAGGAGAGCTGGGGAGTAAATGCAAGGAGCGCTCCAGCCATGGTTTAGAAATGGTCCCATAGGGAACCTCCTGAGGAAGAAGACCAGGTCAAAGGAGGTGGGACTCTTGACTGTGGGAAGAAGTTTCCAGAATTCTGCTTCACATAGTTTATGTCTGTATTTAGGTTTGTTTCTGTTTTGTTTCTTTTGCTAGTTGAGACAATACAGTCAAGAAAGGTTGGTCAACACAGGTATCCAGTGAGTAGGTTTCCAATGAGATGGAAATTTAAAAAAAATTAAAAGCTGGGCAGTTGATTCTTTTAGTATAACAAAGTCCATATTCATTGACAATAAAGAGAGTGTTTTTGTCAAGGAATGTCATTGACTATGTTCTGTTTGGAAGAGAAGGGCATTTACCTTCTGAAACCTGCCTTACACAAACAGTATTGTCAAAGATGCCAGATGTCGCTGCCCCTGTACACATCACTCCACATCTAACCCCTCCCAGAGTGAATGTCCCACCATGCCCGCCAATCACATTCTGGCTCCAATCCAAGAAGATCCTCATTGCCTCCTCCTTGTTCGTCACTGCCACCTCCTTGCTGGAGTCACTGTGAACCTTTTCCAGGCTCTGGTCACAGACGACACATGATTGATACCTCTGTGACTCACCCTGGAGGAACTCTCAGTGTTTCTACTGGAGCAAATTGTTGTTGTGGAAATTACACAGGAAATGTTAGATTGACCTACTGAAAGATGTATCTTGATACGAGCTTCAAACACGTACACATAAAATGTCCAATTATCTTTCTTAAGCTACACATCGCACAGTAAAGGTCTATGGAAGTCATTCCTATTTACTGTTCTGATATCAGGGAGCCGATAGTCAAAAGAGTTCTTAAGCAAAGAGATACTATCCAATAGAATAAGCTTTAACATGCACTCTTTTCTTATACTTTTGGGTGTACTACAGTGACCAAAAAAATAAAAATAAAAAAGAGTTTGGAGTTGTTATTATAGATGCTTATGTCAGAACGTGTAAAATACACTTCTGTGTTTGAATGGTTTGCCAAAGGGAGAAGGGATTCTGTGCTTCTGAAGATAATGACTCACTTGAGTTCACTTGTTCAGTTTATATACTTTAAGGGCTAAAGTAAATTTCTAGATAAAATTTCTCTAAATGTTGTGGCTACCCAAATAGCCAGCTGAAAAGAGATTTGGTCAATCTTTGATAATACCCACAAGTATGGACCATTAAGAATAATGCCTTAGCTATATACCTTTGGTTGGGATGGTTTAGAATAATATGGAGTGAGTAGATTCTTCAATTGGGTTGACTCCACTAACTGAAACAAAGGCAAATGAGTAAACTAAGAGAGACCAGTGTTATACATGTAGGGGAAGAGTTTCAGGTTTGATAATCCAACCACTGTTCCTCAAAAGAAAATATAATTAATCACTTTAATTGGTCATTAAAGCAATTTTAGTTGAGCACTGTTTTGGATATGTACTATATATGACTATATATGACTGTGGTATGCCTTGGGAACACAAAAACCAATTTTATTCATTCACCCTTCATTCATTAACTATAGATACAGAATCTTCTGTGATAATACAGAGTTAAGTGTTAATCAATACAGATAGCCTTGCCTCCCTGCAGTGCAGTTTAGTCCGGAAATAAGCATTAAACACACACACACACACACACACACACACACACACACACACACACACATACACACGTTCTGACCAGTGTTAGGGAGGCAAAACACAGAGGCTTACGAGACAGAACAGCCAAAGGAATGAGGGCAAAGGGCATGTCAGAGAGGCTTCCTAGACAGGGAGACACGTGATATCAGACTAAAGAACCAGGAAATAACTGGGAAAAAATTTTGGAAGCCTGTGCCCAGGAGGGATAGGTGCTGATTGTAAAAACAAAAAATATGCTTGAGGACTTGCAAGACCTGAAGGAGAAACAACATCCCGGCAGAGTGTGACTCAGGTAACCTCACCTTCAGTGGACCCCAGGTTGCAGTGGCCCCATGAGGCTAGAGAGTCAGTGCCCTGTGTCACAGGCCATAGCAGAGTATGAGCCCCAGGAACCAAGGGAAGTCACTGCAGTTTTAAGAGAAGAACATTCAAGAGTTCATTTGCTTCTTTATTTTCAGAAGAAACTCTCAGGGTAAATATTACCTCATATTCGACTCTCATGAAGCATGAATGTCTCAAGATTCTTCCTAGGTCCTATGTACACTAGTTTGTCAGGTCCTCAACTTCCCTGGACCTCACAGTCAAGTGGTGCAGGTGCTATATGAACAAGATCATCTCTAGTTATTGAGAGAAAAGCAGGTAAGTCAATAGGGCTTTGGCTAGCTTGCCCTCAAAGAAGTGACATTCAGACCGAAGCCTGAGTCACAAAACGTTTTGAGGTCAGTCAGATACCACTTTTAGAATGAAAAAAAATGTGTTTTTCATTAGGACAAATAAGAGCTAGTTATTTTAATGGTTGGTTTTAAGGCTAGGAGAAAGTGTTCTGTCTTTGAAAGCCAATAAGGAAGCCAGACAAGGCAAGGCATGAGAAACAAAAAAGTACAATTAGAAATGGCCTAAACCTCATCCTCTTAGACTGTCAGCCTTTCACTCTAACGGACTTCTTTATGCACATTCAAACATTCAGCAGTCTTTCCTCGGAGTCCCCATTCTTGTGAAGTTCTTTTTGTTTCCTTCATTCTTTTTATTTTCACTTATTATGGACAATCTCTGTTGTAAGTTCATCAAATGATCTCCTACGTCAGCCTCTCAAAAACTGAGATCACAGGTATGTACCTCCAAGTCTAGTTGTGGTACAACTAGAATTTCCCCTTTGAAATTCATAGCTTCGTTTCCTGTTTCTTAATCTATGTTTTAGTCAAATATAGCTACAGACATAAAGTACACATGTTTATTTGAAGAAGCTATGAGTTTTTCCCAGAGGAATGGGGTACATGGAGATGTATCCAACAAGTTCAATGATAATTGAGTTTTAGTAATTCTTTTAGCATAAGTTTGTTAATTTGAAAACGTATTTTGAGTGTTTCTTTTGCTAATGCTAAAACCCAAAAGATGCAGTGGCCTTGCATCGTGCAACAATAGCTGCGTCTGCATAACTATCCAAAAGTGCAGTGCTAGAGAGGAACCATCACCCATATGACTACATAATCCTATCTGGTACCTTTTACACTAGCCATAGATGATGTAGTCAGAATATACACTGGAATTTTAAAGAATGAAAGCAGAATAAAGAAAGAGAGAAAGGAGGGAGGGAGGGAGGGAGGGAGGGATTATAGAGATGTCTCCTATGGATAAGAGTGTTCTCTCTCTGCTTCTCTTTCTCCCCTCCCACCTTACCTTTCTTCTTTTCCTTTAATTCCTTCCTTATTCCCTTATGAAATATTTCTAGACCCTCAGCTCCAGGCCACAGAGCATATATAGACCATATCCTTACTCGACTAGAACAATACTAAAATGGACCAACACCATTGTTCTAATTTACCAGAAACTTCTTTAAGAAACTAAAGCAAAGAGCCCTCCCATTTCCCCAGTGATTAATGTTGTGATACATTACTGTGGGAATAGCTGGTGAACAGAACTTGAGCCCATTCCTAGGCTTTTAGAAAACCATTGTTACCATGTCTTCCTTGGCTCTAAGTATTTCCAAGGGCAGTGGCCTTCTCTGACCATCCAGGCCTCAATGGCAATTAAAACGGATTCTGAGGCAAGGTAAGCAGGGCTCCTCCCATTTGGAGAGCTCCAGTCTGCAGAAAGCTAATGAAGCTCTTGAAACAGCATCCTTCTCTTCCACACACACTTTATTGAAATGCTTTTGAGTCTTATTGTGTTGTAATTACATGCTATAGAAAACTCAACAGACATCTGTTTCAAGGATTGGGCCCTCGACTCTTACTAAAACATTTCAATTCCATTTTCCTGGGCATACAATCTCTAAATGCATCTCTGAGGGCCCTCCACAAGTATTTCCATTTCACATTTCAGAGAACTTAAAAACGATGCAGGTTCCTGACATGGTTGAGGATGGATGTAAAGGGAATGTCCTTATGAGACCTGTAAGTTGCCATCTCTTTCCTTCCTATATTTTAGTGTAATATTTGATACAGATAAATGAATTTTGATAATAAAAGTTTTAGAAAGCATAAAAAAGTAACATCTTTCTGTAGTTTTCTTATTTCCTTTAGGAAAGCTATTAAGATTTACTTTACTGATATTTCTTTATGGTTAGACCCTTTTATGCCTTGTAGAAGACAACTCTCAACCTTGAGATAAATATTTCCTTAAAAGAATTTGAGTTTTGCCTTTGAAGTTCTTTGCTCAGTGTTAATTTTTCATGATATGAAAGAGCACCAAATTTCTTTTTTCTGTGTTGATACCGAGTCACCTCTGTGCTCAGAACTCAACAGTTCTTACTTTCTCTTGCAATGTGCTTGTTCTGACATAGGCCAGCTCTTCCTAAACATTCCTGAGCTCTCTTTGCTATTTCATTGGTCACTGAGCTTATTTTTATGCCAAACCCACGTTATCTTAATTATTATATAGCTGTATGGTTTTCCTAGCTTAGAGTTTTCTTACTCCAGTTACCCAAACTGCATTTCAGTGTTTGGGAACCTCTGACTACATTTGGTTCTTGACTTTTCCATATGAACTTTAGAATGGACATGGAATGTTGAATGCAAATGTACAAAATCTATGAACAGAGAGCTAATTCATTTTCGGTAATGGATTTTGCTAGTCATAAACGTGCCACAACTTTCTTTTCAATGCTTTATGAACTTTCAAGAAAGGTTTATAATTCTCTTGGTATTAATCTTACAATTTCTTAAATTTATTCCAAAATATATTATAGCTTTTGTTGCAACTATCAAGAACAGAAAATGTGAAATTTTGTATTTTAACTGAGAACTAGATTTGAGTCCTACATTGATGAACTATGCCTTCATTTAAACATTTAAAAATATTTTAACTACTTTTGTTCTACATGTATGAGTGTTTCTCCTGCATATATGTAAGTACAGCATGTGCATGCAGTGTCTTACAGAGGCCACAGGAGGGTGTTGGATCCACTGGAACTGGAGATACAGACAGTTATTAGCCACCATGTGTATGCTGGAACTTGAACCTGGGTCCTCTGGAAGAACAGCAAGTGTTCTTAACCACTGAGCCATCTCTTCAGTCCTCTCATTTAAACATTTTTATGAGGTTAAAGATCAGAAAAATAAGGAAGTTTTTATCTAAGAATGCTTTCATCGGAATGTATTAAGTCTGTCTAAATCCTTTATGGTTTAGAAAAACAACCCTGGAAATTTGAAATTTATGGGATACAGCTGCTAGAAAATGGGAAAAAATCATAATCTTTCTGTCTTATGACTAAGAAGATATAAAAACAGAACTTAGTAGCACGTAACCTAAAATATCTTATTCTGAGTGAGCTGAATCCACAACATGCATAGTAACCACCTATTGTTCTCCAAAGAACAACTCATTCAGCCATTAATGTGTCCCCTTTGGTAGGAGGGAAATTGTTGGCAAGAAGAAGGGGTTCGGAGGGAGGAGGAGAGGATAAGAGAGGGTAAGGGGAGTATGATCAAATACATATGTATGTACAAAGTCATCAAAGAATACATGTTAAAATATTTTTATTATTTTATGTGTATTTTATCTGCATGTATGTAAGTGCACCTGTGTCATGCAATAGCCATGAAGTTCAGAAGAGGCCATCTGATTCCCCTGAAACTAGAGTTACAGACATTTGTTAGCCACCATGTGGGTACAGGGAATCGAATCTAGGTCCTCTGCAAGAGCATTTGGTGCTCATAACTACTGAGCCATCTCTCCAGCCCCAAAGAATACATTTTTAATGTCCCTTTTGGAAGCTCCACCCAGTACTTCCAACTCTGTCCAATCAGAAGATGCTTGTGCTCACTCTAGTTTTCACTCCATGTTAGCCATTAGTAAAACTGAGTGTGACTCAAGCTCTTGGATTCATGTAGTCTGCTCTGACATTCAGTTCCTGGTATTGCTATCCACAAAGCAGAAGGAATCTGGACCTAAGTATTTCAGAACAAGTTAACAATACAGACAAAAAAGATTCATGATCTTTGAAAGAGTTAATTGCACATTTCAGAAATGGATAACTCAGATATGATAAGGTCAGGCAATAAATATAAATAAAACAAGAACTGAGGCACTTAGAAAGGCTGTGGACAGCACAGGAAAGAGCCTACGGGAAGACAAGGGGCAAAACCAAAGAATGAAAGATTTTGAAATAAAAACATAGAGAAGACAAGGAAAGGGATCTTTTTCACGTGTCTGTATGTTCCTGAAGAAGGAAACAAAGGGGCTAAAGAGATGCTCAGTGGTTAGGTGCATGCTCTGCTCTTCCAGAGGACCTGAGTTCAGTTCCAGCACTCAGGAGGTTCACAATTGCTTATAACTCCAGCTCCCAGGGATCCAATGCCTTCATCTGGTTCCACAGGCATTGCACACATGTGGCAGATACACACACACACACACACACACACACACACACACACACACACATACAGAGAATATCAAATCTCTAAAACAATAAAATGAGAAAAGAATAGTCACATGAATTATAATTAATTTATTATCACCTCACAGATATTGGCTAAAAATGCAATGACATCATTTGATTCTGACAAATCACACAGAGGAAACCTAACTAAACTTAGCACTATAAAGTTTAACACACATTCTCTAGCAGCTACAACTGGAGAATGGGGAGAAAATGAGAGCTATAATCTACCTTCATTCACTATTGTTTATAGAAGGAAAGGAGCATAGATCAAAAGGGGAGTTGACAAAAGCATGAACCCCTGTAAAACAAAAGAAGCCCATTAATTCAACCGCAATCAATAGCGAAGAAGGAAAATCAACCAATATCTTAAAGCTGAAAGATCAAGCTATCTGAATGCTGCTCACACAGCCCAGGGCAACAGCAAAGAAAGAAATTTACAAACTGTTTTTATAATGCATGGTAATATTGATACTTAATAAAGACTAAACCAAGAAAAATGTCACATGAAGCTTTCTTAGGAATTGTGATACAATAGGACAAAATTATCATTCCTGATAAAGTTAATAAACTAGGGTCTTTATGCTTGTATTGTAATGTAACCCCTTTACTAACTGAGCCATCTCCCCAGGGCCCAGTTGGTACTATTTTTATAAAGTACTAGTCATGTTATTCAGTGAAATTATAATATATAAAAATTTTGAATGTTTAAGGATAGGGAAAAAGAGATGGAAGACTCTGTACTAGCTATGTATGATTGTATCCTAGGAAACTCCATGAAATTCATGCAAACATACTCTGTATATAAGAGAATCTAGCAAATAGCCTCTATAGTAATGACACACTGTATTAAGTTTTCTACCAACATGGAGAATGTCCAGGTAAGATACACAATACATGAACCCATCATGACATTCATAGACTATATACAGTGTACAATAGTGGCAAGCATTGTATGTACATGCAGGAGTATATGTATTTATATAAAACAGCATAATTCTTTTGGACAAAGTATATGAAAGAATGCTAATACCATCTCCGAAAAGCATATACACAAAAATAGATTCAATAGCAATGAAGAGAAAAACCTTATTCTTGAAAGATTTAAATCATAAAGATATCAACACTCCTTAAATCACTTTACATCTATCATAGTCCCAATAAAATTCTCCACAAATGTTCTGATGGGGTTAAACACGTTAATTTTAAAGGCCACATGGAAAAAGAAACAAAGACGAATCACCTCTTAAGCTCTGTGTAATCTCTAAGGGAATATTATAGCGACAGCACAGCCATTAGGAATGTCTATAAATAAAGCTATGTGATATTGACTTCTGAATAAACAAACTTTAGCAGCTAATTAAATTTTGAGAAAAAGACACATGTAGTAGAGGATTTTATTAGCTCAAATCATTAGAAAATACATTGACTTTTAATGTGTTGAGACAACTGGATACCATGTAGAACATGAAACTCAATCTTTTAAAAATATCTTATTTGTTATTTTTATTTCATATGTTTCGGCTGCACGTGTGTCATTGCCTACATGTCATGCAATTCCTGCAGAGTCAGAAGAGAGCACTGGATTCTCCTGGAACTGGAGTTATAGACCCTGGTTGGCCACCATGTGGGTGCTGGGAATCGAACCTGGGTTGTCTGCAAGAGCAGCCAGTGCTCCTAACTGCTGAGCTATCCCTCCATTCCCATGAAACTCAATCTTTAGTTCATAGTCTAAGTCAGGAAAATTTGACTAAAGGCTCCTTCAGACTGCAACCATGACAAGTTCAAACGCCTCCTTCCTGCCCTGCCAGACATCTCAGCACTTATGGCTCCTCTCTAATATCCCTTCCCCTTGCCTTGTTTGCTTTATCAGACACCATGCCTTCAAAATCAGGAATTCTGTACTTCTGCTGAAACATTTCTTTGACCCCAGTTAGGATTCTTTTCTACTTAAAACCTCTGAAAGCCAGCCTTTGTGGAAACTTTTTCCTTAGTCCTTTGGCTCTCCCCCTGCCCCTCTCTCCCCATCTCCCTCCCCCTCTCCCTCTCCCTTCCTCCCCCCTCTCTCCCTCCTTCCTTTCTTTCTTTCCATTATTTCATCTACTTGGCACCTTCTACCTTTACTCCACACCTGTAGCTACGGAGATGACAGTTAGAGCTTGTACCTGTGTCTGTTCTCCCTTCTGAGCTCCAAGCTTTGCTTTACAGCCTGATATAATCTTGAGAATATAGCTCCACACTTGAAACTCATAATGGACATGGAAAAAACTCTCCAATTCCTCCAACATTTTGCCTTTCTCCTCTCTTCCCAATGCATTTCCAAAGCAAATATGGTGGTACACACTAATAACGATTCTAACACTTGGGAGAATGAGGCAGGGGAATTGTAAGTGTGAGGCCAGCCTGGGCTACATAGTAACATGTTATTAGAAGGAAAGAAAGGAAGGAAGGGAGGGAGGGAGGGAAGAAGAGAGGGTGGGACGGAGGGAGGGAAAATATTCCCATCCATTCTATGCTTAGACCAGAAATCTACAACTCTTCCTTTTTGTATATGTGTACTATATTATACAAACATTGAACTAAGCCCTCTCTCGGACTGTGCTTTCTTCAGAAGCTATCCATAGGCTTATTCATACAGTAGTTAAGCTTGTCTTATATATGGCCCTTTGCTTATCAGGAGTCCAGTGTAGATATCTAGTATCCAGAGAGCACGGGCAACTGCAAATGCCTGATGCACCCTCTTCTCCAGTGGATGAATCTTAGATCTGTGGCAATGGTGACTATATGCAAGCAGGTTAAGAAACTTGTTCATTCTTATGGAAGAAAATGAAAGAACGCACTGACAGTTCTTTTCTATTTTGCAAAATAAAAATAACAAGGAATACTGAATGACTTAATAAATGTCTCTAAAAGCATCATCAGAGGCAACTGACCCTTATCCACTGCAGTATGGGATCCCACATGGAGAAGTCAATAACACCAAGGTGAAGATTGAGACTTAATTACACAACATAAGAGCATAGAACTACAACATTAACAACAGGCATTTTTAACTTTTTACAAGAAATGGAAATAGCTATAATAACTTTATTTGCTCAAAATCAAACATCTATCTACTTATAATATTAAAAGGTGCTGCCACAGAAACACATTACAATAATACAATGGCTACATGTGATATTTCAAAACTATACTCTCCTGCCTTGATAAACAAAGCAATGTCCTCTACTTCCTTCCTGTAAACTTCAAAAGAACCAACACAGAATATTCTTGCCCTTAGAGGGTGTGTGTGTGTGTGTGTGTGTGTGTGTGTGTGTGCACGTGTGTGTGTGTTACAGTATACTTTTAGGCAAGATGCACAAATAATATTCATGCTAAGTATATGGAAATATCAAGAAAGAATCAGTGTATCTGTGCAAGCCTGAAACAAGGGTTGGTTTTCACTCTAAACCGATGGCTGTTAGAAAGCGATGAGGGAGGATAAACTAGACAAGATCAATGTGGATTTGTGGAGAGCAACTGTTTTGAGTAAATTCATTTGCACAGAAGGCACATTTCCAGAGGTCGGGTCTGCCTCTTACCCCATCTCCTATTTTGTTCCTTCTAATATCACGCAGAACCCCATGGGTGTGTGCATTCGTCACTTCTCTTCTTGCTGCAGTAAGATATCTAAGAAAAGCAGCTTAAGGAAAATAATGGTTTGTTGGGAGCCACAGTTTGAGGGGCGAGCTCATCCTGGTGGGATAGTCATGATGGTAGGAGCTTGAGACACTGGGCACATTGCATCCAAAGTCAGGAGCAGCAAGACTTGAATGACAGAACTCAGCTGGCTTTCTCCTTCTTACGCAGTACAGGACCACATCTCAGGAAATGGTGCCACTCATATTTAGAGTGGGCCATCCCATCTCAACTAACCTAACCTAAATAAACCCTACTAGGCATGCCCAAGGAACTTATCACCTTGTTAATTCTAGACCCTGTCAAGCTGACAGTTTTAACTGCCACAGCATGCTTATGCTCAGTAAGTTCCTACTGAACTGAATTAAACTGAATCCTAACCAGCATAGACTTCACAATAGCCACATTCCCCCATAGTTTGACAACACTCATAAAAGAAATGAGACTCTGACCTGGGAATGGCTCAGTGGTAGAATGCCTTAGGTCCTTGGGTCAATTCCCACCATTATTCAGCAGAGTGATTGTTTATTCCCATGCCAACATAAACATGGAGCTGTAATTCAAACATATCTATAAGGGCAAATTACTTGATCAATTACTTTCTGTAGGTATGTGAGATTTAAATAACACTATATTTTAATATTAGTCAAATATTATTTTGATTTTACTCTAATCAATTGAGCAGATGTTTAATTGTTCAAAATAGATGGCAAATAAAAAACAAAGTAGTGTGTAAAATGTCAGAAAGGCAAAATTAACCTCCTACACAGGATTAATTCTTTGGTTGGAATTGTGCTTTTCCCCCTAGAACAATTATATATTGAGTGGACCCTTACTGTTTACAGGCTTAATTCTCTTCAAGACCCGTGGCTTAACAAGTTTTATAATATAACATTGTATAACTGCTTTTGTTTTTAGAGGAAAACCTTGGCTTTTTCAGTTTGCAATAGAACCTTTGTAAGTACTTTCATGATTGATGTTCTTAATGAAAACATGGCATTTTTCAGAAATATGTGTGTGTTTAAAAATCTTTATTAATATGTATTCACATGTCATGTATAGGATCTATTAAAAATGAATAATTCATTTTTTCTTAATTTTTATTGAGCTTTTGTATGTTTCATAAAACAGTTCTTAATCAAATTTCAACCCCCTCTCCAGGACACTACACAAGCTGCTAAGGGAGAAAATCAATCAATGGTCCAAACCAACCCTAATGCCCAATAACCATAACAACTGGCACAGAAAACTAGCTTTATTGATAAAGAAGTGACATAAATTTTCACTTTGTGTGTGTGTGCGTTGTGTGTGTGTGTGTGTGTACATGTTCCGATGTGTGCTGATACATGCACACAGGTGTGTGTAGAGGTCAAAAGTTGAATTTAAGTGACACTCGTCAATCCCTCCACACATTGTGTTTTGGAAACAGGGTCTCTCACTGAACCTGGAGCTCACTAACTTGGCTAAGCTGACTAACCAGTGATCCTTTTCCATCTCCATCTCCATAATGCCAGGACTATGATGCAAACTGCCATGCCTGGCTTCTTATGTGAGTGTCAGGTTTCGAACTCAGGCCCTCATGCTTGGGCAGCAAACATTGTATTGACTGAAGCCATTTCCAGAGTCCTAATTTCTGACTTCTTTTGGTACCAATTTTACAGTTTATCACTCCAGGTTTTGTTCAGACAAGAAACCAAAGGCTTTGAGGAAATAATTCATTAGTACCAATTGTTGGATAATTAAAGTTGTGTTAAATTGAGTCATAAGAGTACAAATAATCCAAAACTCCAGGGTTAGAGTATAAACTAGCAAAATCCTGTCATATTTAGGATTCTCATGTACTGAATGAAATATAGCTTCAAAGATAAGCCAGGACCTTACACATTATCAAAGAAGCTGACGAAATGTTACCTGCCTTTCTTTTCCCTTTTCTGACAAGTTCCATAAGATAAGAAGGAAAAGAAGTTATGAGCAGAATTGTTTTTTTAATTTTATTTTTAAATTGACAGCTGAGCTGGGTGTGGTGGCACACACCTTTAATCCCAGCACTGGGGAGGCAGAGGCAGGTGGATCTCCGTGAGATCAAGGCTAGCTTGGTCTACATAGAGAGTTCCAGGCCAGCTGGGCTACAGGGAGACCGTGTCTCAAAAAGACAAAATCTATATAAAATAAATAAATAAACTGACAGAGGAAAATTAGACAGCTATCAATATATTCACACATTGCATAATGATTGACTCAGAGATGAATGGGATACAGTCAGGCAAAGCCAAGGGTACAAGGTATTGATGCTTCTAGAGAGTGAAGGAAGGACACACAGAAAACTGCTTGTATGCCTGGAGTCATCTCAGCTCAGGGCTGGCTTTGCTGAGAAGCATGGTGCTCTACACTCCTCTCTGTCCCCATAACCTGCTTTCCAACTACCCGCCAGCTCCTAGTGCTCGAGAGTCTGATCTGCAACAGCACACACTTCTCAGAGGGATGATTCTGACAGCCAATAGAAAGTCAGGCCCTCCTCGTGTCCTAAAAACCCACATGAGTATGTCTCTTTCCGGAGTCATTAACTTATTTCAAAACAATGTAGTTTTCATTATTTCCAGAAAAAAAGAAAAATATTACAAAGAATTTAATGAACTTTTACATGGAAAAAGAGGAAGGAGGCCAATAAGACTGCTGCTCGAAGCATTATGATGAGTTTTTTTGCAGGTTTTTATTTGCATTTTTTAGACATCTAAAATGAGAAGGCTTTTGCTTCTAGAAGAGCTTTCCCATTTGTCACCAGAAAACATTCTGCTCTTTCGTAGAAGAGGCAAAATGTTCTGTCTGGTGGAGCAACCCATTTTTCTCTTAAGGAACAGAACTTATTTCTATTCGATGCCTAGAAGCAACAGAGCTCTTCTGTTGTTCAATACTACTTCCTGCCGGCAGAGCATCCTGACGAGGGAGCAGGGAGAGAAGCTAGATCAACAACTCTCTGACCAGAGGCTTGGTAGAATTCTGCTTGTTGAATTAGTCCCTGCTTTTCAAAAGCATGAATCATTTTTTCCCCTCTGAGAGTGAATGGCAATCAAAAGAGAGTGCCTTGGCTTCCTGAGAAATCCACAAATGTTTCTCAGAATTTGTTAGCATGGGTGGCTCCAGAAAACCATTCCCTTGGAAACTGGGTAGTCATCTCAACACGCAGTTAATATCGTTTCCTCTCACATGGGCTCTGTCTTCCAGGGACAGCAAACCACTCCTGAAAAAGCCAAAAGACCCCACAGGAACGACGCCTGAGGAACATGTTCAGACTTTATTTTTCTAATATGAGCACTCACTGGGGACTGAATGAAGAGACTCATTCCTAGTAGACTCGGCAGGCACATTTCGTGTTTTGTACTGCCAGAGCACAGCAGAGGATTAGGTGCTAGAGTGGAAAATGAGTCCTCTCCATTTCCTGATTACTTTCACAGGCTTTAACTTTTCTCTCATAAAATACACACACACAGACAGAGGGACAGAGAGAGAGCGTGCACTTAAGAGAAATTCTGGATTCTTTATTTATACCTTATAAGAATCTTTCTTTCTTGATTTTTCACCAAAAAAGATTATGACTGCACAAATTATGTGGATCTCACTGCTGCAGGAACCAGGGAAACTGGACATTGCGGACAGGTGAAGCCTAGAAAGGATGACATTGCCTACAAGCATATCACTACCAGAAAAGTTATAAACCACCATCAAGATATCGTGGGTTGTCATCATGGGATAAATTACACAATAATTCACTTTTAAATAGACACGGGATAAGAATTACATCCTCTGCTCGCAAATGCAGGCTGGCAACCCACTGGGTTTTATATTCCCATAAACACCAACTCCCACTTGCCAATACAAACATTTCTGTGATTCAAGGAAAGACTGGAGTACATTCCATCCTCTTGCTGGCCTTATAAAACACAAATGCCTGGATTTGCAGAGGAATCTGAGAAAATAACACATGCGTATAATCAGTGGTATATAATACTCCAGTTCACAAAGGCACCCTTGGTAACCCATAGGTTACAGAGGTACGTACGCTATGAGTCTGTCCCTTTCTCCCATTTCTATGCAGCTGAAAACCATCCTGTGGAGGTGGCTAAACTTTCAGAGGTAACCGCCCAAAGCCAAAGACATAGTAACAATGAAAATGCCAACACTCACTGACTACCTCTCTACTCTCAAACAACCGCTAAGCTTTGAAACTTACAGACGACTGTCATTGTATTAAGAATGTTTATTATGTACATTGTGAAAGGAAAGGGAAAGGGGCAGTGGGAAGATCGAGGTGACAGCACCTTACCAAAGAGCTCATCTTTCTCAGAGAGGTTGGAAGCCTGTAGAGCGAGCCATGAATACATTCTTTGCCAACAATCAAAGCCGTCCTCCTTAGGAATAAAATTTCACAGGGGTTGCTGTTATACCATTGTTTCTACTGGAATGTGTCTATCAGTATCACCAAAGCCACGGTATCTTCAAACACTGAAGGTAAGTAAAATTTATTTTTTGTTTTTTTCTGAATAAGGTCTCTCAGTAGCCCTTGCTGGCCTGGAATCTACTATATAGACCAAGCTGGTCTCAAACTCACAGAGATCGACCTGCCTCTGCCACCCGACAGCTGGGTTAAAAGTAGGTGCCACCACACCAGGCAGTATCAAAATTTAATAATACTCAAGTATATGTTAATGATTATAGTAGTTTAGAATTTTTATGTTTTAGATCATATTTTACTTCTTATATTATTTATAGTTAAATATACATGTGTGTCTATGCATTTTAATCGTTACTAGAATGGAAGACTTTCACAGGTATGCCTAAGGAGGGGTTTGGATTTGCGTGTTTTTTTTTTTTTTTTTGGATTGGTGGGTTTTTTTCTTTGATGGGGTTTGTTTGTGTTTCTTGATACAGTGTCTCTCTAGGTAGCACAGGCTGGCCTCAAACTGGATAGTTTCATCCTTCTTAGTGCTACTTGGGTAACCTCGGCTAGTGTAATTAAAATGTATTTCTTGGCTATCATGGAAGACTTTGTAAGTTGAAAGCAGAACAGAGAGCACAAGATTTGGTTCTGGATCCCAGGAAATGTATGAATTGGTAGGACATGATGGTACACAGTCAACTGGCAGGAAGAGACTAACACCTCAGGAAGAGTGAGACTTAGCACATCAGAACCTAGGCAAAGGTTCTCTGCTTTCTGGGTGAGGGGAAGAAAATCTGAAGAAAGCTGATGGAAAATTCACATCTGATATGAGACTTAAAGGATGGAGATGTGTCTGACATGAAAGGTTTTCAGAGAGTGAAGGAAACATTGAAGCTGGACATGGTGGTACACACCTATGGCCCCCAACACTCAGGAGGCTGAGGCAGGAAGATCTTGAGTTCCAAAGCAGTTTGGGCTATTTGATGAGACTCTGTCACATAAAAAAAATTAATAAAAGCAATGAAATTAGGTTTTAAAAATTTCAATGTGATATTTTGTTCCCAAATCTCAGGAGTCAAAGAAGCCTTAGTCAGGAAGCATCAAGATTACAACTGTACTTTGGGACATCATCTCTGAGGGCTCCGAGGCAGCAAATTGAAGGAGGGTAGGGTGGGGACAAGAAAGAGACATAAGGTCAGGGAAGCACAGAATCTGAAGAAGAAGCCATCAGAGCCTGGGTTATGATCACATTGTGGAGACAAAAGGGAGGGCCGGACTCAGAAACCATTCAGAGAAAAGCTTGACGGGTGACCAGCCAATCTGGTGAAGGAGGAGGTGAAATCTATCAATTGTTTAAACTTTATTGATCCGCAGCCTGAGAGTGTGTTGATGTCTCTGAACTAGAGAAGAAGAAGATGGTGCATCCAGTTTGGAGAATCAGTCCATACTCATGCAGGACACTGAAGCAGGAATGTCTGCAGAAGCAGTTTTCAACTGGCTTCCCAACAATTTGGCCTCTGCCTACCCCCTGCTACAGGCAGGAAATACCTACAAGGGTCAGGCCACACTCCAGTTTGCCATGGTTGGGAAGAGTGCTACCAGTGTCTAGTAGAATCCATTCAGGAGTATTACTAAAACCCTATAGTGCAGCCAGGCATGGTAGGGCACACTTTTATCCTAGCATTCAGGAGGCAGAAGCAGGTAGACATCTGTGAGTTCAACGCCAGCCTGGTCTACAGAGGGATTCCAATCCTGCTAGGTTCCATAGTGAGACTCAGTCTCAAAAACAAAAACAAAAAACAAGAAATTCTATAATGAACAAAATAGCCCCTCACAAGAAAAACCAGCTCTGAAAGCTACCTGAGCAGAGACTGGGAAATCCTAGTATACTGGTACTAGAAATTTCAACTCTGGATTTTTAAAAAAAAATAGCAATAAGCAAAGATAAACACCTTCAGTTATTCATACTTCTGTGGGAGACAGGAGGGGGAAATTAACCTGGGTGGAAGAAAATAGAAACGAAAGGGATGCAGACAGTGATAGAACCCCAGGAAGCATCTCCTCATTGGCACTGTGAGTCTATTGAGTGAGGCAAATGAGAGAACTTTCGTATTCAAAATGCAGCGTTTCATGACCAGTCTGTCTGTAGGAACCTAAGAAGAGAGATAAGGATGGGAAAAGCCTCCATAAAGCAGATCCACTCAGTTTCTAACAGCTGAGAACCCTAAAGGTACATGTCAGTCTACAGGAAAGAAAGATCAGGCATCGCCTCCGGGCTTTTCATCAGCAAAGGCAGTAGGATTCAGCTACAGAACCACACCTCCATCATACAAGGAAACAGAAAAGATTGCAAATTAGTTCTTAAAAAAAGAAAAGAAAATGGAAGAAAAGTCGAAAGGAGAATCATAAGCAGGAGAAATGGGACAGAGGAGAGGGATGCGGCAGATGGGTGGATTTTGCTTCCTGGATACTGAAGTAGCAAGAACCGTTTAAAAACTGGAATTGATAACGAATGTGAAAACCCTCCAGAGCAGCTTTGCTGCTTCAGACTGGCCTTCCTCACGGTGAAAATGCTCCCTGGGGTATAGGGGGCTTGGGACTGCGCAAGGGTTTGAGGGGCTTCCTTATATCCACTGTGCGATGCCTTCATTTGTGAGTTAAAGTGATTTTAGTTTTCAAAGAAGAAAGGAGAGGGAGGGAAGGAGGGGAGGGAGAGTGAGGGAGAGAGGATGGAAGAGATGGGAGGGAGGGGAGGGAAGGGTGCAGAAGGAAGGAGAGAGAGGAGAGGGCGGGGAGGAGTGAGCTAAGGTTTAATGGCTCAGCAGTTAAGAGCACTGGCTGTTCTTGCAGAGGACCAGGTTCAATTCCCAGCACCCCCATGTCGGTTAACAACTGTCTGGAATGCCAGTTCCAGTGGATCCATTGCTCTCTTCTGATCTTCATAGGCATTGCAAGACACAGGTGTCCTTACATACCCTCAGGCAATACACTCATACACATAAAAAATAATAAATAAAATCTTTTTACAAAGACATTCTCATTCTCATTCCATCTTAGATGGAATAGTGGGGGATGCACTTCTGAACCAGACTCGTGGCCATTCTCACTAACTTTGGGGAAAACTGTGACACTGGAAGGCTCTCTGGACACTGCTTCTGGAGCAGTGTCATTAATGGTTTTTGAAAGTTAAATCAATGCCTAATAAAAGAGAAATCAATACCTCACATAGTTCTCTTGAAATTAAAGATTTCTGCAATTGCTCCAGGGGGCGTGGCAGATGTAGGCAGCCCCAGAGTAGGGAGAGCCCCAGAGAGCCCATACAGCTCTCCAAAGCAAAACACTATGAAAAGTGCATCTTGCATGACCTTGGACTGATGGGCACAAAGTTTATAAAACACAATACAAACATTGCTCTTCCCATCCAAATCATGCAGCCTGCAGAGGCCTGGCCTCCCCCGGAAAGAAGAGCGATAAGAGCAAACCAAGAAGCATCTCCGAGCTGCCATGTCAGAAGTGGGATGACAGGAGACAACAGAGTGTGCCAGAGTCACAGATCTTGAATTCAAACCCTAGCCCCACCACCAGCGAGGGCCTGCCTCTTGCAGAAGGATGTCTCGGAGACTCAGCATCCTTTCTGGGGAAAGGTGGATGAGAAGGTTCCTGCCTGTTCAGAGAGCAGTGTGATGATTACATAAGGTAACACCAGTAAAGTGCTTGGCACAGCAGCTGGTACAGGGCAGAGATTCTATCAGCAGTATCTGCTTTGAATAATGTCTAAATCCTATTACTCTAAGAAAGACTGAAAAAGAAAAGCGGTGGGAACCACACTTTAAGGCAACCCAGTATAAAACATTAGCAAGGCAGCTCAAAGCTGAAATGAATTCCTAGAATTAAAAGTTGCCTCCAGAACTCTCTGGCCACATTTCTTCATTTTAATGATAAACAATTAGGGAAAGACGTGAAAAGGCTATCGTGGTTTGGATATAAAGGCACTAAAACTATTTTTTTTTACATATCAGAAAGTGAAGGGGGTATTGGAAACTTATAGTCTATAGTTGCATGTGTGTTTGAAATACTACAGTTACTTTGAGACAATCTGAGCAGACAGCTAACCTTAGATTTCTCTCAGCATTTCCAGCCTACCTCCCAGAACCAGTCATTCCTAAAGTAAACATGACTACTATAACTCTTTGATGTCTCATGGTATATGGAATAAAATAGCTTTGGAAATAAACCAATGATTCTAGAAGAGCTGCCCTCGTCCACTCCCAGCCACAACACTCACCTGTCTAAGAGCAAATTAGGAGTAAACAGGAGCTTCCCTGGATGTTCCATGGAGCGCCAGACAAGGCCAATCATCAGGATCTCCAGCCAGGCACATTCCAGAAGGTGGACCTGATCATGGAGGTTTAAGTCCCCAAAGCCTGAAACACAAAGAAAGTTTTGCTGAGTTCCAAGGAAAGGTACTTATCCCTGTCAATATTAGTGCAACCTGAGATTTGAACTGGTAGGGGAATAGAATCACACTTTATAGGAGAGTCAAGTATTTTTTAATGTAGTTCTATCACTGATTTTCAGTTCAGTGTGGCTTTAATTTTCTTTGGGCCTTAGTGTCACATTTGCAAACATCAACTCATGCAACCCGCTTAGATGCACATAAAGTTTGTATTTAGTAAATACTTTCTTCATGGACATATTGGCTATCCTTATGTGGTTGTTTTTACTCAATTCTATTTAGTTGAAAATATTAAAGTGCTAGAAATGTTAATTACTTAGACCAAACAGATATTGGAACACAGGTAGAACCAAACATTTCTTTGTTTTGTTCATCACTGAGCCATAATTTTTTTCATAAAATGTAAAACAAAGACTAATGAAGAAGCATATGTGAATTAATCACTTGGGAGAATGAATCAGGTGAGTAAAAGTAATGTTGTGATTACCCTGGGAAAAAACACTGACGTGTGCCCTTGTTTTGTAATAGTCAATTATGAGATTAAAACTTTTTAATGATAGTAGAGTGGATGCTTAACAGCTATGAGGAGGCAGAGGAGAGGAGACGAATTTGGAAAAAGAAGTGGGATGTTTATAAATAAAGAGGACTGATTTATTGAGCCCCACACTGTGGGTTAGGGACAATACCAAATGTCTCCTGCATTCGGTGCTTTCATATTTATTTATACAATACCCAAACAGGTAAGAACTGATATCCCTATCAGATACTGGAGTTTATGTGTCAGTTAAAGACAGAGATGAGAATGTATATTCTTCAGGTCAGTGCTTTTGATCACAAGGGACATGAGCTTTGCTATGGAAGTCTGGATCAGGTGACTAAATAACCCGACCACAGAGAGAGAGAGATACCAGAGTGACAAGGCTATCAAATAAACACAATGTCTACAGAGTTTGCTGCTCCCCAAATCAGTGCCTTACTCTGTATATCAAGTCTTCCCCTCGGTGCCTACTTCCTTCTTTTCTCTATTCACCTCACCCCTTAGTCACACTGATCCATAAGAATTGCCCTGAAAATTCTTTGTTATTTTTGATGTTGTCTTCTTTGTTTTCTTCTGATATTACTATACTTCTATTAGCAATCATTACTAATTAAGAAGTCAAATGTAAATGTATTTCTTTAAAAAGGCAAGCATGAATGGCTCTTGAGGTCTTGGGAGTTATCCAAAGCTCAGCACTGAACAGTTAGCTCATGATTGTACATATGTTTCATTAAGTGCCATATTTCACACAATCTATATTTCCATGATCCACATAGGATCAAGCCATGAACAGACCTGAGAGTGATGTCCCCTCACTAACCATCCGCTACTTACCAAACATCATCACTTCTACCTGAGAAGTCATGACAAGTCTTCCTTTCCTTCTGTTCTCACTGCTGACATACATAGTCGATTCTTAATGATCTCTTATCTTTGTTCTGTCTTCCTAATTCCTTTAAAACTCAACCATGTTGTTCTGTGCATAAATAGATTTTGGTGCAAAATGTTATTCCATTCCATGAATAATATGCACAACTGTTTTACATGTTGATGGAACATTTGTATTGTTTCCAGCTCTTAACTATTACCAGTAAATCGGTTATGACCAATTTTTGTGCAAGTTTTTGAATGAATAGGTACTTCTGGTCCTCTTGGTTAAATATTTAAGAGCACAATGGTTTCAAGGACCTGAAAGCACCATATGTTATCCTCGCCTGAACTTGCTATGGACTGTCTTTTTCATCTTACAATTAAAACTTTTAAAAATATTTATTATTATTTTTATGTGCATGAGTGTTTGCATGTCTGTAAGTGTACCCATGTCATGCAATACCTGTGGAGGTCAGAGGAGGGCATTGGATCCCCTAGAACTAGAGTTATGGATGGTTGTTAGCTGTCACATGGGTACTGGGACTCAAACCCAGGTCCTCTGCAAGAACAGCCAGTGCTCTTAACCACTGAACCATCCCTCCAACCCTCGCAATTAAAATTATAAACATTAAAAGTATGTTGAAACTTTTTATATTTTATTTACTTAATTGTGTGTCTGTCCACACAAGTGCTCATACACACATAAAAGAACATGCTACCACACATGTGTGGAGGTCAAAGTACTTGTGGGAGTTAGCTCTCCTCTTCTACCATGCGGGTTCCAGGAACTCAACTCAGGTCTTCAGGCTGGGCAGTATCTTTACCTACTGATCTACATCACTGGCCCAGTCTCTTCATTTAAGTATTCCAGTGGAGGTACCGAGATACCACACTGACAATGTTGTTTTAATTTGCACTTTCCTATTAACTAACAATGTAGAGCTTCCTTTCCCATGTTTTTCCAGAAAATCTTCCTGGTACACTATATGCAAGTTAATTATGCCTGCCTCTGTAAGTCCTGACAGATTGCATTACAGGTACAAAATACGCACTTTTGCCAAATCCTGTTTTTATAAAGCCCCAATGTATTGTTCTATACACTATCTCCATCAGCCACTCCAGGGCCCAAGGCGGGATAGCCTTTATCAGAGCAGATATATTTCCACTGGTCAGACTAGATTCCATTTACGTGATGTAGGACCTGGTGTCTAGAGAAAAAAGGAAGATGATTGCTTTGCTCTTAAGAAAAATCTCAGCAGTATGATTTGGTTGGAGACTTGCCTGGGAGAAGGGGAACAGGTAACTCTACCAAGTGTAGCTGTTTACCTGGAGTGCTCTGGGTCAAAAGGCACCAGTCTCGCTTGGAGAGAAACAAGTCTAGTCTACAGTAGATGCTTCTCTTTAAAAACAAATTTTAATTTATTATTTTTATTTTATGTGTGTGAGTGTATTGCCTGCATGTGTGTTACAGCATCTGTGTCACCCAGTGCCCATGGAGGTCAGAGTGGGGCCCTGGATGCCCTGGAATTGGCTAATTATGGATGGCTGTTAGCTGACATTTGGGTGCTGGGAATCGAACCTAGGTCCTCTGCAAGAGTAGCCAGTGCTCTTAACCATCTCTCCAGCCCCCAATGCTTCTCTTTTTTGTTTCCTAATCTGATAAACCAAACCCAGGCATCAGAACAGGAAATGATAGCCCTCAGAGAAATCCTAATTCCTGAGTACTTCACTTGAATTCTTTGGATAAAGTTCCATAACACCAAGGTAGATTTACTCTGTAAATGAAATTCACCTTTAAATGTTAACATTCAAAAGTGAGTGTTTTTTCTATTATTTCTCATGCAAGTTGCTGTTTTTTTGTGCACCAAACTGTAATCATGTTGTCATTGACTGAATTATTAAGAAATTTACCCAGAATGGGGTTGAAAGTGCCTCACACATATTCAGAACTCCAATTAGCCACATCACCAATCAAATTTGGAAAACCAAAGATCAGCTTTCTGGTGATGACTAAACAGGATCATACTCTTTTTAACTCTAACTTTAAAATGACATTGCTGTTTAGTTTTGGTAGCTACAGACATCTTTGGGAAGTCAAAGGAGTTTCCCATAATCACCTGCATTTAACTACAGTGCTTGTGAATATATCTATTAGTGATACTTTTCAGTCAAAGGCCAGCAGAACTGCTGGGTCTTTCTGTGAAATGTAGATTACTTAAAAATAGTCTATTTAATTGTCTTTTCCTGCTGTGCATCCTAACTGCAGACAAGGGTTATTATAACTGTTACACAGTGTTCTCCGCAAGTTGCTCAGACAGGGCTGGGAAGATCTTATAGAAGAGACTGTTAGTTAATCTTCTCAGGGAATGGGAGATTATGATAGAAAATTAAGACATGGAGTATCTCCTTTCTCCAGATACATCGTTCTCAATATTATTTTAACCACATGGGAGCAAAAATCACTTCTTCTGTGGAACAAATTATCTTAAATGTTTTTAGTTCATAGCCAATGATCTATGGAAAAAATGATACATATAAAGTGATTGTTGAGTCAAAGATCCATAGACAATATGTATTAATTCCTAGCTTCATTTTTCTGAGGCACACAGACTGCAAAATGGGCCAGCTTAGAGGCATTTAGAGAGTAAATCCCAGTATTCTGAATGCTTCAAAGAATCTTCAATAGAAAGATGAACATCACAACTTCTGTGCCATATAAGTGGAAGCAACAGAGACAGGTGTTCTGGTGGGTGACAAATAACAGGTGACTAACCCCACTTCTTTTGAGGATCCACACTATTTACAAAATGCAGTAACTATAGGTCTTAGGAGATGGCTCATAGGTAAAACATGAGGAAGAGAGTTAAGATCTCCTGGCTGCCCACCTGTAATTCCAGCACTTGGCAGACTGAGACAGGGATCTTTGGGGCAGGTTGATTAGCTAGACTCATGGACTTGGTAAGCTGTGCTGTCAAGTAAAAGACCCTGGCTCAGTGTCTAAGGAGGATATAAACCAAAAAAGATTCCCAATGTCAACCTCTGTCCTCAACATGTATGTGATATATATGCATGTGCACCTGCACATAAATATTCCCATACGCATGTGAACTCACACATACACAAGTACACACACATATGCAAATAAAAGTAGTCTTCTAGTTTACTTCTCTATTTATGTGATAAAACACCCGGATCCTAAACAACTTGGGTGGGGGGATTACTGCATCTTACACTTATAAGTGACAGTCTGTCTTTGGGAAAAGCTAGGCAAGAACCCAGGCAGGAGCATGGAGGCAGGAGATGAGGCATGGACCAGGCAGAAATTCTGCTTACTAGCTTGCTCCCATGACTGATGTTCAGCTTGCTTTCTTAGACATCCCAGTTCCACCAGTCAAAGGATGGCACCATCCACAGTAGGCTGGGCCCACCACAACACTCAGCAATCAAGAAAATGCCCTCAGACATGCCCACAGGCCAGTCTGATGGAGGAAATTCCCTAATTGAGGTTCCCTGTTCCCAGATGTGTCAAGTTGACAATTGACGCCAATCATGACAAGTAGTAATTATATTTATTGTGATAAGGCAAAAACACATGCTCAGAAGTCTCATTTTATAAAATAAAAACCAAAAATCAAAGTCAAACATAGATCTTTCCCATGTCCTGGGAGCATGGAGCAAAATTTACAAATCTAGTAATAAAGTCTCCAGAGATAGATCCAAGATGCTGGAAATGCACAGAGACTCCTCAAGACGCAGTCCCATGTCTGACAGCAATGCCATAGCTAATGATTTTGATTGAGGCCTCTTTCCTAGAAAGACACTCCATACATAAAAAATCAGTCCAAGCTTTCCAGACCAATTATTATGGTTTGGAACTAAAATGCCCCCTAAAGGCCAAATGCCAAAGGCTTGACTGCCAGAAACAGACTTTTGAGAAGTAATTGGATCATAACGCTCTGAATTCATCAATGGATTGATCCTTTGATTTGTCCATAAATAGATGGGCTATTGGGAACTGACAGACACCTAGGAGGTGGGACCTAGTTGAAGGCAATGGGCTCTTGAGGAGTGCCCGTGAGGACTGGGGACTATATGTTTTTATTATTTTATGTGTATGAATGTTATGCCTACATGTGTGTTAGTGCCCAGGTGTTGTGCAGTGCCTGAGGACAGAAGAGGGTGTCAGATCCACTGGAACTGGAATTACCAGCAGTTGGTTAGTCACCATGTGGGAGCTGGGATTTGAACCCAGGTCTTCTGCAAGAACAATCAGTGTTTGTAACCACTGAACCATCTCTCCAGTCCCCTAGAGACTCTATTCTATCCCAAGAACCCCCTCTTTCTTTCTCTCTCTACTCCTCCCTTTCCCACCACCATGATGTGAACACAATTCCGCACAAGCCTCTGTCACCATATTCCATGTTCAGCCTCACTTCACATCAGGTCCACAGCAAAGGAGCCAAGCATGGATTGGAATCCCTAATTTGAAACCATGAGCCAAAATAAACCCTTCCTCATTTTAAGAAGGGTTTTTTTTCAGGTATTTTGTCACACTCTCAGAAAAATGACTAACACTCCCCCAGTACAGTAACTATTTTCCCTCCATGGTATTTTATCTTACTTTTGACTATAGAGGAAGTTCACAATGGGGTAAGGGAAATGGGTCAATCAGTCAAGTACTTGCTTTGCAAGTATAAGGACTTGAGTTGGAACTCCAGAATCCATGAAAAAATGCCAGGCTTGGTGGCATGCACTTGTAATCCCAGTACTGGAGAGTAAATTTTGGGGGATCCTTGAGTCTTGCATCTTGTCTAGCTTAGTTGGGTTGGTGATCTTTAGCCTAAGGAGATCCTGTCTCAAAGGCAGTAGATATTATTTCTGAGGATGGCATTTGATATTGTGCTTCAGATTCCACATGTACACATACATGTGTCCCTGCAGGCACACACACATGTACACATATATGCAAATACACACATATATGCACATACATACACACATATACACATCTATGAAAACCTTCCCAGTCTTCCTATTTCCCTCCCCTGAGCCTCACAGATCCTGAGCCCTCTGTAACACTCGCTCTTTCAGGTATTGTTCTACAAATTGCTTAATTTTGCCTTGGCACAAAAAGAAAAGCTTCAGGCCTCACCTTCTCTTATCGGCTGTAGCCAGTCTCTTAGAAATGATGTCAAAATGCACAAAGAACCTTAGACAAAAATGACTAATATACTATGAATGCTTATAAAGTTCTCTACTGTCTTAGAACAAATGATAAACAGTTGTTCTTCAGCAGAGACCTGGGAAAAATTAAGTAATTATATTTCTTAATCCCATGGGATACAACCTAGGGAGATTCAAGGAAAAATTGAAGCCTTATGTGTGGGAAAAGCAACACTTACTTTCTCACTATCATGACCAAAATATTAGACAGAAGCAACCTAAGGAAGGAGAGGTTCATTTTTCAGAACTTGTAGTGTATGCCATCAGTAGAGTTCATGGAGGCAGGAATGTATATCTGGGGTCTGTCATCATATCTTGATAGATCAGGAAGCAGAGTGCTCATATTGGAAGTGAGGCCAGGCTTGTAGTCCACACCTAGTGGCCTACATCAGTTAGCTCCGTCTCATCTTATCTCATCTCAAATTTTCTCAGTTGAGAGGATGTAAAAAATCCATGATTAAGAGTGCCTTACTGCTCTCGCAGAGTTTGAATCGCAGCAGCCACATCAGGCAACTCATAACTGTTGCCTCTAACTCCAACTCCAGGCCATCTGATAACTTCTCTGGCCTTCTCAGGCAACACACCCACACCCACATACACACGTGCGCACGCACACAAATAAAAATCAAATGTCTCTAAAAATTGTAATCATTTGAATGTAAAATAGCCCCCACCAACTCATGAGTTTGGACACTTGGTCTCCAGCTGGTCACACTGTTTCAGGAGGGTATGGAACCTTTGGGACAAGAGGGTCTAGCCAGCTGCAGTGAACCTTGAATGTGATATCTTCTTTATTTCCTGATCCACCAAGATATAAGAAGCCATACAGCAAGTTATCACTGCCATATACTTGGCTGTCCTGGCCTCTCATGCTACCCAACCTCCTCTGCCATGACAGATTGATAGCCCTGAACTGTGAACCTAAATAAATCATTCCTCCCTCGTTTCTGTAAGATATTCTATCACAGTGAGAAGCAGAGCTCATTGATACACATGGGAAACACTCTCTGGTGATACAAAGCAAGTCTGTGAAAGAAAAGGAGCAGAGAAATGCTGTCTGCAAAACCAGAAGCCAGGCAGTTGGGCTCCTCAGGAAATTTACCGGCTTCTTGACCTTCACAAAAAAATTAGTCATTCTCTCATTCACGTAACTGCAATATTCTCCAAAATGACAGCTCTGCAATGACCTGGGACACTTCCTGCATGAGGCTATATTCCTTGATGGAAAAAGAACTGAGTAATTCCTATCCTTTGCCTTTGATGCTAAAGATCTAGTATAAAAGAAATCATGGAAGAGTCTCATGAGATTTCAGCACAATGACAGCTACATACTGAATATAACTGGAGTTTCTGGGAGAAAGCTTATAGCGGACCTGTCAAAGTGATTGGACCCAGGATCAAGTGACAAATGGTCCTTAGGATCTCCACTTCATCATCTTAATCTAGAAAACAGTAAGCCATGGATGCCATGGTGTGATTGAATATAAACTTCCTTCAACTGAAAACTATTTCTAAATGCTCTCTTATACACAGTGCCATCTAAGTCCACTAAAACTATAAATTCCATCCTATAACACTTTAAAATGTCTCTGGCAATAGCTCAAGCATTGAAAAATTCAGCTTTAAGAAATGAAGGTCTTGAGGTTGGAGAAGACAGCTCAGCAGTTAAGAGCACTGGCTATTCCTGCAGAGGATCTGAGTTCAGTCCCCAGAACCAACATGGTGGCCAGCAACCATCCATAATTCGAGTTGCAGGGGAATCTGACACCCTCTTCTGACCTCTGTGGGCATTATACAACGTGAGTGCACTAATATACATGCAGGTAATACACTCATACACACAAAAATAAAAATAATAAAACACATTATTTTTAAAAGAAGTGAGGTTTTTAAAAAAGATTTTTTAATTATGTGTATGTGTGTCTTATGTGCTCATGAGTACAGTACCTGTAAAGGCCTCCTGGATCTGGCATTACAGGCAGTTATGAGCTGCCTAAAATGGGTGCTGAGACCCAAACTCAGATCCTTTGAAAGAGTAGTACTCACTCATAACTACTGGACTATATTTCTAACTCCCCAAAATGAGTTTTATCCATGTGAACTAATTTCATGTACAACTTTTATCAAATGCCTATCACCTTTAAAAATAAATGAAACACACAGCACCAAAATAAACCACAGAATAAATAATCACTAGTTTATAAATCTCATGAATCATAGTACAAGAGCCCTCCTCACATCACCAAAGCTGAGTTCTGTCTTTCCTCTGCTTTCTTTCTTAGGACTGCAATAGCCCCATTCTTGGAATTGATAATGAAGCTTTTTCAAAGACTCTGCTCAACATGGGACTTTTTGACTATCGGGAGGAGACACCCCCAGACATCACCATCACTGTTACCAGTCCCCAGAATGAGGGAAGACATAATGAAGTCAAGAAGACCTGTGCTTCAGCTAGTTACTTGAGATCTCTATAAGTACTTCTCATCTGCAAAATATAGATAGGCTGACTATACATAGGCACTTCATCACTCAGGATGAGGAACATTTTCTGTCTGTAAAACTCAGGGAGACTGACCTACCACTCAGAGTTGCTCTAAAAGTAAGGGGGTAGCAGATGCCCCAGATACCAGGTCAACTACTTTCTCTCTACCCCATCTCAGCAGACTGGAACTTCTAGCCAGTAAAAAGAAGGGAATGTCACTTTCAAAAACACCAAGAGAAATGTACTGTTTTAAAATATATTAGACATAGAATCTCAGACTTCAATTAGACATTTTTGTCTTGGCTTTAATTACTGATGTCATGCTTTGCTTTCTGTTTCTTTTCTTTTTATTTATGAATACATGTATAAATATCCTAATAAAAGGATAAAAGACTTCCTGAACATCAAACAGCTCTTACAAAACATTTCTCATGATTTTAAAGTAAAAAGAATGAGACCATGTGGATTGTATTTTGCCTAAAATACATACGTGAAGAAATGAGAAGAGAGAGAACGTTCTGGGTTTTATTAAACCCAAAGCATTTCAAGCTGTTGGGCATCTCTGGGATGCAGCTGCCGTTAACACTCCCAGTGTAAGCATGAGATGGTTTTCTATGGAGTCCAACACTCTCCTGTGCTGTTTGAAACACTCTTCAAATGCCTTGGGATGGGCAGAGTAAGGCTTTCCCTGGAGAGTGCTCACCTGAAGATACAAACGGTTCTCTGCAGGCAAATTATGAATAACAAAACCAGTGCCAAGTAAAGAACCGATCACCATAAAGTTGACATTCTAAAGCCCTGCCACAGGACTGGGGAAGTAGTTCAGTACTGGGAGGCCTACCTAGCATGCATAAGGCCCTCGGTTTGATTCTCAGAAAAATTCAATAAAATAGACAAAAACTATGCTATATTTAGCATAATTAGAAGCCCATTAACATGAGTGAAATCTGGGGCATTCAGGTTCACAGATGTGGCTCAGCAAGTAAAGGCACTTGATACACAAACCTGGTAACCTGAGTTCGATCCCCAGAACCCAGATAAAAGAAGAAGGAGAAAACTTCCCCCAAAAAATTCTTCTCTGATTTCTACATGTGTGCTGCGGCATGTGTGCCCACAGACTCATACATAAACATGATGTACATGCATACATGATAACAGTAATGCGCACCACCATGCCCAGATTTTTACATGGGTGCTGGGGATACAAACTGAGATTCTCATACTTACGCAGCAAGTTCTTTGCTGACCGAGCCATCTACCCAGACCCAAAATTTCCCAGTCTTGACTCTAGTCTAACAATGATAGCATGTATTCCTTTATGTCATATAATGAAGGCATTTATGACATCATCACCAACTCCTTGAGAACAGTGCAACAAAACTGCACAACTTAATCTCAGAATCATTTGTACATGTGTAGATTTATAGACAATGACTTTATGGCACATCTAGTATAAAAACAGTATGGTTTGTGGCAATTATACTTGTAATTTTTATCTAAATTGAAGAGAAAATCTAACACATACCTAGATGCATTTTCTGGAACTTGCACACATGAGGTATATGTTAAATTAAGAATTATGATGCCAGAATCTTAGGTATATTATCACAGGCTACTAAACAAAGATAGGTTCAAATTTATTCATCTGCTGCTGGGCTTGACACTCCACCCCAGAATGGAATTCAAGTGTCACACCCCTTCTAATGCTTCTTTGAAAAAATTATTACATTTAATCTCTGAAGCACATTTAGAGTCCACTTTAGAAGCTTTTCAACATCTTCTCCATGCTTTAGACATCAGCCTACATTTGATATTTGTCATGTGTTTCTCTCTCTCTCTCTCTCTCTCTCTCTCTCTCTCTCTACCTGTATGTGTCTCTGTAATATATTGTGGTTATTTCTCATTCACTCTGCCAATATTTGATTATGTTTGTACATCAACACATAGGACATAAAAACAGCATACGGAAATAAATTACCTCTAATCTAGACTAGCAATTATAGAATTTTTTGTATAGAAAGAAAAATGGAATTATAATATAAAGGACCTCGAGATTTTAATGCTTAGAATTATGAACTGAAGCATCTGTACGATAATTTATAATAGAAATAGGTAAATCATTTTTTACTTTAAATATGAACTTCGTGGAATATTTTTCCTTAACCTCCAATTCAATTTACCATATACTTTTCATGGTTGGAAATGACATTTGTTCTTCTAAGGCTGAGTGGATCTTAATTATGATCCCAGCAAAACAGAATTTAGTAAAAACCTGGGTGTTTTCCTTTTAAAAATACATCCTCAAAGTGTTAGAAAATGTTGTCGTATGTCTGGCTGAAGGGAGGTCAGAGGCCTGGACTTCATGTATGCATTCATTTATGTGGCTAATTCTCTCAGAGGGAATGTTTTCCTCTCCTAAAGAATGGACCTGCTTCTTTCTTTCGGCCTATAAGACTCATGGAGCTGATTACAGGTGATTGCACGCAGCCTTGCCACTAGGAAGGACCATCAGTAGTGTTCAAGGGCAGTAACATCCTAGAGAAATGACTGCCTTGGCTCTACCTTTTCCAGACCTCACTTTTCACTATACTATTAAATTTCAAGGTACTCACATCACATCTTACCAAGTGAACACAGGAATAACTCATTCAATATGTATAGCTGTTTTCATATGCGCACACACACAATTACCTTTTTCATCCATATAGCAAGTTTATGTAATAAAAGGTAAGGAAGTATTTTGGCAGAAGAAAGAACAGCTCTATCTGCCTCCACAAAGAAAAATAAGTCAATACTTAGATCTGAGAATCGGACTTGGGGATCAAAAAAAAAAATGTCCCTCCAAGAAAACAAAACAGATGGCAAGTCTACCCTGTTACCAACCCCATCTGTATTATACTCAGAGCCTTGGTTTATGAAGAGATGGTTGTCATGACAATAAGCATTTGAGAAGACTTCTGGAGAAGCTGATGAATTTGAGAGTGTCTCCTAGCTTCCCAATTTTCCAAACACACTGAAAACCATCCCCCATCCCCAGATAAACAATTCTATTACTGCTTATATTGGCTGCAATTATTCTATATAGACACTAGGAGATTTGGTAGAGTTTTTTCATATCACAATCTTCTTGGGAGAGACAGAGACAGAACAGCTCTCTACTCTGATATAGCACAACTTGAAGGTAAACTAGTCGTTTATTTTTATTCAGCAAAGGCAGTTGTATTAACTAGCTTAATTTTTCCCCTCTCAAGCACAGAAAGAAATCAATTTTGGCTTAAATGAGAACAGAGGGAGGGGAAAAAGTAAAAGAAATTATTTTCCAGTTTCTGGGAGTAGATTGCAAGGTAAAGGAGGGGAAAAATTAATAAACTATAAAGTAAAGTGCTTAAGACTGTCCTTTTAAGTGTTTGTCAAATGGACAGGAAGGCCAGCCACTATGGAACACTATGGAACAACAAGGAGCACAGACTGGCTACATTTGAAAAGTCAACAAGCTCTTGTACCTTGGAACATACATCTCTCCCCATCTGCCTAGAAGCAGACCTACAGAGCATTCACATACTATTGTTATCAGTCTGTATGATCTGGGCAAACACTACAAATGTCATCAACACAGAGCCCTCAAGAGGGAAGTAGATTGTCTCCCTTTTAGAGCAAGTTCCCCAAACAAATGAACAATGACAACTTCCTCCCACTTCTGCCCAGCTCAAGCCCCCCCCCGGAACTAAAATTGATAATAGACTCATGAATCCAGCAAGAGCTTCCCTCATGCACACAGACACACACATACATAGGCACATACAGAGGGACATACACACACAGGATCACAGACACACATACACACACAGGCACATAGACATACACACATACATAGGCACATGCAGAGGGACACACACAGGAACATAGATACATACACTCACACAGACACACACACACACAATCTGAGTGTAAGGCTAGAAGAACACCTGTCATTGACAATAAGCCAGAGACACAGCTCTCCGCCAGGAGCCTCAAAAAGGAGGAGGAGGCAGATTCTTCCATTATTTTGAAGCTTATGTCAAAATTATAAGTTCATAAAGTCAAAACTCAAAGACATCTCAGAAAAACTGAGTATGAAGTCATGAAACGTAGTTCAGTAGAAAAGTAAGAACACCAGCCCCAGGTCAGGAAATCTGGGGTCCTACAAGCTCATGAAGGTGGAGAGGACTGTTTACAAAAAATGGCTCATTCCCATTTGGTTTGAGTTTTCCTCTTTCAACACAATCCTACATAGATTTCAGCACTGGAATGAACAAGAAAGAATGATTTATACCTCGCTTACTCCACAACTGAAACTAGTAATTACTAAACATATAGACAGATAGAAGATAGATAGATAGATTCTAGAGAATGGCCATAGGAGAAGCAAAGTTATTTTCCTTTATTCCCTATTGGTTCCTTTTATTAGCCCAGTAGACTCTGCCAGGTTATTAAGTAACCACTCTTAAACTAAGGAGGGATCCAAGCCAGACTAAAAGAGGTCTAAATGCTGACTATCCATGAATCAAGAACCATTCAATTTCCTTTTAGTTCAATGCAGTCCCTGCCTTGGTAGTGGGTCTCATAGTGTTTGCTTCCCAAAGATTATAACAGGGCCACATAAACAGTTCCCCATAAAGACAAAAAGCTCCAAGTGTTCTTTAGTATTTTAGTTTCTTAATTCTGCCATTACAAAGCACCACCAACTGGGGTACCAACCTGGATTAAAACATATTCAGTCCTTGATAGCAAAACCTGCTGTCCTAAATATTTCAGACCACAAAAGTAAAATGGTCTAAACTGAGATCACCAAAAAAAGATTTTTTGGAAAGAAAAGGAACACCCATGGAAAATGCAATAGCACACATGAATTCAAAAGCAAGGTTTCCAAATGTTCAGCAAAGCAGTAGAGTAGGTATATGTTCTTGGGCACAAGGACATGCAGAGGCCAACACAGAATGCTCTCATTCTGCAGTGTGACAAGACTAGAGACTGACCTAGAAGAGCACTGGTTTATTCCAGGACATCACTAATTAGTTTCTAGTTTGCTCAGTCAATGCTAAAGTAAAGAAAATCAACATCATTGCCTTCCAGGAAAACCTGATTTGTATTTCATTATTTACATAAAGAATACAAATGTCCGCTGGCTACCTTCTTAGAATTCCACACATTGAAATAAGATTTTGAAATGTTTCAACATGAAATAAGATATTACAAAGATGCAGTGTGGGGTAACAGAGGCAGCAGGCAATACTGGGCACCACTTTGTCACTTACTTGTCATATGACCTTGGGTGAACTATTCCATTTCTGATCCTGCTGTCTACTTTATGGACATAACTTTTGAGATTTTTTACTTGACATGTGAAATAAAGGACTCAGTTATGACATTTTAACTCTCATATCCTTGTGCTGGCTCACAGCCTCCACTACTGTTCCCATTGCTTCCTGCCTTCCCATTGTCCTCTTCCTTCTCCCTGATGGTCCCATTTCTGCTTTCATGGTCTTTGGATCTTTTTTTAAATGAGTGCATTGATTGTTCTGGGTTTCAGTACCTTCCTCTACAAAAATGAGAATTATAACAGCATCTGTAAGGAAACTGTCATATTGCCTGGAACAAAGTGGTATCAGACAAATAAATGGTACCACCTGCCATCACTGTCCTTTTAGACGCTTAATGCTCAAATGTGCCAAATGTTACAAAGGTGCATGTTTTCTTCTTACCCCCTGAGCTGTATTTACACCTGACATTTCAAACACATTATAAATAGAGTTGATAGGGTTCTTAATTCTCTCTCTCCTCTCTCCCCTCTCCTCTCTCCTCTACCCTCCCCCCCCCCGCTCATGTGTGTGTGGGGGCCGTGTTTATGGAAGTGAGAAGTTAATGTCAAATGTCTTCTTCAGTTGCTTTCCACCTTATTTTTTTGAGACAGCTTGTCACTGAAGCAGAAGTCCACCAATTCACCCATCTATCTGGCCAGCACTCCAGGGACTTTCCTGTCTCTCTCTTCACAGTGTTAGGATTACAGGCATGCCCAGTATTTTTTTTTCCTAATGGGTTTGTGCAGCAAACACTCTACTTACTGAGCTACCTTCTGAACCCCCAATTTTTATGCACCTTTGTAACATTTGGCACATTTGAGCATTAAGAATACAAATACTCAGGAGTCCCAACTTAAGAAGCCCTGATAAGGTAATGAAAGAAGCAATTGACAATTGACTTCCCAGATAGTCAGATTGTACTGGAAGGTTACAGCTGCCTCCTGGGAGATTTCTAAACACTTTGAGTCATCATATATTTTCTCTTGGAATTAAAGCTCAACAAACTAAATGAAAAGTTCTTCTAAACCACATCGCAAATGGGGAGGATCTTTCTCCATCTTCACCTGTCCTTGGAATGCCCTCATAAAATTACTGAAAAGCTGGGAACATATTATAAACTTTTGCAAATTCCTGGTATATATAAATCAAAGAGACCTGGAAAGGGATACTAAGACAGACGGGCTAAAATGACTGCTCTTTAATAGATACAAGAATCAGCCTGAATGACTCACATTCAATGCCTCCCTTTGTAAGCTGCTAAGAGATATAATTAATACATTTTCCTAAATAATGTTTGAAAATTCATCAAAATTTTAAGATTAAAGGTAAATGGTAAATCAAATTGATGAGAGTACTTGGTTAATAACTTATTAAAAGATTTAGAGAGATTTCTCAAAAATTTATTTCTTTTAAGAGACAGTAAAATCTACTACTAAGAAGTCACACAATAAATTTCTGTTACATCTTTGGCTTATAAAATGTAATTTTTTAGATGTTTCTATTATTACATCCTGTATACTAAAAAAATCCATCCATGAAATAGGTAAAACCTTGAAAACACATTTTTCCTAGCTTTTAAATCTCTCATAAAACTGTCTTATGTATGAAGCTTTCTCCAATGTTTGAACCAAGGACTGGCCAAGAGATCAAGAGAAAAAGATTCTACTCAGCCCTTGACTTTGACCCAACCACCAGGGATGTGCTTGAGACAGATGGAGTAACTCTTTGAGGGTCCACTCGGCCCCCTTTTCAAAGCTTCTATGGACTCTGACAACAGTAGTATCTTTGATAAAAATAAAAGTTGAATTTCAGGACCAGAAATCAATGACAAAACTAAATCATCTAGATGATAGGCTGCTTTGGAAAGCAGGTAAAGTGAAGGAGGTCTCGGCCATGATAAGTTGATCAAAGGGAAGCAAATCCTGCTCATAAATATAGGAAACTTCACCTATCGTAGGAGAATAGATGATCCTTATTTAAGATCAATAACAGCATCTACCTAGAATCTGTAAAATTGTACAGGGGGATGATATATGCTTTCTGAAAAATGAGATTGACTGGCTGGAAAAGGTTCTGGTCCGTCTTAGCCTTTCTCTAAGTGTAGAAGGTAATGCAGACCCTGTGCATGGCTTCTGAGTCACTGATGGTGGTAGACTTATGAGAGAAGAGGCAATCTCACTCGTCTTCGCTTCTAAGATCCCAGAAATGAACTGATGCTCCAAAAAGATTCTGAATGAATGTTTATAAAGAGTCGAGAAAGAAGAAAGGAAGATGACAGAAGAGAAAGAGGCAGAGACAGAGAAAGAAAAGAAAAGGCTGATTTCATTTCTCTCTTCAGCATCCTATTGCTACAGACCTCTAAACCTGATCTATCTTTGAGGCTTCGTGTAAATGATATATTTACAGTTACATTTACCTTCGTCTTTACCATCTCCCCCAAACCATTATGCTTCTGAATAATAACAAATGTAAAGATAAAAGTCAGTAAAGAATAGTTTTAAATACACTGAAAACACAAACAGTACATCTGAGAGCAAGTAATTTTCCTAATAACAAACCCAAGGAAGCTATCAAACTTTTAAGTATGAAATGAATGAGGTCATGTCAAATAGTAAAACAAAAAGATAAGAAAAGGTATGTCAAATGTTTCCACTATAAAGAAATGGTGAGTATTTAAGATATGCTTAACCTGACTTTACAAAGGCATGACACATCACATGGAACATCACCTTTATATTCCTAACTTCTACATATCAGTTTAAAATTAAATTAAATTAGAGCTGAGAACATAGCTGAGTTGACAGAGTGCTTGCCCAGTACACACAAAGCCCTTTGTTTAATTCCCAGAACCACATATACCAGATGTGGTGGTAACACACCTGTAACCCCAGCCCTCCAGGTGTGGAGGCAGGAAAATTAAAAGTTCAAGGTCATCCTGAGCTACATAGCAAGTCTGAGGCCTATCTAGGCCACATGATGCACTATATAAAACAATATAAATAAAATAAATTCAATTTAAAGTAGAACTTTTCCAAGTTTTAAAAAAATAGAGGTACTAAAAACCTTGAAAGATTATCCTGAACAAGGAGAGAGCCAAACTCTCCACAATTAAGCAAGGAAAGTAGGACAGACTATCATTTCTGAAAGACTGCAGGGCACAGGAGCTCTTTCTCTTCCCTCCCTTGAGGCTGGCTGCATCTTTCAAGCTTTTCCATTCCTCTTACCACCTCACTTTTATTTCCGTGTTTTTCTCTTCTTCTCCATCCAGTAGAATTTGAGCAAAGTGAGCCATGATTTAAATTTTGGGCTCTGAAAATTTCAGATACCTTTTGCCCTGCTAAAAGCAGTCAATGTCAGATGCGAGGCAGAAAGTAGAGCAAGAGTTTGTTGAAAAATACCTTTGATTCTGGTGCCTGTTATCATCCAGCCATCCTGGTATTCTGCACTTGTTCTCGGGGTGAGTTTTTCCTTTAATACATTAGTATAAACTGACATAATGGATTATATTTGTCCGTCCAAAAGGCCTACAGCTATAATACCATTCTTACAAGTCACTGTCTCTGCCTCATTTTCCAGCACTGAGGATGTGATTTTTAAAGGACATGTGTACCTTTTTTTTCAATCTAAAATGCATTCCAAATTTCTTGAGGTTGCTATATAAAAAAAGACTTTATAACCTGAACACAAGAATTGGGCTTAACCATTATCTAACATCTCACTTTCTGTTTCTCGATGAATCTACCACAGAACCTTTCATTTATTTAGTAGATGATTAGTAAACCATGTGTAATTGAATGGATTCAAAAACAGTTGCATGTGGGGGAAATTCAGAAGCCAGAACTATACCAATACAAATGTTCACAAAGACCTTGTTCACAAGGTTAGAGCCAACCAACTAAAACCATAAGCAATCAAATGTTATTCACAATAATATTATTTCGTACTATTTGTTTTTGTTTGTCGGGCCTGGGAAGGATACTTATGTAAGGAGAGATGGTACCTGCTTTGGAAAGGTTCTTACTGCTCCTTCTTGTTAGCTGGGGTGCCACACAAGAATGTATTTAGATGGTCTTGAAATCTTTTTCTCACTCAAGTTTCTCTTGTCCTTAATTGGTAGTGAGAAGTCTCACTGGTTTGAAATGACCTAATATAATAGGATTCCCTATGCTCCAAGAACGGTACTTACCAGTTTGCTTAATTAAATCAATATGACAAAAACTTTTACAGATACCCCAGACACTTGTTGAAGACATATTATATTCAAAATATTGTGCTAAGGGCTGAAATTAGGGCAGTTCAATTTATTTGTTATTAAGATGAACCACAGAGTTATAATTTTACTTCTGAGTATTGCTCTTGGTTGCTAGAAAATGAAGGATATACAGAGTTACAGAACATGGTCTCACGGTTTATGTATGAAAATATGGCCCTGTAAGACAGTACCTGATTCAGAGGCACAACTGCAAGCTTAGGAGCTAGAGAGAGAATTGGTAGCAAACAGGGGGGAAGCTTATTACAGAAAGACATGAGGGAAGATGGCACAAAGGGTGAATTCCAGGTGAAGAGAAGGAGGAGGAAGTCATGGGAGCAAAGGCTCTTGTTTGGAAAAGAGCATAACACCTGAAAGGCATCGCGGGCGGACGGGGTACACATGAGGAAAGGAGACACTTGATCAGATGGACTCCAGGTCGGCTGCGTAGGGTTTCAGGGCCTTTCTGGTTCCTTTCACTATGACTCCATGTTACCTACTATGGTAACCCTAGCAGGGAGTCATGACGCCCCTACCCTTCATGGGCAAATATGGAAGCTGCTCACTATCTACTGTAAGGATAAAGACAATATCCTGGTTAGTGGATAGACCCTGACAAAGGGAACTAGAGGATGGAGATAACAGTGTGACATGAAGGTGAGCACCTGAGCACGAGGCCTTCACTGAGAGCCCAGCTCAGTCAGCTGTTTCATAGTGAAACGAGAGAGAGAGAGAGAGAGAGAGAGAGAGAGAGAGAGAGAGAGAGAGTGTTGTCTTCTCTGGGCCTCAGTTTCTTCTTCTGAAAAGGAAGCTTACTGAAAACTGAGGGATTGTGATGGACCAGGGAAGTTTAACACTCCGATTGCTGACGTCACTTCCTCAGTGCTACCTTGGCAATGATGGTAGCACTCAGCAGGATTCGAGGTTTTAGAATGAATTGAAATAAATACATTTTTGCCTTTGTGATACTCAATTAATTCTAACATGTGTGTCACTTGTATTAAATACATGAAACATCAATAGTAATGATAATTCAAATTTGACTCAAAAAAGCCTAACTGGAAAAAAAGATATGACATACACAATGTCTTAGAGTTTCTATGAGGAACTTAAATGTCAAATGTGATATATAGTTACAAATTAAGTCATGACCCTACCTTAAGCATCAGTTTCCATCCAATATGAAACTTTCCAACTGTCATTTCAGGCATATAGATTTGCCTACATTTTTTTCCCAATAAATCTTGGAGGGGTAGATGAATGGATAATGGAAAGATGGGTGGCTGGGTAAAGGGGAGAAGGGAGAAAGGCAGCAGTTAGGTGGGCCAGTACTTGCTGGAGGCTTGCTCCAGGGCTTGCCTAGCCCTGGAATATTTGCTGGACTCAGGAATTTAGTCCAGGGCGGCCACTCCTGCTCTGGGGGCTGATTTCCACACAGAGGTCAGCTCCCGTACAGAGCCAAACGGATGGCTGTGAGCTCCCTGACAGCCTCCCTCTCTGCCCTCTCTAAAACACACTTCACATTTCAGTTTGGAAAATGCTGAAGATGCGTGAGGACACCTGAAAAGCATGATTTTTTTTCTCTTTGCCTCTAGGAAATTACATAGTTCAAGTATTATTTATAAAGACTGATTTTTAAATCAAGAGAAGAATCTCGCCTTGACAACTAGGGAGATGGAACCTTCCAAAGATAGGTTTTCAAATGAAAATGCACTAAACAAAATTGATCACGTGTAAGTAATTTTATCCTTATTTATTCCTTCTCATTTACAATGGACATCCTTTTCAGACGTTAAGGGTAATAAAATGGAAGCTGGAGAGTAGGGGCTGGAGAGAGAGCACAGACGGTAACATGCTTTCCATGTGAACGTGAGGACCTGAGTTCAGTCTCCAGAACCCACACTTAAAAACAGGACACTGGTACAACTTTGTAGTCCCAGGGCTGGGGAGTCAGAGACAAGTGATCTCTGAGGCATACTGACTGGCTGGTCTAAACAAATGGATGAACTTCAGGCCAGTGAGAGACCCTGTCCCAACAAATAAGACGGGCAGTTTTTGAGCAACATGCACAACACCATCCTCAGGCCTTCATGAGAAATGCATTCATACACACCTGAGCATGTGCACATACATTCAGAGAGAGGGAAAGAGAGAGGGGAGGACATCTTCCTCGCTTGTGAAAATCCACTGTGTTAACAGTGTCCTAGGAAAAAAGCCTATTTCAAATAGTTCCCTACACTCACTTTGTAGAGAGGTTGTAGACATCACCTGCCATCAGGCATGGGGTTAGCAAGCTGCAGACGACATGCCATCCACAGGTCCTGAGTCACAGCATGAGGAGCGGGTTAGGGCTTCAGCAGACCTGTCTGCCTTGGCTTTGGGGTTATTTGAAGGAAGATTTTTTCAACTTAATTCAACAAGTTTTTTATCAAGTGCATACATGCCTAAGGTTTATTCATGTTAGTCAGGATATACACGGGAGAGGCCAGGGACTGTATTTGAAAAGGCATTAGTAATTTTAGGAGAGGTTGTATTTTAAGTGTCAAGATTCTAATCACAAAGTAGCCAAATTAGCAATCTCCATGGTGTGAGGGCACCTAGTCTAGTGGTTGTCAGTCTAGTCTACTGCTTGGGTGTTGTGTTGTACACCTGTCATTTCCCTGCTTGGAAAGCTGAGGCAGGAGGATTTCAGATTTTAAGCCAACAGAGACTGCACAATGAGAAGAGGAATGCATGGACTACCCAGAAACCACCTCAAATAAAAATCTAGTCTTTGAGCTAGAAGAAATATTGAAGTTAAACGATCCAGCACACTTGTATGTAGATGAGGAGAGTGGCGGGTGGAAGATATGCGGTGTGAGCTGCATTGTACAGGACATCTGGATTCCAACAGAGAATTCTGACTTTGGTCACTTACCAGGTGGCTTTTGTCACATGAGCAACCTAATATTGCTGTATCTCAGTTTCCCTACTGGAAAGTATAAAAAACAAACCCATGTAGAGAAGATTAGGTAAACACTTCCTATGAAACATAGAATACCTGGCATAAACTTCTACAAGTGTTTGTTACCTTCTTATTAATTTAGTGGAGTGAGATATATGGCAGAATTCCTGGTACTGCTTCATCTTGAAAGAAAGGCAAATTGTCAAAGGAAGCAGCAATGTAGCCCAGGAGAAGACGTTGGTGCAGACCCTTGCTTCTTTATGCAGCGTGCAGTCTTGTGTGTGCCAGCCAATATAATGAAATGTCACTTTATTCATCTGTGCATTGGGATACCTACTCATTTTTCTGCCACACTGTGGAAAGTTTCAATCAATCGAGTTTACTACAAAATAAAGCACACTGCAAACTGTCAGGTGCACTGCATGTTAGAAATTGTAAGAAAAGATCACTGGGAATAGAGAAGACAGCATGCTTCCCTCTAGACATCATAAATACTAAATGACACATCATCATATATTACCTGTTTTCACAAACCTTAGTGCTGCCTGCTTCCTTAGATTCAAAACCCTTTCTAATCTGCTCTGTTCTCTGCCAATGAGTAGCTACTCTGGTGCTTCACACATAAGCCACCAAATCTCTCATTTTTATAAGAAGGACAAGAGTTCCCAGGAAAGCTAAAGACCTGCATCACTCTGCACAGAACAGTCCGACACTTCAAGACATGTGAGTTCTTCCCATTGCGGTCCCACTCACATTGCCACCTTGCCTCTCCCAGTCATCTCCCAACTCTAAGTCATGTTGTCTCTGTCCCCAACAGAATCTCATGAGTGTCCCTAGAATAATGATACTATATTTCATCCTTATCTTTCATGTTTATTCATAAAACATCGATTATTTCCTATGTGCCAAGTAATATGAAAGATAAAATTATATAAAACCAAGCAAGATGAGGCTAGAGAGATGGATCCGTGGTTAAGAGTACTTTCAACCTGGATTTGGTTTCCAGCACCCACATGGCAACTCACAAACATCTCTAACTCCCAATTCCAGTGGATCTAATATCTACGGCATGTACTGCATGCCCCTAGTACAGACACAGGCAGACACTCACACAGACACATAAAATAAAAATAGTTAACTCTTAATAGAAAATAAAACCAAGTAAGATAATGTAGATGAACCTCAAAAACATGCACCCAGTGAAATATAGCAGGGACACGAGGACGTCTGTAACTCCATTTACATGCATTACTCTGAACAGCCAAATTCGTAGAGACAGAAGGTAGATTAGAGGTTACTGGAGATGAAGGAGGGAGAAGTGTGGAGTTACTGTCTAATGGATCAGACTTTCAATTTTGGGTGACTTAGAAGTGCTGGAGATGGTTGATGACAGTGTTCGAATGCATGCCCTCAAGACACTGAACTTCAAATCTAAAAAAGTAAAAATGGTAGATTACAAGTTACACAAATTTTATTCACAACTGAAAATATTTTAGAATATAACAAGAAATATGAATGAGAAGCAGAATATCTGCCCTCATTAGCACTCTTGACTAGCTGGTGTGAAAAGATAAAACTGAAAGACCAGCAGTCAGAGAGTCGGACACTCGCTCCGAGAAGAGGTGACCTACTCCGCTAGAGAGATGGCGTCAACAAGGAATCTTCACATGTTCCTGAGGAAGTGAACATGGGATTAGAGGAGGAAGACATTCCCATCCAGGTATCCTTGTCGGGAGAGCAGGAAGCTTGGATTTATGTTAGAAAATACAAGGACTCTAGCACCCAAGAAACAAGTGAAGAGACTGTCAAGAGAGCCGAGGGTGAGGGAGAAGCAGAGGCTACAGGTAGCTGGGGATAAAAGAGGTCCAGTAAAAAACAAGGTATATATGAAACCCATTGCTTTGTATAGTAACTTAAAAATCTCTATCACACCCCTCCCCGCGAGGCTAAGGGCTCTTCATGGAAGAGGGTGTGGAAAGTTTGTAAGAGACAGAGGTGCTGGAGGACTACAAGGAACCAGTGTTTTCCAGACAGTAAGGCACATATGAACTCACAGAAATTGTGAGTTTTCACATGACCTGCCGAAGCTCAAGCCTGATAAAATCCAGGCAGAGAAGGGCGTAAGGGTGGACGTGAAGTCTCAACCCTAGCTGAGGAGCTACTGATGTTAGATCCCTGCTGGGAGAGAAAGAGTCCAGGTTTCTTTAAGGTTGTGACCTTTGGTAGGTGGACCACAATCCAGAGCAGTTCCCATACCCAAGAGTGTTTGGGCAATGAGTATTGGACTTGATGAAAAGAAAAACCAAGTAGGCTGGGAAGGGAAGTGGAGGTGGGTGTGGGAGAAGTTGGGCGGTTGTGACCGGAACACATTGCATGAAGCTCTCCAAGAATTAATCAAAACATTTTTTAAAACTAGACAAGAGCAGAGTGGGTAATTCCTAACTTTGGCTCACAGTACCATGTCCATTCAGCAACGCCCTCTAACTGGCTCCTGCTGCTCATGCCCTCTAACAAGCCCGGCCCACCTTCCCATAACCAGATCAGAGCCTATCTTGTCTCTGAAGCTGCTCCTCCAAAATAATGCATGATTATTGTCCATTCTTTAATCCCTTATGATGTTTGTCTTGCTCTAATTACATACTAATTCTGACTTAATGTTCCTTCAGTTGTATGTGTTTCAAGCCCTTTAAGGGCAGAGGCCATTTATTGTTTTGTATCTTGCTGTATTTAGCAGCAAGAAAATTAGAAAATCATTTTCAAAAAGTATTTTCAGACTGGAATTTCAAAGACAAATGAAATATAAAACCAAATTCTACAGAATCGACATTTCCTCCTAATAAATAATTCATGGAGAATGAAGTTCAGGAACACTAAATTGTGATTCAAGATATGTGAACCCCAGACAGCAAGAGTTAGCATTTTATCTGTCAGGAAAAAAAAAAAATCAGAATCCCAGAAATTAATCTGCTGTTAGTATAGAGCTAGTATAAGTGGGCTTTTTACTCGCATTTACCTTTAATCACATCTATTTCTCTTGTGTGTGTACACATGGGTGTGAAGGGGCATGTGCTGTGGTGGGAGTGTAAGTCGATTCTCTGCTTCTACCATGGGGGTCCTGGGGATCCAATTCAAGTTTGTTCAGATTGGTAGTGGTAGAAGGTACTTTATCTGCTGAGTCATCTCACTGGCCCAGCACTGACCTTTAAAACAGCATTCCCCTTGGGTACCATATTACACAAAAATTTAATGCACTGAAAGAAGCAAGAAATTGGGCTTAGAACAGTTGGGTTCTGTTCTTTCTTCTGGAGAGAAACCCAGTGTAGACTCGAGCACCGAACTTGACTCTTCTTAGTGTAGGACACTAGTTTTTATGTCTGTTTATAAGTCACCTCTGCTATGGTTTGAATATGGTTTGTCCATAAGGGAAGGTGTTAAAAGTTTGGCCCCCAGTGAGAAGACAGTAAGGGATCACAAGACCTTTAAGAAGTGTGGCCTAGTGAGAGGTCTTTAGGTCACTGAGATTTGCCCAAATAAGGAATTAGCATGCTTCTCAGAAGAGAAGGCGTTGGGCTCTCAGTCCAGCCTCCTGTCTCTCCATGAGATCTCTTCCTGGAAAACACACAGTCTGTCTCCGTTTGATGCCATTTGCCATGGTGTGAGAGTTGGCAGAGAACACACTATGGTGCTAGGCTTTTCAGCCTCTAATACTGTGAGCTAATAGACCTTCTTTTTCTATAAAGTACCCAGCCTCAGATATTGCATCATAATAACTGAAAACAGACTAAACACCCTTTCTTCTACTCATATCTATGATATATAACAGATAAGTAAAATTGAATTATAGAGGTAAAATTGAAGTGAAAGTTTCAACCTTTGTTTCCTGAACTTTGTTGACATATAGTCATGTAGTTCTAGAGTATGTTACAATTACAGAATGTAAGGATGTCTAGAGGAATGGCTTAGTGTCCATCAAAACTCATGCTTCTGGGCTGGAGAGATGGTTCAGTGGTTAAGGGCACTGACGGTTCTTGCAGAAGACCTAGGTTCATATTCCAGCACCCACATGGTGGCTAACAACCATCAGTAACTCCAGTTCCAGGGAATCTGATATCCTCTTTGGTCCTCCCTGGTCACTGCAAGACATACATGCAGACATGACCTTTATACACATAAAATAAAAATAAATAAAAAGAAAATTAAAAATTACCTTTTCAAAACCCCTCATGTTTCCCTCTTGGAATAATAGCTACATTTCCCATGGGGGTGCGACGTCTTACCAGGAAGCACACTTTGCAGCCTCTCCTACTCCTGCACCCACATCTATGGGCCATTGTGACATAGGTTTTCCCCATAATGAGAGCAGAAAGATGGGTCATGTCAAGGCCAAGGCTGCCAAGAAGAATGTGCCCTCTTACTTCCTATTCTTAGACTAAGAAGACACAAAGAACTTCAGGGCTGTCCAAGGCAACACAGCCACACAAGGAGGCTGGTTCTCTGAATCACCATGTGGAGCAGAGTCACAGCCCCCAACAAAGACCCTGCAATGAACCATTTTGTGGCCACGAAGTACACATTCTCATGACACAGCTTTCTCATTTGGAAGGCATCCTATGACAGCTAATACTACCTTTTACTGACAATATGCATATAGGTTTTCCTCCTTTTCTTCTCCCTCTCTCCATACAATGTACACATAGATGCATGCACACATTTCCCTCACAAAAAGAATTTCCCTTAAAAGTTTAAAAACACCTGCTGCTGGTTAATGCATTCTAGACATGACAGGGAAGCTATGCAAGTGACATCTCCACAGTGTGGTCATCTAACAAGATCTGCATAGTGCAAAACCAGTTGACGTGCCAAGGCAGATGGCCTCTTGAGTCCCACCTCAAGATGAAAGGCTATAGGCAGTCAGTGGATGCTGAGGGAGGGAGAGTCAGTTTTCCCTGGGAATTTGCTCCCTGAGAAGGGAGGGATAAATATAATGCAAACATGATGCTCATTAATGAAATTCTGAAAAATAAAAATAATGTAAAATAATAAAGTGAATAAAAATTGTTTAAAAGTTTAAAACACTGCATTAGTAACAGTCATAATTTTCAGTATCTCTCCAATCATATTTAAATTACCTAAATTTAATAAGTTTATATTTAGTAACACAAATATTATTTTTTGACATTCCTAGGTATCAACACTGCTAATTGGCCATTTAACTACCACCACATTAATGTCTCAAGAAATGAAGTCACATCAAAATGCTGGAAGCCTACATGGTGAAGGATGCTTCCTGAACATGGAAGGGAACAAAATTAGAAAGCAGGAGAGTCGGGTGTTCATTGTAGATGGTAGAAAACTTAATTGGTGGAACTTAGCTAAGAGTGTTTCAGCACACAGAGATATTGGTATTTGATATCTTCCTTAGGAATCTTTGCCTCCAAATTTGAAGCTGGAAAGTCCCTGGAATGACTGTTTTAAAAAGCAACACAATCACAGACATCATAGGTTTACAGTATGTGTTAAGAGCTATGTCCAAACTGAAATGTCTATGTGGTAAAATCCTCAGTTCAATCAAAAAGGTCTCAATTATGTGAGAAAACAGTGTGCAGTCACAGATGCAGGCACGCCAACAGAATCACTGTTCATCACCACCACCGTCTACAAACGAATGAGAAACATTCGTGGAAAACATCAGTAGTAAAGTCAATGCAATTTCAAGTGTCAGCATCACCCACAAGGAAAGTGCATTGACATCAACAGAAGTACTTGGCAGTGACTTGGAGTCATGACATAATAATTCAATGAGTGTAGAATATAATCGCACTGTCTAGTCACTTAGCTCATTTCCTACATTTGAGAGACTGTTTCAATCTCCGAAAAATATTTGTGATAAATTCTAATCCCGTGTTTATTATTAAATATTTTCACTTCTGTATAAAAGCTATTTAAGCTTTCAGTAGTTTTAACTCTAATGATTTTATAATGGTTTTGAAGTTAATTACGTTTTAAGTTCAGAGGGAACTATTAATGCTATACTATAAGCATTACAGTTATTTTATTCATGTTAATTCTAGAGAAAGGTATTATGAAAAAATAATAGTAATAAAAAGCAAATATACTATAATTGTAAATGTACTAATTAAACATGAACTGGATAATTCTGGTTTGGGCTTAAGATACACATTTAATTATTTTAACAACTAGACAATATTTATAACTAAGAAAGAGAATGTAATTTGTATTCTTGGTCTGCTGACTATGTCTTAAACTTCATTTTCATGGGCTTTAATTGGGCAAGATCAAGATAAAATACTGATCAAATCAAAATATTCATATTTAATTCACACTAATTTTGCAACTCTATTAATCTAGTAAATTGAGATGTGCATTGTAATTCACACTAACATTATGGGATTCTTTTGTTTGGTTGGTTGGTTGGTATTTTTGAGACAAGGTCTCTCTGTAGGTCCAGCTAGCCCATACTCAGACTGTTCTCAATCTCAGAGAGATCCACCTGACTCTACTTCCCAAGGGCTGAGATTAAAAGCATGCACCACCATGTATATCTACTTATGGGTTCTCATCTAGCTAAACATCCAGCAAGGAAGGACACAGGCTCTTTCCTTACAGAAGCAGTGTTTACCAAGCAGGCAGGCAACCTTTAAAGAGGTGCCTTTATCATTTACAGCTGCATTTTGGAATAGAGTGTTGGTGGAATTCCTAAACAATGCACCTAACTATAGTATTGTAAATAAAAGAAAAGAAAAACACATTTCTTGAAAATTCATGAAAATCAGAACACATTCTTCACAGCTATCTTGAACTTTTAACTCCAGTGACCCCCAAAAAGTGACTAAGAGGTAATTATCTGTGTTTTTCTCTCTTATTTGAAGAAATTACAGAAGATAGGTAAAGGTAGATAGATGATAAATGCATACATATATACATATATAAATAGATTATAGATAGATGATATATAGATAAATATATCTTTATAAGCAGACCTAATAATAAGGAAATTTATGCTTAAATGACATTAATCTGATTTTCAGATTAATGCATATAAGAGTTTTTTAAAATACTAACACCATGCAATAGGGACAAATTCTTTAAAATGCTGCTATCAGAGGTATATAACACATCCAACAAAGACTATGGAAGAGGCATGACTAGAGGGTGGGTATAGGGTTAGTCTAATGATGGAACATTTCAAATAGAGCTCAGCAGGTACCAGAGGGCAAATGCTCTTCTTCACATCAGAAGCCATGAGACCCTGTCTGAGGAATAAGAAAGAATCCCCAAGCAAATGTCAGTAACTTGCCTGGGCAAGTCTCCCAGGCCAGGACTCCTTTCTCACAGAAAAGAAATTCAGGGCAAGGGTGATGACAGATTATCCTAAACTAAAAAGTCTCCCAGAAGACCAGACCCTTCCAAACACACATGCATTTACAACCCCGAAGCATGCAAAAAGAATTAAGAGGTAGAAGAAGGGGTTAAGAAGAAGAAATTCAAAAATTCTCACTCTTGAATACCTTTCGTAGTAAAAACGTCAAGATATTCTTCTCAGAAACTAATAAACCAAGTGTCTGAAACATGCGTAAATTGTTCAGAACCATGGGTGTGGCCACAGTGGGACTGGCCTACGGGGACTGCTGTCGGTGAAGACAGTGAGGGAGTAAGTGGCAAGGAACATGCCACTTTTTCATTAAATACTCAACTACCCTTCAGATATTGAGGTCTTATACAGAAGCATCATGAATTTTCAAAATATGGACTTAAAAGAGTAACTAACTGAGAGATGGCCCAGTGGTTAAGAGCACTGGCTGTGCTTGCAGAAGACCTGGGTTCACATCCCATTATCCATATGGTGGCCAACAACCAGTCTGTAAGTCCAGGGGATCTGATGCCTTCTTTTGGCCTCTATGGGCACTGGATGACATGCATGCACTTACATAACACTTCTACATGCAAAACTTAAAGAGTACTTAGCCCACAAAACATGTATTTTAGCTTATTTAATACACATTTTGTAACTCAATTATCAATTTTACTACCCACTTATGATCTTACCAACATAAATCAATGATTCTCATGGCAATGTGCATGAGAGACCTCAGGCACTAACAAGGAGAAATTTAGAAGAATATAAATGTTTATATAAAGAGAAAAGCCAAACCAGAGCTCATCTCTCACACAGTATTAAGTCATAGCATAAAAAAGAGAACAAGGTCTTGATTTAAAGATTAGTTCATCTGAGGTATTAATTTGGTTTTAAAATACTGTATTAAAAATTGGATTAAACATTGAGTCCTATATCACATTTTGTGCTCAATACTAAAGAGTCACACTTCAAGTCCTGGCTCTGTTCTGAAGCACAGGAGAAAGGTACCCACATACTAATAAACTGCTTCTATGATACTATGGAGAGCGTGCCCTCCTCAGCCCTAAGTATCACTGGAAAGTTAAGCAACGAGGACTTGACCAAGAACACTAATTTCTTAATGTCTAATGTCTAGAGGCAGGCAGAATCTACCCCAGATAAAAGTCACCAACGCCTAATTCAGTGCAGCCCAAGACCCATTCTGGCCCCTGTGATGCTTCAAAAGATCCAGTACCATTTTTACAGAACATGCTGTCTTTCAAACATGAATCCCTGAGAACAAAACCTATAGTAGAATCATCCTCCTAACATGGAGAGCAATTAGAAGGCAACTAGTCACTGTGAGCGGACTCATAGACTGACACTGGGCAATGAATTGCCTAGTATTTTCTGTGGTGATGTTCATAGGTACATTGGCACACAGCTTCAAATTGTACCAAGTTTGTATGGCAGCTGTTATCTCAGTGATAAGCCAAGTATGAATGTGATTAAATTACTTGCTCAAAATTATGCAAAGGACCAGATCTTAAAATCAGGCTTCATGACCCGTTCACTCTAAAGTTGTTCCAAGATATCCACGTATGGTAATATCAGGTTAGATTACATTTAGGAGAGAAGGAGAAATTAAGTACTTTGTTAAAATTGTCTGCAATTTCCATATAAGAGATTACTTTGTAGAAAGAGGGGTCATTCAAACACAGAATACAACCATGTGAAAAAAAGTTCCCTGTATTTTTTTAAAAAGACATCTTCATCTCTGAGACAAAGGAACAGAATGACAGAAATAATACTTGCAAATAATAGTCCCCCAGCACACAGATTTCACAGTCCAGGGGGAAACCACAGGTAATAGAGTTGTGCTGTCTACTGAGACTGAGCTAGTGTAGAATGACAGAGGTTAAAATCACTTTGTGTTAAAAGTTCTACATTTGTGTGTAGATGTCATAGATGTTGATTTTAGCCTCGCTGCAAGTGCCAAAACTGATTACCAAGTTTGTTATTTCTAGTATTTTGGCTCTCGAATTGAATCCTGAATCAATGTGTCATTTCCTTGTACTTGGGTTTGAATGGCCATCCGAGCTTTCTATGAAAAGTCTCTGATTTCACCTTCACCTGCATTTCTCCAAAGATAAAAGAAATTTTATGGTGGATGAGAAGTAGCCTTAATAAAGACACCAATGAGAAAACAGACATTCAGGTTAGACTTCAGGAAACAATTCCCATTACTAGAAAGATGATGAGACGGTGAAGCCACCATCAAGGATGACAGCAAAAATCTTGACCGAAAAATTTGCAGAAGGGAGAGCTATCCTGCAGAAAATAACTAGAGAATTTCTCTAGATGTGACAGGCTCTGCTTGTCTGTGGTATTTTCGTTGGCTGATTTTAGTTTTTGCTTTGTTTGTTTGTCTGAGTTAAAGGAAATAAAAGCAACAGAAAATGTCCACAGAGTCAACTGAATGGGAATCTTCACATTTGGGTGCTGACTAGAGGCTCAGAACTGAATGTAAGCAGCATCCTGAGGACTCTATTTTATTTTGTAATTGAAATGTTTTTGTTTTTTTCTAAAATGGGTGTGTGCTATGTGTGCAGGTATGCACGTTCACTTGTATGTGGTAGCATGTGTGCCAATGTGTGTCTACCTGTATATGCATGTGTGTGAGGCCTGAGGCTGATACACACGCAAGGAAGGAGTCTTCCTTGACTGATCTCTGTCAGATGTTCTCTCTCATATGTGGAAAGGAAAAGGAAAAAAAACCTTCTGTGAATGCAGAGTAGTGTCAGAGAACTGGAGCTGGGAAGAGGGTAGAGGGTATGGATTAAAGGCTAACTTTGATCAGCCCACACTGGGTGCATTGTTAAAGCATCACACTAGGCACCATTAAATTATAAAACTAATGCATCTGAATTTTGTGTGTGATGTATGCATGTGTGCCTGGGGAGTTGGGGGCATGACCACGTGCCTGTAAGTGTATGTGTGCTCAGAGGCCAGATGTCAACCTGAAGTGTCTCCCTCTATCACTCTCCATGTTCCTGTTTATGACAGTCATTTCTTGAGCCTGGAGCTCACCACATGGCCACCCCAGCTGTGTGGCCACTTCTGGGATCGGCCTCTCTCAACCCTCAGGCCTCTAGCATGGGTGTTACAGATACATGCCATTATACCTTGCTTTTATGTGGGAGCATGGGGTCTGAACTCAGGTCGTCCTCTTGTGCAGCAAGCACTTGTCCAACTGAGCCACCTCCCTAGCCCACATGTTAATTTTTTTAATCAACTTGGAGAGACATAAGCAATGCAAATTTGCTTATATCTAAAAAAAAGTCTTACTCATGAGGACCATTGTAGCTGATGAGACAGAAATCTGAGCCACAGGGAGCAACAGCATTTTAGCATACTGGGGATCACATCCATCCCCACCTCTATGAAAAATGATATTTAGACCGAGAGCTGCTTTATTTCAGCATCTATGTCTCAAGGAAACCTCAGTACCAGCCAAACACTGTGCCCAATGCATGCCTGATTAATTGCTGTTAAGCAAATGACTCATGTTAATTAAATTAGTCTGCTGTTCTCCTTAGGCTCTCAAGAGATTTTGTTTTTCCACTCTTACCTGGCGAATTCCTACTGATTTGTCAAGACCCACTTTATTGATTCCTTTTCAGCTCCCCAGCTTCCTCTGTTTATGCTTAGATTACAGCACTTACATTGCATTAGACTGTCATTCTAGAGCTACGCTGTCTAACATAATAGCAGCTGTCAGTGGGCAATGTCAATCTCCCTTTTTAAAGCTAAAATTTAAATTATCTGATCACATATCACGTACTCTAGTGAAAATCTAATATCTGAATTCAGAGGGGTGGCAAATATGAAAAGTAAACTGAATTTCAAGGATAGAACAAAACAAATGTAATATATATATATATATGTATATGTATATATATATGACTACATATAGTATCCAACATTACCTTGTCTAGTTGATTTTACTCTTTTGATAATGACCACCAGAAAAGTTAGAGTTACCTGTGAAGCCTGAATCAGTGTATTTCTATTGGATAAACACTGCTCTAGAGATTGTATGCCATTTCTAGATACTACTCACTAAAATGAGCATTTTATAGATGAAACCTGTCTTACTAGTAAGAAACTCAGGGTGCCTAATGTCAAATCACATAATATGCTCAGGGGCATATTTAAAGAGGGATTTGGACCAGTCTCTCTGGTTTATAGCCCACCTCCTTCGGCCTCTTCAACCATGCTGTTTTTATACCTGCCCTTTTGGTTGGGAGATGCTCAGCACCCTCTCTTGCCTTCATCTCTATATCTTCATCCACTTACACATAGTAGGCAGCCAATAAACTTTTTATTGAATTAATTAAGCACACAGTCTGGGCTGGAGAGATTGCTCAGTGGTTAAGAGCATTGGCTGCCCTTGCAGAGGACCTGGGTTAGTTCCCAGCACCCATATGGCGGCTAACAACCGTCTGTAACTCCAGTTCCAGGGGAATACAACACCTTCTTCTGACCTCCACAGGCATTGCACAACACAAATGCACTTACATACATGCAGACAATATACTCATACACATTAAATAAAAATAATAAATAGTTTAAACACAAAGTGAATGAAAACAGAAGGGTTGTAGACATATGTTTTTATAATATAAAGGTATCTATGTAATTTCAACTTCAAGTTTAACAACACAGAGAGGATGAAAATGGGCCAGATTTGTCTGGAAGCACTGTAGTCTTTTTCAGCTTGGCACCTATCACTGATCTGAGAAATCTATTCCCTTTTGAAGATAGGGGCTTATGATGATCAGAAAGTGTGCACCCTAATGACAGGCAGATGAATGAGGTGTCAGGAAGACAATAGGCCAACACTTCATGTCAACCAACAGAGTAAAGGACATTCAAATATATCAGACATCTAAAATTTTATAGCTCAGTCTGCTCAAGTTAGAACTGCAAAATAATTTTAGGTAAGCAGAATATTTTCCACATATTTTGCACCAGTTTAATAGGTACTCTACATGTATTTATCGAGTCTATTTTCTTGAACTTGATCTGTCATCAAAAAATGTCTTATATTTAAATATGGATTTGTCTTTCAAGGAGTTTTGACTTTGACTCCACCAAATAAAGACAGACAATTTAGTTTATAGTTCTCTTGGGTTGAAAGTATCTATAATATTCTTTTTAAAAAAATATTTATTATTTTTATTTTATGTGTATGAGTATATTGCCTGCATGAGAGTGAGTATACCCATGTTATGCAATGCCTGAAGAGGTCAGAAGAGGACACTGAATTCCCCTGGGACTGGAGTTACAGATGGTTGTGAGCTGCCATGTGGGTGCTGGGAATCAAACCTGGGTCCTCTGCAAGAGCAGCCAGTGTTCTTAACCACTGAGTCATCTCTCTATCCCCAATATTCTTTCCTTTGTTGTCACTTATTATATGAACAAACTTAATTTGATGCCACAAACATTGGCTAAGTGCCTGATGAGTTACCACTTACTCATTTATTAAAAAGTTAATAAGACTATGAAAAAGAAAGTCCTCCAGACAGATCACTGAATCTATCATGTCTTTCCTCACTTAGTCTCCCCTACAAATGAGTCATTACTATAGGAATGCCAATATGGGGAAGAAAATACAAGGTTAAAGGGGAGCAGAGCAAGACAGATGCTTCGTAATCTTGAAATGGAAGTATAGAATGAACAGGAAAACCAAACTGTACAACTGAAAATAGAATCTTCTCAGAACACCCTGTGCAGGACATGAAAAACGAACATAACCTTACCATTCATGGTCTGGTAATTCTTTCTAATCATTAGAAAATAAAATTAGTCTCCTCCTAAGACACCTGCAGCCATTTGAAAACTTCAGATGAGTCCAGCTGGTAAAGCTTATCTATCTGAACTTCTTTTGGGCAAGATAACCCAGATGTGCAGTGTGTATAGACTACTGGCCTGATTCTGTTCCCAATAGTTGTTCCAAAGAGAACATCTCTCAATAGTACTTAACTGTGCCAATTAGTCATCCATTTTTGGTTACCTAATAAGAAAAAAGAAAGTTTAAGATATTCAGAAAAAACACATTTTATTTTTTTTCCATTGAGGAGAAAATTATATTATTTCATTTGTTGCTTCTCCCTACCTCCTCAAAGTCAAGAAATGGACTCTGGACAGATGCCAGACACCCAAAACTACTCAGAACCTTTATAGTGACTCTTCAAAGACAGAAGATAAGGGAAAATTAATTGGATGCTCTAATAAGTGCTTTAAATCTTGTGTAGAAGACTCAAAACCCAGTACGAAAGGGGAGGGTGGTAGAGAAATAATAAAAACCAAAAAGCAGCTGGTCATCTGAATCATTTTCCTGTCTAGGAAAGTTAACATTGGACGTGTTCTGAGAAAACCCATCACCAACCTTCTAAAGGGTCGTTTTCTCCCTAAAAATGCTTTCCAAAATATGACAGCTAAAAATGCATTGTTTGTTTGGATCCTTCCACTTCAGACAAGCAAATATTTAACCAAATGCCACCTTAAACTATATGCAAATAACTAGACAGCACTGTTACGCAACTCATAAAACTTGATTATTTTTTAAAGATTAAAGTGCAACTAAATGCTTCTTAATGAAAATCAATAGCAAAGATTATGATCACTGGGATCACAGTAGTGAGAGCTCATTAAACTTTAATTCCTTGTACAACTGGTGTTTGGAAAGCAAATGCACTCAAGATTTATGTTTCACTATCTTGAAAGAACAGATTAATTCCCAAAAGAAATATTGTAACAATAATTAAAAGGAAGAATATTTAAGCCTTGTTAAAGGAGATTAGTTTCAAGAGCTGTAGAACTATGTTCGACCATGTTTTTTTTAAAAATTTCTATGGAATTTGTGCAGTTTTCATACAATATAAATCAATATTATTTAGAACCTCTCTCCTACCCACACCTCCCTTTACTACCCTGCCAATTTAATGTACTCTACTCTATACACAATGCAGCCTATAGAGTCTGATTTGTGTCCCCACATGTCCCTCAGCATGAGTCATTCCACTGGAACTTGGTCAACCTACCAAGAGTCCCATCCCCTGTAAGACACTGTCTCTCCCCCTCCCAGCAGCCATCAGTTGCCAAAAGTTCCCTAGGCTGGCTTGGGATTTATTACCCATTTCCCCATGTCTATGCTGGGATGTTGTCTGGGACCTGGGCATGTTGTCACCATTGCTGTGAGTTCATATGAATAACTAATCAGCTGTCTGGAAAGCTGATTTCTGTGGTCATCACCAACCCCAGCTCTTAGAATCTTTCCACACCCCCTTTCTACAATGATCCCTGAGCCTTGGGAAGCAGATGTTCGAAACAGGTGTCCTATTCAGGAAAAAGCACTCTGCAGCCGCTTGTTCTCTACCCGCTGACCAGTTGTGGGTTTCTGTGTTAACTGCCATCTACTACATAAGGAAACTTCTCTGGTGAGTGTTAACAGATGAAGTCATCTTATGGTAGAAGTTGCATTGGAGATGTGTCACTTAGGGCTAAGCATCTCATAGTCATTTAATCTCTGCATTTGACCAGTTGTAGAAATCTATATTAGTCTCCATCTATTGAAAAAATAAGCTTCTTTGATGAGTGGTGAGAGATATACTTGTCTGTAATTATGAGGATGCATAATTTAGAATACAGTAGGAAATTATGTTGGTATAGGGATGTGTTTTCTATAGGATCTATGAATGATGATAGGGATACTTGTCTGTAAATATAAGAATCCATATTTACCATACAGGAAGAAATTACATTGGTTAAGGGATGTGATAGACATTAAGTTTTCTCTAAATCTATGACCTCTAGAGTCATGTGTATTTGGCTATGTTTATAGTACCACACATGAGCTCCCTCACATTGTGAAGGCTATATATCCAATTAGATAGCCGTTAATGAGCCCCAAGATAAAAGTAACACTACTGTATCAACTGAGATAGCTTGCTCTGCTGGTCATTGTTGTGGTTATTAGGCTTTAAAGCCAGGATTGGACCACTGACTCATTTTCTCCCTTAGCAACTTACATAGCATCTGAAATTATAAGAACTAGTCTTCAGGGAGGAAGCTAGCATGTAAGTTCACAATCTATTGCTCTATGAATTGTGCTGGCCTTATGCCCTCTCTTTAGCTTATATGACAGAATACATGAAATCTGATTGGGGGGGCATGACAGGTACAGATAGGGGAGGTTTGCAAAATACAATTAAGATATATGACTTCTTTAGCCATGGGTATTTGGTTATGGTTACAGTACCACACATGAGTCCCCTCCCATTGAGCAGGCCTTAATTGCAGCCAGACAATTGATTACCCCTGAGATAAAAGAGCCACTACTGCACCAATAGCACAGTTTGCCAGGCCAATCATTCTTGTTTATAGGCTTTACAGCTGAGTAGAACCATTGGTTGGTTGTCTCCTTTGGTAGTGAGCATAGTATCCTCTGAGACCACAAGCGCTAGCCTTCAGAGAGGGGGTTTCCAGGTCCGTTCCAGCTCCATTGTTCCAATTCTTGACATTTATTTTCTTGAGTTTAGCCATTCTGACTGGAGTAAGATGAAATCTTAAAGTGGTTTTGATCTGAATTTCCCTAATTACTAAGGATGTTGAACACTTTTTAAGATGTTTCTTAGATATTTTAATTTCTTCTTTTGAGAATTCTCTGTTCTGATCTCTAGCCCATTGTTTTTCATTAGGTCATTTGTTTTCTTACTTCTTTGTATATTCTGGATATTAATTGTTTGTCAGATGCATATCTTGTAAAGATTTTTCTCCTACTCTATAGGCTTCCTCTTCACTTTATTGGTTGTTCTTTTTGCTATAGAGAAGCTTTTCAGTTTATTGAGGTCCAATTTGTTGACTATTCACCTTATTTCCTGAGAAACTGATGTCTGATGTAGAAAGTATTTTTTCAGTGCCTACAATCTGCAGGGTACTCTCTATGTTTTCTTCTAACAGTTTCAGCATTTCAGGCTTCACATTGAGGTCTTTGATCCATTTGTAGTTGACTTTTGTACAGGGTGATATATATGGGTCTAATTTCATGATTCTACACATGGAGATCCAGTTCTGCCAGCATCATTTGTTGAGATGCTGCCTTTCCTCCAGTGTGTGCTCTTGGCACATTTATGAAATATCAGATGGTTGCAATTGCATGCACTGATGCTTGGGTCTTCTATTTTCTTCCATTGATCTACAAGTCTGTTTTGTGCCAATCCCATGCTGTCGTTATAGCTCTAGCTCTGTAATACTGTTTGATGTCTGGAATGGTGATCCCCCAGCATTATTCTTTGTGCTTAAGTCTGCATCCAAGTTATTTTGTGTTTCCATATGAATTTTAAGATGAACTTTTCTATTTCTGTGAAGACGGTCACAGAGATTTTGGTTGGAATTGCACTGAGTCTGTACATTGCTTTTGATAGGATGTTCATTTTCATAATATTAATTTTACAAATCCATCAGTACAGGAGGCATATGACCATTTTTAATGACCAATCATTTTTATATAGTGATTAAAACAAATTCTACATTCTGCTTTCCTAACTTTAGTGACTTCATGAAAATAAATTAAAATATGATTTGATATGATTATAGTTCTACAGAAATGCTAATATAGCATTAAAGGGTAGGAATATGAGTTATGATTAAGGAATTTGTTTTACCTAGTATTTTTTTCTTAAACTTGTCAAGCCATTAATAAATTCATAAGGTGAAAACCTACTATTTTTGATGTTCATTTTCTTCTAGGATCATCCTAAGGATCATCCAATTTGATTCTCCAGAACAATTTTGTTCAGTACTTGGTTCAGATAGGGAGCTCTTACTATAAAAGCTGCATTTTAATTGCTGTGGACAGAACAGCTTTCCCACTCCATTCATAGCAAGAAGTCTGATTCCCAACACCTAAAATGTGACTGTAGTTTGGAGATGTGAGCTTTAAACAGGTGCTTAAGTTAAAATGAGATCACTAGTTGAGTACTAAATTATTCAGTCTGGTATACTCCTTTGAAAAGGAAATTCAGATACATATAAGGGTCGCTAGGGATGCCTGACTCATAGGCTACTTTACCTCTTTCTCCATCTCCCAGTTCACAAGCCATTGTTGTTTTATATTTCAGTTCTAGCTACTGAACCCTCTAATTTTCCATTGTTTCATGAGTTCATCTTGTTTAACGTATTCACATAGTCCTCCATCCTGCATCCCTTCTTATATATCAGTCATTCTTCCTAGAATCTTATTTCATGAATTTCATGCTCTAAAATGTCCTTTGGTGACTTTTTAAAATAGGACACTGTTTCATTTGATGATAATACTCCATCTCTCACTCAATTTTTAAAGATTTACTTATTTTTATTTATGTGTATGGGTGTTTTGCCCACGTGTATGTTTGTGCAGCACTTGTTTGCCTGGTGCCAGCAGAGACCAGAAGTCCATGACAGACCCCCCTGAAACTGGAGTTATAGATGATTGTGAGTCACCATGTAGGTGCCAGAAATTGAACCTGAGACCTCTGCAATAGCAGCCAGTGCTCTTAACCACTCAGCCATCTCTCTACCTCCCTCTCTCTATTCTTCAGAGAAGACTTTTCTGCACACACAGTTTTGAGCTGAACCACATTAGAGTCATTCCCCTGGCTTCTATTAATCATCACTGCTCATAAGAAACCCACTGTCAAACTCCTCTTCCTGCAAAGGGAATATGTCCTTTATCTCTGGCTACATTTGAGGTAAGCCCTTCATCTTTGCAGCTGTGTTCACGCCTTAAGATGGGACTTGACATGAATTTCTTTTCCTACTTCTGCTTGAAAATTTGAGGCTTCTATTTGAGGCTTCTAAATCTGGTGAGTTCTGTCTTTTGACATTTCTAGAAGATATCCAGCCATCATATTTGCTTTTCCATTTTCTAAGCCCTCTTTAACTCTGGTTACTTAGTACACTTTCATACACTGAACTTAGACTGCTACTTACATGTACCATCTTATTATGTCTAAGATTCATTCTGGATCACTTCTCTGGATATATTCTTCAGTTCAACTAGCTTTTCTTGTGTTATATCTGTGCCACTGTTTAACCCATCAGTGATTTATTTTTCATTATCATTGTTAGACCAGTTTATTTTCAAAGGCTCTTTTATCCTGTCTTCCAGTCGGCCTGGTCAGCTTCTTACTCTCTGCTCTCTCTAAGTCCTCTTTGACTTCTTAAAATTATTTCCTGCACATCTTCATATTCCAGGTCAAAATACCTCCCACTTGTCATGCCTTGACTCTGCACACTTTTAGTTTTCTTTCAGTCTCATTCACAGTGGTTTGTGTAAGTCAACATGTGTTATCTCTGTGGTTTCTGGCTGGTACATGTTCTTTGAAATGTTTTTAGTAGGAAATACTTGAAAACCAACATGAAATTCTATTCCCCAGTAAAAATGCTTTCTTCCGTCTTCCCCATTCTCTGCTGTTACCCTGGTCCCAGGTCTACATTAAAACACACTGTCTGGCTGCAGTTTCTGTGCATCATACAGATAACTTTCATCTTAGAAGCACACTCATCACAGACTAGGCTGGTGGTTCCCATGCCTCATATTTTCCTTTCTTCTATCTATAGCCAAAGTTGTTCCTGTTGGGTTGCTGATTCTTTCACAGAGTTTATTTACCATTCATTCTATTTCCACCCAAGAGTAATATAATCTGTGCTTCACATTTATTCAGAACCTATCTCTTGGCCCATGTACAGGTCAGAACAGAAACTCAAGGCTTCCAGGTCTCATAAATATTGCTTGCTTTCACATTCTTTTGTTCTTTACAATGGTATACTTTTTTGCCAGCTCAGTGATGCATTCTGACAGATATTTTTCAACATGCAATCCAGCACTTGCAGTTGTTTTCAATGGGCTTTCCATGGCACTTAGCATCTATATTGTCAGCAGAGGAAATTGTTAAATGCTTTTAAACTTCAAAAAGCCTCAATTCAAAATTCCTCTCATGTTGAATGGTAGATTTAATTTTTGTTTTATGTTTATACTGGCATATATATTTTATATGTACATGTATAAAAACTAAGAGCAATAAGGAGTTATTGAAACATATTGCTATTGGGAAATAACCAAGTACAGATAAAGATACTATATAAATGTTAAATATTTAAGATGTCAGTTGAGGATGGATTATATAACTTAAATTCTATTGATGGTTAAAATTTTTACCTTATAGATTGTTACTGCTTTACAATGTGTTTTATGAATAGGAAATAAAACCTAAATATGAGAATTATTAGTCTTACAATTATTCTTCATTAACCCAAAACAGGGTATTATGAAACATACAAGAAATACTATTACAATGATACATTTCAGTGCAGACTCTGGATGCTCACAGGACAGCAGGCTGGGAGTGTGTACTTTCAAACAATAAGAGATCATGCCTCAAAGTGGAAGAAAAGGACCAGCACCTGAGGCTGTCCTCTGACTTCCACATATACACTGTGGCACATGCACACCAGTATTCACACACATGAACACACATCATACATGCACAAATACTAAAAATAATGTTACTAAGTTAACTTCTCTTTTTATAGATGATACACGAGAGATGATGATGATAGATAGACAACAGATGATAGATGACAAAGATAGATAGCAGAATAGATTGGATAGATAGATGATTATTATATAGGTAGATAAATTATACATATATAGATAGATGATAGATTGATCGATTATAGAGATAACAAAATAGATAATAGAGAGATACATAGGTGATTGATAGATGATAGAGATAGAGAAATAGATGATAGAGAGATAGATAGGTCATAGATTGATAGATGATAGAGAAAGAGAAATAGATAGATATGAGATAGATAAATAGATGATATAGATAGATGATAGATTAGGCATATAGATGATAGATGATAAATAACAAATGATATCGATGATTGATAATAGATAAATGATTGATATAGACAGATGATTGATAACAGATGATAAATAGGTATAGATGATTGATAGATAGATGGTAGATAGACAAATACATATATCCTGTTGGTTCTGTTTTTCTGGAGAACCTTGACTAATGCATCAAATGGTTATTGATTTGTATTAGATGTGAAAGAGAGATGAAAAAACAAATTTACTGAGCATAACATGGAGAAAAAATAAAGGGAGAAGTTCCTGAACACAGCATCATGAGAGAGAGAGTAGAAGAGCCACACGTATGGTGGTTCCATGCTTCCCTTTGTGTTTCCTTCCAGATGGGGAGATGTGGAATATTCAATCACTGTGATAATGTCACTGGCATTTGGCCAGATACCATGCTGTGGGGATGGAAGTAATCAAGACCTGGTGGTCTTGAAACTAAGCAGGACAAGTCAACCTTTGGCAGGATGGCTAACTAGGATCATCAATGGATGCTGTGAAGTTTAGCCACGCTCTCTTCACATTCTAGGCTCCCTGGCACTCACTCAATCAGTTCCAGTGCATCTAAGACATGCAGGGGTTCCTTAAGAGAAAGCTTGAATCATGCTTTAGAGAGCTGTGTGTGTGGGCGCGTGGGGGGCATGCATGTGTATGTGTGTGTGTGTGCATGTATGGGGGTACGGCGTGTGCATATGTGTGTATGGGGTGTTCGTGTGTGTGTGTAGGGTGTGCGCGCGTGTGTGTGTGCATGTATGGAGTATTGTGCACAGGGCTTGCATGAGTATGTACGGTGTGTAGATGTGTATGTACATGGTGTGTGTGTGTACACAGTGTGTGTGTTCATGGGATGTGTGTGTGCATGCACGGGTTATGTTTGTGTGTGTGTGTGTTTGTGTGTGCTCCACCCTGCCTTCATTATCAGGGATAGGACTAGAAACAGAATGACAGAAGGATCACCTCAGGAAGGTGAGTGCAAGGGTAGAAAGACCTGGGCTCTTCTAAAGAACACAGTAGTGAAAAAGTGAAATCTATTAGTTTAAAGAATTTCAGCACTCCAATTAATTATTTTTATTTTGCGTAGGAAAGAAAAAAGGCAAAGCAATATCCAAATACAGACTAATAACATGCCTGGTGCTCCCAGTTCAGACAGCACATTCATACAACCTTTTATCCTGACACCCATCTCTCAGGGTAGAAGGTCTGATTTGTTACAGAATAGAGCTAGGGTAGAAACCTAAATCTCTGAGTAATCCCAGTGCTTTTTACTCTCAGTCCAACCTTGCTGCAATCTGTACAGAAGCTTAAGGGCCCTGTAATCAGACATCCGTTTCAATACATTGGTGACATATGAGCACTACAGTCTATTTAAGCTGTGACTCAGTTCCCTTAGCTGTAAATGGAGGTAATAGCTGTACTTGCTTTAAAAATCATATAAAGCATGTAAAGTACTTAGCAAACCGCCAGGTACACAGCACCATGCAGTAAGTGTGAACCGCCATTATCTCAGTGATTAAATCAGATTGTTGTGTCATCAATTTAGTCATTTCCTGCTCAGTAAGTTTTAGAAAAATGGGAAAAAAAAACTCAGAATAAGCCTGCACGGCTTTAATGGGCAGAGCACATCATGTCGTTTCTTTATATCTGGGATTGGAAAATTACAGCGCAGGCTGACCCCTCAATTTTCAAATAAAGTTTTATTGGAATATAGTCATGCCCATCACCTGTGGCTGCATTGGTGCTACAAAAGCAGAACTAACCATGTTTGACAAGACCCAATATTCACTAAGCCTAAAATCATTAGTGTCTGGTCCTTTACAGAGAGTTTTCTGACTTCTGCTTTAAATCAATGAAAACAGTGAACCACCTGCAAGGTATCCAATGCAAAGAAGAAGGAATTATGGAGCAGGAAATATCTAGCATCATGTGTGGCTGGAGAAGGCTGCGGAGCCTGTTAGACTGGTCCTGTGCCTATTCAGGAAGCATCTCAGCATGTACACAGATACAAAGTTTACTTACTATCCGCAAATTGCCTTCATCACTCTTCTGAAACTGTGTTTTGCTTCCAGAAGCCTCTGCAAAGTTATGATAATGGACATAATGATACTCTCAGTGCTGACTTCTAAATATTTAAAATGTATCACTATTGTTTCTGTGTGCATATGAGTATGTGGGCACACATGCTCTGGTGTGCATGTGGGGCTGGGGAAAACTTTGTAGAGTCAGTTCTCTCCTTCCACCTTTATGTGAGTTCTGGGTATGGAACTCAGGTTGCCAAGTTTGTGTAACAAGTGCCTCTAAACTCTGAGCCATCTTACTGGTTCTTAGGGCTTGCTTTTAAGTAGTATAAAAGGGGTGGGAGGTCAACACAGGGCCTATGACTGAGAACAGGTACTTCTGGCAGAGGAGGCACTCGGGAACTGCACTGACAATACTGCCAGCTAGGAACGACTGTATGTACCCTAAGCGCAGCCTGAGGGGTCACTTGGAGACACTTCCTGGTGTCCCCCAAAGCAAATGCTTCCTTTCTTCCCATTCCAGGCTCACTTCCGCCCACTTCCTATTCACCCACCTCTTTCCACTCACCCCCCCTCCATTTCCTTCTCTGCAGACCCTATGATTTGGTTATTAAAATGAGAATAGACTGAAAATCCAGTCTTATTTTCTACCTTGTTTACAGTTCAGGAAAATGGATGAGTAAGCCTTTCTGAATGCTAGCAGAATGCGATGGCTCTACTGTCTTCGGGAGCAGCTATGGAAGCCCTCCAGCCCACTTCCTCCTACAATGTAGGCAGGTGGCTAGATCGTGCAGTTGTGAGGACTAAATAAGATGATCATGGGGTTTCCATTAATATCTACTTGTTCATGGAGACATTATCCACACTTGATCAGTTACCAATGTCTCCACCCCCACACCAGAACCTTCATGAGTCAAGACAAATGGTAAAAATTTAATGTAAATCTCATTAATAATCACCAATTGATTGTCTATAGTGTATCAGGTACTATGTTAGCACTAAATAGGATCCAACTTAATGAAATATACAGCCTGGAAGAAAAAAAAAATGGATACTTGTGAATACCTCGGCGAGAAGCGAAACACACCGTAATAAAGACAGAGACCAAAGACAGATAGGAACGTTTGTATTGAGATCAGAACTGTCACAGAACAGCATTTACAACTGGCCTTGAAGGGTTTGAAAAATAAAGCAGGCACCCTAATGGGAAAGAATGGCAGGTAGAAAGGCACAGAGAAAGGAACAGAGCAAATTTACCAGAACAGGAAGCTTCTTCACTGGAACAAAGCTCATAGTGAAGAGGAGAAGCAAGAAAACTGGAAAGACACAGGTTTGGGGCTAGACCAAAGGGTGGAGGGTGAGTTTCCTCATGTGCAGAGTTTCCCAGTCAACTGACCAGAGTATCTGCATGATTTCACCAATAGAACAGTGTGAGTAACTCATTTTAAAATATTAATGCAACGAGGTCCAAGACTTTCCCTCTTCTAATGTTTCTTTAATTAACCTGGATCTGCTTTCCAGAATAGGAGAGACTGGGGCCAGTTTCCAGCAAACGCCAGAGCTATCTAGTCACTACACCAAACTCACCTTTGAAAATCCCAGAGAAGCAATCTTGACAGCATTGGCTTCCTTATACAAATTTTGACTGCTTTCATAATAGTTGAGTACCCTGAAGGCCTTCCTCCATGCAAGTGTCCTCAGCAATTGGGCCATGGGAGAAAGACAAAGGCTGGAGCCAGCAGCAGACGAGTGTTAAGCCCTCACCAACCTCTTCTTTCTTCTGGCTGTGTATCATTAGTCCTCTTTGACCTTATTTCCTGAATGCAGAGCATCGTGCTAACCACAAAACAAGGAGGAATGGAGCTGAGATGCTGCCTATGACAAGTGCCCCATTTGTCACGATCAAAGTCTCTGCATAGGAAGGCCCCCTATGCAGAGAGCTGAGTTAGGGAGTCCAGCCAGTAGACAGCAGAGAGGAAAATGTCACTAGGAAGGGTACAGGGAGGACAATGACTACCTTAATTTAGCATAAGGGAAAGCGCTGTGATGTGTCAAGAGTAAAGCCACGTGGGAAGAGAGACATGCCACCAGCCAAGAAGCATGGGAAAGGTAGTGAGGAGCGCCAATGTGTGCAGTGAGAGCTCTTCGGGGCCGGTCCTGACACAACAAACTCTCAGCGCTGTTTGCAGCTCACACTGGAAACAGGCAGACACCGTCCCTACCACCATCCGTGAAAGGCATCTGATGCCAAGAGAAGAGGTCAGTGGGAAGGAGACGCTTTCCCGCTCCACATTCCTTCTGTGATTGGCAAGGCTGGCTCCCGCGCTTGGAGTCTAGCACAACCACTGACACTAACACCACCCTACCGATGACAAAATCAGGGTCATCACTCCCTAGTCTGGCTGCCTGCACCTGCTGAAATGATTAGATTATAGGAAATTGGAGAGATGATGATGATGTGTGCATGCATGTGTGTACTCATGTATATGTCCAGGTGAGCATATAGGCACTCTGTTGTAGGAGTTCAGGCTTGCTGTACATTTGAATTGCTTATTTCAAAAAGTAATACAGAATTTTATTTTGGTCTGTTCTTCCATTCCACAAGAAACTAAGGCCAATTTTTACTATTTTACTCTAGAGTTTGCTTGGGGTTTTCTGTTCCTGCTTGGAGTAAAATTCTAATAATCTCTATAAATATAAAATCATATATTTTATATATATATGAGTGGGATTCTTGTTTTGTTTTATGTTGGTCTTTGGTTTGAGAAAGGGTCTCCCTAGCCCCAGATGGCCTGGAACTTTCTATGTAGACCAGGCTGCCTTCCATTGCACAGAGACCTGCCTGCTTCTGCTTCCCTAGGTCTGAGATTAAAGGCATGCACCATGGCTGGCCCAGAGGGAGTTCTTCTTGAATGAAAGGGACAGACCATACTGATATACCTCCTCTCACTCCTAGGGTAAGTGGTAAGACACAAGTTGGATGAACTCACAGGGAGGAGATGAGAACAGAGAAAATCCCAACTCCGACACCAAAGGTACCAGTCCTTCTTAGAGACAGACGTTCACAAGCAAAAAGCATCTGGAATGATTACCAGGGGGACCCACTGTAGAGCAACATTCATATCATCTGGGAGAACTGTGTTATTCCTCAAAAACCCCGAGCCCTTAACTTTCATCCAAGGCCAGTGCTTTATTGGCTAAACTGTGGGTGATCATCCAAGAAGATTTCCACCCAGAAGTTTTGATGCCAGAGGCAAAGGAACTCCAGATATACATTGAAGAAAGAAAAAAAATGAGGGGCTGGGGATAGGGTTCAGTCTGGGCATCTGAATTTCGATCTCCAGCACCTATGAAAAAGCAAGGTTCAGGGCTGGGCATCTGTAACCACAGCACTAAGGGGGCGGAGATGGGAAGGTTCCCAGAGCTCCCTGGCCAGTCTAGCTAATCAGTGAGCTCCAGGTTTAGACCCCATCTCCAAAATAAATACATAAATAGAATGGAGAGTGACTGCGGAAGACACAAGACATGGACCTTTGTAAACACACACACATACTTCCACATAACACATGAATACATGCACACCCATATACCACATACACACGAACACACACAATAAAGAAGATGAAAACATAAATCAAGAAGGCATTCCTCTAGGTGCACCCAGTGGTCCTTCCCTGTTGGCATCTCTCCTGGCTCCTACCATCAGCCCACTGGTTTGTTCACAAGAGGAAATGCTCTGTCCACTGACCCAGAACTAGATCAGCTCACCCAGAGTAATGACAAGCATGGCAGGGGAACACGTTCACACAACCAAGTGACAGCTCTGACCAGCTGCCCATGCCAACCTTGATACATTAATAAATATGAACAATACAAATACACCAACCATGGACCATTGATCAGAAGGAAAAGTAAGAGCAAGGAAAATACAAGATGGACAATCACCATTAAAAGGAAACACAAAAAAGTAAATAGGAATGGAAGAGAATTTTAAGTATATATATTGTAGCATATGAATATTACAATGAAAAAGTACAGGGTTGGATTCTCCCCCTGTAGAAGTTTTCATTTCTTACCCACTCTCACTAAGAGAAAGCAAAGCCAGATTGTCACTGGAGATGTTAATGATGACCACATGAAACAGAGTGAAAAAAATGAAGTTAGAACTATAGAGTAAAGGATGCTGACAGAAGTGCCATCCCCTCACCTACCGAGACCTACAGATGGTGACAAAACATGCATCTCACATGTTCTGTATTCAGTGATCTCCAAATTGGCTATAGAGATGAGTGAGATTTTCTAGAGTTGCAAGATAGAAAACTCAAGGTTTGAGAAAAAATACAATACAAATCGAGGATTCCCTAGACAAATATAATTTCTTAATATATGCTAAATATGGATCCTTATATTATAGACAAGTATGCTAATCACCATGTATCACAGAAGCTTCTTTTGCAAAAGATGGCGACTTTTACAACTGGTCAAACACAGAGATCAAGTGTCTGTGAAATGCCTAAATCTAAGTGACACATCTACAGTGGAAACTACACCTAAGGCTCATGCAACATAGTGGAATAAGAGATAGAGAGAACACTAATGCATCTCTCAACTCTCATCAATGAAGTTCCCTCATGCAACAGAGGACAATGATCACAAAAGGCCACAAATAGCCACAGCACAGAGAATAAGAGTCTTCAGAGTGTGGGTCCTTGGACAGGATTTTCATATTAAACTTCACCCACCCAGAGCTCAGGACCCATTGCAAAATAGGGGGCAGAAAGATTGTAAGAGCCATGGAAGGAGATGCAAGACCATATGGAAACAGAGTCTTACAGGCTCCTGGGGCCTTGTGCATATGAACTTACAGCAATGGTGTCAGCATGCACAAGATCCATGCAAGCTCAAGCAGATAAAAACCAAGCATAGAACTGTGGAAATGGGCAGCAGACCCTAACCTTAGCCAAAGAGCTATTGGGCAGCTGATTACTCCTGAGTGAGGGAGAGCTGAGCTTCTTTAAGGGAGAGACTTTAGATGGGTGACTAGACCCCAGTAGATGAACATACACTGAAGGATGTCAGAGGATATTAGCTTGACTTGATAGACCTTAATGTAAATACAGAATGCAGGAAATCCAGTGGGGAGATGGGGGGGGGGACCAATGGGGAAGGGAGTATAAAGATAAATAAGATGTGCATGAGAGTAATTTTTTTTAATTTTAAAATGAAAATTTCAGTAAATTTTTTAAAACTGAAAATATAGTTGCCAGAATGGAAAATAAATAGCTGCAGATACACTAAATACTGAAACTGACAAGACTGAAGATCTGGTATCTGTTGTGTTGTGTGTAAGAGAATCCAAAATGTAATATTAAAAAGAAAAGAAAAAAAATATGACATTATCCCAAAGATGTGGAGAATATTTCATATTAATTCAATGTCTACCAAAAAGATCGATGAGAGGCTGGGAGATGGCTCCATGGATGAAGAATTTACTGTACAAGTGTGAAGATCGAAGTTCAGATCCCTAGCAATGAAGTAAAAGCCGGCTAGATGTGGTGGCCTATGTATAATCCCAGCCCTCTAGAGGTGGAGATCTCCGGGACCAGCTGTCTCAGACTGAGAAAATCTGACTCAGCAAATAAAGTAAAGAGAAACTAAGAAAACACCTGATGTCAGTCTGGGGACATTCACATGAACACACATCCACACATGCACATATGCACACATATCAATGTACTCATGAACATGAAAAAGAAGGGAGAAAGGAAAAAAAAGATGGTCAAGGCTAGTTACCATGGCAGCATACTGGAAATCCCAGGCTCTAGGTAACAGACTGAGACTTGATCTCAAAGAAAAAGAAAACAGACATGCCAGAAGGAGGAAGAAGAAAATAAGACATGGCAGAAAATTTCACGGAGCTAAAGAATGATGAGGACTTATTTTAAAACTCTACAAAAGATTTAAAAGCCGCTAAAGACTTACAGGATTAAACAAAAGCAACAACCACACCCAGAGACAAGTTAGAGGAACTTCCTTATTCACAAGAAAAATCACAACTTCCTAGAAGAACAAGTCAAGTGATCTCAAAGAGATGGTTCAGATTGACAGGAATGTCAGTCTGCAGCACTGAGTGTAGAATATAGTGAACTGGTATCTTCCAAGTCCTGAGCAGGAAGATTTTTGAACCTAAGGATTAACAGTAAATCAAATAATTAGCAAGTGTAAAGATAAATTGTTTGAACATTGGGATGGTCACATGTATAATCCACATACACATTCTGACAAAATACACAAGTATGCCCAGTGTGATGGCCCACACCTTTAATCCCAGCACTCAGGAGGTCCCTGTGAGTTTGGGGGCCAGTCTGGTCTACATAGTGAGCTTCAGGCCAGCTGGTGCAAGAAAGAAAGAAAGGTGGAAAGAAAGAGAGAGGGAGAGAGAGAGAGAGAGAGAGAGAGAGAGAGAGAGAAAGAGAGAAAGAGAGAGACAAAAGGAAAATAGAAAGATTCTATGGGACCTTCATTATGTAATGACAGTAAATATTTACACAAAAAATACTGTGTCTACTAATTGCATAATCAACATTCATATAATACATGAAATGTGTTTTATTACTTTAAAACAGTAAGTACAAAAAAAGCAGCCATAAAAAAAAAGAAGGGGGGGAAGTGTTGTGGAAATAAAAGCAAATATGCAAAATTTTCCTATTTCTAAAAAAAATCCACTAATAGATGTCTTAGGTTGTTAAATCTAAAGTATATGTTTAGATATATTATTTAATAATAAATGAAAAAACTACAACCAAAATTAGTAAGTTGAGGTCTGGGGACATAGTTCAGTGGTGTCACACTTGTTTGGCATGTGTAAGGCCCTGAGTCTGATTCCTCCAGGCCATGAGAAGAAATTGTGTATATATTTGCAAAAATCATGAAACTTTTCAGCTGTCCTCTTCTACTGTTCGATACATGTTTTAAAGTCAGTACTGTGGTGTTTTTATTACAATAACTTTACAAATTATTTTGAAATCAAGGAATATAATGTTTCTGTTTTTTTCTTTGTGTTCAAGATGTTTCAATATAAATAACAATTTATATTATATTTATATACAACATTTTATAACAATAACAGGAAGATAATTATGGAGGAGTAAAACAACATAGCTTTTTCCCTAAATAATAAACTTCTTTATCATTTCAACTTTTTAAAAATTACATTTATGGTTATGTTATTAATCCCCACACTTGGGAGGGGGAGGCAGCAGATCTCTGTAGGTTCAAGGCCAGCCTGGTCTACACATCAAGTTCTAGGCTAGTTAGGGCTACACAGTGAGACTCTGTCTCAAAACACCCACATTTATGCATTTATTTATTATGTATATGTGTGCATGTACACATGTATGTATTCCCATGCCATGACACACCTGTGAAAATTGGAATCAGTTCTCTCTTCCTACCCTGTGGGTCCTGGGGATTGAACTCAAATTGTACGCTTGGGTGGCAAGTACCTCTGTCACCAGCTCTATTTCAACTTTTTCAGGAAACCTACACATACCATATGATTAAGGAGACATATATATTGAATGGAAATACTTAAATATCAAGAAAACAAATAACCTGGTCAAAAGTGGACAGAGAATATGAATAATTGCAGTCCTGTTTTCTGGAGAAACACGCTCTAAGGGCTTTCACACTTTGGGTTACCAAATAGAATGGGAAGAGTTTGGAGTAAGGACTGTACCTCAATCCTGAAGTCTGAATGATGGGACCCTTCATTCCAGCCTCACTTTCACCTCCACAAAATAAGAAGCCAGACTTTCACAAATAGAGAAAAAGGCTGGAAAGGTTTTATACCTAGAGAAACTAACCATTTCCAGATAAAACATTATAGTGAGGTCCAGTAACCTTCAGACCTCTCTTACAGACCTCCAAACAGCATTTTTAGGTCCTGTGGTTAAAAAAGAGTAGCTACTCAAATATTCATTATCAAACCTCTATTAATAAAATCAAGAGCTTAATAAAAAGAAGAAAATAGGAAAGTGGAGATAGTGATCAGAAGGAGAGAAGGGTTTGGAGAAAGGAGGTAATTCAGGGAACAGAAGATAAGTAAGTGGTTGTTTTATTTGTATGCGTATGGGTGCTTGTGTGAGTGTATGCACATCTATATGTGTGTGGAGTCCAGAGACTGATATCTTCATGTCTTCTTCAATCACTCGCTACCTTAACGCTTGATATAGAGTCTCTCACTGAACCTGGAACTTTCTGATTCAGCTCCAGTGGCTAGCCCATGAGCCTCAGGGATTCATCTGTCTGCCTCTCCAGAGTTGGGATTACAAGTGTGAACCACTGTGCTCTGCTTTTTTTTAAACATGGGTTCTATGAATTGAATTCATGTACAGCAAAAACTTTGCCTACTGAACCATCTCCCCAGGCTTGTAACGAATATCAATAAAGAGATAAGAAAGTACACCATGGCAATGAACCAAAACCTAAACAACAACAATAAAATATATATATGTAGTATTTATTTTATACGTAATTAGGAGAACCGTTTAGCAGATAATATCTTTTGGTAGTTAAAATACCAATATATAGGAATAAATATAAAATAAAGTTGAAGTCTTTAAAAGAAGCCCTGCCACTCCTCAAACACCAGCACCCCCCAAAATGAAAGAGCTCTTTGAATGTATGCCCAGTGTGATGAATGGAAATGACTATACAATTATGAAAGTCAGGAGACAGATAAGCCACAGACTTCGGCATGGGAGGAGCCTATAGGAAAATGTCGTATACTTTTGGTTGACTTGCGACTTTTTCTCTTGGTTGTGCTTTTGGTTATATGGGAGAAAAAAACTACTCACAGTTTAATTCCATGTAGGAATGTGATAGTAAAAGGTTTTATATAAAAATGAAATTGTATTAGCCATGGGTCAATACCATAATTAGGATACATGCTGACACCTGGTATCGTATCAAAGCAGGCATTACCATATAGGTTCCAGTGCTCTCAGGGAAAACCAGGTGTGGACAGGTAACCAACATTAGCTTTAAAGAAAGACAAAATTTCTTTGCCCGTATCTCCCAAAGTGTGTTGAGATAAGGGTACAAACTGCAGGACTCCGAACACACCTCCATGAAGGTTTTCAGGTGTTTAGTCAGAGCCCCACCTCAGAGACTCCCCTCCAGCAGCAGAAATGCTGAAAGATGCAGGAATCTCCTGCCCTTAATTGCAAGGCATAAGCATCATGCTCTTAAGCACTACTCCCTTTCACTGCCCTTTCCCACCCACCATCCACTTCCCACTTCTCATCCTCATCACTTTCCAGAGATACCATTTGAATCCAGTCTGAACTCCTGACTCATGACTAGACTGAGTTCAGCTACACTTGAGCAGATGTGCTCACAGAAGAAGACATGTTGACACCTTCTGGACCCAGACATCAGATGGGACTCGGATGTGTCTAGAAGCCACCCTGCCCTGACTTAATCCATCCACTCTCCCTTTTCCCAGAAGAGAATCTCACGATCCCAGCTTCTCACATGATCTCCCTCCCTTCATTCTAAGCCGATGGCCTCACTCCCAATTCCTAAGAACTGTGGTGACCAGAAACAAATCTTCACAGAAGCAAACTGCCCGTAGGCAGGCACTGAACCCACACCTGCCTTCCCTCTGCTAGTTCATGAGGATCTGCCTTCCCTCGGTATAGTGGCATCACAGTAGCTTCTCGTTTTTCTCCTTCTTCTGAAAGAGTAGACTTGCTTTCTCCCATCCCTTTCCTCCTATTGGTCAGTAACTCACTGCAATGATGCCTCTGTGCCATCAGTATAAATCTTGTTCCTGCAAGGATAAGATTCTCATTATCCTTGAGCTAAAAGCAGCATTTGACACATGTCTGATCACTCTGGCTCCATGTTCCTGTCTGTCTTTGAAGATGCCAAGTTAGATAGGCTCCATGTCAGTGTCCTTTGCCAGACCCTGCTCTTCTGTCTGACTTGATGCTCTCCTGTTCCACATTTTGGTCTTTGTGATCTAATCGTTTCTCATTATATGTACAGTGTCAGTAATCTTATTCATCATCTCTATCCAATGAATTCAAAACGTTACATCAAGCCTAGACCCAATTCTAAACTCCAGACATCTGCACCTAAGTATTCTGAACACGTCTAACACTGGACTGATTTTCTTCCTCAAAAGCTTGTTCTGCCTGTAGACTACCCGACTCCATTGTTGACAATTCCACCTTTTAATTGTTCAGGCTCAGATAATTGCCAGTGACTCTACTCTTTGTCTCACATACCACACCCAGCCCATCAGGAAAATCCTGTCAGTTCTACCAAAGGCTATGTTCAAGATATGACCATCCCTCATGTCAAGGCTGCCACCCTCAGGGTCACTATCACCCTCACAGCTCAGTCAGTTGCTATCTCCTCATCGCCCTTGCTACCTCTGATCTTGGTCTCCTTTGGGTCTCTTCTCAACCCAAGCAGCCAACATGAAACCTGGAAAATGTAATTCAGACCAAATCCCTCAGAGTTCTGCCATAAGTTCCCATTTCTCTCAGAATAAAAGCTAAGATAGTAGTTATTTCAGGGACTCGCATGGCTCTCCTGCCCCTTGTCTCTCAGAATGCATTTTCTCCCTCTCCTGTCTCCACTTTCTCCAAACATATTTGTCTGCTTCCTGTTCCTATTCAATTTTTCTCCTGGTGTGTGGGGGGGGATAATATTTAGGGGAAAAAATGAGTTGGTACCATACCAGCATCACGTTTGATGTTCCTAAGACTCATGGATTTCAAACTCAATACCTGTCTTTAGCCCAACTTTGTACGCTCAGGATTTAGATCTACAACTTCCTCAAAGCTAGTAGCAAAGTAGGAGCCACTGCAGCAAGGCACTGACACGGGGACATTTCTATGACACGGTAGAACACAGGGACCGAGACAAAGTCAGGACAGGGAGGGCAGAGAAATAGGGAATGACTTCAATTATTTAGTTTAAGAAAGTTTGAAAAGAAAGAGTCATGAGAAAACAGATATTTGCATTGGTTCACACAAATCAAAAAAGTGTGCACCGCGCCACTGGCTCCTAACAATCGAGAGCTTACCCGTTCACAGATGACTAAGTGATCCTTCACTGGGTTTGATTGATGAAGCTATTCAAAGATGGAAGAAACAAGCCAAGCTCTAAAGCCCAGAAGGTGGGGACTGAAGAGGGACACTTCCTGGTGAACATTTTAGTCCTTAGATGGTCACTCCATACATCAGTGGATGTTTTCATTTGCATATTCGGTTAAGTGCCCAAGCCCTCCTCACAGCCCTCTGCACCATGCTCTCCTTGGAGATGCATGCAGTGTCTCTCTACAGTCACAAGTGCTCTCTCTCTCTCCCTCCCTCTCTCTCTCTCTCTGCATGCACACATGTGCTTCTCTCAATACAAACAGAAGAATTCTATTTCAAGTTCATCCTCTTTGAAACATTAAAAGGGCAGAGCAGCTAACCTATAAGTTTATCCAAAATGTACATTCTCAGCACTGAGGCTGGGTATTGAGGCTTTGTAGAGTGATGCTTTCTAAACACAAGTGTGTAAAATATTTGTTAACACTCTGACTACTTCTCTTAGAAGTATTAGTGGGAGAGAATTCATCAATACAAAACCTCACCTCAGAGATACACATGTGTATGTTTTGATTTGTGACATACATTTTAAAAGTATGCACACAGTATAATCACATGTGTATACAAAACCCCCAAAGTCAAAAATATTCACATGGACAGAATTTCTCAGAAACTCTAAAAGTTAAAGCTTATGAAGATGAAGGTTAACGCTTGTGAGGACCAATTGCAATTTTGCACAATCCTTTTGTGCAAATGACAAAGACCAGGCAGCGTCCCATGATGGCCTTATGGACACACAGTTACGAACAAAACTGCACTGTTTTCCATCAATGCTTAGCTGTAAGAGGTGTGGGGAAGCTAGCTGTTGTCTTGGGTGGCTGTTTATCAGGAAGGTGGCCATAATGGTAATACTAAATTCAGAGGTATGTTGTGAGAGCCAAACAATTAACAGTAGCTCTGTTCTAAAAAGACCTAGTATAGACTTCGTGGGTTTGTTGGGGGGGGGGGGTTGTTCGTGTGTGTGCAGGTTCTTGTGCAGACATGTGTGTGCATGTCATGTGAAGTTCAGAGGGTGACCTCAGGAATCACTCCTCAGGAGCCATTCACCTGGTTTTGTTTTGTGAGAAGTCTCTCATCCAGTAAGCCAGGCTGACTGACCAGAACCCCAAGGATCGGCCTACCCACCTTCCCCAAACTGGGGTTACAAGCAGCACTGCCATACCTGCATATTTCCACGGTTTGGGGCTTTGACTCAAGTTTTCCTGTTCACATGGCAAGCACTGAACTGGCTCAGCTATGTCCCCAGACTGAACTTCATGTTTCAGTTCTTTTAAAAAATATTTTATTAACATTTTGTGCATTTCATACAATAGTTCTTAATTAAATTGAGATCCCATGCCCCATTCCTGGCATCACCCCAACCTTCCCCGACCCCGAACCCCCGTACCAGGCCTCACACACTCTGCCATACATGCTAAGTCCCATTCAGTCATGCATTTTTCCCAAATGTCCTTCAGTGCAAGTTCAGTCTACCTAGAGATTTTAAGGAAGGTCTGCTCTCCCTCACCCAGGCATAATCACTTTCCAACAGTTCTCGGGCGAGGGCTGGCCCTCCTCCCATCTCCTTCAAATCACTCTGGGCCCCTGTCTGGTGGTATTGATTCTTTTTTTATAATGATGATCTACCTACATGTTGACATTCAGTTATTCGATAGGATATCCAATTCTGAAATTATTACTTGAAGTTCATAATAATAAACTATATTACCAATAGTAATATAAACTCAGATTTATGTGTATTACATATATCTTATATTTCATTTGAGCTGCTATAGTTTGCTACACATGCTTGATACTAATCCTAATATAGATTTATTCTTCAATAATAGGCTATTTCTAACTTATATAGTTTCTGTCTCATTGAAGAATATATTAAGCTTAAGTCAAATATATTAAAACATTTAAATGTGCCCCAAATCTCTAGTTAATGTTAACCTGGAAATTTGTCAGGACCTAATACACCCCAGAAACTATTTTCTTTTTCATTTTTGCAATATCTTGTAAAAACAAAATAAATGAAAGCAAGAAACAATAGTTGACTTTAAATTAGCTTTGGTTAGTGGTGCAATTATCAGAATAGAAAAACATAGAAAGGATGAGGACAGAAAACATAACACATGTAAAAAATAAATATGCATCCTAAATTTAAGTTTAAATGTCTTTAAAATTGGTTTCTATTCTAGTTTACCAAATATCAAGTTATTTTATAATTTTTATTGTATAGTTCTTTAGACACTCTTTGAAGTTGTATTCAAGTTGGGTGCAGTGTACACACCTGAAATACCAGAAGTCAGCATGTGGAGGCAAGAGGACTGAAAGCTCAAGGCCAGCCTGGGCTGCAGAGTAAGATACTATCTCAAAGAGCAATCCAAGATGGGCTGGCAAGGTGGCTGAGCAGATAAAAGTGGTTACTGCCAAGCCTGAGGATTTGAAGAGGATCACTGGAGTCCATATGATGGAAAGAAAGAACTAACTCCCTCAAATTATCCTCTGACCTCCACACCCATGTCGTGGCATGTGCACCCTGTCCAAACAAATAAAGATAAAAAAGCAAAGTAACATGAAGAGATTATATTAATTATATGAAAACATAAAGTCAACAAGTAAATTCTGACTGTGTACTCTTTAGATAAATGCTAAGTTCTTAATTTGCCTCAGTATACAGATACTCCTAATGGTGTGTGGCTCATGGAAGAAGAGGCGGAGGCTTTGGTTTTATGAGATAGTGATAAAATAGCATAATTATTTTAAGAAAATGGAATCAAGAGGGGCATGGCGGAGCACACCTATAATCCCAGCTCTTGAAGAATGGATGCAGGAGGATTTTGCATTCAAGGCAAGTCCTGGCTACATAGTATACTCAAAGTAAACCTAAACTATACAAGACCCTGTCTCAAAAAAAAAATGTCAAGAATAACAACAAAATAAGTGCAATCATTTCTTTGACTTATGCTAAGAGTTTCATATCAAGCAGGGTTCTAGAATTCAAATGTGTCTTTCTTGCTAACTCTGTCCCTAATAATTAACTATCTTCAGCCTCACCAACACCAGGTAAAAAGGAACACAAGACGGGAAAATAAAAGCACCCAGCTAGCTTTGCAGGCAGAGGCACTTGCCAACAACGGTCTGTGTAGGTAGACTCACATCCACTTCATTTATAAAATATAACTGCTCACACTCCCTGTGCACAAATGGGGGAGGACAATGGAAGCTCTTCAGAGTCTAAGATATAGCCTGTTTTGTTTCCCAAATGTATAGAACATATTTGGTGCATAAGAGTTGCTCATTAATCACTGGGAAATGAATGAAACTGCTTGGGCTGTTAATGTGAAGGAAACTCCACAGGTGCTTTAGGTAAGACCTGTCTCTAGGTACTGTTTCATACCCTGCTCCATTGGCTTAGAAACACATTCTTGTAAATATTTATACTCATACCAAAAAAAAAAAAAAAAAAAAAGAAAAAACACAAAGTTTTGGGTAAGATAAATTACTTCTGATCTGTTTAGCATCATTTTTATCTATTTCTTTTTGCCATATGCTACAGGTTGGTTCTAAATGACCAGGGAGATGACTTAGTTGGTAAAGGACTTGCTGCACTACCATAAAGCCCTGAGTTCAAATCCCCAGCACCCATGTAAGAGGCTAAGCACAGCTGAAGGTGCCTATAATCCCACAGCTGGGAAGAAAGAAACAAGATCCCTGGGCTTCGCTGGCCAGCCAGTCTAGCCAATCAATGAGAGACCCTGTCTCAAAAAAAAATATATTGTAGGGGCTGGAGAGATAGTTTAGTGATTAAGAGCACTGGCTACTTTTGCAGGGAACCCAGGTTCAGTTCCCAGCACCCACATGTCAGCTGATAATCATCTGTAACTCTAGTTCCAGGGAATCTGATGACCTTTTCTGGCCTCAATGGGCACCAGGTATGCATGCATGTGGCGTATATACAAATATGCAGAAAATACTCATACATGTAAAACTAAAATAAATAAATCTTTTAAAAAATATAAACTAATGAGATGGAGAGCAATTGGGGAAGATATCTGATGTTAACCTCTGGCACCCACATATACAACATACATGAACACATACACACACACATACATATATATATATATATATATATATATATTCAAATCTGACTATATTCCATTTTTAAAGTATTTCTTATACTTGCAAGAAAAAAATCACTGGTAGATATAACTTGAATACATGCTTAGAAAATATCTTCCCATAGGTCAGGACCTCGAATGAGCTTTCTAAATTCAATGCTTTTACCGCCTACTTTAAATGCCCTAGAAAATGTAGGTAAACTTCTTGACTAGGTAAAAACAAAGACAGGTTGTGATGTGACATGCTGCTTTAAGAAGAGACACTTTTCTCACCTTCCAGAGAGAGATCTAAAATGCCCAGCATTTTATTAGATTTCATGTTTATAAAAGAGCCACCTGATGAACACAAGTATTCATTCAGACTAGAGAGCAGCTCAGTCAATGAAGTACTTGCTGTTCAAGCATGAGGACCTGAGTTTGATCCCCAGATCCCACAGACACAGTCAAGCACGGTGGAGTATGCTTGTAATCCCAGCACCTGGGAGGCAGAGACAGGAAGATCCCTGGAGCTTGCTGGCCAGCCAGTCTAGTCAAATTGGAAAGTTCCAGATTAGTAAGAGACCCTGTCAAAGAAACTAAGGCAAATGGCTCCTGAGAAACAACCTGTGGCCTCCAAGTTTACATGAACTGGTACACATATGTTCACCACCATGTACACATCTACCCCACCACAACACACATTCGTTCAAACATCCATTCAAAGCTGAACAGAGACTGGGGGCGCAGATCCATGGAAGAGTACAAGGGACTCCCTGGGTTCAACCCCAAGTACTCCAAACAAGCAAACAAAAAGAAGGCCAAGCAAAATGAAGGAAAGTTTACTGAACTGTAAAGCAGTCTGGTATTCAACAGAAGCAGAGCTCAAAGACTCCCTGGAACTAGGAAAACAAACAAGATCCGAGTCAGTTGCCCTTCAGAGGAAGATGAACTTAATACCAAGCAGCTTGTGGTGACTCAGGTGCGATGGAGCACCAACAACCCCAAGGCCATGTCAACCTGCTTTCAATGCTCAGACACCATAAGCCAGAAAAATGAGTTTTACCCCTGCACCAGCTCTCCACCCTCACGTCAACCAGGAGTGGGCCCTGGACTTCCTAACAACTATCCCCTTTCATCTCTGACTCACCCCGACAGGCCTTTACACCATCTGCTGTGAGAGACAATGGAATATATATCTAAGTGACATCTAGTCTAAACCCAAGACTTTTCGATCTTTTTCCTTGAGGCTGTAGGTTCATGTTTAGCAAGAAAAATTGCTTGACACCGTATTTGGAAGCTAGGCAGAGGGAAACAGTAATAAGGATGGGAAAGTAAACAGTCAAGTTTATATGATAGCCTAATGTAAAAATCATAATGCAAATCATCTGGTTCTGCAAAAGAAGGCACGAATGCAGTGGTGATATGAAATAAAGTCCAAGTCTATTTGGTGAGTTTTCTTTGGAATGCTTTGGGTTATATATAGAATTGGGAAACACAAAAATCTTTGAATTCTACTGTAATAGGAAATGCCCTCCAATGGGCTCACTGTTCTTCATACGGTCACTAACTTCGCTACCAATATTCTCTCTGCAATTCTCTAATGGTTAACTCAAAAAAGAAAAAAAAACTAACATGAAACATCACTGAAGTGTAACTTCATTGCACATTAGAGAAATTCAAACTGAGCTCGCTGGAACTTGGTGACAATGAAGGCACACAGTTTGGTTCACAAGGGTCTTAATATACTGTGATTGGGGCTAGATCCCAGAAACCCCCATATCAATCACTCCAGAAAGCCACTTGTATCCTGAAGTGATACAGCTTCAAGCCACTCTAAGAACTCAGATACAATGTAGTCTAGAAATGGCCATCTTGCTAAGAAATGCCAAGTTGTCAAAAATGCTACTTCAACACAAAAGAAAACATTTATTTTGTTATAGGAATGTTTACTTTATAGGTATCCTCATCATTGGTTTATTTAAATGAAAGATATCCTTACATTAAAATTTGATTCATTGCATACAAAAACTTTACTTTGCACAATACATAATTATTTAAATTTGGACGGGTATTACATTTTCATTTATTTTGTGAGTGTGTGTGTGTGTATGTGTGTGTGTGTGTGTGTGTGTGTGTGTGTGTTGCACAGCACAAGAGCACATGTTGGGAGGTCAGAGGACAACTTGCTGAAGTCATTTCTCTCTTTCCACCATGTGGGTTCTGGGAAATCAAATTCAGCTCATCGAGCTTGGTAGCAAGTGCCTTTCCCCATTGAGCCCACACACATACAATTTTAAAAACAAGTTAAACAAATTAAATTTAGATGTCAGAAATACATCATCTTTCATCTCAAAGAAGAAAATCAACTATAGAAATGTCAAAAGACAAAATTGCAACTATTAGTTTAGAAGTCTTAATGGGCTATATTTTGCTAGTCTAGTATCAGTCAACATTTCATTCAGCAAAATAGAATGTGCTACAATGGACCAAACAGAGAAGGTTGGTTTTATAGACAGACAAGGTCTGAATAAAGCAAAGGTTACAGAGTAGACTGGTCAATCTGAAATTAGGCAGGAAGACAAAACAAGAGAAAAAATAACCGATTGGACAGCAGTAGATTATTTCAAGTTACTTTTTGTAAGAATTAAAAGATTGCATGCTAACAGCAGCATCAGTAACACTTTAAGAGAGGGTCTACATAGCCCAGACTGGTCTCAAACTTTATGTAGTCAAGGATGACCTAGAACAATTGATTCTCTTATCTCCTCTTAATTTGCTGAGATTATAGGAGTGTATCACCATGCCCAGTTTATGCAGTACCTAAGGTCGAATCTGAGGCTTGAGACATGATAGGCAAGTACTCTAGGAACTGAGCTATACCCTTAGCCCAAAATATAAGCCCAGAAGGAATGCATTGCCATGTCAATGAAAACAAGCCTGTCTGGGCTTTTCCTTCTTTCTCTCCTCATTTCTCAGAAGGCCAGGTAACAACTGGGTTTCAGTTTGACTTTGAGGATGAATGGCTCCATTTTGATTTGTGAGTCTTGGTCTGATGGGGCTTACTGAGGAAGTGTAGTCTAAAACAATGGCTTTCTATGATATTTATTCAATAAATGAATCATCCAGCATTCAAACTAATCTGCCATGAAGGGACTAAGAAATGAATTAAGAGTTATGCCTGTGCTTCAGATTACTGTTGACAGAGTTCTGCAACATGTATCTAGACAAATAGATGCTGCTCCATGAGGCAAACTCAATCCAAGGTTATATTGGTGATAAAATATAAAGTTTCAGAGAAGAACTAGGAATTGTACTGTTCCTTTAGGAAAAATGAACAAAGGATTTGTGTAGAGACAGCAGAATGTTAGTATTCAACAAGAGAAAAATTAATATGTTGTGTGGACTCAGAATGGCAGGTAGAGAATGGGCCAAGAGAGGTCCTGAGTTCAGCAGACTCTGTTGTAAAGTAGATAGGACATTTGTTAAAAGATCCTTCCCAAGGATCTGTCTAAAATAGGTCAATCTTGTGTTCAGAATCCTGAGGTATCAACCAGTTCTACATTTTAAGCTTTGGGGAGAGATACTATCATTTATGTGTTAAGGCATTTTCCAAGTAAAATAATAAATACTAATGTTAAGTTTTTAATTAAATGGGCATCCTTCTGAAATCAATATCCTCCTAGACCTAATAAAGATAGAAGGTCTTTATAAGTATAACCAATTTAAATGATGTCACACTGAGAGTGAGATCTAAAATCCAATATGGTTGGTGCTCTAGTTTTATTCTGTTACTGTGACAAATACCATGACCAAAAGCTAGTTATGAGAAGGAAAGGGTTTATTCAGCTTACGGTCTCTACCACTGAGGGAAGCCAACACAGAACTCAAGGCAGGTCTGCTTGCTATTCTATATAGCATGACCTCCCACCAAGGAATGAACTCACAGCCAAAGAAATGCAATAGAAACCATGAAGAACTGATTTCAAGCTCACTCTCAGGCCCATATTTAGCTAACTTTCTTAGAAAGCCCAAGACCCCTGTCCAAGGAATAGTCCAACCCACAGTGGAACAGGGCCTCCTATATCAATTAACAATCAAGACAACCCCACACAGATGAGACCACAGGCCAATCTAATCTGAGAAATGTCTTAATTTAAATTCCCGTCTCAGGTGATGCTAGACTGTGTCAAGTTGACAGTTAAAAAGCTAACTGGCAAATCTGGTTCCTTACAAAAGGGAAATATAGACACAGAGAGGTAGACACATGTAGAACTCTACAGGATGTGATGGTAGTGGCTGACACTTGTGAGATACTTTTGCTAACAGTATACATGAGATGGCAAGCAGTCACCACAGACTTAGAAGTCAGACATAGAACCTTAAGAGAAAGCATGGCCCTGTTGACCCCCTGGTTTCAGACTGTCAGCCTCTAGGACCATGAGAGCTACATTCCTGTTGCTTTAGGCTGACTTGCTTATTATGCATAGTATGGCATCCCCAGTAAATTAATACAAACAGTGTATGACTTTGTACTGTTGGGGATGGAACCCAGGGCCTTATTCATGGCACATAGTAGGCAAGTATTCTGACCACACACACCCAGCCTAGTACAGCACTTGGAATAATGATTCATAGAAATCATCTTGACAGTGACAGGTGTGATGAATTGAGGGGAGAAAGGTGGGAACAACAAAACCCAAAAGTTCGCAAGGTATTATAGACCTGTGGTCATGGGCAAAGGGTAGGATTTAGACTATGCTAATGACAATGGAATTGAGCCGTGAACATTCTTCTTTGGGGAAGAGGCAGGCCAGTTTGGATGCACATGAACAGTGGGGGCCTTGGTAGGAAGAGAGAGCACCAAGGAGAAACAAATGAGGTTTCCAGCAAAGAGCAGGAAGGAAAATGGGTCATCTGCTCTTAAATATGTTGGCCAAGTGTGAGCTGTCACTTCTGTTCTGGGGGTAGCTGAAAGTCAAACCTGAACACTTCAGTGTTTAGAACCTACAGAAGGAAACTGGGACTCATAAGTGAAAGCTGTGTGTGGACTACTTATTCCAATGGACTGAATTAGCCGGAACATGTTTGGGATGCACTTGCAGCAGATGGGAGAAGAGAGAAGGGGTGCCTGGTGCACCCCTCTCTTATTCTCTCCTGTGAAAAAAATTCCGTGTCTTACTTAGTAAGACTGATTCAGTACTAAGCCATTTGACCTCCTCTTGTCAGAGCTGTTCTTAGGAGAATGTCTCAGGTTGCAAGAATTTTTCTTTTACTTCCAAAATTAATTGGAAGTTACAAGTTATCTCAACTTAGGGCAGAAAAACACATAATACATTTAGTAGACATAAATTAATCAAAAGCTCTAATTTTGAATAGATCACTTATTTTCCTTTTGATATTGATACTGGTAGAAGTAAGTACACATGTAGGTCAATAGTGAGGATTTTTGTGGGTTTGTTTTTTTTTTTTGCTTTTGCTTTTTGCTTTACTTTAAATGCTTTTAAGCCTCTAGGAGCAAAAGAATTAAGAAAACCTTTAAACTTGAAAGGTCAACTATGAAAGAACTCTGAGAAATATTATTTCAGGAGGCTGTTTAACAAATGGAATGGTGACAGAGAAGTCACTTGAATGAAAATAATGTGGGGGTCACAACTCACACCAGATTCTGAATGAATTCCAGTGGAGCAAAGTTATGAATGTGAAAAAGAGAGGCCGTGACAGCATGGGTGAGGCGCTCTTTTGTTGGTTAAAATCTTTTACAAAGTATCTGCCAAGTGGAGCCATGGGGTTTGCTACTGTTAAACAGAATCAGCTTCAAAGCCAGACATTAGGTGAACTAGTTGTAGAGTGAATGAGAAAATACACAGAAGTCAATGACCAACCAAGTGTACACTAGGGGAGCCAAACCAATCTCAATCTCTCTCTCTCTCTCTCTCTCTCTCTCTCTCTCTCTCTCTCTCTCTCTCTCTCCCCTCTTTCTTTCTCACTTTCTCTTCATTAGAGAGTTCCTGTCCCGACTTCCCTCTCATGTAGGAATGAATGACTTTTATAATACAGATATCATCTTAACTAAAGACTTTTACCTTCCTTTCAACTAAACAGTTACTGTTTATAATGTAAACTAGCTCATTGACCCATATGCTCCTCTTGTGACATAAACATATGAATTTAATCCCTCAGGACCCCTCCTTGCCTTCCACACAAGAGAGTATATGAATGTATGTATGCTGCTTTCCATATCAAAGTGCTTTTCTCATTGAAAGCAATGAGAGAAAAGAAATTGAACGTGTGTGATCTTCTAGGCCCACAGGCCAAAGGGCAAGATTCTTGGAGGATAAGGATGGGTCCTGACTTCTACTTCCCCATTTCATGCTGCAGATACTGGTCAATAAAAGAACTGGCTCTGGAGCACACTTCTAAGAGATATTGAAAGTTCCATAAAACATCAGAGTTCAGGTCCACTTCTCACCTTAAAACAGATGCTAAGAATCAGGCTGTTTCTTTATTAAAGCATAATTGAAATGTGGCTTAGAGAAGCTGCAGATCTGGAAATGTAAAGCAAATAAATAAATCCTTTTCCCCTAAGTTACTTTTGGTCATAGTGTTTTATCTAGAACTAGATACTAGGGGTTCAAAGAAGAACTAGAACAGTAGGGAGGACTTCAAAATCAAGGTGTAGACAAGACCACACTCTCTGAATTTATCCAGTGCATATGCTCAGCCTTCATTGTCTTTTCCTGGATCTCTCGACATCACTTTCCCACAAACAGGTTAAGGTCAGTGCCCAATGTCCCTTTTTATAAATGTGCCAGTCATAATGGATTATAAGCACAGGAACTCCTTTGATCATGATTACCTCTGTAAGGCAGCTTCTAAATATAAGGTCACACTCTGGGGAAATAGAAACTAGGTCTTCAACATATGTTTTTAAAGGAATACAATTTAACACCTAACACTCTTCAAGATTAACATGTGCTTTAGCACTTAAATGGTTAACAAATATCCAGCCCTTCTGGAAGTGCCAAAGCTGCAGGTCAACAATCCCTGTAATGTGACCCAGGGACACCCAACACTCCAATCTGTACACAAGCATGCAGATTCTGGGGCCTCCCAGGCTCAATAACAGGTCCTTAAGAAGGGTGGAGCAAAAGGTTCCAGATGGAGAACATTTGCAGTACTATCAGGATTAGAAAAGGATTTTTAAAGGCTTTAATACATCTGGTCCTCAAATTCTAGGGGGCGTCAGAGTTTTTACATGAAAGATAAATCAGGTGAGTAGCTGTGTTCTTCGAGTTTTACCTGAAGCTTTCTGAGGAGCGGAGGGAAGCCGGGCAGGGGTGCCTGGGAATGAGTGCTCCAGATAAGGTTGCACACTGCATCCCGGAGCACCGACACCAAACTGAGGAGGTGGGAGCCCGGTACCCGCTCTGAGGAGAGCAGTTCCAAATTCTAAACAACTTTTGCCTTAAGTAAAGCATGTGTGACATCTCCAGAGCGTTACCAACACTTTCATCTGTGCTCTCTTAAACCACCATACTACTGGGTCCTAGCATGCTAGAACACCAGAAAAGCGTGAGGACAGGCTCTGCTACTCTGGTTATAATTAGGAAACAGATACTGGGGTGTCTTGCCAAGTCCCTGGAACGCACAGGAACCTCCCAGGGTAGAATGTACTGCTTGCTCCCAGTTCCAGGATAGCGGTGCTGTGTCCTCTCCCTGCCCCTTGTTCTCACCTACCTCAGTTTCCAGTTAGTTCACTTAAGTGCTCCTCCCCACAGACACACAGCCGAAGCCTATTAGGGTCCTCAGAGCCCACGTCTGTACCCGCTCCTGGATATCCACTCCCTTCACAGAAAGAAAGCTTGGGAATGGAATCTTACTAGGACAGCTCTCCCAGAGATGCCAGAATGGCAGGTAGACTCTGAAGAGAGGCGCAAGAAGGGTCATCACAGCGTTAAAGAGCAGTCCTAGTAGGTAGGAAAACTGAATTCTAAACAGGGCTTGGATTCTGCAAAATTAAGATCATTTATTCACATCTAGAAGCAGGTCCCTTGCTGTTCTCCCTTCTGATGCCTCCTTTTCCCTTTTTAAAATTACCACTCTTAATTAGTTCCAAACCATCACCTCATAGATATGACATTGTCTATAGTGGCTCTTTAATGTAAATTGTTTTTTTAAATGAAGTTATCGATGACAGAGTATCTAAAATATTTTTCAGATACAGTTTTCTCTGAGAACTTTTGCGGTCATCTTCAGAGTTCCTCCAGAAGATCCTTTCTCTGCTCTCACTTTTTCATCCTTTGACATCAGTGTCTACTTCTATTTACTTCCTCAGACAAGTAGGATTCTGACTTATAATAACTGCATTCCAGTGGCACACAAATGAACACATATACAGAGACTTGTGTCTCTTAACAATAGGGATACCTTCAGAAAAATGCATCCCTGGGTGATTTTAGCCTATGAGCATCCCCAGTTCATATAATTTTATAGGATCACTGTCATTTAAGAGGTCTGTTTCTAAAAAAAAGTTACATAATACATGACTATATAATTTTATTTTTGCCTCTATAATTCTTTTTGTAAAGGATAAAGAAACAAAATATTGCTTAATCCAAGGATTTTGTACATTTAAATTAGCCTAATGAAATTTGAGAGTAGTTTTGCTAAATATCTTATCACCATAAACATGTCTAATTCTGAGTTTAACAGTAGAATCGCTAAAACACAGTATTTCCTTCCCTTAACATCTGTCTCCATTTTAATCCTAAATTCAGAAAATTATTCTCATGTGTTCTTCATCTACTGCTAATAATTTTGAAGTTAATTTCAGTTCTTTCTAATGCTTTTTACATTTTGGGTGAGTATGAAAGCTAGGTTTGATGGTGCATGCCTGTAGTCACGTCACGTGGGAGGCTGAGGCAAAAGGATCACAAGTTCTAAGTTAGTCTGGGCTATACAACAAGATCCTGTCTCAATAAACCAACAAAAAATAAATTATAAAAATGTCAAGACAGGGATTTCCTGGTAAATATAAAAAAAAATATAGCTGAGTTCAGTAATACTCTAGAAGTTGCCAAGATTTCATAAGGGGGAATATTTGTTCATAGAATAATAAAAACAGAAACCAAGAATTGGCTGTCAGGGATATGGCCATTAATTATGTTTACTATTCTTTTCTTCCAAAGTATAAAAACAGATAAAAATAAATATAAAGTTCAAGGAAAAACCTACAGTCCTCTATTGTTCAGGTCCAACTTATTTGCAACTTTCTCAAAAAGAATACAAAAGTATCCAATCACTGAATATAACTTTTGGCTCAAAAACAGCCAAGGGTTTGTTTTCTGGTTAAATTGATCCTCAAAACTTGAATGAGTCTGTTAATTCCAGTCTTTCATATAACCCAATCTCTGCCTTCTAAACCACTTAAACAGACGCCATGTAGCAAGTCTGGGTCAGTACGCTGGCTCCTTCGTCAAAGAACCACACGTTTATAAGTAGATTCATGCAAATACATGAAAGATTCTCTATCACCTGATACACTTTCCTCAACCTAGGTCAGTGGAAAATACAGGAACAAAACTCCATTTGTATTTTAGTTTCGTTAAAAAAATCTCATGTGACACAGGCGATAACTTCATCTATTAAAAGAAATCAAATGAGAAAATATCTAAACCCACTCTTGAGCTGATCAATAAGCCAGAAAAGAAAGCCCAGGTCCTCTGGCCTTGACACAAGCTGCTGTATATGTGTGATCCTTTAGTTGAGGAACAGGAGAATGTTATTTCCATCACCACTAGAGTACTTCCTAAACAAGAGCAGCGGTCAAGTGCTATAGAAAAGCACTTGAGAGAACCAGCAGAAGGAGCAAAGTGTCAGTCCAGTTACTCGACCTTTCCACAAGCTCCTGTTAGGAATGGTGGCCTCCACTTCCTTCCTATCATACTTTTCCTTTCTCTGCCAAGCTATACATGAACCAAGTTAGATAAATAACTGACATTCAGGAGGCTGGAGAGAGGGCTAACAATCATCCTAACCCAGTTAAGAGATCCAGTGTTCTCTTCCAGCCTCTGTGGACACTGCATTTATACACATGCAGGCAATACACTCATACACATAAATAAAAATAATAAATAACTGGCATTCAGCAAATAGACCTATTGTAATCCCTTTAGCTCACAACAATATTTGAAGAAAAGATTCTTTATGGAAAAATGATTTATTCAGAGAGGTACTTTGAATAATAGCCTGAGAAAACAAAAACTTTGTGGACTGTTAGTATTAAATGCTTCTAATAAGTGATATATAAATATATGATATATACATATGTACATGTGGTATATAGTTTTGTCCCCAAATAAGACTGGTTAAGTTATGGTAAAGACTTAGTCTTCTAAGGTTTTCTTCTGGGTTTTTATCTTAAAATGCTACTTTCTAAGTTGCAGGAGAAACACAGTGTACCAGTATTAAAAATTAACAAATCTTGATGTTGCCTTGAAACTAATCACATAACAAGCTATTGTTTCTTTTTCTCTCACCATTTCTCCCATGATACCACAACCAGTTCTTGAAAAGTTACTGGCACTTAAAATACAAGTTGATCTTAACGTTCTTACCTGGCACTCTCTTCGCCCAGTTGATCATATGAACCAGCTCTCTGTCTGCCAGGTTGGTCAATAAGCCCATCATCGAAGCTTCGCTGAAGGGTCTAGAAGGATCATACTCAGAATAGAGTAAGGGGGGCTCAGCATCCAGCAAGGCACTGACCATCTGATCAGCTGTCAAGGACAGGGCTGGGCTGTTCTTCTTAGTGTGCTTGATAACAAGAGGGCTTGGCCAAAGGCTGGCAGCTCTCATGTCGCCTGGGGGCCCCATTTCATTTCTGCCGTCCAGGTCATCTCTCTGGCGCTTGTGTTTCAGCATTCTCCCTCCTCTTCTGTCTTTCCGGATCCCTGAAAATGCAGGGGAAAATGAGATCACCTTTTTCTCATGTGAACTTTCATACAAATGCCACCTTCAAAGATACTAGCCCTTTATTTTGTTAATATACATACAGAAGATACCAGCAAACTTGTGTTTCATAACTGTCTTTCTGAAAGAGAAGGGGAAAGGCATTGATCTGAGAACATTTGCCAATTTTCATGGTGCAAATAAAGTCAACGTGACAAGTTTCAAGTCACTTGCCTGGTATCAAGAGATGCACAGAACCCCTGAAAAGGTAACAATAAAACTTATGAGTCAGTAGTAGTTGGTTCTGACATGCCAGATTTTTTTTTTGCATGTGTGTATGTGTGTAACCAATGTTATAAAAAGAACAGAATTATAACTATTTACTCTTGCAATACTGTTTAATATCAAAGATTGCTTCTGTTATTTATGGGCATTCTTTAATAACAAATTAAAAGTACTTTCAATAATGAAGTAGAGTACAACAGTGGAGAGAGACGCTCCAGTGACTGATCCCAGCAGAAACATTGATTTGAACCATTTATTCACATTCAAAAGGACTCTCAAAAGAGCTTGAGAAACTCTGAAAGATCACAGCTGCCAATTCTAGTATAATAATAATAGGATTCACTGAGGAAGGATGAGAGGGAGGAAGGGTGGGAGGGAGGGAGAGATTAAAGAAGTGCCTCCTGTTGTTACTCTGTATCAACTCTAAGCAGCACAAGGTAAGCCTCCTAACTTGAGGGAGGGACATAGATTTAGGTACAGACTGTAGATGTGACTTCCAGTACCAAGTCTATCACTGAGAAGCCTAAGATCACTACTCTCAGGTCACTGCCCGTAGACAAAGACCATGTATGGATCTGCTTTGACACCAGGAAGAGTCCTAAGGCTGCAATGGAGTAGAGCTATATTTTAGCCTATATCACCACCAGCCAACTGCAGTGATCTTGATCCATAGAGACCACAGCAATGGACATCGTAGAGCATGGGCCTTGGTGCTGACCAGGTGCTGCACTGCTCTCTCAGTGGCTATAGATTGCATTAAAGTAGCTATGGTAGCACAGGACTGCAGCCCTTCCCTTCTACAGCACCAGGCAGCACAACATTGACAGAACTATGTCCAATGGGGGAAGACGATGAATATAGACCCTCTTCAGTGAGGCCTAGTGCTAGACAGAATCCCCATGATACCTGACTACAGGCTACTGACTGTGGATGGGGTGTCTGGGCCTGCCCAAAACCAGGTGGAGGCTGGCAGAAAATGACTACCCTTTTTAGGTACACCCCTAATCTATCTGGAGCAACACACGGCAGATTTGTGACACATAGAGTCCATGGGGCTTCTAATGCTGGAAAGGTGGCCACATGCCAGCAGTATACTGGTGTCGAACCTGATCTTAGGGTCCAATTTACAGGCTCAGAGAACATAATATCCTGCACACTTAGAATTTCTGGAAAGAAGATCACATTCAAAGTCAGGTTATGATGATTAGAGGAAAACCTAATCAATCAATGTATGGATGACAAACCTATACCATGAAGCACCAAGAACTTCAGGAAACCAAAAATCTCACTCAACAGAGAACACAATAGACCAGAAACTAATCGTTAAGTAAATGATATGTGTGAACTCTCAAAGAATTTTACAATACCTGCTTTAAGGAAAGTCTATAGAGAAAACATCTAAAAATTTATCAGAAAAGCTAAGGTTTCTCTGAGAAAACATTCATATTGTAAGAATGTGACTCCAGACCCTCTAGGTGAATACTGAATACTCCACCCAAACACATGACAACAGAGCACCAAGACACTGGTAATTTTCATGCTAGAGGATTTTGCAGAGAAATGTGGAAAATAATTCAATCAGCTTTTCTTTTTCCTTCTTTTTCTTTCTTTTTGTCTGAATGCTTCATACAGATCTTAGTGTAGAAGAAGGGCCTAAAGCTTTATTATTGTTATTTACTATTTACACTAAGGCCAAAGAAGTCTAACTCAGTAGTTTATATGTGGATCCTCTGAATTAAGCATTAATTCTGTAATTCAGATAATTTCATCAAATGTTCATACTGCTTCTGGGCTCACATCAAATCACTGATTTAATGCCAATTTTATAAAATTTCAGGGCAAGAAAATTATCAGTCAAACACAATAAAATATGACCTATTTTCCCACTGCAGTTTTGTTAGCTAAGGCATAGTTAGATATTAGTGGGTACCAAGGCATAAACAGAAAAGTTCTCACCCAAACTCTCCCTCACATGAACCGAGACAATACAGGCTTTGCTGTACATGTGCTGGATCAGTTGTTAACGGCAGCTACAAGTGACTCCATCTAGTTTAAGCTGGCTTTAGCAATGAAGATAATTACAGTTTCACCATATGTGGATTCTGAAATTTCCAAAAGCCAAATTATGCTAATTCGGCATCCTTTTTAGAAAATGTGTGACCCAAATCCCCAAGGCATACTTTTCAACTCCCTTCCTGGAAGAATTTGACAAGAACTGGTATGTTTGAATGATCTTTGAAAAATTTTAAAACCAATTATCCTAATCTGTGTGATTTTAATAAAAACAGATTCCTTTCTAGAAAAAAAAAAAAAAAACAAAGAGATGGGGCTGTAGCGATGGCTCATAAGTAAATGCTTGCCATGCCATACAAGCATGTCTGAGTTTAGATGGTCAGAGCATGTCTAAAAGGGCAGATGTGGCAGCACACACCTGTAACCCCAGTGTAGGAGGGATGTGTGGGATCAGGAGTCTCTGAAGCTCCCTGGCCAGCCAGCCTAGTAATCACTGAGCTTCAGGTTCAGTGAGAGATCCCTCCCCACAATGGAGAGTGATAGAGGAAAGACACCAAATGTTTACCTCTGGCTCCCAAACACACCTGCGCACGCACACACACACACACACACACACACACAGGATCATACATAGATATACAGAACACAACACACAAACATTCACATCAAAACAGTCAGGCAGAAACCTTAGCAATGAAAAGCACATTAAATAATGGAAGACACTATAGCGCTGGGAACCCAGCTCAGACCCTGTGTACACAGCAAACACTATCTCCAAAGCCCTTCAGCTACATTTAGAATCTTTAGAGATTTTTTTTTAAATGTTATGTGTGTGAGTATTCTACCTGGATATATGTAAGTGCACCCATGTCATACAATGCCCATAGAGTCCAGAAGAGGACATTATATCCCCTGGAACTGGAGTTACAGACAGTTGTTGACTGCCATGTGGCTGCTGGGAACTGAACCCAGCTTCTCTGTAAGAGCAGCCAATGCTCCTAACTGCTAAACCATTTCTCCAGTCCCCCAAATTATTTTTTTAATTAATTTTTTACAGCATTTACTGAACAACTTCATGACCTAAGCAGATGTCTAGATGGGGGATCCTACGAAATGCAAACTTACTCACAATGTATGTTGCATCTCTGAACCCCAGTGGAGCACTGAACAACTTCATGACCTAAGCAGATGTCTAGATGGGGGATCCTATGGAATGCAAATGTACTCACAATGTCTCTGAACCCCAGTGGAGCACAGTAAATTCCCAACTGCAACTCAGATGTGTACATCATTATCTTAGGAATTGGTCTAAGTCTCTCAAACAGTATACTTAGCTTTAATTTTCCACAGATGTACCTCTTTCTTCTAAATATAAAAATTCTAAATGGTTTAAAACAATTTTCTCTCAAAGGTTTATCTTCCTGTGGCTCTCACTAACTAAATTAAGAAACCAGGAGGGGGACCAGGAGTACAGTTTTTCTGCTGCAAATTCTTTGAGGTTTTGGCACAACATCTTAGCCTGCAAAAGGCCATTCTGTGCTGATGAAATGCTGTCAGCAAAAATAACTATTTTAAGGGTCAAAGATGCACCCAAATTTCTATGTTTCTTAAAAAGTTAATCTGTGTGAAATTGCAAGTGAGGCAGTAAATTTTAGACTTAGATGGAGAAATGATCATTTTAGTAGAAAGTTAATACAGCTATTGGACCCCACTAAACACATCATAAATAAATATGTGTGGTATGTTTTATCACTCCACAGCAAACTAATAACTAATGATAGAACTTTGTTCTAATTTGTCAAGAAATCGAGACAAATGTGTGGCTGGAATCTTTTTAAAGCTATAATTTATTATTGTTAGAAATCTAAATTAGATATATTAGGTGGATTTTATAAACAAAGAGAAACCATCAATCCTTCCTACTTGATCAGTACAAAAATGACCATTTATTAGAAGTCTTGGAATAAGTAAATAAAATGATACTGTTATTTTTATAATATGCATTGAGAATAAGGTATACATTTGGGGAATTTTTGAGACAGGGTTGCCTTATAGCCATAGCTGGCCTAGAACTCACTCCTGGTTGGCCTCAATCTCACAGAGATCCACCTGCCTCTCTCTGCCTCTTGAGTGCTGTAATTAAAGGAATGCACCATCATGCTCAGCTGAAGTATACATTTTAAGTACTTTACTTTATGTCCACAATATGGAAGACTATTTTTAACTAATTAGTTCTTTCTTACAATAATTCTGTAAGGTTGGAAACAGCTACTGAGAAAGGTTCACCTTACATTGTGAGTAAGTTTGCATTTCGTAGGATCCCCCATCTAGACATCTGCTTAGGTCATGAAGTCGTTCAGTAAATGCTGTAAAAAATTAATTAAAAAAATAATTTGGGGGACTGGAGAAATGGTTTAGCAATTAGGAGCATTGGCTGCTCTTACAGAGAAGCTGGGTTCAGCTCCCAGCAGAGAACATGTCTGACGTTCTCTTTTAACTGCTGTGCACTAACCACATCCTGCTGGTGGAGCCTCTCTGGTATCTTTTCCCATGTTTATGGGCTGTCTCTGAAGATGGTTTTCTTCTGGTTTTTAGTTAATGATTTTGAAATTTGTTTATTGTCATAGGCACAAGGTTAACAAGTTTAAGGCCAGCTAGAAATTAAATGGATCAGAAGAAAGTAATGGCACATGGCAGGCCACCAGGCACAGTCAGGCATCTCAATAACCACATCACCAAATGTGCCAGCATCTGACTGAAGGAAGATGATGGTCCCACTCTACATATCAGCCAATCGGAACACACATGAAATATCTTACTGGATGCTTCATATATAAGAAAAATAACCCCTTCCACTTACAGTAGCTAGAATGTTGAGGAGACATGAAATCAGGTTGTATGGTGAATAAGGGAGTAACTGAAGGGGTTAACCTGGAACAACACAGTAAAGACAAAAGCAGCAGCTTCAGAAGAGCACTCCTGCTTGAGGCAGGTTGAACTGGTGGCCAAAGAGACACCGTAGGAAGAAAGGGAAGACAGTTAACTGCAGTACAGTTCAAGAAACAGTCTGCAAGAGAGTGACAGCACAGGTAGAAGCTTCCACCATCAAGAACAGGAGCTGGACCAGCAGAGTTTCCAAGCATAGGCTGGATGAAGATTTTGTATGTGCATGTGTCAAATCATGAAATGTCCTTTCCTGAAGGAAGGTAGAAATGGCTGTTCCAATGGTTACACTGTAGTAGTATTTAAAATAACGCATTGCACTACCACGGCCACTCTAGTCTCACAATGATATGACTCAAGCTATTGAACACAAGACAAAATGACCTCGAGTTTGAGATGTTGAACCCTAAAATACAACTGGAGGGATGAATCGACTATTTATAAAACCATAAAGTAGTCAGATAGAGAGAGGTAGAGTCAATAAACATTCACAGTTATTATCTCTGATTTATCTCAAATACACTCTTTTACAAATGAAATGAAAATAGATTATTCATATTGTTTGGCTAACTGTATGTGGTAGGGTCCAAGGGTGTGGCTCCAGGAGGAAGTGGCACTGCCCTGGGAAGTCATAATTGTGCTCCTTAGTAGTGACCATATTATCTATGTATAGAAGTTTGTAATGGCTGGAGAGATGTTGAGAGCACTGCCTGCTCTTACAGAAGGCCCAGGTTTGATTCCCAGCACCCACATCGGGCTAACAACTTTACTGACTCCAGTTTCAGGGGATCCGATGCTCTCTTCTGACCTCCACAGGCATTGTATAACATAGGCACTTACACATATGCACACAATACACTCATTCACATAAAATATATTTTTAAAAAACTTTAGAATTAGGTGAAAAGATTTTTTTTTAATGAATGAATTCCTGTTTCTATTTTATCCATGTTAAGTGAACAGTGAGTTGATGACACACGCTGTTATATGGAGCGGATGTAAGAGCGACGGGGAGAATTGAAATCTAAAACTAAAATCCCATTCCCACAAGACATTTCCAGAATTTTTTGCAGAGCGGTTACATAAGCCTTTCTCTTCTTGTTGGCTTTTTTTTCTTTTTTAACTATCAGGGGAAAAGTCAAAATAACTAAACTACTAATCATAAAGAAGAAAATAACTTAAAAACCCATTCGTTTATATTATGAAAATACCAAACCAGCAAACTCCTGACAGTCCATAAGTTTATTTGTAATGAATAGCATTGTAGTACATACTGGATGGCAAACAAGAGGTCCTGTAATGTCAGCTAATACACTAAAATGTCATTTTCAGGAGGCTGAAGAGATAGTCGGCATGCCAGGCACTGGACACAGGATCGACAGCTCGCATTTACCTCTCGAGCTGTCACTGATAGGATATATTTACATCAACACAAATTTATCTTTCCAATGACTTTCCTAACAGATGCAATGGTTTTATGTAAGAGATTGTGAACGCTATGCTCTTTTATCTGCCACACACATTCTAAGTGTGAACCAGTTTGAACTGAATCTCCCTGGGGTGAGGCAACTCTAATATGCTCATTCCTTTACTGTAAGGGTTTAGAAAAGTCAAATGTAAAATCTCTCCTTAGCAGCACTCAGTGCAGATGTGAATGATGTTAATCCACCCTAGGAGATGTTGATTTAAGAGAATTTACTAAACCAATAAGTGAATTAGACAATGAAAGAGCAGAGGAAGGAAGCCCTGAGCACCCTAGAGAAGCCAGTCCCTGGAGAGTCTCTCTTCAAAGGCTGTGTCAGAGTTAGGAGGTGGCTGAAAGAAAGAACAGACTACCTCTGGCAAGGAGAAAGGAGATATTTAAACAATTATGTCCCTAAAACAAGGCATCTATCATAATGAGTTAAGTGCATGAGACACGCAGAAAGATTACTTGTAATTATGTGAGTTGTTTTGTTCTGCTTTGCAGTGGTGAGAAAACCCAGGGCCCTTGAGCAAGCTAGGCAAGCGTTCTCCCACTGAGCTAGCTCCCCAGCCCCTGGTCTTTTCAAGACAGAGCCTCATTATACAGCCCAGGCTAACCTTGTCCTTCCTATATAGACCAATCTGGCCTTGAACTTTAATCTGCCTACCTTCACATCACAAGTGTTGGGATCACAAGCATGTACCACCATGCCTGGCTACAGTTTAATCATTCATTTTTTTTAGCCTTTAAATTCTTTGATTTGGCCATTGAATCTCAGGAAAAGTTAATATACTATCTGAATATTCATTAATGATGGAATTAACTGGATTATTTGCTTTTAATGCAGGCTTTGAATTTTTCTTTTATTGAAATCATCTCTTTTTTTTTCCTCCTAATAACCTATGGCTCCACAAAAAAGCTAGTTAACATCAGTAATTTTTCCAGTTCCTGGCAACTACTTTAATGTATTATTAAGTATTTCAAACATTTGCATAATTACTTTTCTTTTGTTTCTCAATAATTTCACATTACCCACGAGGTATTAAAAAGCCAGACAAAGAAATACACTCAAAGCCTTTTTAATTCAGCATGCTGAAGGAAACAGAAGTGCTGATTAGTTCAAAATTAATAAAGATAAGAACTAATAAAACTGTTTCAGAGAGAGCTCAATGCCTCAGTTCTAATACTGTGTCTTGAAATTCGATGAATTGTGGATGGTACATACTGATGTTATCTCCCACTGAAAAGAGAAGAAAGAGGCTTAGGTCATCATGCCTGTAGCCTCACCAAGGGATGCTAAGGATATGAATCCAGGTCCATCTGACTCCAAAACCTTATGTCATACATAATATTATAGACTACAAAACTCCTATATCAGGACTTGAAGTTTTCCCACTCATGACTCCTTTGAATCTAAGATAATTTATGTAAACCTCTGGTATACAGGCACATAAATAGTTATACAAATCAAACATTTATTGTTAATAAATCTCAAAGAAATTTTATGTTTACAATTCTTTCATATACATATAATTTTACCACTTACTATAGATGAAGCCAAATTTCCTTAATAGTTAAGTGAATGTGGTGGTTTGTCTAATACAATACATTCCAGAGATAGAAACATGTTGAGAAATTATCCTAGGAAATAACAGAAGTGATCGTTTTTACTAATTAAACCATTATGTTACCACAAGAGCAGAAAACATTGAATGTTCAGTAAGCACATGGCAGTTTATGTTGCATTCTAGTCTTGAATCTGAGCTGAACTGCTGTAGTGCAGAATTCACAGCAATTCTGGCATGAAGTATCTGAAACACATGAGTTCTGTGTGCAGAACCAAGGCTGCAGGCAAGCCGGGCCATGCAGCATGGGTGGGCTCTGCCAACACCACCTCAGATTCATTAAATATTCAAATTTGAGTTATATTTTGGTTCGTGTGCATTCAGAAAACTTTTATGCTGCCAAATTTCCTCAAGCTCCACATTCAGTCACATATCACCACATGGGATCACCACTCACAGTTGAAGAGGTTTTTGCCCTATGCAACCATTAGATCAAGCTGTATTTTTAAATTAAGCAATTATAGACTATTAATATTATCACAGCCTCTCAGTGGGTTATGCCAAGGACATGTGAACTATCTGGATCACTTAAAGCTACTTAATATTCTTTCACATCAAAAGAATCAGCTCAATGTATGAAACATTTCCTCACAGACCTGTTGTTTTAGCCCGTTCATGTCCACTCACTGCCACCATCTGCCATGGTTAAAAACAATTGTCTCGCAAAGGGCTATGTGTAAAAGGATTGGTTATCAGCCTATGGTCCTACTAGGAGGTGTTGGAACTTTCAAATGTGAGTCTTTGAGGGTGAAAGTTAGGTCATTTCAGAGACTACCCTGAAGGAATTTGGGGGACCCTGGTCCCTTCCTGTCACTCTTTGTTTCCTACTGCCATGAAGTGACCAGTGTCCTCTGCATGAGCTCCTTCCATTAGGTGCTGCTTCAGTAGAGCCTAAGAGCACAGGGCCAACCAAACATGGTCTGAAACCCTTCTTTCCTATAAGATGATTACCTCAGATATTTTGTTACATTAAAAGACAGCTGACTAGCACAGCATCCAACTTCTTGTCTTCATAGTCCCTGCTCAGATTGGTGAAGTCACTCCTAATTGGTAACCTTAACCAATCTCATCCTCTAACCTTACTTATCTTCACTCTGTCCTTCAATCCAAGTAACTGGGGATTGATTAATACCTGTCATATTCCACTTTATCTAAATCCTTCAGTGAGGGTATTGACCTTCAGAGTAAGTTGTGTGTTAGTTTTTTTTTTTTTTTTTTTTTTGTGACCAAATACCAGATAGCAACAACTTAAAGGAGAAAAATCTTCTTCCGTTTCACAGTTGCAGGGAACGTAATCCAGCAGGGCACAGAGAGCGGGGTGACTGGCTTGGTCCAGGGCAAGAGGACTCATGGATGCTACTTCTAGTGCATCTTGATCTATCAGGAAACAGAGAGCTTAGCCTGAGGAAAGGAAGGGTTATAATACTCAAGGGTCTGTCCCAAGAAACTCACCTCTGTCAGTCATGCCTCCAATCCCAAGTGTCCCACAGCCTCCCGAAATGGCGCCACATTTGGAGTGTTTGTGCACATTTCACATTCAAACCACAACTACTTGTTTAGCCATATTCTCTCTCTCTCTCCTTTATCCTATTATATTATGTTTTTAGGTTAGTTAGCAGCACTGGAAATCACACCCAAGACCTTGTGCTTGACAGTCAAGTGCTCTACCACTGAATTACACTCCCGGCCCTTTTGAACCATACTCAGAAGACTGAACAATTCCACAAGGATTTGCATGTATGGTACTATCTGTGATTCAGATCACCTCATACCTCCATTAGTATAGAGCCATAATGTTTTCATACACACACACACACACACACACACACACACACTACTGGAATAAAGAGAATAAGTTATTTTTCTTGGTTTTATTTTAAAATTTAAAAACCACTGAAATGCTGAACAGTATAAAACTCTACATTAAAATTCATGAATTCCTACAAATATTCCAAAGTACTTTTTAAAGCTATTTCTACACATCCTCACTACAGCCCTTTTATTTTCTGTGGAACAAAGCTGGGCCTGTGTCTCTTTTTACAAGACTTTCCAGCCCTACCATCTTGTTCCTTTTCCGCATTCTTTCCTGGTTCAGACTAAACAGCTTAGCCAAAGTCCATTCCATCCTTTGGACTGGAGTGTAAGATTGACGAGGTCCCATTTCATCCTCCGTCCGTCTTGGACCCCACTCTCGGGATTCTACCCTCTCTGTTCTTGTGGTTTTGCTTTAGTACCATTCACTGTGGCCTCTGCTGACACCTATGCCCTCTTCATTTGCTGTGACCTTGAACTTGCCTCCAGACAGCTGGTGGGGTTCATCACTGACCTCCCTCACTTGCTTCTCAGGGACATCATTGTACAGTGCTTGGTATCTAACATTTAAGACAAGTTATTTCGTGGATTTTCCCAGTTTGTATTCATTCTTCTTTTTAACACTTCTAGTGGGAGGGTGATTTAGTAACCATCTCTCCACCTCAGCTACATACAGGGGTCTCGAGAATTATTTTGATAATTAGATTGGTAAAAATACCCTATTCTCATCTTTTGAGATGCCAGTTTGCAAGTTTCTGTCTCTTCTTGAATTGTACCAGAGTGGATCTCACAAGGATTTCCTGTTCCTCTTTCTTCTTCCATAAAGCACAATGAACAAAATGAATTGTAAGCCCAATTTAGAAAATTTTGGTGCAGAAAAGGTAAAATATATTTCCAGTAAGTCACGATAGGCTTCCCCCCAACCTAACTCTCTTCCCAAGGGGCAAGTTCAGGACTTGCTTCTCTCCACCTCTCAGCACTGTAGTTCATTGTTCCTAAGCTGCAGCTCCTCCCTTCCCCGCTCGCCAAACACGGGAACATTCCTATCCTTGTTCACCTGAGCCAGCTAATGGTTCTCTCTGATCCAGACTTGGAGACAAAGCTACTGCCAGCCCAGTAGAGTGGAACTTAGTGACACAGCACATGCTGGTGACCCCAGAAGCACAAACATCTCCAAAGGCATGCAGCCCCTCAGGTGTTCCAGTTTAACTCTCTACTCAGTGGTATGATTTATCCCCTGGGTAGGAATCGGTTCCCCAGACGAAATGGAAACATGTTCCTGGTTGAAGTTACATCATGAAATAAGACACAGATTGGCATGACTGAACTGTGATGAAATGCACATAAATCTAGATTTATTTAGAGTCTGGGTTTTAGATGTTCAGAACCACCACAAAGCATCTAAAATTATAGGACTTTAGAACTGTGGACCGATGGGAGACTTGACCCTTCTGCTTAGTGATACAAACTCTGCTGCTGTTTACAGGACATTGTTCACACATTATTAAAATGCAGAATTTCATTCATTGGTGAATAGGCATTTGTTAATTCTTGGTTTTCTAGGTTCTCAAGTGTCTCCTATCTTTGGTAATTTCCTTCTTAGTTAAGCTGTCAGGCATCAGCATTGGCCTATATATAACCAAACAGATAGGCATTGCTTTGCAGTCTAGGATAGAAGTAGGTGTCCTAGGCCCCACCCATGTCATCCTCCCCGACTCCAAACTGTGCAGCCAGGACATGGGTTTCTGGGGTTCAACCTGCTGCTCCACAGAGGCCCTGGTCCCCAGGAGGAGGCAGGGACAACTGCCAGGCTTCTCTGAGAAATTCCACAATATCCTTCCCAAGGAAGGATATTGTGTCCAACCTGTTTCCTGAGCCTGGTTCTTCAGTCTGCCCATCACATCTGTGATCTAACCACATCACTCCACACATGTCTTCTTCCACTAAGCAAGAGCCAGTGAGTAGTGCTTGAAACCAATAATAGTAATAAATAGATGGTGATTATTGAGTGCTGTGTGCACACCAGGTGCCCATCCGAATTCTACCAAAATGGCAATTTAATTTTCAAAGACATATGTAAGATAGGCACTACAGTGTCTCTTTCTATCACTAAAGAAACTGAGACACGAGACTGGGAAGGTAGTTCAGTGGTAGAACACTTGCCAGTAGTATGCAAGACCTTGAGTTCAACCCCCAGTATTGAAAATAAAACAGATATAAAGATGGAGGGCTGGGTTATGAACCCATTTACACTTATTCAGGCCCATACTTTTAAGTAACATGTACTCCCTCAGTAAACATTTGTGTGGGGGTGCAATTTGTGCAAACCTACAAACACTGTTAATTAACAAAATAAATGGTTTGCAGTCTGTGTTCTGTATTTTAAAATGGTATCGTGAACCCCCTGGAGGCACGAGCTTCTACTGACCCACCATGAATGCAACAGTGATTGTGTAAATCTTTTTTAAAAATATGTTATTTTTATGTTATGTGTATGAGTATATTACCCTGCATGTATGTAAGTGCACACAATGCCCACAGACGTCAAAAGAGAGCATTGGAAACCCTGGAACTGAATTTAAGAATGATTGTTAGCAGTCATGTGGGTGCTGGGAATCCAACCGTGGTCCTCTGCAAGAGCAGCCAGTGCTCTTAACCTCTGATCCATCTCTTCAGCCACATGATCGTGTAATTCTTCTGGTTACCAGCTATTCACTTCTTACTAGAGGCTCTTAATTATATAAACTCTGACCTGGAAACATTTAAAAACTTATTTCCCCATTTTTGCACTAATGTTATTATTTATGCATTTTGCATATTAATGGATCCCAGGTGTCTGAATATTAGATATATTAAGATAGACTATTTTCCCTCAAATGTATCAGATGGGCTGAAATGAGCCTCTATTACCTATCAAAATTAGCTCTCAAATCATGTTTCCATTGACTTTTCTAAGATGCCACAACTGAATGAGAAGTGTTGAAAACAAAAACAAACAAATTAAAATCTCATGGCAGAAGAGATGGCTCAGTGGTTAAGGGCCCTTGCTGCTCTTGCAGAAGACCCAGATTCGAATCCTAGAACCCACATGGAGACTAACCACCATCCTAACTCCACTTCCAGAGGATCTGACAACCTCTTCTGACCTCCACCAGCAGCAGACAATACACTCATACACATAAAATAAAAATAATAAAATATTTTAAAACCTTGGTGGTTTGAGATTCTCTATCATTTAACCAAGTGTATGGTTGTGTACAGAAATGCTGTTCTTTAACTCAGCTTTAATTTTATTCATTTATCAACCAAAATGTTGATGACCAGACACTGCTATGGGGCAAAAGGACAAAGTCCCTCTACTCAAAATATCCTTACTTGTATGAGGAAGACAGTCATTAAATAAATGATTAGTGACAGGCATAAATAAATAAGCGGTAGGAGGAAAAAACAAAGCAGAACTGGGTGCAGAGGGTATTTAAAGCAGGAAGTATTTCTCTGAGCTTGAAGACCAGAGCAAAGTGAGGGCAACCATCCACAGAGAAAGGAGTGCCTCCAAAGATGGAGGCCAGGAAGGAAATGCAAACAAGAGTCAAGAAAGAGCCAGAGACCAGACATGGCCCTTAGAGTAGCCCAATGAAGAAGTGGGACAAGGGAAGCCACGCCCATAGAGTCCTGGAGACGAGGGCAAGGACGTTGCATTACATTCTGGGAGGAGAGAAGCCACTGTTTGTGAGCAGAGGGGAGATGTGAAACGATTTATAGTTGTAAAAGATAAGCTACAGCTGGGCCTATAATAGTAAAGGCGTAGACGAATAAAGGAAATAAAAAGTCATCTGGGACGAAGGGGGACCTGTTAATAGAGACGAGGCTCGGAACAGTCAGGCTTCTCTGTCAAAACCATGTATGTGTGAAAAATGTACACTAAAACACACGAAATACTTTAAGTGACCAGCCTGGAATTCCAAATGAGGGAATATATCCTTCAAAAGTAAAGGAAAAATAAAAATCAGACAGGCAAAACCTGAGGGGCTTCATCGCCAGGAAGAAGATGTCACAGAGTTGCTTTGGGTAAGAGGAATGATGTAGAGGTCAGAAACTTGCACCTGCATAAACATGGAAGATTGTCAGAGACAGAACAGATAAATAAATGTCTTAGATTTCATCATAGACAAAAAAAAAATATTCTTGTTTAAAGCAACATTAAGAGCAAATTATTAAGTGATTGTAATGCATAGAGACCTGAAATGTCAGCCATCAATGGGCCAGGGACAGGAAGGAGGAGTTGGAAATGCTGTGTTACAATATATTTATCCTACTTGTAAATGGAATTGTGGCACTTTAACATACATTTCCATTAGTTAAAAATGTATATTATAAACTTTGAGGAGCCTCTACAAAACCATTTCAAGTACATTTATCCTCTAAGAGAAGAGTTGACAACTGAATTATGTATAATGCTCACATAAAACCAGCAGAAACAAAACAGAAGCCTCTGGTGGATGCTAATCCAAATATATCAATAGCCACTTTAAAGGCAAATGCTCTAAACACTCCAATTAAAAGATGGAAATTGACAAGACTACAGGGCTCCAGATTGTCTGCAAGAACTTGCTTTAACTGTCAGGACTCTGGTATGGTAAAAGTGAGGGGATGGAGAAAAATAAACTGTATTAGCACTAATAAAAATAAAGCTGTGGCAGCTGTATTCATTTCAGGCAAAACAGATTACAGAAAGTGAAAAGCGATGAAGATTTAAAGGTAGAATTGCATAACAATATAAAGATCAGTTCTCCAAGAAGCTTTATCAATAGTGCTCCTGTATGTACCTGAAAAACAGAGCTTTAAAACTGTAAGAGGAGTCAGTCGTTATTTTTGAGACTTTGCTTATCTGTCAGTAATTTGTAGTTCAAACAAGCAGAATATCAGCACAGATACAGTTGAAGACTCTTAGCTAGATTGATGTTTATAAAACACTCCATTGAACCACAGCAGCACACACTTTTTCTCAAGCCTTGATGAAACACTTACCAGCATAAGACATACTTTGAGCTGCAAAATGCTTAGGAAATCAAAGAATAGAAACCATATAAAGTAGGTCTTTCACATAGGCATGAAATTAATAAGGGAAAGATACCTGGAAAATTCTCAAATATTTGGAACTTGAACAACACAATTTAAAGGGTATAAGTTGAAGACTAAGGAGATATTTAAAGGAGATATTTAAATGTTTCTGATTGGGGGGACAAAATAAAACTTAAATATGCTAAGATGAGGGGCAAGGAATGCTTAGAGAAAACTTTATATCAGTAAATGACTATGTGTCACAAGAGGAAGAATATAATATCAGGACCCTAAGGGTCTACCACAGGCAACTAAACTAGAAAAATACTAGATACCCCTGAAAGGAACAATTATAAGAATAAAACTGAAAACAGAGTAACAGAAATCACTGAGATATGAGCTATTTCATCATAAAGTTGATAAACTTCTATCTAGAGTAATTAAAAAAAAGAAAAGACACAAATTATCAGGGTCAAAAATGTAAAAAGTGATCACCATTTGTGGTCCCATGGACATTAAACAGATAATAAAGGAATATTATAACATTCCATGCCTATAACTTGATAATTTAGTGAAATGGATCAATTCCTTGAAAGACACAGCTACCAAAACTCACTTGAGAAACGCATAATCTGAATATTCTATATGTAGTAAGGAAATTTAAGCAATATTGATTTTCCAAAGAAGAAATGACCAGAACCAGGTGGTTTTGACAATTATTTCTACTGCATATTTAAGAAAGAACAAATGCAAATTCTCTATAATCTTTTTCACAAAAACAGAAGCAATTAAGCACCATCACACCTATGAGAATAACTAAAATCCAAAACAGAACGAGAGCAGACCCTGATAAGGATGTGGTGCTGCAGAAAATCTTGATGACATCCACTAGTAACACAAAGTGTGTGACCACATTGAGAGACAAATTGGCAGCTTATTGTGAAACAAAAACTGGATTCTTAGGTATTCACCCACTGGACTATACTTGTGTATACATGTGTGAATACATGTGTATTCACACATGTTAACACAAAGGACTGTACAAAAATATTTATAGCAGTTGTATTTTTAGTTTCCAGAAACTACGAAGCCCTTAACTGATGACTGGATTTAAAAAATGTCCATATGAAAGAGCACTATCTGATGCCTTAAAATAAATGAGCTGTCAGTCCATGAAAAGATAGAGGCAAAACTGAAGTGTATATGGTGAAGTCAAAGTGGCCAGTCAGAAAGCTCAGTAAGCTGAGTGATGGCAATGACAAGATAGAACGAGAAAGCTATAGAACAGAGCAAGGCTGGTCAGGAACTTAAGGTTTGCAGGAGGGGTTAAATAGGTTGGAAAAACAGGAGATTTTATACAGGTGAAAAAACATTCTGATACAGTGGAAGACACTATTTTACAATAACCATGTGTGATGGCTTCAATGAGGTGTGTCCCAGAGGTCCAAGTTCCCAGTGCTGTTTGAAGAGGTCATGGAATCTTTAGAAGGTGTGGCCATGTTGAAGAACACTTCATTGTGGGGAGGCTTTAAGAGTTCATAAGCCCTGTTCCAACTTCCAGTCTCTTTCTTTCTTTCTTTCTTTCTTTCTTTCTTTCTTTCTTTCTTTCTTTCTTTCTTCTTTCTTTCATCATTGATCTATCATCGATCTATCTATCGATCTATCATCTATCTATCTATCTATCTATCTATCTATCTATCTGTGCTTCCTAGGTGTGCTTGAAGATGTGAACTCACAGCTTTACTGTTCTCGTACTTCTGCAAACATGCCTCCCCACCATGATGGGCTGTTATCTCTCTGGAACTCTAAGTCCAATAAGCTGCCTTGGTCATGGTGCATTATCACAGCAACAGAGAAGTAACCAATACATCATGTTACTGTGGGAGTTAATATAATCCGTGGAATACCAAAACCCATAAAACTTTACTTGAGCAGGAATACATCTTAATGTATGAAAATCTAGAGGCTAAATTAAAAGGTCTGAGAATCTCAGGATGAAATAGAAAATGTTACCAAAAAAATTAAAATGTGAAATAAATGTATGAAACAGCCTCCCTGGTGTGGTGGGGGAATAAACAATAACCTGAGGAAACGTGGAAATGAATAGGTGAAGTCTGTAAGAACAAGGCTCGGGAGCTGTGCACACTGTGCCCTGCTTAGTAAAGGAGCTTCCCATGTGGTCACAGAATAACAACTAAATAATGCTGTATGTGAACAGAACATGGTGGGAGTCATATTTCCTACTGATGGTTTAGGGAGCTGGCCAAGAAGAGGATAGGTGGCTAGAATAATCCATAGAGACATCACAATGTATCCATGTTTAGCTGAACAGATGGAAATATCCATAGGTATGTCTTTGAGTAGATTTGAGTACAGACACATGTTCTTGAACTATCAGCCTAGAGGGACTGGAAAAAGACTGAGTAGCAAGAAGTACATTCAATCAAGGGAGCCATGGTGCCTGGAGAGACAGCTGACCACAGGTCTGAGGAGGAAATAGAAAGCATGAGTCAGAATCATCTGGTGGAGAAAGAAAAGGAAAGCAAAATGATGGAGGGAGGGTGGGAGAGAGGGAGGGAGGGGAAGGGCAGGTAGAGAGGGAGGGAAGGAAGGAAAGAAAGAAGGGAAGAGAAGAAAGTAAAATAATATGTCACAGAGATGTAGGAATAAATTGTATGAAATTTCAATGATCAAATCTGAACCAATAGGAGTGACAAAATCAATACAACAATGTTTTCTTACATAAAATAAGGGTCAGCAAAGTGGCTCAGGAGGTCATTTTGCCAGCTGCCAACCCTGATGGCCTCTTTTCGATTCCAGGACCCATGTGGTGGAAGAGGACAATAACTGGAAGTTGTCCTTTGACCTCCACATGCACACCATGACACTTGTACATATAAGAACACACACAATTAGAAAAGTAATGTAAATCTTAAATCATAAAATAAATGCCATGGCTTTTACATATATGTGTGCATAGATATTTAGGAATATTAAATAAATTCGTCAATGGAAGAGAGTAGATCCTTCTAAATGATTCAAGTGGTTGGCCATCCTTACACAAGTGAAGTATAACTTTTCAGTCTTTAAGTGTGAGCTACCCACAACAACTTCCTTCCCAAGGAGAGTGTTTGGAAAGGGAAAAGACAGTGAAGAGCTCTGACCTAAATCAACATCAGCATCACTGCAGGATGTCGCATTGACAGAACGCTTAGTGTGATATGCTGAGGACCACATTTAACCTCTATAGCATTCCTCCCAAAACACACTAACTCCACACACTAATCAAGTGGAAAATATCACACAAATCCACATTGAGAGACATCTTATGAAATAGCTGATCCTCAACCACCAAACCTAACCAAGTCATCAAACATTGTCACAATTAAGAGAAGCTTAACAAGACTCCTAACTTCATCACTTCCTAATGGCATCCTGGAACACAAAAAGGACACCATGAATTAATGCTTTAGCTAATAAAAAAAGGTATGGAAATGCTCATTAATTGTGATGAATGTGCCATACGGTGTAAGATGCTCATAATGGAGGGAATCCTAGAGGGCACATGGAGACTCCTTTAGTGTCTGAATGGAGGGAAGCAGGAAGGGTCTATGGGAACTCCGAGCGAATAGAAGGAAACAGAACTCTCTGAGCATCCAAAGTAGTTACTTTTCTATCATTGTGATCACATACCTAACACAAGCTAAGGAGAAAAGGCTCATTTCTCATATGCAGTGTGGGGGTGTATCTGTGTCTATGTTCATATGTTACCATGTACAGGTGGGACTATGTATGTGTGGAGACCAAGTCAACACCGGGTATCCTCCTTAGTCACTCTCCATGTTATCTTTTGAGGCAGGGTTTCTCACCAAACCCAGGGCTTATTAGTTGTCTAGACCAGCTGGCCAATCTGCCTGTTCCTACACCCCTGCCCCAGTGCTGGGGTTACAGACTCACCTCACCACCCCAGCTTTTACATGGGTGCTCGGAACCCACACTCAGGTGCTCACACTTGCAAAGCAGGCACTTACTGATGGAACCATTGCCCTATCCCTGAGGAACTGCGTATGTCAGTTCACAGCTCAGAGGATTATAGCTAAGGAGGAAGTCCTGGCAGTGGGAGTGGCTTGATCTACGGTTCCAGCCAGGAAACAGAGAAAGGACAGCAGCGGTGTTCGGCTGGTCTCTCCTTTCCCCCTTTTTACCAGTTAAGACCCCAGCCCAGGGGACGCTGCTACCCATCTTCAAGGTGGGTCTTCTCAGTTGAACTTCTCTAGAAACATCTTCACAGGCACAACCAGACCACCTCATCAGTGCCTAGGTGTTTGTTAATTCAATCAGGTTTGTGATTAAATTAGCCATCATACCATCTTAGCAAAACTTCTGTAAACCCTTAACTAATCTGAAATACGTTTATTGTTTTTAAATGTAGTAAACAGTAGGAACATTTTACATAATGTCAAAGCTGGCTTTCTGCTACGTCTTCATTCCTGGAACAACTACTCTGTCAATTGCACTGTTTGAAAGACAGCTCAATCCTCCTACCTGAGCATCGAGTCAAAATACAATTTTATAATAATGATTTCACTGTAGAAGTAGAAGACCATGACGTTAGTAATGATGAAAAATAAAGCTGTCAAAGAGCCTGTGACTCAAAACTACAAAAATTCTGTCTGCTGCTAAAAGGCTTTCAGCTCCAGCAATCAGACTAAGTGTTGGTAATTGGGCACACGAGTCTGGACCACACTGTAGCTTTTCATACTTTCCTAAGAGAGAGAGGGAGTGTGTGTGTGTATGTGTGTGCATGGGTATGTGGGTATAGAGTATGTGTACATGGTGTGTGTATACAGGTGGGTGGGTGTACATATGTGTGTGGATATGCCTAGGCTACTCTTTCTCCATCACCTGTATCCTCCTCTGCTTCGCATACTTAACTCCCACACATCTGAGTCCAGTCAAATTTCTCTCCCTCTAGGACATCTTCCCAGGCTCTCCATAATAATCAATCAACAAAATGTCACCTTTACAGCACACAGTGATTCTCCTGCTTATCAAAACTACAACTAAAAGAGCACCTGGCAATTTAATTTTTTATTGCAGGAATGGACTGATGCTCAGTAGGAGGAGGGATGATATCTCCTAACTTCAGTTATAATCTAACTCCATACAAGACCTCAATAGCCACTGTAATGTGATTACATTTTCAGAGCTAATACCCATTTTAGAAAGTTCTAGATCACTAAAAACACTACTGCAACAAGATTTATTTCCAGATGACAAATTACATAATTCCCCGAATTCTAGCCTAATTCAGTCTTAATTTTCCTCCAATGAAAAATTAAAATATTGCTGTTACTAAGTTCTGAAAATATAACTTCCATTAAAAAACATTGGGAGGGGTGTATATTTGAGACAGGATCTCCCTGCAGCTCTTGCTGTCCTGGAACTTGCCATGTAGACCAGGCTGGCTTTGAACTCTCAGAGATCCACCTGCTTCTGCTCCCAAGTGCTAGTATTAAAGATGTGCACTACCATGCCTGGCCCCATTTTTATTTTTTAACACTGAACTAACACAGTTTTACATGAAAAACTCAACCAGCTAAAGGTATAAAATAATCACAACTAAGTGTCAAACACGGTTCAATTACAGAGATCATGAATGCAACCTACATCTGCCATTTACGCCGCTGCGTGTGACTCAAGCCTCTGTTAGACTCACGCAAGTAAACGTCAGACCAACACTCAAGCTTTTCTAGGTATGACGTCCAGTTGTATTGAAAAGTATATTAACAGTGCAACTTGTTATATTAAAAATGTTCTGTTCATCATCAGTTCTGGTCCTGGAAAAAGACCTCTCTGATAAGGCATCTCAGTTTATAGAGCCAAAGTCACAGAAATATAACCATTGCTAAGTACAACTAAGAAGTTCAGCTCATTCAGTCTTTGATTTAGTGAAGCAGCATAAGTACCTATGAGCCAAGTTTCTGGTCTGATCTTTTCCCAGCTTGCTAAGTTTGGTTCTCATTATCTTACATGAATTTATAATAAGTCCGTTAGCATTGAGGGAGAGACTGTGTACACAAATGAACAAGACTGGTTCATGAGTTTTCCTTTTTCTTTAAAACTGTTAATCACCAACCTTCCCACCAGGCTATCACAACCAACCATGCGTTCACTTCAGTTGTTCCCAGTGCTATTTGCCAACTTAACTTTGTCCTTTCCCAGCCCAGTAGTCTATCTTACAACTTCTCAATAAATACCATGTTTATTAGTAACCATGATACTCCACGGTTTCATCTATCACAACCCAAATCAAATCAACCTGCAAATTACCATTACACAGAGTCTCTGAAGTCATTAACCACGCTTGAGTCTACACAGGAAATGGTTCCTCCTGGAGGTACAAGGGCTACTGATTCCTCCTTTCCTCCAACACTAACACTCAGTTGTGTCTTCTCTGAGTATTCAACTTGCATGAGAAGTAAGCAAGGCCCATCTGAGTGGCTGATCACACTCCTCCAGTCTAGACGGGGTTCTCCTTATACCAAGACTCATGGCTAGTTTCCCACTTGCTGTGGCAATAGGAACTCAGCAATGAGGGACAAGGGCAGTTGCAGTTGTGTGGCTAAAGAAATATAACCATAAAGATCTGGTCTTCCTGTCCATGCTTCACCACGAATTCACAAGGGCCAGTCTGCCCTGGGAAGTGCCCACAGTCTGATTGAAAATATTTGACAGATGCTACTGTAACACAGCATGGAGGTTTTCTTCTGGATTTCCATATACTTGTCCTCACATATATATATGTGTGTGTGTGTGTGTGTGTGTGTGTATACGTGTGTGTATGTGTGTATGTGTGTGTATGTATGTGTGTGTATGTGTGTGTGTATGTGTGTATGTGCGTGTATGTGTATGTGTGTATGTGTGTGTATAGGTGTGTATGTGTGTATGTGTATGTGTGTGTATGTGTATGTGTGTGTATGTATGTGTGTGTATGTGTGTGTGTGTTTTAAAATTAATTCTTCCGCAAAGCAAAATGCATGAGGACTATAACTCTCTCTCTCTCTCTCTCTCTTTTTACTGACTCATACTGGAAAAGTGTGATTATTTGGTAGCTTATGCTCCAAACTTAATTTTTAGAAAGCATGGCATCATTCCTATCCTTCATTGCCAAATCATCCCCTTCAAAATCTTTGATATATTAAAAATATCAAAAGTAGAATGAAGCCACCAATGATAGAGTTCTTATGTAAGACTGGACTGTTTCTGCTTTTTCCCAGCAGTCATGTCAGGGAATGTGGACACGGGGGAGGGGTGTTGAGGCATCCATCACAGCTTCCTACATTTTATTTGTGCATAGAATCTTACTGTCTTAGCCCAGCAATGGAAACCAAGCATTAAGGCCCAAACAAGTAGCTGACAAATAACAGCCACGTGTGCACTCAGTGACATCCACTTCCACTTAAAAGTACAATGTTCACTCTTAAAACTACTGTGTATTTTATTTTAATAAAAATTCAGCTAATAAAACCTTGTTTCTAGAGACAGCTATGGCAGACTGTTCTATAAGAATCTGATTTATTAATAACAAAATTTATGGGGTGAAGAAAAAAAGCAATGCATAGTTCTCTTGCCTGGCTTTGTTTCTCTGTAATATCTTAGTGATGAGTCTCCCACTAGCAAGCGTTCTGTAGCCAAGAGGAATAAATAAGACACCAAGGTTCAGCCTGTAAAGTTCACTCTCTTTTCTCCCATTCCTTAACAGTTCTGCAACTCAGGCGTGCCGTTTCTCTTTCTCTAACTTGGAAAAGAAACAGTTGGTCTCTCCCAAGGCCCCATGTGTCTTACTTACCTCATGCTAATGGGTAAGAGCTGGATACACATAAAGTCCCTGTTGTCTTTCATTTGGTCCTGGATAAATGATCCCAGCCTTGCTTGAGTCCCCAACATTCAATTACATTCTCTTAGACAAGAAGTGCCTGCCGGTGGGACAGTTACCACACCACCAGACAGTCCTGCACAAGACAGTTCACCTGAGCTAATGACTTTGCAGGTCAAGCAGTACATATCTGGGTGCACATGGATTTCTTGAGGTTTATCAATGCATATTCTTGTAAGTCTTACTTATGAACTCCATCACCTTAAACATAGTAGATATGTGCCATATCCTGATATAGTGAAACCCAGTAGCTGGAAAATTAGTTATTTGGTAAAAGTTAAATGACATATTTATATCATTTTGGAGTTAGCTGAAATCACCGAAGTTAGCAAGAATAGCTCCAAAAATATTGTTCTGACAAAATATATACTACTGTAAGTCTTACTTATGAACTCTGTGCCCTTAAACATATTAGATATTAGCATGTTGAGAAAGATTTCCTTCTGATCTATCGGTGTCAAGAGGGAGATATTTTCTTTTGATGAACTCATGCTTAAAATTACAGCAGAACTTCCTGATTACAAAGGCTTAGTGATTTTCCATTTTTATTAACCTCTACTTTTAGGATAACAAATTTTGTTATTGAACAACTAATTTGCCAGGTGCTGGGTTTCTCAACAGGCTAATTTGCCAAAGCAAAGACTTTCTCTCCGACACATGTCAATGATAAGGATTATTTCTTTCTCTGTATACCTAAATCAGTGACTTGTAAATAAATGAGCCTTCCTAAGTAATGATCAACATACATTTTGGAATTGAACTGAACCAGTGCTGTTCAGAGTAGGTCTCAGTGAGAGCAGGAACAGCAAGGGCCAGCCTCTCCTCCGTCGAATTTCCATATTCCTTTCTCTGATTCTCCTTCAGCCTGAGCAATTCCCCATCCAGTCCAAACAAAGCAGAATTATTACACTGTGATTTATTCCTGAATATCAAATATCTCTCCCCATCTGATTTGAACTCCATTATTCATTTTCAGAAGGTCTGGTCCATTTTCCAGAAAAATGAATGCATCTTGATGCAGACAACATATCCACATCTGTTTACTTCACCAAATACCATCTAGGTCCTTTGCTTACAATTTTCAGTGCTGAAATTGTACTGAAAATATCTTAAAGAGCTTGTTTATCAAATGCCAAATGCTAAATATACACTGGCCACGAATAATCACCCTTTGGTGGGAAGATACTTAGCAACCTAAGGGCTTGTGTCCTACAAAACAGAGAGAAAGGAGGAGAGAAGAAAGAGGAGAGAGGACAGGAGAGGAGAGAGAGAGAGAATGAACTTTTGTGAAAATGCACATTAATGTCCATAACAGTCAGGAGTGCAAAAGGAATTGCACAAAAAGTAACCAGAACCATCTTAAACCTAGACAAAATGGGCCGGTGAGATGTGTCAGCAGGGAAAGGTACCTACTGCCAATCTTGATGACCTTAGTATGATCCTCAGGACACACATGGTGGAAAGAGAGTAGCTTCTACAAGTTGCCCTCCGATTCCACACATACACCGTGACATGCACGCACACGAAATATTTTAATGTGATAATTGTTAAAGAATGGTGGAAGTTCACAGCCCTTAGTTCAAGGGCTAGGAAAGGCTTCAGAGATGCTCCACAGTTCAGTCAGGGCTAGTTCCATCTCATCGTTTGATTCTGTCAAGTCCTAGTGCTTGAGGAGGTCTCTCATCCTACATGTGTTACACCTGTATCAGATTCTAAAAGCCATTCATTCTGCCCATGTTTAGTACAAATTCAAAGTTATGATAAAGGGCTAAGAATCAGAATGCAGACTATTTCAGCCCAAAGTGGGGTGGTGAAGGAGGGAAGTGCCCCTATTGCTGTTCCTTCAGAAAGGAAATCCTAGACTATATTCACTGCTAACAAAATTATAGGTAGTGTGCATTCCACATGTAGATACAGGTAGAAATTTTAATAAGAAGATTTCAAGATATCTTGGTAATAAAAGGACTTCCTCCATGTGCATATTTCCCTTGTAGAAAGAACACAAGGGTCCACTCACCCTGTTTCATGACAGTTATTACCATAGACATGACCAGCATTACTCAGTCTCTTGGTATAAATAAAATGGTAAATGCATACCTTTCCCAGGTTTTCTGTATTTTGGAAGTTACTGAAGCCTATGAAGTACATTTTATTGTGTCTGTTGAGCTCCCAGAAATAACCTGAATACATCCTATTTCAAGAGTCAAGGCTTTGACTCAAGGAGAAGCAGCTCGTGGCCTCTCAGGTGTAGAAATAGAGATGCCTCTGTGTCTGAGGCCACAACTCAGGCCTTTCCAAAAGAAAGGTCCTTGTGATCCTGAAGTTAGTTAAATGCTGAGATTGCAGAAAATGTCAGTCATACATGAGTCAGCGAAATAGCTCAGAGGGTAAAGGGCTGACAATCCAAATTTTATCCAAAGAACCCACATGGCAGAAAGAGAGAACCTAGTGCCTCAAGCTGGCCTTTGACCTCATAGGTCCCTCTCTCCCTCTCTCTCTCTCACACACACACATGCTCACACTAATCAGGAAACCTTCTTAATTATTATTTTTAAAACAGAAAAAACTCATTCAAGCTAGATAATGAACCTGTTTTGTAATCAAGTTAGAGATATTTTAAAAGATAGGAAGAAAAGTTGAGATTTGATGAACCGGAATACCCAAGGTCGGGTTTTCTATACATCCTAGCTGAAATGTGAGCTCCTAGATGAAGTACCTTCCATTTAGTACATTTAGCCACAACAGGGGAAGCAAAGGATCGGCTTATTTAATTGGTCACAAGCTGAAGTTCATGCAGCACGAATTCAAGTCGAAATGTTCACTCTTGGGAAGACAGAATTAATTTTACAGAATTCTGTGTGCTATGGAGGGGCTTTATGTATTATTTCATTGAAACATTTGGGGTCTTTATAAATGAAAGACTGGTCGTGGAAGTGACAATGACCTAGCCTAGAACTTTCACAAGAAATTAAAATGAAGCAGCTAGTCCCAGTGTTCCTGACCCTCCACTGCTCCTATCCCCATTGTGAGTATTGTGTGTCATAGCGATTTGCCTTGTGCGCTTGTAGACTCAAAACAAGAAATATGCAGATTCTCTAACTAGTTTTTTGTATTGTATTCATTATTAAATTTCATCTTTATCGCCTGTCATGCAGTCACCTGAATATGTTTGAAAATTCTGTCACACTGTAATTTTTAAGTCATTCAGGTGCTACCTAATTCAGTATGATTAAACAGGATGAAAAGTTTGGTTCAACCAACAAGTAGATGGGTTTTAAATATGGCAATATACTTATGATGGAGTAAAAAATAAGATGAAGTCTCTTTTTTTAATGAAAAAGTAGACCCAAGGACAAAGGATAATCTGAGAAGCTCAAAGAAATTGTGAGCCCTGAATTGCAGAGAATGGAGCCACGTAAAAAGTTCCTGAGAATAGACAGAAGAAAAAAGAGAAAATTGGCTGGCAGAAAATGATGAGGGAATTGGAGGAAGGGATAAAGAAATGACAGTTATTTTTCCCATGATTTTAAAGTAAAGGGATAGAACACAGAGCTCCTGAAACTAAAGATTTTATTTTTCAAAAAGAAAGCACATTAAGACCACATACAGTAGAGGAAAGAAAATTTTAAGTTCCGATGAAATGTCCTGAATGGAAACAAGAATAATAATAAAAAAAGTTTCTAAAGAAGATACTTGGAAAATTACAAGATTATCACAAGTCTTAGAAAAGAATCGTTTTTGAACTAAGGAGCAGGTTGTTAAAGGAATTTTCTGGTAATTTTGTGATGCTTATAATTTTTAGTTCAATACATGGGAGAGAAAAGATCTAATGTATGTTATTCTTCACATCATTATATTTTCAAAAATTTGAAATGTCACACTGGGGGAAGACTCAGCCTTCTTTGGAAGAACAAAATTAAAACTAAAGATGGGAAATCAAAGGTGCTATCACAATGATTCTGGTAACCCAGTCCTGGGGGAATAAGTTGCTCAACTTAATCTTTCCAAATATTCTAACAGAATAAACTCCCTCAAGGTATTATCTCTATATTATTCATAGATCTTCTAACAGGATCAGCTTATAGATTATGATCCATGCATGATGAGCTAATATTTATAATGATTGAATACAGTAACTACCTTCATCTATCTGCTAGAGATACCAGTTAAGCTATCATTTTAATAATTCTTCCTTATGCCAGTGGCTGCCACTATTGAAATCAGGGTGACACTTAACAGAATGAACTTGTTAAAAATAACATGTATGCATTTGTGAAATTATAATTATAATTACATAGTCATTTGTGATCATTTTAATGGTTCCTATCAAAGACAAATGAACATAATTAGGTCTGTTAATGGACCGATGTGTTCTGATAAGACAGTGTGAAGGACTTAATGAAAGTGCCTTAAAGAACGGGGCAGCATAGGATGTGAAATACTAAGCGTTAGTGAAAATTCTCACCCCTCTAAGATAAGGTTTCAAGTAATTTGGCAAAGTGATTCTCACTCAGAAACAATAAACAGTCAGCTATTAAAACGGCTACTCTTATCCTTTTAATAATTGCAAAAGGTATTAAAGTGGGTATTTACCACTCCTCACATTCTGATATCATAAGACCCTTCTGGGTTGTCCAATGATGATGTTTATCTAACTCACGAATGTCACTATGCAAAACATTACTGACACCATATTTTCCTTTAGTGGGATTAGAAACCTTGAAGTTATTTTCACCAGCTGTTCACCTCTTCCATAAAACAATATAGATTTCAGAAGGGATGACCTCTAGGATTACATTGTTTTTCAATGGTGTACACCACTGCTGGAAACTCTGTAACCAAGGAGACCAGGTAAATAACGGCCAGCTAAGCAGAAGGAGTGAAAATGAGAACAGACGTCAGTCAGTCCTTCAACTAAACTAACCGAAGATCGTTTCACTTGGACTTGAAAATGAGGAAATGCATGAACTGAGTTCCAAATGTAATGGAAGATCCAGCACCTGCTACAACAGCCCACTAATGCTCTGAGGGTTCTGCACTGCCCAACCCTCCCTCCTTCTCTTCTCTGTTTCAGTATGTCCCTGTGGTTAGCACTACTCATCAGAACACTGACCAGCAGACATGTTCTTCGACAGAGCTGTCCAATGTGATAGCCACTGACATGTGTGTCTTTTGAGCACCTGGATGTGGCTAGTGTAACTGAGAATTCTGTGTTAACTATTCAAATTTTTTTTTAATTTTAAATTTATTTTCATTTTGTGTCTATGAGTGTTTTGCCTACATGTGTGTAAGTACACCCCTTTTGTACAATGCCCACAGAAGCCAGGGCATTGGATCCCCTGGAACTGGAGTTATAGACAGCTATGATCTACCATGTAGGTGCTGGGAATCAAATCCGGGTCCTCTGCAAAAACAACCAGTACTCTTAATCACTTAGTCATATCTCTAGGCCCTTAAATATAATTCAAAGTAAATTGATAATTTTAGTTTTTTGGTCATACTAACTCCATAGCCACTTGCATCTTTTGGTCCCCAAAGTGGACAGAACACTTCCATCACTACAGAAAGTTCTATTGGACAGAGTCACATTGAATGCTTAGCATGTCTGGAACTATGTCAGAGATGGAAAGAATGCTTCCACCAACAACATACTGTCTGCCTAAATGTGCAGGAATGACTATGGGTTAGCACACCTCTTTCTGTTTCTGATGTTTCAGTTGACCTCACTATAGGGGTCTACCTCCTGCACAAGCTTTTAGGGTACACATCTCAGCCCTGAGACCAGCAGCAGCTAGTAGAATGTTCTGTGGCATTTGGCTTACACTTCTTTCATGGACTCCATCAATACATCTCTTGCAGATAGTGAGGTCCCCTCCCTTGTGAACATATGTTCTGACCCTAGTTTATGCAGCCATCTGAAAGCTCTGCTGGGTACGGAAGTCATCTCTTCTTTGTCTCAGCCACTGGAAACCTCTTTCCTGAAAGCAGATCAGATTTTCTTTTCCTTTTCTATGTCCTGGCCTATGGTAATTGTTCAAGACTCGTCCTCTTGGTCCCATAATCAGACTCAAGCTGGAGACTCACTATGCCATGACACGATAAGAATCCATCATCACTGCCTAGCCAAAGATGGCGAGCAGATGTCCCAGGGAGTGTGTGTCAGTGCAGTGGGTTTTCCACTGAAATTCATTGCTCTGTAGTGGGCTAGAACCCATGACCTTAGTGTCATAGGCACCAAGTTCTCAACAGCTGAGTTAACCATCTCTCAGTTTCAATGCAAGTTTAAGGTCACAGAGATTGGGTTGGTTTTTGGTTTTTTTTTTCCATTTTATTCTCTGAAAATGGGTGAATCACCCTGATTATAGAAGTTGCCCAAATAAAAATATTTCAACTTTGAGGTTTTTTCAGAACAGTCTATACTCACAGTAGAAGTGAGGTGTGCAATCAGAATGAGTTCCCAATCATATCCAAAGGAGAGTTCCTCAGAAAAGAATCTTTATTCCAATGGGACACCTTATTAGGGGAGTGGGGATGCTTTAAACATGAAGCATCAAACTCATTGTCTGCCACTGCCTTAAGAACATTCAGTCAAATGGAAGGATGATGTGTTATTGGATCAAATTTCACTGCAGTTGTTTGGAAAGTTTTCATTCTTTAATTTCCTTATTTAATATAATTTCCTCACTTAATGTTAGCCTGTTTGCCTTCAAGAAAAATGGGAAACATTTTGTTATAGAGATGGAAAAGTTAGCTCCCATCTCTCCAACTGTATGCAGTAACACCAGAGTCAGTACTGGTCCTCCATGTTTCAAGGCATGACAGTAACCGACAACCAAAACCTTGGCAACCGGCCTCTTGTCATCTCTCCCTCTGTGTTGCAATGATCATCTGGAATGAGCACATTCAGTGACTCTGGTGAGCTCCCAAAATATAGTTGAGGGAGCTTGGCATGATAGATCACGCCTGTCATCTAAGCACTCAGGAGGCTGAGGCAAGAGATGGCCATGAGTTTGAGGCCAGACTGCTACAGAACAAGAGTAACTTGAGCTACAGAATAAGACCCTGTCTGGAACAAAGCAAATCTATCTTTCTCTCTCTCTCTCTCTCTCTCTCTCTCTCTCTGTGTGTGTGTGTGAAAGAGAGAGAGAGAGAGAGAAATAAAATAATTAACAGTTCTACGAGCATAATGATAGCACTCCTGTTCTTATGGTAAAGGAGCTGGTCTCACTTCTCACACAGTGGGAGAAACATTTAAAAAGAAAAATAAATACCATAAACTCAGATTTGTTCTTTTTTAATGAATTATGTAAGTTGGCATCCAATTTTATATTTTATATAAATTATGCTCTATATTCGTCTCCCTGTGACCTGCTCCCAAGCTGGTTTAAGCAGTTTAGGGTGAAAAGACCCCCAAAAGAAACATGACCAGTTTCTTTCTTGGCTAACTGCTGGAAATGTCCTTGGACCTGTGGGTACACTTGTCCTTGCCTGAGGTCAGAGAAACCAGATCTAAGACAAAGATGTCTCTGCTTCCACCATAGCTAGAGGCTGGGATACCAGGAAGGGGGTCTGGTTTTTGCTTATCTCTTTTCCCTAGAGCAGTACCCTGTTCCTGGAAACCATACTGAGGACCTGATGAAAACCACCTTCAGGGCCTGGACACCTGGAATGAGAATGGACTTGAACTAAGCAGCTCCTTCCCCTCCCCCTCCCCCCACTAAAGCCTTATTGACTTTTGGGCTATGAGGCTCAATGGAATCCCACTCCCGGGGACCCGGTCTGCAGTACCCGAGCTCTGCTTTCTGTCTCCTAAGATCTCTATAATACAGTGTTCCTCCCTAAAACTCACCCTCTGAAATCTGTGAATTTCATTCTTCAAATTCTCAAAACAAGGACCTAGAAAGCCTTTGGCTTGAGGTAGCTTTGGTGCCACTGAGTTTCCAGGACCCTCACCTCTCAAGTTGTGGGAAACAGAGTAGAGAAAGGGGCCGCGACTCTCACATGTTTTTCCTGTATTACTTTGTAATGTTCTCAGTGGAATCTTTTTATATATCATGATTCCTGTATCAATCACCATTGGACTCAGTTTGAATGTGTGTGTGTGTGTGTGTGTGTGTGTGTGTGTGTGTGTGTATAGATTTAGCCCAAATAAATCTATCCACAGTCATGTTCAAAATGATGAAAGAAACTTTGTAAAGAAATAACCCGGAAATAGAATGTAGTATTTCTGTATTTGAATATTCATGCAATTTCCTAACAAGGTCTCTTTGAAGAATACCCACTGCCTGAGAAAATATTAAGAGTCAATGCAATTCCAAGTCTATAAATTTTTTTAAATACATGACACATCTGAAATAATTTGATAACCCAATCTTTCAAAAGCTGTTTCTTTAAAACATCACAAAATGAGATGACTTTGAGCCTCTTTAAAATATGCAAGATCTTCTTGGAGAAATTTAAATTTTTTATTGAAATTCATTTTAAAAGACCTAAAATCAAAGGAGTTATAAAATGTTACTGGGTAGGAAGACAAAATATCATAAACATGTCACTACTCCTCAACTTAATTTATAAATTTAATGTAATTTCATTACTCGATTTAAAAGTTCATTTGAAAGAAAATGTAGCCATAAATAGACAAAAAAATTTGAATAAGAAAAAAGTCCCTTTCCAGAAAGTTTGTAAAGTCAAAGTAATTACAAAGTTATAGTAATTAAATGGTGTGATTAAGAGAGGCATAGACAAATAATGAAATCCAAAGAAAACTTAGAAGTGGGTTCCTGCATATTGGAGAAGTTCCTGTGCAATTGAGGTGGCTTTACAGGTCAATGGGAAATGGTGAGATACTGAATTAATTCTTAGACAATTTGGCTATCCACATGGAAAAAAAATAAAAGTAAATTCATTCCTCATATAACACACAAGATCCTCTTTCACATAAAACAAGCGATGAAATCCGAAAAGGCAAAGTTTTAATACTGTTAAGACAGAATGCAGATAAGTAACTTTGTGGGATCTGGGCAAAGAAAGATCTGTAAAACTGATCTCACAACACAAACTATGAAGAAAAATTATGATACAGTCCAGAATTTAAGATGAATTTTTTTTCTGTAAAACAGATGACATTACTAAAAAGTAAAAATTTTAACATTCGTTTAGTTCATTTTCATTAAGCATTAAAAATGATTTTGTGAGCTTTGGTTTAGTTTGCTGTATCTTTCTGTTTGCAATAGAGTCTCGTTGTGTGAACCAGGTGGGCCTGAAGCCTGGAATCCTCTGGCCTCAGTCTTCCGAGTGCTGGTATTTCATAATTACATTTTTTACTTTCCATTTCAGTGCTACTTTCAACTGTTTCTTTCCTAACAAGGTTTAAATTAACCTTAACAAATACTATTTCCTAGAATTGCTTTAAGTAATATGCATTATTAAAACTAGTCACTCATGTTAACATAAAAATGTACTGATAAGAACTTCCCAAATTACCTAAACCACGTGTCATTCAGAAGGTGACTATAGAGTTAATGGTTTGAATTTGTCCTCGTCTTCCTGCCATTTTGGTCAGTACTTTTTGAAACATCTCGTAGTCCTCAGTCTCATGATTTAGAAAGCATGCATGTGTAGCTTAATGATTCTACTCCTGAACATTACTGTTATTCATCACACCTTGGAACTATTTTCATCTGTATCTAGCCATCTTTTCAGCTATGTGTATGTGACCCATGAAAGCTGGTTTTATGTTTTCACAGAAAGCTGAAAACCACTTTGGTTTCCACATCTCAAGATAGTATTTTTCTGTTTTGGAACAGGCTGCCTCATCTATAAGCTATGCTTTGGTACTCATGAAAGCTTTCATAGATTTCTGCATTTTTTTTTATATTCTTATATGCCTCAAATACATAGAAATCAACTCTTAGAAAAGACATCATTCTTTTTAATTATTTATTTTATTTTTTGTTTTTGTGTGTATTAGTGTATTGCCTGCATGTGTGTAAGTGCACCCATGTTGTGCAGTGCCCACAGAGGTCAGAAGAAGGTATTAGATCCCCTGCAACTGGAGCTATAGACATTGTTAGACACCATGTGGGTGCTGGGAATTGAACCTGGGTCCTGTGTAAGAACAGCCAGTGTTCTTATCCACTGAGTCATTTCTCCAACCCCAAGACATCTTTCTTTAACAGTTTTCTTGTTTTCTGTTGACTAGAAATTAGATTCTACTAGTCCATCTCAGAGCAGTTTATTGTAAATCTAATCCTTAGTCATAGAAATGATTCCTGGGATTAATTTTTTTCTGGTTTTACTTTCTTCGAAGACATTGTCATGTGAGGCTTACATTGATTTTCCTATTGTTAATTCCAACAGGTCTACCTGAATTATCACCAGCTCTTTATGGAATCTGGAATCAACTGAGTTGTGTGCCAAATACTTATTTGCAGGCACACCTAGTCCGGATGTCATATCTTCTGTTATTATTTCTAGTCCTGTAAGGACAATATCCTTTTGCCTGTCCTTATCTCTTTTCTTATCCTTTCTGTTTTTTAAGAAAGTGTACATTTACTCAGGCCCCTTCAGGATCATTCCATTCCTAGACAGTGGCTGAGTTTCCTCCAGCCACCTCTACCTTCTCCTGAATGAACACTTTAACTGGCCTTGGGTACTTGATTTTATTTTAATATAATACTCCAGTATATTTTTCTCCTTGGATGAAAAGAAAAGTTTATTTCCAGAATATAGCCTAACAACCGCCAATGTAAGTATAAAGTTGTAGCAAGTAAATTAAAGTGTTTAATGAAAATAATAACCATAATCTTAGTAACATTGAACTAATATATTCATGGAAGTTTCTGTAAATTTAATTTAAAAAGATTAAAAGTGAACATAATACAGTTCCTTACATTCTTTTACATCGCTTTTACCTTGCATTGTAATGGATATGTTCCTATTTTTCCCTTATTTACAAGTTTGTACTGAACTGTCATCAGATATTGCAGTATTTCTGAAGCTTACGTTCCTGGGATTGTATTGATGCTGTTGCCCTGCATTGGTTTTTAGTTATTTGTTACTATTTAAAAGGATTCTCTAATTTATTTTCATTCTCTCTCTCCCTCTTGCTCTCCCCCTTCTCCCTCTTCCTTTCCCTCCCCTCCTCTCTCAGTATGTGTCTATGGTAGCACTTCACCAAGTAGACTAGGAGCCAGAACCTCCAGGGACCCTCCAGGGATCCACCTGTCTTCTCCTCCCATCTTGTCACAGTTGGGATTACAAGCATGAGCTACCAAGCCCAGCTTTTCACTTGGGTCCTGAGGCTCCAACTCAAACCCTCATGCTTTTGAGGCAAGCACTTTATCAGATAAGAAATCTGCCCAACCCTCTTAATTCTTTCAGTTGGACTTAAGTCAAAGAAGTCACCTTACGTCATTACTCGTCATTACTCACTTATCCACCGTCTGGGTGGTCTCAGCTGTGAAGTGGAGAGCAGATACTTTCAGACACTTTTCTGACCTACTGCCACTATTAAAAGCCAGAAACCACATTCTGTTTGGAAGTAAGCAACGCATCCATATGAAACAAATCAATTACACATGTATTTTATTTAACATTTAATTTGGTGAACTTCAGTCTTGGAGCAAATGGAACCAGTTAGTACAAAATCAATTCTTGTAAAAGAAAATGCTTAGCACATTTTAAACTCTTTCATTCAATGTATTAGAACTATATTTAGAAGTGGGTGTGGTGGTGGATGCCTGGAATCCCAATACCCAGGAGCCTGAGGCAAGAGGTTCACAAGTATCAGTCTAGCCTGGGCCACATAATGAAACTATCGCAAACAAAGAAAAGGTAATCATTCATAGAGAATGAATATGGATGTATTTAAAACTGAACAGAGTTATTCTCTGTGTGTCATGAAGAATGACCAGAAACTTCACAATGAAACTCATCCTACAATGAATTATTTATTGAGAATTTCCATGCTTAGTGTCAATGGCAAGTTTTCAGATTCCCCTCGAGACAAAATAAAAGTTTAAACTAAGACAGGATAAAAGTAGGAATTTGACAGAAAAATGTTACAGCTGGAGCTTCTCCAACAAATGTCTATAAGGAATGGCAGCTGGCAACAAAATTATTCATCTCATCTGTTATTCTGAATATCATGAGCATAACTCAATGAAATGTGAGGCTTATTTTGACTTATCTTTGAGAAAGGATAGTTTTAGCCCCTAAAACCTGCTTTTCTTTCAATCGGTATATAGTTTATTTTGATAGTATTGACTATGATAGTTGTTGTATTTGACATCGTTATTTTTGTGCATACATGTTTGTGTGTATGCATGAGGATGTGAGAGTGAATTACAAAAGTATGTGCAAGGAGAGTCAGAGGTCAAAGTCAGTGTCTTCTTTGTGCACCCTTATTTTTTAAGACAGGTCTCTGACTAAACCTGGAGCTCAGGATTTGGCTAGAGTGGTTGGCCAGCAAGCCCCAGGGATCATCCTGCCTATACCTATTCAGTATGGGACTCCAGATGAGAGAAGGGGAGGGGTGGACAGGGGAAATCACTTCAGTCATACTCCCCTGATCAGAATAATAGTAGTAGTAAGGGAGTAGATCAGCTACACACTGACACAAGTCAGCTCTTTTTTTTTTTTCTTTTATTCCTGAAACTTGCCACCAACAACAAACATCCACAATTATTGCAATGTTATCAATAGCACAATAACACAGCTTCCTGTCTCTAGAAATAAAACACTTTTTGGATAGATAGGATACATAAATGTATTTCATAAATCAATGTGTTTTTAAATACTAAGTTGTTAACTTGGCTTAACTTGATTTGTTACATAGAAAGTGACTTCTGTATCCCATTCAATGAAGTGTTCAGTAAATAAATATATTTTAAATGCAAGGCCACACAGTCTACTGGAAGCTGGTGAAAGAGCACAAAGGACCCAGAGCCAACTAGATGACGACTCAACCATTCACAGCCAGGATGGGACAAAAATTGGTGACAACGTTAGGTCAGAGCTGGAGGAGATACACCAGCAGTGGAGGAGGACAAAGTCCATATGCAATTAAACCTAGCATCCAAAAAAAAATGATTATCCACATAAATGACCTACAAATCCAAAACCAAGCCTTGTGCAGGTGGACTCATGCCACAGATCAGGGATAGAGGTGGGACGAAGGCAGAGGTTGAAGTGCATGTACTAACCCCAAGGAGTGAGGTCCAGCAGGGGTACAAACCACACATCGTAACCCAGTAGCACAAGTTGCTCCCATAGGCTAAAATGATTGTACAACCATACTTCCAACTTGTCCTCAAGCTGGCAGGGCCCAAGGGCTCACCACGTGGATTAACAAAGGGGCTCTGACAGCTCAGATCAAACATGTGAAAAGAATATCACAGTGGTTCAGAGAGGGGAAAGTATACCTTGCAGGGAGTTAAGCAAGTTCAAGAATGAGCATTTGTAAACAGAAAAATGTATTCTTAATAAATAGAGTTATTATGCAGTTAGTAAACATATCTGTACATTGGAGCCAAGACTGTTAGAAAAGGAGAATAAACCTAAAAAAATTTATGTAATTCAAAAGGTGAAAAAGGTTTAAAGTTAGGGATGGAAGAAGCTTAACTGTAGATACTTCAGGAAAATTTGCTTACATATTATATAAAATTTTTACTCCGATGATTATTAAACTGAAATAAAATACATACTAATTATTTACTAATAATTATTTAATTGGGATTACAGTATATTAGAATTGCATTTTAACTGGAGATTAGATTAAGTACAAAATGAAACTATTAAGTGCATTTTTCATTACTCATTATGACCAATCTACAAGGGAGGGCTCACTATAAGCCAAATACAATACTAAAACTTTACAGTTTCTTACACAGCCTCATTAAATGGCCATCATATTATACCGTTATTCTTATTCGACAAATAAAACAATTAAGATCTGAAGACATTAAGCATCTTGTTCAAGGATACTTAATGCCCATAGCTAGAACTAAAGTTTGGATCTGGATAGTCTGACTCTGTAAGGGAAAGACTGAAGCCACCGTGTTGTACCTGATATGTTGATTTGTGACTATCAAGACATAGTTCATGCCTTTCACCCCAGAATACCTTTAGAGGGTAGAAGTGAAACAGATCTTGAATGCTAAAACTTAAACTTGACAATGGCATCTTTCCCCAAGAATGAGTGAGAGGCTGAAACCACAAAGACGAAAGTTTGTGGGAGTTTCTTGATTCTAGGAACAAGGTCAGCACTAGGGAGTGAGTTGAGACATGAAACACTTCAGGAAAATTCTAGTCCTAGGTCTATAGAAATGAAGGTTGCCTTGTGTGAATGATCTCTTTCTACCATTTGATTGCCCAAACTATGGTCAATGAGTCACCATATCTCCTGGACTCTCCAATACTTTCACATATCCGTACATCCCTTAAAGGTCATCTTCAAATTACTTAAACCAAACAGTTGGACTGGACATGACAAATTTTCCAAATAAGGGGTTGAAGATGCAGCTCAATGATTGAACTCTTCTGTAGCACATGTGAGGCCCCATGTTTGATCCCTACAACATACCAAAAACTAAATCTAAATAAAACTATCAAAACAGAAATATAAAAATAAATGTAATAACAATTACCTTCACATGGCAAGCTTGTTTTAGAGTTTTCCTATAAAGTTCTTTTCTTTTTTAATATTTTATTTCTTGTTTAATCGTTGTGTGTTTCATACAGAATACCCCATCAGTCCTAATCATTTTTATGCCCCTTCCCCACCGGCACCCCACGCAGCCCTTCAACTGGAATCTATACATTCTTTCATCTGTGTTCACTATCATGTTAGGCTCTTCCTTCTTTCCAGAAGGCAGAAACTAGAAGTCCACCCCATCTTGGGATTCAAGTCTTAGTCATAATTACTACATCTCTAGCTGAAGACAATAGCTTATCCTCTTAACATTATCCTCTCAAGGCCCTATCTAAACAAACTTCTTCCTTGAATTCTTGCTTTTATGTAGGTAGATAGCTTGTAGCAACTGTATGACCATCTGCTCGTGTTATTCTGATCACCATGATGACAGCATCAGATTTACTTTTATGACACTCTCCACTCAGAAGAGAGTCGCATTCCATACTCATTAATCAAGCAAATGACTTCACCCATTTCAACAAGTGTCCCAGCTGCTGGTTGTTACATGAGCTTAACTTGGTCATTGCTGAAAATGTTCTCAAGTTCAGAAGCTTGCAGATCTATTTCCTTTAGCTTTGCATTACCACTTCCCCATTACTGATCTGAGCTTAACTCCTAAAACCTTACATCTGAAAGATACTCTCAGAACTGAGCCTGCATTTTTCAGAAGTGAAAATTAAGTTTATGTATCAATTCACTTTTCCATTGCTATAACAAAATACTTAAGTCTGGGAATCTTATAAAAAGTTTATATAGTCCACAGTTTTGGAAGTGAAAAAGTCTAACATAGAGATGGCCTATCTGTTCAGCCGCTGGAAAGGCCTCCTATAGGATAGTATCCTATTATGTGATGTGTACCTGCAAGATGAACCACATGATGAGTCAGCAAGTCATAGAAAAGGGAGGGCAGTCCTTTTCTTTTGAAGAAAATAACTGGGGTCCTATAAAAACTATGTTAATCCCTCGTGATGGCAATTCTCCCTAGGAACTTCATCATTTCCTACCAGGCTCCACCTCAGTATGCCTCGAATGAAAGACCAATCACCAGCACACAGACCTTCAGAGACAAACCACATTAAATTCATGGTAGTGAAGAAAAGTTAAGTGATCTTCTCAGGGTTCCTGGGTAGAAAGTGAAGAGTCTGGTTTGTAGTGTGTGTGTGCGTGTGCGTGTGTGTTTGCATGCACACACACACACATGTGTGTGGACCTCTATTTAATAAGATAACTTTTGGCCTGAAGGAGTGAATGCCTTTTAAAAATTATATTAAATATCAAGCCCTTTAAGTGCATCTGTCATAAACTCTCTCTATATTTACTTTGGAATTCCTGATGTACCACTAAGCCAAATTTGGTAATTGATGCTTTTGTTGCAGAAGTGGTATTCTGTGTCCAGAGTAATTGTTCCAAAGGTGCAACCCTGAGTGTGGGATGTTAATACCTTATTATGCACACACCTATCTTTGATGGTGATCTGTGTCATGAACAGGTCAGCTAAGGTATTCAGCACAATGAAAATAGCACTGATGCAGGAGAGAGTTGGCTTTGTTTCTTGCCTGGGCAATTAACTGCTGTGTAACCTGTATAAGGACAATATACTGACAAACACAGAGATGAACTGGATGATCAGGGGAACGTTCATCCACTGATGGTGGGAACACAAGCTCATGTGTTCATGTTTCACTGTGGAAAACAGTGTGGAGAATTCTTAAAAAAACTAAATATGAATCTGTCATATGATTGGACTATATCACTCCTTGGCATATATCCAAAGGACTCTTTTTCTTGTAGAGACACCTATACATCCATGTTTGTTACTGCTCTCTTCAAAATAGCCAGGAAATGGAAACAATCTAAATGTCCCTCAACTGATGAATGGATAAGAAAATACAGTATATACACAGTGGAGTTCTAATCAGTAAGAAAAGATGAAATTTACAGGCAAATGGATAAAACTAGGGACTATGATACCAAGGGAAGTAACACAAACTCAGATAAACAAGCAATGTACATTCGCCCTCATCTACAGATCATAGCAGCAATCCCTTATACGTGAGTATATATCCTGACATAACACCAGGAGCCAGGAAATGGAAAGGAAACAGGCTAAAAAGGGGGGAAAAGTCTGAAAGAGGGGGATAGTAAAAAATAGACGTTACCAGGGAGGAAGTGGGGGACGTGGGAGTGTTCAGTCGGGAGGGGAGAACGGAGGGACATGCAGGGGCATGGTGGGGGAGGGGGAACTCGGGAGAGGCGGGATGGTCGGAGGCAAGGGATGCAGGAAGATGAAGATAATGGGGGTGCTTGGGCTAGGGAGAGAGGAGGAAGACTGCTTTTGTTCAAAAGCACTGACTCTTCACTTTGGTCCGCAGATGCACAGTGAGGAACGGAGAACAGGGTAAGAGCAAGAGTCTCTACCTATGTTTTTACATCTGCCTCCTTTACAGTCTTAAATTTTCAGGTCAGATTCCTGATGGACTGTGAACATAGGCCTTTTAATATAATCAAGGAGTACTCATCAGAGCTCACAGTCATCATCCCCTTCCACACAGGGGAAGAAGGGGGCTTCACAGTCCCCTTCCACACTGAAGACGCCGAAGTGAGAGAAGTTGTATCTTAAGGATTTGCATGAGTAGTGCAGTCAACATTGCCAACTGCTGGTTTTTGTTACATTTAATTATGTAGTGTATGTGTGTGTGTACACATGGATCCATGTAGATGTCAGAAGATAACCTGTAGAAATTAGTTCTCTCCTCTCACCCTGTAGGTCCCAAGGATGTAACTCACATTGTTGAGGTTGGCAGCAAGTATCTTTAAATGCTGCGCCACCTTCCAGCCCTGACCTCTACAATGACTTTTTCAATGCCCTGTTCCACATCACTGGAATGCTTGCTATCCAGATGTCTCCAGTTGTTGTCCTAAACCTGAAGAAAATATGTCTTTCTGATCTATTCTCTCTTGAAGTCGCCTTACATTCCAGGAACAGCAGAGTCTTATAGGCTGTCTTCCCTCCTTAAATGAGGTCAACTACCCTATGACGGCAAATCAGGCTGATCACCTAAGCACAAGCAATCATCTCATGATGATAACTGAATTGCTTCTCAAGCATTATCAACTTCTCCCTTTAGCACCAGCAAGACTTCCTAAACCAAACACAAGATAATGATTAACTAGACCACAGTTGACCCAAACTACTTAAACATGCATGCTTCTTTGTGTGATTCAGGAGTCCAAGAGACTCCCAAAATAATACAGGTTATTGTCAAAGTTCTTGGTTATGACCCAGAATTAGAAGATAATGCACTACTGCTGAAGACAGGACTCAGAGCAATGCAGCAGGAACTGACCTGGAGGCCTTCTACCTGAAGTTTAGTTCCCATAATGCCAGATGATAACATGCAAACTGCTAAGAGGGAAAATCAATCAATGGTCCAACCAACCCTCAATTCCAATAACCATAGCAACCAGCACAGCACACTACCTCTATTGGGGCAATAGTAGCACTCTCATCTGTGGGAAGGGTGTAATCAACAGCTAATTGGGCTTAAAACCCTCTCACTGGGAGCAAACCCATGGGTAGCACTATAGACTCAGACAAATACACAGAGTTGGAGGAGGCATAATCCTAAAGAGAACCTTATCTATTTCATATCTCTAAGAAATGAAATTTCTTACCATATGCTAAATATAGATCTTAATATTTACAGGCATATACAGTACACCACGAATCACAGAAGCTTCTTTTTGCAACAGATAGAGGTTACAGCAGAACTCTACAACTGGCCAGACACAGAGAATATACAACTAAGAGATGCCAAGTCCTAGGTGACATGTCTACAGTTGAACCTCTACACCTAAGGCTCACGGAACACAGCAGAACAAGGTGTACAGAGAGAACTAAAGCACCACTCAACTCTCACCAGTGAAGCTTCCTCAGACAACATAGCAGTATCCACACAGAAGGCCACAACTGGCCAAGTTTTATAGAATGAAGACTGAAGAATGTGTATCCCTGGATAGGACTGCTATATTGAACCTCACCCACCTATGGCTCAGGGATTATTTTGGAAGAGGGGGTGGAAAAATTGTAAGAGCCAGCACTGGTTCTTAAGAAACCTAGGGAAGCAGAGCTTCAGGCTACTGGAAGCTTGCATGTGTGAAATTGTGTCAATGATGGCATTGAGCAAAGGACTCAAACCAACTGAGATTAGAGACAGGCCCAGAGTAGATCCATAGAAATTGGTGGCAGGCCAGACCTAGAATGAGAACTATTGGAGGCTGAGTACGACTGGGAGAAGGAAAGTATGCCTAACTTACCATCTCTAGACAGCCTGACCACTCCAGGGGATGAATTTGCACTAAAGGACATCTGGGCACTAATGCTTGACTACATAGGACTTAACATGGATGATGGAATACATGAGGTCTCTCAGGGGCTGGGAGAAATGGATGGGGGAGGGGAGTTTAAATTTGATTCAGGGCTGTTGCATGAAATGTATAAAACTCAATAAAAATATTTTCACCTAAAGATTTAAAAGTTGGAGTTTTTGGTAAGATGGGAAAGGATGGATAAAGCTTTGTTGAGGGGAAAGATAGCAAATCCAGGTCTGAAGAAATTGAGTGTGTGATGTTGTAGATACACAAGTGAAGAAAACACACATGCAAAATCATGATCAAATGTACATGGAAGTCAGTGACCTGGGACAGGGTTTGGGCTGGGGATATGAATTTGAGAGCTATTGGCAAATGAACGATATTTATTATCATGGAACCACTTACTCCACTCCCTACCGAGGAGCTATTAGCAGTGGGCAGTCGCTGGGGGAGGAAGAATCATTCTTTTTGGGGGTGTGGCCACTGGAAGGTTGCCCATGCTCCAATGGATGGCCCCACTCCCCTGCACATAGCATCAGCTCTAGTTGGATTTAATGGGTTGTCAAAGCAAACCATGAAGTTGGGAGAGGCCATGTTGGGTACCTAAGGGAAGAGGTGGAGGGGATGGGTTTAGATATAATCATATTTCATGGTATATAGACATGAAATTCTCAGAAAATAAAGAAAACAAAAAATAATCTTTATTATAAATGATTCCTTACTCCAGAAATGGAAATTAAACATTATTTAAAAACCCTTCTTAATCACCTTTTTAATATGCTGATTATAAATCATATGTGATCTCTTGAGTAATTATTACTGTTACATGGAATACTGCACAGATGAAAACAATAATAAGCATTAAAGAATTATTACTTAATGGGCATCCCTAAATAAAAGTTCACGCTTCCCATTATCCCATTAATAAAACTGGGCAGCTCTAAAACCAAATTGTTACCTTAATCTTGAACCTTGGACTGCAACATCAAAATTCCTAAAGATTGGTTTACTGTTCCTACTGTGTCTCAGATTTCTTCAGTGTGTTACAATGAAACATATCCAGAATGATTAGTACTTAAACCCTGCCCATCAATTCATTTCTGGGCCAATTTCCTCATCGTCAAAATGAGAGGCTTAGCACCAGCATGCCTCTGTGTCTACAGTGACAAATCTGTGTAAATCCCTGCCATCATCAAAGATTTTTATAGACAAAGCATCCCATTGATCATAGCTTTAGACAGCACAGACACCAAAAGAATGGTTTTTAAGGTATATGTGTCTGAGCTCTGTTCTGACTCTCCAAAGGAATTAAACATTTCTACTGAGTAGTTATGTACACCTGCCATTCCCTTTCTGTCAAACAAAATAGCAGTACTCAGGTGATAAAGTTCTTAAGTCAGGAATTTTTAACATGGAAAATATCTAATAGCTCACACTTGCATAATATCTGTTATTAAGTTTTTTCATATGGAGTCAAGGTGCATGGGTTGAATAGGAATTGTTTATCTCACCTTGCACCTGAGAACACTAAGGCTCATAAAAGTGACATAAAAAGAGTCTGAGGAGATGCCAGTGTTTCAAACAGGGTTTCATTTCCAAAGTCTTCACCTTTCTATGAACAAAGAATGTTAAACTCATGGGTAATAATGTATACCCTGGAAGTAAATGGTCTGAGTCATTTCCTGGTTTGGACGAAACCCAGGAGTAATTGGCTTATGCTCTGAGCTTCCATCTGATGTTTCCTTGTTTGAGACATCCTCTGACATAGTCAAGCCTCAACTTGTCTTCTGGATTTTTATTGCCTACAGATGTTCTCTTAGTACTGTAAGGATACTAATGGAAAAAAAAAAAACTAGTCTTATTTGTACTATCTCCTCCCCACAGCACCTCAAATATAAGAGGTCCTAAAGATGTGATTATCTAAATGAATTTAGTTAATTCAATAATTTGTACAAAAAGTTTTCTTACACCACTGCTGTGTGGCTTGTTTGAGTACTAGATGTGTCAACAGGACAGACAGAAATCCAAACGGCCATCATGGAATTTATAAACTAGAGAGGAAGACAAACAGTGGTGGCTGTTAATGACAGCCAGGGTATCTCAGAGAAAAGCTGTGTGCTGTGTAATCTGGAGCACAAGGATCCAACCCAGCGTGAGGGCACATGGAGTTCCTTCCTGAACAACAGGCGTTTAATCAGCAGTGGAGGACTGAAGGGGCAGGAGGTGTGTGAAGAGGAGAGTGTGGTCGAGACAGAGGGCTCGGCGTATGTTCTAAGATGTGAAAGCATCCCAGTTGCATGCCTTCAATGTGGTATCTTATTGACTGCTGTGTTCAGAGCAAATCTAATCACGGTAGTACTCGCAGGAACAACAGGCATTCTAACAAATGAAAATCATCTTTCCTTGTAGATAAATCATTGCCATAGTTTCTTTCCCCTAGTGCTGTGATAAACACCATGACCAAAAGTTACTTGGGGAGGAAAGAGTTTATTTCAACTTACAGGTTGGGAAGTCAAGGCAGGAGCTCAAGGCAAGAGCTTGAAGCAGATACCAAGGAGGAATGTTTACCAGATCCTTTGTCCTGCTTGCCCAGCTTCCTTTCTTATTCAGTCCAAGGCCACCTGCCTAGGGATGGCACTGCCCACATTAAGCTAAGCTTAGTCAAGAAAATGTTCCACAGATGTGACCACAGGCCAACCTAATGAAGCGAAATTCCCCAACTGGCGTTTCCTCTTCCCAGGTGTCTAGGTTTGTATCAAACTAGCCAGAACAATCATGTGCTCTAAGATCTTTAGAATGGATCCTCAATAAACTTATACAGTCTTGTAAGAAAAGTAAGAGCCAGTATGCTATTCTTTGAAATCAATTTTTTTGCTTCTTATGTAGAGATTCACTATCCTGACTGGTATCTAACTGATTAAAAAGCTAGACTGTTGTGAAACCAGTCAAAGGATATTTATTCTATCACATCTGTTTTTTACAACTGCAAATTTTATAGTTAGCAATAATTGTACTTCCAATTGCAAACCAGGTCTTTATTCAGAGGATGTTGGAGGAGTTGTTATATATGCTGTCAAGAGGTCATGTGCAGAATGTCATGTTATAGAAAACACAATAAGTTATATTGCTTTACATAAATTACTTTATATGTCATTAAGTTGAGATGTTCTCACAGTCTATGGTTTTATGATAAAGCATGACTCAAAACATGTGTATCTAAATAGAAACTGACACAAAGACACACATTCTCATCGTATGTAAGCAGATGCTTAACACTCACTGAGTAATCCTACTGAAACATTATTATGGACTAAGAGTGTAGCTACAGAACTTGCATTTTGAAACCATATTCCCATAGGACCTCCAAATGTGTCTGTGGTTGAAAACTGGGCCTTTAAAGAGCTAATTAAACTTAAACGAGGTCATAAGGATAGGGCCCTAATCCAGCGTGACTAGTGTCCTTATGAAAAGCGGAAGGGAGGCAAGGAGCGTGTGGGCAGAGGGAGGTTAGATGAGGACAGGGAGAAGGTGGCACTCTGCAGGCAAGGAGAGAGGTCCCAGGAGAAACCACAGCTGCCAAACCCAGTCCTCAGGCTCTCAGCTGCCAGTTCCAGGAGAAATCTGATTTTTGTTATTAAACTATCCTATCTGTAGTATATTCTTATGGCAGCTGGTGATGAACTGAATCCTCTCCTCCCATCGCTGAAAAAATGATTATTTATGCAATGAAACTCTAACACCCAAAATGATTTGGAATAGGCCCCCTGTGGAGATAATTAAGGTTATATGAAGTCAGAAGGGTAGGACCCTACCCCAGGAAGGCTGATGTCCTTCTAATAAGGGAAAAGACACGTGGATGGGTTTACACAGAAGAGACTATAAAAGAGCACCTCAGGTCTGGAAAAGAAGCCTACACCAGAAACCAAATTTTCTAGCATGCAAATCTTAGCTGTTCAGCCTCAAATAATATGAGAAAATTAATTTTTACCATTTAAGCTACCCAGAGAAGCACTTTATTATGGCAGCTCCAGAATACTAAAGAAGATATGCACACACATACATATATATATATATATATATATATATATGTACATATATGTGTGTATTTAGCAGTCATAAATGCACATGTATCAGTGTATGCATGGGTAGATTGGACAAACAGCCAAATTATCTGCATTCTCATTTGCAGACAGAAGACTTGCACTATGCGTTTGAAAACTGGCATTGTTTAGACTCAAAATAAGGATACATAATTTCTATTTATACAGCCAGGCTCTTGTCTGGGAACTAATTAGGACCCCAAACAACAGAATAATTTTATGAAGAAGGTCAATGTATGAGTACTGTCAAATCTTTGTAATGCTTTGAACACATTCACAAAGTGATTGCTTCACCTGTCAGAGAGAATGAAGATACTGGGCTTAAGACACCTACAATTATGAAAGAAGAATACACTTGGATTCTAGTATTTCAAATTAAACTTTCCTCTCACAGCTGTTACATTCTTGTCGCTTATCAAGTTACCTTAAGAAGCTTTTTGTGGGTTTAATTAAGCTTGACTAATTCTACAACAGCACAAAGAGAGATGAATTTCTTAAATATTTAATCCATTTATGACTCAAAGTATTGCTTTCTGAATGTGACTGTTCAATTCTGAGAATTAATTACCCTTTGAATTGAAGCTGCTTTTTCAGACATTTAAGACATATAGTCACAGCTCACACAATGGGTAAATTCAACATTTCAAGTGTTCACCAAGAGACATTTTTCCAAACGTTGTATTCAAAATCTCAGCCTGGTCATGTACGAAGGCATATTTCATGATAAGCTGTGTGACAGTTAAGTATGCCTTTGCTTTGATCTCCATTCTTGATTTTTTCCTCATTCCCCCTTGGTCCTGATATTAATCAGTTAAATGATGGCTGCCTTCTGGGCTGAGGAGATAGCCCAATTGGTAAAGAATTTGCCTTGAAAACATTAGGATCTAAGTTTGATCCCCAGGACACATGAAGAAAGCTGGGTATCGTGTGGTGTATGTTTGTAAATCCAGTGTCATGGTTAATATTGTCAGCCTGACAGGGTCTAGAATCACCAAGCAGACAAAATGCTTGCATGTCAATACAGGAATTTTTCACACTGGATTAATTGAAGTGGGAAGATCCATCCTAACTGTGGGTAGCACCATTCCATGGATAGGGGTCCTAGACCATATCAAAGGGAGAAAGTGAGCTGAGCACGAACAGGCATCACTCTCTGACTCCTGATGTGGAGGCATGTGACCCACCACCTCATACTCCTGCCACCACAACTCCCTTGTCGAGATGGACTGCACCCTCCAATGGTGAGCTAAAACGGATCTTTTCTTTCATAAGTTGTTTTTCTCAGGATATTTTATCACAGCCATAAGAGAAAGTAACAATAATACACCCAGCAATGGGGAGATAGAAACAGGCAGATCCTGAGGCTCACTGGCCAACTCGTGTAGTCTCCTTGACTACATCCAGGCCAGTGAGAGACCCGTCTTAGAAAAAAATAAAAAGAAAGTGGACTGTGCCTGAGCAATTACACTTGAAGTTGTCCTCTGACCTTCACATATGCACCTGCCCACACACTAACACAAGCTAAGAAAAAAATGTTAGCACCCCTACTTTGCAAAATTGCTATTCTTTTTCACCTTTATCTCTACCAAAGCCTCATCTGTTTCTGGAAGGTTTTCCCCAGGACAATCTATATTGGGCCTCTTTTCCAAACCTCAGTGTCATTGTGATACACTGAGTGCATCCAGGACTTGATTTCCATCACATTGTGCTTGTTTGCTCTCCCCCAAGATAGCTCCCCAAGACTAGAAGCAGTGTTCCTCAGATAAGACTCCAAGAAACTGGAGAGAATCAATCAGGTGACCATATTTAAACAGTACCTGATACCCCCAACTGTCTTCCAGATTCTCATGCAAAAAAACTAGAAGAACGAATACATGAAGAGGCAGAAGAGTACATATATGCACACACATACACACACACAGGACACACACACACACACACACACACACCAGCATCCACAAGACAAGTATATGTCATAGATCCTGAGTTTGGGGAGATTTGTTGATCTTTGGTAACCATTCAACAGCTCCCAGCATCATGCTAGGCACAGAGGCTTTGCCTGACAGGACTTCTACAATGGCTCAATTGAAATTCAGATCCCCAAGGAACACTGAAATACCAGAAACAGCCATGTCCCACAATTGGCTATTTGACTCTCACACATTCAAGTCTCAACTGTGTGGAAGTTTACTTCCAGATATGATTTTCTAGCATTTGCAATAAAAACAGCAACTAAAAAGTACTCCCTAAGTCATTGATCAGTTTGCCTTCTACTGGCATCTCCCACATGCCTTTAGTTCAAAATATAACATTTACACTGAAAATACAATGCACAAGTGACATGTTAAAATTCTCGGTGTTACCATGTGCACAAAACACACTGCATTTAGCAAAGGAAAAGAAGAGAAAGGAAAATACTTAGAAAATACTAAGCTCTCAATGGTTACGCAAAGAGAAAGAGCCAGCCTTGGAGATTACCACAGCAGGCCACCCCAGCATCGGTGCCCCAAGCAGGTGTACGTACCACCTTTCATCATGCCTACTTCATAGCACTTGCGCAACCGGCAGGCCTGGCAACTCTTCCTCCTGTTCTTGTCAATCGTGCACTGGTTGGTAGCTGGACACATGTAGTCATTATGCCCTGGTAAAAGTAAGAGGACCCATTTAGAATTATTCCAGGAAACGCTGGCAGTCAGAATCTGCAGGGAAATTGCTGAAGGATGTTTTCATTTCCTTTGCTTGGCCTCACTAAGCTGTTACCTGAGTCTATTCTCCATCTCCGTCTGCTAAGTGTAAATAAAACCTCTGCTAGCCTTCATTTCTGCCTCAGCCGATTGTTCAGTTCTCTGGACAAATCACCTCCCCTTCACATAATCTATGTTGGACAACATGATGTGGTTTGTGTTTTGTGGTGCAGGAGATGCAACCCAGGGATCCACATATACTAGATAAGTGCTCTGCCTCAGCATCAGCAAAATATTGTGTTCACAGGGTCAGGCTTTCTCAGTAGATAAGCTTTGTTTATTTTTGAATATTTTTTAATTTTATGCATATGTTCGTATTGCCTGCATGTATGAAAGTGCACCTTTGTGGTGTAACAATCACAGAGTCAGAAGAGGGCACTGAATTCTTCTGGAACTGGAGTTATGGTTGGTTGTTAGCCACCAACCATGTAGGTGCTGGGAGTCGAACTGGGGTCCTCTGCAAGAGCAGTTGGTACTCTTAACCACTGAGCTATCTCTTCAGCCCCAGCTTTGTTTATTTTTTGTTTTGTATTGATTAGGTTTGTTTTCATTTTCTGGAATTTTTCAAGCCAGTCACAAAAACTGTCAGAACTGTTAGAAAAATCGAGCTTTCAGATAGAATTTCAAAGATAAAATAATCTTTAATTAGATATTACAATGAATCAAATAATATCTAAATTCAAGTCAGGGTAATAGGCTAGGTAGAAGTTAGTCTGTCAACTGATAACTAGGGGAAGCTGAGCAAGATGACGGTCTAGGGCTCACTTCCCACATCTCTAACCTAGAGATGTGTAATTGTTGTGTGATTTACATACAATTGTTTATTTTTATTATTTTATCATTTTTATTTTATGTATATGAGTGTTTTGCCTACATGTATTTAAATGCATACATCATACAATGCCCATGGAGGACAGAGGAAGGCACTGGACCCCCTGGAACTAGAATTACAGACTTATTTAGAGATGCCTATTAGCCACTATGTGGGTGCTGGGAACCGAACTCAGGTCCTCTATAAGAACAGCCATCTCTCCAGCCCCCTATTCTAAGGCTGTAGTAAATCAACCTATATCAAGAGGATTACAACATTCCAGAACGAGCAAAGTCCTCAACAGATATGTTGTTTACTATTATCTAATTATGAGTCTTCTTTCTTTCCTCTCTTCTTTGCTGATTCTCTTGCTCAGATCTTTTCCTCTTTGGCTACATGTGTGCCCATCCCTCTCTACTAACTTCCATATGATGTTGATGCCTTCTTTCCCAACTATCTTCCTCAAAATGTCCACTCTAAAGCCACCTTTCCTTGCCTCTCCTGCATGACAACACATGTCATGGTTCTACTTGGTTATCCCACACTAGCAGTCCCCTGAGATCTCTGATGACTGTGGCAGCTGTTGCCACATTCAAAAGATATTTTCAGTCCATGTCACTCAACCACCCCAATCACTGGCAGCAATGACTCTTCCCTGCCTCCTGAAGTCTGCTTCTTTCTCCTTGATTGTCACACCACAGAACTCTCTTGTTCTTTCTTCCCAGCTGTCTGCAGGATGAGTCCCCACTATCTACTGAGCCAGGGTCGCTGGTGCAGTAGATGTTAGGTCCTCATAATATAGCCTCTTCTCATGTAAGATAGAAACCCATGTCCCACAAAACCCACTGTCATTAGCATAGATCACACACAAACTCATATCCCCAGTTCCCCACTCCCCGCCCTGTCTCTCAGTTCCAGGCACACATTTTCAATTGCTCTCAGAAAGATTCAATTCTAAGATTTAGAAGTCACACCCACTTCTTCATGAATAGTCGATGTAGTATGTAAACCTATTAACATGCATTAACGTGGTTTAAAATCTGTTTGCATAATGCTAAACTGATATATTTCTTAGTAAAACATCTCAAATTTAGACTAAGGCCTCAGGGAATGATGTGTTTTCTATTCGAGGATGAATATATATTTCATTCTATTTTATATTCCTCCTATTAATCTCTAGCCTCCCATTGGCTAAGGACAAGACGCAATATATAGTGAAACACCTCAACATCAAATTCTTTGTTCTTTATCCAACTTAAAGTTCAGTTCCAACCAGAACTGGATGTAGTGGGCATTTCACAAGAAAGAGACCTCTTAAAACTCACTCCCCCATCTGTAGATATGCACTATAAAAGCCACTGTGTAAACAGCTTGGATCAAATTAACATCTGCATTCTTATTGCATAACAGAGACTTGAAGTCAATCAGAAGGCTATAAATTTGGAACTTTGGCAGGAGACCACACACTGCCTCAAAAATCCAGGCACAATGATTATTTTGTAATTGTCTTTATTAATGGGAAAACAATGAACATAGAATTAGATAAGAAGTAAAATGAATGTGAACCTAGAGCAGGAAAATTCCAAGCAAAAGTTCATTGTTCTGATACCTAAGGTCATTTTTACTGTTTCATCTCCTGTGGTGTCTACATAGAATATAGTGATATATCTTAGCTCAATAAAATACACAGACACCAAGTCTCAGAGGAAATATTTAACAGCCACTCAAATCAAATTTTATTTGGATTCATTTGCTCTCCCGTGGCCAGGTGTTTTGCAAGTCAGAAGATGGGAGAATGGGGTTGAATCAGGAGCCAGTTGGCTTACTTGTCTATTTGGACTGGCTATCTGCTATAGATGCCTATCTTTATGGAACCATGTGAAATTCTTGAACGAACATGTTTAACTCTTAAAATGTACTGGATTTGTGCAGTTAACAAGAATGGAAACAGATGCATGACAAAATTGTGTTTAAAGTGCAAAACATTTATGACAAAGCCCCAAATATAGTCAAATGTCGAACTGACAAACTAGGAAGGAGAAAATTTTAATAAGTACATATTTGCTGTCAACAGTCAAAACAAGTTCTTCATAAAGAAACACCAGCAAAAGTTTGTTTGCAAATTTTCCACTGATATCAGGCAAAGAAAAGTTGATTTTTCTCTCTTAATAACTTTGTCAATTTCAGCTATTAAATAAGCAGTTCAGCAACTTCTTTTTAAATCTTATTTGATCTTGTGAAAATAATGTATGAGACATTTCTACTGATGAACAGTTAAGTTTTTTAGAATGAACTCATATCACGTTTGTGCCAAAAGAGCAGTGTTTTACCTGGGCATAGTAGCACACGCCTTTAGTCTGAGCACTTGGGAGGCAGAGGCAGACAGATCTCTGTGAGACTGAGGCCAGCCTAGTATATGTAGCCAGATCCAGATCAACTGGGGGCTACAGGGAGACCCTATCTCAAAAAGAAAAGAAAAGCAGTGTTTTTACTAAAGAAACAAGATCTTATGTATCTGTGGGATGAAATTTAAAAGGCTAAATCTAAGATGTAATACTCAGGTGAAGGGCTGGAAAATGAATCAGTAGTTACTTACACACACGTAGAGACCAGGGATGTAGCTTCGTGGTAGCGTACTTGCACATAAACATAAAAGTCCTTTGGAGGAACACATAGTTTTAATAATAGACAACAGAAGGGACAGCGCACAGGACAGACAGACAAACAAAGAGGAGGGATATATGACATGTGTAAACAAGAACCACCCTATACCTGGTTCCTGGGAAACAGAGCTAGTATCACATGAGCGCGTCCCTCAGCTCTCTGAGATTCCTTTCTCTTGACTTTTTCCGGTTTTCTTTCTCTCGGTAGCAGCTGCTTTCTTTTTAGTTACCATTGCTCAGAAAGTTTACATTTGTTAGTTATGAAAATAAACAATGACCCATACCCAGACACTAAAGAGGACTACAAACACAGACCTAATTAAAACCAGCAACAACATGAGAGAAATCTCATACTGTGGGTCTTTCCTTCGGTCACTCCTTCCCTCAGGACGTTTTGGCCGCCACCTCAGACCTAATCACTTTGCTGGACTTTCGCCCTGTTTGCATACCCACAATCCTGCACGTTGACTCGCAGGCCTTTCAGAAGAGGCATTCCCAGTCCGACTAACTGTTGTGGTTCCCATCTCAAATGTCCCCCGCCATCTCCTGTTTTGAATGCTTGGTCCCAGGCCTGTGGACTGCTTTGAAGGTGGGGCCTGACTGGCAGAAGCTGAGGTCTCCGGGGGTGGGCCTTTGAAAGTTGCACCCACCTCTAGCATGGCCTCACTCTCTGTTTCCTGGTTGGAGCCAGTGAACAGCCCCTCTCCCCAGCTTCCCCCACTGCAGATGGAGGCTTTCTGCTGTCACGGCTGCTCTGCCATGATGAACTGAGAGCCTTTGAACCTGTGAACCAAAATGATCCTTCCACCCTTAAGTTGTTCCTGTCAAGTGTTCTGTCATAGCCACAGAATGGCACAGTCTGTACCTTCTCACTGCCCACTATGAAGTCGCACACAGAGGACCATTTGAGGTCACCTTCTTCTTTACTGGCCCCTCCGACTGCACCCCCACCACACCCCCACCACACAGACACCAAACAAGAGATCATATCGTTTTCTTGGTCTTTTTCCAAGCAAAACCAGCTTCTTAAAAAAGTATGTTCCGTGCATGTATCTGTGTTTGTGGTGTGTATGCATGCATACATGTGTGGTGAATATGTGTGTGGTGGGTGTGTATTCATGCTAGACCCATCTGGCTTGAGTTTGCACAGGGCTTGTATATGCTGTCATAAGTGCTGTGGGTTCCTATGTGTAATTACCCTGTGGTGTCCAGACAGGTTCCTTGTACTCATCTACCAGCTCTGGTTCTTCCAGTATTTCTGCCCCCTCTTCCACAATGATCCCTAAGCCTTTGAAAGAGACAGTTCCCTTTAGTGCTGGTCACTCCACAGTCTCTTATTCTCTACATACTGACCATGTGTGACTCTCTGTGTTAAATGACATCTGTTGTAAGAAGAAGTTTCTCTGGTGAGAGCTGAAAACAGCACCATCCATGGGTCCAACATCAGTCATTAATGAATCAGTTTAATGTTATGTCTGTTTAGCAAAATGATAGCAGTGGGTTCTTCCTTACAGCCTGTAGCCTGTCTAGCTACAGGTTTTTGCCCTGATAACTGTATTAGGTATGGACTCCCTTATTGAGAAGCAGACTTTAAAGCCTCTCACTGGAGTGCCATAAAATTAACAAGCATCTATTAGAATTTGAAACATCCAACTAAACTAAATAGTTTTAAGTTGCCAAATATTACATAAAATCTGGATTTATTTCTTTAAGTATCAGTGTGTATTTGTTGAGTCTTAAATACCCCCGCTCCCGCATAGGTTCCAAGTATTTGGACACTTGGCCCCCTGTTTGTGGCACTATTTAGGGAGAGTCAAGGAACCTCTGGGAGGTGTGGCCTTGCTAGAGGAAGCATGTCACTCAGGGTGGACTTTGAAAGCTCTTATGCCTTGCTGAGTTTTCTGTCTGTCTCTGCTTCCTGCACCTACTCAACTTTCTGTTTCAGCCTCCTCTTGCCATGCCTGCCCTGCCACTATGGACGTACACCCTCAGAACTGTAAGCTCAAGTAACCTCTTCCTTCTATAAGTTCACAACAACAGAAAAGTAGCTTTAACCCTGATATGGGAGTTAAAGGATCCTATACACATTAAGCAAAGAGAAATCTGATTTTTTAATTTATTAGTGAACAGACTATACACAGGCACTCCATGACTTATGATGGGCTTACATCCCAACAAACCTTTCTTAAGTTAAATAATAAGTAATAAATCAATTGTGTTAACACACCAAACCTATCAAGCACTCTAGCATTGTGACACAGCACACACTAAGGGCTTGGTTTCTACATTATTGCATGGCTGTCTAAAATGTGAATATCATCTCTGCCCATCGTCACAAAGAGATCAATCCTTCTGGCATGATAAAGGATCAAAAACTCCCATTTAAAGTGTTTCTATTGAATATACATGATTCTCGTATCATTATAATTTAAAAAATAATAATAATCAAGTCATCATAAGTGGGTACCACTGATGCTATTCTTCAGGCTTTAAGGCATAAAAAATGTCAAAATGTAGTTTTGAGCCTTAATATTTGAGAAAAATGATAAGAATCCATGGGCAGATTTTCAAACCTCTGTTATACAAATTACCTGCTAGCCAGACCCAACTAGCAGCACCCCGAGAGGAGGGTGTTCTACTTGTCCATCTCACTCACATACTTCCTGTGGGAGACCCTTTCTGGAGATTGTCTGATCATTTCCTCTAAGATAACTGACTGCTTCAATACTGAACATCATATGCCATGTGCTGTTTAAGATTTCATTTAATCCCCCAGCAACTTCATACAAAACAAAGTATATTAATCCAAATTTTACAGTTGTAGAATTGTGATAAAGGTTTTAAAGACAGCTCAAAGTCACAAAGCAAAAGGGTGGCAAATGAGTTTTGAATCAAGGTCTCACTCGTTCTAGAGACTGAACTCATCCGTTCCTAAAACCTTCAAACACGGGAGACTCAACCTCTCTTAAAGAGCAGGCTCTTTGTTCAAGAGCAGCAGCTATTTTCCAGATGATAATCATGGTAGGATTCCCAGTAACTATCTGACCAATGAGTGTTCTAATTCTCAGGATGCTTCTATGTAAGAAACTAAAGAGTAAGGCATTAACAGAACCAAGCTTATATCACTGCCTTTCATTTTAAAAATATACATGAGACATCAAAGAACAAACTAATGTTGAACATTTGGGACCAAAAACATGACTTATATTAAAGGGATGACACGCACAGGCCAAGCCTCAAGACATGATTTACAAAGGAACAAAAGTCTTACTCTGCTTTACACTCTAAAGAAGAAAAATGAAATTCCTGAATTTACCCTTGCTTGGGAAGTGAGGCTTCATCTTGGGAGTGCTAAACACGCTGTTCCTTATTACCAAAGAAAGAAAATACTCCGGCAGAAGCCAGGCAGAACTGAAGACTAGGTTCAAATAGGAGTATTGTTGGTGCCAATTAGCAAAAGAGAAGGAAGACTGTTGGCGAATTTATTACATTGCAGGAGAGCTTAAAAGATCTTTCAGTCAAATCAGGAATATATGTATGACTATCATAAACAATGAAGAATTAGAAGTATTCATAGCTATGCCAAGGAAAAACTATCAAAATAGGTGCTAATCATCTTTGAGTAGTCAAGGACATGAAGCAGAGAAGATGTGTAGATTTAAATAGTTTTGCCAAATACCTGGGGTGGGAGAAGGAGGAAGGAGAAAGGAGGAGGAGGAAGAGGAGGAGGAGGGAGAGGAGGAGGAGGAGGAGGAGGAGGAGAAGGAAGAGGAGGAGAAGGAAGAAGAAGAGGAGGAAGAGAAAGTAAAAGACTCCTGGTCTGCTCCAGGATGTCCTAAAAACTATTTTTACTGTTAATAAGAAGCAGGATCTGATTTGGATGGAGGTGTGGGTAGGACGGAGAAGCATGGAGCAATTCCAAACAAGTCATAGGCGAGAATTCAGTAAGATATCAGCCAACTGTCTAGCAGATCACTGAAGTCAGAGGTGAACTACTGAAATTTCGAAGTCAAGTCAAAATAAAGTCAGAGGTGAATTGCCCAGTACTTTCCCCTTTGATGTACATATTCAGAGAGCAGAAAGTTTGGAGATGTAGTTTAGTTCAACAGAATGTTATTCGCATGTATTATGTCCGTTCTAGTTAGGTTTAATTATCAACTTGACACAGCCTAGGGTCACTTGAGAAGGGAGTCTTGATTAAGGGATTTCCCAAATCAGACTGGCCTGTGGAAACGTCTGTGGGGATTGTCTTGATTGTTGATTGATGCAGAGAGGCCATGCACATTGGGGTGGCACCATTCCCTAGTAGGGTCATATTTAGTTGTAAAAGAAAGCTAGCTAAGCATGAGTCTGACAGCAAGCCAGCAAACAGCATCCCCCATGATTTCTGCTTCAAGTTTCTGCTCTGATTTCCCTCCATTATGAATTATAGTGTGTAAGCTGAAATAAGCCCTTCCTTCTCTAAGTTGCTTTTTGGTTAACATGTTTTATCGCACAGAAATAAAACTGTAACACCCAGCCTAGTCTCAAATCTCCATATCAAAAAATCAGACTTATCTTAGAATAGATACCTAGTCCTCTGCCTCCTACAGGTTTTTTTGGGAGGGTGGGCCTCTTCTGTGATATTCCCTGAGCCTTAGGCGTTGCATTGTAGATATACCTATTGGGACTGGGAATTTATTCTCTGCATTTTTACTAGTTATGAATCTCTGTAATAGCCTCTGTCTGTGACAAAAAGAAGCTTCTTTGAAGAGGTGTGACTTCTAGACATGACAGGGATACTGCACCCATGAAATCTCAATAAGAGTATTGCCCAAACAAGACCTGCATAATGACCACACTAATCGACATGCCAACATGGTTGGGGAAGTTTCATAAGGCCCACTCCTAAATGAAAAGCTACAAGTAATTAATGGCAATAGCTGCTGAGATAGAGAGAATTTGTTTTTTCTAGTGATGAGCTCCCTGATTTATTATCCAATCCTAAGTGGTCAGCCCTAAGCACACATACATACAAGCAGCAGTAAATAGAGTCAGTAGATTATATATATAATAAATGCATGTTATATATATACATTATATATATATATATATAACTTCAAAAGTAAATTTAAACATCAGACATATCTATGATTGAAAATAAGAACTCAAATAGATATGTGTCTAACCATATTCAAAGCAATATGGCTCAATGTCCACTAATAGATAAGTCAATAAACAAAATGTGGTCTATAAACACAATAGAAGAGTGAAGTTCCAATGTAGCTATAATAGGAATGAATATAGAAAACAACACTGAGTGAAATAAACCAGACACAAAAGGACAAATACCACTCCACTTGCATGAATACCTAGAATACCTACATTCATAGAGCCACAAAGTGTTACAGGATTGTGTCTATTGGGTCCATTGGAATAAGAGTTATTGCTTACAGTGTACAAAGTTTCCATCTGGAAAATGAAGGTGGTCTACTGGTACAGCATGAATGAACTCATTTCCACTGAATCACACACTTAAGAACCATTCAAGTAGTTTTTGTTGTATATATCTTGCATGATTTTGAAAAATGAAGCTGCAATTATCATTAGTATCTACATGACAAAGAAGAGGAAAATGAATCAAGGCTGCAAACCGTGAGTTTAGCCTGTTCAGGTTTACTGACCTGCAGCAATCTCTAGGCCCAAGGACTGACTAGCAGCAAGAATCATGCTATGCTAGATGACTGCAGGGCACATCTCAACATCACAAACAATGGTTTAGGTGTCTCTAGTTAGAGTCAGAAACTGAGACTCCAGGAAGTTGACTAACTCGTTCGATGTCTCTGGGCTGATGGTAAAACCGTGATCGGAATACACATCTGTCTTGTTCATAAGTCTCTGTTTTATTCAGGAATACTACCATGGATGGTTAAATGGAAAGAACTTATTAAATAGAAAGAACTTCTGGCTCCGAATACTTAAACATTAAGTTGTACCATATAGTAAAAATTTAATACTCTGTCCAGTGAGACAGCATACACTATCAATCCCAGCACTTGGGAAGCAGAGGCAGGCGGATCACAGTGAGATTGAGGCCAGCCTGTGATGGTCTACACAATGAGTTCCAGGTCAACTGGTCCTTCATAGTGAAATTCTCTCTCAAAAAAAAAGAAAAATCAAAACACAAATGTGTAATACTCTAATAAAATTATTATCTCTTTGGAAGAGCATTTCAGTGATTGTTTTCAGTGATTTCTAACACTCCCCTAATTACATCCCAACATGTATTATAAAAAAAATTCTGAAAAATCTCCCCAGCATACTCCAGCTTGAACTATGAGTAGAAAGCAAATTATTGAGAAAGTAACAAAAAATTTACATCCTATGAAACACAGCATTACATTTGCAAATAAATTTGCACTCAGATTTTAAAATGAGTATTTTCTGATTTACAGTCAATTCAGTGAGCCAAACCAAATGAAATAAAATTTGGCTGTTTCAGTGACTACATTCCTAAAAGTCCAGGAAGGACACTCAATGGGCCATTATTTGAACTATTTCACAACCACATCTGTATGTAGCCATGTGCACATAAAAAAACAGCACGCCTTAATCATGAATCTCAAATTCTCTTTTCACACTAGTCATTTCTAGTTAATCTTACTAAGGACAACTCCCACCTTCCGTTGGCATTTTGCTTATTTTATTTTAGTGAAATAAGAAATATTGTTCATATCTAATTATATTTTCAAAAGAAGAGTTGTTAGGAAGGAATTCTAGGAGAGAAAACAGTCCTGGAAAGTTTCATTTTCTAAGTGAAAATGAAGTTAAGAGGAGATCCTATCTGTCCTCACAGGACCCCAATCTGCTGAGAATGTTGGCAAGGGCAATGAAACAATCCCTTTGTGTCCCGTCTCTGGAGTCCATGTGCAAAGCCACAGTTGTTTTAAGGACCTGGCCCATCATCAAACCGACAGCTGCAGGAAAGGCCAGCTTGATGGGATCGGTGACTACCACCTCATCACAGCACCCAGAGACTATGAACCTCTTTCAGCAATACCTCTCCTGGCTTCACACATAATAGCTGCTCTGTAGCCCAGAATAGGACCTTCTGAAATTGTTCCTCTTAAGATGATAGATAGGAATCACACAAAAAGGAGAGTTATGTGACAACTGGTATGATTAGTTCAATGACAGGCAGCATCGTGTTCACCTCAGGTTCTTCTCCTTTGCTCTGTTTCCAGAAAGTTCTCCACTCTTTCTTCCTACTTAGGCTTCTTTAAAATCAAAACTCTGGTGTCCAAAAGTGGTAAAAACAACTTCAAAGGGTCCTCATCTTAAGCTGAAGAAGTAAGGATCTGAGAGATGGGATAAAACTCAGAGACGCTGACCAGGGTTCTGTGTAGTGTCCATAGTCTCTACAGTCACAGCTAAATCCATGTAACTATACAGGAAACTGTACCAGCAGGTATTACTCTGTACCACAGACTACTACAGAACCATCAAAAATCAGTGAGAAATCCCAGTCATAAAACATTCTGTAAAGTACAAGGCCATTTGTGTTAATCCACATGTGTGTGCATATATAATACTTGAAAGAAACTATTGGTGGTGCTGATATATTGAGAAATGATCTTGAATTTTTATATGAGACCAGAAGAATAAGACTCTTATTTTTCATCATGTACTATGGTACTGTTTATTTGATGCTTTTTAAAATGATCAGTGAATAAAAACAACTTTTGCCTATTGTTGAAAGCAATACTCTCCCAGAATCAACAACTTTCATCTCTTTTCCGGTTCTGCTACCCCCTCATCAAAGGGCTTAGAAATGAACTTAACCACCAGAACCTTGTTAACCAGAGGAAGCTACCACATTTTTCCCACAGAACAGGAAAAAGGCTAAGTGTACACTGTGCCTTTGACTTTTCAGATACTCCTGCAAAGAAGAAGCAGTTACATAAATGCAGGCAGAGGTTCCAGGCTGTCCTGGTCCAGTAGGTCACAAAGTCATCTGAGTCTAACTAGGTATGACTGTAACTTGTCACATTTCCAAGCTTACCAGGTGCCCTTTGCTTTCAGTCAACTCAACTGTTTATCCCTGAGGGCCATTGGTCTCTATAGAGGAAAAAGTCATCCTTGGCCTGCACCCCACACCTGATAAGATGCCAGGAGCCCCCGAGGGCATCCTAGACTCTGTCCACTGCATGATAACAGCTTCATTTCCTTCAGCATTCAGGATAACCTTAGACAAGCTTATGTCACCTCTACTGCTGATTAACCTCTGGGGACAGGAATCTGGCTCCAGTAACATGGCCATGCTTATTTGCAATGTCTCTTTTAGAAGTATCTGTTTCCTTGTGGGAAGCAATAGAACACAATGATATATGTCGAGTTCTGAAATCAGACTAATTGATTTCAACATTGGCTTGATTTCTTCTATACCTCAGTTTCCTAATCTGTAAAATGAGAGTAAATTAGAGTTCTGCTTTGCCAGAACTTTGTGGAGAAGTGAATGAAATGATACATAAATAACACAAAACATCAGGCAGGACACGTACTCATTAAACATTAAGCATTGTTATTATTAGATACTAAACCCCCAGACCAACATAGCACTAATTTGTCAGGATAACATTGAAAGGAGAATACCCTCAAACCAATCTGTTATAACCTATCATTTTCTTAGTAGTTAAGCTATGTTTTTACCCTTAGGTAATTTCCTTTATATCATATTACACGGTTGCATTCATTTAATCCAGTATAAATCATGTCAAAACCCTGTCCTATAAAAAATATTCTGTGGTCAGCATAAGACTGATTTCTGAACTTGGAAATTCTGTTAATGCTTGATGAAGCAAGCAAAATCTGTAAGAGAAACAGTCATTTGTTCAAGCTCTTCACAAACTACATCTAAATACCACTTTAAACAAGCAAGAATTATGGGCTACCCATCCTACCTGTCTGAAAAATTATGGCAGGCCTCCTCAAGATGACTCACCCTTACCTAACAGTTCACATCTGGGCTCAGAGTAAATACAGTTGTCAAGTTGTCCCTTCTGCTCAAAAAGGAAAAGGATAACGACCACCTGCAGCCTGAAGAACCCCAGGCTGAGTCCCAGGAACAGAGAACGCCCCACAACCTGATTCATGCTACGTGAAGTCTCCTCATTGCTTATACGTGAGTCCAGGGAAGAAAGATGAGATTTTATTCAACAAAATATATTTCAAGACCTGTTAAATTTGATATAATTACTCCTTTGCAATCTATTCTCTTTCTACTGATTAATGATTTGGTGCCATTCCAAACTCTCATTTTAAAGTAGCAATTATAAAGGTTATTGTGAAGTTAGGTTTTTCTTCTCCTTTTTTAAACTTACTCAAAATGCAAAGCTTGTGTGGAGTCAGAGCCTACTCTCTTCAGAAATGCTCCCATGGACAGAGAAGGTCACATTCTTGGTGTCACTATGGGAAACACAGGAAGCTAGAAGAACTAGCTCCACTCACCATAAGAGGAAGAGTATGTCAACAACTTACATATCCAAGACATCGACATTTTTAAATTCTTGGTTTCTGACTTAATACTGTACAAATTAAACACTTTCATTCTCATTGAAGTATATCTGAAGTAAGGAAAGGTTAGTAAAAACTCAAAAAAAGAAGTGTTGGAGCAATAAATGAAAATTCACCCATGATATTTTCTATGTCCCTAAATCTTCAAAAAGCCATGTACTTAATATGATGAATAACAACGACACACAATCTCTTCCTGCTAAAACCCCAAACTCTTAAGATTAAAAAGCATAGGTGAGAGGCAGAAATCATATTTCTTAAAATTCTGGTCTTCATCCTGTTCTCCCTGCAGCCTTGAGCACAGGCCTGCTCTTGCCCTTAACACTCCAGCTCTCCGGACGACCTCTTAGTGCAGACCCACCCACTGCATCCTGATTCCCTTTACTCAGACCAGCTCAGTTTTTCAGTCTAGTTTGTTAGAGTCTTCACAGGCTGTGCCCACCCGCAACTTGCCTTTGTACTCCTGAGATCAGCCTTCTAGCCTGGCAGTGCCGAACCCCAGCTTCCCTTGGATTCCAGAGACCAGCCTTCTTCCCTGGTAAATCTGATCCAGCCTACTGTGTCTCCACTCCCCTACCACCACCACAATGCCAAACTCCCGCACCCTGCATCTATACGCCTCCTAGCCTTGGGCATGGGCATGCTTTTATTAGTCCCCCAGCTCTCTGGACAACTCTTTTACTTCTGCCTGGCTGTGAGCTCTCCAATGGTGCCCATCTCCCTCTACTGGTGCCCTCTGCAGCACCCTCCCCCGACTGCTGCAGTGGAAGACTTCTGTGCCCTTTAGTAGAAGCCCAGATGTTTGCAGACTGCCTGAGAAACCCTGAATTCAGCCTCTGCCTAGCAATCTTCACAAATTATGTTGTACCTGTTGGCTAGAGGGGCCCAGAGAAAGGGGAGAAATAGAATGAATGAAATGGACAACAAAGTTGAAGAATTGGAGCACTCAAGGAAAGATTTTGAAAAAAAAAATTTTTAAACACAGAAATGGAATATGCAGGAAATGTGGGACACCATGAAAAGACCAAATCTACGCATGGTAGGCATGGAGAAAAATCACAGGATAATGTAGGCATGGAGAAAAATCACAGGGTAATGTAGGCATGGAGAAAAATCACAGGATAATGTAGGCATGGAGAAAAATCACAGGGTAATGTAGGCATGGAGAAAAATCACAGGGTAATGTAGGCATGGAGAAAAATCACAGGGTAATGGTGTTGACCAGATCTTCAACCAGGATGTAGAAGAAAATCTCCCCAAATTAAGGAAAGACATGTCCATACACTTAAAAGCAGCAAATAGAACACCAAATAGACAGAACCAGAAAAAAAAAAAAAAACAGCCCCGGTATATCATAGCAAAAACACTAAGAGTACAGAACTAAGAAAGAGCATTGAAAGCTTCAAAAGAAAAACAAGTCACAAATAAAGAAAAGCCCATCAGAATTTCAGCTTATTTTTCAGTGCAAACTATGAAAGCCAGAAGAGCCTGGACCAAAGTATTCTCAGTTCCAAATGACCATAGATGCCAACCTAGAACACTTTGCCCAGCAAAACTGTTGATTATAGTTGAAGGGGAAAGAAAAATCTATGACATGAATAGGCTGAAAGAATTCATGTTCAGAAAACCAGTCATTCAGAGAATATTTGAAGCAATACAAAGAGCTCAAGAAAGGAATGACTACACCAAATGGACAACACAAGGAAACTAAATGAAGGAATATCTGGAGAACCACAAAGTTAGACCAAGAATGCAAACAGAAATTAAAATGACAGGACCAAATATATATAACTCAATAATAACTTTGAATATCAATGGACTGAATGTCCCAGTCAAAAGACACAGGCTAGTTGAATGGATAAAGAAATTAAATTCATCTTTTTGTTATCTCCAAGAAACCCATCTCACCTTTGAGAACAGGCACTGCCTTAAGGTGAAAGGATGGAAAAAATATTCCAAGCAAATGGCACAAAAAATACACACAAGTTGCCATTCTAATACCTGACAAAATAGACCGCAAACTAAAATTAATCATAAGAGATAAAAAAGGGTCAATTCATTCTGATCAAAGTAGAAATTTACCAAAAAGATATTACAATCATGAACATGTATGCTCCAAACTCTAGTACACACAACTTCATAAAATCACTACAACAGGACTTGAAGACACAGAATAATCCCAACTCACTAAGAGTAGGGGACTAAATTCCCCAATGTCTCCATCAGACAGGTCAACCAGACAGAGAATAAACAGAGACATCTGAATTAAACATTACAGTACATCAAATTAACCTAACAGATATCTACTGAATATTCTACACAAGCACCAAAGAATACACATTCTATTCAGAACCTCATGGAACTTTCTCCAAAATTGATGACATGCTGGGGCACAAACAAAACCTCAACAAATGCAAAAAATTGAAATATTTCTGTGCATTCTAACAGACCACAATGCAATAAATCTTTAAATGAAGACCAGAAGAATCCCTAGTATCTTTATGAACTTATAGAAACTAAACAACACACTCCTGAATGATGAATTAGTCAAAGGATAAATTAAAATGAAATAAAAATATTCCTGGAATTAAAGGAAAAAGACAATACAACACAACAAAACCTCTGGGACATTTTCAACGCAGTCCTGAGAGGGAAGTGTATAGCTCTGAGTGCCTACATTAAAATCAGAGAGAGCAAAAATAAATGACTTAACACCGCCACTCAAGAATCTTAGAAGACAACAAAAGATGAAACTAAAACCCAGCAGACAGAACAAATAAATAAAATCAGAGAAGAAATTAATGAAATGGAAGGAAGGAAGAATCAATAAGTCTAAGAGCTGGTTGTTCAGTTGTAAGAGCTGCTTGTTGATAAACAAGATAGAAAGAACCTTGACCCAGTTAACCAAAAGAAAGAAAAAGCAACTCCAAGTCAACAAAGGGCATACTTCATAGACCAGATTTGGAGCAAGGAGGTGGAACTGACCTGGAAGCCACTTCCCCCAAAGGTTAGCTCTCATGGCTCCGGAGAACACTACAAAAGCTGCTAAGAGAGAACATCAATCGATGGTCCAACACCACCTTCATGACCAAATAACCACATCAATGACCCTTGGGGCCAATCAGTGGTTACCTAATTAGTCTTACAGCCTACTCAATAGGAGGAAACTCAAATCTGCTACTGCAATCATAGCCAAATACACATGGCTCAATAGGTCATAGATCTTAGAGAGATCCTCAGTGTTGTCACATCCCTGGCTAACATAATTTCTTACTATTTATGTCAAGAATCCCAGTCACCACTCATCAAAGAAGCTTCTTTTGCACCAGACAGAGACTACTACAGAGTTCCATAGCTGGTCACACACAGACATTATCTGTGAACTGCTCAGGCCTAAGTGGCACATCTACAACGCAGCCTCTTCACCCAAGGCTCATACATCATGGAGCAAGGGGTGAAGAGGACGCTAATAAATCTCTCAATTTTTATTAACAAAGCTCCCTTATTGCAACAGAGGGCCATTAACACAAAAGGTCACAAATTGTCAAAGAATGGAGATTAAGAATCTGCAGAGTGTGGGTCCCTAGACAGGACTCCTATATTAAGTTTCACTTACGCAAGGGTCAGGGGCCATTGTGGAAAAGGGGCACAGAAAGATTGTAAGATCCAGTGAGGAGGTGTGTGACCATATGGAAATGGAATTCTATAAGTTCCTGGGACCATGCTCATATTGCCTACAGCAATGGTTTCCACATGCTCAAGACCCATGCAAACTCAAGCAGACAAAAACCCAGTAGAGCTGGGGAAATGTGTAGCAGACCCTAAACTTACTGAAGAAATCTTAGCAACTGATTACTGTTGGGTTATGATGAGCTAGTCTTCCTAAAGCAAGGGAGTCCAGATAGGCTGACTAGACCTCAGTGGATGAACCTGCACTGAAGACACTTAGGGACATTAACTTGACACAATAGATCTTAACACAGATGAAAAAATGTATAGGTTTCACTTGGGGGAGTTGTAGAGCACTGCCAATGGGAAAGGAGTAGAGAGATGATTAAGACTGACTGAGATATTCTGTATTAAATACACAACAATTCAATAAAAAAAATTCTAGTCTTTTCAGGTATGATAGCATACACCTTGAAAGCCAGGACTAGGCAGGCACTAGCATCGGGACATATCTCTCTGTGAGGTCAAGACCAGCCCGGTTTGGTCTACATAGCAAGTTTAGGGTCAGCTGGGGCTAGGGGAGATCCTCTCTCAAAACAACAACAACAACAAAATACTAACTCTGATCTTGGGCTGCTAAGATGGCTCAGCACATAAAGGCAGTTGCCACCAAGACTGAAGATCTGAGTTCAATCCATAGAGCCCAGGAAACCCCCACAAACTGTCCTCTGACCCCCACATATGCTCCATGGCACATGTATACACACGCAGTTTGCATATACATATATGTATCATTTAAAAATTTCTAAACTCTGATCTTTTGGGGTAACTACTTTTCAGGTACTGTTTGTAACCAAGAAACTGGAAAAGGGGGAGGGTCTGGAGCCGTGTCTCAGAGGTTTAGACTACTTGTTACTCTTCCTAAGAGCTAAGTTCAGTTCATAGTTCACACACTGCACAGTTCACAACCACCTGTAACTCCAGCCCCAAAAGTCTGATGTCCTTTTCTAGATTCTTCAAGCACACACACATACAGAGAGAGAGAGACAGAGAGGGAGACAGACAGACAGACAGAGAGACAGAGATAGAGATATAGAGACAGAGAAACAGACTGAGACAGAAAATAAGCCTTTAAAAAAGTAGAAGGGGCATTATTCTTTCTGTCACTTAGGACAATGGCCTCAAGGTTTACCCATGTTGTTGCAAATGACAGGACCTCCTTTTTAAAGAATTAATAATACTCCAATTCCATATACAATTTCCAGGATAAGGGTGAGAGATGAATGGAAGATGTCAATCATGCATACCAAGCCACTGTCCTACGTATGAGTGATCCTGTGGAGCCCATGTGTACTATGACTGTGCTTAGTAACACAGGACTGTGCACTGGAAAGTCTGGGAATGAATTTTAGATTTTCTTACCATACACACACAAAAAAAACGGTATGTGAGACATGGAAATGCTTGAATATAGTAATCATTCATTGTGTTTATGTATCAAAATATCATGGTACATGCCCGAGACATACACAAATCTCTTTTAAAAACAATTCTAATTTAAAAAGAGCCAAGGGAGAAAGATGGATGTCAAAACAAAATGATAAAATGTCCAGTTACATGCTGTATCTGGCTTCAGGCAAGAAGACATTAACAGGATGTCCAACAGAGCAACATGGACTCAGTCAGGCAGCCTTCGGTGCACAGCGCAGGCTTACATGATCTCTGTCGACAGGGATGGGACTATTGGACCACTCATCCATGGAAACTCACAAACATCAGGTGTCATAGAAGCCAGAACGAGGTGCTAAGAGGGAGATAACTGACTCCCAATGCTCTCATAGAGTGAATCTCAGGGACCAACTCTGGTCACAGGACTCGACCTCCTAACAACAGCCAACTGATGCAGAGATGTTCCCCTGGCCAGAGCCAGGCAAGCCCTTCACTAATATTGGCTCACTGGAAGAATGTCACAGGTTGTAAAGCCTGGAAGCTGTGGCCAGCCCTGTGTCACAGCTTGGCAAATGCAAAACAGATGGAAAATATAAAGATGCCACACAGACTGAAACAGAGGCAAAGCTAGAGTTCCAACCTGCTCTAAGGCCCTAGCACCCTGCCTACTAAATTCTTGCTGTACCCAAGGTCTGTCTGAGGTTGGTCAAGACATCCATATAATTCCCCACATGGCACCCAACCCTTCCCTACAGACATCTGCCCAAGCTAGTCTGAGCAGAATTTTGTTGTTATAAAACTAGAATCCATAACTAATACATGAAATTATTTTCCAAGAATACACAAATGATCAGAAAAAATAATGGCAACTGTGTTTATATGATAATGTTGATACACAAAATAATTTTCACACTATAATTTTACCAGCTATAGTTTATAAATTGTGATTTACATGATTCAAATTAAAATGCAAAGACATGCTAAGGGTAAAGAGCATATATATTATTTCATATACCATAAGTCATAAAAATCTAAAGAAAGCAAAAAAATTAAAGTTAACATGTAAGACCCTGCAATAAAGCTTTTCTTAGAAGAAATATGCTTAAACTGATTCGTAGACCTTTTATAACAATTGGCCACATTTAATTAATAACTGAAACAAAGATGATTTTGAAAAAAGGAACAAAGCTCTACTAAGTCTTGAAGAAATAAATCAATCTGACCTGTTATTTCTTGGTAAATGATTTAGTCTATAATTTCTACCTCTATTATTTCAAATATACTATTAAGTATTTAACTGGCTTCATACTGTGAACTGTAAATCACAGCGATCTTTAACTTGGTTATAATTTTAAACAAAGTTCTAACAAGACACCACTAGAGCAGGTATAATTGTAGTCTGACTTCTGCTTGAAATGCAAAGCAAACTCTTTGACAGGAAAAAAAATCAAGCCATTGAAATATATTCATCTTATTTTTTTCACAGATAAATTGCCAAAAACAGACAAAAAGGATTAAGAGACACAGGGCTGATGGAACAGAACATATTTCAGACTCAGTTCCCTTCCTGCCCCAAAGCTCAGGGGTCCAAACGTACATATGCAGAGGGCATGTGGAGGTCAAAGGAAATCTTACGGAGTTAGTTCTCTACTATCATATGGATTCCAAGGATCAAAATCAGATTATCAGACTTGGCAGCAAGCACCTTCACCCACTGAGCCATCTTGCTTGTCCCTTATTGTATCACTGTTAAAATTTTCCTAAGCATTAGCTTCCTGGGTCTTCCAAGGCTTCTTGCCTCAGCATCTTAGAAGCATCTCCAGCTTCTTCTGTTTCTTTCCATCCTAGTTCACAGGGGCTGTGTTGCCAGTTCTGCCTACTAGTCACTGCTGTACATCCACCATCCTCTCCACATGGTGAGGACCTAACCATGCTAGCTACCTCCCTTGTGTCCTGAGATCCCTTGCTGGCCTCCCCAGGCCCATCCAGCTTTCTGAACCCTCACTTTATATGATTCTGTGGTTTTTTGACTCCAACACATTTCACCAGAAGTAAAGCAAACCAGAAGAGCAAAGGAATTCTGTAGTAGGATCACTATTATTACCATTATTATTCTAAAGATTTCCGTTTCAAAGGGCTGAAATAAAAGACTTTAAATAAAGCCCACATGGCCTTAGAAACTAAAATGAACTTAGACAGAAGAGGTCTAGTGTCGTGGGAAACCTGTTGAAAAATTTAGCATCTCTAAAAAAGAAAATGATGAAAAAACACTTCCAAAACTGGTGTTAATACAACAGAATACTCTGCTTCTGCCCTTATGCAAGAAAAAGTCAGCTCACTGTAGAGGCCCCTTAGGCCAAAGAAAATACCCTTTAACATCTCTAGTCACACACTGATGGTACCTTGGAGTAGCCTGGAGTTCCCAGAGCAAGCTCCAGACTCCCAGAGCCTTGCAGAAGACCAGCTTCACATTGATGGAGAGTTTTCTGACCCAGGAGCATCTCAAGGTTACTTATATTTACTTCAGTAGAATAAAAAAAAAAATAGGAAGAGGAGGAAATGGGGAGGACAGAGCAAAAGGGGAAGAAGAGGAAGAGATGCGAATTATCATTACACTGACTGATCCATCAAAGTCAAATACACTTTGATTTCCTTTTTTCAGCTGCTTCAAGGTAACTTTTACAACATTTGTCAAACTGCTTTCAGAATAAAAGTTATATTATGCCCCAATGGAGAAGTAAGATCAGAATGAATTACTGGAGTTCAAGCAAAAGTTGCTTTTTGTACTATTGCTATGTGAAATTGTAACAAAGGATGAACAATCGAGGTAAGGATCGAGCATTGTTTCCATGCCAGTGAACACATGTATCTGGTCCATGTGCCCAGCATGCTTTTCCAATGTGTGTAGACCTCAGCACAAGCAGGTATGTGACTACAATTAGACTGATAACGACCCAGCTCCCTCCCTGAAAGCTGGGTCTTCCTCCCCAGGTGGGGTGCAGAGTTAGAGTCAGTGTCACAGGTTGAATGCATAGCTAAAATATTTTACCCAGGTTTAAACACTGAGATTTCTGGTGGTGTTGTTAACACAAAATCCTCTTCTGCAATTTTTCAACAACTCAGAATAATATTCTTCTACTGGGGCCAGCTACCTCATGTAAATCCCTGTAAATGATGCTTTAGTATGCAATAGAAGATGCCTATTCAGCAAACCAAAACTACAAATAAAGTTACCTATAATCTTATAATTCAGAGATAGTTACTATTTTTGCTGTAGAACTCATTTCCAAAATCCATACATACTTTAGATAGATAGATGATAGATAGATAGATAGAGATAGATTAGATAATAGATGATCAATAAATAGAAATAAAACAAGTGTCACACACAGATGGCAGGTAAATCAATAGGTAGATTAGATAATAGATGGATGGATTGATGAATAGATAGTGTATATATAGACACATTTATTTATGTATACACCTATAGGAGTACGCATACATAGACACATAAAAGAAGTGTTTATAAGAAGTATTTGATCCAAATTCTTTATCTTCAGAGCCTTATATTCAGAGAACATGGTCACCTAAAAAAAAGTTTATAAGCAACATTTGTCATATACAGCCTTATTCTATTTTTATTATTTTATTTTATGTGTATGAATGCATTGTCTGCAGATATGTACATGCACATGTGTCATGCAATGCCCACAGGGGTCAGAAGAAGACAACAGCTTCCCCTGGAACCAGAGTTATGGATGGTTGTTAATCACTATGTGGGTGCTGGAAATCAAAACCCAGGTCCTCTGCAAGAGCAGTCAGTGCTCTTCACCATGGAGCCATCTCTCCAGTCCTCATATAAAGCTTTTGGAATTACTTCTATTTCTAGGAAAAATGGAGTCCAAGCATGTGACTATGTGTCCTTACTTCACTCAGTAAGGAGATATGGGATGAAAGTTGGAAAGGAGAAAAGCACTCTACCCCAAGGTTGCACAAACACAACCTCACTCTCCCAGCTCCCCTCATGGCTTACAGTCAGCACAAGGGACACACGAAAGGAACCACTGATATGATCTAGATTCATGAATAACTTCTGTCTCCTATTCATACACCACTTGATTAGCAGTACCAGCCTTAAGGAAAAGCATTACACAGGGAGAAAAAAGGAAGGAAGAATTGAAATCTTTCAAATACTCTTTAATATAAAATAATCTATAAAGGCTTCCCAAACTATTTTCTTACTTACCTGAAACCCATTTTACTGCCAAGATTTCAAGAATTAAGAATCATTGTTTTCTGGTTTGTGATATGGGAAAGCTTACTATTAACTCTCAGAAACAAAAGTCTCTGGTCAATGTTTAAACACCTTTCTGGGCTGGAGAGACAGCTAGATGCTTAATGGCATGCACTGCTCTTGCAGAGGACCTGAGTTCAGTTCCCAACGCCCACATTTGGTGGTTCACAATTGCCTGTAATTCCACCTCAAGCAGATCCTAAGCCCTCTTCTGGACTCCCCAGACACCCACATACACGTACATAATTTTTTAGAGTATAAATAAATAAATCTTTAAAACACACATTATAAATATCTCATAGAACTAAAACTTTAAAAAGTCAAGAATGTTTCCACACACAAAAATTATGGCATCTAAGCTAGTATTACCTAAATAAATCTTTATTCAGGACCAATATTTTCCTCCCCATCATAATAAATATATAAAATATAGTGCATCCATTTCTGTCATCACCATATGATGTTACTGCAGAGTAGTATCTTTATATTTTACCCATATGATTCCCACATCAAACTTCAAAAATTCGTTGAAACCACATATTGCATAAAAGGAAATATCAAATAGCTTCTGAATATATGAGTTCCTCCTAAGGGGAAGGATCTACAAATGACATGCTAAAATCATGTTACTAAAACACTAATATTGCATTATATGAGCCATGCAGGACTGAGCAAGCAGTCACTAACAATAAAGCCCAGGGTGCTTTCAGTGAAACAGACACTCCTCCATGTGTTTTGGACAAAGATTAGTTGAAGCACTATCTCCCTCACAGAGTCGTTTAAAATATCTTATTTATTTTTATTTTATGTATATGAGTGTATTGCCTGCATGTATGTAAGTGCACCCATGTTGTGCAATGCACAAAGAGGTCAAAAGTGGGTGTCAGATCCCCTGGAACTGGGGTTACAGACAGTTGTTAGCTGTCGTGAGGGTTCTGAGAACTGAACCTGGGTAGAAGAACAGGTCAGTTCTCTTGACCACCGAGCCATTTTTCTTGCACCCTCTCCCTCAGTTTTCTAGTTGATACTAGACCTTGATAGTCTTAATAACCCTCTGCACAGCTTTGACATACCTCTTCTGGTACAGAGTCTTTTCCTCTGTGCCCAGCCAAATGTATCATAGAATTGGGGAAGGAAAGGTCTAATGGACAATAGACCTTCGCATCTTTCATGCTGCTAAAATGAAATGGTCATTTGATAAATATCTGTAACATGGAAGCAACAATAAAATATAAATTCTTGAACTCAATAAATTAGTCCTCTATGGGAGTTATGAGTCTGAGGTTATGAAAATGTGAACAGAGTAGTTCTCCAAGGGTGTACAGAGTACCCAAAGGCTAAGAAGAGAGAAAGAAGAAGAAAAGATACTTGGCATAGAGACGCTGGAGCCAGCCTGCTCAGCAGTAGTTTACAGAGCATAAAGAATGATCTATGTTCTAGAAATCAGAAAAATAAAGAGGAAAATCACCTCCACAGTGATTTCATTATATACCCCATAGCACTGATTAAGAGTAGTAGCAAAATATACGTGTAATCATTTCCTAATGTAATCCCTTATTGCTAACTCTGAGGTGTCAAAGGAACAAATGATTATGAATTTTGATTACCTTAAGAGCTATAATTTATCTTGTATGGAGTATGTGGAAAATATTGTGCACAACACTTGATGAAATATCATGAAGAGGTGCAGTGCTTCCATTTCATCCGCAAAAGATCATATTTATAAATGCAATGCAGCCACCCACCTACAAATTCCTAAATCATCATACTTCATTTTAAGTCATTCACTCTTCACCTTCTGGTGTATGATTTGAAACTGCCAAATAAATCAGATAAAGATAATGCTCATTTGGATAACATTTAAAATCCATTTATTCCTTCTCAAGGAAGATTGAGAAAGCAACTGTCTATGACAGGGCGACGTTGTTGTAATTTAACAAGTAAGTTAATCACTATATAGGGCACAGTTTAATTTCGTTGTTAAATTATACAATTTAATTTCTTTATTATTTTCATGACTTTATTTTCTTTCTTGTTCCTCCAGTGAAAAATAAAATCTTTTTACTTCATCAAAAGAAAGGTTAAGTGTGGGGAAAACTATAAGAGTCCTTTCCTCACTACATTTTCAAAGCATTTATACCACTTTAAAAAAAAAACAGATTTTCTTACACATGATTAAAGAATTCACACAGTAGCAGAAAGTTTTACAAAGTAAACTACAGATTCATGAAATGTATTTTTCTTACAAGCTATTTTTCAGTAAAAATCCAGGTAAGTGAGTTACAGTAGTTAGTGCTAAAATAGTATACAGCATAGCTGAGAAATGATCTTCCTGTTTTTAAGAACACACTTTCCCCTGGATGAGTGTCAGAGAACAGGTCTTTCTCTTTAAAAGCATTTAAAGGTGTCAACAGTAGTTTTCTATGAAGAAGAGAAAACTTTGGCAAGATCAGGCTATCGACCACCACTGGAAGGCTTTGTAACAACAGGGCCAGCAATAATTTCAAGGGCTAGTTAATGCCCTTTGAAAATGTGCCCATTAAAGCCTATCTATAATTTTTGTGGGAAATTATTGCCACTCCTAAGTGGGGCTTTCTAATGGAATTGTTGATGAGCTGAATCACTATATATGGGCACAAACTACCACTTTAATGGAAATAGTCAATGCCACCACCAGAACAGAACCACTTAGTAGGGAAATTGGAAATTTAATTTCAATCAGATGAACAAAAAGTGAAGAAGAATGCTTGAAGTGGCGGCAGAAAAAACACCCGCGATTAAAAACATTTGGAACCTTTGCTTACCCTTCAAAGGCATTTGTTGCCATGGTTTTTAAAGACCTCTGAAAGCTTCAGCTGTGTCCACAAAAGCTGCCAAGAAATAAAGATTCTATACTGATTTTATTTGTCAGAGGCATTTTGTCTTAATTACCTCTGAGATAAAGATTACTTGGCCAAAGAGAAGGGAAAAAAGAACCACTGTCGTTTCACAAGTAGAAAGAGTATGGCTTTCTGGGTCTTTCTACAAATGCATATGTGTGCACGTGTACACTCATGTCTAATGTTTGCACTATCACATTAAAGAATTACAAACACTTAAAATCAGTAATATGGCCAGGCATGGTGGCACATGCTTATAATCCCAGCACTTGGGAGGTAGAAACAGGAAGATCAGGAGTGTGCGGTGGTCCTCAGCTATATAAACACCTGCCTACAACATAACACAATCAGTAATGAAGATTCTCATATAGAACAAGCTTTTCAGATCTTGACTTCCATGGTGTATCCTTCTTTTTCTCTGATGAGACCCAAGAGCCAAGCATCTAGCAAATTTAATATCTGAGAGTTAGGCATTTGTTTGAAGAAGGTTCATTTTGAAGATTGCACTTGATAGCTCCTCTGTGCACAGACTTGAGATTTGGTCTCAGTAGTCTGTTTCTTTACTGCACAGTATGGACACTGTCATAAGACAGAGAATTAAGTCTAAAGGGTGAAAGGATTACTCAAGCTCCAGGACAAGAAGGGTCCATGAACTCTCACAATATAAGTATTCCCACCCCCAAAATCAATCAAATTGATTCCTCCTTCAGCATCATAAAAATGCTCACATTTGGTTCATGTTCTTGATTTGTACAGTTTAATGTGTTGGTACCAGTATATTCTTTTTAAAATTATAACCTCCTGGAGAACATCATTTGGCCCTGTTAACTAATTCATAATGTTCCTCTTTAGAGGTCCTTCAAAGTACTTTTGCTAATAAATGTTTCTTATGAGGTTTTGGTAAGATCCAAGATCTTTAATACATTATTATGAAGATTGAAAGAAAGATGATGGAGTTTGTGCTTATGGTTTGGGTAAGTATCCCTCAGAGGTCCATGTATTGAAGACTTAAACCCCATCCTATGCACTATTGAGAAATGAGAGGGAGACACAGTGGGAAGTCTTCTATTCCTTGAGGGTATATCTTTGAAGGGGACATGGGATGCAAGTCTGTTCTTTCTATTTTGTGTTCTGCTCCTAAGTTGAATGGGCCTCCTCCACCATGAGTGCCCCACCATGATATGGTGCCTCTTCACAGGCCCAAAAGCAATGGGTCCTGCTGACCCTGGACTGAACTCTCCATAGCTGTGAGTCAAAACAAGCCCTTTCTCTCTCAAGTTGATGATCTAGTTGTTTATGAGTAATGACAAGCTGACTAACAGTTGCTTTTCCGTCACTAATAAGGTACGACCTTCACATCTGAGCCACTCTTTCATCAACTTTCTTAAAAATTAATTGAGGAAATTGATTCCAATCCCCACACCTGGACTGGAACAGAGCGTTGATTCTGTTCTCTGGCTGCGGAATAAATCTTCTCTGTATATCAAACTATCATCTCAAACTCAGCATGTCTAGAATTGAACTTCCTTTATCTCTGTTAATTGGCCTTACAATGTCCCCCCAGTTCATTCAGTTCCCTCTGTGCACCTTTTTAGTTTCTTCTAGAAAATGCATGTTTAATCATTGTAATATAATGTATACTACAAATATATAATATGGTAAAATATAATGTATATTCTTTCATTATGCTTTTCAATCCTTCTCCCATTTTCCAAACACCATACATCTTCAAACACCTAAGTGAATTGAATATCAGCCTGTTAGTCTTGATTCTTCCACCCTCTTCTTTCTCCAAGCATCTTCTTTCTTACAAGCATCTTCCAGTTTAAAGTTCAGGAGACAGCAGTTTATCACATCTATACCTTGTTGGGGAAAGTGGTGTTTTTTTGTATATTGCCTAATGCACCAAAGTGGTCCTGGCCTCCCATTTATTTACTCATTTGTTCTTCAAGTGACTCTTATATTACAAAGCCTTGATTTGGCCCTAACCTCTTGAGGAGCACACAGTCAGAATAGGTAAGAAAAAAAAATACATGCAAATGTATGCAATTCAATATCTTATGAAAGTGCCAGGTGAGAGAGAACTGTTGCATCTGAATCTGAGATTTTTATGACAGTCTTGCTTGACTAGCATAAGAAAAAATTTTTAAGTAAATCTTGAAAGTAATTCTCATAAAAAATACAATTAGTAAACAATCCAGAATGCATAGTGCCTGCCAGTGACCTCAAAACACCTAATTTTGGGGGGAGGGTTGTGGAACCTTTAGGAGGTATGGCCATGCTGGAGGAAGCACATCACTGGGGTGGCCTGCCTGTAATCCCAGTACATGGGAGGCAGAGAGAGGGAGTCCCCAGAGCAAGTTGGCTAAACAGACTATCCAAAACAGTGAGCTCCCAGTTCAGCAAGAGACCCTGCTTTGTATGCAGTATGGAGAGAGATCAGGGAAGACACCCAGTATCAACCTCTATGCACATGCACATGCGCATGCGCATGCACACACACACACGCATATACACAAGTATTCACCCATATTCATGCAAACATACATACACACATACATAAATACATACACACCAAATTCACAGAAAAATGCAAAAACATGGAAGCTGACTAAAAAAGATATGGGTGATATAAACAGAAGGACTGAGAGAAGGACTGAAGAAGGGACAGGCTGGTGTGTTGGAGGAAGGGGAGAAATCTATGTAGCTAGATTGTAGTGAATGGGGAAAAATCTGGCAGGAGTTAGATATATGTAGGATGAGTTAATGCATATAAAGTATTTTGTAAAGAGTTATTTTTCTTTGTGTCTATGACACATGTGCGTTCCCTGAAGTTGGAGTTACGGGCAGTTTTGAGTCACCTGATCTCGGTTTTGGGAACCAAATTCATATTCTTTGGAAGAGCAGCAAGCACTCTTGACCATTGAGCCATCTCTCCAGCCCCAATAAAGAATTTTAATCTAAGGATATTGAGAGTTTAAGGTTAAAATCATATGTTTGAATTAATTATCTAAAAGATCTCTCTTGCTGTCCCATGGGAACTAGACTGTAGGGGGCTATTTGTGGAAATGTGGAGAAGGTTTAGTATTTATAATGAATATATTATTGAGTTTTTGTGCATTTAATACAATAAATCTTAATCTTATTAAACCCCCCATTCACATCCCCGATATTCCCCCACCTGATTTCATGCATTCTATCATATATTTTAAGGCTTACTCAGTTAAACTTTTGTACCCAGATGTACCTCAGTGCAAGTTCATTCGTTGGAGTCTTGTCAGCCTATCTAGATTCATTCCCTTGAAGAAGATCAACTCTCCCTCACCCAGCAGTAATCATTTGCCAATAGTTCCTCAGCTAAGGTTGGGACCTGCTATTTTCTATGTGTTGACAAGATTTCAATCATCTCTAAAAAAAAAAAAAAAAAAAAAAAAACTTAGAGATAAAATAATCCCATGCAGATGTAAATTCCAATCTGCCCCAAACCCTTTTCCTAATCCTAACGCATATACATACATCAATCCAGGAGAGAGGAATCTAAAATGGAAATAAATCAAGTCTGAATGACCAAAGTTGAGTCTGCAAGCTTAAAGTAGCAGAACTCTACAAAATACATGGAGTCCGTTAATGTATTCTTTAGAACAAATGGCCTCCTCCATAGCTCTGCCAGGAGCTATCCAGGGTGCTGGATGGCCTCACCTGGAAGCATTCTAAACAAGCCCAAGAGATTCATGCTCTGTTATCGCTGTTGAACTAAAACTTAACCAGACATGACCTTGAAACCATGTCCTCCAGGTCCCAGTTACTCAACACCTGCCTTCACCATTTGTGTCTGATCCAATATTGAGCAATTTCTACATACCCTTGGCAAAACACGAAGTTCAGTGGAGGGTCAATGGGCTAGGGCCCCCTCTGCCAATAACCTTCTGGAATTGTAATGAAAGAAAAGCAGCAAGCACAGTAGAACTCTTTTCCCTTGCTCAAGGTAATCTGATTGCTGAAGCTATAACAAGACCAATCATGCAATTCAATGTGCAACGTCTGGCTAAAGACATAGCTCTATACATGCAATTATTAATACATTCATAGTATATCCATTTTCATCCCTCTGACTTAAACAGGATCCTTGACTTTTCTTTTAAAAACTACATTCAACTGGGGGCTATTACTCAATTCCTTAAGTAATCATGTTTGTACACTAAGTAGTGGATGAGAATGTGTGCGCTTTCAAGTCAAACACTTTACCTCTTCAACCAAAACACTTAGAGCATGAGAATAATCTGATGTATACTCATTTCTGGCTCTCTTCTTAAGTAACAAGGAAAACAAGCAGAGCTTCAGCATCTTCAGGACTTTCCACCCACGAGTCAGACCCTTCACTGTCCTTAAATGTGTTTGAAGGTCACTGTGATTTATAAAGAACCACAGGAGTTCAGGAAAACTTTTTAGTTCCAAGTTATCAAGACTCAGATGAGAAAACAGGACTAGAAACCTTTACCCTTGACTGACATACACTTGTACAGTTAGAAACAAATGAAATACATGAAAATGAAAAAGAAATCTATCATTTCTCCTTGATACAATCTCAGAATAAATACATAGCCCAAGACCAGCATTGTTTAAACTGACAGCAAATTAATGCTGTTGCTTTTTATTAGCAGAATTCCCATATTCTTTCCTTCTGTATTTCAGTCATATGTTCATCCATGTGACTGAACAAACCCTCGTTCTTTGCTCCCTCCACTTGACTCATTATTCAGACTTCATTTTAATCAGTCATTCTGTGAGAGCCTTACTCATCCTTCTGCAGAGCTGAGTGAAGTTTAGACTCCTGTGACATTCCTCATTCACCCCACCACCCTCACCGGCATAACTTTTGTCACACTGTAATTTTAAAACTGCTGCTTTATTTATTCATGTCTAATTCTACTTTATAAACTCGAAGAGAGTCAGGAGAGGTCTTCCATCATCGTATCTCCAGGGCTTTACACAGTGTTTTGCCTACATGTATTCGATAAATAAATGGCTAAATTAGTAATCTTGACCATTTTAAAGTACCCCTCTATCTCTAAAACTCATCCTTGTCTCTAGGTTTCTTCTAGAACTTTGAACACAATAGTCACCCTGTTTAAGGAATTTTATATATAACCATACCTTGATGCATAAGAAATTTCTAAAATCAGATAAAAAGTACATTCTTGTATGGTACAATTTTGGTGAAATTCTACTATTTAGCCTATAAGATAGAAATAAAGCATATTTTTTTTTGAGACAAGGTCTTATTACGCAGCCCTTTTTGGCCTAGAACTCATCACTACGTAGACCAACCTGGTTTCAAATTCACAGAGATCAACCTGCTTTTGCCTCCTGAGTCCTAGTATTAAAAGTTTGTGCCCTAACATGTGAGTAAAGACACACATTTCAATTATCAAAAAGTAACTAAATTTTTTAAAATATATTTGAACTTGAGATAATGTTGTACCAATAAAATATCTATTTATGTAAGCTTATCTTTCCTTCACTGATTTTTATAAGTATATCTTTCTTTTTTCTTTATTTTTTTAATTTGAAGCTTAATATATAAAGCTTGGTGGGATTTTATTTAGTAGGCTTCTAACACTATACAACTATAATGGAATCATTTAAAAACAATATTTTTATAGTTTTCATTCAGTCTCAAGAATTTTTAATTTACAAGCTGCAATATTTTCTTCATTTGCATCTATCTAATGTGTTCTTTATGTTTGTCCAGGTAATACTGTATCTATACAGATTTACTTTCTAATTGCAACAGAAGAACAAACTATCTCTGGTTTCCCACATAAATTCAAATTTCGTGGGATTATGAATTGTGACTTACATGTCTTTAAATTTGCCTAACAACATCTAGAAAAATACATACTAAGTTCTCTATGAAACATGAAAAAAACTTGCAATTTAAAATGTATCTATTTTTATTTTAGGCATATGAATGTTATGCCTGCACGTATGTAAGTGCACTCACGTCATGCAGTGCCTATGGAAGATAGAAAAGGGTGTCAGAATTCCTGGAACTGGAGTTACAGATGGTTGTAGGCCACCATCTGATTGCTGGGATTCAAAGCCAGGTCCTCTGCAAGAACAGACAGTGATCTTAACTACTGAGCCATCTCTCCAGTCCCCAAACTTGTACTTTTAAAACCACGTATTTTTAAGTCTCCTTTGATAAACAATGGCATTTAAATTATACAAACTCAAAAATTAAATCAGCGAATTGACATGTTATAGTGCACAGGCCAGTTCTTGTAAGTTACCTATTTTTAGAAAGTTATTTGGGCCCAGAGCCATTCCCACGTATTTGCATATTAGTCCACTGCTTATTTAGGCACTCCTGCTTATTTGCATATCAACTGCACTGCTAAGTTGAGTAGCCTCAACAGAGATGGTATGGCCTGCAAAGGCTAAAACAGCTACTGTTTGACCCTTTAAATTAAAACTATGGTAACTGCTGTCCCAAAACATATTTATGGATGAAAGAATTCAATCTCACTAAATGAGTTCTTCAATTGCATAGCTGAGCGTATTCACTGATTATATTTTTTTCCAGATACTTTTGCACAACCAGTGAACAGATGACATATTTCAACCACCAAAAGGAAATTTTAAAAATATTTGAATTTCGGATAGTTCCATAACAACAAAATACATACTTTTACGTGCAGATGTGGATGTGGTAATCATATATGTGGGCACTTGTGTGTGCGCTCACATGTAGTAGCATGTGTATGTGTGTGGAGGCCCCAAGTTGACCTCAAGTGTCTTCCTCAAACACTTTTGATTATTTTTGGTTGAGTCTGGGTCTCTCATTGAAACCGAGGTTCCCAATTCCATCTAATCTAGCTAGTCACCCTGCCAAAGGAATGCCCGTGTCTGCATCACGAATGTTGAAACTGTAGGTGGCCATGACACCTGCCTGGCTCTCTAACATGGGGATTCTAATTCTGAGCCTCACGCTTCTGTGACAAACACTTTCTCTACTAAGCTGTCTTCCCAAACCCTAATTACTGATTTTTACAAGATTACATCTTCCCCTTCTCATAAGTGTGTTACTGGTGAAAATAATGATGATTTTGATTTTTATGAACTCAAAGAGTAAAACTACAAATTAAAATACTTGACAAAAGACCTGTTAAGACATCAGGTAATAAAATTAACAGTCTGTGTGTGATACACTCAAATACACAGATCCACACTAAGATTTTTCTATAGAGAATATCATTAATTTTTATAAAAACACAGACAAGAAATGTTCAAGTCTCACAGTAGAATTCTAAAAGAATTGAAAGCAATAAGTGTTAGAGAAAATGCTTTTAAAATGGACCACATTGACCTCACAGGCTCCTCTATTAAGATATAAACAGCTTTTTTAAAAAAGTCCTCCCCACACTGGAAGGAAAGATAAACAGTATGTACCATCCCCCATATCAGAGCAGTGAAGAGCCACCAGAGCAAGTTGCTGAGAATCACTTCTTCAGTCAGTGTCTATTAATCTAGCAGGTTCTGGTTTTCAACAAGTTCCTCAAGCCTAGATTTCTGTAGAAAGAATCACACAAAAACTTCCACAGAAGTATTCTTTGTATTTATATATTAAGCTCCACTTAAGCAGTAAAGGTAAAGGAGTATCAAGCCTAAAGTAAATTCAGTAAGCCAAGAGTGCTGTCAGACCCTTTTCCTTTCAAAAGATCTGTGGTATAGATAACTGATATTTTCCAAAGATATTCTATGTAATGCAATAATAATACTGTTCCTGAAGTACAAATAAAACTTAGGTGGTAGTATATTAAAAATGCACTTGGTAAGCTACACACAAAAAGAGATTGAGGTAGGCAGGAGAATCAAATGTTATAGCTGATACCTAATAAGTATTTGGTACCGATGATACATCCCTGTTACAAGTCACCAGACACTGAGTCTGCTTATGCTAGCAAAAGGTCAACCTATCCATTGAGATGAGAAAGAGAACTAAGATGGGAAAAGAACAAACTGTATCAGAATCAGTCTGGAGCAAAGATCAGAACAGAATATTTACCTGGCCAAGGCCAAGATAGAGGGATAATTATGCACAGACAATATCACACCATATCATATAAGATTAGTTGCCTGCAGAACAGATTGATCACCCGCCATCCCTGACTCTGGACAGAGACATTTCTGTGCACCCCAGAGAACTAGTTACTGCAATACTTCTTTTGAAGTGCTCAAGGCTGTCTGATTCTTGCCAGGAGGAAGCAAATACTCAGCCATGGCAGGTCACTCCTCCTGAGAGACTGTCTCTTCTCATAGTTTTTCCAATGATAATAAAGAACCTACTGAGTAGTAATGTTTGGTACAAATAGCTGACCATGTCCTCCTTCCTCACTCTCTTCTGCTTTGAGGGTCATAAATAGAAAAAGGTTTTGACAACACACTATTACCTTGAATACTTCTCTTGAAGAAAGCCTTGCAGCCCTCACAGGACCATACCCCATAATGGTAGCCCGATGCATAGTCATTGCACACTGCACAGTAGCGAGTCTCCTTGGCTGATTCCATGGCCATGCTTCCCTTCTCACTATTGCTGGACAGTCTTTCTCGGCCATTCTGGCGTCGATTGTCTGAGTTCGACCTAGGGGGAAGATATGAGGAGGTAACGTGAGTCCATTAGCATTGGAGGAGCAAGCCATGCACCCTCTGAAGATGAAGAGTCTTAGGAGATAGCAGACATACTTTATTCTGACATTTGGAAATAATGAATCATAATGTAAGCTAATCTTTCATTATCTCTTCCTGACTCCTGCAGCAAAAGGTGTTTGTTATATTAACCTTGAAGAAAAATTGTTTATCGAAAACTTGTTTAGGAAATGGACTGCCTACCCCAGAATAAAGCAACAAGACGAAGCTGTTTAGGGTTCTAACACACTTTTTCATTTTCTCAGAGTCATAATTAATTCCAAACCAAGAGAGATCAATGCTCATTGCAATTCTAGACCACACGAAGGGTGTTTAGGAAACAGACACAAAGCCTAAAACAGCTGGCGTATTTGGAACTCAGATGAACTGATTAACTGTGGAGAGTACATGTAGAAACAACAATTCAAATTCCTCTGTTATTGTTACCAAGTAACCCTGGGTGTCAGTTTTTACAACTTGACACTATAATTTGAGGGTATAATTCTTCAATATTCAACAGTCTTCTTTAAAACATATGAAGAGCTGAGGAACACAGATGGTTACCCCAGTCTTTAAAACTTTCATGAAAGAAGCATACCCAAAGAACAAAACTGAAAATGCACAGTAAAAGGAACCAAGAAAATGGGGGAGTAAAAAGCTTTAAGAATACTTTATGAATAGAGTTCTCAACAAGTCGAATGGGACCGAGAAATCAATAAAATAAGAACTGCTAAAATAAGTTTGAACTTGAACAAGAAGAGGCTTCGCAAAGGAACCCAAGGCAAGGGTAGATATGTGTACTTTTACCAAAACAGTGATAAGAAGAGGAGATGGAGTGTGGAGGTGAGGACAAAGGAAGGCTATTCTTTCAAGAACTTGGATGAAGATGGAGATAGAGAAAGACAGGATGGTAGCTAAAGAATATACAAACACCTGCAAAAGGGTGGTTAAATGAGAGAGATTGGTGAAGGCCTTGTGCAGAATGAAGGGATGGTCCAACAGAGAAGGAATATATGAAGATGATGTAAGAAGGCAAAAGAATAAAGTCAAAAAGGAAACTGGATCAGTTGAGATTAGAGACATAGTTTCAAGAGCTGCCTCAACGAAAATACCCAGAGGAAGACTGAAAGAAAGGCAGTAAGAAAGAAATGAGGCTAAGTTCACATTTCACATCTAATCCTGGGAAAAGCAGATATTACACTGACCCAAGACATTCAAGGCAGGTTGAAACAAAGATGGTATAGGAAGATGGGTATGGCGGCACCCTTATTTAATCCTAGTTCTTGGGCCTTGGGAGGCAGAATCAGGGAGATCTCTGTGAGATCGAGGTCATCCTGGTCTGCAGAATAAGTTCCAGGCCAGCTAGAGCTACATAGGGAAGCCCTGTCTCAAAAACAAAACAAAAAATTGGTGTAAGAGAATTGGACACACATGGCCAAATCCCAGCACAGGGCCTGGTGTGAAGTTTTCATTTAATAATATATTAAAGTGAATGGAGAGAATATTCACAGGTGGTTAGAAAAAACAGACTGACAGATATTGGAAGGGATAGGTAGAATGTTCCTATGAAACTTTCAACCTAAGACAAGGTAAAGGAAGTTGAGGACAGAGCTCCTAGGACCTCTTGGGTCATCCTTTCCTCCATCCAAACCGCCAAGCCACACAGATTCCCACTGGGTCTCTTCTCACAGCCCTAGTTTTGCTTTCAGCTCAGATTTTATCATCCTTCCCTGCCCTTCTCACTCATTAATATTACACACAATACTGTAATGATTCACAAACCACATTGGCCATAAAACTCACAAAATATCAGCTCCTTAGGTTGAGTGCATCTGAGTTGGCCAACTTTTTCCATTCTAAATAACTTAGCTATGAGACTGGCAGCCTCAAATAGGATTGCTTTATTTTTTAATGATCCTTAGAGAGCACTGGCTTGCAGTTTCTAATTTTTGTTCATATTCTGTTACCCATCTCTTTCCATTTCATCATCATGCTCTTGAGCTCCCCCGTCCACCTCAGATCTGTTCACTGTTTGTTTACTAATGTCTTATTCATGATTCAAACCAATAGGAAGCAGCTGTGAATATTTAACTGTAGCAGCTCAGGGCCTTTGATGATGGCATTGAGTGGTTAGCAAGTATTAAATGAACAAATTTAGTATCTATTTTTAAAGATTTATTTTTATTTTTAAAGGTGTGTGTGTGCACGTGCAGGCACGTACGTGCGTGTGCATGAGTGCAGGTGCCCACAGAGGCCAGACGCATGAGATCCCTCTGGTGCTGGCATTATAAACAGTTCTGACCCACCTGATACGGGTGCTGAGAACTCCAGTTCTCTGAAAATCAGTATGTGTTCTTACCTGCCAAGTCATCTCTACAGCCCTCAATTTAATGCCATAAATAACTTGCTAACTGTTGCAGCCCTAAGTCAGGGCATAGCACATAGCAGACTCACAATACAAGTTTGTTGATTGAACAAATGCATAGATACTATTTATGTACAACAGGTTTCAGTGGGTAAATATCCTCCCAACCATCCCTACACAGAAAAATACAACTAACCCTGAACAGCAAGTGTTTGGAATGCACGAGTTCATTTATAGGTAGATGGGGGGGGGGCAACAATTCGGAGAAATTCTCACATGAAATCTATAACCCAGAAATGGAGGGTGAGGAAAAGTATTAAGTACATCATGAATTATAAAATATATGTGCATAATAGTTAATTCATCATTAACTACCTTGGTGGAGTTACAGTTTGAGGCAATAACTGAGGCCAGGTGTGACTATTACAGATACAGTCCCTCCCTATCTTAGGGATCCTGGTGCAATTACAAACACAACTGCCAGGAAAATGAGAGTGGGGGAAAGAGACCTCATCAAGCACAATCAGGACTTGGTCCAACAATATCCTTCCACAAACCAAGGTTCCCACACTCCTGCAGGAAGAGATCCCAGACAGTATTTCAAACCCCCCTGAGGCAGTACAATGGAAGATGCTGACACCCAGGGTTCAGGACAACAGGGAATTCCAGTGAGACAATATATATATTGGGCTACAGACCATGATTCTGTGGGGGTTCTTCTTACTAGTCAAAGACAGCCTAGAGCAGACATCAAAGAAGAGGATGCAAAGGTCAAGATGAGACCCAAGGGCAGCAGTGCCCACCTCAACATGGTACCACTCAGTCACCTGGAAAACCCCAAAACACAAGAGGGCAAGTAAAGAAAAGCAGTCCATCTACCAACTGAGAATTTGTCCAGTCAAAGGATGCATGGGGCAAGGGTGGGCATACATACATTCACAACCTCCACCAACATCTGGTCCCCCAGCAGGAAAGAATGTGATGACATTCCAATTCCAGCAATAAGCAATACACAAAAATCTGCAGCTGAAGACTTTAAGGGCTTGCTTTGAGCCCGCTGACCAGATAACAGCCATCTGTACTGTCTATGCAGCAGAGTCTTCATTGTTTTCATCTAGATAAACTCTCGGGAAAATAACAAACATGGGTTTTTATTTATTTTGATGTTATGTGAGTGAGTTCTTTGCCTACATGTCTGTAAATACACCCATGCCATGCAATGCCTATGGAGGCCAGAAGAGGATGTTGGCTCTCTTAGAACTGGAGTTAAGGATAGTTTGCTAGCTGCCATGATCCTCTGAAAGTGCAATCAGTGCTCTTAACCACTGAGTCATCTCTTCAGTTCCACCAAGCGTATTTGTTTTTAAAGCCTACTCTTTCTCAATAGACTTTTACATATTTCTACATTGTTCATATCTGGCCAAGCTGAGATTTTCAGGAGCTTAATTTTTATGTAACCAAAGTTTAAAATGTGATTTATTTTTCAAAACAAAGTTAACATCCTGCAGCCAGTTATTAATCTTAATTTTTAGGGAAGGGACAGCAAGAAAGACAGGAGAGACAGGAGTGGGAAAGGGGTCTGTCTCCGTGGTGGTTGGAATGACAGTGTTCCCCGCTGGCAGTGCTGTTTTGGGTTCTTAGAAGGAGTGGCCATGCTGGAGGAAGCACGTCACTGGGGCGTGGCCTTAGAGAGTTCTTAAGCATTGTTGGATCTCCAGTCACCCTCTGCTTCCTGTGCCTGCTTGAAGATGTGAGCCTCTGCTTTCTGTTCCTTCTCTGGCCACCTCCTGCCACCAAGCCTCCCCACCATGATGGACTCGAACTGCCCTGGAATCATTAAGTTCAAATAAACTCTTCCTTTTATAAGTTCCCTTGTGCGTAGTGTCTTATCACAGGAACAGAAAAGTAACTAAGACAACCCCCGAGTCCCACATGGCTCAAGGATCAACCCTATCTCATTTTGGGGGTGGCAAAGTTTACTATTCTCGGCATTCCAAGTGCTCCAGGAGTGTCTGGTGTATTCACATTGATGTACAGTCAATCTTTAGACGTTCTTCATCTTAAAACATTGAACCATGTACTTTAAACAATGACTCTTGATTTCCCTGGTGTTCATAAGCATCACTCTACTCTGTTTTTCAATGGCTCTCACTAGGGTCCACATATAAACAGAAGCATACAACAGCATAGTTCATTTAGCATAATGTCCTTTAGGTCCATCCATGTAGTATCATGTGTCAAGAATTTTTCCTTTTTTTTTTTTCCTTGTTTTTATTTTTGATGTTGTTTACTTTCTGAGACAGGTTCTTGCTCTGTACCCAAGTAAGGCCTCAAACTCACTATATAGCCTAGGTTGGTCTCAAACTCGCTATGTAGCCTAGGCTGACCTCAAACTCCATGATCCTCCTTCCTTAGCTTACTGACATTACAGGTGAGCAATACCATACTTGGCCAGAATTTCCTTCCTATCAAGACTGAACATTATCCCATTATATATATTTACCATATTTTGCTTAACTGTTCATTCACTGATAGACATCTGGATGATTTCTACCTTAGGGTTATTGTGAGAAATATTGTCATGAACGTGGGTATACAAAAATTTCTTCAAGGCCACTTTTGTAATTCTCTTAGATGCTCATAAGTAGACTTGCTAGATTATGTGATAATTCTGATTTGTAGGGGTGTGTGTGTGTGTGCACTTTAGTGTGCCAGTGTGTGTGTGCAAGTACATCTGAAGGCCCAAGGTCAGCTTCAGGTGGTATTTCTCAGGAGCCATCCACCTTGCTTTTTGAGATCGGGTCTCTCAATGGGACCTGGGGTTCTTACATTAGACTAAGTTAACTGGCCTGAAAGCCCCAGGTACCCACCTGTCTCCCCAACCCCAGCATTGGAATTACAAATGCATATCACCATGCTCAACTTTTATTTGAGAGTTTGGATTGGACTCAGGTCCTCATGCTTATGAAACAAGCACTTTACCTCTTCCCCCCAAGTACTGGGATTAAATGCCTGAGCTACCACTTCCTGGGCCTCTCTAATTATATAGTTCAAAAATTTGTCATGTGTTTTGTTTCCATAATGGCTGAACCATCTTACATTTTCACCAAGCACAAAAGTTGTTGTTTTCTCCCATTTGGTTTTGTCTTGTTAGGTTTGGTGGCAGTGGTGGTGATGATGATGGTGGTGGTGGTGGTGGTGATGGTGGTGATGGTGGTGGTGGTGATGATGGTGGTGATGATGGTGGTGATGATGATGGTGGTGGTGATGATGGTGGTGATGATGGGGGTGATGATGGTGGTGGTGGTGGTGGTGATGATGGTGGTGATGGTGGTGATGATGGTGGTGATGATGGTGGTGGTGGTGGTGGTGATGATGGTGGTGATGGTGGTGATGATGGTGGTGATGATGGTGGTGGTGGTGGTGGTGGTGATGGTGGTGGTGATGATGGTGGTGATGATGGTGGTGGTGATGGTGGTGGTGGTGGTGGTGGTGGTGGTGATGATGGTGGTGATGGTGGTGGTGGTGGTGGTGGTGGTGGTGATGATGGTGGTGGTGATGATGGTGGTGATGATGGTGGTGATGATGATGGTGGTGATGATGGTGGTGGTGGTGGTGGTGGTGGTGGTGATGATGGTGGTGGTGATGATGGTGGTGATGATGGTGATGGTGATGATGGTGGTGGTGATGATGGTGGTGGTGGTGATGGTGGTGGTGGTGATGATGGTGATGATGGTGGTGATGATGGTGGTGGTGATGATGGTGGTGATGATGTGGTGGTGATGGTGGTGGTGGTGGTGATGATGATGGTGGTGATGATGGGGGTGATGATGGTGGTGGTGGTGGTGGTGATGATGGTGGTGGTGGTGGTGGTGGTGGTGATGATGGTGGTGATGGTGGTGATGATGGTGGTGCTGGTGGTGGTGATGATGGTGGTGATGATGGTGGTGATGATGATGGTGGTGGTGATGATGGTGGTGATGATGTGGTGGTGATGGTGGTGGTGGTGGTGGTGGTGGTGGTGATGATGGTGGTGCTGGTGGTGGTGATGATGGTGGTGGTGGTGGTGATGATGGTGGTGATGGTGGTGGTGGTGATGATGGTGGTGGTGATGATGGTGGTGGTGATGATGGTGGTGGTGGTGATGGTGGTGGTGATGATGGTGGTGGTGGTGGTGGTGATGATGGTGGTGGTGGTGGTGGTGGTGGTGATGATGGTGGTGGTGGTGGTGGTGATGATGGTGGTGGTGGTGATGGTGGTGGTGATGATGGTGGTGGTGGTGATGATGGTGGTGGTGGTGATGGTGGTGGTGTGGTGGTGGTGGTGATGGTGATGATGATGGTGGTGGTGGTGGCGGTGATGGTGGCGGTGGTGATGGTGGCGGTGGTGATGGTGATGATGATGGTGGTGATGACGGTGGTGGTGGTGGTGGTGGTGTTCTTGTTGTTATTAATGTTGGTCACAGTCATCCTAAAGGCTATGAGGAGGACACTACAGTGTTTTTAAGGTTTCATTTTGCATTAATTCATCTCCTGAAGCCACTCCTAATGCTCACAACCTTGAAACAGTTTATTCTTATTATGAAACACCAGAGAGGTTTAATCTAGACTGGAACTCCCTATGTAGACCAGGCTGTCCTTCAATTCATAGAGATCCACCTGCCTCTTCCCCCCAAGTACTGGGATTAAATGCCTGTGCTGCCATACCCAGCTGTAATGTGTTTATCATCTATCTTGACCTATGAAATACAGACTTTATTTCTCCTTGGTACCTTGAAAAGAGCCTAACACAGAAATGTATTGAATGAGAAATTGCATGAATGAGTCTTGGATACAGTAGGCCCACATTTGGTGGGTTTGTTTAATTATGCACATTATACCATAGCCATTATTTTCATCATGACTGGGACTATGACTACATTACTGGCCATAGTCCCACAGCTTACACTTAGTGTCTGACACACAGTTAAGTGACTAATCATGATCTGATACCAGAATGAATATAGGGTCATGGTGAATCACATCCTAGGCCTCTCAAATAACATACCCAATATACTCCCACATCACAAACTTGTCCTTCACACTACACTATAGCTAGAATAACAGGAAACAGATACTGGCTTAGAACTCTTCCCATGCTTTCATCATCTACCACAAGACTTCTTAATCTCTTTGGATAGTGGAGTCCAGGAAACTATTCTTATTTACAAGTATGGGTTTCTTTTATATCCTCGGGTATTCACAGGTCTCCTGAACTCCATGGATATTCTCCCCCAAAGCCTTCATACTAAAATCCAACCGCCCATGAGGGAAATGCAGGCTCTTTAGTATCAGCCCATTACAACCTGGCTCTTATGTGCATCTCCAGCCCTACCCACACTATAGTGGTAAGTTTTATATGGAGCCATTCCTGGACCATGTGAGTATATCTTGGCCTTTGCCCACATTGCTATCTTGGTCAAAAGACAAAAACTCCTGAAGGAAAACTTCTCCTACAAGGGTAGCAGTCATTGATTTTTCTCAACAGAATTATCCGGTTTGGGTGGAATATCTCATATATGACTATTCTGGAGTGTTTGTAATCATCATACAGCTGTATATTCACAGTGAGTCTCTAGGAAGGACACATCACTGCAGTCATTATTGCTTCCACTTTCCACACACTACTGACAAATAAGAGGCGTTCAATAGATTGTGAAATGAGTCTGTGTTCTACATTGTGCGCCTGGCCTTCCCAAATGAGCTAAAAGCTTTCCAAGAACATAGATACTATATTCTAAGCATTTCTATGCCTGCCTTTCTTTAAACAGAAAGTAACCAAAAATACTTCCTGAATGTATTAATCAATAAACTTTAGAAAAACTTGCAGGAAGCATACCTGAGTAAGTTATTGTAACAGAAGGACATATGAAGGCAATAAGAAACCAAGTATTGGTGCTTGTTTTCCACCAACATACAAATCAGTCTGAATACAGTCTTGTGTGTTCCTCTATAACATAAATATCCATGTGAATGGAAACAAGTCAGAGGTGCCTTCTGCCTGTGGACAGAATAGACCTTGGGTGCATTTCTAATACGTGTGCAATTTTGTATTTAGATTTTGACTTTTTTTTTTAAACAGTTTCATACCATAGCTGTAGGCTAGCTGAAAACTTACTATGTATCCCAGGCTGGCCTCAAACTCATGACAGTCTTGAGTGCTGAGATTACAGGCATATGTCAACATGCCTGGCTGAGTTTGGTTTTTTAAGAAATTAATATTCTTTATGAAAATGGGTTCTATATAAACTAGTAGCATCTAGAAAGGAAAAGTCCTGAGCCTCATTTTTAGAAAAATTCAAACAAGCCCTGAGTCTTGTCTAGGCAACTCCCCAAAGTATGGGTAGGCAAGTTATGTATTATTTTATGCATGATAAAATGGGCTCTTTCAATTCTTTTGAAAATTATCCTAGCTTGTTTACATAATTTATCTGAAATATTAATATTTAGCTATTTTTTTGCCTTATATTAATCAGTTAATGAGTTTCATTTATGTTTTTTACTTATTGTATCTTCTGGCTATTAAGCCAAGACAGAAAACACTTTTTCCTAAAAGGTACAGATGACAAAAACAGTACACACACACACACACACACACACACACACACACACACAAAGACAAAGCCTGGTAATCAAAGCAACCCAAGGCAGTGCCATGAAAATCCCCAGGGAAAAGTTGTAGCTGCAATTCCAGCTTCCGCCCAAGGTCTAGCCCACTCTCCTGCTTCTGGAAACCCCAACTGACTCATTGTGTAATGGATCACTAAGCAAGCAAATTTTCACACTACATAGATGGCTATGATATCCACTCCTGTAATTCTCCTAAATCACAAGGATGGCAATAGCATGCTAACTGCAGGTGCTCTGAAGCAAGGTAACCCAGACACAGAGATGAGGTAATGTGTCCGTCCCATAGTCAGGGAACTGTGGAGTCAAGGACCTAGGCAGTATCAACCTAGAGGCCCAGGTTCTCCATAAAACACTATTCTTAGGATTTCCACCCAAAGGCATGACAAGCCAAGGACAAAGATTTCACATCTGGGAACAAGGTCATTGTCTAGGATTTCATCCCTAGACTCAGAAATCCAATCAGTAATTGCCTGTAATGGTTTGTTGAAAGGCAGTTAAGACATTTTGAGGGGGAAGTATTCATTTCCATGATAAGGGCTGAGAATTTTGTTGAGTTTCATGAAAATGGAACTCGTGGAACTAACATGGCTTGATAAATCTTCAATCTTTCAGAAATGTGATTTCAGAATATGTCTTTCTGTTCTATTTTGGTTCTGTGTGGGCTTTTTTGAGACCGAGTTTTTATGTGTAACCCTGACTGGCCTGGTTCTTACTGTGTAGCCCAGGCTGGCCTTGAATTCATGTCAATTCACCTACCTCAGCCTCCCACATACTAGAACGACAAGCATGCACCAACCAGCTAGAAAAATATCTATTTTAACTCACAGGCAAATAGAAAATGATGTATCATTAATGGTCATGTGCAAGAGTTCTAAAATCCTTTATGCACAAAGAACATTAGCATTGTCCATTCAAAAGTAAGGCTCTTTATAAAATGTCAAGAGGTTTTCCCACTCACTTAAGAAAAATGTCTTCACCCCAAAATACAAGCAAGTGTTGATTTTCCACACTAATGGGAAACAAGAATAGTCTAATCTCAAGTCCCTGAAAAACCCCATTTACTCAATATCTTTTTATCTTTTATCACTTGCTAATGTGTAACCAAATGACCCAATTTGAGTTTCATCACCTGTCCTTTCTCAACTCACACCAATCTGTTACAAGTGCTAATGAATGATGAGGTCCAGAAGCCCAGAGAGGTAAGAAGCAAGTGTGGGAGACACAGAAGAGGTAAGAGAGAGCTGCAGTTTCACCCCACACCTTCTTTTTCAAAAAGTCTGATTTCCAGTCTAATTTTCACAGATAATGTGACATGTATTAGAACAATAATAAACTTATGTGCTGAATTATTAAGAAATTCACCTATTTAACACTGAGGAAAAAGCTCTGTATGACCAGTCAGGGAGTATACAAGAAAGAAGGACAGAAATAAAAGGAGAAAGAGAAAGAGGGAGGTCAGGGGAGACATAAGAGAGAGGGCGGCTAGCCTCTTCCTTGGAAAGCAGATTACACAAGCAAGATGCGAGCCCTTGAATCACACACACACACACACACACACACACACACACACAGGCAAGAGCTCTAGATACTCTGGTACTTAAACATAAGACCAAAAACAGCCCCTCTCTTAAACTCTGGCTTTTTGCCTGCCATCCCAGAGAGGACCAATATGTCATTGCATTAAAAGTTCACACAATCATGTCCAGAACTCCAGGCGGAAATATTTGCTTACAGAAATTACTTGGAAAGCTGATGCCATTAAAGACTGCATGGCTGCAAATATCATAAACTTCACATAGAGTAAAGAATCCAAGGTACTGCGTGACAAGGTTCTAAACCAAGTCAGAATTGTCACATTGTAGATGAAAGCTGCCCAATAACAGATGTGTGGTATCAGAAAATCTCCCCAAGCTTTCACCTATAAAATGAGAAGTTACAACTGTGCTTCCTAAATTTTTCCTGGCACTACCTTTACGTGACCAAGACTCTTTCTCTAGCTCTTTCTCCTGAAATCAGCTAGAATCTATTCAATGGGACCCATGAGAGCACACAGCATTTCTCAGAATTCTTTCCTAATAGTAACAAAGTATATAAAGGCAAGATGCAGAGACAGGGAAGCACCAGAGATAAGCCTTTTCATCACTCTACACAGTGATGACACTGCCATGCATCCCAGGATAGGTAACAGTCAGGAAGAACTGTGAGGTTTCCAACCCTTTCTCACATGTGTGTCACTTTTCTAATGGGAGTTAAGAGCAAACAGAAAACAAGAGGAAACTAGAGAAAATGATGAAATGGAGAAGAAAACAGGAAAACGCTTCTGTCGGTTTGTCATTCTTAGATTGCTTTGCTCTACCAGTAATGAGTGAGTTGAGAATCTGAATGAAAATGACTGATATCAAATTCACAATAAACAGAACTCATAAACCACCACATTGCCTAGGCTAGCAAGAATGACTGCAAAATTTTCTGATGTAAACAAACGATTCTGAAAGAAACAAAGAAAGATAGATCAGGTACAGTCCAAAATGAACAGAGGCTTTATTTGTACAGAACATCATCACAGACCAGAAATTGTGTAGATACTTGTAACTCTCTTAGATACGAAGTCAAGACAAATCTTCAGGTTACTGTTCTTTGAGTCTCCTATCATCTATCAAAAGCAGCTCAAAGGGCAAATTTTTTTTGGTTGTTGGTACAAAGAAAAACAGTCTTGCTGATCTCTCAGAAGACAAATGGAGCACTCCAACATAGTGAATAGAGACATGTGAAGATGGAGAAACATGTCTCTTGGAGAAACAGGAATAAGCACACACCGCATGAACTTCGTCGTGAGAAAAGATCATGTTGGCATGTATGGTGTGCCCAGGGCAGGGCAATGGTTCTATAACTTGTCTGGGGAGGTCAGACATGCTATTATGATCTCTTTGACTTAGGATAACATATATAACAGGCTTTCTAGAACAGCTTGACTTTGTTCCAGGCCCACGTCCCCAATGCCTTTTTTGTCCCTCAAATACATGCCTTGGTGCATGCTGGTTTTTGTCAAGAACATCCTTTTCCAGCTCTTGTGAGCCCAGAGGAATCCTCAGCATATTCATACCCAATGGCATTCCACTGCAGCTCCACTCCACAGCCATTCTGACTGCATTGTGAGTCACAGTTCCATAGGTTTCAAACCACTGGACTATGGGATCCTATACAGGAGATAGGCAACAAATCTGCTGAAGTTATTTCAATTGCATTCTATTAGTTAGAACGCATGAAACTAGTTCTGTGATGTTCCTTCAGATTCACATTATTTTGAGAGGTTAAATACTCAGTCTGTCCTGACCAGTGCCCAATGGCCTTCCCAAATTTCCCACAGGCAAGAATATATTCCCACAATATAACAGAGTTTAGGGTTTCTATATATCTCTCCCAGTCTATCAGGACTTTATAAGCCACTCATTAAGAGTCTTTAGAACAAGTTAACAAACATAACTATGATCCTGTTGAAAACAAGAACAATAATAGCATATTCTCAGTCTAGAGAGACAACAATGAATAATATTTCTGAAAAGACATTAAAAGGCACTGGAGGGCACTGAGAGACAACTTGCTTCCAAGTCTAACAACCTGAGTTAAGTCCCCAGTACCTACGGGATAGGATGAGAGAACAGAATCCTGGAAGATATCCTCTGACTTCTGTTTACATGCCATCACAAACATGTACAACCATACACACAAATAAATGTAAATATTCTATTTACTAGCACTAGAGCTAGGAATGTATCTCAGTGGTTGAATACTTATCTAGTATGCATAAGGTTCTGGGTTCAATCCCCAATACTACCAAAAGCAACAAATAAATAGCAAAAAGTCAATGTTTAATGTTGATCTTTAAAACCTATTTTGAATTTCACATCTATTAGCCAGCTAATAAGTGAATCACTCTGACAGGGTCATGATGCTTCCCAATCCTTGCTCCCTCTCTTCTATGCTACTTCAACCCAACAGCAAATCGTATCAGCTTCATTCTCCAAATACAGTTCAATTTATTCTTTTTAAAATATTTTATATGTAGTAATGTATTGCCTGCATGTACACAAGCGCACCCATGTTGTGCAGTGCCTGTGGAGGTCAGAAGACTTTGTTGGATTCTCTGGAACTGGAGTTACAGGCAGCTGAATGTAGGTTCTGGGAATCGAACCCAAGTCCTCTGCAAGAGTATTCAGTGCTCTTGACTTCTGAGCCATTTCTCCAGACCCTCAACTTAAATTCTTGATACTCAAAGAAACAGTATTAATTTTTTCAGTGTAATGGTTTTGTATGTTTAAAAGTAACCCTCACTTTTCAGAAGTATATGTAGAGATATCCAGTAATAAAAAAATTGTTGAAGATAAAGGATCACTATACTCAGCAATTTCAGTAAAGGCTTTGAAAATGAAAAGCCACTCTCCTCTTCAAACCCCTCTGGTGGGTCTCCAGCTCAATTTGAGTAAGAGTCAGGGTCCTGGTAGGTAAGACCTGTAGAAGCCTAGTGGCTCTTACTTCAGCCCCTCAATGGAGCTAGCTGGAAGCTTGACAATATCAACTGGAAGAAGTGAGGTCATGTCAAGCAGGCAACATTGGTCACTGTAAACCAGAATGCCAAACTGTGATCTCAACAAATAAGAACAAGAATCCCATGTACTGCCCAGGAAGTCAACAAACATAATAAAAGAGTTTTTTGGAGCATGAAGAACAAGTAGGCAGCAAATGAAGCTGGCCTACTACTTTGGGAACATCTGTGCTGCTGACCCCTGGCACAGACTGGCCTATCTTAACCAGCCTCTGCTTCTGCTTCTGCAGAAGAGCTCATTTCTAGATAGCATGCTTTGATGGGTTTGTTCACACAATGGGATCAGAAGCAACCTAAAATCTCTGGGTTTAAGAGCGTGGATCCCCAGCCTCCACCTCATAAGACCCAGCCTTGCTCAGAGGAAAATCAGTCTTATGTATCCTTATTACTCTTGCACACAATACTCATAACATTTTATATTTAGTTCAGAAATGCTCTTCTGATTCACCTGTTGTAGTTAATTCTCCAAGCTGTACTATGTTACAAGCCTGCCAGCAGATCTTCAATCTCACTACCTTCCTCTTCCTATGTTTTCTTGTAGCACAGCTCACACTGAGGTAAATCATGCATCTGTTAGCCAGTGAGCCAGGTTGCCATAAGCTAAGACAATAGGTTCCCTAAGCATGTGAAAGCCTTGGATGGCAGGCTTTCAGCCTTGCACAAATGTTCTCTCCCAGCAATGTCTTGGAATGTGGCTCTGGAAGTCCTTTAAAATCCTTGTGTCAGAATGGACTAAAAGGAACTATTTGAAAAGACTTAGGAATTCTCACATTCCATTGCTCCATGTTTTCATCAAAAGCATTTCAGAGAAACTGCCCTAGAAAATTCCACATGGACAGTCACTTGATCTATATTCCAATGATTGCGGGAGCATATACTTATCTTCCTTTTTCACACCATGATTTTTATTTCCGTAAAAAACCCACTGTGCGTGATAAACCCCCACAGGCCTCCAAGTCTATCTGTAGCCATGAATCTCTCAAACAGCAAGTAACCCCTAAAGCCATAGCTAAGTCAGCTAACCAAAAGTACTGCAAACTGAACAGACGGCTGGAGGGGGCGAAAGGGGAGCTGTGCTTCCTCCTCCTAAACCTTTCCTATTTTAGAAAGAATCTCAGAGGTTTATTTTCTGAGTCAGTATTTTCTGAAATCTAATAATGCCACAAAATTTTTTAAATCCCCTATGACAGCCAAGAGGAATGTTATTTTTATAGTGCCCACTGAGACTCACAGAAGTTGATCCCTAGATAAGTAAGCAAGATCTCTTTTAACCAGACCTTGTCTCTTGATTTCTCCCATTTGTATGCTGTAATATTTTCCTTGTGCTTTACCTGTCTTTATAATTATCAAAATATACCCATCAAGCTCTCATTATGTGAACAACAAATCCCATGTTTAATCTAAACCTATGTCCAATCCATAATTGATAATAATGGCAAAAATGAGTGGAAAAATTCAATATTAGTGCCTCTCCTTTTCAGTAGAAAGGGACAGATGGACAACTATGAGTGAATAGAACTAACGAAATCCAAGGCCCTTTCAGTTTGAATTTGAATTTCATGAAATTTCAGATTTGAATTTCAGATGAAAAACAAATGATGTTTATGTGTCACATGACACAGAATTAAAGAACCGTGTTGCTTATCTGAAATTGCAACTTGCATTTGATCTGGCAGCCCTATATATGATACACTGCAATTACATACTTAAGTTTCCAACTCTAATAAAAGTTAATGACCACATGCTTATTCACGACTTTTTCATCAAGAGACCAAAGTCCTTTTGAACAATGAGACAGTGCTCCTGGAGGAATAGATCCTGAACAAGTAGTACATCAATTAAATGAATGCTCAGCCATTTATTGTAAGTCTCTGGAGTTAGAGCAATCACCTCATGGTCCCCAGAGAAAAGTTTCTTTACCTACTAGTGAAATTCCATGAGGCATGGGAGTTTTATGTCTTTTTATTATTGTCTCTCCATGTGCTGACTTCTCCTTCATGTGGAACCCTACCTTTAGCCAAGGCTGGAGACATATCTCAGTTGGTAGAGTGCTTTACCTAACACACATGAGGTTTAGTCTCTGGCACTGCATAAAATCAAGTCCAGTGACACATATCTGCAATACCAGCATTGCGTAGAGGCATGATGATTAGGAGTTCAAGGCCGTGGATGATTACACCAAAAGTTCAAAGACATTCAGAACTACATGAGAACTTGTTCAAAGATACCCAGAACTGCGTAAGACCTTGTCAAAAAGAAAGAGGAGAGAAAAAATTCTAGCCTAGACTTCAAGATTAAAATAATCACTTTTCTTTTTAAAATATTTTGTTTATTATTTTTATGTGTAGGAGTATATTACCTGCATGTATGTAAGTGAGCCCATGTCATGCAGTGCCCACAAAGGTCATCTGATCCCTGGTACTGGAGGTGTAGACAGTTGTTCTCCACCATGTGGGTCCTGGAATCTGAATCTGGGTCCTCTGCAAGAGCAGCCAGTGCTCTTAACTGCTGAGCCATCTCTCCAGCCCAAAAAATAATCATCTTTCATGGAGAAGGATTGACTTAGAAGTTGTCATTGACCCCAACATTCTTGAACATAGCATCCCCTGTGTCCAAAGAACTCTTAGACTGCAGGGTGCTTGGCAAGCACCTCTCAGAATATCACTGTGATAGGTTTGTTTCCTTAGTGGGAAGAGTTTTGTTGAAAGGATAGTGCAATACTTTCAAAATCAGAAGAAAATATTTTTTAGCTACAGTTTTTCACAAAAGAGAAAAGAAACATGAAAGCCAACCTTAAGAAGTCCATGTGACTTCCCCACCTTGAAATGCTTTTGCTTTTACACACAGAAGACAGAAAATGCTAATCAGAGCATATTTAATTCCTCCACGCTCTCTTTATAGTGTTGTAAAATGTGAAATGATTGCTGTCGCCTTTTCAAATATTTTAATTGACAATTCTAACAATTCTTTAACTCATTAAAAATGTTAAAGTGAAAATGATGTTATTCACTTGCTTAATTCTAGATCCTATTCTGGTAAATATAAATTTCTACAAAATAAGCTGTCAAATTATTTTGCTTGACTACAATTATAAACAGTCAACCATAATAAATGTGTTAAACATTTATCAGGAACACTAATTACACTTCCAACATATGGTTACATCAACTGCTATTCTTATTAAACTTACATTTCATTTCCTGAGACAATATTAAACCACAAGGGAAAATTTTAATAGTAAACAGTATGTAACCACCATTAGGTTTAGAAATTAGTCTCAGGGAAGACACATGTTTTCAACATAGATAGCCTGGCTTTCTTTAACTGTTCCAATACTAAGATGAACTAATGCAAATTTCACTTTTGTACTGGTAATAGCTGAATTAAAATAGCATCCAACTCCTTTTGAAATCTGAAAAGAATCAGCATTAAGTCTCCAGGGAAATCTGGCAAGGTAATTCCTAACCTTTAAGCTCTGGAAACAGGAAAAACAGAAAAACAAGAAAGAGAATCTTCAATCACAGAATAAACAGGACTGAGAGGAGACCTTCTCAATGGAAGTACAAGAAGTAAGTCCCCGATAAAAGCTAAGTCTGAACTGCAAATAGAAGTTAACATTCTGTGCACGGACCATATAACAATTAAAGAGATGGGTAGGTGCAGCTAGTGCACTCACTCCGGTCATCATAATAATTTCATAGCAACCAGAATCAGGCATTCCCTTGTTCCGCTCTGTTGGGCTTCCACCACACACACAGGAACTAAATAGCAGTTAGCCTGCATGGTCTTCCTAGGTGATTGGAAACTGGCCCTGCTTCCTTCTATTAAGTGTGAAGGAGTGGACAGTTGTTGGACATAGACATAGCCCTGGATCTGCTCTCCTGCCTGAAGAACCTGGGGAAAGTCATTTCATCTCTCTAGACTTCAGTCTCTTCATGTGGAAAATAAAATAAAAAAAAAAATAGGGAGAGATCATGTCTAAGGTCCCTCTGTGAGTTAGAATGTTGAGATTCTATGCCTCCATGTGTAAAGAGCAAAGAGGGTGAGGTGGATTGTTACTAGAGTCCCTTCCAGATGAGAACACTATGGCTTTCTGATTTTATCTGTGCAGAGAGAGGATTGGACCAAACAGACACTGTAATTCCATCCAGATTTGAAATTCTCTGATGGGGTTCACACGCAGAGACAAAAATAAAGTTACTATCAGCAACCGTTCTTAGGATTTTGTTTAATAGTTCCTTCTCATATTAGAAGAAACAGCCCCCTACTTAATGGAAAATTGTTTAAGCATGCTTTTAGTACGAATCATAAAAATAGCCATTTCCCATAAAACTAAAAGCAGCAGCCTGAGGACATAGGCTAAGATTAAAGCATTATTACAATGAAAAATAAAGACACTGCAAGCATCTAGCAGACAAATTAGCCAGAGATTTGACCCACTGCAGAAGGATTCCTGTCACTTTTTATGCAAAATATTTGGCTGGTATAAGTCTTCTGCTTCATTCTCTACACTTTGAATCCCTAGTTCTCAATTTCTGGTTGTCTGACTTTCAACAAGTCACTTCCCCTCTTTAAGACTTAGTTTCTTTGTCCCTAAATGAGAATACTAATCACATTGGCTGTTCACATTGACACAAAAATTAAACAAGATCATCTCCTAAATTTATTAGCAACGTACCTTGTACACTGTCCTCAAAACCCCCCAAACACACAAGCTATCAGTATTATGATTTATCTCTTTGATTCTTAATAATCTTCCCTGAATTTTTTAGTGTAACAACTCGGCTCTCTGAGTGTCCACATTTTAATACAACTGGGCTAGAAGTACAGAGACCACCAGAGCAAGCAGATCTCAGTACCTCACACTTGCCAGCTCCAGTGCCATGGTTACACCCTCATTCTTAACTCCCCTGAAAGTGTCACTTGCTCCATCAAACCTTCTACAACCTCTCCCTCAGTAAGCTGGAATGAACACCTAGTTAAAACGCTCCCCACAGTGCCTCTAGTGATTTCCTCTTGAATAGAATTCTTTTTTTTTTTTAATTGCACAGTTCACTTGTCTGTAGATTTTTATGTCCCTCACTGACTATAAACTCCTTGAGAAAAATATTTCTGATCTCTGTACCTGCCTTAGGGCCAGGACATGATCACCATCCAATGACACCTTTTGAGTGAATGTATACATAAGTGGATTAATAATATTAATAAAGTCTAAGAAGTTAATCTCATCTATAATCTTTTAAAAACATTTTATTACTTTTACTTTATTTTATGTGTATGAGTAGATTGCCTGTACGTAAGTGCATCCATGTCATCAAATGCCCATGAAGATCAGAAGAGGGTGTTGGATCCCCTGGAACTGGTGTCCATGAATAACCTTGCTAGCCATTCCCTAGTGTCAAACACAGACTGTTAGAAGAAGGTTGACTCATTAGATAGCAGGTAGAAGCTAGTTTGACTATGACAGTTCCTAAGCATCAGAAACAAAGGACCCTTGAGGCCTGAGCTAGGAAAGGTGCACTAATCCCTTGTTGCTTGAGACCTAGAACCTATTGGTCAAGAAGTGTGGGCATTACCCAACTGTGCACCCAGTGAGCTACACGAACCACCTGCATGTCAATACATGCCCCTGGGTACAATGGTGGCCCTAACATTATAGATATCACCAATCACTTTATAATTAGGGTTAATATGTCCACAGGAGGAATGCACACCTGCTACTGAAAATCTGGCCAGGAACCCATGAGTGAGGAACTCGTAAGTCCTGGGAATGTGCTTACTACTATTACTTTACTGAATGAACATAGCAGTAAATCGCCTTCTAAACTCATATCTCTATAACCATAGATTAGTGCAGTCCTCAGACTTCCTAAGAGAAGTAAAGTGAATGATATTTAATGCAGAAACTCACAACCAGCCAAAGTGCAGAGAATAATTGTTTGCAGAGCACTCAGCCATAAATGAGACCTCTATATCACTCCCTCTCCCCTCAAGGCTCAGGGAACAGCACAGAAGACGAGGATGAAGACTATATGAGCAGAAGGTCAGGGAGAAATGGAACAAGACAATGTCTTCTGGACATGCGGGATTGCTGCACTCGTGAACTCACAGCAGCTCTAGTTGCCTACACAAGATCAACCCAGTCAAGAGTCCAGCAGGGAGTGGGGAGGGGCTGAGGAGCTCCCATACCTAGCTGAGGAATTGGCTTCTGGGGGGAGGAAGTCAGCTTTCTTTAGGGGAGTGGCCTCTGGTAGGTAGATTATGCTCTAGTGGAAGGAACCACAGCCATGAGTGTATCGACAGCACAGAATGGAATCAGTAAACTATAAAAAAAAGAATAAAAAGAGGACACAAAGTTGGGAGGGAAAGGGAGTGAATCTGGGAGATGTGGAGAAGTGAGGCATAAATGTGGTCAAAATACATTGTGTACATGTATGAAATTCTAGAAAAGTAATAAAAATATTATATTTTTAAAGGAATATTACATAGTGAAAAAGGAGAAAAGAAGCATGGCCGTTGGCCACTGAAGAGGACATCCCAGGAGATGAATATGCATATCTCTAAGATCCCGAAGCCTAGCTTTCAGCTGCCTATTCTAGACATAGTCTTTGAGAAAAGGAGGAAGTGTGAAGATTGACAATGTTGACAGAAGCCTCAGCTGACAAAGTCCAAGGCTGATGTGCCAACCTAGGGGGCTTGAAAGATAAATTAGCATTCCAAAAGAAGTTAGAAGCATTAAAAACAGCCCATATTCTAAGTGCATTAGGAATTCTTCAAATGTCATCACAGAAGGACCCATACTCAGAGAACTGAAAGTGAGCCCTCCCACATTAAAGATTTGTAAGTGTGGGGATGGTATAAAATTTAGAAAGGAGACAGAGAGAGGGAAGTATAAGGTAATGGGAAAAGACAGAACAGAGACAACGGGACAGGAGTCATGACAGAGCATGTGAAACTAATTGTTTTTCTAATTTCAACTCTGCCATACCTTTTTCTTTTTTGTGGTAGATAAGTCCATAAAAACGTAATTGATTGTGAAAGCCCAAAACCCTAAGAGAAGCTCCATGGTTTCAGACTGGCCATTCTAACTATGTAGAAGTTCACTGAGATGCATCGAGTTTGGGACTAAGTAAGTTATTGTATGAGAATCTACCTTAATCTAGTTATGTAACATTTTCATTTGTGAGTTCATTACATTAATTTTTAATATTTTATTTATTAATTTTATTTCATGTGTATTAGTGTATCCTGCACATATGTAAGTGCATCCATGTCATTCAATGCCCATAATGGTCAGAAGAAGGCATAAAATTTCCCAGAACTGGAATTACAGACAGTTGTTAACTGCTATGTGGGTACTGCGAATTGAACCCGTGTCTTCTGCAAGTGTGGCCATTGCTCTTAACTGCTGAGCCATCTCTCCAGCCCCCAATAAAGTGACTTTTATTTAAAAAAAATAAAAGACTTGTCCAAGGATTTGAAATCATGGAACACCTGAAATTTTTGTGCAATCAAAATCAGCTGATATGTACTTAGTCATTGCACAGAGTGGGTTGTTGAGGTTATATCTACCACTAATGCTGATGCTGTACAACCACCTGAAAGATCTGAAAGAAAAAGAACTCTATTGAGGGAAGAGAGCTTACATCATCCTAAACTACCTAAACACTTAGAAATTCCAGTTATGCAAGGTAATGATGAGAAGTGTGAGTCTGCAATCATGTTTTGGGTCATTTCCTAATTTCATCTTCCTAGCCTGTGAAGGCTGGGGAGATCAATCTTCCTCTTCTCTTCATTTACATCGGCACCAATGGCAGCTTCCCACCTTGGGTTATTTTGGAAAGATGAACAGAAGTCCCTCTGCAGTTGCCTACATCCTTTACCCTGCCTCAAATATCCAGAGGTCCAGCGGACGGACCACTGGCAAATCAGAGTTCAGTTGAAACTTTGCTCTTCAAAGTTCAAACATAACAAAACCCTGGGACCCACCCGGGACCTTTCCACCACCTCCACCTCTGCAAACCATCTAAAGTGGTCAGAAAGAGGGCAGTAATGTGAGAGGAGTTGTAAAGCCACGGCCTGCCAAGCAGAAAAGCCCTAAAGAGCTGTTTCATTGCCTATTCTAAATCTGACCGCAAAGCAATTATCAGAACGTCCGAGATAAGGCCCAAGTCTAAGTCACTTTTTAATAACCTACATGGTTCTGTGTTCATCCTTGATTCTACAATGCCACCAGCATTGGAAAGCCACCCCTGTAGATGCCCATATGTGCTCCTTTGTCCTAAGTCACAGAACAAGTATCATCCTTCTTGCCGTTACACGTGACAGCTTCTCCCAGCACAGCTCACCTCAGCCTCACCTTCCCTCCCTAGGATTGCTTCACCCCACCAGATTTAATGCCTCGCCCTCCGTACCAATTGAATAGTTTTTACTTATTTGGAAGCTATTACAGTTGTTCTGTTCTTTGCCAACATAGTGCCTGGCATCTACTAAGCATTTCAAGAAATACTAGCTTCCTGCTTCCTTCTGGTAGGAAAAGTTTAACTTCTCACCACAATAGGGCATTAAAGTGGGTTCCTTGTAGGCAAATTAAACCAAAGGAAGTTCCAAACATTATGGACTTTAAGAGAGCCCCTCTTTTGATCTTCAGTGAATAGTACTCATCTTTCTTTTTAAAAAATATTTTATTATTATTCTGTGTATGAGTATATTATTATGTGTGTATGCAAGGGCACCCAAGTCATACAATGCCTGCAGAGGTCAAAAGAGGGCATCAGATTCCCTGAAAGTGGAGTTGTGGATGGCTGTTAGTCACTATGTGGGTGCTGGGAACCAAATCCAGGTCCTCTGCAAGAGCCACCAGTGATCTTAACTACTGAGCCGTCTTCCAGGCTCTTCATCTTACTTTTAAAAAAAGAATAAATATTACTGGCATGGTGATACCAGCATTCAGGACATTGAAGCCGGAGGTTTGTGAACTCAAGGAATGCCTGGGCTATATAGTGAGACCTTGTTTCAAAAGAAAGAAAATAAAACAAGAAGAAAAAAAAAAGGAGGGTGCAGAGGAAGGAAGCCAATACTAGTAGCAAAAGTAATGGCTCGTTCTGTGTCCGTGTCTTAAGCACCAGATGTCTATAAAAACTCACTCAATCCTCACAACATTCAAAGTATGTAGTTCCTAGTCTGATTGGCATCTTACAGACGAATATACCTCAGCACCCAATTAAGTAACTTGCTGGAGATCACTGCTAGAGAAAAATCAATCCAGAATGCAGACACAGGCTGCCTGACTCCCAAACTCATATTTTAATTGTTCCCTTACACAGAGTAGATTCTCATTATTCCTGGTAGCTATGTTCTGTGAAGTCACTGCAAATAAAGAATTAGTGGGTACTAAACCCTTGCTCTCTGAAAGGCAAACATGGTGGATCCCTGGGAGCCTCTGGTCACAGTTTAGCAATCAATCAATCTATAACCTTGGTTTATGTGTGTTTCTGTTTAAAACACTTTATTTAATATAAACTGTTGATTCATCAACATTAAACTCAACAACCATACTACAAGTCATGCCTAAACCCAGCTTATCTCTAAAAGCCTTGTTCTACTTACAACACTAGATAACACTTCAGCACTGTGCCTGGAGGCATCACACACAGTAAAATCATCAACAAACGGGATAAAATTGCCAACAACCTGTCCCTTGTAGACCGCTCCCGAAAGGACATTTACAGATAAAGTGAGGCTCAGAGTATCTTGTTCAAACTTAGTAAAGAAGATACCCATCAAATGACCAAGTTTCCGTCCCTCCACACATTTGTAGAGCACCAAGGAAGGAGCTTGCTTATTGACTAGAGGGCTTCAAATAAATTTCACTAAGTGAATGAATTTTTAAGTACTGAGTCTGTTACAGATGAAGGTAGACTGTATGTGAAATACCTGACAGAGTCTTTTGTATTTTCATTCCTGAGAGAGGAAGAGGACCACCAACTTTCCATTCTTTCTAGAGCATCAGAAGAGCCCTTCCGAGATGGCCTTCCCAGCAAGACAACAGAGCATGTTGATGTCGCTGAGGCTTCCCACCCACCCTCATCCAATCACTCCATCAACAGCTTCTCAAGACCCTTGTGTCCACCGCTTCAATGAGGGCTGAAAGGAATAGATATCAATAGGATGTGACGTCTGTTTGGATCAGAGCTCTTACCTACCAGAAATCAAAGAGGCTTCCAAAGTCCCCACAATTTTTTTCCTATTACTAATGAAAATAACTTCTATCACCAACTTGAATCTTGAATCTCATATTAAAATTAGGAGTGTATCCTTACACTTGGAATTGTTTGAAATATCCCAGCAGAAATAAATACAACCAACTGTAAAGTCCTCCCCACAAAAGCAAAAATCAAAGCCACCATAAAAGACCCTTAAAATGAATTATATTTCTGACAACAAAGCATACAAAAGTTTTACTGTTTTACAAAATCACCACTCAAAATACCTTCATGATGTGTAAAATGGATCATAGATGTGCTTGAACTGTTTTTTGAAATGAGTGATTTTGTTGATTTAGAGGGGAAATTAATGTCAGTATGAATGCCTTATACAAATTCATATGGTTCTAGAACCCCTGAAGTCTACTCCACAGAATAGCCAAAACTGAACTGCTTATTCATCTCTGTGCCATATACAACGAGAGAGAGAAAGAGAGCAAGGAGAAGAGAGGAGGGGAGGGGAGGGAAGGAGAAGAGAAGAGAAGAGAAGAGAAGAGAAGAGAAGAGAAGAGAAGAGAAGAGAAGAGAAGAGAAGAGAAGAGAAGAAAAATGAGAGAGAAAAAGAAAAGCTGAACTTAAAAATGTCAGCCATTCACACAATAAGATTTCTCAACTGATACAGACAGAACCACTATTTGAGTTGCTGGGAAAGCAGAGTGTATTTTAGTGTAAAGTACGCCCTCAACAAGTCTCTCAATTTGGAATAAGGGAGACATCTGAAGGAATGAATGAACTACCCAAGTAATTCCACTAAGTGAAAATTGCTTCCTTATTTTGCTTCATGTTTCTATACATTAAGACGGGGTCAGGGGGATATTTTTGGAACTTTCAGTCTAGTTCATGGCATTCTGCATTATGAATGCACACCCGCACACCACTGGGCTTTGCTATGGTAGAGAGAAAATATCCAGTCCTGTTCCAAATTCCATTAAATAGCAGATGAAATCAGTCTATAAAGAAATAAACCAGAAAAGGTAGAAGGAAAAAAAAATCCGAGAATAAACAGATGGAACTAAAGCAGAAAAGAAAAAAAAAAAGAAAGCTTGGTAGGGCAGAAAAAAGCCAGCAAGAGTTTAAAGGGAGTATCAAGCTTTCATTTATTTGAAGATAAAGCCAAGGAAACAAGAAAATACAGGAATGGGCTGAAAATGTAAAAGATCACAGAGAAAAGAAGCCGGCAACGTAGAAATGGCTGCCTCTGACATTAATTACTCGTGGGAAACTAGGAGATAATAATTTTCTTTTGCTTTCATGGTCTTCAAATCAAAGAAATCCAAAACATGTCAGAATATTAAAGAATCAAGAAAACTCCATTCTGATAAGTGCAGGACATCTCCAGCCTGCTGTTGGTGCCCCTAAATATACTGGTATTTTGGAAGCAGAGAAGGAGTCCAGGCCGCAGGACACGGGACCAGAATAAAACTGAAGAGGACAAGCTAAGGGCCAACACTTGGCAGCTTGTAAATCAGAGGGAAGAGCTCTGAATTCTCAGGACCCACATTTCTGGATCTCTCAAAAAGAACTCATTTGAGATTTTTAAGAACTCATTTGAATGAATTTATTCCTGAACCATTTATTAACTTCACCGAACTTCTACAGCTTTTCTAAGTATAATGCACAGAAGCTTCAAAAAGTAGAAAATTACAGGACAATAAGAAAGTGTATTACTTTATTAAAATTGACACGTTTGATTAAAATAGAAAAAGAGCAGAGTCATGACACCATGTGTCCCTCTAAAGGAGTCAAAAGATGATGGGAGGAGACCTATGTTTCTTTCTTGTTTGAGTATGTTTGTTTGACATTTCTATGTAGCAATTTTAGGCGCTTAATTGGATTATAGTATTTATACGACCGATGATAACATTGGAATTTTCACATTACTAAATTATAGCTTTGCAAAATAAATCAAGAATATTAAAACAATTTGGTTTTCTGTATATAACCATTACCATCATCCTCACCATTGAAACGGGTTACCACCACGGCACCGCCATAGTGATTTCAAGTGGCAGCCACAACTTTCTTGAAAATTGCTAATTTATTAATACATAAAATTTTATCATTTGGGACCCAAATAGTTCTCTTTCTAACCTTCAAGTTTCTAGTGAGCTATTAAAAAGTATACATCATTTTAAATATTACTAATGAAGGCAAAAATATTCTTGAAATTCTTAATAACATTCTGTTGAGCGCAGAGCTCAACAATTACATCTTTTCCCCTCTTAAGATGAAGCATATCATAAGTGCTATTCCCTTAGCCTCCAGCCCACCTGATTGTTCTGGCGTAGAGAGACAGGGTAAAGAGCAAGCAGCTTATACACACTCTTAAAAACTGGCAGTATTTACCATTTCCCTGGAAACGTTGAAACCACAAAATAAAACTACCTTTGACTTTGCCAAACTCTCTCCTTTCAGTGAAATTCCCCGTACATCTTCATGCTGGTTGGTGTGTATATCAATGTCTGTATTTTGCAAATTTATCTAGCATCTTTCTGGAAGTATGCATTTTGATTCCAAACAAGTGTAGCCATTTTGTGTCTTCCTTTCCTAAATAAGTGAACTGAAACTTAACATTAAATTGAAAGATTCACTGTGTCTTTCTCTCCATTCGAAGTTCCCTGGGGGTAGGCAGGGAGACGCAGTGGACACCCTGCCCTTTCAACTGGGTTCTTCTAAAGTTACACTAAAAATAATACTGATGTCAGAGGGAGGAGGGCGATGGATTCACTTTGTGTCCTGTATGGAGCTGATAAAGCTATGATTCAAATTGATGTATTTCCTTAAGCAAAACCTCTTTCACGTAATCACTCAGACTTTACATATTTTAACAGTGTATCCATAACTTGGATATTCCTTATGGTATGCAGGGTGCAAACAAATGTTGCAGGTGGTAATAAAAGTTTTGCCAAGATTTGGCTTACAGGGAAGAAGACTTTATCTTATCATATTCTATTTGCAGTAAAAGTCATAACCACTCAAATCTAGTCTTCCTCCCCTCCTGCTTTTTAGCATGCAAATGTACTCCGACAAATATTAGCATTTGGATAAAGCAATAAAAGCATCTAATGCTTATGTAGCTTATATACCATTTTCATATACAGCCTCATGGCAAAAAGTACTTTCTCATTACTCGTGGGAAGTTTGACATCTTTCACAATTTTTCCCGGCTGTCCATTGCCCCTAAAAGAAAAAGAAACTTGGAGATGTGATTCCATTTACATCTAAACATATACTTGTTCCCCAGCAATATGTAACTCTGTGGACTATTAGACCAGCACAAAGTGTCAGGTAGTCAGCCACAGTTCAAATGACTGGAAATTGTAAGAACCAGAGGGAAAAGAGTGCACCAGTCGTCCAAGTAAAGGGAAGAATTTTGAAAACCTAAATTCTGTCCCTACGGCTTCTGTTCAAAGTTGAGAAAGTCTTACATGATCACAGACAAACAAGCTATCAAAAATATGCAGATATACAGTGTACATATTATCAGAGAACTAACTGTTTGGAAGGCTGGCACACTCATTTCCTATTGTTGTTGATGATGATGATGATGATAATGATGTTTATGTTGAAAACTGGGCAAAGTGAAACCCTCAGAATCAATGAATAATAAAACTAAAATGCTCAGGCAACCTCAAATATCTATTTTGAATTTTTTAAAGTATGGTCAATGTCAGTATTTCATCTTTAGCTTTGTTAGAAAACCTCTAAATCATTTGAAACTTAAAGAGGAATTCTGATAAAATGACTTTCGTGACACTTTACATATGATACAACTTGCAAAGTCACAACTAACTCATTACTGATATGTTATATCTTTATGAGGTTATTGTGACAGGTGACAGTGGTCCTCACTTTATCACATGCCCCCAGCAATTTTACATGTTACTTCTCCTCACACATAAATGTGGCTGCATATTGTCGCCAGTGGGAGAAAGTAGTCACAGCATTTTAATGCTCAATAATGTGAACATTACACCAATTCTCTGAACATTCTAGTAGCACATTGGGACATTCATGGAGAATTTACACAACAGCCCCACTCTACCATCTGAAACAATAAAGCTTGGTCTAACTGACCTGGCAGCACCAGCCTAATATATAATAGGCAAATAAAATGAAGATGGACAGATTAGCTTTTTGGTTTGTGTAGATTAAAATCCATTTGGCTGGATTTTGTTTTCTCCTGAACAAATTTTAGGCTCGTGTCTTCCAAATTTCTTTGACCTCAACCTACAGTAAGAAACACATCTTACATCACTATCAGAACCCAGAGGCAAAGAAAGTAAAAACAACTTTTTAAGAAAGAAAACCTACCCTTACACGACCCTAACACTTTCTATTCCTTTTGGTTTTGTCCCATTTAACACACCAAGACTTACTAAACCATTTTCATCATCTATTGGATCATGAGAAGCAATTTTTTTAATTCATATTTAACCCCCAAACTTTTGAAAGCTACTTAGGAAAAATAAAATATTTTAGAAAAGCCTATTAGATTATTTTCTTTGTTATTCAGATTTATGCAAACAGGAAAACTCAAAAAGGAAAAAAAATGACCTATCCATCTGAAACCTTTGCATAGATGCTTTCCTTTCTTCCTCCCTGCAAAGGTGTTACAGAAAATAAACCATCATTCTAAAACTCAGCTTCCACCCAAAACTCCACTTGTGCATTTTTTACTTTGAAAAGTTCCTTGTCACTTTGTATTACTTCATTAAGTATCTGAATATCATTTAGAGCAGAGAGTTTCTATTAGGGTGAGCTTCTTTGCCACTGGGAAGATGAACGACATTGAATAAAATGTGATCCCCTTATTTGCCCGTGTTCACTTTGTAATTATTAGCAAGGCAGTAAATAACCCATAAGGAGCAGCCTCATTAGTGCCCATTGAAATTCAGTGGCATTAATTTGCAATAACAGAACTGAAAATTAAGTGGAAAAGAAAATACTTTTGGGACTCCACTGTAAGGTTATGGAATTCACATTCCACCAAAGCTTTCCTTCATATCAAGGAATTTGAAATATTGTGTGAATTAGACTTAGTTGCTGTATTTTGTTCTTCCAGCAGAAAACAGTGTATCTGGAGAAGAAATTTTCTCTTTCAGCTTTACCCTGAATTAAAGCAAATGAAATTAATTTCAGTCTATAAACTTTTTTAAAGTTTTGTTCATTATCTTGAAAGTGATAACTGGGCCTGGAACTCCTTTGTTTTCTGATTCTCTAGAGTTCCCTGGAGGGCCTAAAGGCCTATGTTTAGAAAGCTCTAAGAGTCCACCCTTCAGTATAGCCTGGGGGTCAATCGGTAACTTAGTCCTATTTCTTATGCTCTGGAAATAAAACACTGGACAGAAAACGGTCCAACACTTGCAATACAAGTCTGCAGAACGGCAAGAGCCAACTGCGGAAACAGTTACAGTGTGTTAACTCTGATTTAGCAGCCTAAGGGCACCTGAGACCTTGGTACTGACCCTTGAATTGCTATCCTCTAGGTACCTCTGACAGGTGTTCACCGGAACCACCCACCTAAGCCTTCTGCAGGCCCCTCGGGGAGACAAGCGGGAAATGAGAGGAAAGGAAAGCCAAAAATGAACATCCTGTCTTAGGAGAAAGTAAAACTGAGGATGTAAAACAGTTGTCTCTTAAGTCACGAAGAGGCGTCAGTGTCCTGGAGGCCCCTGTGTCCTGGACTGCCCTCTCTGATAGTACGGTGCCTGCTGGGCAGGCGGTACTTGACCCGTGTGCCTCTGGAGAGCGTCCTTTGCCTGCTAGGCCAGATATGTAACTTAGCTGGAGGAGATAACTGTGAAACACTGGCGCTTCGATGTGGTATGTTTTAAACACACGGGACACCTACAAACTTCCAGCTGTCATAAATCGAATGTCAGCAATCTGCTCTAATGCGAACTCAGCCAGAGAGCAAAACTTGTTGAGACCCATTCAACTGCAGTACCTGCTCTTCTGAGAAGCCACTTTACCCAAAGCCCTGGGATGCTGAAGGGAGGGAAAGGGGATGGCAGATACCAGGTGCCTACCCAGACGACCTCCTCACCAGCATAGCTTGGATATTGCCAATCCAAAACTCTGGAAGAAAGGAAACTGTGCCAACACACGAAAACAAGAATATTCAAATAATGATCAATAAATTTCTCATGAGCTCCGCTAAACTCAGCTTTAAAAAGGAAAGGGAGACCCTTGTTGGTGGCACAAAATGCCTCGGATTTATTAGCTCTGGGGTCGCCGCCCCCTAAAATAACCGCTCCTTTGGATAGTTTTTCCATTCTTGTGCAGTTAGGAAACACCTGGGCTTTCGGCTCTGCCTCTCCCGCAGACCTCTGCGGGTGGAGAATATCTTTGTCACTATTCTTTTTTAGCTGCCTCTGGAAAGAAGGCGGCCCCGGCTCCACGGAGGGCTTTCCTGGGGTCTCAGGGCCCCGCGGTCCCGCGCGCCCTCCCTCCCCGGGGCCCGCCACCCCGACGTGCCGCGGGTACCTGTAGAACGCGGGCGGACCGGCGTCGCGCACCGCGTAGCCGCTCGGCTCATTCTCAACGTAGTAGGGCACCTGCTGGCCGTGCGGGTGCAGGAAGGGCGACAGCTGCGGCGGCGGGTGCAGGAGCATCAGCGGGTTGGGCGACACGCTGTTGAGCTGGGGGAAGCCCCCCAGGCTATTGGCACTGAAAGCAGCCGCCTCGGACCCGGGGCCGTAGGTGAGGCCCGGCTGGCCGTAGACCGGCGCGGAGGCGGCGGCCGCGGTGTACTCGTAGGCGGCGCCCTCGGGGTAGTTGAACACCGCGGGCTTGCTGCTGTCCACGTACACCTCGCCCAGGGCCCTCTCCAGGGGCATCTTGAGCTGCTGGCGGTTGAGAGGCTCCAGCTCGTTGCCTTGGACCTGATGGAGCAAGGCCATCCCTGAGGCTTTGGTGTGGAGGGTCATGGTCAGGACCAGTGGCCGCCGGCAAGGGGTAGACTGTCTCCCCGCGCCACCGAGGACTCAGCAGCGGACGGGCCACCTGCAAAAAGAGCAGAGCCCGCGGTGAGAGGCGGCGCGGCGCGCTGGCCCTGCCCTGCCCCCGGCCAGAGATCCTGCTGAGCCGGGTGGCCCGACTCCAACCCGGCTGCACCCGAGCGCTCGCCACTCTCCAGCTTTAAGTACTGCTCTAGCCCGCTCATAGGCAATGCAAACGTGCTGGAAGCCGGCCAGGGGCTGCTGCCTGGAACCCACATTGCTTCAAACGTCACTCGGGACACCCACGGGCCGCTTCTCTGAACTTAACTTTCCCGGTCGCTGCTGGATTCCACTCAAGGGGTCCGGGGCCCAGGGAAGACCGGGTTTGAAACACATAGGCTAGATAAAGCCGGGGGCCAAGCTATGTTTCTGAACTGCTGTCCGCATACCCGTGCCAGGCTCCAGTCTATGTGTTTGTCTCCCTTTCTGTTTGGTTCAGTCTACTTGCTGGCTGTGGGTATGCAGTGTGTACATGAAATGACCCTGGGGAGGGCTGCTCTGTAACTGAGATGCGGCAAATGGGATGAAGCGTGCGGTCGCACACGCAGCCAGCCCCGACCGCTATATTTAGCAGTGGTAGGCACTGATGGCAGGCACGGAGGGGCGGCGGTGTGCAAGACGCAGGTCTAAGAACTGCTGCGCTTGGCATCAGGACGATGTCAGATTCAGCCTCCTCGTCTACAAAGAAACGCTCCCAAAGCGGTCCCTTCCAGTCACAGCCTTCGCAGATGCTCCCCGCCTGGCTCTTCTGTTTAGGTTGGACTCTTCTGTTTAGGTTGGTACCTTACTTGCTCCCTTTAGAAATTCTCATGCGAATGATGATTCAGAAAAACCTTTGGTTAGGCACACACGGGTGTTCGTGCTGGCCATGGGTTATGCAACCAAAACTTAAGAAAACTGAGTCTGAAATGCGACCTTTTGCTATAAAACATAACCTCAGGTCCTTAACCAAAGCTCGGGCAACTAGGTTACCCTGTCTGTCTAACCAGCAACTTTTGAAAGGCTATTTCTGCCTTTCAGCTCTTGAATCATGCAACCAACCGGCCGCTCTGGGATCACTTGAGCTAGGATACACAGCCCCAAATACCTGATTGACAAAGAAGCAGAAAAAAGTTTTTAACTCAGTATTGGACTAAAATCTGATTGCACATGTACACACCCATTAACAAAACAACAATGATGCCATTCTATCATAATGCATAAGCTTGGATAGTTTCTACTTTTTAATAAACTTCCTTTGCCCTAGCCTAATATCCTCTAATGCATCCATTAATACTTGACTTTAATTGACATCCCACACACTCCAAAGAGTACCTGACACAGAAATGTCAAGGTTGCTGTTAATAATAGCGACATTTAAACAATATTTTCTACTAAGTGCACATTTTATCTGATTCTTGGAAAAACAGAACATCTTGGATGATCTGCCCATCAGCTGATTTAAATATGAAGCCAAAATTGAGTTTAACGTCAATAACCACAGATCACAGCAATGAAAGGGTTAAAAATACATTAGGTGAATGGCAGATCTTTCTTTTTATGGCCAGCAACCATTACTTTCCAGAACAAATTTTTCACAGATGATTTAGTTTCCGTAAATCGCACTTTCAATATACAAAATGCCTTTTTAAAACACATGCAAAAGCACTTCATGGGGCTCTTTAAAAATCTGAGGCATACATAATTGGCACAAAGAATCTTCCAAGTCCTGAAAGGAAAAAAGAAGCCGCACATATCCCCTCATGGAAAAACAGCAGAGCCTCCTCTCCCGACTAGGATACAGACACTGGCCAGAAAGGTAAGTTGCTTTCTAAACATGCTCAAGCTACAGAGAGAAATCAAAAATGATCCTACCCTGCTGATTCAAGAGCGTCTTTCCAGAAATGTTCCATGGGCTTGTAGAAGTCAAGGGCCGAGAGAAGGGAGGAAGGAATGTGCTCGCATGTTCGAGCGGCTCCGTGTGGGACTGAGGCAGAGCGTGTGTGGATGTGTTTGTGTGTGGAGTGGCAGGGACTCTCGGGAAGCAGCCAGTAGGCAGGACACTTGGCAGCCCCTCCCGGCAGACGCGGCAGCTGGGCTTCTGCACAGCGCTGGATGAATAGCAGCATGAGTGAGGGGAGACTTGCCGTCTGCTGAGGGGCAGCAGCCGCACAGCTGGAGTCAGTGTTCCTGGGAGAAGAAACTCCAGCCCCCTCTGCTCCTACCTGTGGAGCCAGAAGCGTCCCATGCTTTCTTCTACCAAAAGGAAAACAGGGTGGCTGTAAATCACAGCTTATGGCAAAAATAGAATACAAGTCAAAAGTGTGTAGAGATCGTTTACAAAATATATCAGGGGTAGTTTTTCTAAGGACTATAATTTAGCAAAAACGCCTTCTGAGATACACTTGAATCAAACGCCCGGCTGGCCCCAAACAGACAGTGATGGCCATGTCACCAGTGAGTGGTACATGGAAGTCCGACTTTGGAATAAATGCCTTGGCATTCCAGGGATATGTTTCCAACTGAAATGTAATACTCTTTCACCTCGTTAACCAAACCCACAAGCCTTTCCACCAATAACTCACTGACTGCTGTCTGTAAACACATGGAAAAAAAAGATATTATTTTAATCTTCAAGTAGGAAGATAAGTCATCTTTATTTTAAACTGACCATATGTTTGAGTTTGTACTGGCACTGACCATGGGCAGAAGTCTCTCACATCCAATGGTACTTGCATTGATCCACCCGTTCCTCACTTTTCTATGGACTATGGTACAACATACAGTAAGAAGGTCCTCCTCCCTGGGTCCCAGGACACAGGCCACCTAGTAAAGACTTTGGTGTCAGACATCAGTCAGCACCTTGGGTATTAAGTGACTCTAATCACAATGCCAGGAGTGGCCAGTCTCTGGCCCTAGGGCCCTAGGTAGTTACCAAGAGATTTATGAGTGGCACTTGAAGCCAGTACAAAGAAAGAACTAAAGAGAAAAATGTTAATGATATACTACAAATATATGTGTTTGTGCTTTGGAAGACCGGAGATCAAATAATATCAGAACATAGACAAGTTCCCTCTACAATCAGCAATGGCCATAAATATTTAATATAAATAAATATTTAGAACTGGGAGCATGAGTGAGTAGCAGAGCACTTGTCTAGCATGCAGAAGGCGGCCCTGGGACTGAGCTCTAGAACTGCACATATATAATACATATATACATATATATATGTATGAATATCGTTAACTCTTTGTTGGTGATAGTGTTCAATTCTGGTGACAATGGCTCCTCCTGTAGGTCAACCCTGGCCACCCATTCAGCAGGCAAGTCCAAAAGAGTGCAAGCAAGGAGGGAGACAGATTGCTCAAGTCTCTCTTCAGATTGCCTTCCCGGCCATCTCCTGCTCACTCAGGCTAGTTCAAGCATGCGCTCTGTCTCCTCCACCGTGGCAGTCTCTCACCCGCTGTGTGTGTTTCCCATCGCTGCCCCTCCAGTCACCTGGATTATAACATCACCGCTTTCCCTAAGGCCTGACTCTCCTTTGACTTCCATAGTTGGCCAAGAAGCAATTCCTGAGCCTGTGGCTTTGCATTCTCTCCCTTTCACCGCATTCTCACAGCCCGTTTGCAGCTACCCGTGATCATTCTGGGCCCATGAGCCTCCCAAGCACCTCCCTGTCCCTCTCTTCCTCCGCTTCTTCCCAGACTCTTTTCAGGATTTTCACTGCTGCAAGCCCCAACTTGTCACAACTCAATTCCGTCATGATCTCAAATCCAAGCTTCTCCAGAAGTTGAGACCTTCCTCTTTCCCAGACCTATCCTTTCTACTCTCATCACCTTTAACACGCCTTGCCTATGCCTTAGTCAAATGAAAACTAGCTGCTCTGAGGACCTCAAAGCTTTTCTTTCTTTCTGCTTGGAACATTCACTTTTCTGGCTTGGCAGGCAAAGCGTCCTCCTTCCTGAGGTGCAGCCCAAGCAACACCACATCCTCCCTGCTCTCCTCTACTGCTCAAAGAGAACTCCTTCTTCTGAACATCAGTTGTAGTTCTCGGACACATCATTCTTCCTTGAACTAGAGTTATTTGTATATATTTCTATCACCTCAACCTGCTGAGAAGCAACTTAAACACAAGGTCTGACTCTGGATATTTGAGTGCCTGGTCCTTCTTGGGTCACAGATATGGGCTAATTTCTTCATTTGGTGTTTCAAAGGATGAAACAATAGCCCATCGGTCTGGATAACCGTCTCTGAAAGCTAACTTTCTACATGACTGTCTACCACTTTCAAAACCATTTTTTTCTAGGATGTTATCTACATGGTGACTGTGGCCATAAAGTCAAAATTCAAATTTGGCTAATCTGGAGTCATAAGCCTACATTTCTTGACAGCATGATTCACCAGAGAGCTCTGCATTTTAGTGCTTAACCGGACAATATTGAGACCAACCAGAGCTTCTTCTTTAGCTCCATTAAAGGCTTTTTACATTTACAAAAACATTATTCTTCCAACAGAAACATGAAAGAAAATAAATGGAGCAGAATCTTCATGATAGCTGTGCCACCATACCTGGTTCCTGTGCTGTGAGATGGGACAGTTTAGCTCTGTTCAAACCAAAAGGTATGCTGGTTATAAATACTCTGTTTGGGAGCGTGTGTGTAGGGGATTCTTTCCTTCCTTCTCCCTTCTTTCTTCTTTCTTTTCTTTTCTTTCATTCTTCTTTCTTTTTAGACAGGGTCTCAGTCTGAGGGCCATAAATTCATTATTTAGCCTAGGATAACCTCAAACTTGTGGAATTCCTCCTGTCTCAGCCTCCAGAGGGCTGGACTTAAAGGCCTGAGACACCATGCCTGGCTAGGGGTTTGCTTTTCAGTATTTATATACTGCTATCTGTTTTCTTCTATAGAAGAATAATGAGTTTCCTTTTAAGGGTCTCCTCATTATAAAGATATCTTGAATGCTGATTTTTTTCATTATTGCTTACATTTGTTTCTCTGACCTTAGATTTTTGGTTTTTGAGGCAAAATTTATATACAGTTGAATATACCTATCTCAATTAAATAGCTTGACAAACATGGAGAGATTTTCCATTAACAATCATGACAATCAACATATAGAGTATGCCAGTCATCCCAGAAGGTCCCTTCCTAACCATTCTAATCAACCCTCTACCTCTACAGAATGATTTTTTTACCACAGATATTTTTAACTATCTAGCCCAAGTGATTGCTTAAAAATTGGAACATATACACCCCGTTTCTAAATAATAGTGCAGCCATTCAGGGGCTTGGCTTACAACTTCCCCTGACATCAAGCTACAAAGCTGTCCTTCCCTCAGTCAGAACCCGCTGCCTGGGATGGAGACCCTGGGAGCTCCGGAATTTTACTAACATGCTGTCATCATGGACCCTCTAAAAATAGTGCATTTTCATTTTATGTGTCTGGATATTGTCTGCATGTGTGTAAGTGCGCTACATGCATGCAGTGCCCATGGAGGCCAGAAGAGGGCACTGGATTCCCTGGAACTAGCAATACAGGGTTATTAGCCCCCATATGAATGCTGGGAACCAAGCCCGGGTCCTCTGCAAGAGCAGTAAGTGCTCTTAACTGCTGAACCATCTCTCCAGCCTCAAGAACAGGCAAATCAATGTGTTTAAATGTTAAACCCAGAAGTCTGCACAGATACATGGAAAAGAGATGTCAAAAAGAATTCTTATTCCTTCACTTTGCCCATCGCCCCTCAAAAGGAAAACAGGAGCATTTGTAAACCAAGAAGCAAGCCAACGTCTTCTTATAAGCTCTGTGACTTCAGATCTATTTTCTGCTTTCCTGATGAGAACTTGAAGATAATCCGAATTCTTGGTTGTCAGGCAGAATGGCTATTCTTTGTTTTGAATCAATGAGTGAGTCAGAGTTAATGCTTAATGGAGTTTAGTAAATTTTATCTTACATCTTCTTGGAAATATTATTTTTTCAAATATTTTGGAAACCTTTGATACCACTTACCTATATTGTGTGTGGTAGAACATAATTTAGAAAGTAGTTTCACTGTAAGTACATGAGAGATACAAGAATTCCAATTATTATTGCACCATGTCCCTCTTCTTCCCTTTGTCTATTGTTTACTTGAGCAATCTCATCGCTACCCCAGGATATTATTCCTTTGTGCAGTGCAATAGGTAGATTGCACTTAAGTACACAAATTTAGATACGCTTCTCTAATTTATGGAGAGTTCAGACATGCAGATACACACACATACACTCACAGACACATTCACACACACATGCACGCACACACACACACACCACATAATCTACCAAGAATCATCCCCAACTTCAGAGCCAAGTCTACCAAATGGTAAAAAGAAGAATTGAAGGTGCTCGAGCTTCTGAGTTTTGAGACTTTATCTGAGCCTTTCTCTCTGTTTGGCCATAGTCACGGCTGCCTCCCACACTTCCTAAGACCCTCACACTAACAAATGCCCCTCCTGACTTCCACCCCTGAACTGCAATCATACTGTGCTGAGGGAGTAACACATCTGTACTCATGCTAATGAGTTACTCATTCATTCAGTTCACCGAAACAACACTGATTACTATATTTACCAAGAGTATCTCTTAAATGTTGGGCCCTGTCTTAGTCAGCTCTGGCTGCCATCACAAAATGTCATAGACAGGGAGCTCGAACAGCAGGCATTCCCTTTCTCTCAATTTGGGAAACTGGAATCTGAGAACAAGGTCCAGCATGATCTGGTCCTGGTAAGGGCTCTCTTCCTAACCTGTAGATAACAAACATTTCTTACTGGGCCTGTGTCTTTACATGGTCAAGGCAGGAAAGGAAGACAGAGAGAGAGATCATGCTTCTTATAAGTCTTATGGCCTTATTCACTTAATATTAATTGCCCCCTAAGGTCCTTGTCTCTAGACATTTCCATTGGTGGAGAGATTAGAATTTAGTATATCACTTTGGAGAGGACTCAGTTCAGTCAGTGTCTGGGACCCCAAAACAAACCAAGAAAAAGGCTCTGCCCTCCAGAGCTGACTGCCAAGGGCTTAGTCTGCCCATCTTTTTTTCTACTTTTCTTTTTCTATTTCTTTCTGTTGTCTATGACGGCAGATATAAACATGTGTGGAAGTGAAAGGGGGTGCAGGTGCAGGTCTGCAGAGGACGAGGTAGATGTTGAGTGTCTTCCTTAATCACTCTCCACTGAACCAGTAGACTAGACAGACCGGCTACCAAGCCCCAGGGATCCCTCTCTATCTTCACCCCTCCAACATGAGGATTAAAGGCACATTGTGAAGTCTTACTTTTACATCAGTACTAAAAATCGAGATCAGGTGATCCCGCTTCTGTGGTAAGTTCTTCACTGACTGTGCCATTTCCCCGGTCCCCATGTTTGCCTATTTTAATGGCCCCTTGCACTCTGCCTCTCCTAAGATCACCCCTCTATTTACCTGTGTTGAGATACTAATATTCCTCTGAATCCTATATACAAACCCTCCTCTCTCTTCTAGTCTTTCTCCCCTGGATCACTATATCAAATCCTAGGAGTTAGTTTCTTGTGTACATTGAAGACCTCCGAGTAGAAATCTCCACCCAAGGTATCCATCCCAGAGAGCCCCCTTTCCAGACAGAGATTAGATGTATATACTCACACGTTCACTCATTTCATGAACATTTACTGAGTTTACCTACTCTCTTCTACCCATTTTAAAGTTCAACTTATCCAAATTAGCTTATCTGTTCCTCAGGCCTGCTCTTCCTCTCAGTTTCCCATCTCAGCAGATGACACGACAGTTACATGAGCCAAAGGAACTAGTTACACGTGTCATCATGCAAGCCAGAGAAACTGAGCACTTGATGCCTTGAGCCTCTTCTTTCTTTGTATTGCTCTGTGGTGTTCTGAATGAGGACTGCTCCTCATAGGCTCTAAATATTTGAACCCTTTGCCCCAGGTGGTGGTGCAGAAGTTTAGGAAGCACAGTCTTGCTGGAGGAAGCACATCACTGGGGCGGGCTTCCAGAGTATGCAGCCATGCCCGCTTCTAGTTTTGTCCCCCTGCTTGAAGAATAGAGAGCTCAGCTTTCTGGTCTGGCTACCTCTGCTGCCATGATGGACCTTTATCTCTCTGGCACTGAAACAGGAAACCCAACAAGCTCTTCCTTCTACTAAGTGCCTTGGTCATGGTGTTATCGCAGCAACAGAAAACCTGAACTAATACAGGATTGATCGCAAATTTTTATTTCTAGTTTAGCAGTCTCTTTGGAGTCTGCCCCCTCTTGTCACCCTCATCATCATTTTCAGGTCACATGACCTTGATCCTGCTACCACTCCCCATCCTCTGCACTGTAGGAGAAGCAGTCTCTCTCACAAGCAAAGGAAATTGAATCGCTATCCTTGATGCTCTGGAATCCTGGCCCTCTCCCATGGGCACTGTACCTCTACCAGTGGATTACTTCATGCTCTTCAAGTCTTCTAGTCTTTCTCTAGATCTAAATCCTCACACATGAAGATTTCTCTCTCTGGAATCATTCTACCTTCCTTTTCCTGCAGACTCTATATAGTCGTTCTGTGACATCACAGCCACCCAAAAGAAAAGATCCTTGACTTTTTTGTGTGTGTGCCCTTATCAATGTTCATATCCCACTGTCTTAGTCTGATCCTGCTGATTGCATAGAACCCTGCAGACTGTGAATTGATAAGCAGTAGAAGTTATTTGGCTGTGCATCTGGGGGTGGGATCTCCAAAATGAAAGGGTTGCATCTGGGTAGGACCATGATGAGAAAGCTTGTGAGACAGAAAAATCAGACTGAACTCATCATTTTTAAGGAACTGGTTTCCACAAGGACAGCATTGGTCACTTCTTGGAAGTCTGATCTCTTAAGACAGTTGCAATGGCTATTAAATTTCAACATTAATTTTGGGATGACATTCAGCCCATAACAGTCCATAAACACAACTGTTACAGCTTTTAAGTCCCTGTCCTCCCCGTGCCCTGTGACTGTAGAGCAGGTTCACAGAAGGAATGCATTTTTCAAAGTCTCAGTACACAGTCACCTGATGCATAGCTGACCCCCAACAATAGTATTTGAATTAATTTGGAAAGCCTCTCAGACATCATAATTACCTTACTGACTTCCTTAATGATTTATCAGAGCTGGAATTTAGATCCAGAGTTGGGGGAAATTTGGAAAGAGAATCACATTTTCTAGAATGACTTGCATTTCTTATCACTTAAAAGCCCATTTCAATTGATGATGCTCTTGTTCATGACATCCAAACTCTTGCATGTACTCTTGAAGAAACAAAGGTCCAGAAAGGCATGGACACAATACTGAATGTGGTGCAGTTGGAGAACACAGTTAACATCTGACACTACCAACTCAGGGTGCAATACTCTGCCTGGCCCATCCCCAGCCCCTGTGCTGACCCCACATACTCCTTCCAGTGTGACCGTTGATCAACACAAAGCAAATCAAGACATCCTCCTGGAGGCTCACTGAGCTACTCCTAGAGTCTTAAAGATCCCCAGCTCTTTGGAAAACACAAAACTGCCTCCATATTCCCAAATCACTGGTAAAGACTGAGGAGAGGGTTTGAGAACATAATGTTTTCAACAAACATTGAAGTCACTTGTATTCAGGGACATGACTTCCCTCAACAGAACATGAAGAAATGAGTAATCCAGCTCCCGTTCATTGCTCTTCAAAAGACAGTTCATTCAGGTCTTACTTTGTACATCCATATAATTTGAATTGAACTTTCTAGTTACCGAACACATTTAAATCCTGCCTGTGTCTGCTAAATTGTGCAAACTTGCAAAGGCACACTTTTAACCAAAAAGAAAAAAAAAAACTAATTACTTTACTTGATGTGATTTTTTTTTTTCAATTTCCAGGGGACCAGGTTTGAGAGTCAGTAGGGCTCTTTTCTGTATAACTGCCACACTGATCAAGGAAGCCACGTTAGGATCACACAGTGCTGGCCTTCCTAAAAGTCCTTGACCTCTTAGAGGAACTGGAAAGCGGGTTGAGATGAACAATCTGCGAAAGACTCCTAGGAACTAGTAGTAGTCAGTACTTCACCCACTGCCCTTTAAGGACACTGCTTTCTGCTGCTTTCCAAACCCAAAATACAGGGGAAAAACAGTAGTTCCACAAGCAAGTATACAAATGCTAATTAATGACTGAATTGCACACATTGTATCATTTTCCCCTTCTTATCACAGGCCTTCTTTTAACCTGTGGTCAAGCCTGTCTGTTCTCTGAGGACTTTCCAGGTAGGCCCTCTATTCCTCCTGGGACGTCCCCTCAGCCCCAGATTCTGATCAGTCCTCACAGCAGAAAAAGTGTCTGACCAGTTGGGGTGCTCTGTGATACATGGGGTCTGCAAACTCCTCGGCCTCCCCTTCCTACAGGCACAGTGAAGGACACCATTCCACAACACAACCTTCTCAGACCTCACTTCTGTAACAGAAGCAGCAGCCAAGTTGTTCGACTTCCCAGCCTCTCGGCCCCATCCTGTCCAGCTTGCTCTGCCTTTGGGTCTGCATGCCGTGTACAGGAGCTTCCCTGATTGAAGTGATCTCCACTCCACCTTGGAGTGAAGGTGTTTGAACTTTATGAAAAGGAATCTTATTAAATGAAAGCAATCCCTACTTTCAAAATTGCAGAACAAAGCAGAAAGCATCCAGCTTGAAGGAAATATTTCTGCGAAAAACACGGTCCTCATTTTTCTCTCTCAAGAGATTAAAGTCTCATTATGAGAATAAACTGCGTTAAACCCGCCTGTTCCACCCAGAGAAAATTGCAGAAGGAGGGTGGGGATAACCAAGGGCTGCAGGATGGCGAAGAACTCTGTGGAGTGCCCTCTAGACATGCCATGGTCATTGCATTCATGGACTCACTGCAGCTGCGGTAACCCGCACATGGACAAGATCAGTCAGTGTACTGACAGACGGCATTAAGTGGACTCAGTGGGTTACCAGAGAGAGAGAGAATGAAAGTGAAAGGGGGAGTGGAGTGAGGGTTCAGGATGGATATCAAAATACATTCTAAATACACTGCATTTTGATAGATAAAATAAATAAGATAGACTAAAAAGAGGAAGAGGACGAGGAGGAGGAAGAGGATGACAAGGAGGAGGAGGAGGAAGATACTGTGGTAAACCATTTCTGTAGTGTCCAAGAAAATTGTTCATCATGTCTCAGTAAGGATGTGCCCCACTTATCTTTACAGTGATGGTCTTTCATGTGTAAACAATTAATAGCACATAATATGCAAGTATGGACAACACTTGTAAAGAGTATTCTGGTCATATTAGAACATAACCCAAGGCAGTAAGACCGGAGGTGCTAATGAGTCACCCAAAGGAAAGAGGAAAGTGAGGTATTCCAAACACCGTAAATGTACTCCCTGCCTACAGACTATGTAGAGACAGAGACACACAAAAAGCATGAAGGCCTTTTCTTTTGAGTGTTGGTGTAACATTCCCTCAAGTCTAACAGTTCTACTTCCACTGGCTTCTCCAGTGGAGACCTTTGACCTTTGATCGCTGACGTGAAATTTGGCTTTTTCAAAATAAACATAAGAGCAACTGAATTAAATATAGTTCTTGCTCAATAAGTCTGGACATTTTTCTTGCAAATAAGTGCTCCATTCTTTCCCATGAGTGCTTCCCAGTCATTCCCAATTCATTCTTCGTGTTGTGCTTAAACTTACCCGTGTCTGCCTCCCAGGGCCACTCACTGCTGGGGTAGCCAGACACTTGCTGAGAGGCCAGCAATGCTTGCTCCCATTATTTCTTTTTAAGATTAGGAGAGCTTAGGCCAAAACCTTGGTCCTTGATGCCAATGATCAGGACGCACTGTGGATAACTCAAGAGTTTTACAAACATCACCCCAACATATAGGTGGGGAGGAAAGAAGTTGGTCAAGGGAACCAGATCGCAATGACTTCTTGATGAGCTGGGTTGATGATGATGGTTATTTCTCTTCTCTCCCAACTACTACAGTGTGAACAAGACCGTTCCATCTGGATTTTTTCAACTTTTTTTGTATTTATTTGCTTGTGTGTGTATATGCATATGTGTGTATGTGCATGCATGTGGATGGCAAAAGACAGTTTTTAGGGAGTTGGCTCTTTCCTTCCAAAATGTGGGACCTTGGAAATGAACTCAGGTCATCAGACTTGGAAGCAAGTGCTTATACCCTCTGAGCCATCTCATAATCCCTTTCTTTCAAATGTGTTTGACAACAAAACATGCTTTCTAGAATTGATTTGTTTACTGATAACTCTGTTGTTTGGATTCCTTGGGAACACAGGGATGTCGTGGCAGCTCCTAATTGAGCATCTATCCTGAGATTTGGAGCTACCACTTCATTTACGTTTTTGAAATTTTATTTACTATTTTTACTTTATGTGTATGAGTGTATTGCCTGCATGTGTGTAAGTGCACCTGTGTCATGTAATGCCCAGGGAGGTCAGAAGAGGGCGTCAGATCCTCTGGAACGAGAGAGACAGATGGCTGTTAGCTGTCATGTGGCTCCTGGGAATTGAACCTTGGACCTCTACAAGAGCAGCCAGTGCTGTTAACTGCTCCAGCCCCTCATTTAAATTTTTAAAATTTATTTTCAAGATTATATGTAGTTTATGTTTTATACTTCAAAAGCTATTTCCAAATCCACACTGAGCAATTTCCTCTCATCTCTGCCTGCCACCCACAAACTTTTCCCTCTCTGGAGATAACCAAAATCAGTTTCTCAATGTTCCTTCAAGAGTCAGACCCTTAATCCAGCATGTGGGAAGTAGAAGCAAGAAGCCGAGGAGTCATTGCCCAGCCCTACCCAGAAAGCTCAAGAGGACCAGGAGTCATCCCCAGCCCTACCCAGAAAGTTCAAGAGGACCAGGAGTCATCCCCAGCCCTACCCAGAAAGTTCAAGAGGACCAGGAGTCATCCCTAGCCCTACTCAGAAAGCTCAAGGTCAGCTCAAGGTTAGGCAAGGGTACATGAGACCTGTCTCAAAATAATCAAAAACATTAAAAAGTACAGAAAAGGAAAAAGGGGGAGGAAAAGAAAGAAATTTCTCTCTAGAAATAGCTCTATGCATATGAAAGAACACACACACACACACACACTTCTACTCCACAACACCCTAACAGGCGCTCTCTTTTGTGCCATGTCTTTTGTTTTTATTAACACTGTATCTTAGCTTTCTCACTATTTTGCCACATAAAATCTTCTTTATTTTCTATATATACATAGTATCCCACTGCATGAAGGAATCATACTTTATCTTGCCAGTTTCCCATTAATGTTGATTGCGTTTCCAATATTTTTAAATTATTAGTAATGCCACAATTAATAAATCTGTACCTATGTCAAATCACACATGAGTGAAAATGCGTTATTTCTATTTTGGTAGATATTACCAAATGTCTTCATAGTGACCATACAATTTGAACTTCTCACAAATATGGTGGCTTTTTAAGTTTTTGATATCTTTGATAACCACATCTCCAGACCATGTTTGTTAGTACATTTCTACCAAGCCAAGCAACTTGTCACATGTTTTAGTTTGAATATTAGCTCTGTCACCTGGATGAGCTCTATTTTATTTGATGAACTGAAGTTTCTAAGATAACTCTGTAATCCTCTCTTAGTCACTCCAAAGTCAGATGTAATGACAGAGGACATGCAAGTTCGCCTTGATGGCTTGTACCATTTTTCCCCAATAGTTAACATTTGTTGGGGCCCCAGAAGCACCAGTTTATAATTAAAGGTGATAGAAGGCCTATAAAGACCAGAGTCGTGTAGCTCAAAAGCTTTAGAGGCAATAAGTAACTGTTGTTTAAGACCTGCTTACTACCATTCCAAAAGTACTGCTTGTTTAAAATAATATCATTGAGATTTGGAATGATCCAGGACTGTTCCCCCAGGGATAAAAGATAACTGTGCATAATGGTACCAGAAGCAAGCTCTCTAAACTTGAAAACAAGAAACTCATTTAGAAGTACTATGTGGTTTCAAAAATGAATTGCTCCCATGTCAGTTTTTACTATTAAATAATGTTTTCAGACCCATTGAAAACCACCTTCTGTGACTCCCATTGAGCCACTGAGAATGTAATGCCCATTCTAAGATTTTAAACTTTCATAAATAAGTGGTAGATTGTTGACAAAATCATAGCTGACATGTTGAGAAAGGGATTGTAGCTTACACAAAAAGGAAATATCTTGAAGCAATCTGTCAATATTAGGTTAAGATGCTTTCCTCTATCACTAAAGTGCTCGGGACTCAAATGGCAAAAGTATCTACCATCTAACTTAGAATTTCTTTATGTGTAGAGTTATCAGTAAGGAAAAATGAACCCTCATCCTGCTTTTCTTAAACCTGCCTTTCAGTCTTTCCACTTATATCCTGAATAAATCAGGCTAGATCTGAGGATTATAGAACTCCACATGGAGCCAATAAGAGAAAGACAGTGATTGTGACTTGTGTTTAGTGGGGGAAAGAGGTTTTATATTCATGGCTAATTTCTTTTTGTGCCCAAAAGTCTCAGGACCAATCCCAGGTTTTATGCATTTATTAGTTTTTTGATCCATATTAAGACATGGAGGGAGGATTTACACTGACTCTGCTCCACAGTTATAGATACTGTTTCCCAAACTGCTAGTACTCAATGAACAGAAAATTGGACTATCATTACTGATAACATCATATTCTAATATTTTTAAAAGATACTCCCCACATTATGAGTGCCTGCTTCTAAAATTAACCAAGTACATTTAATTTTTCAATAAGGGAAGTGCTTGGCAACCTACTATTCTCAGTTCTTATTCCTGTGAATTACATATAGTGTTTCATGTCATATTCCTCATTGTGTTTTGAGGTCCTTTGGAGTTACTGCCACATTAACTGGCATACATTTGGCATTCAACAAATGTAGTGAACTAGAATAAATGAATGGATGAATGAATAAAATTAATCAAATCTGTTGACTAGCTTCATGTGTAATGCTTTTCAATGTTCTGTCTGTTGTTTAGAGGCATGAGAAAACATTTACCATGGGTGTGCTGCCATCTGAAACACAGGATGACAATGCATTCATTAATTACAGGGTGAGGGGCTAGAGAGGTGGCTCAGCAGTTAGAAGCACTGGCTGCTCTTGCAGAGGGCCTGGGTTCAAGTCCCAGCACCCACATGGGGGCTAACAACCACCCATAACTACAGTTTCTGGCCTCCATGGGCATTGCATGACACGAATGCACTTACATACATGCAGGCAATACACTCATACACATAAAATAAAAATAATATATGAACTATTTTTGAAAAGAACTACAGCATGAGAAGAGAGTGTCAAAAGATTGTGAGAGCCAGGAGTGGCGGATAACCACAAGGAAACAGAGTTTTCTAGACTCCTGGGAACTTGCTCATAAGAACTTGCAGCAATGGTGACAGCATGCCCAAGACCCATGCAAACTCAACCCAGACAAAAACCCAACATAGAACTGGTGAAATGGGCAAGAAGCAACTTTAGTTGAGGAACTATCGGCAGCTATTTACTGTTGGATGAGGGAGAGTGAGTCTTCTTTAAGGGAGCGACACCAGAGGATAGCCAGGCTCCACTGGATGAACTCATATCAAAGGACATTTGGGTACACAAACCTGACTCAGTAGACCTTAATATAAATGACAGAATGCATGAAATCCAGTGGCAGGGGTAGGGAGATTACAGGAAGACACAGATGGGGGAGGGGGGTCTATATATGATTAAGATGTATGAAACGCATGAAATTCAATAAAAATATTGAAAAAAATCAAAACTAAATATGAAAGAAAATACAAAAAAGAATTATAGAGTGAGTTAAAAAAAATACTGATTATCAGTTTCTCCAAAGTCACGTGTCTCCTGAGTACCAACACTGCCCTCCCCTCACCATTCAATATGAGCCTTCGGTGGTTATCCTGAGTCTACTCTGAGATTCTAGAGTCTAGACTCAGTCGATTGCATTTATTTCTCATTTTAATGACCTTCAAGACATCTAGCAATGTGTTCCAATAAATAGATGCACCACATAGCTGATGAAGTCAATAGATATGGTTAATAGAATAGACCCAGGGGCTCCCTAAGACCTCACGCTCAGGAGTAAGCTCAGTGGCTGCAAGGCTCTCTCTGTCTCTGTTCAGAACCTGGTTCAATTCTGCTCAGCCACCAAATCTCCACTTTCTTCCATAGCTGCTTAGAGTGGTACTTTGGGAGAAAAGTGATATCCATCTTTCCGTACAATATTTTAAGCACAGAAATTTAATTTTTAGGGCTGGAGAGATGGTTCAGCAGTTAAGGGCACTGACTGCTCTTGCAGAGGACCTGGGTTTGATTCCCATTGGAGCTAACATTTGTTCTTAACTCCAGTTCGAGGGGGATCTGATGCCCTCTTCTGACCTCCACAGGCATTGCATGACACAGGTGCACTTACACATGTGCAGGCAGTATACTCATGCACATAAAACAAAAATAATAGATGAAATACTTTTTAAAATAAATTTCATTTTTAGAAAATAATTCATTAAATAAAATCATAAAACTTCTTTAAAGTGAAAACTGGGCTCAGGAATCAATTCAGACCTGTGTGATACAGAGATATGGGTATCAGAAAGGTTGGCCTCTCATTTTAATCTTCCAATTAACTGAATTAAGTGCTTTGATGGTCAACAGATTATAAAGGCTGAAATGTGTATTATATCAAATGCATATCTACGCACAAAGATAATACCAAAAAAAAAGGAGCCTTTATTTGGTGTTTCCCAAAGCTGATTCTTAATACATGTATATTAGCAGCCAGTGGATGTAGTGTAACCTACAAGTGCCAGGACCCATGCGATACAAGGAAGTGTAACCAGAGAGTCCCTGAACCAGCCCTTGAAAAGGAGACAGTTCCTAACACCTGCCAGAGACCCGGAAAACATGACACCAGGCCCGATCAGTGTTTCCTAGTCTCTCCTCCTGGCCCATGTGCATCAATCTTGCAGGAATCAGAAATTTGGGCTGAAAAAATGAACAAAGAGAAATACAAGTAAAGGAAGGAAAAAGGAGACTAACTGCCTCAAATCCCACTTCAGACTGCAAGCCTGACCCAGGAAAGACAAGTTATAACAATATTAACTGAAACACACACTTCTGATATTTACATTTGACTGGTTATATTAATTAGTGACTAGAAAGTCTTTAATGCTTGCAAGTAACTAGAAAGTCTTGAGATTTGCTCTACATTTCCTCTGTGGAAAATGTGGCCCCAAGGAGCATGGTGAATGATCTGCTTATACTCCACACAGCCTTCCAGCACAAAAGTCACACTAATAATCCTTCAAAGAATTAGGTCTCTTGCTCACCTTTCCCTCTAATAAATAGAATAAATGGGTCTCATAACTGATAGTTTAGAATAACCAGAGGGAAGCTTGCTGAGCAGGGAAAATCAATGTATCACCTATGTCCTTTCAAAGACAGACTGGATGCCTACCAGAAAGACTGAGGCAATAATTCTTCACATGTCAAATTACAGACATTTTTAATTAGTCAACAAAAGACACTTCCAGAGGGTCAGTTTGTTACTCTTGTGTAAATCCAAGTGTTTCCTTCAGCAACATTTGGGTATATAAATGGTTTTAAAAACACAAAATTCCAAAAAAATGAGCATGTTCTTTTCATAAGGTACTCTCTAAGTCCAGTGGGATGGAATGAAGAAAATGTGTATTCAGTTATGAGAGCCTCAGATCTCCTGGATCATCTGCTCTTGGGAGAGCCTTGCTCCAGCTCAGCCCCCTGCACTGAAGCTCACCCAGACCTCTGTTGGGACTAGAAACGTTAGCCTCATGTTTCATACAAAAGAGGGGGGACATGCAGACCTTACAAAGAAGGCCTGGTTTAAGAAGGTGGCCAGCATCAAGAAAGGTACCTTAGGAAACTGGTACTATCAGTCACTTCTGCAGCAGCTGTGGCCTAGAATGTTGTGACATTTGTGTCAAAGTCAGGAGTATTGTGAGCACCTTGTCAAGACAAGTCAGGTCACTAGAGGCCACCAGAGCTAGGGAACACCAAGGAGGCTAAATTTAACAGGTCTCATCCCAACTCATATGAAAGGATGAAGGCTTACAAGAGTTTGGCACACTCATAGCTGAATCCAGATTCTCTACAACTCCTATGGAACCAAAATTTTCCCTCTGCATAAGAAAATTGACAGAGGACATAAATCAAGGCATAAGCAGCCGCTCCCACATACATAACATATTTCCCTCATTTGACAAGTTTTTAAAAATCACACCTTCCAAGAAATCTCTTTACTCAAGTGGATCATCAAAATATAGTTTAGGATTACTTATGCATTATAACCTTCTCTTTGTACTAGTAAGGAAACTGAGGCCCTAATGGGCTCAGTGCCTTGCCCAGAGGAACAACCCAGAATCATGGTCTCATCTCATTAAAATGGCTGGGATTTGTGTTCAGTCTCAACTCCAAATAAAGCTGGTCTTTAGACACAGAACATCATCTTACCCCTTGACCGTTTAAGGCTCTCATCTTGAGATTTTGCCATCCTGGCAAAACTGCAGCCTCCTAGGGTCTTTGGAAAAGAATGATCTCAACTGAAAGACTAATGGGCCCTCGCGGTATTAACTGTGTAATCAGAAAGTGCACCTCAGTGGTGGTTCTCCAGGCAACTCTAGCAAGGTCATCTGGTAACTGAAATGTAAGCCTTGGTGCAGCTTGATCCTCCTCTTCATTTTTGGCATTTCATGTCGCTTGGCCACACCTAGAGCGTCCCTGCCCCCATGGGGCTCCTCTTGCTGTCTTACCCCTTGTTCCTGCTCATAAAATGTTTCCGTCTTGGTAACTGTTGTCAATTTTAGGTTTCACCTTGTTTAGAATATAGAACTGTTACTTAATCAAATACTAGTCTAGGTGTTACTGTGAAGGTACTCTGTAAGTATGACTCACGTCTACAATCATTTACCATGAGTGGGCCTCATCCAGATGGCGAAAGGCCTCACCAGCAAAAACTGATTTGCAGACTGAGTCCCCAGCCTTCCCATCTTCCCCACAAATTGTAAACTTTCCACCCTCCATAAATTGCAAAGCAGTGACAAAATGCAGAGTCTAGGGGACATTTATAGGAGAATACCCCCCAATACTTCATATAGTCAAAAATTCTTTGGTGGGAAGGATATGCTGAAAGGATTTAAATCAATGGCAGAAACTGGAACCCAGTGATGGAGATGACACAGGTCAAAGTGACTCTACCCTGTAGTGCAAGGACAGCCATAGAAGGATTTGTCACTATCCCGGGAGCAATGGGCCACCACAGAGGTTTAGATGGGGAGTGGGAAAGGTATTACCTATTACTCTGAGTCACATGTTGCCTAATTCAGCCTGGAAAATATCTCGTAGAGTCTTTTTTTTTAATTTCTGATCTTAGCACATTAAAATAAAAACATAAATTACTAGAACTTTATTTGATGGGAAAGTGGCATTAAAAAAAAATACCCATTAAGGAAAACATTTTCTTCTATTTACTTCATTCTTTGATGCAGTACTTTTGTTTTTCAAAATATGTATTTCCACCAGACATGGTGGTGTACACCTCCAATCCCAGCACTAGAGAGGCACAGGCAGGCAGATCTCTCTGTAAATCTGAAGTCAGCCTAGTCTACATAGGAAGTTCCAGTCCAGCAAAGGCTACATAGTCAGACCTTGTCAAAAAAAGTTTTTTCCAAAGCCAGAATAATGGAGTAATAACATAAAGTAGCATTGAATAGTATTGTATTATACAAAGCATAAAATAAATATCCATGAATCCACACCGATATAAATGACTAAATAAATAGATAAGTGGGACTAAATAGACACAGTTCCCAGGCAGAAATCTGAATGATTCCCATAGATAGTATATTCTCAGAAAGAACGAATGTAGTTCTTCACTGCCTCAGTAAGGAACACACACAGTGACTTCCTTCCAAAGAGTACATCATGGAAGGGTGGGCAGGGGAGACTTTAGAGTAGACATGCCTGAGAGACACTACTCAACCAGCACCAAGGTCAATAGGAGCAGCCACCCAGCACACAGACAGTACGTGCACTTGATAACGGAGCAAGAACAGCGTGTTTCACTTCTGCTTTCTGCCTCTAAAAAATTTGTAGTCATAGCCTAATAAGGAAAGTGTCATTCAAGTCTCAACAGAGGTGAAGTCTATGGAATCCCTCCCTGGTACTCTTCAACACTGTCACAGTCATCAAAACTAAGGAAAGTCTGAGAACTGTCAATGTTTCGAAGAGCCTTCTGGATGTGGCTTTCTGGATGGGACTCTGGAATAACAATTAAGGAATGTAGAATGATAAGCTTTACTGGCCAGTAAGGTGTATCTAGTTGTTGATTAACTGTAACACAGGGAATCTCACTAGTTTCTAAAACTGTTCTCAAACACACAGAAATGTCTTCTATAAAAAGTGAAGGATGAAATTCTCTACATAAATGCAGAACTTCTACCACTACCTGTCAAACTCTGAATGTGGACTTACTTCAGCTTCATCTACCCCAGAGGTACTCAGCTTCTGCCGCCCCAAGAAGTCTCCTTTTCTGCCCTTCTTGCCTGTCCTAGACCAATGGCACACAATAAGTTCCTTCCCATCCTTAGCCCATAATTAAGACGAGAGATGAACACTATGAGGCAGCTGATCTTTGGCGGCCTTTCTGGACATGGTGGGAAATAGCCTTCTCTTACCCACAGCTCCCACGCAATGGTGCTTTGGTTTGGAGAGCAGAGCAGATAGGATGCCAACCATGAGAAGCTGTGCTAATTTTAGTGTCCTTAGGTGATGGAATGGCATGTGGGCCACCACTGGCAATGTATGAAGTTCTTGGAGTAGCAGAGCTGTGATATAGTAAATTCACCTAAACAAACCCCAAGTCAGAAATTTCTAGAACCAGGGCTAGAGAGCTGGTTCAGCAGTTAAGAACACTGGTTGTTCTTGCAGAAGATCCAAGTTCAAATCCTAGCCCACATGGTAGCTAATAACTGTCTGTAACTCCAGTTCCAGAGGATCTGATACCATCTTCTGTCCTCTTTGGGCACAGCAGGACACAGGTACACTTACATGCAGGCATAGCACTCATATACATAAAATAAAAATAAATAAATTTTACCAAGGCTGTCATGTCCCTAGACTAATGTAACTCCTAAGTACAAAATATGTATCATTACATTTACAGTCATATATACTAGTCACCACTCATCGAAGAAGGTTCTTTTGCACCAAAGACTACTACAGAGTACCACAACTGGTTACACACAGACATGTCTGTGAGTTACCCATGCCTAAATGGCACATTACATTGCAACCTCTACACCCAAGGCTCATGAAACATAGAATAAGGGATAAAGAGGACACTAATGAATCTCTCATCCCTCGATAATGAAGCTCCCTCATGCAACAGAGAGCCAGAAACACAAAAGGTCACAAACAGCCAAAGAGTGGAAAGTCCCTGGACAGGACACTTGTATTAAGCTTCACTCACCCACGGCTCAGGGACCATTGCAGAAGAGGGAGTGGAAAGATTGTAAGAGCCAGGGAGGACATACATGAATCCTACGAACTCCAGGACCCTGCTCATATGAACCTACAGCAATGAGGTCAGCCTGCTCAAGACCCATACAAACTCAAGCAGACTAAAACCCAGCATAGAACTGGGGAAATGGGCAGCAGACCCCAACCTTAACTGAAGAAATATTGGCAGCTGATTACTGTAGAGTGAGGAAAAGCTAATCTTCTTAAAGTGAGGGAATGTGGATAGGCTGACTATACCTCAGTGGATGAACTTACACTCAGGAATGTCCAGGGCCACTAACTTGACACAATAGACCTTAACACAAATGACAAAGTGTATGAATTCTAATGGGGAGGGCTGTGGGAGGATGCCAATGAGGAAGGGGTTATAAAAATGTTTAAGACTGGTTGAGATATTCTGTATGAAATATACAAAAATTCAATAAAAATAGTCAATAAAAAATAAATACATTTTTAAAAGAAATTTCTAGAACCATAAAATTCAGATTTCAGTGATAGGCATGAGGCACTGGAAAAAAAGTGTGAGCAATGCAATAAGAGATGAATTTCATACTCACTTACACTTAACCTTATTAGGTCTCTGAGACTGGCTCCCTGTGATCAGAACTTAATTATCCATCCACATATTTACTTCCCATGTACAAATGATTAGATTTCTAATATAGCACAAGGCCACATAGGCTGACTTCCAGGTAACAAGGAGTAATAGATAATGTATGCATGCCTCAACTTTGCAATTATCTAAAAGAATATCTCAGACTGAGTTGTTTATAAAGAACAGAAATTGGAAACTCCAAGACAGTGTGGCTGGTGTATGATGGGCCTTCTGCCTGCATCATCCCAAGGAACATAGCAGAAAGGCAGGGAAGGGGTGCACCTTGCCTTTCCATAACATCTGTCCTACCCATGAGGCCCCTCTGTAACCCAATCACCTCTTTGCATATTCTAATTCTTAAAACTGTTACACTGTCCGATTGTACAATGACAAATTTCAGGAAGAGTTTTGGAGGGAGCAGTCAAATTCATACAAGTAGGCACATTCATAAAGACACAGTTGACGCATTCTTGAAGGACACATAGAAGCATTTAGCAAGAGTCTTAGGCATATTATAACTGGATGTGACCCCTGGTAGGAGGCCCATGATCCGGTGGATGGCCCCATAGTCATACACATACAGGCAGCACTCATTGAACTTAGTGGGTTATAGTTTTCATGGTTTTTAGTTTTTAAAAAAATGAAGAAAGAAGAGGGGATGAAATTAAGAAAGGGACATATTAGGGGTATTGGGGAGCTAAAGGGTAGATATGATCATGTTTCATTACATACATGTATGAAATTCTCAAAGATAAATTTAAAAAAGGTAAGTTGAGATCTTGATAAACTAGTCCAATATATACATATATATACATATCAAAATAATGATGCCTGTTGAAACCCTATCCTCTAAAAACTTGAAAGTAAACCATGTTTATGGGGGAAATAACAAGAAAATCATTAGCTGTGAGAATAAATTATAATTCCATTTTTAATTATTTATTCCAAAACAAATTCAACATGTGACATAAATAAAATTATTAAAACACACACTCTGGGAATCTCCTTATATTTTATTAGCATTTTCTATGTTTCCAATAAACATAAACTAGTTTCATAAATAAAAAGAGAACAACTAATAAGAATATGTTTCATTTAAAAAATATATCAAACAAGAAAGATGGAGAATTGGATTCCTTTCAATCAATAGATGAGAAGAGCGAAGGTTGCTAACAGCAAAAGGAGAATTCTTTTTCACCTCCACTTAATCCTTACAGTACAGTTCTTTACTATTTCTTCACTTGTGTTTCCTAGCTATTTTACAGAAAAGGAGAGTAACCAAATCAGCTATGCCAGTTACCATGATCAAACTAGAAACCTAATTTGGAAAAGGTAGCCTCAACTGAAAGCCTGTCTTTTTGCACAATCCTCTTTTCGAACAAATATTTGTCACTGTTTATCTGAAAGAATTTATTCTACTCCGATAAAAAAAAATTAGTCACCAGCTAGGCATTATTTATCTCTCTCTTCTCGCTCTCCCTGTCTAACCCTCCTTCTCTCCCCAGTAAAAAGCACCTCTATTTTCCCCATTTCACCCCAGCTGGTGTTAAAAAAAAAAAGATGAAATGTATTATTTCAAAAATCTACTGAAAAATTACATCTAAAATATCTCTACCTGAGTTCATACGTATAGCTGAAGGCTATATAACAAGAAACAGTGTGTGTCAGGAGAAACCTTCCTTTTGGTTGCTGGCCAGGGTGGCCCAAGGGATGCCCAAAATTACACAGGCTATTGCAAAGCCATTGACTGCCTCCCAAAACTTGAAGGTAAGACCCTTTTACTGAAGACAAGACATACTTTGGACACAGGACTTGGAACAATGGAGCTGGAACTGACCAGGAAGCCTTCTCCCTGAAGACTAGCTCTCATAGTTCTAGAGGATACTATGTAAGCGGCTAAGGGAGAAAATCAGTCAATGGTCCAACCCAGCTGTAAAGCCTAATAACTACAATGGCTGGCACAGAAAACTATCTCTATTGGTGCAGCAGTGACAGTTTTCTATAGGTGGTAATCATTAGCTATCTAATTGGACTTAAAGGCCTCTCAATGGGAGGGAACTCCGGTGGCATTGTAAATATAGCAAAATACACATGGCTGGAGAGGTCACAGATCCCAGAGGAAGCCCTGTCTCCATTACATCTCTAGAAAAATGAAATTTCATACTGTATGCTAAATATGAATCCTTATATTTATAGCTAAGTATATTGTACACCACTCATCATAGAAAAGAAGCTTCTTTTGGAGGCTATAACAGAGTTCCACAACTGGTCAAACACAGAGAATATATGTCTGAGAGATGTCTAGCCCTAAGTGACACATCTACAATGGAACCTCTACACCTAAGCCTCATGGGACATAGAGGAACAGAGAATACTAATACATCCCTCAACTCTCACCAGCAAAGCTTCCTCATACAACAGAATGTAATGCACACAGAAGGTCAAAACTGGCCAAGTTTTGCAGAATACGAGACTACAGAGTACGTGTCCCTGGATAGGACTCCTATTTTAAACCTCACTCACCCGTGACTCAAGGACCAATGCAGAAGAGGGAGTGGAAAGATTGTAAGAGCCAGGGTTGGTGCTCCTTATGGTGAACACAAGGAAACGGAGGCTTTCAGGTCTCTGGGAACTTGCTCGTATGAACTTGCAACAATGGTGAGAGCATGCACAAGGCTCATGCCAACTCACTCAGACAAAGATCCAGCATAGAAGCAGAGGAATAGGCACCAGGCCCCAACTCTAGCCAAGGAACTGTAAGCAGCAGTTTACTTCTGTGTGTGGGGAAATAGATCTTCTTTAAGGGAGTAAGTCTAGTTAGGTTGACTAGACTCCAGTGGATGAATTTACATCAAGAGACATCTGGGTACAAATGTTTGATCCAATAGGACTTAGTATATATGACAGAATGCATGAAATCCTGGGCGGGAGGGGGGCTCTGTGGGGAGGGGCAGTGGGAGAGAGTCTAAATCTGATTCAGATCAATTATATGAAATGTTCAAAAAACTCAATAAAAATATTTTAATTAGTCATTCTGACTTGCCTCTTGTAAAATTTGGAATGTGTAGGAGTTAGTAAATGTGTTTTAAAACAGACAAATGTGTAAAGGTAGGAACCGAACAGATGTAAAAGTTGGGATATAGAAAACAGAAACTTCCGGCTTGGCAGTCAGTACCTCGGGGTTCTGGCCTGAGGTTTTCTGTTTTTAACTATCTATGAAAACTCTGATAACCCTAAATAAATCAGCCAATTTCCGTAAGTCTCAAGCTCCCCATCTACAACATTAAAGAGTTATATTAAAATATACTTCAAGGACTCTTCTACTTATAAGAACTCCACTTCAAAAAGCAATTCTAAAAGAAACATATGGTCCTAAAAGAAAGAAAATGTTTAGTTTCATCAGCATATGAGTTTTATTTTAAAAAAGAATTAAAGTCTAATCATTTAAGAGCCACTTCTATTTATTAGCTCTACCGCATTTTCATTAAAAATTAGACTTTTAAAACATGAAACACTTTCTAACTGGAAATTTCTACAACATTCAGATTACTGAGACTAAGTAATGAAAACATTTTCAGGGCTACTGAGGGTAAGAACCTGAGTGGGTATGAGTCATGACTTTGATATCAGATGCTCTTTGGGAACATGTCAGTGGGTTGAGCATCAAGAACTTGGACTTAGCTTCCACACGGCCTGAATTAACCTTTCTCAGATGCCATTGATATCCGTATACCTTTTTGGTTTTGTATGCATGTTGGATAAAACCTAACAATGCCCACCAGCTAACGCATCCCATCAACACTTCTTTCTGTCTGTATGGAAACCTCTGCTGCAACCAGTCTATGGACACATTTTATTCCTGCTTCAACATGAGAATGCATCACAACTGCTATAGTATAATAATTCTCTTTAGCTGCCAGCCCTTGTCTGATCACAGTGAGGACAGAGAGAGGGCAGCCTCTGCTCTGTCATCTCTCTCTCTATAAAGCACTTCAGGAAGCATTGCTGTTACCTGAAAATCCCTTCCACACAGAGCTGAAGTCCTGCCTCCCTCCCCACACTTTAGTCCTATAGCTTCTGATTGCTGATGTGTTCAACCTGGGAGCTATTGTTCAAGTCTGTTATCTGTCCCTTCATGTTCTCTGAATATTAAACAAAGATTTCTGGTTCCTACTGCCAGGTCCCTTCTCACCAACTCTCTTCCCTTGAGCTTCGTTTACCTATTTTTCTTTGACTCCCAAGTCCTGACTTTCTTACTGGCATTTAAAATTTCCCAGAGAGCTAGTCTCCCTTCTGGAATTTAAAGTGTTCTCACACCCACTCATATTTAACTGACTTCCTGATCACAGCATTGCTTGCCCAAACCATAGAAATCCAGAACATCTTCTGGCCAGCCCAGACCTCTTGGCCTGACCCATCCAGAGGCCATCTGAGTCTAGACATGAGCAGGCTTTTAGGACCACTTTCAGTAGGTCATTTTGTTTTTCTTTGGCCACTGCTCTAAGTTGCATTTTAACTTGTTAATATCAACAATGCCCCTTGACTTGTCAGGAGAGGTAGTTACAGTTATACCTTGATAAACCCACCACAACTTGAAAATATCTCAGTTGGAATTTAAAATGTCCCCAGCAGGCTCTTATTTTGAATGTTTGGTTCCCCAGCTGGTGACATTGTTTGAGGAAGATTAAGGCAACTTTAGAAAGTGAGACCCAACCAGGAGTGGTGGCACACGCCTTTCATCCCAGCACTTGTGAGGCAGAGGCAGGTAGATCTCCGTGAGTTCAAGGCTATCCTGGCCTACATAGTGAGTTCCAGACCATTTGGGGCTACAGGGAGACCCTGTCTCAAAATAGACCAAAAAAAAAAAAAAAAAAACAAAGGAAGTGAGACCTAGCTAGAGGAAATAGGTCATTTGGGATTCCTTTTCCCCTGCACCCACCCTCCCTTTCTGGCCACCATGATGTGAACAGCCTCTCACTGCCACACACTCCCTCTGCCATGATGTTCAGCCCAAGCACACAAGGTAAAGTGATCCTTGACTGACACCCTTAAACCAAAATACCTTTCCTCCATTTCACTTGTGTGAAGCATCCTGCCACAGCCGTGAGAAAGTTAATAAAATACCATAACTTGAAAGTACTTTGAATACACCTGACCTACTCAACACCCTAGCTTAGCAACACAGTGCTCCGTGGAATATCGGTTGCTGGCTGGAAACTGTGATTGTTGCAACTACCCAGCATAGAGGGAAAGCAGCATTCCTTATGTTGTTAGTTTAGGGAAAAGATCAACATTCAAAATTTGAAGTAAATAGTTTTGGTCTTTTTGAGACAGTGTCTCCCTCTAGCTCCAGCTGGCTTAGAACTTGCTATGTAGACCAGGCTAGCCTTGAACTCACAAGAGATCCAGCTACTTCTGCTTCCCATGTTCTGGGACCAAAGTTATGTGCCACCACACCTGGCTTTGAAGTATAGTTTCAGCTTTACTAATCGTATGCTATTTCTACCACTGGAAAATAGAAAAATCATAATTGTGTCATCATAATTATCTGTTATGTCATCATAATATATCTCTGTCAGTGTGCCTTTAAGTTGTCTGGGGTCCACCTCAACCGTGTGTGGACCCTTCCTTCATGTCTACCTGTTGTCTGTCTCTTCCTTTTACCTCTCCTGACACTGTAGCCCACTGCATTAGTTACTGTATGGTGCGTCACTGTAACAACATCTGTTAGCAATGACTTATGGGAGGAAAGATTTACTTTGCCTCACCATCTCAGGGGATTTCAATCATGATAGCACAGCAGTATGGCAGAGGAAGTCTGTCCCTGGCAACAGGAGAGGCTGCCTCAATGTGGTGGACCAAGGAGTAGAGAGCAGGACTGGGGCGATGGCCAGGCTATAAGCTTCGAAGGCACACCTTTCACGAGGTGGCACTCTTTCCAATTAGGCCCCACCTCTTAAAAGCTACACAGCATCCCAAAATAACATCACTAGCTCAGGACCAATTGTTCCAAGCTTGAGTTGGGGGGACATTTAAGATTCAAACTGACATAACTGGCTGCCTAAAGAGTCATCAGTGGAGACTTTGGTCCCACACTTAATCAGCTACTTTATTAGTATACCAATAAAGGCCTAGCAAGGCTTTGGTTTTTTTCAGGTTTATCTGTAAATGTTCAATGCATAGAAAGTTATTCCTAGACACAGACTATCTGATTAATCATCTCTAGACAGTACACTCATCAAAGACTTCTACAGACGGAATCTGGTGCTAAAAAGCAATGACACCACAGCACTGTCAATACTTGTGCAAGAACCATATTAAGAATCCCTCTCAGTCTGCCTCACTTTCGGATAATACATAAAGACCTCACACAGGGCCACTGCCCATACAGAACTAATTAGTCCCCACTGATCCAGAAACCCTTACCAGTTCTTGGCATATGATGCCTTGCTTGGCGACAGAAAAGTTCCGCTAAGAGAACTTCAAACAAAATGACAGTTATTCATTATCAAAAACACAAGCACTTGTCCTCACCCACCACCAGTTTCATTGTTTTCTGTGAAAGGCTGTACGTCCCCAAATGGCACCATTTCAAAGCATATATTTGGCAGTAAAACCACAAGGAAAAATAAGAAATATTTTCTATTCCTGGTTGCTAGTAAATTCTCTCAGCCTGAAAAATCATTGCAGCCTGATCAAACTGACTGGGCTTTTCCTGATGGCTTCCTTCTCTGGCATGATACTTATAATAGGCCTGCTCAGTCAACTTCTTCAACTTCTCCCAATTCTACAAATATTTATTGGATATCTATTTCACATAAAACATTGTGTACCAATTCATTCACCACTCTTGTGTTATGAAAACTTCCTGACCAAGGATGGTCTATTGAGAGCCATCTGGCATCATAGCATTACTGATAAAAATTTCAGATAGTGAAACTCGCTCATCAAAATTGCCCCTAGATGTTTCCCAACTAGAACCTCCACAGCTTAATCAGCACCAATAGAGAAAATGAGAGGTTACTTTTTAAAGATGTTAGATTCTGTCTGAAAGTTCTGTCTGTATAACCAACATACCCTCATAAAAAGAAGAAACTAAAGGATGCTACAGTTCCAACTTACACAATGATCCATGAGTGAGGAAACAAGCCTTGTTCCCTGAGTCACTGGGTTGCCTGCCAGGAAGGCTATCCAGCTCCACCCGTGGCCCACTCTTCAACTGGGTCAAGGGTAAAGGCCTCCAGTTGCCTCTAAGAAGCTGCCTTCAAATATAAATGGACAAAAATATCCTTTATCAGTAGACTTTCCCTTTCTAGAAAGGAATATGTAAGGATTGTTCTAGAGCATCAGAAACGACAAGAGCATTTACTTCCTGAAGCTGCTGTAACAAAGCACCACAAGTGTATTATCTCACAGTCCCACAGGCTACAGTCCCAAATCAGGTATCCAAAGGGTTGGTTCTCCCTGTGCTGTAATCAAAAGTCTGCTTGGTGCCTTTCTGTGGATCCTGATACTTTGCTGGCAATCTTTGGTGTGCCTTGGCTTGTAGAAGTACCTCTGTGACTTTCTTCCTGGGAAAGCCTGGTTCCAAATTTCCCTTTCACATTGATTTAGGGCCAGCCCTTGGAAGCTCACTTTAACTAACTACATTACTTCTATAAAGACCTCAGCTCTTTTTAACCATTTATATTTTTATTAGCATATATAGATTATAAATAAAATGGGCTACATGGTATTTTCATACATGTATATAATGTGTTTTGATCATATTCACCCTTCACCCATAATCTTCTCTTGTCCCCTCTCTAGTCCCGGTAATCATTTTCCTCTTCCCAAATAGAACCCCGTCTTCTCTCAAGGTTGTGGTTCCTTTAGGGTTGCTTACATGAACAAGGATGAGGAGTCATTTAGTTACTTAGCAAAGGCTAAACCACTGAAGAGATGTCTCTCCTTCCACCAAGGAACCATTTACTGCCAATAGATTCTCTGGAAGGAGCAAGACCCTGTGGGCCCCTATTTCTACGTAAGGTTATACCCTGAGATACTGAGTGAGATTCAAGTCTTCAACATATCTTTTTTGAGAGCGATAGAAAGAGAAAGAAATAATTCACTCTGTAATGGAAAGATTGTTACAGATATTAATAATCCAAGAAGCAATGGGATTAGATCACAGTGGAATATAACAATGGGGCCTGTTTCACAAACCAATGAGAAGAAACCTGATGTTTGAACTTTTGTCTGCTTTATACGCATCCAGATCTTTTATCTTCGAAGCCTCAGTGTCAAGTAGTCTTTAGCATTCATGAATGCTATTAATGTTGAACATCTGATAAGAATTTAAAATTTGATAGTTGATTTGTTAATCCAGATTTTCCACTCAACAGAAACCAATTCTGAATTGTCCATGGGCACATAGCCTTATGGGATAATATTCGTTCTTAGTTCTCTTGCCTTTCTGGACAAAATTGCACTCAAGCTCCCCCTAAAAAGGCCCTCCTGAACTCACAGGAATTGTGACAGCATGGGCAAGACCTGCTCAAGCTCAAATCAAACAGAAGTCCCAGCATGGAGGGGCGTGGGCATAAAGTCCCAGCCATAACTAAGTCGCTGTCATCATCCACTGAGTGAGGAAGAGTCAGTCTTCTTTAAGAGTACAACCCGGGTATGTCAACCAGGCTGCAGGGCTGGATCCCCACTCAGGAGTACTGGGGCAACACAAATTCGACTCCATGGAAATCTTTTTAAAAGAGCACAGAAGTGGGTGGGTAGGGAGGTGGGGCGAATCTGGGAGGAGTCGGGGGAGTGGTCATATGATCAAAATACATTATATGAAATTCTCAAAGAATAAATAAGAAACAAACCAAAAATGTGTATATAATAGTAAAATGGCCCTACTATAAAGCTTTTTATTTTTGTAGTGATTTTGATTAAGTGGCTGAAGAATCTGCCATATTTATTTTCCTAAAATTTAAAACCAAAAGAATGTCTAAGAGTCTACCCCTTTCTCTCTGGGGCACATACATGTGACCAAACAAATAAAATCCACCCTTTGTAACATGATGCAAAAGCTGTTAACAAAACTTATTGACAAAAACTTTCCCTTATTGTTTTGTGGTGAGGTCAAGACAATCCAGAGGGCCTATGTTGGCCGCCATTCTTCACAACTTCTGGGTACCATGTCACAGTGCCCAGGATAACTGAGACCCCTTCTGGTACTTCCCCTTCCTGTTGTTTCAAATCTCCCTTCCTGCTTCAGTTTGGTTAAACAGCAGTTATAAAAACATGGTTTCCCACTGTACCGCCCTCTTAAACACCCACATCCCTTGATGTACCTTAAAGACTGGCATGAAACATTTGTTACCAACAAAACTGAAATGAGGCATTTAGGCAGGAGGTGGGAAGGTTGAGCTGTTCATTTTATTAGAAACATTCATCCTTCTTTTCAAAGCAACGTTCTGTGAAAGGCAGGGGAGTTTTGATTTAGCAAAAGAAAACAATAGTTAGGCAGCATATCGACAAATTAATTACTTAAACATTTTCCACTCCAAGTAATTTCTTACTCCCTGTAGTTATTTCTCAGTTGATTTTCTTTATTACAAAATAACACTTACTCTTTTTAAACTTTAGACAATACAGAAGCATGTAAGTATGAGGCAAAGAAGTGAAAACCTCACTTCACTTCTACTAACCTGATTCCTCAAGTGAACATCTCAACATACATATTTAAATGTTTGGCATTTACTGTTGCTTATTCAGAAAGTAAGACCTAGTTGACACCCACACTGTTAACTTTCTTCATTAACTGCATTTCAAGTGACTTTCAAGAGAATACAATTTTATTTTTTCATGGATGGTTAAAGTCACAAAACTGAACTCTGTGAGCTTGGAAACTGGGAAATTCCAACCATATCTCCAGTAAAGAGCTGCATCTTCAACAGGTGATCCTGGGAAACGGGGAAACTTTAGAACAAAGCTCACTGAACAGTATTTTCTGTGCTGTGGACAAAGGTGGGGGTTTTCATGATGTCCAAGTGCCCAATTTTTTTCTACTAAAAGAGGATAAATGCTTTCAATTACGTGAATTCCCATCAGGCGGACAACAATAGGCACAGATACAATTCTATAGCTCTTGAGAGATACAAAGTATATCCAAGGATGGAAAGTGGGACAAAGAAAACCAGCTCTGCCTCCATAATAAGGTGGCAAGTGAGAGTTGTTATCTGCAAAATGCTGAAAAAGCACATTAACTGAACATTTTAAGCAAATAAGTTGTACATTATTTCTCAGTAGTTCTGTGGGTAGCTCTGGTATACTCTGTCCGTATCTGACTAGCTCAGGGATTTTTGATATTTCTATTGTTTCTGTTTTTCCCATTCTGCCCTTCTTTTACTCTTCTTCAAACTTTCCCCCCTCTACTCTGAATATTACACCTTCTCCTTTTCCAGCATAACCATCCCCAAGTGTAGTGTACTATGCAGACAATTTCTATCAGGCATCTTCTTCTGTCCATTAGAACAGGATTTTTGAAAAACACCAGACTCTACTGGATTTATAATGGCAAAATTAAACATAATTATTTATACAAAAATAAAGCCAAAAGCATTTTTGCGTAAGAGTCTCAACATGGAGGGACTGGGGCAGCTCAGCAGGTAAAGGATTGCAATTACAACCCTGATAGCTTCAGTTTGATCCTAGGGAACCACATAACGATGGAAGAGAGCTGACTCCACAAAGTTGTCCTCTGACTTCTACATGCATGTGTATTTGTGGTCACACCCACACATCATGAATACACATATGTATACAACAACAATAAGTGAATATTTTTTAGAAGCATCTGAACATTGGATTCACTTTTGTTTTGTTTTGATCCTAGAAGCCTATTTATACAACACCTTCATCTATGGGAAAAAGTGGGAAACTTTAAGATCCTTCTTCATTGATTACTTTTTTTCAATTGTATTTACCGATTATATTTAGTTATAGTTACATTAAGTTAATATTGATTACAGTTATCTATCAATTACAATCAGTAATTGGAGTGTTGCAAAAATCAGTTGATATTATGTCTGACTTTATTCATGATAACTATCTTTAATTATGTATAATAAATATTCCAAGAGTGTTTTACCCTAATTTAATAAATATTTATAATGAAATAGTTCCCAAGGAAATAGTTTTTCAATTTTAATTTCATTAACATTCTGAGTCCAGCTCTGAGAAAAGTGTGACAAGTATTTGCATAATATTATCATATTTATAAATGAAAATTAAGAGTATACCCACTAGAATGTCACCATAAACCATCTCAATTGGTTGCAGAAGCAAAGAATTTCTTTCTTAACTCACTACCATGGCCCTGCCTGACCTCTCTGTTCTTCTCACCCAACACAGCCTGAGCTGTCCCCAGGCCTCTTCAGAAACATTATTTTAAACTCCTCCATAAGAAATTCCATGACCTCTTACCACAGTCTTCTTGTTGTTCAAAGAAAGCAAAAGCTCACTTTCTTGGAAGCATATTTATTGACCAAAGTGTAGTCATAAATATGCAGCTCCCACTTGGTCATCTCCAAGTGGGCATTATACAACAACCCCAAACTTGGCATGACTCAGAATGGACAGTGTTCAGAGGGAGATCATGATGAAGCTAGCTCATAATCCTGTCTAGCGATACACATATCACTTGTGTTTAACAGACTGAACGGAATCACTAGCATTCCATGCATTTGGCAATTCAGTCATGTCCCCTCACTAATGTGAAACAGAAGCATTTTTCTAGAGGCTGGTGGGGACATCCCAAGACAGTGAAGTAACCCCACCTTGGGATATACCAGATAGATGGAAAACGGCAGAACAGAGAGTTGGAAGGAGCCCAGATCTTTAGTAACACCAAATCGGTGATTAACCAACTTGAGATTCCAGCACTCCCCGCCCCACATCTGGAATCTTTGTTTTGTGAACAGAATTTTCTAACTGTCAAAACCAATTTCAGTTTTTTCCTAAAATGCATCCTAACTGATAATTCCCTTATAAAAGTTTGTTGAGAAAAGGGGCTGTTGCAGGCTTTGGGAGGAATACTAAGTACCAATAAGTCTTCAATGTTTCTCAGAAGAATTCCCATTTGAGAATAAATTTTCCCTTAAATTTGTACCTACTTAGAGAACTCTTCCTTTCAGAATCACAAGGTGAGCAGAATGAAAAGGCTTGAGTATTCATTCAGTTTTTTATTCAGCAAATGCTCTTCAGCTGGGCTGATATATAATAGTGTCATCTAACTTCAGTAGTGTTGTAGACTCTCTAAGAATGAAGACTACCTCATGAAATATCTTAGTTCAAAACCTAAGCTTCCTCTATTTTCTTTCATATTAAGGTTTGGAAAAAATAGAATCTAATACCCAGATCCAGAATGTGCTGTTTAAAATGGTGCAAATAGTGTGTGTACACCATCACAAACTGGTGAAGACATTATGGAGATAATACATAGTAATGATATAAAGATGTAACATAAACAACTTATCTGCCATCATCTATTGATAAAGGCACATTCTTAGAGATAGGAATCTTGCTCTGGGACTATATCCTTAGTAACTTCCCTAAAATAAAATTAAAATGGATGTAGATCCTTTAAAGAGGGTAAATGGGGAGCTTAGTAATCTTTTTTGAAAGAAATGGAGAAAAACTGCCATTTTTTAACTTAATAGACCAACTGGATAAGTTCTGGCACAAAATTTAGTAAAATGTTATGATGTGTGCATTACATACAATTACACTGTATTAATGAAAAGGATGTATAATTTGAGGTCACAAAACATAAAACAAATCATATATTGCATTTAAAACCATAAAACAGTGCAGAAGAGATGGCTCAGTAGGTACAGGGGTTTGCCATTAAGTCTCACAACCTGAGTTTGATCCCTGGGACCCACGATGTAGAAAGAACTGCAAGTTGTCCTCTGACCTCCACACCTGTGGCTTGGCATGTGTAAATGCACACACAGACACACATACATGCAAACAAACAAATAAATAATATTTTAAGGATTTAAAATAGGGGCTGGAGAGTTTGCTCAGCAGTTAAGAGCACTGGCTGCTCTTGCAGAGGACCTAGGTTTGGTTCCCAACACAAATATGGTAGTTAACAGTCATCTGTAACTCCAGTTCCAGGGGATACCATACCCTCTTCTGACCTCCACAGGCATAGCATGACATGGGTGCACTTGCATACATGCAGGCAATACACTCATACACATAAAATAAAAATAAGAAAACATTTTTGAAATTTTAAAATAAATATGAACAGACTAGAGTGGAAATCCTAAAAACTCAATAGGTAATTAGAGAATGAGATTTTGCATGGGTTTAATTTCTTCTCCAAATAGAACAGGTTTGGGTAGCTTCCACTAGATTTCATTTGTAGAGTCCTGACAAATGTAAAATGTTCCTTTGGTTTACAAGTTAATGTGAGTTTTTGCTATTTGACTTCTAAGACAAATATCAATCACACTGGTTCTAACAAAATTAATACCTGATACCATTAATTAAAGCGGTTGTGAGAACACTTATCAACAGTCTTCTTAAATATGCACCAAACTATGATTTTTTAATTACAGGGATTTTACTCTAACCTCCCCTCTCACTATGAGCTTAGTAATGTGTTGGGGTACAGGTGGTTCACAGTCAAAATCAGGTATATTGAGGTCCAAATTAAGCTTAATACTAAGTATTTTTTTCTGAGATAGGGTCTGTCCCCCAAACTTGTGATCCCCTTGCCTCAGTCTCCTGAATGATTGCAAGTGTGCACAGCCAAACTCACAACGAACTTAATACTTCTAATATATAAAATGACTCTAATAGTTTCTCCTTGGTAAATAAATAAATTAAGGAAGGAAGGAAGGAAAAATTTCTCAGATTTCAGAATGTCATTCAATATTACAGGCTGAAACACCCTTTTCTGAAATATTTGACACCAGTTTGTTTTTCAGATTTTGAATACTTTCATGCCCATAATGAGATATCTTGAGAATAGGACCTAAGTCTCAACATGAAATTCATTTGAATTTCACATATACCTTAGACACACACACACAGTCTGAAGGCAATTTTATGCAATATTTTTAGTGTATCTGTATTTTATTACATCCCATCACCGGAGGTCAGGTATGGAATTTTCCACACAGGACAATCATGTTGGTGCTCAGAAAAGTTTCAATATTTTTAGGCATGTTTGATTCAGGTTTTCAGATTAGAGATACTCCATCTCTATAAATTTTTGTTAATAATGAGTTTAATCAGATCTTTTCTGCTCTGCTTCAAGAAGCTTTGCTTAGAGAGAAACGCCATATAAAACCAGATGTCCAAGTCCAGATTTCCCAAGGAAGTCTTGGCAAAGCCATTGATGATTCTGGCATTGGAATCTACCTAAATATGTAAGGTGATAGCAAGATAATAAAATGTTCCAGAATTTGCAGGATCTCTATATAAATTACCAGACAATACTGTATACTGAAGCACAGGTTTGCTCTCATCAGAAAACTGGCCTGACATATGAAGGGTTCTCTCCATGGGATCCCTAGACGAATTCTCATGCTGATACCAATGATCAATCTAGATGGTCACAGGCCTGGAAGATTTCAAACCAACCTGCTTGTGTTTAAAGTCAGCCTTTATAATTTCAGACTTAAAGGAACAGTAGCAAAAACAACACAAAGTGTTTCCACACACATTTTACCTAAATTCATCAAATAGTAGCCACGTGACACATTTACTTTCTTGTCCTTTCCCCCACTCATCTCTCCTTTTTTTCTGAGATTTCTGAAAGCAAAGTGTACATATCGCTATGTATTTCCAAAAACAAAGTATTTTTCTTACCTAGCCACGGGACCCTTAATAAAATCAGGAAATCCCTATAGATACACAACTACTTTCAGATCTATGGATTCTTTTCAAATTTTGCCAACCGTCTTCTGAAGGTCCATTTTCTGATTCCACATCCAATTCAGGGTCACACTTGGATTTAATCATTATGTCTATTTTTCCCTTGGTCTGGAACAGTCTATGACCTGGTCAAGTTTGAAAAGTGTTGTCATTTTCTGTAACATGTTCCTCAATTTGAGATTTTCCAATGTCTCTTTCAGGTTACAGATTTGGGGACACTACAGAAGTGATGCCAACTTCCCCATGTGCATTGGGGTAGGAAGCACCACAGTATTATCTGCCCCTCTTCTGATGGTGCTCAGATAAGAGGGTGTCTACTGGATTTCTTCCTCCCTGTAAAATTACTGTCTTCCTTTGGCAGTTAACAGAGACTTGGTACAGAGACACCCTGAGATTCTGATTCTACCTACTTCTCTATCTGTTTTCACTAACTTCAGCATCTATCATGATTTCTCCTCCAACACTTCTTGCTCCGTGTTTTGCAAGGCTTCGTCTCTTCCCAGCTACACAGCTGACGTAGTTTCCCATCCTCTTAGGTCTAAAAGGAATGGCAGAATGACTAAGTCCACAGAACTATGATCCTAAGTGGTATAAGCCCCTCCCTTGATGGTTCCTCAAAAGTCTTCAGTTACCCTACAGGGTCTTTGTCATTTGATCAGTGGCATAGGATCCAGAAGAGGTTTCCATGAAGGATTTAGTCACAGTACAGTCACCAGACCTGAGGGTCTATATGATTCAGGGGGGGTCTAATGAACTTGGATGAGGAAAATCTGTATTTATTTTCACTAACTCTTAACTGGAATTTGACATATCTTTCCTTCATAGGAATAGGCAATAACTACAATCGTGTTATGAACACGGTTCTTTGTTGTTTTTATTTAATATTATATATACCTTATGAAACTTCATTGAAATCTATGTACCTATAATTAATTCGAATTAACACTGAACTTGAGTTAAAAGGCACGTTACTATAGCCTTGTCTTCATTCTTCACAAAACATCACCTTCGGAGGATACTCGTAAACTTCTCATTACTTCCAAAAAGATCCAAGACATTAAAAAGGTGCAGACAGAGGGTGTGGTTCCCCCAAGTAACCACAGTATAAAGACCACTCAGGAAAGTAGGTAGAACATACCTACATTAGACTCTGTGTGGTGAGAAATAAACTGGCTGAAGCTGAGATTTATGAAGTTATTGGTTCGTCAATTACCCTCCCCTAATGGACAGAGAGAATGAAGTTGCAACTTTGAAAAATTGCATTTGTGAGACCGTGGTTGAAGCCATGGGCTTGGATGTGATTATTAAGGATAAAGGCGGAAAAATAAAAGTGAGGTCCTAAATTTCAAGCACTTGCTGTATTTTGGAAAGGAACACAAATGCTGCTAAAAAATTTTTAAATTTTTAAAAAAGCAGATGAAAGAGCCACCCAAATGGGGAAAGTGCAATAGATTATGTAAATCTGACACCATATTTCCTGTTCTTGGATGTCTTCACATAGAGTAAGTGCTTACAAGTAATCGCTGCTGAAAGCCAAAGAAATAAAACCATTCGGTAGATTTTCTAAACTGAATCTGTCATTTACAAGATGACAAGGATGGCCTCTCTCTAAGCCCAGGTTTCTTCATTTAAAAAAAAAAAATGTTCTGTGGTTTGTGGACATTAACACGGACGTAAATACAGGACCTGTCAAATTTCTGATAAGTATGATCTCAGATAAAGTCGCCTTTCCTTCTCCAATCTTTCCCCTGTACTCCAAGTCATCAATAATCCATCTCACATGTTCTCGTTTAAAAAGAATTAAAGGGTATATTAAGAAAACGGTGGGTTTTTTTCTTGAGTCAAAAGCATAGCACTTTAAACTCATTATACTTGGTACAGTACAACTTTAGTATAAAGCTACACTAAGAAAAATTATGATTAAAATTCAAATAGCACCTTGGTATTGTACTAGGGAAACAAAATGAGTGAGAATTACAGAAAAGCGAGCCTGTAATTTTAAAATGTCAATCAAAAAGAACCAAGACATCAGCCCACAGTTTGCTGGGTTTAGTACCAGACAGGGCTCATGTGTTGTGCAGAAGTATACTTCAGTCCTTGCATAACCCACTGAATCCTCCCATCACTCTCCTTAGTGTCTTCTTCCTTACCTCATGTTTGCATGTCACAAACATGATTTGAGGGGAGGGAAAGCGTACTTCTACTTGTAAAAACACTCATCTTTAAAAATATTCATCTATAGCCATATATAGAATAGAATTCATGAAATTGGGTGGGGACAGTAAGAGGGTGCAGATGGGGAAGGGGATCTAAATGGATAAAAACATATATAAAATTCACAAAAAATAAATTTTAAAAGGAAAAAACATTAACCTTAGCTACCTTTTATTAGCCCTGCCCCCAATGCCAGGTGCGTATATCTTAAAGTTCAATTACAAGGCAATGTGGAAAGCGAAAACACGGGTTAATACTGCCACAGCATCTGGAACAAAAAATGCCACTCGTGCATTATGAGACGTTGTCTTAAGTGCCTCTTAGAATCGTCGCGGCAGCTGTGCACATGAAGGAATACAGCCGTGCTATGGGCGCTTTAATTGCACGCATTTCTCCAGGGCCTTACCCCACACTGAGGCGTGAGGACTTCAGACAGGAGGCTGACAGATTGTTTCTTTAACCGACAGTAGAATGACTGTAGAGCTGAAAATATTCTGACCTATGCTCCCAAAGAATTTTCCAGAAAATTACGACTCTTTCTATGAAAAATGTGAGACTCTAAGTGAAAAGTCTCATTATAGCTCCAAGAAGAAAGTGCTGCCACCTACAGGAGCACATGGAAGTAATACCTGAAAAAAAAAAAAGGTGGCTTCTAGATTTTAAAGTTGTTCTGGGGAGCGGGGAGGGACGGGGGAGGTTGGGGGGAGATAGGGTCAGTATTAGCGGTAACATACCAAAGGACACAACTAAAATGTGCCTGTTTTCAAATTCTTACACCTAATCAGCTGTCTTTGTTGTTCAACTCACCAAACATCAAACACCTATGGCTACTGAGGGCTTGAAATGTGGCTAATGTGAATGTGGAGTTTTTAGTTCTTCTATTTAATAGTTTGTTTCGACTACTTCTCAATCAAGAGATAATATAACTGTGCTTGACACTAATGTTTGAACGTTGAATCAAAACCATGATCAAGATAGTATTTTGGCTTTTTTTTTTTAAGCAAAGATTGACTTCCCATGATAAATCCAAACTCGGAATTGTTGACCAATAAACAAAGGATAATATTTTCAAGTTTCAAAATTATAGTCAGAGCAATGTTATCATTAAATCCATTGTTACCATGTCTTGCTTTGATACTCAGAGTAGAAGCTTGATTATTAATATAACAAATTGTAAGATTTATTCAGTTTTGTATTTGCTAACTGCCAGGCACTTGTAGAAAATGTTTTGAATATAAATACATATTCAGATATGAATAAAGACTAAGACATACCTGTGTTCTTAATTCTATCAAAGACTAATTACACAGCTGTACTACTGGGAGAATTAGTTTTCTTCTCAGTGAAGATATTAATAAGATACTTGAAATTACAATAAATAATGTTTTTGTTTTAGTTAATCAAATTGATTTACAGTTTAAAGCTGGTGTATAATTCAATTATTAAAAACTGAATATGCTTATAATAATTTTGATATATTAATTTACTTTTCCAAACTTTAAGACTTTTAAAATCTATAGTTAGATCAAATATTCCTAATAAAAATTTTGCATTCGAATTGGGATGGTCTGTAAGTGAAAAGTATGCACTGAATTATAGGCATTACAGAGCAAAAAAGTGTGATATAGCCCATCAATTATCCTTTATAGTGATTACTTCTTGAAATTGTGATGTTTTAGCTACCATGTCAAAATACCAAGCAGAATATATTTTTAAGGTTAGTTTTACTGGGGGTTTTTTTGTTACTTTTGTAAATGCAGCTTCTAGAAAATTCCAAATGACACATGTGGCTGACAGATTTCTACTGTAAAACACTGTTGTAGTTAATCTAAAGTCAGAGAAAAGAGAGGTAAGGTTTGCCAAGCCTATACAATCACGGGAAACATGTTTGCAAATGTCTTATTTAATCTCAACATTCATTTTACTTTTATTTATTTTATTCTGTTTTATTTTTTGAGGTAGAGCCTCAAAATACCAGTATGAATGAAACACAGTCTGGCCTGAAATACATAATCCTTCTGGTTTTAGCCCTGAAGTGCTGGGATTGCAGGCATCTGCCACCACATTCTGCAAGATTTTTTTTTTTTTGCTTGTTTTGACAGTCTCATATAACCCAGGCTGGCCTAAAGCTCACTGTGTAGTAGAGACTGACCTTGAACTTTGAATCCTTCTGACTCTGCCTTCCAAACACTGGGATTACAAGTATATGCCACCATATGCTCCTTGTAAGAGTAATCTTAAGACATGTAGCCAAATGGTGAGACCCAAGAGGGAACAGTGATCTTCACTATGACTAATGAGTATCTTTAAATGGTGGGAAATTTAATTTTAATGATCATTTCTACCAGAATTAATGAACTGTTGACAAGATTGACACCTTTTACAAAAATTCTATTAAGTTTGCTTCCTGTTCAGTTTCTTTCACAAATTTCCAGTATTATTGGCCCAGATTCCCTCTCTTTATAGATCATAGAACTAGAGCTATAGATCCATTATGATAGATGATTGATAGACACATTGAACATAGATAGACAGATAGACAGATATGGATGGATAGAAGATAGATAGATAGATAGATAGATAGATAGATAGATAGATGATAGATAGATGAAAGAGAGATACCATCTCTCAGGGTCCTTCATTCTCAGGAGTTCAGTGTATGTCCTTTCCTGGGCTATGTCCCACCCACTGGCCCCCAGCTGGAAGTCCTCTTCCACAACATGAACGTATCCTTCCCGAGCATGTCTTTTTCCAATCTACAAATACCATGTCTCCTTCTCCTTATTTTTCATATTCCATCTTTAACATATTCTTCTATTGTCCAACAGGAAAACAAAACAAACAAGACAGGCTCTCAGTTCCACTGGCAGATCCCCATACAAAGACAGGGTGTCCAACCATCCTAATTTGTTTGCCCAGGACAGGCTTATATGAATACTGAAAGTCTCACCTCCGAGGAAACTCCTCAGCACTATACAAAGCAGGACTGTTGTGGGCCCTTCCTCCCCCTCAGCCCAGAACATAGTAGGACCCTTGGATCGGGGGTACAAAGCAAGAGAGAGGATCTCCATCTGTGGGCCTCGGCCACCCAGAGCGGGCCTGGCCGTGTTACTGCGGCTCTGGCCTTCCTCCTTTTACGCACACAGCTGCACTTTCCCCTACCGCTCCCTAACCCCCAGACTGCAGTAATGCTGCGGCATGGGTTTTTCTCCGAGACTCATTCCCAGTGGCTGAGATAAATTGAATTTAGCACAGTATGTATTAATTCTGTCTGGTCCTCAAACCTCTCAGCAGCTGTGAGCCCCTTGAAGTCAGATGCCGATATTCTGTCCAGAATTGTCACTGCATACTTGCTGAATGTAAGAATGAAGGTCAGGGTGCCTGAGAAAAGGCCCTGAACTCCTGCTAATCTCCTTGGCTTTCCTCCTCGCTCATTTGATGGAACAACCAACAGCTTGTCAGGACTGCCCGTCTCTGCATCACCGAGCTAGGGAAATCCTGGCTCTATTCTTAGGTTCTCGAATACAAGGGGGAACACCAGAGAGTAACTCCAAACTAACCCCCGCGGAGGGTGGGGGAATACACTGGAGAGAAGCAGATCAAAAACAACAGAAGCACAGCTCAAAGGAAGCCTAGCAAAGTGCTCTCTCTTGTAAGCTGGGTGTGAACTGCTGCCTTTGGGCACTGGAGTGCTAACCTATGAATAATTCTTTCCAGCCTGACAGGAAGGAGAAGGCTTTGCCTCTGAGGAATGATGGAGGTGAAGAGAACTAATAGAAATAACTATAGAAATATACCTAGAGTTAACTGTATGCGGAAGGAGCCAGGTGATCCTCAGAACGAGTGGGAACCAGACTGGAAGCCGAAGAACAAACATCTCAGACAGCACCTGCTTTCAGGAGTCACGATTTGGAATCACGTATGTAGACTTTTTGCTGTTTGTAACAGGATCTACTCTGTAGCTCCGCCTAGTCCGAAACTCAGTACGTAGCTCAGGTTGGCCTCAGACTCCAGCAGTCCTCCTGCCTCAGCATCCAAAACGCTGAGATTACAAATATGTACCACAACACATGGTCACAAGTATGTTTTAGAAATATCACACATGAGGCTGGAGAGGTGACTCAGCGGTTAAGAGCACTGACTGCTCTTGCAGAGGTCCGGCTTTTGATTCCCAGCAACCACGTGGCGGCTAACAACCTGTAACAACCTGTAACTTCAGTTCCAGAAGATGCAACACCTTGTCTGATCTCCTCGGGCATTGCACAACACAGGAGCACTAACACACATGCAGACAATATACTCATACATATTAAATAAAAATAATAAGGAAAATATTTTTTAAAGAAACGTAACATATAAGGAAATAAACTTTGCTTTAAAATACAGGGAAAGAGCTGGAGAGATGACTCACAGTTAAGAGTATGTACTGCTCTTGCAGAGAACTTGGTTTTCAGTTCCCAGCACCGCATCAGGAGGCTCACAGCTACCTATAACTCTGATTTCAGGAGATCTGACACCCTCTGGTTTCCCAAAACACCTGCATGCACATGATACACATAGACTTGTATAAACACATACATATACATATAAATAAGCTAAATAAATGAATTAAAAATAAAATACAGGGGAAAATTTAAACACCCACAATTATTTTTAACACATTTATTTTTATCAATTTGTGAATTTTAAGCTTATCTATTTTAATATATTTGAATAAAATTTAAATGCATTTATACCTTAAAATATTTTTTAAATGTTACGCTTTTAAATGTTTAGACTTTATATTGTTAATAATGAATTTTGAGTCCTAATTACATAAAGCAACTTGTCCGAGGAGTCTCAAAACGCTACAAAATGGCTTCAATAATATTCCCATTTTACAGAAAAACCTGTCACTTAGAGAGGTGAGAAAAATTCCTCTAAGATGACATGATTTGTAAATGGAAGAACCAGGGTCTCAGGAGATCCTTCTTAGGTAATGGCAACCCCCTGGGGTAAAAAGAAACACATCTCCACACTCTCTGGGAATCAACACATCAGCAACCCAAATTTACAGCAGTCAGAGTATCAAGGACAGCATTTCAGCATTCACCACACTGACTGCAAGGTACACAACATGCCTTCAATGGATGCTCTAAAAATACACATTTACCTTGGTAAAGAAGTCTGTGTTTCTCATGGGATGAGTCTACATACAAAAAGGTAGGTAATATGCTTGTAATAACAAGTCCATTTCTGTTTCATTTAAGTTAGCAGCATAGGTTTCTTTTCTTAACCTAAATCACCTTTGTAAGTTTTATCAGTTTTGGTTGCTCTTTGGAAACATCTGGAAAACTTTAAAAATCACAAAAGTCTGGTTTCCACCTGCAAAGTATGAGCTCATTGGTTTGGGACATAGCCTGGGCACTGAGATTTTCAACTCTCTAGAGGAACAACCAAGATGGACAGCTGCTGCTTTCTTGGGGGCAAAATGAGGATTCAAAAACATGGCTTTCAGATCAGTAACATCAACTTATAGACTTGTTAGAAATACAAATTATTGGATCCTAGCCAAGAGCTAATGAATCAGAAACTGAAGATGGGGCCAAAATCAACACCAAAACATACCTCGCAGATGGTTTGGGTCTGCCTTTGAGTTCTGAGAATCACTGATGGGGTCCAATTCCTTCATCTAGAGACAACTGAGAAGAGATCACTGACATTCAGTGATCGTAACTAATTTTCTTAAGGTCACCATAAGTGGTTGAGCTGGGAATAAAATAATAGTAGCAAGCAACATTTATTACTGCTCCATGTGGACAGTTTTGTGCTGACTGATTCATGCAATCACCATATCAGCCTACATCTGTGTTCTACTGTCATACTACTTTATGGATGAGGAAACTATGTTATAGTCTTTGCTAACAGTCATAGAAGCTGAATAGAAAAGTGGGGATTGGAACACCTCCCCGACAGAGGAATATGATGGGAATATCCCCCAGAATCTTATTCTAGGAGTGACAGAATTCTAAATTTTCTATACAAAGGGTTGGGAACCTGAGTGACAGAGAGAGTCTGGAAAATAAACACCAAACTGATCGGTGCTATGTTTGATTGACTTAAAGTACCCCATGGAAATGTAACTGAGCTTTAGTTAAATATTTAATACCTAAGAATAACATATTTTAAAAATAAAGATAAAGAATGGACATTAATATGAATACCTACGTCACAACCAGCAAGATATTGTTGTCTTAATTTTGGGGGAGCCTACATTTTCATATTTTCAACAGTTAATATTGGGAAAAAATAGTGTTTGATCAGATTATTAAGAACTGTTTAGAGGGACTGGATAGATGGCTCAGCAGATAAGAGCACTGGCTACATTTGTAGAAGACCCAGGTTCAAATCCCAGTACCCACACTCCATAACTCCAGTTTCAGGAGATCTGATGCCCTCTTCTGGCCTCCTCAGGCATTGCATGACATGGGTGCACTTACATACACCCAAGCATAACATTCATACACATAAAATAGAAATAAATGAAAGAATGAATAAACAAATAAAAAGAAGGAGAGGAATGTTTGGATACATCTGGTTCAGTCACTCTTCCTCAGAAGCAGAAATACATGCTGCTAAGGAATTCTGTAAATATATATTCTGGAAAAAAAATTCTCAACAATAAATGCTTGAAATGTGCATGCGAGATAAATATACAAGAACCATCTCTAGTAGTCCACGATAGGTCTCCGTCATAGAGTTCCGTGTCTTTGAAGATTATCAGAGGAAGTCTAATGAGCTTGATATGTTCAGAGCATGTTGACATCAACAGTGTCTACTTAGTTCTGTGGCAGTTTGTGAAGGGCTTGTGTTTCACAAAGACCACTTGTTTAGTATGATAAATGGATATATGAACTGCAGTTCTGAGGGGAAGGGAAAGTGTAGGAAGAAGTGGCCAGTCCAGAAGGACTGGGAGAAAGTGTCTCATGAGAGAACACTGACTGAGAAGCAAAACAGGAAGAAACCTATCTGGGAATATTACATTTTTTGCATCGATTCTAGAAGGCACGAACAGAACAAGCTAGGAGGCAAAATATTCCACATAAGATAACAAAAGCACTGTAGAGTTAGAACTGCTCTCCCTGAGGAGGGGTGGGGGCTGGAGACAGAACATGGGAATCTGAGGTGGACCATGGACATGGGCAGGGGAATGTTAACAGTGTAGTTCTGGGTCCCTGTGTTGTGGTGTAAATCTCTGGGACAGTCTGCTGCTAACTGCAGTGTCTCCTTTGGAGGTCTGTGGGAATCTGAACTCACTCAGGATTGAACACAAAACCTACAGGAGGGAAAACCAACCTGAGAGAGCTTCTCTTAAGAAGAAGAAGAAGAGCTAAGAACCTAAGAAAACCCTGAGAAAACAAACGTCTTGGGAAAATGAGCGATTGAAGGTGGAGGTAGAGGTGGGGAGCGGGTCTTCACAGATGGAGGCTTGAGTTGATCTTACATGCATTTTCATGTCTAATGACCCCTGATCAGCTTGTTCACACACCAGACCCATTCGCTTTTATTAGCACGCTATGCATAGATGTAGGCATATCTGAATAAGCTTTTACTGACTCACAACACTCCAAAGTCCATCAACCCTGTCAGGTGATAATAAAGAAAGCCTCCAATGCTAATGAACAGAGAAAGGTCACTCTCCCCTAGGAATGCCACCTGATTTAAATTTACTTATTTTTATTTTAAGTATACAAGTGTTTTGCAAACATGTATGTTCAGTGCATCACAGACATGCAATGCCCACAGAGGCAGGAAGAAGGCATTGGATCCCCTGGAACTGGAGTTACAGCCAGTTGTTAGCCACCATGTGGCTGCTGGGAACCAAACCTAGATCCTCTGCAAGTGCAGCCAGTACTCTTAATCACTGAGCCAGCTCTCCAACCCCATTGCCACTGGATTTTTGTCAGCAAAAAAGTGTTTGCAAAATGTAAGCACAGAGTTGTGCTACTTTAATAAAACATGGAAATGTGTCCTGAGATTTCTGGTATATAGACACAAGCCAACAGGTAGCTTTCTGCAGCATGAAGAATCATGGCTGGGCAGGACAAGGAAACTTTGGCTTAGCTTGTTTGAACACTTTACCCACCATAAAAATAATCTGGTTTACAAGAGGGGATACATCGGGATGGAACAGCAGGTGAAAGTGCTGGCCACACAAGCCTGGCGACCTGAGTTCTATCTCAGAAACCCACGTGAAGGTGAAAGGAGAGAACCAACTCCAAAAGTTGTCCTCCGACTTCCACACTCGTGCTCTGCATGTGCATCCACACACATCCACACACACATAATAACAGGAAAGAAATAGAGACTGGATAGAGGCTGCAGCAATTGAAAGCACTGGATGCTCTTCCAGAGGACTCAGATGTGGCTCTCAGCACCCACGTAATAGGTAACAACCGGTTTTAACTCCAGTTCCAGAGAATCCAACATCTTTTTTTGACCTCTAGGCATTGCACACATGTAGTATACTTACAACATGCAGGCAAAACATTCATACACATAAAATAAAAATAAATGAATAAAAATTTGAATATATACCTTGAAAAGAAACGCAATGCTGACATTATCAGAGGGCGGTTATGTCACATGCAGTGGAAATCACAGGAAGACTTTGGGTTTCTAGACCGCCTAGTATATTCTAACAAATTTGTTATTATCATTGTGATAATGGTTACTGCTGCTCCCAAGTTTGTGGCAATTTTCATTTTAACTCACTCTGATGACAAGAACACTCACAAGAGATTACGAGAGGCAGTTTTAAATGCCTAGCTCTGCCAGACAATCAGTGTGGGAACTTGGGTGAGTCAATACCCGTCTTCACTCTTGCTTTTCTCTTCTGGAAGATAAGTGATCAGGCAAGGTGCTCTCCAATGTCCTCTGGAGCTCAGACATGCTAAAATTTTCTGACTCTAAATGTGTCATTATGGTTGTTTCTCTTGAAGTATGATGGAACAGCATAGAAAGAACAAACCAGTTGAAGACTGTTCAATGAATGAATGTGTCAAAAAGAATGAAGGCAACAGGAGTATTTTCACTTGACTCATGATGAAAAGAAGCACTCTGTGACACTGGTGATAATAAAAACATTTGCATTTAGCATATACCTCCTGCTCGTATGAGGAAAAACAAACAGCCATCCCACAACTAAGAAAACTGCACACACATGCCTACTAAATTTCTAGCACACAGGGGTCTCTAAAGAATGCTAAAGTGTTGAGCTATGAGACCATGGAGGGTTTAGATGACATAAACATGTAGTCCTCCAGAGGATTCTGGAGCCTGCAAAACTTCACAGCTCTGAAGGTTACAAGCTATGGCAGTATTTATAGACAACCTTGTTTGGGGGTGCAGCTGTTTGTCGTGGAGCCCTAGAAATCGTCTCTGTGTTTAGAAGAAGCACACTTAACAGGCTCCTCTGGGTCAACCCACTGCCTTATTAAGAGAAATGGGTGAAGTCACTCTGGAACCTTAAGTTTTCTGGAAAGCAACCCACTCCATGTCCCATTGTATCTTTGCTACTGCACGCATTCTCATAATGGAAGCCTTCATCTCATCTCTAGCTAGAGATGAGAAAACATCTGCAAAGTACATACAAGTGAATGGTCCACATGAGAACAGCTACTCTGGACCCAAAGCAGCCTAGATCTTGGTGATGATAAGGACACATGTGCTTGCTCTCTCACAGCAGTCATTGGAGCAGTGGGACCTAAGGACTGAGGCCAGCTTCCTGACAGTCCACTCTGCCTCTAACACACTTCCTCCAGACTCACGGGGCCTTGCTTTGGACCCTTTGGGGCACAAGGATGGAAGATGAGAAGGAAAGTAAGAAACAAGAGAGGTGGAAACTTTTAAATATGTCCTTAAAAGTCTCTTTATGGAGATGAGTAATAAACGATTGGGGCCAGCAAACATAGCCAACCTTTCCACATTTCCTCTAAACAGTTATAAAACTCAGAGTCTTGTAAGGTCAGAGTTAAAGTAATAGTCTTGCTTTTGAATTTTAAGTGATTTTGAATTGAATATCTTAAAACCCTCCATACTAACAAATGTACATGCAGGAGCATCAGTTTGATTGAGAAGAGGATGATGGAGGCTGGTAAGGACTGAGGTGAACCTCAGCCTCAGCCTGCGTGCTGGGCAAGCTTCCTGCAAGACATGCATTCTCTTGTACTCCCCTTCTCGTCCAATCAAAGAGTGACATGTTACAGTATTTAATTTATCTTAAGCAAGCACAATTCATTGTTCTCATCTCATTAATAAACATAAATTGAATTCCTACTATGTGCTAGGTTCTGTCCTAAATATCGGGGGTATAGAATTAGACAAATCCAAGGGCACTTATAAATCTCATATTAACTGTAGAAAAACAGACAAGTAAAAAAAAAAACATAATAGGTTAAAAGGTGACAAAAATAAAAACATAGAGTAGGAATTAAAGTCAGTATAGTGGGAGAAGTGGAGAAAGTGGCCGCTTCAGACAAGATGACTGAGGGGACTTTGAATCATCACCTGCAGGAAAGAAAAGAGCAACGTTTGAGAAAAGAGCAAATGTGAAAGTTCTGGGTCATAGTGTGTCTGCCACATCCAAGCAGCAAGGAGACCAGCCCTGCAGCAGAGGAACGTCAGATATAATGGCCAACATCTGTAATTCCTAGACCTGCACAAAGACTGTGAGTTTAAGACCAGCCTGGGTTATAAAGCAAAGACCCTGTATGAAAGAGAGAGGCAGGGAGAAATGAGAGAGGGAGGGAGGGAGGGAGGGAAGGAGGGAAGGACGGAGGGAAAGAGGGAGGGAGGGAGGGAGGGAGGGAGGGAGGGAGGGAGGGAGGGAAGGAAGGAGGGAGGGAGGGAGGGAGGGAGGGAGGGAGGGAGGGAAGGGAAGAGAAGGGAAGAGAGAGAGAGAGAGAGAAAGAGAGAGGGATGTGGTAGCTCAAGGCATGAGCTAGTAGCAGTTCCACTGAACAGGGTAACGGGAAGGTTCTGAACAGTCTGGACACCGACTGATTTCCATTTTCACAGGCAAGCACGGACTGCCGATGGAAAGGAGGAGGAAGACCAATTCTGAGGTATCATGACGCTCAGGCATGGAGGCTACAATCAGTCTGGGAGAATGACAATGACAGGAGGTAGTTACATTCTAGATGCATTTTTACTGTGAAGCCAGCAGGCTTCTCTGATGTCTACCTGAGTAGTACAGACGAGGTACTGAGAATTATCACCACATTTACGGCCTGACACCTGGACGGAAGGAACAACTATAAATCAAGATGGGACTCTTGTGAGATAGGGGCCTTCCAAGAGAGATAGGACGTTTTTAGACATGTAAAGAGTAAGAAAATTTTGGACATCCTGGGGAAACTCTTAAGAAGGCAATTAAATGGGCATGTCTAGGGTTCAAGAGGTGAATAAGTCATAGATGGTGCTTAAAACTCTGATGTCAGATGTGAACAGCACCAGGAGAGAAGAAAAAGGATCAGTCCCCAGGAAGCTCCACCTTGAGGAATTGTGGTATTGGGAACTAAGTAGTCACCAAACAGAGAATGAAGGAGGGTCTCAGGGTGGCAAGGATGACCCACTGTGGCCTACAGGTCAAAGGAGTTAAGGACTGAAAACTGACATCAGATTTAGCAATTGTAACGTCAGTGAAAACCAATTTCCCACATGGCTACTAGCTTGCCTGAAAGAAATCGAACAAGTTTGGCCTAAATAATTAGACATTTTAGAGGAGAATGATGATCCTCTTCTCAAAAATCTTACATCACAGGCCAAAATCTGGATAGAGGAAACATCCTGTTTTGAACACTTTACCAAACCAAAAGAATGACAAACAGATGATGGACAGATACATATTTTATGTTTTCTCCAACAACTGACTTAATAGCAAATAGTGAGAAGTTTAGCATACTTTCTAGACCTGAGATATTACCAGTGGCCTTGTCTTTATTAAAGATAAATTCAGCTTCCTTTTGTAAGGTATATCCCTAATGCACATGTTTGTCTCCATGAACTCTTAGTTTGAAATTCCATTCCCTACTTGCCATGTCATCCCTGAAGATTCTCTGACTACATGAGCGTTTCTCATTTCCCCATCTTCCGGCCATCACTGACCTCGCCCCCCCCCCCCCCCCGTGGTGTGCTGCCCTAACTGATTCGATCTGCATAGAACAGTCAACGCATTCCACAGCAGGCTGATGTCACTGAGGAAACAGCATGCATTCCGAGGAGGGAAGGCGGGCAGAGGAGAATGCAGGGAGGGGTGAGAGAAGTTGCAGGCTGGAAACTTAACCGCAGGGCTCCACGTTTATACCAAGAACGGCACAGTCTACAAACCTCACATTGATAAAGTCTTGCCAAACTTTCATCTTGTCTAGGTAGCTTTAATCATTTGTCAACAAGCAGTACTGGCAATGTCTATGCACCCAAACTGATGGTACTGGTTAGGAGTCAACCCACTGAAACTCAATCAAATAACCAGTTTTGAGAATAACTTCCCATTTGCATAATTTTCCCAACTCATTTATATATAACAAAATTGTCTGGGTCTCTATAGTTAACAGTCCAAACAAGTGTGATTTGGATTTTTTTCACTGGGTGACTTTAATCCCAAGTTTACAGGATGTCAACAGTTGAAGAAGCCACACAGTGACTATGAGATTAGCAAAGCAAACATGTCAAGCAACTGAAATTGTCTCCATAGGGTGAATCTCGGAGTATGATGAGCTGATGAAACTTACTGCATGTTCTACCTTAGTGATGATTACTTCAGTGGGTTTGGCTTTTTTTTTTTTTTTGGCTTTTGAGACAGATCTCCCTGTAGCCCCAACTGGCCTGGAACTCACTCCCTATGTAGACCAGGCTGGCCTTGATCTCACAGAGATCTACCTGCCTCTGCCTCCCAAGTGCTGAGATTAAAGGTGTGCACTGCCATGTTTTGGCTCTTTTAAAAGTACCATGACTGAAATTAAAGAAGAGAGACACACTCCAATTGCAGCAAGATGAACTACTTTACTATCCTTTTTAGAGCCTGGCAACTCCAGAAAATGCTTAACTCAACAGATACTAGTCCACTTTTTTTTTTCAAAAATCCTTTCAAATGAAGAGTAGAAAATTATAATAAAGAAGCAGCAGGCTACCCAGAATCCTAGAGTATATTTTTTGATTGTATATACATACATGAAAAAATATCTAGTGTTTAAAGGAGAAAAATCCAGAAAACATTTTAAAACAAGCACTGCATGTTGACAATAGCATGTTATTTTATTTATTATTCTTATTTTACGTCTATGAGTGTGTTGCCTATATGTGCGTAAGTGCACCTGTGCCATGCAAGGCCCACAGAGGTCAGAAGAAGGTGCTAGATTCCCCTGGAACTGAAGTTATGGACAATTCCTAGTTGCCATGTGGGTGCTGGGAATCAAACCCAGGTCCTCTTCAAGAGCAGAGCTGAGTCATCTCTCCAGCTATGACAACAGCACTTTTATTAATTAGTTCCACGCTTGTGTGCATATGCCCACATGTACATGCACATATGATGTGTGTGCACAGGTTTCTGCGTGGGCACCGCTGTAGAGGCCAGAGGACAACTTTGCGGAATCGGTTCTCTCCACCCTTACTCTGGTTCCAAGCATCAAACTCAGATCATCAGGCTTACATGGCAAGTGCCTTTACCTACTGAGCCATCTAGCCAGGCTGACGATGTCGTTTCTATAACATATTACAGTTCCTTCCATTGTATTGAATTTGATATCTTGCAAAGAAATAGAAGAGAATATGCTTTTTCTACATCTTTACAACTTGGAGCGCTAATTTTTATTATCCTGGTGAAAGTCTGGCAGAAAAAACATACACACATGGGGAGCCTGGGAGACAATTGCAGTCTCAATATTATCATATTCAAAATTAGGAAGTGAACTATGAGGAAACAATATTTCCAAATACTGCTGTTGAAAGTGCCCCACATTCTAAATCAATATTAATAATAGATTTCAGAACTGCACTCACCTTCTAAAAATGAGTGAGGTTTTTGTTATTTAAAGTAAAAACACACTACATTAAGAATCAGCCTTAGAAGAGACAGAATTTCCAGTATACCAGGTGCAGGGCACTCACTACTAATTGGACTTGACTGCTCTTAGCAAATCTGGTAGCTGCTAAAAGCCCCTGTTGCTACATGGCTGCCTCACCAGCCTGCTGGTGCTGGTGCCTGTCTGCTACCAAAGCAATGTCTGTAAAACCTGCCAAAGGCAGTATGGAGCCAACTCCATCTCTTAAATGCACAGACACAGAAATCTGACAGACGCCATTGCAAGAAAACGTGGTCCCCTGAATGCATGCTGAGAACTGCAGTGTAACACCCAGGGTAAAGTAGCCTCGTCGTATGATGTGCCGTGTGGAGACCTGGACCATGTAGAAATGCTTTCAGCCTGTTCTCATGCCCTCTTTCCCATGCACCCTACAAACTGCTTGTGCACTACAGCTTTGGAAAATATTGTGGACCAAGTTATATCTATACCTCCTATCATCATTTGTGTTTATGTAAGATGTTTGTTCTGAGAAAACTAAAAATACTTTGTTTAAGTTGGAGCACATGTTACCAGTTAAGTCAAACTTGACCAATTAAATCTCCTAGTTGAAATATTAACTCTTTCTGTTTGGGTTGGTTCAGGTTAGCTTTCCTAAATTTACAGCTTCATTCAAATATTCTTCCCTTTAAAAACTTACATTTAGGATCTGGAGAGATGGCTCAGCAGTTAAAAACACTGGTTGCTCTTGTAGGTGACCTGGGTTATGTTCCTAGCACCCACGTGGTGGCTAACAACTGTTGGTAACTCTAGTTCCAGAGGATCCAACAGCCTCTTCTGGCCTCTTGGAGCATTGCTTACACATGGTGAACTTAAATACATTCAGGCAAAATACTCAAAATACTCATAAAAATAAATAAAAGCTTTAAAAAATAAAAATCAAATTACAAGAGTAAGAAATTTCATTTGATCATACTCCCCAACAATGATTTTGCAAGATATTTAAGGTCTAACAAAATTTTTCCAGAAAAAATATCATCGGTATCATTCATTTTCCAAGATTCTTTTTGCCTTAGCTACCTGTCTTAGACATGCTATATGTTGCTAAAATGATTATTAAAAAGGAGATAATGAAAACCAAGGGAGGAGAGAAAAAATTCCAGAACTCCCATCATTAAAATAATCCAACTGTACTCTCAAATAATGAGTCAATTAGAGACCAATAATATGCAAATATAATGCAAATGAACATATACTCACTCTTCTTCATAGCTCCAAAGAAACTCCAAAAGCTAGCTTTTCCCTGCAGGAGTCAGCAGTACCTAATTTAGGCAAGTTTATCTAGGGTCATATGACAAAACGAAGTTCAGCCAAAACATGAATCCACTAATGCCAATGCCTAGCTGATCAGCATGTCACCTTAAACATACAAACTGTCTCCAAACTCTGCTCTGCGTCTCAGTGCTAATGCCAAGGCCTCCTCTGCCCTCCAAGGTGCTCTGTTTCTACTGCAGTTCACATAAAAGCGCTTTTCTTTCTTGTTTATTTTTAGTTTCTGCTTTTTCTTTACTCTGCTTAGTTTTCCAGGTTTCTCCTCAAATAAACCTTCAGCTCTTGGAACAAAAGTTTACAGATGCAGAATGACTATCCTGAACTTTGAACTTTGTTTCCCAGTTGAGAAAATGTGGGTTGTTGTTTTGATTTTCGTTTTAAATCATAGCCATAAAATTAGGACTGATTTCCAGAACAAAGCCAACCTGATTGGTATAGACTTCTCAAATCTGCTATCTTCAGAAATTACACATTTAGAGCAAAACAAAATCTAGCTGAAAAGGTCTTGTTTTAGGGTTACCATTAGAGGAGATTTCAAGAAATAGACCTAGTCACTTAGAGTTTTCATTAAAAATATAGGTACTGCTTTAACTAAAGATGTCTCTCTGTTGGTTTTAAAAGAAAAACTACAAAAGATTCTTTTAAATCCCTAGAAAAGGATCAGAGAGATGATTCAGTGGGTAAAGTGCCTGTGGCCAAGCCAGACAACCAGAGTTCAATCCCTAGTTCACACGGTGGAAGAGAGAACTGACTCCCACAAGTGATCTTCTGACCTCCACACATATAAGAAAGCAATGTAATAAAAAAAAACGTAAGTTCCACAGGAATAAAGGGAAAGAAGGAGCTCAGGAGAGATCGGGCCATAGGAGACTGGTATTAACAAGGGAGAAACGGGGAAAATGGAGGCACTTTAATGGAGAAGGCACAAAGGGTTAGGGTTAGACAGGGAGGCAGAGAGAGAGAGGGGAGATGAATAATAATGAATAATGAATAATGTAGAACACTAGAGGGAATCATATTAGTCTAACAACTTAATGACAAATTACACATACAATATTTCTACATGAGTCCAAAGACTACATAATAAGAAACAGTGCCAGACAGGAAAAGCATTTCTTTGAGTTGTTGGCCAGGGTGGTCAAAGAGCCTATCAAAGAAACACAAGCTATTGTCACAGCCCTTAACTGCCTCCCAGAACTTGAAGGTAAGACCCTCCTGAGAAAACAAGACACATTTCGGAACAAGATTTGAAGCAATGGAATTGGAACTGACCTGGAAGCCACTTCCCCTGAAGACTAGCTCACATAGGTCTGGAGAGATCTAGGCAAGCTGCTAAGTGTGAACATCAATTGATGGCCCAACACCAGCTTCATGACCAAATAACCACGTCAATGACTGACACAGCATACGACACTGGTACTTTTATCTTGGAGGCAGTCAGCAGCTACCTAATTGAACTTGAAGTCCATTCAGCAGGAGGAAACTCATGTGTGGTACTGCAATCATAGTCAAATACACATGGCTGAAGAGGTCAGAGATCTTAGAGAAATCTCCAAGGCTGTCACATCTCCAGACTAATGTAACTTCTTGCTAACTACAAAATAGTTATCCTTACATTTACAGTCATGTATACCAGTCACCACTCATCAAAGAAGCTTCTTTTGCATCAGAGACTACTATAGAGTGACATAACTGGTTATATACAGATATTGTCTGTGAATTGCCCATGCCTAAGTAACACATCTACATTGCAACATCTACACCTAAGGCTCATGCAACATAGAACAAAGGGTAAAGAAGACACTAATGAATCTCTCAACTCTCATTAATGAAGCTCCCTCATGCAACAGAGGGTCAGAAACACAAAAGGTCACAAACGGCCAAAGCATGGCAATTAGGAGTCTGTAGAATGTGGGTCCCTGGACAGGACACTTATATAAAGCTTCACTCACCCAGGGTTCAGGGACCATTACAGAAGAGGAGGTGGAAAGATTGTAAGAGCCAGGGAGGACATACATGACCATAGGGAAATAGAATCCTACAAACTCCTGGGACCCTGCTCATATGAACCTACAGCAATGAGGTCAGCCGGCTTAAGACCCATGCAAACTCAAGCAGACTAAAACCCAGCATAGAACTGGGTAAATGGGCAGCAGACCCCAACCTTAGCTGAAGAAATATTGGCAGCTGATTACTGGTGGCTGGTGGGTAAGAACTAATCTTCTTAAATTGAGGGACTCTGGATAGGCTGACTACACCTCAGTGGATGAACTTGCACTGAGGATTGTCCAGGAACATTAACTTAATACAATAGACCTCAACACAAATGACAGAGTGTATGAATTCGGGGTGAAGGGAGGGCAAGGGCTGTGGGAGTGTGCCAAAGGGGGTATAAATGCGATTAAGATTGGTTGAGATGTTCTGTTAATAAATACACAAAAATCCAATTTTAAAAAATTATATTAAAAAAATAAAGAAAGAACAATTCCTCTATTACTGTGTACAGTTAAATAGACAAGTTTGCTTTTTGGAAAACATTTGCCATAGGAAAAATACATGCTCAAAACTGTTCCATAATAAATAGAATTCCTAATAAATGTGGGTGTAAATAACCAGAGGCTTTTTTCCAAGAGAGTTTGCAGACTATAAAGCCTTTGAATCAACATTTAATGGAAAGGCATAAAGAATTCAGAAGGAAGTTATATGTCTATAAAACACTGCATCCATCATACCTATTCCAAGAGTCTCTCCTTGATGACGTCCTTCCTGTCTCTCTTCTGTAATTCCTTTTATATTTAAGTAGCTGTGGATTTGGATCTTAACACCATCCTCAGAGGCTTATATGCTAAAGGCTTGATTCCCAGACTGTAGTATTCTTTGGTAGGTAGAACTCAGTGAGAGGAAACTAGGTCATTGAGGACATGTCCTAAAGGGGATAGCAGAACATCCACCCTTTCTTGTTACCTTCCTTGTCCCTGGTTTACATGAGCTGAACACAGCTCTTCCAAAAAGCTCATCTCTCATGAGGTCCTGTATAACACAGGCCCAGTGTAAAGCAACCAAACAACCAAGTGCCAGAGTCATAAGCCAAGTAAGCCTTTCCTCCCTTGAAGTTGGTTTATCTCAGGTATTTTTCATAGCAACAGAAAACTAGCAGCCAAGGCACACTGCATCTTGCACAAATCTTATCCCATAGTATTTATTATATGATCATACAAATTAGATTTATCATATTGATAAAAGATTTTATATGGTGAGCTGGTGGGATGACTCTGTGGGTAAAGAAACCTGATGACCTGAGCTTGATTCCCTAGAACCCACATAGTAGTAGAGAATCAACTCCTACAGGCTGTCCTCTAATGTAATAGATAGATGATGATGATGATGATAAATAGATAGATAGATAGATAGATAGATAGATAGATAGATAGGTAGATAGATAGATAGATAGATGATAGATTGAGTATGTAAGTAAGTAAAAAGGATTTTTCTATGGAATAATATTGCTTACTGATTACTTGGGTGTCTCCAGAAGAACTTGTTCCTCAATGAGAACAGAAGCTTAGTATTTGCAAGATCTGTCCAGTCGTTTCTCTGTTCCTGTAGTACTAAAATTACCACAGTAGTACACCCAGCTGCCCTTCCATCTATCTCTAGGACTGCAGAGTCCCAGCCCATGCTTTTCTGTATTCAGAGTAGCATGGTCATCCCTTGAGCTTGCCTTGCAGTCAGAAGAGATCTCCCTCTAGATCTTAATAAATATACCTTGGTGTATAACTCATGTTTCTCGATAAAAGGAAAACAGCTTACTCTAGACATGGCTTAATTTTTCCAAGTTTTCCAAAGCAGTTTTCTGTAAGTATGAGAAACAATCTTCTGATAATCTTGAAGAAGTCTGTATTATTAACCCCAAAACAAGACTTCTTCAGATAAGTTTTGTTTTGCCATCAAATGTGCAATATCTGAAGATTAATATGGAATTTTTAAAGTCATAGTCCACACCCTCCCCAATTCACAAAAGAAAAGAATTGGATTTTTTTTCACAGTTTAGCCTGTGACCTCACTAGTATACAATGTTTATTCCGTGTTCAGTGTGCACTTTTGTTATTATACAGGTCTCCCTTGCTAGACCACATATTACTTGAAGGCAATATGTGTTTGTTATTCACCCTTCTTCAGTACTTAAACTTCTGCCTGGCATACAGTAAGTGCTCATGCAATGTCAGTTGAGTGAATGAGTCAGCCAACTCCGCTTGACATACCCTGGACGTCTGCCGGCAAATTTGAGAGTTTCCACCGTATTATTTAGAATCCAACTTCAAGACATTTGGGAAATTTAACTTCAAGTTTTATAGTAACATATCCCTGATTTTCTTTTTGTATGTTAAATTTTTTACCGCACTGTATTTCACTTCTCCCAGTGACTGAGGTTGGGACATCTGACGTCAGGTGGCATTAATTTGGAGACAGCAGCGCTCACTCAACATTAGCACTCTCTTCCCTGGCTACAGGGAATAAAAGAAGTGGAACTTGTTTTTCTGTGCATGTTTCATAAATGTTAGGATGTGGACGTTCATGGGAGCACTGTGTGGAGCATTGTGTGATAGTGAAAAATATTGGAACCAACCAATAGACCTTAACTGTTTGTATAAATTATGATAATCCTTATAATGAAATACTCTGCCAAGAAGCAAAAATGAATGGAACAGAGCAGCCTGTTCTATTAACATTCACCCAAGGTATGTTATTAAGGGAAGGAGGATGGTGAAGGATGTAGACTCTAGATAAATCTTTTTAAATGAGTGTGTGAGGATGCACCATAACTGTAAAGACACTTTTAAAGATGTAAAGGAAAACTGCACCTCTAGGAGGCAGTTCTAGCCTAGACAGTGCTTCCTGCACACTTCCAATTTTATTTTTGCTTTACCAATATGTCACTTTTTTCTATAAAACAAATAGTTTGACCACTTCAAACTCATTCTGACAAGACAGAGACTAACAGGTATTAATATTGGTTCAGAGAAATGGAAACCCTCCCACATTTGCTAATGAGAACACAAAACCATGCAGTCATCTGGAAGCTCTTCAAGATGCTAAGTATGCCTCTGCTGATGAGGGCTGGAGAGGGCTCAGCAGTTAAGAGCGTTCCTGCCTTTCCAGAGGATCCAAGTTCGGTTCACAGCACCCACATTGGGTGGCTCACAACCACTGGTAACTCCAGCTCCAGGGGCTCTAAAGACTTCTTTTGGCCTCCATTGAAACCTGTATGCATGTTTCTATACATACACAGAAATACATACACAGAAATAAAATAAAACACATACACAATTAAATAAAAATATTTTTTCAAAAAGAGTAAACAGGCCTGGAGAAATGGTTTAGCACTTGAGAGCACTGACTGCTCTTGCAGAGGACTCGGAATTCAGTTTCCCAGCACCCATCTGGCAAATAACAACCATTTAACTCCAGTTTGAGAGGATTCAATGCCTGCTTCTGACTTCTGCAGGCACTGTATGCATGTTGTGCGCTTACATGCACAGAGACAAAACACTCATGCATATAAAATAAATTTTTTAAAGTTACTATATGACTCAGCAATTTCACCTCATGTCTATACTCGAGAGAACCAAAACTGTCTGTCCACACAAAATCCTGTACAAGAATTCAGTACAATAGCCAAATATTGAAAAGTCAAAAGTTTCCCACCTCATAAATATACAAACAAAATGTGACATACATTTGCACATTAGATCCTGACAATAAAATCAAAACACTAATACTTGCCACAGCATGAAGGACCCTTGAAAACACGATGATAGTAAAACAAGCCAAGTACAAAAACCCAGGCATGTGTCCTGTCCACAAAATATTCAACAAAAGACTCCATAGAGACAAAAAGACGTGGAGAACATGCTAAATTCGATTCTAGTATTGGTTGCAGAGCTCTGTGCATTTTACAAATGAAATGGGAGATTTTTATATTATGTGAAATGCATCTCAACAAAACTGGAAACTGTGTTAGCAGCACTAGTCCACCATGATCTCACAGGACCTCCCTACCCATCCTAAGAAAAGATGGATATGCAAAGATGAGTGGGCTCATGTAGAGGACAAAATGCAGAAAAGTAAAAAAAAAGAAAGAATTACTTTGGCATTGAATCCTCTCATACTGGAGTTAAAGATGGCTGTTATTTGCCAGATGGGTGCTGGGAAACTGAACCATTATAGGAAATTATTGAAAACCCAAACAGGAACAACTAACTGTTACAGGAACAATTTAGTCATTCCCTTCAATACCTATGTCTAAAATTATAACCATCATACAATTTAAAAAGAAAAGAAACATTTAAATTGATCCAATATTTGAGTGATTTAAATGTTTCCCTTTTACACAGTCTTTAAAATGGGCAAAGACATTCATTTAGGTTTTTTTTTACTTTTTTCATTCTTTGTGTGTGTGTGTGTGTGTGTGTGTGCACGCACACGCGCGCGCACATGTTAGTGATGTTTGAACCCAGGGCATCCTGCACACTAAGCAAGCACTGAGCTGTATTCCCAGACCCATTGTTCCTTTGTAATTGATCTAATACCCTTTCTCCTGAATTGAAACAACACTTTTCTTGGAGCAAAACAGAACTAGTTAAGAACATAATAGTGCCTGATCTCCTTATATATTTAGATCTGCAAGTTTTATCCACTTAAGCACTCCCTCTGTTTAAAAACAAAGCACAGTTGGTGAAATTTGTACAGTAATCCACCTGAGGTTACCTTAATGAGCTATATTTAAAAGGAAGACCAAAGTATAGAGCTTGAAAAGGTTCAGAAGGCAGTGAAAAGCCTGAATCAGAAAATGGGAGTCATGGCTGAAAATTGCCTGATTCTGTAGTGAATCTAGGAAGACACAATTGGTAAATCTGGAAAACCCTGAAAGAAAGAACTTCATTTTAATGAGCACATGGATGATTGCAGGTGTTCATCTTAAAAGAGAGGTCATATTATCATTTAAACACCTAGAGGCTTTCTGTTCTAGTTTGTCTTCATATGGCTGTGATGAAAACACTGACCAAAACCAACTTGGGGAGGAAAGGGTTTGTTTGATTTACAAGCACAGTCCATGATCAAGGGAAGCCAAGGCAGGAACTCAGGACAGGAACCTGGCGCACAGGCCATGGAGGAGTACTGCTTACTGTCTTGCTCGCTCAGCCTGTGCTCAGCCTGCTTTCTAAGCAGGATCACCTTCCCAGGGGTGGTACCGCCCACACTGGACTGGGCTCACCCACATCACCCAACAATCAAGAAAATGCCCCACAGACATAACCACAGGCCAATCCAATGGAGACAATTGCTCATTTGAGGGTCCCTCTAACCAGGTGTATCAAGTTGACAAGTAAAGCTACCCAGCACACCTTCTAAATATGCAGAGGTTAAACAGTCTGATCTAATACTTTCCTACCATTTCTTAAAATCTGTGTGTGTGAGACATATGCATGTGCATGTGTTCATGTGTGGACACATGTGGAGGTGCCTACACACATGTGCAAAGGCCTGAGGTCAATGTTGGGTGTCCTCTATCACTCTCTACCTTATTCTTTTAGACAGGCTCTCTCACTGAACGTGGACTTGCCAATTTGGCAAGACTAGTAGACCAGAGGGCAAGAGGAATCCTCCTGTCTCCACCTCCCCCACACTGAGATTACAGGCGTGCACCGCCATGCCTAGTTTTTCACACAGGTGCTGGGACTTGCATGGCAAACACTTTACTAACTGAGCTATCTCCCCCACACCTTAAGCATAATTCAATTAGTATCTCTTCACTCAATAAATAGCTAGCTATCCTAATTATGGTTTTGTTACTCTGAGAGTAAAGACAGAATAAATAAAAGAAACATTTAAAAATGAGAGTCTCTTCATTGGCCGGGGGTGACCTGTGAAAATGGTTCGCTGCTCTCTTGACCCAAAAAAAGCCTACAAAATCATGCAAATCAAGAGGTTCCAATCTTTGAGATCACTTTAAGGACACCGATGAAACTGCCCAGGCCATCAAGGGTATACATATCTGAAAAGCCACCAAGCATCTGGAAGACATCACTTTAAAGAAGCAGTGTGTGCCATTCCGGTGGTATAATGGTAGAGCTGGTAGGTGTGCCCAGACCAAACACTGGGGCTGGACACCAGGTCGAGGACCCAAAAGGAATGCTGAATTTTTCTTTTACGTGATTAAATATGCAGAGAGTAATGCTGACCTTAAGTGTTTAGACAGAGACTCTCTAGTTAATGAACAAATGACCCAGGATGCATTGCAGAACTCACAGAGCTCATGGTCAGATTAACCCATAACATTACAATGATCCTCACCAACAGGAACAAATTGTTTATGAAGAGGCGGTTGTACACACACACACACACACACAAAGTGTATATATATATATATATATATATATATATATATATATATATATATCTCCCAGAAGAAACTGAAGAAACAAAAACCTATGGCACAGGAGTAAACTGAGCATAAAATAAATACAAATAAAAGTAAAAAAGATTATAATCAATTGTAGAGGATTATGCTCTTACCAGAAGCCATAGGTTGTCAAATAAAAAGCCCAGTGCCAAGTGTAGGCTGTCTCCCCATGAGTTCTTAGCCAGAGATGTCCTGGAAATGCCCAACACAATATAGGTTGTTGTCATTTCTCTGGGTTTCCCACTGGAACTTGATGGTAAAACCCTGTTGCTGAAGACAACATATACATTGGTCACAGGACATGGAGAAAGGAGACTATTCTATAATGTACAGAATATAAAATTTGGTCATATATGTGGAGAGAGGGAGAGAGAGAGAGACTGAGGAAGAAGAAGAAGAAGGAGGAGGAGGAAGAGGAGGAGGAAGAGGAGGAAGAGGAGAAGGAGAAGAGAAGACTGGGTCCCACAGCCAGGAAGAAAGGGGGAAACAGGAAGGAATGACCCAAGAACACAGAGCAGCAAATTAGAGGACAAAGACTCAATAAAACTGCATTGTACTGGGTGTTTTACCTAATGGTAGATATTGACGGACCCTCACACATAAAATGGGTATTATATGAGGTGATTGATGGATATGAAATTAGTTCACTACAGTAACCATTTTACTGTCTGTACGCAACCTACAAAACACCCTGGTATGTACACTAATAATATAATATTTTTTAATTTTTATTTTATGTATATGAGTGTTTTGCCTGCTTGCATATAAGTGCACATATGATTGTAATACTCACAGAAGCCAAAAGGGGATGTTGGATGCCCTAGAACCAGAGTTATGGAACCAAAACTGGGTCCTTTTCGAGAACAGTCAGTGCTTTTAACCACTGAGCCAACTCTCCAACCCCAAAATTTGTTTTTCTTAAAAAAAGATTTTGATTGATTCTTTGAGAATTTCATATAGTGTATTTTGGTCATATTTAGAAGCTTTCTCTCAGAATCCTTCCCCAGGCTCCTCTCAGACCCACCCACATCTAACTACCTCCCTTCATGCCTTTATTACTTTTCAATGTATATTTTTATTGAATTTTTGTGTATTTCATACAAAACATCTTTATACTCCCTCCACACTTCCCCAAAGCCACTCACACACACCAGATTTCATGCACTCTGTCATATATGTTAAGGCCTCTTGAGTTAAGTTTGTATACCTCAGTGCAAGTTCATCCACTCCACTAAAGTCTGGTCAGCCTATCTAGAGTCTTTCCTCTAAAGAAGATCAACTCTCCCTTAGTTAATTTTTAAAAGTAGCAAGTTGCACACTTTAAATTTTACCTCAATAAACCTACAGAACACACCTTAAAAAGGAGTATCAATAATTCAGTCATCTTTAATTATTAGGCAATTATCCTATAGTAGAAGTTTCCTGAAGCATAAATAATGAAATTTAAATACTCTTGAAGACACAATGATAAAGATTATGATTATCATTTCCCACACTGAAAATAAAACAATGCCCTGCTGTTATTCTGTAAGACGTCGTAGCAGAGCTAGAAAGATAAATAGAGGATCACAGAGGAGGACTCGGGGGGCTCTGGTTTGAAAATGAGAAGGCTTTACTATGAGTTGTTTCTAAGCTAAGCCTGACAAAGGGGAGAAAAGGCAAGGAAAGGGGGATCAGAAGGAGATGAGGAATTAGGATGCTAGAAACATGGTGCCAGGCCAAAGATGGTAAGGGGCCTTGCTGTAGATTGCTGGGAAAGCCGTGACTGAAAGACCTGGACCCGAAACAGATACAGGTGCTTGCTGTGGAGGATCCTGGCTGGCTGGGAGGCTGACTCAGCTACTACCTACTGCAAACCTATCCGTGCTGACTGCCACAGAGATGTCAAAAGCCATAGGAAGCAGTACCTAAAAAAGGCTGCCTCTTTAGGATGAGTGGTCTTTGAACAAAGCATCAACTTTAATATTGTTTTTATTAGAAGCCTAGAGTTCAAGGAGAAGTCAAAATGCTGAAATAACATCTAAGGAGAAATTTTAAAATTTATGTGAATCAAGCAAAAAACTGGGCATTGTGATGAATACAAACATAGACACATAGACATAACATGTCGGAAACAAGTTCTGGCGGCATTTTGTTTAGTTTTTTCAAAACTATAAAAAATAGAGTCATCAAAAATAACAAAGGAAGAGGTGGGAAGACGGCTCAGTCAGTAAAGTGCCTTCTGTACAAGCATGAGGACTTGAGTTCAGATCACCAGAACATGGGTCCCGTGTGGTGGTGGATGTCTATAACATCAGCACTGGGGTTGGAGGAGAGGATCCCCAGAACTCAATGGCCAGACCATTTAGCCAATGATTAAGATCCTAGTTCAGTGAGAGACCCCTTCTCAAAAAGTAAGGTAGAGCGATGGAGGCACCAATCTGCATCTGGGGTATGCACACGCACATACACAGATTCACACATATAAAAAAATTAATGACTGAAGAGGGGCTGGAGAGATGGCTCAGCAGGAAGGATCACACACTGTTCTTGCAGAAGACCTGGGTTCAGTTCCCAGGGACCATGTCAGGCTGTTTACAACCACCTGTAACTTTAGCTTCAGGAGGATCTGACAGTTTCTGGCCTCCATGGGTATCCATACATATACACATAATTTAAAAATAAATAAATAAATCTTTTAAAAAATATAACTAAGGAGGGCTGGAGAGATGGCTCAGCAATCAAGAACACTGACTTTTCTTGCAGAAGACCCAGGTTCAAATCAGCACCCACATGGCGGTTAAAAACAATGGTAACTCCAGTTCCAGGGGCTCTAACATCCTCTTCTGTCCTCCATGGGCATTGCACAGCACAAGCACTTTTAGACACATGTAGGCATAGCATTCATACACATTAAAAATAAAAATAAGTAACTAAGGAAGCTTCAAGAAAATGTGAAAGAATGTTCCTAGGGAATAAAAGATAAGCTCAGGATAGAAAGAAGACTGTGGCCTTTAGGAGGTAAGATAGCTAAGTCATAGCCCAAGGGACCAATGGCTCCGGACGTATAGTTCAAACACACTGCCCAGTCATCAGGAGAAGGAAATGGAAAGGTTCTCAGAGAATACTTGTTTTACCACACATATAGGTTTATGTCACCACACATTCATGGTGACACGAATCTAGACTGATTTGAAGCTAGAAACAGACAAGAAGAGAGCATGATGCCTCTCACATCGTAGACTCTCAATAAATTCTGGGTGCAAAGTGGAAAATGAAAAACCAAGGGAAAATAGAATATGTTATCTACAAGACAGACATTCAAAATGAACTCAGCCCAGGAAGAGTGAGGACACAAAGATGAAATTAAACAGTTTGCCTTCGTCTATAGCATGGCCTCACTTGGGGAATGGGATTTCTAAGATGAGGCGAGGACTTCCTGGTCATTTGAGAGTGGAGAAGGTTTAATGGAGAACAAATCCTTGATTTACACACTAGTTGACAATATACAATCAGGACTAGACTTGGAATCCCTTCTTGTGGATGAGAGGAACAGGGGAGAAGAAAGGGAGGGAGGGGAGCCATCTACACAGAAGAGGAACAGACATCACCATGCAGTAAAATCCCCACTAGGAGAGTCTACACTGCAGCTTCATGCCTTTATCTTGTGTACCTGGAATAATATACACAATCTGATTGATGTCCACAGCGATCACAAGATAATCACATCAACGACCGCAGCCTTCATTTAACACTTCCATGAAAAAGACTTTGCTAAATGTTCTCCTCTCTTGGCCCTTTTAGACTGAGTATCTCTGTTAGAGAGATACTAATGCTGTTGTCTCTGTTAGTATTAACAATATTTTAACTATCAGAAATCTTTTCAGCATTTTAGACATTTGATCGTCTCACACATGGATACAATATATTGTGATCATGTTCACCTCTCATTACGCTTTCTTATCCCCTTCCCACTTCTACTGACCCCCTTTGTCTTCCTAACTGGTCCCCTTCAGTTTTCACTTTGTTTGTTTGGTGCAGATTCTGTGCAGGTAACAACAGTGATTGATTCCTGACTGCAATAGACAGATCATGTCCAGAAAAGGTTTCATAGCATCCTTCTCCATCCTCCAGCTCTTTTCACGTCCTCTTCCATGATGTTCCTTGGGCCTCAGAGAAGGTGATGCACTTAGATGTCTTGTCTGGGGTTGCTCACTCAGCCGTCACTTATTCTCAACAAGATGACACCCCCAAATCTCCCAGTTATCAAGCCAGTAAAGTTGTACTCAGTGAAGCACCTTCTTATAGCTGCAGGTATCCTGTTGCCATCAGAGACTAGCAAATACCTGCTGCATGCTGAATGCTGGCCTCATTTTTCAAGCTGACATCAGTAGGAACAGAGGTAAACATTGTTTCTACAATGTCCCAATTCCTTCTTTACTGAACATTTAGCCACCAACAGTTCCCAAGTCAACAAAAAGCTAATGAGTCATTTCATGTTAATCAACTCCAATTCACAAACCTTAATCTCCTTTGACCACAGGCATTGAATTTCAGATGTCTATTAGAAGCTACTTTATAAATAAAGTATATGTAAAATGAAACCAACTTATATAAAAGAAGTCCTCCAACCACAAGCCTTCATGGCCACATATTTAAGATATTGCTTTCACAGATTATATAAGTTGAATAGGTGTCACTTTTTAAAATTCTAACCAAATGTTATATTTAGAATCGAAAATGTTGGAATGATTAGATGACTCAGTGGGCAAAGGTACTTGCCACCAAGACTGAAGACCTGAGTTCAGTCCTCAGGACCTACCTGGTAGGAGAAAAGTAATCCCTGCAAGTTGTCCTAGGACCTCCACACATGCATGTACACCCCCTGCTACACACACAAAATAAATAAATACATGTAATAAATAGTAGAAAAGAACAAGTATTGGTAGGATATGGACAGATTAGAACCCTTTGTACAATGCTGGTCAGTTTGTAAAGTGTGTGAAACTACTATGGAAAAAAATATAATGAACCCTCAAAAACTGAAATGTAGAAGGCACGATCCAACAATCCCACATCTGTGTAAATATCTAAAAGAACGGAAAAACTGGACCTCAAAAAGATACTTGCATGCCCAGTAGCACTGTTCCCATTAGCTAATTCCCTGTGCCAGAAGAATCACGTAAATGAAGAGACAGTGGTAGCCTTGGTCATCCCAGAAAATCACAAACCAAAAACAAAAGAGACAGATTTGATTACATTAGAAGACTTTTCCACATCCACATGAAAACAGAAAACAACATACAAATAAACCACTGTAAAACAATAAAATGTGAAATGAAATTTGCATCATTTAATCCAAATGTCTTTGTAATCTTGTCTTATAAGAAAGACTTGCAAATCATCAAAAGAAAAAAAATCAAAAAAGTTAAAACCACAATTCAAAAATGATCAAAGAGCACTGACAGGCAATTTTAAAGGAAGTAACGTCCATACCCAATAGACAGATGTAAATATTTGCAACATTTATAATAAAATACTCTGAAGATATTAAAAATAATAGGACGGTTCTTTGTGTATAGACATAGAATAATCACCCAGATATACTGTTAAGTAGAAATAACAAAGACCAAACAGCTGACTATACTATAAGTGCTGATGACAGGGCTAGATAACTGGCTCAGCACAGGCTATTCTTGCAGAGGACCCGAGTTTGATTCCCACCACCCACACGGTAACTGACAACTGTCCATAACTCCAGTTCCAGATGATCCCACATCCTCTTCTGACCTTCGATGAGCCCTGCACCTTCTTTTGATGAGACAGGTACACCTACCTACTTGCAGACAATACAATCATACACATAAAAGAAAACTAATAAATAAAATATTTTTAATTGCTGATGATACACATCTGTGAGTGCCCAGCCCTAGATGGAACAGCTGTATCAACCACCCCTCTCCCAAGACTCAGGAAAAATCATAGAACGGGAGATGGATTTGGAAGAGCACAGTGAAATGCTGGCCTCTGGATATGCCATGGCCATTGTACACATGGGTTCACAGCAGCTGTGATGACCTGCACAAGATCAAACCTGTTAAAAATTGCAGCATGGAGTAGGAGGGGCTTTTGATGCCCCACCCCTAGCTGAAGAGTTATTGACAGTTGATAGGTGTTCGGAGAGGGAGAGTCACTTTACTTTGGGGGGAGGTGACCATTTGTAGATTGCCTCTGCCCAAGTGCATATGGGCATCACTAACTGGACTTACTGGGACATAAACAAAAGAGAACATGAAACTGAGAAGGAGGTATGTTGAAGGGAGTCTGGGGGTCCAGAGGGAAGCAATAAGGGGTCAATAGAACCAAGATACTATATATGTGTATGAAATTTTCAAAGAATAAAAAAGTACACACATAATTCGTGTGTGCATGCGAACTAATGCATGTCTTTGATTGTGTAGGTATAACTCATTTACGAAAGCTATTCAAGGAAAACGGTACCAGCGGTTTCCCCTGCAAAGATTGCCGATGGGTGTTGTAAGCACACACACTTTTCGATGTGTGTTTGGTTCCTGTTATATTTGCGCTGTGTGCATAAGTCTATTGAAGAGATAACTGATCTTTTGTAAATTTTTGAACCTGCACATCAAGAAGTTGCACATTGCTGGGTGTGGTGGTACACACCTTTAAATCCCAGCACTCAAGAGGCTGAGGCAAGTGGATCTCTGTGAGATCAAGGCCAGCCTGGTCTACATAGTGGGCTCCCAGTCAGCTGGAGTTACAGGGAGATCCTCTCTCAGAAAAAGAAAAATTGCACATTTAAATAAGAACATTTTTCTTGTGTTTTTGTTTAATAAATACAGTGCAAGGAAGAATAACACCCAAAGCATCCAGGGGCCAGAAAAATGGGCACCACTGTTTGCTACTGGTGTTAATGAAACTTAAGACAGACATCCTGGAGAATGATTGGCAAGATCAATAAAGAGACCTAAAACGGACATCTCCTTTGCCTCAGTCTCAACCACCTAGAAGTGATTCTAAGAATCTAATGTAAAGAAATAACCAAGCATGCACCTAAAAACAATTTGCACAAGCATTTACTGCAGATTTGGAAATAATGCATGCATCTTTTACTAAGAAATTTAATTATGGAAATTACGTATTTCTGTACAATGGAACATTGTGCAAAGACTCAGGGTGACGAGAACTTTTGGACCTGGGAGTGTACCACAATGGAGTGCTACAAAACTGCATATAAAGAAATCACTGGTGTCTTAAGTTTACATGCACATAAAAACTCAGAGTGCATATACCTAAGCGTCAAATGTTTCCTATTAACAAACATCTTTGCATGGTAGGAAAATAGGAAAACTACTCTTCCCTCATTTTTGGTGTTTTCCAGAATTTAAAAATAGAACACAATTTGAAGAATGGAACCAGAAACCAGATCACAGGAATGACATACCTACACTGCCACTCGACACAGTGGGACATTATGCCAGGTGCAAAACCTCTCCAAACCTGTTACTGAGCCTTTTCCTACCTGTAAAATGACAACAGCCACCATTACTGCTCCCAGAACATCACAGTGAGTTCATGAACTAACAGAAGCAGAGCACTTAGTACAGGCCCTGGAATACAAGACCATTGTTGTTGTTACTCTTAGTATTTGAGGGAAAATCTTTTAAAAACTAGAGTTTATAATCTATTATATAACCTCAGCTTTTAATTTCTACTAAATGTTAGCAAGAATAAAGAGTTGGGCTAGAGATACAGTTCAGTGGTTAAGATATCTTGTTGCTCCTGCAGAGGATGAGGGTTTAGTTCCCAGCACCTACATCTGACAACTCACAACCACCTCTAACTCCAGGTCCAGAAGATCTGACATCCTCCTTTGGCCTTTTGGGGTACTTGCACTCACATGGTACATATACTCATGCACAGACATACACACATACATATAAACAATAGTAAATCTTTTTTTTAAAAGAGTAAATCCATAAGCTTTAGGGGACAATGAATGAAAGAATATTTAACCAACATATTTTGATAATGCAATGGACTATAAGTAATTTAATCTTCTATTATTTCTATCTTAATGTAAAGTCAATCAAACAAAAGCCTGAACAAAGATACAGACTAGATACAAGACCTCCCCACTGAGGTGAGACTTCTGCAATCTTCCCTTTTAGAAGAGGGACATTCTGTTTGGACATCTGATGTCAAATTCAAAAAGTGAAGGCATATTTTTCTACTAAATTGGTAGAATAACAGGCGCTACAAAAAATGCTTTAGAAATATTCTGTGGTTGACAAGCACAAAACTTTTACTAAGCTGTGGGAGACTGGTGATCAGACCCATCCCACTTAAATGAGAAATCTGTTGCTAGGATTCCAATGCCTCAAAAATCTGCAGGACAACAGGCAACTGATGAGACAAGCTTGGCAAGAGAGAATCACAGACCCTGAGGACCACAACAATGCATTATGCTAAGAATGCTGGTCCAGAACTGTGGAAAAAAATAACCTGTTGATAATAGATTGCCTCTATTAGACATCCCCCAGACAGCAAAATCATGATGACAGCATCTTTTCCTAATGAAGGAATGGCAAAGAATATAATGTATCTGCTCACAGTTGACTGTAAAACATTTTATTTTAGTAGACTTTTGTTAAATCATCCAATAACCATTAGGTTCTAGATTTCCTTTCAATTAATATATTTTTTAAAACCTTTCGGAGTTCAGCTTTGCAAGCAGCCAAAACTGCAGTAAGTGGCCTTTAACCTTCCCACCAGGTGGGGATGGTCCTGTCCCCATGTAGAGCAGGAGCAAAGGAATGGGTCTTCAGCCTAGGTAGCAGCAAGTCATGAGCGGACCCTTGTCAACTAGGAGATGGGCAGATTCTTTGATTGTTACCATAAATCAGTCCTGTTAAAGTGGCCAAGGTGGCATGGGGTCACAGTCTCCAAAGACAACTGAAGAAAGTGTCCTGCTGTGCCCTTCATGTCAGAGCTGCCACCTGGCCTTGGAATATGGAACTTAAGAGGATGAAACAAGTCTGGATTTTATCTATTCTTTGCCTGTATCTCTCATAATAGAACTTCTCATTCTTTCACTTGCAGCCAGGCCTCTCATACGGCCCAAGGACTGTCCAAGGATCGCTAAGGTAGAGCTTCATTATTTAAGTACCATTTTGCCTTCCCTAAAGTAACCCTGTGCTCCAGAACAGCCTCTCAATCTTGTAGCAGATTAAAACTTTCATTTCTGGGGTTGGTGACATTTCTCAATGGTAGAACATTTTCCCAGCATACATGATGCCCTAGACTCAATCCCCAGAACAGGAGAAAACAAAACTCTTCCATTTCTGCGCTGGTGTGAGCTGAGATACTAGAAGCCAAAAAATATGATTCAAGAGCTTCATATTAAACTGGAAATTTGGGGAATTGTCTCATAGTTTTAAAGAGAAGGTATAATCCACTTATCCCAAATGAATGTATCATCAGAGGTCACGGAATAGAATAATTGTGTAAGGGAGAGTTATCTGATGAAGGACAGAAGTATGACTGTTCATTGTTCTACCTTTCAGAGAAAGAGTTACTCATCATCTGAACACTTTAAAGTCCAGCAAGAGGAAGAAAGAAATCCTCACAGCTGGGGATGCAAAACTCATTACATTCTTGTCTATTTTTTTCCTTTCCTGTATCAGCCCTGAGACTGGAACCCAGGACCTTGTACAAACAAGGCAAGCATTCTACCACCGAGTGACACTGGCTCCCAGTTCAATTTTTCCCCTTAATTATGGAAGCATGTTTGGATGTAGGGAAAGATTCCAGGACCAGAGCTGCTTCAAAGACCCATTCTACCAGTTTATTTGCATGTACAATCTTTACAACTATGAAATGGAATAATATCAGTATCATAAGATTACTGAGAGAATTAAATCTAATATGTGGAGTGTGCCTGATGCATAAATGTGCCTACCATGTACTAGATGATAACAATGATAGCAATGGTGACAATGAACAGTTACGAGCCACCTGCATGTGCAATCCTAGGTGCTAGAGATCGAACACATTCCTCATTTCAAGTCACATATATGTAATCAGAGGAGATGGGCATGGCACTGGCTGATTTCATTACATGATGGTGTCATATGTTTGACCTGGGTTGGAAACACAACAGACTAGGCTAATAACATGGGATTTGAGGATAGAGTGCTGAGGTTCAAATCCTGGCTTCCCTGCTTGCTGACTACATGCTTGGACAAGTTGTTTGTCCCTTAGTGTCTCATTTTCCTCAACTTTAAAATGGGGTGGTAGTAGGAACCATTTCACAGAATTGATTAAAGGAATAAATGTGTGTGAACTACTGACTCATGGAAGCCAGAGGCATAGGATTCCCCTGGAACCGGAGTCATCAGTGGTTGTAAGCCACCCAACGTGGGCACTGGGAATCAAACTTTGGTTCTCTGCAAGAAAAATACATGCTTTTAACTGCTGAGCCATCTCTCTAGCCCCCAAAATTTCTATTCAAATGCAATAGATGAACTGAAAAACAGCATCAAACAAACCTAATATAGAGGAATTAGGCATAGACTCATGAGATATACACATCACACACATATACACACACACACTCACCAAAGGAACCCTATCGATCAATAAGCAAAGTCTAAAAGCAAAAAGTCTTTTATGTTTTTAATCACAAAAACAATGTTCCTTACTCATAAACAGAATAACTCTAATTAGAAAATAAAGCTAAGTCCTTAGTTCTTCCGAATTACATGGCGAGGTCATGAAATTACTTTCCACTTTTCTGACCAAGTAGATAACAGGCGGTATGTGACAAGCTAGAGCTTACTCTTTTATTTTAAATGACTCACACGTTTTTTGCAATGTAAATTAACTGTTTGATGAGACTAATACCCTATGAACTCGAGCTGACTATTTATAGTGGTGCTTTTGCAATTGAAATGAAACTGTTATCTTAGAAGATGAAGAAAGCAGCTTAAAGGAACTTACCATAACAGGTGTCATTTCTTGGACTTTCAATGCAAACGCCTGGCAGTTCATGATGGTGATGTGAGGGCAGGTCACCAAGGGCAATTCAGGGCATCTTTTAACATGGCACACAATTCCACCTTCCCAGTCTGTTCCTGACTTTTACTTCACGGTAAACCATTTCAATATGTTCATTATGACTAGCAAGTTCTGCTTCTCATGGGGGTGGGGGGAAGACAGTGCCTTCTCCAGACAGAGAATGCGGACACACTTTTACAAGGCTTGAGTGCAGACTGAACCACTAACTTGTACTTCCATGATGCACACAGAAATGCAAACACCTTACTTTGCCTCCTTGATGAGACAAAGGAGAAAATTTCTGAGGATTGTTAGCAACTGAAGATGGTTCAACTGACTCAAATCTCACTGTTATCACATGGCTACTATTCCAGGTGACCGAGATACAATATGATCTGTTGTTTATCACGAGTGATCCGTGGCTAAGGCACTAGGTTAGTGTAATCTCCCCTGAGGACTTAGAGGGGTGGTACGCAAAGTGGAGGATTGGCCCAGCATGAAGCAGGACATAGCCTGTGCCACCTGTCACCTCTTTGCACCTATGTGGACTCAAAGCAGCTGTTCCGTTTCTCCACCGCTCTGGGTGTCCAGCCAGCAAAGGCCAATCCTTCCAAAATTGAATTAAAAAAAAAAAAAAAAGGCAAAAGAAGCCTCATGTATACCCACATTTCTGTCTGCTGAGCAAGTTGCCTAGAGCAAAAACAAAGCTCAAAAGAAGTGTGTGTCTCACCCTTGGGTGACCAGGGCACCATTCCAGAGAAAAGAGGCCAGTAAAATGTATTCATTGCAATGAGCTTTATACAAAGATCCTGCTAACTGCAGTTTGGCTAGATAGAGAAAATTGTACCTATTTAATTTAATGACCTATTAAAACTTGTGTGAAAGTAGTCTCTGAGATAAGAGGAAAAATTAGAATGAAGATTTCACCAGGAAGGCTTTCAAGAGCTTCTTCAGTTTTCTGCTTGATTCTTGTAACCTCAGCACATCATATAATTACAAGCCCTGGAAACCTCAGGATGTTCAGTTTCTCATAGTGATGACAAGGCATGGCTCCCTCATAATCTACGGGACTGGAGTGAACAGCAATCTGGAGGGACTTAGTTATAAAGATATGTATTTACCTGTTAGGGATTCATACAGCAAAGCCAACATTAGATCTAAAAAGGAGAGAAATTCCAAAAAAGGTGCTAGCAACAAAATCTAATGAGGCATAGATGGGTCATGGGACTGGCTGGACCACTCTGAGAAAGATGAGCCTTGGGGACAGACCAACTGTGGGAGAGAAAAGGCTGGATCAGACCGGAGGCTGCTTAGAGAGAATAGAACCAACAAGGAACAGGCCAACAGATGGAGGCAGGGAGTTCTCATCGAGAATGATGGACAAGCAGGGCTCAAGATAAAAGATGGAAAGCAGGAAGGATACAGAAATAGAAAGAGAAGATGACCGGCCTCTGAAGCCAAGAACAAGAAGTCAAAGACGGGAGACCACAAGGTCCGACAGGGCCAAGGAAGCCTGGGACTGGGAGGAACACAGAGGCCCAGCAGGATCCCAATCTCTGGGGTCTCAAATGGTTTGCACAGCAGGAACAGAACACCAGAAAGTAGACACAAGGCAAAGGCAGAACCTTACAATGGAAACCAAGAAGAAATGTGTTACCAGGCCACAGGCACAACTTGAAGGAGGTCAGCAGCCAGACCAGTGGAGCACAGTCTCAGTGGGAAGGACCCGAGGTCTCTGCATTCTCTTTGACCAGAAATCGCCCTCTCCACCTCCAGCTCATTACTGAGAATTCTATGACCTTGGGCAAGTTCTTTAACTCTCTAAGCCTGTTTCCAGTCTATAAATAGGCTTACAGGACCTACTTCATAGGCCTTCTGAGAAATTTGAATATGATAAAATATCAAACACATGATGGGGCTCAAGAGATATCCTTCCTTTGCTTTCTCCTCTACTGCTTTCAGGCATCTCTGCTAGACTCCGAGTTCCTTGAAGGAGGGGCCAAGCATTATCAATTCCCCCACGTATCCTGCACAGCTCCTGCCAATATACAAGATCAATAATAAACTGAGTTAACGGTGAATGTCTTAGTTCACGCAAGCTCTTACAACCAAACACCACTGTCTTAGCTTACAAACAAACAGAAATGTATGTCACTATTGAGCTAGCAAGTCCAAGATCCAGGGAGGATGCCGTGAATGCAACTTCTGATTCATAGATAGAGTTGTCTCACTGTTGAAAATGTAAAGGAGCTCTGTGGGGTCCCCTCTAGAAGAGCACCAATACCATCCATAAAAGGTTATCACCTAAACAACTTCCCAAGGCTCCATCTTCTAATGCTGGCACCATGAGGGCCAATATTTCAACACCTGAATTTTAAGGGAGGACATAAACATTCAGTCCTTTATGAATGACAACCAAAAGCATCCTACAATTGTGATGGATTACAAAATGTTCATGTGTCATGGTATATAGAAGAATATCTGACTTTGCCTCAACGGGCCTCTTTACTATCACCTTTTCTGGAGCAGATCCTATGTTTTAGTCCTAGTTTGTATGACTCACACTGTGTCCAAGTCCATTAGGATTGAGAAGCTCAGAGCTGGCATGTACTTTCACTGTCTTTCTCTACATGGCTTCCAGGAGGCATGGACTACCCAGGGCACCAACACACATTTTCTGATCCATACATGGTGGTAGGGAGACTGAAAGTGATGTACATCAAAACTGGAGGACATATGTGTTCCTATGTTCATCGTATTAATAGTGGGATGGCTATAGACCTATATCAAAATATCAGTTATGCACTATATATATATACATATATATACAATTTATCATATGTCAATTAAATCTCAACAAAGCTATTAAAGCACAAAAGCCATCAGTCATTGAACAGTTCAGATATCAAAAATGACCTTTGAAAGTTTTTGGAGGGTTTGAATCAAGGCAAAGCACCAAACTACTGAGTATTTTCTATTGTTGTAAATTTTTCTAACAAATTAACTTTTGTCAACATCCAGTTGAACTTCCTATTTTTAGGAGTGAACTTATAAGTGTTGGAGAGATGGATCAGTGGTTCTGAACACTGGCTGCTCTTGCAGAGAACTCAATTCTAGCACCCGCATGGTGACTAACTCCAGCTCCAAGGAATCCAGTGCCCTCTTCTGGCTTCTGAAGGCATTGCACAACAGGATTGCACTCACCACATGCAGGCAATATGCACTCCTACACATAAAATTTTAAAAAATAAATAAAATTTTAAAACGTGATTTTTCGATGCTTTCTAATATTCATTAATAGCAAAAAATACTAGCTTAACTTATCATCATTTTCTATAGGCCTGAAGTGATCTGTGCACTTCAATGTGCTGTATCATTGAATATAAACCTGGGAGGCAGACAGAGCATTCACCTCATCTCTAGAAGACACTGCCTGCGTTTCTTTTCATTTTAATTTATTTACTCTATGTGTATGAGTGTTTTGCTTGCTGTATGTAAGTGCACCACATGCATGTCTGGTGTCAGATCCCCTGGAACTGGAGTTAAGGACAAGAGTTAGTCACTCTGCAGGTGCAGGGACTGAACTTGGGTCTTCTAGAAGAGCAGTACTGCCAAGCTATCACCCCAGAACCTGTGTTGGTTTTTGAGATTATTGCTTCTTTATTTTGATTTTTCTTGCATTATTATCAAGCACCTGAGAGAAATAACGTAAAGGGCAAAGGATTTATTTTGGCCTAGGATTCCAGAGGTTTCAGTCCATGGTTACCTGGCTCCATTGCTTTCTCCACCTGTGGTAAGGCAGAAACATCTCAGAGGAAGAGCATGGAAGAGGAAAGCTGCTCGTATCCCGGAAGCCAAGGAAGCAGGGAGGTATAACCAGGAGGGCTCTGGGCATGCGCCCTTTGAGACACTAATGACGCACTTCCTCCAGCTCGACCTCCCTCCCGTTGTTTCACTACCTCCCATTAGTCCGTGAGAATTTAGAAGTAGTCAATGGATTAGACCATTGATTTGAAAAGAATCCTAATCCATATACAACCTTTCTGGAAACAACTTCATTGACACGCTGGAGGTATGGTTTACTAATCTCTGAGATTTTGCTCAGTCCAATCCAAGTTGATAGTAAAGATTAAGCACTACAGACACCAAGTAAAATGCAAAACTGCTGACAAACAGAGATTCTGAATCTAGACGCCAAGTTTTAATAAAAGCTGTGCTGCCTCTCCTTATGAGAGAGTGTCCTGATTTGACTGGCTGACGGGGGCAGGGAGGGGCAGTCCCTCCTCTGTCGAGCATTCAAGGTGCTCTGCTTTTCTCTGCCACAGTTGCTATTCCTGAGTCTGATTTGTTAACTTTTCCCTTGATAATAAAAAAATATATATATACATCATAAGTAAACTGAATTTAGGATAGAAATGTCAAATGTATTTGAAAGTCAGTGAATGTAATTCACTACATTTAATAGGGGCTAATATCAAATGATTATCCCAGTAGATATAGTAAACTGTGTACTTATATGAACATAATATGTTAATTAATTGATTTTCTACTAATTCATTATTTAAAATAAATTTCAGTCAACTAGAGTGAACTACCATAATATGAAAGAAAGTGTCTAAAAGCCCATAGAGATGGGCCTGGAGGCACATGCCTGTAATCTCAGCATTTGGGAGGTGGAGGCAAGAGAATCAGCGTTCAAGGCAAGCCTTGGCCACATAGTGAGTTCAAGGCCACCTCGCACTACATAAGACCCCCTCAAATAACAGCAATTTTTAAAAAATCTGCAGAGTCAGGCCTGATGGTACACACCTTTAATCTCAGCATCAAGAGGCAGAGGTAGGAGGATCTCTGTGAGAGCAAGGCAAGCCTGGTCTACATAGTTCCAGGCCCAACTGGGGCTATAGAGAGACCCTTCTCAAAAGGCAAAACTCTGTTGGAAAAGATAAGCTCCTTCTATCTGATGTCAGTGAATAAGAAGGACCAGAATTACAAAGAACACATTGCATTCAAAAGAGGGCGGGAGGGTGTAGAAGAGCATCTGAAATCACAAAGAGAATAACAAGAGAGCAGGAAAGAGTGGACAAGCAGAAAGGCAACTAAGCAAAAAGAAGTGGGCAGCACATGGCTAGAGCCTTGGCTCCCCATTGGCAGGCAGAGGGGACATACAAGTCTCATATGTAACATAAGTCAGACAGCTCTGGTGGAAAGTGATTGGCAGTCCTACCCACTAGACAAACCCATACTTCTCACAAGCCACAAGTGCAGTAGGGAGTTTTGGTAAGACAGTGATACACACAATAAAAATAAATTTTAGTTTTAAACCAGAGAAATCTCAAGGCTGGAGAGATGGCTCAGTGCTTTTGAGTACCAGCTACTCTTTCAGAGGACCTGGGTTCAGTTCCCAGTACACACAGGCAGTTCACAAACATCTGTAACTGCAGTTCCAGGGTATCTGATGCCTTCTTCTGGCCCCTGTGAGCATTACATGCACATGGAGCACTTACATATGTTCAGGCAAAACACACACACTAAAAAAAGTGAAAATAAATAAATTAAAAACAAAAGTGGTCCCAAATAAATAATGATGCATCTCAAATTCTTAGAAAAACAAGAACAAGCCAAACCCAAAACCAGTAAGTGGAAAACAATAATAAAGACCAGGGCAACATTTTCTGAAATAGAGACTAAAAGAACAATACAAAGAATCAATAAAACAGAGAGTTAGTTCTCAGAAAAAAATAAATGGGATCAACAAACCCTTGACAAAGCTAGCCAGAAGAAACATAGAGAAAATCCAAATTAACAAAATTAGAGATGAAAAGGAGGACATTACAACAGAGACCACTGAAATGCAGGAGACTGTTAGGGAATGTTTTTAAAATGTATACTCCCCAAAACTGAAAAATATAGAAATGGATAAAAATCTAGACATATATAACCTACCAAAATAAAACCAGAGGATACGAACAGCTTGAGTAATTCTACAAAAAGGCAAAGATTGAAATATTAATAAAAATCCTCTAAGAAAAAAAATACCTAAGACCAGACAGATTCATTGCCAAATTCTATCAGTTCTAAGGACAAAGTAGTGAATTGTATGCATTCTAAAGAAAAACTAACACAAATGCCCTGAAGACTATCCATAAAGTAGACAGGGACGGAACAATACCAAACTCTTCTGACAAAATCAGTAATACTCTGATTTCAACATAGATAAGGCCACAACAAAAAAAGAAAACAGTATCCTATCACTTCCCTGCCAGAAGCATCAACGCAGGATGGACCAAAGGCCTTCAAATAGCTCACACTTTCAAACTGCTAGAGTAAAACATAATCAAAACACTTCAGAATGTAGACATAGGCAAGGATTTCCTGGAAAGGACCCCATTTTCTCAGGAAATAACACAGTGATTAACAAATAAGATGACATGAAAGTAAAAGGTTGTTGCACAGTAAGAAAACATTCAGCACAGTTGCAAGACAGCTTATGGAACAGGAGAAAATCTTAGATGATTGCACCTCAACCAGGTGATTAACTTCTAAATATATAAAGAACTCAAAACATTAAGCAACAAAAAGTACAACATCCAGTTAATAACTGGACAATGAATCAAACTGATAGTTCTCAAAAGAAGGTATATAAATGTCCAAAGAATTTGTGAAAAAGTATCAACATCTTTAATCAAAAGGTAAATGAAAGTAAAACTTGGAAAGTTCCAGGTCAGTGCAAGGCCCTGTCTAAAAACACAAGATGGACAGTCCCCAATGAACCACATTAAAGGTTGACCTCTGATCTTCACATTCAGTGCGCATGTATGCACACAGGCCGGCACACAATACCTATTTGAATCCACATAGAACATACATACATACACACACAAATATACTGTGTAGTGCAGTCATCATTAGAAATGATGAGATATTAAAATCTGTCCTATGATCAGAAATGAGAAATCACATCTTACTTCTGTCATTTTAGGGGAACCTAGCCAATGCAGTGGCTCAGAGTAGGAGAGAAGAGTAAGATTGGGGTGTGGTAGCCATGGTAAGGAGCTCATCTCACAAACCCCAGTGCCGTAAAATATTAAATAAAAGAATAAAGTTATAAGGTCAGAGCTCATTGATATGCAGCATGACTGCATATTTATAAAATTCAAAAGAACCCATAAACTAACTGAAACTAATAAATTATTTAACTTATTATATATAAGGAAAATAGGAAAAAAATATATTGTATTTCTAGGTGATGTCAACAGAGATAGAAAATTGAAAAAAACTTAAATGTCTTAAAAAATGCATAAATGTGTCATATACCTAAGAACAAATGTAATAAAATATGTGCAAATCTTCCACATAGTCTAGAGTTCAAATTATAAAAATAAAGATTAAAAAGAGGCAGAAACCAAGAGTGCCATGGTTACAGACTGCAAAACTCAGTATTGTAAGTTCTTTCTCTGCCCAAGCAAGCCAGAGTTGGTTTTAGTTCCTTACCAGACCCAAGAACCCTAGCTGGTCCAGGGATATCAAGCTGGAGGAGTCGCTTCCCATACATCTGAGCCCTTGATCCGTCAATAAGATGCAGCCTGTCAGTTTCCACCCTTGCCTCTTCTCCCTTCCTTTCTTCTCCATCTGCCCAAACCCACTCATCCAACAAGATACTGGTTTGTGTGGGGTGTGTGTGTGTGTGTGTGTGTGTGTGTGTGTGTGTGTTCATTTACTCAGTTGTTCTTTTTTGTTATTTGGGGATGGGGGAGTTTATAACTTCTTTATGTAACTCAGTTTAAGTTCATTTCCCTTGCCTTGAATTCTGCAATACTGTTTGACATATAATTCGTGTCAGTGTTTATAAACTTATTTATCATCTATATTAAATATTTGTTATCTAACTTTCTATAACCCATCCCTTCCATAAGAATATTCTCTCTAAAGGAACAAAATTCAGAATTTGTATTTGTTTCAGCCATGTATCATTCCTTCTCTATAGGAAAAACTCAGTCCACATTTACAAGGGAGATTTGCTTTGGAAGCAGAAAGCTGCCAAATCACTGGATAAGAAGTGGATAATCCTTTGTTCCCAAGCCAAGTGTGTGCAATAGCCCGAGTTCTTAGAAATTTAAGATTTATATGGCTTTTTCTGTATTAATTAGAACTCAGCAAACAAACTTGGGAGCTTTACCAACTCCCAAAAATTTACTCAGAAAACTAAGGATCGGAGACTTTACCCAGAAACTGTATAGTCCCAAATCAAAGAATTTAGCCTTAAACAAACAAAACAACAAAACAAAGAGACTCCAGATTCTTCTAAGTAAATTTTGTGTTCTTAGAGTTTTACAGTACTGTGGGACACAATTTAACTCACCACCCCCACATGACCTCAAAACACTCCAACAGTGGTTCAGTAAGCTCAAAAACTAAGCTCTGATCAACAAAAATAGCTAAGAGTGGACACTGCCTTAAGGGAGAAACACGGATTTAATGAGTTGTCATGGAAAAGAGTCTGCAGTTTCTTAATCAGGGACCAGTGGTGGGAGAATTTTAATAAATCTGTAGCAGAAAATCTTCCATAGACTCACACACAAAATAAAATTGGATCCAAATCTGAAATTTAAGTCAAAATGCGTGGAATGGTAACAAGTATATTGCCTGACTTCGTTTGTTGACAATACAGGATAAAATACTTAAAATTCAGAAATTTAGCTCCTAAGATGATCAAACAACAGTTATATTTCATAAATTTCCTGAGATTCCTGGAAGATGAATAATGAAAACTGATCCACGGATTTGCTCTAGGTAATATCGTCTGTAATAACCCAGGGTTTCCATCTGAAAGTGAGTAAGAGCAGAGATCCGGTCCAAGATTGACCCATGGCAGACTCCACTGCTGCAAACACTGAGCAGGCCTCTGTCTCTCAAAGATCTGTCTTCAGGGTGGAGTTGGCCTGGCCAAGGATGCGTGCAACTATTCCTTTTGGCAAGCAGCGGCTGACAAAAGATACAAGATGTTTTCAATCCTGCATAATTAGTTCTACAGTTCCTACTTCCAGCATCACATGGTGACCTGCAGTTGCCCAGTCACGTGTCTCTATGTATATCTTCAGAGTGAGCAGGCAAGGACCTGGGCCATTAAATGTCAATTTCAAAAGGCCTTCCCTTAATAATGATTACTTTCCCAAGAGATGTTCCTCCAAACGTCTGCCTGGGTGGTACAAGCCTAGCTGCCAAGCCTTGTGGGAAAGGCTGGACAGGGTATCCTCTCCATTCAACATGATATCTTCATTGACCATGTCTGTCTTCTGGAAGGCACTTATCCCTCTACACTAAACTATAGACTGTCTGGGAATTAGACAGGTATTCGTGGCTCTATGGGTACTGACTTTCACCCAATTCTATTTTTAGCTCCAATCCAACCCTAGTGTCGGTAGGCACCTGTTGCCTCTATCCCTTGAGGTCACCTGGGCTCCCATAGTTTACTGTCAGGTCACTGCCTCGACATGGCTTAGGACTCAGTGGAGCCAATCTGGTCAGTTGCTTGGCAGTCCTCAACAGCTTGCCACTGTTCAGAACATCGTGTATTACTCCAGCTGCTGTTGTGTCCTCTTCTGTCATTGTTGTTCTGGTGGACTGATTGTTTTTTAATTCCTTTGTTGTCATTTTAATACTATTTATAAAGAAGTGTGGTTTCTATATCTCTTCAGAAACTTCTGGCTGTATTTTATATGCCATCAGAAGGGTATCTTTCTATCTAAACAGTTCCATAAGTCCTGAACCCACTCTACTTCCATCTCCTCCCTGATCCATAATTCAAAATTTATAATACGTCTCCAGGTGTACTGGTATGCGGCTGCAATCCAGCACTCAGGAAGCTGAGTCAGGAGGACGGTAAGTTCAAGGCCTTCCTGGGCTACATAGTAAGACACTGTCTTGAAAAGAAAAAAAGATGAAAGAAAGGAGGGAAGGAAAGAAGGAAGGTAGGAAGACAAAATTGGGAAACACAAAAACATCAGATCTTCTAAAAAGTTCTTGACATCCTGAGATCCTGAAAGTATCTAATATTTAATATTTATATACATTGTTTCTACATATGTGTGACTTAGAGCCTATATTACTGCCAAATGTTCAGGCATTTTCTCCTAGGGAAAATTTTATTAACTAGAGTTGGCTAAAATAGTAATGATATTCTGTCCCCTTAATCTTCTTTACCTCTCGTCATGAAGTGATAACTCACTCATGTAAGGAAGGAAACTTGCACTTGGCTTTGTCTCTGTGGCTAGATGCAAAGACATGTGCTGCCTGTATCGCCATCTTGCAGAAGGGCAATAGTTTTAGAGAAGTCTAGACTTCACGTCAATATGTCATGCCTATAAGGTTTCTCGAGTTCACACACCTATCAAGACTTACAAGCATATGGCACATTAGAATTTCCAGCAGTAGAGGAACCAGACTTTGGTAAGTTGGGCCCATGGCATCATCATTTGGTTTGAGCATCCTTCACTCTCAACTGTGTTGGATCACATGCCCTTACCAAAGCCACCGTCTCCACCACACACAAAGTTTGGGGTGGTAATTTTGACTTCATCCACCATCTCTGTCCACATGCCTTGCTTCTCTGTTTCTGTGATAAAACATTGACCAAAATCAACTTGGAAGAAGAAAAAGTTTACTGTAGGTAACAAGTTACAGTCCATCATTAAGGAAATCTAGGCAGGAGCTCAAGGCAGGAAGCTGGAGTCAGGAACTGAAGCAGAGACCATGGAAGAACACTGCTTACGGGCTTGCTCAGCTACTTTTCTTATACAGCCCATTCCCACCGTCCCACCACCCATTGTGGTCTGGGACTTCCTCCATCAATTAGCAATCAAGAAAAAGCCCCCACAGATCAGTCTGATGGAGGAAATTCCTCAGCTGAGGTTTCCCCTTCCCATGTGACCCTAGTCACTAACTAACCAGCACACCAGATCTGCCTTTTTCTCTACATTATTTGACCTCCTCTCTAAATCAGGATCTTTCCAATATAACCCTCCCTTTACATGAAGACCCCTCAACCTAAATCCTTGCTTTACACGTGTCACTTTCATATTCAAAAGCTTTTAATGGCTCACTGCCACCTACAGAGTGAAGCCAAAAATTTTTGACAGGCAAGTATGATGGTTGACAACTTGATACAACCTAGAATCATCTGGTAAAGGAGTGCCAATGAGGGACTGTCTACATTGAGTTGGGCTGTGGGCATATGTATGGGGGCGTGGTTAATAAAGGTAATTGGTGTGGGAAGACACCGTCCACTGTAGGTAATACCATTCCCTAGGCGGGGAGGGAGGGTTTAACATGTCTAAGAGTAGAGAAATTGAGCTTCACATTTGTTTCTCTTTTCTCTCGACTGTGAATATAACGTGACTAGTTGTTTGAAGTTACTGCCTTGATTTCCCTACAACGATGGATGGTAAATTGGATTGTAAACTGAAATAAATCTCTTTCCACTCAAAGTTGATTTTCTTTTCCAGAGTATTTTATCCCAGCCACAGAAACTAAACTAGAACAGCAGGTCTACCCAAGTTTCTATAATCAGGACACCTTGACCTCCTCCAATTCAAGTCCTCATCCCTCCCAGACCCTCCTAGAACCCTGACTATGTAGTATTAACCCAAAAGCCTCAGAATCCTAGCCCAGGGGTAGTTCCCTTATACCCAGGTACACCCTTCCCTGCCTCAATGACTTCTACCAATTTTCAGAGTTCCTAACACTAATCTACTAATGTACTTCCCTAATGAGTTGTTCCAGTGAGGACAGGTCACTGCTTTAGGAAGTTAATGTGTCATCATCTATTGGAAAGACAATTACACTTGACTAATTCACATATCCACAAACTCTTTCTGAGAAAAAAAAAATTAAACACCCTTGGCATGTACGCTGAACTCCCTAAGACCCAGCTGTGATATCATGTGTTTTTACTTAAGGGATAGGTGGATAAATAAACTGCTTTTGAAAAAGAGTGAAGTTGCTTTAGATATTATACCAAAAGTCTATGGTTTCACATGTAAGAGTCAGCCACACTGAAATTTGGTAAAGGAGGGTCAGCATCTCACACAGTCCTCCAACATTGGGCATATTGCCTTAGAGCCAAACACTCCATGCACAGGAGTTAAACAAATGAGTATCCTTAACATCTTCTTTTCTAAGAATTTTAGTACCCAGATTTTCAAAGAATGCTGAGTCTCTTCTGAGGTTACTACCTAATTTTTTTCTAATTTTAAAGATATGCCCTGTCCCCGTCTGTCTCCTTGGGAATCTGGTTCCAGCCATGATCCATCATGCTCTGCACTGCAGCCAAAATGCCCCTTCTAAACACATCTGACTTGTGTTATTTGAGTTTTTGGTAACCTGCCGAGTCTAACCAGGGTCCCGAGTGATCTACTTACTCCCAGCTTCTCCATGGAACCCTGTGCTCTAGACTTCATGAATCACTATCAAGTCTCTAGACATGGCAAATCCTGTCCTCCTACTCAAAAATGTTTCTTATTGCCTCTTTTATTTAATGGTCCCTTCCAGCATGTCGTCCTGATAAACATCTGTGCCTTGAAGAGCCGCAACAAAGATCATCTCCCACTAGAAGGTGTCCTGGGATAGAGGTAACTTTTTGTGCCTTTGTTTCTAAGAGCTTTACTTATGGCACAGCTGTGGTACTTATTTCAATTCTATAAATTACTTATTTGTGTCTTTCATTATACTATGAGTCTACCTTAAATAAGAGATGTGTTATAGATGTATATGTTTATATGTTCTCTATTTTAAATAATATTTTGATTCTTTGAGAATTTCATAGATTGGGTTTTATTTTGTTTTGTTTTGTTTTTTTGTCATTTAGAGACAGGGTCTCCCTATAGCCCAAGCTGGCCTGGAACTTACTATGTGAACCAGGCTTGCCTTGAACTCACAGAGATCTACCTGCCTCTGCCTCCTAGTGCTGAAATTAAAAGCATGCACCACCATGCCCAGCAAGACTTTCATATACTGCATTTTGATCATATTCAAATCTCTTCTCCCATCTCCTGCAGCTCTACCCCCACTTTCTTCCTACCCCTCACTTCATATCCTCTATTATTTTTAAGGCCTATTGAGTCTAATTTGTGTTTTCCAAATGCTTTGGGTATGGGTCTATTCATTGGAGTCTTGTTAACCTACCAGGTATCACACCCTTAAAGAAAATTGACTGTCCCTCTCCCAGCAGCAATCGGTTGTCAGTAGTTTCTCAGCTAAAGCTGGGTCTTTTTTCCCACTTCCCCAATCCATGCTTGGTTGGGCTTGCACAGGTCTTATAACTGTTGTCACAGCATTGTAGGTTTGGGAAAGCATAGGTGTGGGTTTCTCAAAGAAGAATCACAACTCAAATTAAAATAATAAAAGAAAATAGACTGTTGTCTTTACAATGGTCATGTACAGGATTCGGGTGACTAGGGAACATAAATGAGATCACAGGGTGGTTCCTGAGGGGCCCCTGACAGGGTTATAATTGATAAGGTGAAGGTCTGACTCACAGGGTTGCAGGAACACGTGGTATTGCTGTCACAGGGAAACCGGAGTTTCCTTCTGCAGGTTCTTTGTCTTACTGATAACAGAATATGAAAATTGACTCAGAAGGAAACTTGAGGACAGTTTTATTAGCGTCTGAGAGAAGAACAATGGGTCAGGCAAGCTGTATGTCCTGGCAGCTTCCAGGAGGAGAGAGGTGAAGAAAAACAGAAAAGGTTCCAGTGTCCTGACACACATCTTTAGTCCCAGCACTTGGGAGACAGAGGCAGGCAGATCTCCAGAGGAGGTCTACAGTCTGATCTACGTATGAGTTCCAGGCCAGCAGGGGCTACAGGGAGATCCTGGTTCAATAAACAAATAAATAGCAGAGAGGGGTAGGCTTTTAAGTATAGACCTGAGGTCCACAAGATCCATGAAGAAGGCAGAGGGTGTCTTCAGAGAAAGGGTGAGGAAGCCTAGAGTGTCTAGAAGCATACTTAGGTTCATATCCAAAGAAGAGACAGAAAGGGAAAAAGGAAGTTACGCTCTGAGTTAGAACTCAGAAAAAAAGGGCATGCAGAGCAATGAAGATCTTTAAGAACTGCTCAATATCACCTTTAAAGATAACCCTCTCGTTGCTCAGTGAAACATACTTAGGGCAAGAGCCAAGTGCGCAGGTGAAACAGAATACCGAAGAGCACTATTTACTACATTTACACATGGCCCTGTTCTTCCTACTTAATCTCTCTGGATCTCACTTTCCTTTCCTTACAGAAATGAAGTCAACAGGCAGGTTGTAATGTGTTCCTGATATAAGGAGACAGAACACTCGGAATATCACCAAAATATGACAGGAGGAAAATAAATGGCAAATAGAAGGATATTAGCGATGTCAGTCACCTGTTCCCATGCACTGACAAATGAATACTAAATAAATAAATAATGCCAACAGAATTCCCAACACACAACATTTCAAAACCTTCTTCCCTTTTCTTTCTTTCGATCAACTGCTAGATTCGGGGCTTACATTCTCTCTGAAGGCTGTTTAATCATGGTGCTATTTGAATCACATTTCTAAACAATCCTGCATCCTAAGTGGAACACTTCTGTCTTGTTAACATTAAAGAAAACTACATAAACATGGTGGTAACTTGAAACCTTTCTATCTCGGCATCTCTGGGAGAGCCTTACTATATATTTCTGTGGCTCCTTTATAGTTCCTTTCTCTGCGAAGAAAAAAAAAAGAGAGAGAGAGAGCTTTACAAATGCAATATTTCTACTTCTCTCCCAGGAAGATGACTATGTAGCTGGCTTGCTGCCAATCAAGTTTTCACAGGAAAGTGAGGATATCCATGATATCAAAAATAGAGAAAGCTATCATTTACTTTTACTTAAAGTATCACCCTTTGAATTACCTATTTAAAAAAAAACTGAAAATCTGCAGATAACTGGATGGAACTAGAGACTGTTAATACTAAGTACCACAAACTCAGAAAAGCAAGCCATGTATGGTCTCCCTTATCTGCATATCATAGCACCAATCTCTTATATGTGTATATATATCCTGATATAACACAGGAGCCAGGAAAATAGAAAGGAGACAGGGAGGTGAAGGGAAAGAAAGAGCCCGAAAGAAAAAGATAGTAAGAAACAGATGTTACCAGGGGGAGTGTTCGGCAGGCGGGAGAGGAGGGAGGGACATGCAGGGAGTCAGGATGTGGGGGAAGAGAGAACTCAGAAAAGAGGGACCAGTGGGGACAATGAAAGTGCTTGGACTGGGAAGGGAGGAGGAAGTTGGTGGAGGGGTGGGGGGAGGAGAGATGAATGAAGCTTGTGGGGCTAGGGAAGCCAGAAGGAAATGTGTGGGCTTGGGATCCCCTTGAGAAGCGCACAGACGATGTCTGAACATTAGTGGATATGTGTACCTGGGGGCTGTATGGCAAGAAGCACAGGGCCAGGCAGGAGAGGCCTCCCTTAGAGTGGTTGGTCAGAGTAGTTCAAGAGACTCCACACGCTCTTGCTGGAGTTCTCGGTTATCTCTCCGAACTGGAAGATAAGAGCCTACTGCTGAAGACAAGACATACTTTGGACACAGGGTTTAGAGCAATGGAGCAGGAATTGACCAGGAAACCGTCTACCTGAAGGCTAAGGGAGAAAATCCAATCAATAGTCCAACTGTGCCATAATGACTGGCACAGCACACCATCCCTAATGGTGCACTGTCATCTGGTGGGGGTGGAGGTAATCAGCAGCTATCTAATTGACTTAAGACTTTCTCAATAGGAGTAAACTCAAGGATGGTGGTTTAAACACAGCCAAATACACACGGCTGAAGAAGTCACAGACCCTAGAGAAAACCCTACCTCTGTCATCTCTCTAGACAAGTGAAATTTCTCACATTATGCTAAATATGGATCCTTATATTTACAGACAAGCATACCATATACCACTCATCAAAGAAGCTTCTTTCTGCAGCAGATGGAGGCTGACAACCAGTCAGTCACAGAGAATACATGTCTGAAAGATGCCCACTCCTCGGTGACATATCTGCACTGGAACCTTTATATACCTAAAGTTCATGGAACATATCTGAATAGGTGGCAGAGAGAATGCTAGTGCATCCCTCAACCCTCACCAGCGAAGCTTCCTCATACAATAGAGTGTGATACACACAAAGGACCACAACTGGCTACGTATTAGAGAATGAAAGACTGCAAAGTGTGTGTGTCCCTGAATAGGACTCCTATATTAAACAGCAACCTTCCATGGCTCAGAGACCATTGCAGAAGAGGTGGCAGAAAGATTGTAAGAGCCAGGGTAGGTCCATGAACATAAGGAAGCAAAGGCTTTCAGACCACTGGAAGCCTGCACATATAGACTGGCAACAAAGGTCAAGCACAAAACCCATGCCAACTCAATCAGACAAGGGCCCAGAGTGGAGCGAGGGGAATGGGCAGTGGACCAGCCCTGCCCTAGCCCGGGAACTACTGGAGACTGATTAGTACCGAGTGTGGAAGAATAGCCTTACCTATGATCTCTAGATAGGCTGACTAGACTCCAGCGGGTGAATAGTTGACTGGACGGAACTTAACAGAATACATGAGTCTCGGGGGTTGGGGGCTGCTCAGAGAAGTGTACTTTATCTTCTTCCTGCACCCTCCCTCCCCAACACACAAGAAAGAAACCTGCCTTACACTCTTTCCACAGTGCTGACCAGCTCCTGACATCTACCTGGGATCAGTATATCATTTATCATCTACCTGCCTGTCCTGTAAAATACAAGCTCCACAGGGAGCTGAAGAGATGGCTCAGTGGTTAAGAGCACCGGCTACTCTTTCAGAGGACCCAGGTTCAGTTCCCAGCACCCATATGGAAGCTAACACCAACCATAACTCCAGTTCTAGGGGCTCCGACACCCTCTTTTGACATCCTCAGGCATTACACAACATGGGTGCACCTACACATATACAAGTAATTCACTCATACACATACAACAAAAAGTAATAAATAAAATATTTTTTTAAGATGTAAGTTCCACAAAGCACAAGACCCTGGTCTATGTTTATTGACAGTTCAACAAGCAGAATACCCACTCAGGGCCATAGGAGCTCAGTATTTTTGAATAACTGAATGAAGGCTGTCAATTGTCTCCCATCTAGGACTGTGGAGGAAGCAGATGTTGATGAACAGAGGGACAGAGTAGGACTGAGGAACCAGCAAGAAAGAGATTCTTTTCTCTCTCCCCATTCATTACTGTCTAAAGCTGTGTCTCCAATCCTAAAAACTTCAAGGGAAGAAAAGAAAGACTGTAAGAAGGAAGGAGAGTCAAATAAGGCAAGAAGGAAAAGAGGAAAAGCCTTGAGGAGCACCTATCTAAAAAGAGAGAGAATAAAGCTTTAACCTTCCAGCTGGGCCTTCCACCCACATCCCCTGCCCTTCCTCCCTCCTTGCTGAAATTGAAACTAACTGGAATATGTTTGAAAGATCCAATAAACCACATGATTTAAACAGACACTACTAATTGTTAGCAAACGGCAAGGACTTGCCGGGGCACCATAACCTATGCTTCAGTCATACACGTAGTAAAACCACTCCATGGCATCTGCTTCCAGCCCATTGGCAGAGACAGATGTGACCTTTCCCCCAGTCCTTGCCTAGTTTTTCTCCCTAATGTGATTATTTTATTAGTGGGTAGAAAGACAGAAATATCATGCATGCTTTCAAAATGAAAAGCCCAATTCTTTAGTCACCAAAAAGAAATCAATATTACCTAATTGCCAATACGTCTTGATGGTGTATTGAGTGTTCATTGCTGTGGTGAGTGCTGAACTACTAATATAAAATGAGGTGGCTCTCAGTTATAATGCAGAACAATATTCCTCATTTTTTTTTGTAACAATAGGTAAAGATCACACTATCTCCAGATAAAATCTGCTGGAGAGAACTGGCTTCCTCAGAATCGTTTACTATGACTGAATCATAGAAGGGAAGGTAGATCTTACAAGCAGTAAGATACTTTGATTGAATTTTATTTTCCTGTTTCATGTTGAAAAACAAAGACCCCGAGTTTATTTTCCACATTCACAATATGGCAGCCTTTTGTTTAATGGTTTATGGCACTCATGCATTCATTCATCAAGCATTCACTGAGTGCTCTTAGAGGCTAGGAGTGTTAGAGGAGATGCTGTGTCTTAATGAAATAATATCATAACTAGTATTTGCAACAGTATGGAGCCCTTCCCTTCTCAGCGCCTACTCTGCTGGGGAATCACTGATGTAGTGAGACAACGATGGAAATTTTTGTAATACTATTGCCTTAGTTGCTTTCCTGTTCAGTAATAAAAACATCCTGATAAAAGTAGCTTAAGGGAGAAAAGGTCTATTCTGGTTCATCGTTCAGGATTACAGCTCATCATGGCAGTAGGAGACTGAGGCAGCTGGCCACATCCCATTCACAATCAGAAAGCAGAGAGTAATGTGTGCATTCAGAACTCAGCTCTTTTCTTCACTCTTACACAGTCCAGTCTCCCAATCAGGGATTTGTGACACCCACAGTGGACGGTCTTCTCATATCAATTAACGCAGTCAAGGTTCTCCATGAGCATGCCCAGAGACCCATCTCCCAGATTCTGTCAAAGTGACAACACTGTCCTAATTAGCTTTCTATAACTGTGACAAAACACTCTGACCAATAACCTGGGGAGGAAAGGGTTTATTTAGCTTACATCTCCCGGGTCACTGTTCATCACTGAGGTAGGAACTCAGGGCAAGAACCTGGAGATGGGAACTGGAGCACAGGCCGTGGAGGAACGCTGCTTACCGGCTTGCTCTCCTGATCCATGCTCAGCCTGCTTTCTTATACAATACAGGACAATCTGCCCAGGGGTGGCACCACCCACAGTAGGCATCATTCAACAATCAAGAGAATACCCCCCAGACATAGCCACAGGCCAATGTAAAGGGAGAAATTCTCCAGCTGAGGTGGGCTCTTCCCAGGGCTGTCAAGTTGACAACTAAAGCTGTCCAGCACACCTTCACAACTACTGTACACATGATTTCCCAGGATCCCATTGCTCCCATCTCTTTTAAAGAACAAATGCCAATGCTTTCTTACCATTACAAAAATGAAAACATGATCAGCACGAAAAGGCTTGAGACATCCTGAACTGAAAGGAACAAAAATAATTTATTCAAACCCAATATCACCAACACCAGCTAATTTAATAATTTAGTATATATTTTAATATATACTAATGTAGTTAATAATTTAACATATTTCTTTCCACTGTTATTTTACGTACTGATATATTTTTACACTAAAAGGAAACGGGACATAAAAGGTATGAGACAAACATGGAGAAAAGTCATTGCATGGAAGAATCTAACCCAAGATCTAAACAATGTGAAGATAGACCATGTTCTTGGCTAAGAGGATAATATTACAAAGCCATCAAATCTTTGAAAGTTGGGATATACACTTAGGTTTATGATAATCATAAACTAAAAAAAATCTTTGCTATTATTTGTTTATGTTTTTATTAAATAAGTCTTTATAAGATTCATTTAAAGTTCACATGGAAGACTAAATGTTGAAAATGAGATCAAAAGTATAAATAGTTGTCAGGAATGTTGGCATCAGATGTGATAGGTGTGAGCTGGTGGCAGAGTTAGTGGTAGTATACTTGCCCAGCATTTATGAAGCCCTAGATTCAATACCTAGATCCACAAAAATTAATAGGCATTAGAATCTATTATATATCTATTATAATCAAAACATTATATCCCAAGTCTGACAAAAGAAAAATAGACAAATGATTAGAGAACATTAAAACAAACACCAGTAAATTTTTTTAGAAAAGACAGTATATTTTATATGTGATGTTCAAACAGTAAACTATCCATCTAAAAAAGCACAGTTGAATTTCACTTTTACAAAAAAATTAGTTCCGGGTGGAAAAATATACTAAAATGTTAAAATTAGGGCACGTGAAAATAGAAAATTTAGAAGAAATTTTAAGAAAACAGAAGGAGGAATGACCTCGTAAAGAGGACAAAAAATCCAGAATTTGTGAGTAGAAAAACAGATTTTATTTCATAAAATTATCTTTTAGGACCAGGGTTATCACTCAGTGTTAGACGACTTGTCTAGTATGCACAAGGTCCTGAGTTCAATTCCCAGCCCCACAATACCACAATAGTAACAATAACAAATTTTCATTTATGTCAGAAAAGTATAATGATAAAATGAAAATATGAATTATTGATATGGAAAGATAATAGTGGCTAATGTGAAAAAAATTTATAGAAAAAAAAATTGTTCTACCACATGAATCATCCAGGAAATGGTAAATTAAAATCACATGCTCTATCATCTCACACTTGTCAGATTCTGTTATCAGAAAGACAAAACACAAAATGCTGAACTTTATTAATAAAATTATAAGTAAGTATAACTCTTATGGAAACAGTGGAAAGTCCCTCCCAAAATTAAAAATAAAATTACCACATGACTAACAATTACAGAACTAGGCCCGCTTCAAAAGAAAGTTAAATCAGCCAGTTGTGATGGCACATGCCTTTAGTCCCAGCACTCCAGGGGCAGAAGCAGGTGGATGTCTGTGAGATAGAAGACAACCCAGTGTACAATGTAAGTTCCAGGTCAGCTTGGGCTACAGAGAGATCCTGACTTGAAAGAAAGAGAGAGAGAGAGAGAAAGAAAGAAACGAGGGAGGGAGGGAGGAAGGGAGGGGAAATCAATATGTCAAAGAAATATTTGTACCCCTGTGTTTACTGAAGCATTTTAACAATAGCCAAAATATGAACTCAACCTGAGTCCACCAAGAGGAATGGATAAAGAAAATTTTCTACATATACAATTGACTACTATTGAGCCTTTAAAAATGAAGGAAATCCTGGCATTTGCAAGAATGTTGGTGAACTTGGAAGACATTACTCCAAGTCAGAGACAGAGAAGCTGCACGATTTCCTTCAAACACAGACTCTGAAGACTCTGATCTCGTAGAAACAGAAAGTAAGCTGGTGGTTCCTAGTGGGTGAGGAAGTGAGAGGATGAACAAGTAGTGGAGGAGAGGTGGATAAGGACATAGAACTTCATTTAACGAAAACAAGTTCAGGAGCTCCATGGACTCCCATGATGGCTCCAGCTGGAGAGACTGGAGAGAGGGCTCTGCGGTTAAAGAGGACAGACTGAGTTGTAGTTCCTGAGTTCGGATCCCAACTTCATGCCAGGTGGATCACAACAGGGTGTAGGTGTGGGCACCTACACACACACACACACACATGCGCACACACACACAAATCCATAATTTCTTAAATAAATCTTTTTTTAAAAACTGTAGCAAGGGATAACTACAAAAAGCTGTCTAGGGACTAAAGAGATAGCTCAGCAGTTGAGAGCATTAACTGGTCTTGCAGAGGACCCAGGTTTGAATCCCAGTACCCATATGGTGCCTAACAATCATCTATAAATCCATTTCCAGGGCATTCAGTGGCCTCTTCTGGCCTCTGCAGGTGCTGCCCAACATGGGTGCACTTACATGCAGGCATAACACTCATACACACAAAATAATTTTTTTAATTTCAGGTTTCCTAAATTGTTATTTTGTACCTTTACATATCTGGCAAAAAAATAATGACATAATTTCGTGTTCTCACCACAAAACTCCTAATTTTAATAGATAATGTATGTTAATTGTGTGTAAATAGCTTAAGACATCATGCTGCATATGATAAATACATACAAGTTTGTCTAAAGGTGTTTTTTAGTCTGCATGCAAAGACAGCTGTAAATCAATAAGAAAAAAATCAAGTATATTAGGGGAGATGGATAAGGGGTTACACATAAGTCACAGCTACAGAAATCCAAAGGATACTGACATGAAGAGGTGGCTAGCCTTGTTAAAAATAAGAAAAAACTGGGGCTGGAGAGACGGCTCAGCGTTTAAGAGCACTGGTTGCTCTTGCAGAGGACTAGGGTTTGGTTCCTAGTACCCACACAGCAGCTAAAAACTGTCGGTAGCTCCAGTTCCAGGGGATCCAACGGCCTCTTCTGGCTTCCACAGGCATTGCACAACATGAATGTACTTACGTACATGTAGGCAAAATACTCTACATGTGAAATAAAAATAATAAAATATTTTTTAAAATAAGAAAATATGAGCTGGGTGTGGTGGTGCACACCTTTAATTCCAATAGTCAGAAGGCAGAGCTCGATATGTGAGGCCAACCTGGTCTAATCAAGTTCCAAGCCAACTGGGAGGCCCTGTCTCAAAAAAAAACAAAAAATGGAGGTAATATTAACAATACCTGCCTATCCATTCGACTAGCACAGACACTGGAAAAACAGAAAAGCTAGCTTTTAAAAAAACTTAAGGAAAATGCAAGAGGAAAAGTGAAGAAAATGACACTCAAACATTTCTGGTGGGTTTGCTACAATATTTTTAGAAAATAATATGGAATAAGACAATTAAACTGTAAAAATACACACACACACTTTGAACCAACAGTCCTCATTCTGAGAATTCACCATGAAAATAAAACCACCAATGGCCAAGAATAAGTGTCTAAGAATATGTACAATGGCAGCATTTTTTTATGTGTTGAGAATTTTCTACAAAATTCCTGTTGATAACATATTACTTGTATGAATTTGGTAAATGCACACCTCAAGCAACTTTTGCAAATAGTAAGATGGGTCCATGTTCCTCCAAATTTCTGAGATCTGTGTGTGTAATTTACATGTATATGTTATACTTTTATATAATATGAAAAAATTGAAATTATGTTCTATCCTAGATTTTCATCAACTAGCTTTAGTAACGCCTTATCTAAACATGTGAGAGTGTTTTCCTGGTATTCAATATTCGTACTAAAGTGTTAAGTGGTTGCAGCTGAGAATACCACTGAGTGCTTCAGTCTCTTAGCCTTATCTCTTTTCTAAACCAGCTCAACTAAAGATCAATCATTTCCTCATGAAATGAATAATGGTCAATTAGAAATGCACACAGGTATCACGTTCCTCTGATGTCTTTTAACCTGAGAAAGTGGGGTTGGGCCTGGGTGGCCTGTGCTATGTCTCACAGGACACTGCACACAGTTGAGAGCCCAGAGCCCTCCAGAGGAGCACAAACCACTGCATTCGGAGGCTGAGCCTCCCAGGTAGGTGTCTTTCAGAGAGGATGCACACACTGCCTTGCTGTGACTCCAAATCAACCTTTTCTCATCATTTCTTCAGATTTCCGGTCAGAGAAGACTCCTGCAGTGTGGGTGATGGCTCCACACTGGAAGCACAGTCTCCCTTTTTCCTTTGATGACTCTCCCAGATGGGAAGAGCTCTTGTTAAACCACAGGCACAGTAGCGTGGGAAGATAAATAAGCCTGCAGAAAGGACCCAGAGTGTTCTTGGGGACAGTGAGGACAACCAGTGAGCTCCATTGTTATCCCAGTGAATCTAGCATGCAGGTCTTGATGCCAGCAAAGTAAGTAGCAACCCCGTGAGGCACGCATCTTTCTTTCCCTCCCCTCTACCCTGGCCTCTGAAGATCTTGCCTCTTGGTTGATGCAAAAAAGGAGTCCCACCACATCTTCCCGTGTCCAATTAAATTAAAGAAAGATCAACAAAAAACACTAGATGGTCCCTCCTACGACTCAAGTAATTTGAAGAGATGTGCTATGCGTATTTGAACTGAATATGTACCAGAAAACTATTCTACAAAGACTTGCAATGCTCAATTAGGAGCAAAATGTTATTTATACTTTGATGGGCAAGAGGCATTATGATTTAAATAGGTCCCAAGACAATAATCAGAATTGCAATAAGAACAAAATAGAGTTATACATGTCTGCTTCAGTCACTTTTCTGTTGCTGTGATAGAAACATTAATCAAGGGAACTTATCAAAGGAAGAGTTTATTTAGCTTACGGTTCCAAAGGGGCAAGAGTCCATCATGGCGGGGAGGCATGGTGGCAGAGGTGGCTGGAGTAGGCACAGCAGCTAAGCGCTCACATCTTCAGGCAGGCACAGGGAGCAGAGAGCAGCTGGGGAACTTGCAAGGCTTAAGAACTCTCTAATCCCACCCCAGTGACGTGCTTCCTCCAGCATGGCCACACCTTCTAAGACCTCCCAAAACAGCGCCACCCCTGGGGACAAAAATGTCCAAATACTTAGAGTCTATGGGGGACATTCTCATTCAAACCACCACAATGTCCATGCACATTCTTAGTATAATCCAGTTCTGGGCATCTGACTTTCTCTGGCATCATGGAACCCAAACTTCTAGATGACTAAAATTTCCATTTGTATACACACAGCTCTAGACTAGATAGAACACTCTGGTCTATCATATTTACCACTATGTGTCAGGTCAACAATGTAAGTAGAAAACTAGTACAACTAACTTTGAGGTGCTGTTGTGTAGATAGGACAAAATAAAATGAATAAACCAAACTGAATCTTGTAGACTCAATCAGCCATAATCATAGTGTGTTTTAGGCTTCCTGTTATTGTATAATCCAGTCTGACAAATTAACAAAAGAAACTCCTTGCTCTTGCCATAGCACATAAAGGCAGGGATGGCAATAAATGACATTGGATTACATTCACTGGGTTGCAGTTTACTCAGAGAGAAGATTAAAGCATGAAGATAGAGCCAAACCTGGGGGAAAAATCACAGCAAAGAGGTACCAGTAAGAATGGCAATACACTGTCTAAGTAATTTGTTCCCAGCAGAGAATGAAGAAACATAATGATGGCTTGCTTGTTAGTAGAAAGGAACACACACTGCTATATTGTAGATAGTCCTCAGCACTTCCTGAGTGATTTACCAATTTGGTGGATTATTCTTCCCTCCACAGCCTTTGTACATCTGAGTCATCTCCATCTTTACCTCATTTTTCCAATACTGCCCGCCCCCAAATAACATGGGCCAGTAATCCATGTCAATGTTAGTTAGGATAGGCGTTCACTGGTCACAGGACCCCTTTTCTTCTTGGGTGTGGGACCGAATCTGGAGACACATTTTTCATTAGATAGATAGATAGATAGATAGATACATAGATACATAGATGATAGATAGATTGATAGATAATAGTTACATAGATGGATAGGTGGATGAAGGATAGGTAGACAAATATAGGTAAGTAGGTAGGTAGGTAGGTACATGATGTCTAGATCAATAATAGACAAACAGACAACTCTATTAGGTATATCTTACAAACAGGAAACTGTACTCAAGATAATGAACAAGGAAGAATAAAGCCCTGCAAAGGTTTGGACTCAGGCTGGAAGTGTTCCAAACAGTGAGAAAGGAAATCCCAGAACTCTGTCTCACCCAGAGAGACAGGAATATCATTTCACAGTGAAATGTGAACTCCTGCTTCTAAATGGATTACAAGCTCTTCCTGGGAAGAGCTTTTCCCATAGCTGTCATATTTCTTCCAGAAGCTAAGCCCTTCCCTGTATTCATAACCCCAAAACCCATATTCACAGTAGGGGTCCCCCTAAGTTCAAATAATATCACATCATCACTTCTCGCCTACGTGGTCTAAGGAATTACTTGATTTCTCTGGGCCTTGGTTTACTGCAATACAAGGTGAGCTCCATGACACCTATCATGGAGCTCTGCTGATGACCAAAGGGGCTGTTCACTGTGAAGCACAGGCACCAGAAAATAATGTGATGGATGAGTTTGTAGCTATAACCACACTCTGTTAGGGTTTGGATAGGAATGCCCCTCCCAACGTTCCTGTGTTGCCTGAAGACTTGGTCCCCAGTTGGGGTGCTATTTAGAGGTGATCGGTCACATGGTATTATTTAGAAGTGACTCTGACTTCATCCATGGATTCATTCTGTGAGCCGAAATAAGGTTTTCCTCCTTTAACCTGTTCTCTCAGGTATTTGTCACAGCACTGAAAGGCTAACAACATCATGTCATTATATTGGCTACATGAATTCAGGAATCTAGAAATGAGAAAAGTAGGTCATAAAATAAATAAGACTTTAGGGGCTGGAGAGACGTCACAGCAGTTAAGAGCACTGACTGTTCTTGCAGATGAACTGGGTTCGATTCCCAGCATCTAATGGAGGCTGACAACTGTCTATAACTCCGGTTCCAGGACATCTGACATCCTCTTCTGATCTCCAGGGCATCGCATGATACAGTTGCACTCACATACATGCAGGCAGTATATTCATACACATAATAAAATATTTTCTTTGAAAAAGGGAAGGGAAGCCAGACATGGTGGCACAAGCCTTTAATCCCAGCACTCGGGAGGCAGAGACAGGCAGAGCTTTGTGAGTTCAAGATCAGCCTGCTACAGGGAGACTGTCTACATCCTGCTACATAAAAAGTTCCAGGCCGGCTGGGGCTACAGGAAGACCCCTGTCTCAAATGGACAAAAAAAAAGGAAAGAAAGAAAAAATGGAGGGGAAGAAAAACAAACAACCCTCGTATGCTGACTCCATGCTAATCTGACACGGAGATTAAGATTTCATTTTTTAGCCCTTTGAGTTTCTAGTCAAGAGCAACACCAAATTAGCAGAGCTAATTCTGCTTGAGAATGGGAGCATCACAGGTATCCTGGGTTGTTCACAACCACAGCAAAAGGAGAGGGGAATGAGTCCCGGGACAGTTACTCAGACAGAGAGGGGCACAGCCAGCCCTGAGCTCAACCGCATCCTGAGTCCTGATGGTTTTGTTTAAGGCTTCTTTCAAAATCCTAGAACAGCATGAGCTTAGACCTTTCTGGACTAATCAGCTTTGGATCCAGAACTCTAAGAGTGGAGCGAAATGCAAGATGACTCAGAGACTGACAGGTGCATAGGAACTCACACTCACACAAAGAGTGGACTGGGATGGTGAGATGGCTCAGCTGCACAGTACTTGCTGCGTGGGCATGAAGAACTGAGTTCAAAACTCCAAAACCCACCCAAAAGTGTGCAGAGGTGTGTCTCTGAAAGCCCAGTGCTGAGTTGTCAAACACAGGGGGATCCCTGGAGATCACCGGTCACCCTAGCTGAATGGGTGAATTCCAGGTTCAGAGACAGACCCCCTGCCTCAAAATAACAGGGTGGAGTATCACAGAGGAAAACATCCCATCGACCTCGGGCCTCTACATGCACATGCGCACAGCCATGTGAACATGTACATATACCATGTGCACACACATATGAACATACACACATATGCACACACACTAGCATTCATGCATACGCTACACACACAAGCAAATACACAGAGAGCACAGCAGATTGAAAACCATGTGGCATCCATACTCTCAGGGTTTTTTAAGTACTTTTATTTATTATTTTTAGTTTAGGTGTATGAACGTATTACCTGCATGTATGTAAGTGCACCTGTCTCGTGCAATGCCCGAAGACATCAGAAGAAGACGTCAGATTCCCCAGAACTGGAGTTACTGATGGTTGTTAGCTGTCATACGGGTGCTGGGAACCGAACCTGGGTCCTCCACAACAACAGAGAGTGCTCTTGACCCCTGAGCCATCGCTCCAGTCCCCAAACTCACAGGATTGACACTGCATCTCCTACTTTCCGAATCCCCACCCTGATGGAGGCCCAGTTGTTTGCCAACCCCACCCTTCCTTTTTCTTCATCATCTTTCTCCTGCCTATCTGAAAGAGGAATCAAAACTAGCTGCCTCCTCTGGGCTGGCAAATAGCTGCAGGCCTGGCTTCCTGGAAGTAAGAAGCTCCAGCAGGCATCCACCCAGGACCACTGCAATTCTCATGACGGTGGATTTGCAGCTGCTCAGACTCCTCATGGAGGGATGAGAACCACAACTGCTTTAAACTCATCAGCCAGAGGAGATGGGGGCAGAGAGCTCCTGAGCAGCCTGGAGTCAGCCATGTTCTTTGAAGCCAGGGGCTCTGAGGGTTCCTGGTGCCTGGAGACAGTTGATCATCTGTGTCTTCGGAAGACTTGCCTAACCAGTCTTACAGTGCTTTTGAGGACAGTGATTCAGCCTGGACCTAGCAACATTACTTAATATTCTGACTAGTCACTAAGAAAAGCTTTTGGTAGAACTTTTCATTTCCTATATATAGTCGGGCAGACAAGGTCTCAACTAAAACTTTCCTGAACGACTTCCCCTGAACTGCCCGGTTCCAAAACTAGGAGGTTACCATGCTGAGAAAAGCCTGCCAGTTTGGCTCCTGGTGAGATCAGGTTTGGACCACTGGCAGAGCAGACTGGCAGGCAGGCCTGCGTCCACACCACGCCCCTCCCTTGTAATCTGGACAGGCCGTATAAAAATAAACTTACATCTTATTCAGTTGACTCAGATTTCCTGTGCTTTTGAACATCTTGAAGGCTACCATGATATCTGCAGACCCGAGAGGCTTTTAATATTTTATATCACATGCCTGCTACTGGATTTGTAAACTGCAAAATAAACACGGCCAGTCTCTCCCAAGCTGGCTCCTGGATAATGGTGACTACGTGAACTTTTGTCGTCAGACAGGCGTGGCTTTCCGAGAGGTGTGAGAACTGGTTCAAAATGCTCTATGGAGGAATTAAGAAATGGACCTAAAGGTCAAAAAGATAGTCTCAGTTTTAAATTTGAAGTAAAAACTCTTGTGACCATTTAGTGGCCACAATACTACTGTCTACCGTCTGCGATAGGACTGTTCCGTCTAGATCGGCCACCTGCCACTTTGAAGGATTCAGCTCAGCAGAAAGCTTTCTTAAATACTGAGAATGAAGACTCACATCTCTGTTTTTAGGTAGAGACTGGAAATATAACTCTGTATCCTGAAGATATTCTATTTTACAGTTAAACACAAATCCACGTCTTATTAGGCCATTCAACCCGCACCAGAGTAGGAGGCAGGAAAAGTCAATAAGAAAATGTCTTCACCTGCTAGCAGCATGATTAAGCTATTGGAGAAATAAAACATAATTTAAAGGCTTTAAAAACTGGAAGGTAGAGTCTGTATTTCGAGTAGACTGTCAGCACTGTCAGCATTGTAGGTACGTTGGTTAACCTTTCTAATGGCATGTAAAAAAAAAAAAAAAAACCTTAACCAGGGCTAGCAGGGGTGTGGCTTAGAAGTAGAACAAGGTCCATGCACGGGCAAGGCCCTGGGTTGAGGAACACCATGAAAAGAAAAGGAAGGTTGAAGAAAGAAAAGGAGAGGTGAAATGGCAAGGGAAAATAAAAAGAGGAAAAAAGAAAAAGCAGATTCAATCTCAGCATGGGCAGGGGAGTTCAATGGTGGCGGCTGTGATTCACAAACTGTATCCTTTATTTCAACCCAAGAAACACACATGGAACGTTCATCAGATAGTGAGCGTCATTGTGAATACATTCTTGATAATCAAAAAAATTAGTTGAAAACTCGTTCTCCAAACTGATGTCCAATTTAGGCTTTATAGATTCATGAAAGAAACCAAGAAGCAGAAAGGGGAAATGGGCATGTTTGCACACACCTCTGTGGTGGGTTCGACTGAGATAGGTATCTGTATCTTTCCTGAAGTGCCCTGCTGAGACAGCTGCCAGTGGTCCTAAATGAGACTCAGATGTTCATGTTTATGTCTTTCTGGGTCTCTTCTTCCTTCTGTTTTTTTAACAGAGAGGAAAGGGGATGTGGGCAATTTCTGAAGACTTCCTTCATGAAAGCTGGTTTGGCCCCCCCATTTAAATGAAACAAGATCGCTAAAAAAAGGAATAGTGGTCTCACCAATATGCACTGAAGGATCACTGTTCTTAAGCGTTCACACAAGATTCTTTGACTATACCCTTTTACAAAACTACATAAAGGCCTAAGGTGATAGCTCAGTCAGTAAAGTAAGTGCTTGACTTCCAAGTGTGAGGACCTGAAATCCATGTCACACAAGCCAGGCATGATGGCACTTGCTTGTGATCCCTGTACTGAGGAGGAGAAAAGTGATTCTCTGAGGCTTGCTCGCCAGCTAGTCTATCCTACTTGGCAAGTTCCAGGCCAATGAGAGACTCTGGCAAGGTGGGCCCAAATGTGGTAGCACACACATTTAATCCCAGCACTAAATCCACAGAGGCAGGTTGATTTCTGTGAGTTCAAGGCCAGCCTAGTCTAGAGGGGGTGCATCATGAGACCCAGTCTCAAAATAAAATAAAAACAAGGTGAATAGCACTGAAGTTGTCCTCTGGTCTACACACACATACACATACACACACATTTGTACCTGAATACACACATAATCATGTATACACACATATACATAACACACACACACACACACACACACACACCTAAGTAGGATGCTGGGGAGGGGGCTCAGTGGAGAAAGCACTTGCCACACAAGTATAAGAACTGCAGTTGAGATTTGTAGTACCTATGTAAATGCCAAGTGGGCATGGAGGCCCACCTGCAATCCCAGTGCCTAGAATAGCTAGAATAGCCCAATCCACAGGCCCTGGGTTCAAGCCCCATCTCAATGAATAAGAAAACACTCAGCGTCCACCTCTAACTTCCACATGCAAGGTAGTCACGCATGCACACACTACTGCACACACATGTGTATGTACCCACACCCATGTGATCATGCATATAAGCAAGCATATCACACACACACACACACACACACACACACACACAACAACAACAACAACTAAGTAGGACACAAGCTATTTGCCCTTGGCATAATTAGTACATCTGTCCACCACTACACAGGCCATGACCCACCACATCCACTCAGGTTTCTGGGATGACTTCTGGTTTTATTATTAAAACAAAAACTCCTTGTCCACAGTGTCTCAAAGCGTGCAGCCAGCCCTAGAGCACCCCTGCTCCAGCTGTGCATTCTATGCAATACACAGCTTTAGTTTATCGCCTGCATGACTTCCTCATCTTTAGTCATATGTAAAAGTATTCTTGAAGTATTACTTTATTACAAGGGATTTCAGGAGAGTCTCTAGGGATACTTCAGGAATGTTTCATGAGCCATTTTATAGTGAAATCCTTATTGATAAGTAATTTGCATAGCATACAATTTTCTATTTACATAATTCAATAGTTTTGTGCATTGTATTTATAGGATTCAGAAGCAATGAAAATTTTCAATTCTAGAACTTTTTTATTATTCTTATTTTATATGTATGAGTCTACTGCCTGCATGTATGTAAGTGCACCCATGTCATGCAAAGCTCATGGAGGTCAGAAGGGAGCATTGGATTCTCCTGGATCTGGAGTTATGGACAGTTGTTACCCACCATGTGGGTAATGAGAATTGAACCTGGGTCCTCTGAAAGAGCAGTCAGTGCTCTTAACCATTGAGCCATCTCTCTAGCCCCAGTTTTTGGAATATTTTTGACAATTTCGTACATATATATAGTGTACTGCAATCATATCCAAAGAACATTTTTAACTATAGGCTTCCAATACCAGTCTGAGCTACCGAAGGAAAAAAAACAACTAACAGTTCCACGTTATTGTTTCTAAAATGTTGTGTCATGAATAAAATGTATAAGACTGGCTCTGAAATGTTAGTATCTCCTTTCACTAATTACAAGAAATAGGGAACCTTATTTATAAAGTTTCTTCTCCTAAAAGAACAATAGCTATGCAGTCTCATAGTGAATGAGTCCTTAGAATTAGCAGGTGCACATCGACAGATTTATGGAGGACAATGGATGGATAGCTATGGTTTAGTGTTGGGAAACATCTGCTCAAAATAAGGAGTTTGTGGCTTCCGTGTTAAACAGAAGAAAAAGTACAACACCCATTCTACCACTTTGGTAGTAATTTTTAAAAACTGAAATAATTCTAATTCTTTTTTCATGGACTTTATACTTCTTTTTTAGAGTCTACTAAAATTAAGAAGATAGAAAGGTAGACATGATGAAATGAGAGGGATAGAAAGCAGGAGTTTTCTGTGGAAAATGCATACATACATTATGGGTGAGGGAAGGCTACATAAATATAATGTTCAACTGAACTCTGAATGAAAGTTTTGAATCACCTGTGTTGAATCACCGACTTCTACCACCCCCACTCACTCCTAATCACAGGAAATACTGACATGGAGAAAATCTGCACAAACATGCAACAACCTTAGTAATGAACCCGTCTTATTTTACCCTTGTCTCCTAGTCTGATTCTAAATAGTTATATGAAGCAAAAAATTGGCTGTTGCTCAACAAATTTGGACTGTGGACATTGACCAAGTTGCCTGACATTCTACCCTCACTCTTTATACTATTTTCAGCCCAATTTTTCCCTCCACGGTGACTTTCTGGTTATGTGTTATCTGGTTTGGCCATCTCTACTGCCTGCTTCAGATAATTGCTCAACCCTCGACTTGGCTTGCTTTGGGCAGGCTTGACCTAAGAGAATGGGCAGAGAAAGCTAGCGCTCTCCTTTGATCTCTTGGAGCTCAGGATTCCATTATGTAATCTACATAAATCCTGGCAGTCAAGACTGACATCAACGTCCAAAGTTACCCGAATAAGACACTCCTATTTGATTCATTGTGACATTTCTTAATTAATATGAACTCAGTGCTTCAGCATGCCAGTGATAAGAGACTTTTTGAGTCACCTTCTCAATAATTTTGAGGGCTTCCTTGATTAATTTTCATCTCCTGTAATCTAAGCTTTACACACCAAATGTTCTGACTGACTCTTTGCCTCTAAAGTTTGAACTCGTAGATGTTTCCTGTGGCCACAGAAAATATCAGTCCTCTGAGAATAGGTTTCATAAATACAATTAGCAATAAATTTGAACTGAAGAACTGAATGAAGTCAAGTGCAGCCCATGTTAGCTACACTTTTATACACCTACAACCCTGTCTTGTGTGTCCAATTCTCAAGTATCAACGGTGGTGGGTTCTAGGAATCCTACCAATGAACTAAACCCTCAGACAACCCCAGCCTTCTTATACGCAGCATTTTAAATCCTTCCACTTGCTCAGTATACTACCATGACTTCTCACAAAGGAAAAATTGGCACAATTAAATGTGTCTTCTATTCCAAGTGCTGAGGGAGGAGTAGGATGGATAGAATCCAGATGCTGAGAAAGAAGAGGGCCTGTCTCATCCAAACACAAGCAATTTGTGAACTGTCCTCAGTGCTTAATACTCATCTACTTTAATACTGTTTATGCAACAAGAACACCACAGTAAGCAGATCTTCGATTTCTGGGGTTTTTTTCCTTTCCTAGAAAACGTTTTTCTATGAATCTTTTTTCTTACAGTCTAGATTTGAAGTAGCTCTTTGCTTTATCTGTGAAGTGTCAGTGGTCTGAATGCAAAGCAACATGAGCACTGTTCCTCCAACTGCATGGGGCTATGGCACCCTCTCCCCACACTGCTTCTCTGCTCAAATACAGAGGCTCAGCATCAACCACCATGGGGCACTCTCAGAGGATGACAGCAGTCCTCAAGATGTAGCATGACTGAAAGTGAAATACTGAGTGTACTTGGCATTTCCTACCAACTCCTAACCCCAATAGGGCCTTGCCTAGCTTTCTTACATGATTGTCACCCTAACCTTCTCTTCTCCCACCCCTCAGAAGGAAAGAGAAAAGGAGAAGGGGAAAGGGTGCAACCTCCTCCCGCCTACTCCCCTTTTGCCATCGAATACTAGACTCAGCTCCAAACTCCCATAGCCTAGAGCATTTCAACAGCAACAAAGACTCCTTGCCCAACAAAAGTCTTCAGTCAAAGGGCCAATGACATGTGTCTTCTGTTACTCCAGGCCACATTCCTATGGCTTTAACTATGTTTATGTTAGTATCTTGACTTGCATTCTAAGTGAACAGTGATGAAGACAAGAACTACAGGCAAATAATTTGGTGCTGCCATGGGGATCATATTCCTAGCCCCATGCCTTCATTTTTCAAGGGCAATTAGGCCTCCAGAGTCTAACACCTGCTCGAGTACTCAATGTAGAGTACCTGTCTATATAAAATGACTTGATAATAGAAATATCACATTTTACACAAATGAAGCGTGATGTTCAGTCAGTACTTCAAGACTGTAACCTCATGGTGGCTGTTTGGCAGCTGCTAGACCCTTCTTGTAATTAGGAAGACAGCAGAACACCCAGCATGCAACTTGTTGGCTAAGCATCAATTACAGAGAAAGATCGTGTGTGTGTGTGTGTGTGTGTGTGTGTGTGTGGTCTATACGTAGGTACGCAATGTATGTTACTGGGAATCGAACTCAAGGCCTTGCATATTCTAGGCAAACGTTCTACTACTGAGCTGCAGCTCTAGCTCTTTTATAACTTACTACTTTGAGCAAAGGTATTGTTAAGTTGTCAAGGCTCGTACTGAACTCACTGTATAACTGGTGCCTCAGCTTCGTGAGTAGTGGTGATTGAAAGACTGCACCGCCGACCCAATTTATTCCCACTCGACTTCTCTATCCACTAGTCATTTTGGGAGACAAAATCTTCACAACCATAAATAACCATAATTCAAAAAGTGAGTCCTAAAGTATTTATTAAATTGTCCAATTTAAGTTTCTCATTATAAATTAATAGTATACCTCTCCTGGACTATTCCAATTACCTCCAATTAAAAACACTCAGCTCTCCAGCCCATTTCTTTCCTAACACCTCCCTGCACACTTCTTAATTATCTACCTGTCAGAATAACTACTGATTCCCCAAATCATTGTCCCACATCTTGGATTACGGTCTTCTATTTTCTAACCTCTTCCCAGAGCAGCAAACGCCACCATTGACTCCTGAGGCCCTTCCAAACCAGTCTGGAGAAGTCTGCAGGGTGGAGCTTAGTGAGTCACCACAGGCCTTTGTCATTATTGCTCATTCCTAAGCAAAATTAAGAAACAAATTATCAATGTATGTCAAATGGAACTACATTCCATTCTGAAAAAAAATTAATCCCCAAATATCCTTCAGTAAAGTTGGATGGAAATAGAATTTCCAAAATCTCTCATGGAAAGAATCTTGCATATATCACCTAACTTTAAATAAAAAGGTACTAAAATGGATTGTTGTATATGATATGACTTATCTTTTTTATTTCTATTTGATGGGTATGAGTGTATTGGCTGCATGTATGTAAGTGCACTTGTATCGTGCAGTGCCTGAGGAGGTAAGTAGAGGATGTCAGATCCCCTGGAATTGTGATTATAGATGGTTGTTAGCCACCATGTGGGTGCTGGAAATTTAACCTGGTGTTCTCTACAAGAGCAGACAGTGCTCTTAACCACTGAGCCATCTCTCCAGACCTGATATGACGATCTTTACTAAACCCCATTTCTTTAAAGGTTTTGATAAAACGAGTCCTATAATTGTTTAAAAGAAATAAAAATCAAGGCACAAAAGATGAATACTACCTTGCAAACAAACTCAAAATTCCTTGTGGATTCTTGGAGTCTTTACACTGAAGTGCTAAAAGGAAATATCCCAGTGAGACTTTCTATGAGCAGCAGGAGAGGCCACCAAATACTACACAGTCTCTGTGTGCACAAGGACCTGAGCGGGCACCTCTGAACCAGCTGGGGAAGGAAATCTATTTAGAGATCACAGCTATTGACTATCTGACAAACAAATGGCTTGATGAGAATCAAGAAAGAAGAAACATAAAAAAGCAACAGCATATGGCCACTCCAGAAAAGGGCAGGGACAGAGGCACCAACCTAGCAAGTCTACCAACCTATTCATCTCAAGTTCCCTAAACTCAACACCCACTTTCCACCTGCCTCTTCCTCCTTGTGATGGATGGTAACAAAAAGGGCCTCTGTGTTGTTTTCAAGGCAAGAATTAAGGATATCTAGAAGACTATGTCTTGTTCATATCTATTCTCACTGGGAAACCCCCAAAGAATTGAAAATTGGTACCTTTAAATGAAAGGCAAAAGCCAGATTTTAATCCTGAAGTGTCAGGTGTGTGGCCAGTAAAACATGTGACAATAGTCACTAAAGTACAACATATCCCAGAACTGAGGGAGGAAGGACATCACACAAAATGAGAGCCCCCCACACATCAGGTGTTAATGTAATACTGCTATTATTACTGTCTTGTGGGTATTAAACATATGCAGGGCCAGTTAAGAAGAGTCCATTTTAGGTCTTTGGTATCACATTGAATTAGAAATTTAACATACAAGCTATGTATGATTGGACCAGGAGATTTTGCCCAAGAACAAATCAGAGTGTTTTGGTTTCTTGTGGTGGTGGTGGTGGTTTAGTGTGGTTAGGTTTGTTTATGATGCTCTGGAGTAACCAGGGTCTCATGCATGCTAAGTATGTGCCCTCCCAATGGGCTACACACCTAACCCCTCAATATGATCTTTTGATTTAGAAACATACACAAAGCATTTGTTAAACATTTTTGAAATACTTGTCTCAACAAAACCTTCCTTGCTTTCGTCTCTCATCACAAAGGGCTGTGACGACATGGGAAGCCATAAAGGAGAGAGGAGAGATGGCGAGATGAATGAACAGATGGACAGATGGAGGCTTCAGGCCTCCTCTTCTGATGTTCATCTCCAAGCGGGAATGTTTTCAGCAGGCACCATGCTCAGCAGGATAAATCCAGAGCTATGATCAGGTAGACAGCATCTCTAGCAGCTAGGGAATTGTCCTTGAGTTCTATTCATTTTTCAACCGTTTATTGTGTACTGCACAAGACTCAGAATGAAAAAGACTTCCTCATATTCAGTTTATTTCTTGCGTTCCCTCTTTGTTTCTTTTTAGGGGAGGGTGTTGACACAGAGGCTTGCTAAGTAGCCTAGGCTGATCTTGAACTCACAATCTTCCTATCTCAGCTCCTGAGTTCTGGGATTATAATGAGTTCCTAAGACTTAAAACCTGCAAGTAGTTTAATGAGTGCTTTAATCTCATTTAGCCCATAAAATTTTACCTAGTAGCAACCCTTAGTAATCCTTCTTTGCAGATGAGAGACTCAAGGCCAGTGGTGAAATAATTTGCTAAATGGCACATTTAGAAAGTGGTGGGATTTAAGATAAAGAATTGGTCACTTCCTATGGATTTACGAATCCTCGACAAAGAGTTAACTGTGATGAAAAACTAAGGCAGCAGTATAAGGTCTATACAGAATATTCCAGGGGTGAACAAACAGTTCAGGTCTCTTGGATCTCTAAAAAAAAGTCACAGATTTTCAGGGGTGAAATTTTTTTGGACTCCTAGAAGAAGTCATAAAACTGTGATACACAACATTTTACTGCTGTGGACCCAAGGGGCAATCTTGAAGAAAACTACTAGAATGTTGCCCAAAAGACAAAATCACCACCACCATCATCATCTTTAACAAAAGTTACCTGTAAAACGCCAGTGAGATGGTTCTGTGGGTAAAGCACTTGCTACACAAGCCTGGCAACCTGGGTTTGAGTCCCAGAACCCGTGGAAAAGGGGAAGGAGAGAACAAGCTCCACAAAGTTGTCCTCTGGCTTCCACATGGTCACTATGTAACACAGGTGTCCATAAACACATCCTACACACACACACATAATAATAATAATAATAATAATAAAATAGAACAGAGCTGGTCTCTCTATTCACAGCAAACTAAAGCTCAGCCATGGTCTCAGCTCAAGCAGTCATTCTGAGCAACTGAACTAAAAATACAACTATCTGAGAAGCTTCAGAGATAAGCACCTACGAATACTTAGCTGGCACCTAGGATACTGCTTAGGGGTGTGTGACACATTTGGGGGAAGTAGAAGGCAGACAGATAGCTCTAAGTCCTATACTAAATGAAAGGCAGAGTTCTTTGAAAGAAAAAGCAGCTGTTTGACTTTGTTCTTGTAGCAAATTTAAGACTCAGAAACTTTTTCTCTTTCTTGACTGTCACTAGCAATAAAGCTAAACAAATATCTCCAAGCACCAAAGAAAAACATTCCACTCATAAATATTACCCCAGCATTCACATTCAAAATGTTGCCGCCTTATTATATGCTCTGTCTCTGACACCCATGACATTTTTCTAATTTGTTTGAAAAATCCAACAACCTCTATAACACGATATCCACGCTCTACAACATTATATCCGTATATCCTAGAGCCTGGAATGAGCATGCTCAAAATATTAACAAAACCAGGATAAACATTTACATTTTTGAGAAATGTGAAAGAATTTTATTAAATAGAAATAAACACTAAACCCAAGACCGTTGATGTTCTGTTACCGTCCTGCTTAATCTCCTTTGGCTCTCAGTGTTTTAAGATAAGTTCAAATACTTCTATTTGACCTCCAATGCTCACCCTCTCAAGCATATATTATTTTTCAAATTCAAAATCAGATGAATTTCCCGGCAGCCCCATGCATGGAGGCGCTCTATAAATCTATTGGATTTGACCCCCAACACTATTTTAAAATATCTAACACCTGTGAATGGGACTCAGTGTCATGATCAAATGTTTTAATAAAGCCCAACCCTTATTTTTAAATCATCTAGACTTTTATGGGCATTTCAGGAGGATGTCAGGGAGAGCAAATACTGGTTACTTCTTGATCAAGCATGAAACTTCCGATGACAGGAAACGAGTGGCTTTCCTATAGGCAAAATGAAAGTATCCTGCTCTGTCTTTTGTAACTACCACGTCAGGAACGGGTAATTCACTTCCTGTGGTACATCATTAATGCCCACACCATCCAACCCTGAAAAAGTCACAGATTTTTTTTCAGATCAGAGAAAACCAAGGCCGCAGCACTCAGGACTTGCCTACGGCAGTAGGGCAATTTCAAGACAGGGTGAGTTACCAGATTACATACCTCTTCAGAAAAGCATCTGCTTTCAGGAGGCAAATAATGTCCAATTGCTTAGTTCAACAGAAGCAACAGCACCAAAGATTAAGAAAAACAGGTTGTATTCAGGCGAGTTCGAAGTCAGGCTGATCAGGAACTTCTAAAATTCTGACATGTTTCAACCATACAGAATCCTATAACTAAACTGAGCTCAATAAACAGACATTATCTAGGGTAGGCAGGCAGGCAGCCTGTCAGTGCTGTACTAAGAAAAGGTAGTTGTCTTGCCCTCTGACTCAGCTGACTCGTACTCCCAGAGTGAATTTCCACTGGACCAAGTTCAGGCTTAATGTGTTAATATCATGATAACCCTTGCCAACAACTTTGCAAGATATCCCCGGAGCAATGAGAGAAAAAAAGCATGGTCATCTTTTTCCGGGAGAGGTAAGCTCTGGGGTTACAGCCTGCTGGTACACAGTATCACATTATAGCAAAAGAAAAAAAACTATAAAGAAATGGAGAAGAACTAGGAGTACCTGGATGAGATGAAGAAAGTCACTCAGAGACTGCCTTCTTGTGCTAGACAATGGCAGAGGAAGAGGATTAGCCTCTCCTGGCGTCACAGGGCTGCAAGCATGGAGCCTTGTATTTTCAGTTTTGGTAGAAGCTGCTCCGAGGCTGTTATGACCATGAAATTAGGAAATGTAGAAACTCAAAAATAAAGAACTAGCACCACCGTTTGACTGGGACTGGAAAATCTCCTTGGGCTAATCGGGGAGGGGGTGGCCCCCTTTTCTCCATCCAGGCCTGATTCTGACTTGCTGGACGCTTCCCTGCAGATAGATGTTTACCAAAGAGGGACAAGTCATGGGTGAAGCTAGCTGAGACTTTTTTTTTTTAAATCAGCCCACTTTCTTTTTACTTGTAATAAAGCACAAAGTCTAGACAGGCGTGTTGACTTGGAAAAACAATAATGAAGCAATCATTCAGCACATAAATTTTCTTCATCCAAAATGAACTACGAAGTAGGAGCCAACTCGCACCTTCCTTCCACTTTCTCTTTCACTCTCTGACTGAGAAACCAGCTCTCGACTTCTTGTCACTGATTAATTAGGCTCCTGCTTTGGAAACCTGCACAGACTTAGCTTCACTCTGACGCCAAAGCCTTCCTCCGGTTATACGACCCTGCCATAAATTATTTGGCATTTCCTCTTACAATTTACACATTTATGGGGGTTGGGAGTATTTTGCCTACTCTTTGGGTTTGGTCTTCTGTTTTGTTTTGCTTTGCTTGGTTTGGTTGTTTGGTTTGTTTTGATTTGGTTGAGACAAGATCTCACTCTGTAGCCCAGGCTGGCCTTAAAGTCCCAGAACTCCTCTTTGCCTCAGCTTCCTAAGTCCTAAAATTGCAGGTGTAAGCCAACATGACTGGCTTTTTTTTTAAGCTGCATTTTTGTTAGTTCTTTTTTAACTCAAAGATAAACTGTTTAAAGTAAAAATATGGGATTAAAAATTATCTTAATTTACTTTCCTTTTTGGTACTAAGGATAGAATCCAGAACCTTGATTACTAAGCAAGCACTTCACCACTAAGTCACAGCCCTCAGACTCCCAATGGTTAAAAAAATTGAAATTTAATAGCCTATAAAAATCTGCTATAGTTTATGAAGCATGCTCTTTAGATGGTGATTTGTTGTTGTTGTTGTTGTTTTAATATGTTGGCCTTTCTGGAATTAAGAATAGAAACAGGCAAAAGACGGAAAGGGACCCTCCAGGCACTTCCTCAGTCCCTCTACAGGCACGGGATACATACTGAGTACGAGAAGCAGCTCAAAATTGGCTGGGAGAAGAAAGAAAACCAATTGTCTCAGAATTGGTGAATAAACATTTTCTTAAAAATACTTTATTTTTATTTTTGTGTACAAGTGTCATGTCTGCATGTATGTAAATGCACTCGTGTTGTACAGTGCCAGCAGAGGCCAGAAAAAGGTGTTGACCCCCTGGAATTGGAGTTACGGTTGGTTGTTAGCCCCCATGTGGGTGGTGGGATTCGAACCTGGGTCTTCGGCAAGAGCAGCCAGTGTTCTTTACTGCTCTTCACTGATGAGCCATCCCTGCAGTCCCAAATTAAACATTTTAAAATAAATTCTCTTAACCATCTTTGGTTTTCTCTACATTAGTGAGTTCACCCATAAAATAATTAATATACACAAATGTGTCTGAAATTAACTTCCCCAGACTACATAGAGCAGGTTGCATTTTTGTTAATAGACAGAATGTTTGGTTTCAATTTAACAAACATGAAAATTATCAGGACCAATTTACAGAGGGGGTAATCACGTACAGCAAGCATGGTGAGGGTGTCCCTGGCTTTACTGCTTTTATTATGATTTCTGGTGAAAGGTAAAATTATTTAATAAAATATTTTGAATAGTTCAAACATTTTGAAATCCAAATTTTTTTCCTAAATTAATTGAATCACTCCATTATTTGATTTGCCCAGCTGGATGGCTCAGGCTTGTCAAATAGCATTTAGCTACCTATTAAAATCAGCTGTGCACATCAATACAGAGAAGAAAATTGCCTACAGTAACAGTTCTCAAAATAGAACATCCAGTGGATTCAGAACTGAGGATGAAGTGTCTTTTCTCTCTCTCTTTATCTCCTTCCCTCTCCCCCTCTGTGTGTATGTATGTGTGTGTGATACATATGTGTGCAAATGCACATACTTATGCACATGCATTCAGATACCAGAACACTGGTGTCTTCCTCTATTGCTCTCTACCTTGTTGCCTTGAGACAGGGTCTCTCTCTCTAAACCGGACGATCACCATCTGGGCTATGCTAACTGGCCACTGAGCTTTTAGGATCTACTTATCTGCCACACACATACAATGCTAGGGTTACAGGTATACACAGCCATGTACAGCATCCTTACACAGGTTCTGGAGATTCCAACTCAGGTCCTCATGTTCACAGAACAAGTGTTCTTACCCACTAATCCATCTTCCAAGTCCCTATTTCCTTTTTTTCAGAAAATACAAGTTCATAATATAAATGAACATAAAATATATACTTGATTGCTTATCTGTGGTGGTTTAAATGAGAATGTCCCTTGGAGGCTACATGTATCTGAACGCTTGGCCCCTGGCTGGTGGTGCTGTTTGGGGAGGTTATGGACTGTTCAGAACTTGGAGTCTTGCAGAAGGAAATACATTACTGGGAGGCAGGCTTCGGGACTTCATCGTCTATCCCCACTTCCAGTTTGTTCTCTCTGTTTCCTGTTTGTGGTTAGTGACGTGATCTCTCAGCTTCCTGGTCCAGCAGCCTTACACTACCCATTTTTCACCATTATGGACTCCTCCTTTGTAACTCTAAGTCAAAATTAACTCTTTCTTCTGTAAATTGATTTTGTCACAATATTTTATCACAGCAACAGAAAAGTCACTGATACCTTGTCCTTAAAGGACAGTTACTGGCATCCCTTTGCATCCCAAGCTGTGCTTTCCTGAGAGGAAGAGAACAAAAGTAACAACACATGTCTTCTAGGCAAATGCAGAGTCCGGTACTGACATCCAATCACAGGTATCTAAGAATTTCCAACAGCCCAAGAAGGTAGCTGTGACTGAATAGCCATTTTTTCAGATAAGGAAACAATGGGATGCCAGGATCACATACTCGGCCCAGCTAGAGCCAGTGTTCACATTCAAGGGGGTCCAGCTCAAGCCCCCACTCAGAACCCTACTACAACTTCTGAGCCAACACACAGAATCACACACAGAAAAAAAATGACCACTTTGTGTATGTCATCGGAAGAGGGTGAAAACTCATCAGTGGATAAATAGATAGGAATAGTTCCATTGGGTTGACAGAGAAAGATTCCCAGGAAGCATTTTACAATTTAACCCCCTACTGAGTCCATTACAAATGAAAATGTGTTCTGAGACTAACATTGTTTTAACGTATTCTACGCTTTTTTACAGGAAAAAAAAATCTCCTTTGAGGAAAAATGTCTAATTAAACTATATACATCACTATTAGACAGATTGATAATGAAAAACAAAATAAGAGAAAAGAACAATTTACATGAGGCAGATACACTGCAATTGAAACACACGCAGGGAAGTTAAATCTTGTCAGTACAACTGACGAGAAATGGCACGCCTGACATCTGATTTCCTCACACGCACTTTTCTGCATGAAAAATAAAGACTGATCTTTCATCAAAACCAGGCCATCCTCTGCACCCGTATTAAAACCAAACAGGGCCAACACACACGTCCTCCCCTCCAGTTATACAGTTCATTAAGAAACACCAAACAATGAAACTCTAGAAACTTTTCCAGGTTGCAACCTTGTTTTTTTTTTTTTTTTTGATACATTCTCCTACTTCAGAAGTAACTAACTACTAACAGCCTCGTTTCCGCAGGCAAACTAAAGCAGAAAATTGATGCAATCTGTCTGGGTCATTCAAGCAACATCTTGCTGTGATACCAGTGATTCAGGCTAAAATAAAAGAAACCTGGGTTGGTTTTCCTTTTTTTTTTTTTGAAGAGTGTGCTTTTGTCCGACACCCCAGATGATAGAAGAGTTGGGGATTCGGATATATAGGTAACTGCCCCAATTCTCCATCTGCCCATATTAGTAAAGATGCTTCCATTGAGTGCTGTTCAAAAACACCTCAATTTCAGCACACTACAAAAGTAGCTTTGAATTTCTGGTGTTCCTCATGAAGAGGAACCCAATTGCTGTCTCCTGCCTAGAGGTATCAAACAGTAGCTAACCACCTAGCCAGTCATTTTGCTATGGGAATTGCCCTGCCCATGGCTCCTGTTGCCTAGCCACCAAATGAAGTCCCTAAGGCTCCCCATCCTCCACCTCAGTTCACTGCTAATTGGGCCATCATTAGGCATCAGGCCAAAGAACAGCCAACCTCTAGCCTGATCAGTGACCTAGGACTGAACCTAAACTGTAAAGTCTCATTGTGGCCACTGTGGTTTGAATGTAAACTCTCCCCTACAGACTCATGTGTTTGAACAGTAGGTCTTCTCTCACCCAGTGGTGCCATCGGGGGAGGCGGTGAACCATTAAAAGGAAAGTAGAGTATAGCTGGAGGAAGTGGGTAGGTAGAAGGCAGACCTTATGAATTATAGCTGGGCCTGTGCTGGCCTGAGCACTCTGTTTCTTGGACTCCAAGACATGAGGAATTCCAGCCTCTCAGTCTTGTGTCTATGAAATCTGCCATGACTTTCTCCTCTTGATGGACTGTGCCCACTCAACCATGAGCCAAAATAAATCTTTTCTCCGTTCTATATTCTGTCACAGCAACAAGAAAAGTAATTGATATATGGTCAGCCTCATTAAGGCTCTTGGAAATGGGAATTTAGAAGCTTAGACTCAGTGGGGAGCCTCAGCAAGGACATCTTGGGGTAGAATGAAAGATATAGGAAGAAAGACCCCCAGTAAGGAAAGCTGTCCATGCACAGATAAAACTCAGCCAGCCGAGTAGGGTGCTGGACCCATGACTGCATGGCAGGGTCTGCACACCCACATTGTCACAAGTTCTTCAGCAATCATTATCAGGAATCTAAGGGGATCTTTTTCTGATGAAAAGAATATCCTCATCCTGGGTCTCAGATGCTAGTCTCTGTCATTGGAGGCATAAAATCCAGCAATTCTGTTTTCAGTACATAGACCCAGGATATTTGGTAGCAGAGTTATAATATGACCAATACCCAATGAAACATTCTATTGCCCTTTATTGTCTATTGAAGCTCTACTTGAAGCTTAGAAGGATAAAGACAGTCTCTTTTTCAAAAGGAAGAAAAGCAGAAACGGGATCTGTCTTCCTTCAGATAACAAATATGAAGCAGAAAATACTTTAGGAAAAATCAGATTCAATTAAACCATACACATCAGTAGAAAGACTTAACACAGAGCAAGAGTCATATCAGACTACAAGCATCCCATGCCAGGGAAAAACAACTGAAATTTTCCAATTAGAGTAAATGCACTTTACAATGACTTACAATAGAAATGATATATACTACTACAAAAAAAAAGGTAGCTCTTTAGAGGAGAGTGATATGGCTCAGCATATAGAGGCTCTTGGATCACATTTGATGATCTGAATTTGATCCCTGGGTCCCACATAGTGAAAGGAGAGAACAAATTCCCACAAGTTGTCCTCTGACCTCTATACACACATGCACGTGCACACATACACACACACACACACACACACACACACTGAATAAGTAAACTTTGTTAAAAGCTTTCTAAATAGCTTTCAGACCTTCCCTAACCCTCCTAAACCCCGTCCTCAGACCCCCACCCTCCCCGGCTTCCAGATACAGAAACGTGATTGACTTCTCAGTGGAAAGCAAAATCACAACTACATTTCAGAGAAGGGCTGCCTTTTCAGTAGTTATCCCTCAACTACTAAGGGGCATTTCTGATAAGAAAAAGAGAACATCACCAATTTCATCCGAGGACAAAGAACTGGGATCAGAAAGAAATGATTATTCAACGTAGCATAGAATTTTTAAATAGAGCTAAATTCAACTGCCCAGTGCCCAAATGCCAGAATCTCAAAGAAAATGGGAGCTGCTTTCCAGAAGAAAAACACCTGTAGACCAGTGAGAGCAAAAGGAAGCCTCACTACTACGAAGAATTGTAACCAAGAACCAGACAGAAATGGACTAAGTCGTCAGCTCTGCTGGAGGTTTAGCAGCAAGTGAGTCCTGCCCACATTGGTGCCTTTGATTGCCATCAGTGTGGACAGCCTTAGCCCACCAGCGCCCGTGGCTCTTAAGAAGAGAATTAGATAGAAGTTGAGGAGAATGCTCCATTGATAAAGTGCTTACTACATAAATATGGGGCCCTGGGTTCAGATCCCTTGCACCCACATGAAAAGCCAAACATGACAGCTTGTTCTTTAATCCCAGCATGGGGGAGGCAGACACAGGTGGATCCCTGGAGATCACCACCCAGGCCAAGCCAAATCACTGTGCTCCAGGTTCAGTGAGAGACTCTGTCACAAAAACAAGATGGACAGCAACTGAGAAAAACACTTGATGTCGATCTCTGACCCTCACACATGAGCATACATACATGAATATGCACGTGTGTACACACGGGCAAATAAACACATAAACTGCACACACACACACACACACACACACACAAATTAGAATGTTGCACCAGAGATTGGACACAGTATAGCTAGGTTTCACAGTATTGACATTAAGTAAAATTAAGAAGTAATATCAAATAAAGAGCAGGTATTTAGATCTCTAAAGGCATCCTAAGTGAAAAATATGCTTATATGAGTCTGAGTTTGTGTCACGAATGTGTTTGACAACATTTTCCTCTCAATTAATTTTTGACTGATTACTCTTTAAATAGTATCTCTTTGATCAAACTGCTCTGTGTTGTACTGGTTTGCCTTCTCTACTTTCCAAGGTAAACATCCACATGGGACATTCCAGGGCACTTGAAACATATGAACTCGTATCTGAACTTTGGGTGCAAAATGACAAGACTCTTTTGAAGGAAGAGTCTGGAAACGTCATCATATTTTTACAGAAGCCTACACAAGATGAAGAACAAAAAGAGTGAATCATCAGTTTAAATGTTAACATGCTAGAATATGTGCTGCTTCTTCACAATTTGACATCACAGCCTATATATGACTTTTCTTTTCCAAATTGGTACTTTTACCGATTCAATATAGTTTTACAATTCTCCTCTCTTCTAAGATAGATTGGAATGATCATTTTGCATTTCTGAAAGGTTCACATACAGCACTCCAAAGAGATTCTCAATTTTCAAAACTTTAGATCCATTCATAATTACCAACTTGTGATATGAGCTGGTCTGAGATTCAGAGTGAGCTTGGACCTCACTCTATGGAAATCCCATTCCACCCTGCAACTTCCATCAGTACCACCCTCTGCCGCTAGGTAAAGCATCACGTCTGAAAAGTCGTGCAAGTTAGCCTTGAATGGGATAGAACCAACCTGTCCTGGACAACTCAACAGGACTGCATTGTTCATATAGGAAGACAATGGGGATAGAATGAAGGTGCAGGCGGACTAGAGAACAGGCTATAGAAAGAGCTAGCTACATGTGAGAAAACAACCATGGGAAAACTCTAAAGCACACAGTAGGACACAAAGAACTGAACACAGTACAGCAGTATTGGATCAACAGCTTTCCTGTGGAGGGGTGGAAGGCTGATGTACCTGTGTTTGTGACTCCACACTTTGGAGGCTTTGCCCCTCTTGTCTTCCGTGTGGTTCTGCACTTAGGAGATGGGCACTCAGGAAACAGATTTCTGACTTCAAATGGCCCCAACATCTGGTGGTGAGCAAGTCTTCCAGAGGCAGTGCAAGAGCCACAGACAGAATCACGAGGAGATGATTAAAATGTGTCTTGGCAGAAGCTACACTCTAGGAAAGAGGTGTGAAGGAAGACCTAGCTCATATCCAGCTGTGGGCCACCCCCTGTCCAGAGTGGCCCACCCCTCAGAATCACAGGAGTGCAGGAAGCCGCCTGCTCCTGAGTGTGTATGCCCTATTTATTCAGGCAAAGAAAGGACATTTATTTGAACCAGCAAGGGAAAGGTTAGGTTATGTAACACGAGATGAGGAGAATGGAGCCTTTTTTTTTTCCTGGAGAAAAGTGTTGTGAAATAGTCCAGCAACAGCCTCCAGTTTACACAGTTGCTCATGCTTCCAAGAGTGCATCTGAAAAGGTCGACGGCCAGAGCCCTGGCAATGGCATTATATCCCACGAGGCCAGAGGATTCTCACCCACCCGGCAACCCCACATCCATGAGAAGCACAGGGAGCTTCAGCCTACGGCCCTCTTAGTCATGCTGGAGCAACCTCAGTACAGTTGTGTTGTCTTCTCACACATCTTCCAACATGACTGAAGAAAGAATCACTATTTCTAGGGTCTGCTGTGCAGGGTAATGGGAAGAATTAAGGATCATTCAAAGGGGCTGGAGAAATGGCCCATCAGTTAAGAGCACTGGCTGCTCTTGTAGAGGACCTAGGTTAGGTTCTCAGCACCCACAAGGCAGCTAACAACCATCTGTAACTCTAGTTCCAGGGGAATCTGACACTGTCTTCTGACTTCTGACTTCCATGGGCATTACATGACACAGGTGCACTCACACACATGTAGGCAATACACTCATGCACATAAAATGAAAATAAATAAAGTTTTTAAAAAAAATCATTCAAAGAGGTGCTGAGGCAGGACTAGGGACTGATGCTTCACAATTCTAGGAACTGGATCGTGAGTGAAGGCCAGAGATGGTGATCTTTAAGCAAAAAGTCAGAAGTTAAGGAGAGGAGCAGGTGGGGCCGATTGCTGTGAGTGACAGTTCCAAAGCAAGACTCCAGAGAGTTGATTGAACAGGGACACAGAAGTGACCAGAAGCCATGCTGGACAACTTGTAAGAAGATAGGCAGATGAAATCAGTAGCATAGTGGCTCACATCATTACACTTGAAAGAATGAGATAGAAGGATTGCCATAAATTTGAAGCCAGCCTGGGCTACAGAGTGCAACCTGGCCCCAGAAAAGAAAAAAAAAAAAAGACCCCGAGAGCTTTCAGCTCTCCCACAGGTAGGGAATTCCATCATGGAAGACCAGGGCACAAGGCAAGACCTGGCCATAAGGGGACAAGCCAGGCCAGTCACCTGGAAGGGATCTTAGAGATTACATAGTACAGTTCATCTTTTCAATTAAACATTATTTACTGAACATCTACAATGTACCAGGTACTATTCTAAATGATACAGGAAGACAAGCAAAGACCTTGTGAAGCCTAGACTCGAGCGGAGGAAGGTGAATATACAAACTAATTATTGTGGATTGAAAGTCTGTACGCCCCCGCCCAAATTTATATGTACACTGAAATCCCAAATCCCCAAAGCAATGTCAATGGCAAATGGTCATGAGGTGGGGCCCTCTTGAAGGACTGGTGCCTTTGTAAAGGGGAGCTGTTAAGCTTTCTGCCATGCGGAAACACAGAAGGATGATTGCCAGGAACCCAGAAAAGAGCCTCAGCAGAACCAGAACATGCCGGTATACAGGAGGATCTCAGGCCTCTAGGTTCCAGACTGTGAGGAACAGATTCCTGCCTTTTAAACCACCCAGGTTATGATACTCACAGTATCCCAAGTTAATCAAGACAATAGCCAATAAACAAAATAGAGAAGGCCAAAAGGTGACGGTGCTAAGGTAAACATATTCAAGGAACAGAGAGAGGAAGGACGGGGCAAGAAAATAATCAGGCGAGGCGACTGGAGAAGATCGCGTTGAGGGTGAGGAGCAAGGAGCCATTTAAGAGGGTCACTTGGAGCATCTAATAATAGCCCAGCATAGAAGCAAGTGCAAAGCCTGCTATATCCTGCTGGAAACAGAGAGGAGGCTGGTATGGCCAAACTGCCCTCAGCAAAGGGCAGAATAAAGCAGGTAGAGAAGGAGCAGGTGGAGAGGCCAGGTGAGGCCACACAGGTTGCCAAACTACCATGAGCGACTTTCGCTGTGAATACCCTTGAAAAACCACCGGAGGGTTGTGACAAGCAGTGACACAATCTGCCCTGTGTTTGGAGAAAACACAACAATCAATTACCATAGACTGAATGGAGTAGGTGAGAGAGGCAAGAGCCAGTGAGGATGTATATTTCCTCCAGTTCTGGAGGCTGGATATCCTAGATCAAGGTGCCCACAGATCCGGAGTCTGGTGAGGACCTGCATCTTCTTGCCATAATTCTCACGTAGCAAGAGAACATAGGAAGGAGGCAAGTTCTGGTGTCTCTTCTCAGAAGGGCACAGATTACATTCATGACGGCTCCACCCTTATGACTTAATCCCCTCCCAAAGGCCACACCACCTAATGTCTCCCGATATCACCACTTTGGAAGTTGGGATTTCAACATATGACTTTAAGCAGGACACCAGCATTCACCCGTGGCATCTGGTGAGTGTTGGCACTTAGACAAGAGAGGTAGCAATAGATAGGAACCAGTTCTTATGCTCTGAGTACATGTGAAAGGTAGAGCCACCTGAGTGCTGACAGACTGGATGGCTAACAAAAAGAGAGGAGGTCAAAAGTACTCCAAGGCTTTCACCTCCAGAATCCTGACTCATGCCTGGCACAGACAGAGACACAGCTTTGGGGAAAAGAAGCCTGCAGAATTTAATTTTAGGCATGCTAAGGTACCAATTAGACAACCAAAGGGAAATAATAACTTGGCAATTAGAGGTCAGTGGAAAGGGCTGGGACAGATATAAAACTTTGGAACCCACAGGCATATGGATGGTATTTAAGCCTCAGAGACACAAACTCCAGCTTGCTGACACAGAACCCTCACATCTCCTCCAATTATTCAGCCCCAGTACCTCCACCCTCACTGACCTCAGGCCTCCCTATTATCTGCCTTTACCCAGGTTTGTTCTCTGTCTCTGTCACCTTTCTTTATCCCAACACACTTGCTTTTTCTGAGTCTTCTTCTCTCAAGCTCTAAAAGATAATATACTAAATTAATAACTAAAGTAGTAGACAAGAAACCGCATTAACAAGTATATCTGTACCTTTCCAAGACAACATGAGCTCTGTTCAATAATGGCCTTGTCAGCAAGATGTGCTGCAGTAGGAAATGCTGAAGAGACTGAAGCAGGAGAATCATGAGTTTAGTAAAGGTCTTGTCAAAAGAAGTGGCTCATACTTAGGATATGTGGCATCCTTTGTCATATCTGGGTCTTGTGACCTTTGGTCACATGGAGGGAATGACAACTTATTCAGAGGCTCAAGGTCATGCCTATGAGACACAGTGTGGATGTGCCCTCCACTCTCACCATACAAGTAGGTAAGGACCTTTGAGAAATTCCTACTTCAGTGTCAGCAAAGGCAAACCATGGCTTCATTTTACAATTCTCCTCAACATTTTCACACTAACCTGAATGATCTGGAAATTCAACTGAAGAAGAAGTTTTGATTTCTGAAGCCAGAAAGCTCACGGGCACATGGAAGCAATGATAAAAAAGGAAGCCCACAAGGAGTCAGATAAAACCTGCCGATGGGAGTTGGTCCAAACAGCTGTATAGAAGTAGCCTGTCTTATTACTTTTCCTGCTGCTGCAACAAAATACGCTAACAAAAGCAACCTAAGGGAGGAAGGGTTGACTTTGGTTTATAGTTCGAAGCACAGGCACAGAAGTCACCATGAAAAGGAGTCAGCATGAGAGGAAGTCAGCATGGAGGGAATTCATCATGGAGGGAAATCAGCATGAAGGGGAAGTGAGCATGGAGGGAAGTCAGAATAGAGGGGAAGCCAAGTGGACAAGCCAGTGTGGAGAGGCCAGCGTGGACAGGCCAGTGTGTAGAGGTCAGCTTGGAGAGGCCAGCATGGAGGGGTCAGCGTGGACAGGCCAGCATGGACAGGCCAGAGTGGACAGGCCAGTGTGTAGAGGTCAGCGTGGAGAGGTCTGCATGAAGGGGAAGTCGAGGCGGCAGGATATGGAGCAGCTGATCATATTGCCTGGTGCTCAAGGAGAGTGAGGAATGCTAGTGCTCAGCTGGTTTCCTCCTTTTTTCAGTCCTGAACCAAACTCAGGAAATGACATACCTCTCCTTCAGGGTGAAGCTTTTCACCTCAATTCATCCAATCATGATAATCCCTCATAGATATGAGCAGAGGCTACCCTACAATAAATAAATCCCTCACTGATATACCTGGAAGTTTGTCTCCTAGGTGATTGTAGATCCTGTCAAGTTTACAGTCATCACTAACCATCACCTAGGCTAAAGCTCCTTCCCTGGAGACTTACAGAAAAATCGATTTCTGTTGGTTGTCAGTGGTTGTCAAATCTGACTGTAGTTCTAAAGAAACTTACAATTGCCCATGCCTAATCCATGACTTCAAGTGTTCTGATCTCCAGGGACAGGGATATTCATCTCTTTTTAAATCCCCAAGTGGTTCTAATGTGCAGGGAAACGAAAAAAATAGTTCAGAATCATCTTTTCTTACTATGGTTAAAATCCTAAAATTCCAAGGCGCCCTACACAGTACTGCACACATGTGATCAAACCAGACCACGTGTGTAGTAAATACAGAATTCTCTCTGAGGTTTTCTTTTCCTATTGGTTCTTTCCAGGGCAAGTCCCGCCCTCGGACCAATAAGGGGGAAGGAAGGCGGGGAGAAGGAAAGGAGAGCAACATGGCGGTGAGCCAAAGATGGGCGCTGGGATTGCTAAAATCCATGCAGGAAGAAAATGCCCTGATCCCGGGCCCATGCGGAAGGCCAAAACCCAGGAGGCCACGTCCCAAGTCCCTGCGGTCCTAAGGGTCGTGTGAGTGGAAGCCAGAGGCGGGCTGGGATTGGACACCGAGCCCTGTGACAAAGGGCTTTGCACCTGGAGCAGAGAGACTTGCCTGCCACCCCTATGATGGCTTTGGGGGTGAGGGGGTCGCTGGTGAAAATGACTTTATGGCTCACCTGAAATAAATCGATCTCTCTAAATGGCATTCTCCATTCAGTCAGCCATTTCAGACCTGGAGGGCGGGGTGAGGCTGAGTGCTGGACCTACAATGAGAAAATTTATGCAACACCACGACACAGTTGGTTCCTCAAACTGCCATTCTACACGCTTCCTGCTTCTTTGATTACATTCATTCTAACATGTTTTCATGACTTCTTTTTACATATCCAATAATACAATGCAAGAGAATGTGTGAATTTTCATTAGTGAAAAAATAGCAACTCCTCCAAAACTAAAGCTGAGACAATACAATATTCCTAATTCATAGCGAGCCCTCTTCCTTCTGCAAACTGCAGCAGACATTACACCTCGCATCCCATTCGCAGCAGGAGTCTGTTGTCGATAATGTGGATGAAGAGGTAAAACTAATTTTAAAATGAGCCATGCTCATTTCAAGCCTCTGAGAAGCACAGGCCAAAAGAAAAAATAAAATCAATCAACCTTTGCCAAGTGGAAAAGAACAAAATCAGCAGGAAACGGAGTTTTTGAAGGATATTTCAAACAATAGAACAGATACTGTGTAATCACTCCAAAGATTTACAAACAACACGGCCAAACAATGCACAGTAGTCCACAGTAGTGGATGGTTCTTTATAGAAACACTGCACATCCTGAACTCCGTTAATAAAATGCCCTTTCTGTTGCCTTTCACTCATGAAACCCTCTCAAACCAGAGAACCATTCATGTGTCATGAATATTTGTCACTTATCTGAAACCTTGTCAGCCAGCATTGTAATTCCCAGTTTAAACAAAGAGAGAAGTCAAGGTAGGAAGTGGTTAATCACTCTGTTCAGGAGAGCAGCAGTGAAACTGTCTCAGGCTCCACTAACGATAGGAACCAATTAGGTTCCCGGTATCATCACTAACCAAGAAGTTCCACCCATTTTTCTCAAGGGAACCAGGGGACATAGTGTGGTGCTCTGAAGCCTAATTCGGCTTTTTCTTCTTTTCCAGGAACTCTTTCGTGCATTCAGCTTTTGTCTTTCTCCATGCTCTGTCCCAATTTCTAAGATGTCTTACACAATTCAAACTCAGTTATAATTAGCTCCCAGGGACTATCCAAAGTCCTCTTTCCTCTGCTAGGATTTGGAGGAGACATGTGCCTTGAGCTAAGCAGCCATCTGCTGGGGCTTGAGGATGTTCTTTATCGGATGGCAGTCTCTCTGATGAGGCACATTGAGCAACTGGTGAGGAGTAGAAGAGGAGGGGTCCAAATGGGGGCTCTCCAGAACGCCTTCCCACGAGGGGTGCTAAATGCCGTGTGTAAGGGTGCCAAGTCAGGGGAGAGGAGCTGCCCATGTGTTGGCTCTACTAATTAGCACCATTTGAAGATAATTATGATGAGACCACACAGGGAGCGCATGGTGTTCCAAGTGCGGTAGACCATTAAGCCAACAGGAACTCTAAACTGTATTTCCTTGATAATTGTGAAAAATCTCCAGAAGATGGACAGGGAGGTGTCGTGGGCTTTATTCTTTGCACTAACCTGAAGGAAGAGTCCAAGCAACACTGCGCGGCTACACCCTGATCATGGTCAAGCAGTACCATGTGTTCTAATGGTAACAGGAGCATCCGTCGCCATCCCAGCTCAAGAGAGATAGGAGGACTGGGGTTTCTCAAGTCTCAGTTCATTTGGAGCCACTACCCTTGGAAAACCAAGCAGGACTGAGTAGGGACCGGGCCCACCACGTTGGGAAGGCACCGGAAGAAACGTCAGTCAAGCAGGGGGCTTCCCCCAGTGCCTCCTGTTCAGCGTGTTGTCTCTGCCTCGGCCTTTTAGCTCTGCCCTGGTGTCATGTCTGTGTACTTCAACTCCCCCCGCCCCTGCATTCGGAATGTGGTAGTATTTCTAACTCTTTCTTCACCCCTTTCTTCTCAGCTACAGGGTGGAAACCTTGACTCCTACTTTATCTCCTCTTCCACTGACACCTTGAACTCCCAAGGGCATGGGGCTGCCTTCTGTTCCACCCACGTCAGTTGGCTCTCTGCTGCCCCCACCTGGTCCATAACAGAATCTGCGGGTAATCAGACAAAACACTTGAAAAACTCCCTTAATAAGAGGAACTAGTAAAGAAAGGGGAAGAAATAAAAGACCTTGAGTTCCCCCAAACACTTTAGGTTTGTGAGTAAGCTGAGAAAGTTCTTAGAATACATTCCAGAAGCTTAAGTTGTTGCCCTGACCATGAAACCATTCTGACCTGGTGTATTGGCCAGGACCTAAACATCCATCTGTAACAGGACCCTAGAAAACCATGTCATCAATAGATCCTCAGTCTGTATTTGTTGAACAGGTGAGTGGATGTAACTAAACAGCACATTGTAAGGCACACAATCTTTCAGTGCGCTACAAATATTTGCTATCAAATGTAGCCTATTAGTAGCATATCTGCATGTATATTGACATATGTGCATACGTATAAAACATGCATGGCTAACCTCTGGACTAAGGGCAATCCGACGCAATATTCCAGTTATCTTAAGGATGATCTAAAAAGTGACTTCAGACCAAAACCTATGGGATATGGAAAAAAAAACTTCAGTTTAAAATATACAAAGACACACTATTTATAAAATATTAAATGTAATATCTACTACTTGAAGAAATCCAAAACAGGATAAAATAAATCCAAAGAAATTAGAATGGAAAACTAAAGGAAAGACAACAAAAAATACAAAGAATGAGTAGATCTGAAAGCTGTTTCTCTGAAAAAGAACAATAAAATAAGCCTCTAAACCTGACACAAAAGAAAGATGGAAGAAAGAATTAAAATGTACAAAATGAAAAAGACCGAAACAGCAGAGTTTAAGAGAATCAGACGTGACTACTAGCCCAGGTAAGCCAGAGTCCGGGAGCTGTGTCACTCTGTCCCTGCATGCTGTCCCCTTTCTAGACTTTGGCCCAGGCCCTCTCTTGTTCTTTCTGGCTCAGATCTCTGGGCTACCTCTTAGTCCAGACCTGCCATTGCATCCTGATCCCTGGCATCTAGACAAGGTCAATTCTCCAGCTTTCTTTGTTAGGCCCTCCACAGGGTGTCCCCACCCCACATTGCCCTCGACCCCTGACTCCTGTCTACCATAGGCCAGCCCACTACCCTGGGAGAACCTGAAGCCAAAACCAACGAATTTTTTGTACCTAAGCAAAAAGAAACCAACATCTGTTGGTTTATGTTCATCAACAACATAAACAGAACCAAACTTCAACTAAACAAAGGCAAAATAGAATTTCCTATCGGACATACAACCAGCAAAAGATATCCATATGCCCAAATGGCAACACAAAAATACAAATAATAGGAAAAACCAAGATACTATGACCCCAGCAAAATCCATAAGTCCTACAGAAGTGCACTACAATGAGAATCGCCCTGAGGAACTCTACAATGTGGAATTTAAAAGAATGATCATGAACATAATCAAAAAACTTAACACAGACAAAAAGCTCAAAGAAGATAGGCATAAACTTGTGATGGAAGCTCAAGAAAATACAAATATGTTGCTGAACGAAATAACAAAAACAATTCAGGGCTTGAAAAGCGAATTCACAAGAGATAGAAATAGTCAAGAAAACCCAAGCCAAAATTAAGATGGAAAACTCAATTTGAAACAACAGGAAAAAACCTCACAAGTCGAAGGAATGAAATGGAAAACAAAATATCAAGACTGGACAACAAAGTTGAAGAACTGGACTCCTCAAGCAAAGACTAAAAATTTTAAAAACACATAGAAATGGAATACACAGGAAATGTTGGCCACCAGGAAAAGACCAAATCTACACAGACAAGAAGGGGGAAAAAAAATCTCAGGCCAAGGGCATTGACCAGAACTTTAAAGAGGCTTATAGAAGAAAATTTCCCCAAATTAAGGAAAGACTTACTATACAGATATAAGAAGCACACCGAACACCAATTAGATAGGACTAGAACAGTGAAAACAGCAAATGTACAGAACAAAGAGAGGGAACTGAAAGCTGCTAGAGAAAAACAAGTTATGTATAACAGAAAACCTATCAGAATTACAGCTGGTTTTTCAATGCAAACTATGAAAGTCAAAAGAGCCTGGACCAAAGTATTCCCAGTTCTAAATGACCATGGACGCCAACCCCAAATACTTTATTCAGAAAATCTATCATAGTCGAAGAAGAATGGAAAATTTTCTGTGACATAAATAGGTTGAAAGACAAATGAAATTTCTTACTGTATGCTAAATATGGATCTTTATACTTACAATACATTGTATGACACTCATCAAAGGAGCTTTTTGCAACAGATGGAGGCTATTACAGACTTCCACAACTAGTCACATACAGAGAATATATGTCTAAGAGATGCCCAGCCCCTAATGGTACATCTACAGTGGAACCTCTACATCTGAGGCTCATAGAACACAGCAGAACAGATGGTAGAGAGAACACTAATGCATCTCTCAACTCTCACCAGCAAAGTTTCCTCTTATAACAAAGCGTGATGCACACAGAAAGCCACAACTGACTACGTTTTAGAGAACAAGAGACTTCAAGAGTGTGTATCCCTGAATAGGACTCCTATATTAAACTTTACCCACCCACGGTTCAGGGACCATTGCGGAAGAGAGGTCTTGTGAAAGATTGTAAGAGCCAGGGTTGGTGCATAACATAAGGAAACAGAGGCTTTCAGGCCACTGGAAATTTGCTCATCTGAACTTGTAACAATGGTAACAGTATGGACAAGACCCTTGCCGACTCAATCAGACAAAAACCCAGCATAGAACAAGGGAGATGGGCAGTAGGCCCCAGCTCTAGCTTAGAAACCTTTGGGAACTGATTACTGCTAGGTGAGGGAAAGTAGATCTTCTTTAAGGGAGTGACTTCAAATAAGCGGACTAGACTCCAGTGGGTGCACCAAGAGACATCTGGATATAAATGCTTGACCAGATAGGAATCAACACATACAACAGAATGCGTGAAATTCGGTAAAGGTGGCTATGAGGGAAAGTGGATGGAGGAAGAGGTGTCGATTCCATTAAGATCTATTACATGAAATGCACAAAAATGCAATAAAAATATTTTTAAAAGAGAATTATGGGGCTGGAGAGACATCTCAGTGGTTATGAGCACTGGATACTTCTGCAGAGAACCTGGGTTCAAATGCCAGCACTGATTGACCATAATTCCTGTTCCAGGGAATCCAAAGCCTTCATCTGACCTCTGCGGACATTGAATGACACACGTGCACATACATATATTCAGGCAAACACACTCATACACATAAAAAATAATAAATAAATAAAAATAATTTTAATTGTACATGCAAAGGTCCATAACAGAGGAAGAGAGATGTGTGCAGAAAGCCTCCCTAGAAAAAATAAATTACTGCAATTGACCTGAGAAATCATTGGGAGAGTAGATCAAGTATCATAGAGAGCAGGAAAGGTTATTGAACAGCTGTCTTTGACAAGAAGTCTGTGACCTAATAAGATGGCAGCTGAATCCTACTTGGTACAGAAAGGAAACACAGTAATGAGAAGACTTTGATTCCCCTCAGCCTTCAGAAGCACTGATTGCGGTGGGTAGAAATACAGCCCTAAGCGCCTTTCCCTCTTCGTTCACATCAGAACTCAATGTGGCTTGAAACCAGACTCAGGCAGATGGAGCCCTGCCTGGAAGCCTCCCCTAGCTGAGTTCTGGAACCATGCAGACAGACCCTGGAGCCAAAACTTCAGAAAGTACCCTGCAGAGACAGGTCTAGAACTGCTTCCTGCCACTCCTACTGACTGATACTTCACTACCCTGTACTTCAACAACCAGGCTAACCTACGGGGCTCAGAATAGTCCCATTTCAGGAGTTACTGTGTCAGTAAAGAAGCGGGAAATGCTTGCAAGGATGCATCATTGTGCAGAGGTTGAAGTAAATGTTGAAAGTGGTAACCGTGGCTGGAGTTTCAGTTGGCCCTAGAAAGCTGCATGTGAAGACAACAGAGCAAAAAGCACCCAAAGCAAAAACTGATTTCTTGTCCTTCTGCCTATACTGAGAATTCCCAGTGCAACCCTTCTTCCCCATCCCTGGAGACAGTGCTGTACCATAGCTCTCATCCCCTTTGCCACTTTCTCTTGGAGCCTCTACTATAACATTCCTCTGAGACCTCTTCTGAACCCCACCTCCCCCCCTTGCATTCTTCTATAATGATGGTAAATGAAAGTTGAGTCTGTTTTAGTGTATGACACAATGTTTGGCAATATATGCATTGATATACATACACATTTTTTTAAATAGTAAATTAAGGTAATTTAAAATATCTATTTACCATACATAAACTCACAACTAGTCAATGTGCAGGGAACAAGAAACTACAGAGTGCTCAGTACTAAATGGGAAACCCATAGCAAGCACCATCTCCTCCTAAAGTTTGGGGATCATTGTGGAAGAGGATGCAGAAAGACTGCAAGAGCCATATACAATGTCAATCAAAATTCCCATGGCATACTTCACAGAATTAGAAAAACCATCCTAAAATTCATATGGAAGAACCAAAGGCCTTGGATAGCCAAAGAAATCTTGAGCACAAAGAGCAATGCTGGGGGATCATCATACCAGATCAAAAACTACATTGCAGAGCTAAAGTCAGAAAAACAGTGTGATACTGGTACAAAACAGACACATAGATCGAGGGAACATAATCGAAGACTCGGACATGAATGTATGCAATTCCGACCACCTGATATTTGACAAAGGTGCCAAGAACACACAATAGCAGAAAGACAGCATCTTTGACAAATGGTGCTGGGAAAACTGGATCTCCACCTGAAGAAGAATGAAATTTGACCCTCATCTTTCACCCTGCACAAAAGTCAGCTGCAAATGGATCAAAGACCTCAACTGAAACCTGAAACTGTTAGAAGAAAACATAAGGAGTATCCTACAAGATGTAGAAAAGGACTTTCTAAATCAGACATCAGTTGCTCAGACATTAAGGTCAACAATCAACAAATGGAACCTCATTAAATGAAAAAACTTGTGTACAACAAAAGAAAAAAATCCAAGGAAGAGGAAACCCACAGAGTAGGAGAAAATCTTCACCAGCTACACATCTGACAGAGGATTAATACTGAGAATATACAAAGAACTCAAAAAACAAAGGAACAAGAAAACAAATGACCCATTAAATGATGGGTTATGGATCTGAACAAAGACTTCTCAAAAGAAAAAACAAAAAATGGCTAAGAAACACCTTAAAAAGTGTTCAACATGCTTGGTAATTAGGGAAATGCATATCAAAACCACTTAAAATTCCGTCTTACCCAGTTAGATTGGCAAAGATCAAGATAATAAATGACACCAAATGCTGACGAGGATGTGGGAAAGGGAACACTCATTCACCACTGGTGGGAATGCAAACTTGTGCAACCACTGTGGAAAGCAATGTGGAGACCTCTTAAAAAACTAAAAATGAATCTACCATATAATGCAGTTATCCCACTCCTTGGCATGTACCAAAAGGACTCATGTCATTTCAGAGATACTTGTGCACTCATGTTTGTTGCTGCTCTTTTCACAATAGCTAAGAAATGGAAACAAATTAAATGTCTCCCAGCTGATGAGTAGATAATGAAAATGTGATACATTTACACAATGGAGTTCTACTCAGCAACAAGGAAAGAAGAAATTATGAAATTTGCAGATATACGGATGGAACTAAATGAAGTAACACAGACTCAGAAAAACAAGCAATGTATGTTCTCTCTCATTTGTGTACCTTAGCATCAAATTCTTGTATGTGTGTATCCTGATGTAACTGCAGGAGCCAGCAAAGTGGAAATTAATCATGGAGATGAAGAGAAAGAAAGAGCCCAATAGAGGGGGAGAGTAGGAGACAGATATTACCAAAGGGGAAGTGAGGAAAATGGTGGTATTTAACTGGGAAAGGAGAGGAAAAGGATATACAACTAACCATGGGGTACAGGGGAAGAAGGAACTCAAGGTGAGGGGAACCATAGGTGAAAGATCTTATCAAAGAGGAAATGAGAAAAACTAGGGTATTTTAATTGGGGAAGGAGAAGTGAAGATTAGACAGGGAGAGAGATGAGAGATAAATAATATCTAAGTAATATGAAAACCCAAAAGAAAATGTATTACTTCAAAAGCTTACTGAAAAATACACACACAATATTTGTATATTGCATAGCTGAAGACTATACAACAAGAAACACAGTGCCAGACAGGAGAAACCTCCCTTCGAATTGTGGGTCAGGATAGTCTAGGAGACTCCCAAAATGACACAGGCTATTGCCATAGCCTTAATTACCTCCCAGAACATGAAGGTAAAACTCTACTGCTGAAGACAAGACATACTTTGGATACAGGATATGGAGCAGTAGAACTGGAACTGAGCTGGAAACCTCCTCCCTGAAGACTAGCTCTCAGAGTTTTGGAGGACACTATGCAAGTTGCTAAGAGAGAAAATCAATCAAATGGTCCCACCCCAGCTTTAACGCTTAATAACCAAACAAAGATTGACACAACAAACTATATCAGTACAGTAGTGGCACTTTTATCTTGGGGGTAATCAACACCTATATAATTAGACTTAAAGCCTGCTCAGTGGGAGGGAACTCATGTGTGGCACTGTACACACACCCAAACAGACGGGCTTGGAGAGGTCACAGATCCTAGGGAAAACCCCAAGGCTGTCACGTCCCTAGACAAACATAATATCTTATTGTATGCTAAATATAGATCATTTACAGACAAGTATACCAGTCATCTTCCATCAAAGAAGCTTCTTTTACAATAGATGGATACTATTGCAGACAGAGAACAAGCGTCTTTGAGATACCCAGCCCTAAGTGACACATCTACAGTGGAATCTCTACACCTAAAGCTCACAGAACATAGTGGAACAGGGTGTAGAAAGAATATTAACACATCTCTCAACTCTCACCAACAAAGCTTCCTCATGCAGCAGAGGTCAATGAACACAGGAGGCCACAACTGGCCAAAGTGTAGAAAACAAGAGATTACAGAGTATATGTCCCTGGATAGGATTCCTAAATTAAACCTCACCCACCCTGGGCTCAGTGACCGCTGTGGAAGACGGGAGAGGGAAGATTGAAAAGCCGGGGTGGTGCGTGGCCATAAGGAACAGAGTCTTGCAGGGTCCTGATAATTCGCTCATATGAACTCACAGCAGTGGTGGCAGCATGCACACGACCCACGCAAAAATCAAACCAGACAAAAACCAGCACAGAACTGGGGAAATGGGCAGGAGGCCCCAGCTTTAACTGAGGAACTATTGGCAGCTGACCACTGCTGGGTGAGGAAAAGTTGATCTTCTCTAAGGGGATGACACTACATAGGCTGACCAAGCTCCATTGGATGAACTCACACCAAGGGACATCTGGGTACACACACTTGACTCCATGGGCCTTGACATATATGGAAGAGCACATGAAATCCTTGGGAGGGTTATAAAGGGTGTAAAGAGGGGAGGAGGTCTAAATATAATTAAGATGCATTGTACAAAATGCACAAAAATTTAATAAAATTATACATTGAAAAAATAAAGTAGCTGGGGGCTATGGGCAGGTACCAATGGAGAGGGGAATGAAAAGAAGACTAAGACGTTGTGTATGAAATAACAAAAAGTCAAATAAAAACGCATTTAAATCAACAAATTGCCTGTTACTACACACACTTACTTTCATGGTAAGAACAGCAATAGCCTGTCTCCACTGTATTCCATGGTCTCTGGATCATTTTCACTATGAATATATCTTTCTTCTACAATCACATCTCATCATCATGGGGAACGGATTTATCTTCTGCTTCCCTTAGTCTTTTGATCTTTATAACATTTGCCAACCGGATGAACATATGCAAACCATCATATAAGCAGAAGCCCAATTCAAAGATGGGCTAAGAATCTGAGCAGAGAATCCTCAAAAGGAGAAATAAAGAAGGCTGAGAAACATCTTTAAAAGTGTTCAACATAGTTAATAATTAGGGAAAGGCAAATTAAAACCATTTTAAGATTTCATCTTACCCCCATCCAACTTGTTAAGAACAAGAAAATAAATGATCCCAAATGCTGGGGAGGATGTGGGGAAAGAAGAATGCTCATTCACTGCTTGAGGGATTGTAAAGTTGTGAAATCCCTATGGAAAGAAGTTAAAAACATAAAAATGAATCTACCATTTGACCCTGTTATAACACTCCTCACTATATATCTAAAGTACTCATCCTATTGCAAAGATACTCGTACATCTGTGTTTGTGGCTGCTCTTTTCACAATAGCTAAGAGATGGTGCCAACCTAAGTGTCCCTCCACTGATGAGTGGATAATAAAAATGTGGTGCATTTACACAATGAAATTCACTACTCAGCAGTAAAGAAAGATGAAATCATGACATTTGCAGCTAAATGGATGGAACTAGAAACTTTTACGCTAAGTGAATAAACAGAAAAATAAACAACATATGTTCTCCCCTCATTTGCGGAACCTAGAACCAAATCCTTATATTCAAGTATCCCAGTCACCGCTCATCAAAGAAGCTTCTGTTGCACCAGACAGAGACTACTACAGACCACAACTGGACACACAGACATTGCCTGTGAGTTACCTATGCCAACTCCAGATAGGACTAGACCTCTGTGGATGAACCCGCACTGAGGAACACTGGGGACACGAACTTGATACAATAGACCTTAACACATGTGAAAGAATGTATAGATTCCAATTGAGAGGCTATGGGAGGAGCCGTGGGGAGGGGCTAGGAAAAGAGAAGGAAAATGAAGTCTGTTCTAAATTTATGCGAACTAAACATTTTAAATTGGGGAAAAAAGCGCTCTGATATGTAAAGACTTGTTTCCAACAGAAGCATCCAGCCCCCCCACCTCACCCCAACAGTAATGGATGTTTCTTAAGGAATCAGTAGAAATGAGTCAGCAAAACATACGGGGGGGGGGGGGTCAGTTCTCACTGGCTGGTGAGACCTGGGACAGAAAGCAAGTCTAGAATCTCTGTCTCTCTAGCTGTCTATTGAACTTACTGAGGGTGAAGGGAGCTGAAGACTCCAGCTCTCTTCACTATCGTACTTCCTGTCTCCTCTCTTACAACTTTTCACCTGCTTTCCCATTACTTCACCTCTCTTCACCCCATTCTCCATTTCTCCTTTCCAATTCAACTTGCCTACCTACCATTCTCCACCCACCCACGTGAGCAAATCATAGCTATTTCACCAATGAACTCTGCTGGGCTGAGGTGCACTGGGGTGGTAACAGAGCCTTCAGGCTCACTGTGTCGATCCGCACATGCACTCAACTCATTTTGCAAACAAGGACGCCAACCATGCCGAGGAAAGGCTGGAGCCAGCAGCCGGTGACGTCCGGTTCTCAGTGGAAGTGCCCCCGCTGCAGAGAGTTGCACAGAAACCAGGAGCTCCAGCACATTCAAGGGATGGACCCATCACAGAGCTTTGGAACCCTAAAGTCAGTAAAGGCTGTCAGAGGAGACAAGTATCCAGATGCAGGAGGGGTTTCTGGAGTCTCATCCACCAGGAAGGATCACTTCCTTGGAAGACTCTTCCACCAGAAAATGGGAACATGCAGTTTTCATCTTAGAAATAGTTGGAATTATTAGCAAGAAAATATTCTCGGAAGACTTCAGTGTAAGAGTCATCACTGGAGCCTGTTTTCCTGCCATGACACTAACTGTGTAACTTCTTTCCCTAACTTCTAATAGCTAAAAAAGAGGGCCAGTGTGATAATCCTCCCAACATAGGACTTGCTTGGATTTTTTAAACTATCTTCTAATCTTCCCTGGATCTTCTGTGAGCTCTTCTTCCCTGCTACAACCTTAAATCAATTTCAGAATTCCAGTTACATAATTATAGCAAACACATTTCAACCCTTTTCTATCGGAACAAAAGTGAAATTAGCCAGTTACTTCTGATCACTCTATTTATGTTAATGGAATTCTTAGTTTTTCAATGCAATCCTTTATCCCCTGGCCAAGTAAAATGCAATTTTTAAGTGGTATAAGAAAATATAGAAGGAAATAATGTTCCAAGAGATTGAGGCAAGATGGAATGAAATAAAGTACTTCAAATGATCTAAGAAATAGAATTACACAAAATTCTTGTCTCTGTCTCTAAAGTAATAATTCGGGATAATGTCTTATAGCCCTAAAAGAAAATATGGAGAAGAAATGAAATCAATTCTTAATATGCCATTGCACTTTAGGAAAATGTGATGAAACATTATGTGTTTGTGACCTGATGATTTAGAAGCCATCTTTTTTTAAAGTATTTGAAACCTTTTAAATCTTGGCATGGACAATGGAGAAAAGATGTATTTAGAGATAAAGAGCAGAATACCAGAGGTCCCATCCCCAGCCTCCCTCCCCTCCAGTGACTTACTCATCAACAGAAGGAGATGAGGGATCTAGTTCAAAATTTGGCATATGAAACTGATACTACATTTATTATAAACTATCAACATTTACTCCCACTAAGCTTGGGGGGACAGGAGGAGGGTATGCAGAAGGAAGGAGACACAGAGACAGACAGACAGAGTCATGGCTGAAGGCTGAGCCCAACAGCTGCCAAAATCTACACCATGGGGCTAGAGAGATGGTTCAGCGGTTAAAAGCACTGGTTGTTCTTGCAGGGGTTGGGGCAGATTATTGAAGGCTATGTACCTAACAGCTTTCCAAACTTACTCCGTGGGGACTGGACATACGGCTCAATGGTTCAGAGCACTGGCTGCTCACAGAAGATCCAGGTTTGGTTCCTAGCACCCACACAGCAGCTAACAACTGTCTATAGTTCCAGGAGAGCCAGCACCCTCTCTGTCCTCTGTTGGCATTTCATGACATTGGTGCAGTTACTTACAGGCAGGCAAAATACTCATACACAGAAAATAAAAATAAATAAATAACTTCTAAAGAAAAAAAATGGCTCCATGGAGCATCTGGAGTCCCTCAGTGGCTCACATCTAGTCATTCCCAACTCTGAAGTTCTGTAGTTCTGTGTTCAGATATCACAATTCTCGAACAGTAGTGTCTCTTTAAAAAAAAAAAAAAGCTTTCTAAGGTCAGTTTAATGATGACATTAACCATGATTTACAGCCCATGACAGACATTGCTAAAAAAACAAACTACTTAAAAAATCAGATGCCTGGATGAAGCTTGGGTTCAAGTCCAATTCCTTGCTCTTCTGCTATTTCTCTGATCCTTCCCACCTCCTTTTCTTGTTTAATAGAGGAGGCTCCAGTCCAGGAAAATCAGAACAACCCATAGCATGAAAACAATCGCATTGGACACAGCTGTGACCAGAAGAATATAAATGCTATTCATTCTAAACTAACCCACACATATATATGGAATCTGAAGTGATCACCAAGCCCGATTTGAATGTTATTCCTGCTGTTTCCATTAATAACAATAATAATGCTACAAAGAATACTTTGAGGACTGTAAGTTTTGGGGAGTGTGACTTGGCATGTTTCTTACCTACTTAACAGCTGGAGGCAGTAATTTGGAAAATACTTATTTCTGTGTAAAACCCAAACTTGTCATAATCATAAAAGGACAATATATCATTTACCATCTTCAGAGACTCATTGAGGTCTCTCTTTCCTGATGCCTGCCCAGTTTCCAACTGGGAGAGTGTTGCTGGAGATGTTTAAAGAAATAATCAAACGCAAAAAACAACAGACACATGGCATCTTTCTTAACTTTCAAAACAACACAGATTGCTGTCTAGTGTGAAAAAAGAAACAAAAGGTTGAACATGATGAAATTTAGTTTAGTGGTTTTTTAAACTCTGAGAGGACAGTGTCAGTTGGCTAAAGCACGTGCTGTGTGTATCAGCTTGTCGGGTGTCCACTTGGTGACCTTTATCAGATGTTCTACAGCATGGTAATTTTGGCAGTCACTCTGTCAAAGATAAATCTGTGCTGAGAAATTTTTCTGCCCAATGAAAAATTGTCTTTCCAATTTATCTACAGTTTTATTCCTATTGCAACCTGATATAGTTTCAGTAGCTATTTCTTCTCTGATCATTTTTCTAAACGCATCTGGGGATGTTATCACAAATAATAATTGAGAAGTTATATCATCATAACCTAAGTTCTGTTAAACTACTTGAAAATATGATGTGTGAGGTACTTTTCTCATCATGTGATAAGATACCTGGCTTATGTACCTTAAGGGAGGAAGGAGTTATTTTGGCTCACAGTCTAAAGGATACAGTCCATCATGGTGTGGAAGGCAAGACAGCTTGGAGCCATGGACCCCACCTCCTCACATACCAGGGGAACAGGAAATAGAGACCTATAAAACCTTAAGGCCCACCCCTAGTGACCCACTTCCCTCAACAAGGCTCCACACCAATTGAGGACCAAGTGTTAAACACAAAGAGTACTAGGAACATTTCACATTCAAACACAGCCTATGGCAGTGGCCCTGTGTATTTTCTCTAACAGCAGGTCCACCTTTTCTTCTGTGCACTTCCGTCTGGTGGAAATGTGTTTTCAGCATGTCCCACCCTCCCAATAGGGCTTTCTCCATGAGTCTCTGTGGTCTCTATGTCCTTGCTTCTAAGTCTCTACATCTTTGGTTGTTGTTTGCTTGCTCATTTGTTTTACTTCAAATCATGCTAACCATTACTCATTTATCAAGAATGAGATATCAGGCCTGCCAGTGTGGTGCCTTTAATACCAGCGTTCAAAAGGCAGAGGCAGGTGGATCTCTTTGAGATCCAGGTCAGCCTGGTCTACATGGTGAGTCCCAAGGCAGCTAGGGCTATAGGAAGACCCTTTAAAAACAGCAACAGAAGAATGTGATGTCACTGACACAACATCAAAGAATGTAACACAGAGGGAGAAGGGGTACAGAGGACATACAGGTAATATCTCTCATGAAAAGGACTCCCTAAAGGACAGGATCCCAGGCAGAGGGAGCCAAAAGCAGCTGCCACGAAAAGAAGTCCATACCAAACTTGCTTCACACAAAAATCATGTGCTTGGACTTGTCTCCTGAATTCACCCCTTTCACCGCCTGGGGCCCACAGTCCTATCTGTGAGCTCTCTGTGTAAAAGATGCTCATTTCAGATCTTGCATTCTGTGTTGTTATTGTGTTGTTCCCTATTGTTCTATGTGGAAGACTCTTTTCTCCAATATCTCAACTCTCTAGACATAAAGCTGCATGGCCTTGGGCTAGCCCAGCACAGTTCTGGGAATGCAGTGAGACCTCCAGCAGACTCTGAACAGAATGGAACAAGGAAAGAGCAGACGCCATCCCCAGATCAGGAACAGTTTAATAATCCAAAGAAATTGCACAAACGCTTCAGTTATTGTGGGCAGCCAACATCAAAAGAAAAGAAGTTCTCCCTATCTCTTGGCGAGAATAATTGTGCCACCCTGGGCCTCTGCCAAGCAGAAGGTCATTATCAGGGGCTATAAGAACAATAGACAAATAATCTTTTATCTTTACAGTATAAAAATGTTGAAATGGGCTTGGATAAAAGACTCAGCAGGTAAGAGCCCTTGTTGCACAACCATAAGGACTGGAGTTCAGTTCCCAGTATTTATAAAGCAAGCCATGTGTCCTCAAAACCCCTATAACTCCAGCTCCCAGGAATCTGACACCCTCTGCCAGCTTCCATGGGTGTGTAAGCAAGCACACATGCGCATACACATGTGTGTCTGCTCATGAAGACACACTCAAGCACACAAACTAAATAAATAAATAAAAATTTTAAATTGGTCTGGAGAGATTGCTCAGTGGTTAGGAACACTTGCTGCTCTTCCATAGGACCGAGATTTGATTCTCAGCACCAACATGGTGGCTAACAACCATTCATAATTCCAGTTCTAGGGGATCCAACACCTTCCTCTGACATCTATGAGGCACCGCATGCATGTGGTGCACTTACATGCATGCTGGCAAAACACTCGTAAACATAAAATAAAAATAATAAAACATGTTTTAAATGTTGAAACAAAAGGCTTCAATGCCTCTGAGAAAACTGTGTGAGTCAATGCTGGTCAAGTTCTGACTAAAAACACCAGGCAAAGTGCTGGCAATTACCTGACCTGGTATCTGCAGAAGGGAGAGTGTTGAAATACAAGCGACGAACAGTACAAAAGGGTTTCCTTAAATGTTCAACCTGCACTGCAATCCACAGGTCATTCATTCATTCATTCATTCATTTCTAAACCATCTTCTGTCTACCCTGGGGACACAATCTCAAACACCTTGCATGCTAGACAGTGAATAAAATCCTCCAATTTTGTTACCATGTGGAATTGAATAATCACCAAAAGGGAAGCTGAGGCTCAACCAGGTGCGAGGTACACACAGGAGCATGTGCCAAGTCCCATCTGAACGATGAACCAGCTCCGAGCTCTCTGATGTCCAGAGAGCACTAGAACTCATGTGCCGTGAGAGATTCGATCGAAGGCTATGGTAAACTTGCGGTCCCACCATTCCTACAGATGGGTCTCTTGAGTCACATTCAGGCATGCATTTCCATCACATAAAATAAACCATGACTTAATTTACTAGCTATACAAAACCTGAATGAGAGTCTTTTAGAGAAGCCTGAAAATAATGCACATTTTTTTTCTTATAAACTAAGTTCTTCATTTTCTACATACATGCTAGAGACTTTTTAAACCACTCTCTGCACCTGATTTTGAGAAAAGCCTGTGAAGTGTTATGTCTGTGACTCTTTTTCTCTGACTCCTGTGTCCTGGAGTTGACGATCCCTTCTCAGAAAGGGACACAGCATCTCCCAGCACTGCCCAAGGCTGCCTCCTCTGGATGCTGTGCTTCCTGCACTGTCTCTGCTTTTCATCTCAGGACATGTGGATTTGGTGGCAAAGGGTAAAGAATGAAGAGGCAGGGAACTTGGCAGCTAAAATACCAGCATAGGGCATAGACTGGAAGCCTGGCTCGGGACCCAGACAAACCTGGAATTGAAGGCCGGTTCTTCCACTTCCCAGCGAGGGCCTGCAGGCAAGTTCATTCATCTCTTTCCTCCCTCTTTAAAAATTTGTGGGCTCCAAGGCTTGGTATGAACTTCAGATGAAATAATTAGTTCTCAGTAATAACTGCCATGACTCTTATTTCTCAGAACTGCAGCTCACGTGAACACGCTGTGATTGTCAATTTGACAGGATCTAGAATAACTTAGGAAAGAAATTTCTCCAGAAAGACAAACATTTCCAGGGAAGTTTAACTGAGGTGGGAAACTCGGCCTAATGTGGGCAGCACCATTCCACTAGCTAGAGTCCCAGACCGAATAAAAAGGAGAAAGACAGTGGGACACAGGCATCCATCTCTCTCTGCTTCCTAACGTGGACGTGATGTCAGCATCTCCTACCGCCACGCCTGTCCCACCGTGAGGGACTATGTCATCAAGCCATGAAACAAAATAAACCCTTCCTTCCTGAAGTTGCTTTTGTCCAAGTAACTAATGCACCTGTCTGTGAACTGTCCCCATAGAACAAAAGAAACGGAGACAGAGACTGACTTCTGCAATAGTCAACAAGCAAGCAGAGCTCATAATCACCCCCTACACATGCTTCTGAGCCCATTCTGTTTTCTCAAACGTTGAAATAACTCCTCACTAGTTGCTAAGGAACCACAGCCTCAAGTCAGGTGCACTCCTACACCACCTCAGGCGTTCTGGCCCCTTCCACCTCGTTCCATCCAACAATGAAGGGTCACATCCTAGCAAGATGATAAATGTTTGCTGGAAATATACCCAGCCTCTTCCTTTGGGGCAACTGGCCAGCATTATTAATTGGTTGATGACCATAATTCCTCATAACATTTAGAATATCAGCTTATGTTTGGGAAAGAAAATATCTTCTAGATAAGATAGTCTTAGGCACTATAATTAGAACTTATTCCCATGGGGAGAAACTAGGCACTTACGGAACCTCGGTGACTTCATCTTCCCATTGGAAGCACCCAACCAGGACACCCTCCTTGAAGGGCAGAGTGAAGGCAGGACCTTCCTCTCCCCTGATGCATCCCCTTGTAACAACATGTGCCTTAGAGGGAAGCTTTCTGCTTCACACCTGATCCCACAAACATGGGCTACAAATGAAACAGTGTTAAGCTGCAAACCTCGGTAAGGAAATCCAACAGATTTCTCCGGTTCCATATGCACTCTTGAAAAAAGTATTGTCCTAGTTTCCTTTGTGCTGCTGTGATAAAACACTCTGACCAAAAGCCTCTTGCAGGGAGGAAAGGGTTTAATTCATCTTATACTTCCAGATCACAGTCCATCATTGAGGGAAGTCAAACGGAATTCAGACTGTGGAGGACTCCGGCTTGCTGGCTCCCTCACAGACCCATGCTCAGCTAGCTCTCCTATATATCCCCAAACCACCTACCTACCCAGGGAATGGTGCCTCCTACATTAATTAGCATCAAGGCAATCCCCCACAGACTTGCCCACAGGCCAGTTTGATCTGAGCAATCACTGGATTGAGACTCCCTTGGCAGATGATTCCAGGCTGTGTCAAGAAGACACCTGAGGCTAACTGGGACAAACATTAAACATCTTTTTAAAATAATTTTACTGTTCTTGACATTTCCCACCATTCTGCATATTGCAGTATCTCTTATAAAGTGATCAGTATGGGCCAATGTTAATTTCCCTTGAGAATTATCTGGGGTTACCTGGAACCAACCTCGAATGAATAAAATCAGAATGCCTGGGGTTAGAGTGTAGCTCAACAGCAGAGCACATGTTTAGCATGTACAAGGGCCAGGTTCAATCTCCAACATCAAGAAAATTTTAAATTCAGACTGTTTTGGCAGGGGCGTGGAGAGCTTGAATGACAGTATATATTCTAAAGCCCCTTGAAAGTCTAAAGACTTTAAACCACTATATTAGTTACTTCTCTCTGCTGTGACGATAGCTTAGAGAAGGAGGAGTTTGTTGGGCTAATGGTTCCAGAGAGATAAGAATCCATTATGGTGAAAGAGGCACGGCAGGAAGCTGCAGGAACAGAAAGCTGACAGCTCACATCTTCAAACACATGCAGGAAGCAGAAAGAGAAACTGGAAATGGGGCAAGATTAGACCTCCCAAAGCCCGCCTCCAGTGATGCATTTTCTCCAGCAAGGCCACATCTCCTAAACTTCTATAAACAATGCCATCAACTAGGGCCAAGTATTCAAATACTTGGGGGACATTGTCATTCAAACCACCACAGTCACCATTAACACTCTGCTAGAGATAGTGTTTAGAAATGAAGGGGAGGATTTAAGCTGTGTGTAAAAAAGAGGTCTCTCTCAAATGTGTTTATGTGTGTGTGTGTGTGTGCGCGCGCGCACGTGCGCATGTATTATACATACAATGTTTCTTTAAAAACCAATGACAAAAACATTCAAAATATATTCCACAAAGCTAAAATCTAGATAGACTACTTCCAAAATATACAAAGTTCATGATTTCAGTTTCATTTTTCTCTTCTTTTTCTCTATACATTTTCACAGCTGCAAATATTTCTAAACCAAACATTGTATGCTTTTTCCTCTTTGCTGATTTTCTAACTGAAATCTTAACTGTATTCTACTGAGACTTATTATGTCTTCCTTAAAATTATGTTTTGATGAAGCTTCTGTATTTTCCCCTTTTTCCTGTTTAAAATGTGTTTGTGTGCAAAAGGGTCTTATGCAGCCCAGTTAGCCTTGAACTCACTAAGTAGCCAAGGATGACCTTGAACTCCTGATCCTCCTGCAGGTGTACACTACCACATCTAATCAAATTTCCCATATTTTTCATTTGATCCTCATGAAAGAGATTTTGGATGAGGAAACTGAGGCTTGAAAAGGCAAATGGTTTGGCCAGAGCTTCATCACAAGTTGGAACCAGGGAGCCAGAGCACAGATCTGCCCATCTCAGAAGTTCATCCCAAACCAGGTTGAAACTCATCCTTGTATGGAACTTGTTATAAATTCATAAAGAATTTGATAAATAAAGTTAAGAGTTTAGGAGCATGTTTGCTCCGAATACACTGGCACAATACCGAAATTCAGCTCACTGAGGTTGGTACAGGAGGTCATAAAGCTCTGTGGGTCTTCTTAGGAACTTCGAGTTGCCCATGAAATTATCTGTTCATTTTACCCACCAGGTAAGCACAAGGAACTGACTTGAATTCTGATTTCTTTAAAACTATTGTGCTAATGCAGGAGCCAGGAAAAAGGACAGGAACCAGGGAGGTAAAGGGAAAGAAGGAACCTGAGAGAGAAGAACAGTAGGAGACAGATGTTACTGAGAAAGAAACGGGTAAAATGCAGATATTTAAATTGGAAGGTGAGAGACAGGTTTATACAAGGAACTACAGGGGGAAAGAGAAAGAAAGAGCTCAAGATGGGGTAGACCGTGGGAGACACAAAACACCAGAGGGAAACATATCAACTCAAAACCCTACTGAAAAATTACATATACAATATTTCTACCTGAATCCATGTGTATAACTGATGGCTATACAACAAGAAGCAGTTCCAGACAGGAGAAACCTCCCTTCAAGTTGTTGACCAGGATAATCCAAGAGATTCCCAAAATTATACAGGCTATTACCACAGCCCTTGAAGGTAAGACCTTCCTGCTGAAGACAACCAGACACAGGACTTAGAGCAATAGAGCTAGAACTGACCTGGAAGCCACCTCTCTGAAGTCTAACTCTCATAGTTTTGGAGAACACTATGCAAGCTGATAAGGGACAATTTCAGTTGACAGTTTAACCCCAGCTTTAAAGCCAAATAACCACATCAATGACTGGCACAGCAAACTTTACTGAGGCCGTAAGTAGCACTTTGATCTTTGGGGTCATCAATAGTTACCTAATTGGATTTAAAGCCCACTCAGTGGGAGGGAACTCATGTGTAGTACTGTAAACATGCCCAAATACACAGGGTTAGAGAGATCATAGATCTTAGAGAAAATCCCAAGGCTGTCTCCTCCCTAGATAGGTGTAATTTCTTAATGTGTGCTAAATATGGGTCCTTATATTTACAGACAAGTATTCCAGACACCACTCATCAAAGAAGCTTCTTTTGCAACAGACAAGGACTGTTACAGAGTTCCACAACTGGTCACACACAAAGAATAAAGTGCCCAACCCTAAGTGAAACATCTGCAGTAGGATGGGTCCTATGAGCATGTGCCAAGGAGTGGTATAACTGGATCATATGATAGAGTCATTTTTAATTTTTAAGAGTGCTCCACACTGGTTTCCACCATGGTTGCACCGGTTTGTGATTCCGCCAGCGGTGAGTTAGAATTTCCTGTCCTTACATCCTCACCAGAATTTGGTATCATTTGTTCTCTTGATCTTAGCCAACCTCACTGGGGTAAGATAAAAATCTTAAAGTGGTTTTGATTTTCATTTCCCTAAGTACTAAGGATGTTGAACACACTTTTTAAGTTGTTTCTTAGCCATTTTTATTTCTTCTTTTGAGTGCTCTTTGTTCAGATCTGTAACACACATTTTTCGTTTGGTTGGTTGGTTGGTTTGGGGGATGGTTGTTTTGTTTTGTTTTTTATCTTTTGGCCTGTAACACATTTTTTAATTGGGTCATTTGCTTTCTTGAGTCTTTGTTTTTTGAGTTCTTTGTATGTTCTAGGCGTTAATGCCCCATCAGGTATTTTGTCACAGAAACAAGAAAATAACATTATGAGGTATCCCTGGTGACCTCGAACTCCCTCCTCCGAAGAGTATATTTCTTAAAATCTATTTCTTTAAAATGGAGTTTTGTATTATGTTCTGATTCTCCCTATCATGAATTACATGTGTTTTCCCATAAAGATTTATAATCCTCTTCAATACCCAAACCTCATCCTAATACAAAGAGCAAAAAACCATTCAGGAAAGAGAAACTGAGTTAGAGTTCACCAAGCTGTACACCAGACCAGAGTGTGTCACGTGTGCAATATCACATGTGGCATATCCCGTTTTCAGCAGCCACAAAGCAGAAGGCCCACATCCTGTCAAGCACAACAGTGTTCAGGTCTGCTGAGCTAACCTCTTAGCATTCTCTAGAAATAACCCAAATCCCTACCCTGCCTTTCTTACTAACCGCATGTCTATAAAAAATACCATTAGGGCGCAACTGACATTGACATTTTCCAAATAAAACATTTGTTTCTAAAAATATGAATTCTCCTGTTTTCTGTTATAGACACTAGTTTTGCTGGCAAATGGCAATGCGGCTGCGATTGTGGAAAGACAGTTGGAGAGCCTGTATTTTGTTTTGTTTTGTTTTGTTTGTTTTTCATTTTTCCACATGCTAGCAGTCATAGCACTGGCTTTCTCATCAGGCAGGACTTCTGGAAAGGCCCCAGGACCTTCTGATGGACTTCTCCACCACAAAGAGTGCAACTTGAAGCTCTCTGAAAGCTCTTCTCCTCCCTTCCACCCTCCAGCTGTCCATTTGCCATTGGGACGAAAACAACGGTGCTTGCATTTTATTAGCATGGTTTTGGTACAAGGCTAGGTTCTGCTGTATTGGGAAGACATTATGAAGTGTTTCAGCCTTCACTTGCTATACAGCAAGCCACTCCCCAAAATCAGTGGCTTTAAGAGACAGCAACTTATTACTTCTCAAGAGTCTGTGAGTTGATTTGGCAGTCTGGTAGTAACCTGAATGTCCTCTGTGGTTGCATTTGGTGAGAAAAGGGACTCCAGATAATGTTCAACTGTAACATTGGCATATCTGGACCTCATTGCACAAGCATTCATAGGATGCTTCTCCAAAATCACTAGCTTGGTTTGGTTTCCTTGTAGGACATCAAGTTCAAAGAGGGAAGATCCAAGTCACAAATGATGATGAAACAGCTGCTGGAGCACAGTTGCTGGCATGCCATTGGCCAGAGCAAGTCATGTGACTAAAAGTTAAGTAGGCATCACCACCAGGACATCCCTTGGGACCACTGTGTGTAGCCTATTCCTCAGGTTTGAAATACTTGCCCTAGATAAGCTCATTAGGACTCAGGAAGTAAATGAAACATACTAGTCTCAGGAAATAAACAAACCATAAGTCTCAGGAAGCTCCTGAAACCTAGGAGTTTCACAAGGCCCCATTCCAAGGTTATATAACCAGTAACAATGGCTAAGATCAGATTCTGACCAGCAGAGCCAAGTAGAGTCATCTAGAGAGTGCTAGAGCTGTGACTCTTGTGAATCATCACTCAAGCTGGGGTGGGCTGTCAGAGATGCAGTTCCTTCTGAGTTGTCCATGCCCCTGTAAATAACTCCTCACCCATACTCCTGTAAGTAACCTCAAACTCAGTGGTTTAAGATCACTGCTTGCTCTTGCAGAGGGACCAGATTCGGTTCCCAGCACCCACATGGCAACTAACAATCATCTGTAACTCCCATTCCAGAGAATCCGCCCTTGCCAACATTGCCAGACACGGGTACACTTCCATGCGCTCAGGCAAAGCACTACTACACATATAATAAAAATTTAATTATTAATAATATCTAATAAATCTTTGACAGTCACAGTGGGCCAGGCACTAAACTAAACTTAGCTATTGTTTCGCTTAGCGCACACCAGCTATGGTAGTTAATCTTGACTGTCAATTTGACTGTATTTAGAATCATCATGGAAACATACCTGTGGAAATGTCTCTGGGGGTGTTCTGAAAAGGTTTAAATGAAGAAGGAAGACTCATCCTGAATGTGGGTGGCACCATCCCATGGACAGTGTCCTCAGACTGAATGAAAAGAGAAAACGAGCTGAGCACCAGCTTTTGCTGTGCTCTGCTTCCTGACTGAGTGCAATGTGACCAGCTCGTTCATGTTTCTGCCCCATGCCTTCCTGTGCGATGCACTGCACTCTCACACTGAGAGCCAAAATAAACCCTTTCTCCCTTAAATTGATTTTGGTCACAAATGAATACCACTTCTAGCCTCATTTTATACATGAGAGAGAGAACCAACAGACATGATGTAAAAGGTAACAAAATGTACTCACATTAAAAAACAATCAACAAAAGTTAGCTCACATTAAAATCCTGTGGATACAACACAGAGTCTATTCTGAATGCCCATGTTATCTTACTCACCAACATGGCAATGTACTTGTTATGGTTTTCATATCAGTTATGCTCCCAAAAGTCTTACACACTGAAGGCTTGGACCCAAATAAAAGTAGTTTTCAGTAAGGAAGTGATTAGATCACTGGGCCTCTGACCTCAAGAATGAATTCATCTACTGATAAAGTTAAAATTGGAATAGACTATTGGGATGTGGTGGAGCTGTGGAAGGTGGGGCCTGGTTTAAGGAAGGACCTCACTGAAGCATGCCTTTTAAGGGTTTCTTGCCCTGACCAAGCCTGTGGTCACCCTCTGCTTCCTGCCTACCAGGAGGTGAACAATTCTGCCTCTCCAAGTCCTTCTAGATTGCCTTTCTATGGCCTAGAAACAATGAGTCATGCTGATGATGAGCAGAAACCGTGAGCTGAAATGAATGATTCCTTCTCTAAGCTGGGTTTCTCAGATATTCTGTCATTGTAATGAAAATCTGTCTAATACCCAGTGGAAGTGGTATGGCTTCCAAAGTTACCCTTTAACATCCAATGGAAGTCAATTGGCCTGATCCATAAAGCAGAGTCACGGAAAAGGCTCCTGGAGGCACAAAATTCTCGATCTGGTACGTAGCTTTCTTCTCCTTTCTTCTTCCACTGACTGACACCGATACACAGACTCAGTACCCACCCTTATACAGGACACAGCCAAGCACTGACCAGACACACCACACACATGCACATACACACCCCTAACATGGGTGCAATAGTATAAAAACAGAAGCCTCCAGGATGAGACCACCCACCATGGGATCTGGCACCAGTAACTTTTCCCATCTTAGATTCTTTCTTTAATACAAGGCTGGTCAGAATGTCTGCCAACTGCCCAACAGTTTAGGGGAAGTTTAAATTAGACAATGCTTACCAAGTGCTCAATGCAGTCTCTGGCATATAAATAAATAGCAACTCACATTTTAAAGCTTGTGATTTAGTGGTTTTCAGAATTTCTCTGGAAGCGCTGCCTTTTCCTGACAATACATCCCATCCTTTCAGAGAAGCACAGGATTTTATCATCTCTGGAGGACATCGGTGCGCCTTCTGTGGGCTCTCCGCTGAACTCGGTAGACTGCATATTGACCTCTACATGAGAAAGAATCCAAGGACAATATCTAAATAAGCTACTTAGCCTGGAATAAAACAAAAGCTTGACTCTCAAAAGTATGTAGCAATGTCCTCCAAAATCATAAATTATAGGTCAGTGGTATTTATGTGATTCCCCATACAGGGGGCAATAAGACCAAATTGCCTGGGTGAACAGTCTCATTGACTAGGGCTCTTCATAGTCTATTATTTTGATTAGTTCTATGTATTTTTGCCAAAAGAAGAAAAATGCAAAAATAAATATTGAGTTAAAAGAGGCATAAATATTCTGTAGAATTTTTCACATATTGTACAAGCACAGCATTCTTCACATCACAACAACCACACAGAACTAAAATATCATGTATAGGACAAGCCCTTTGTGCTACAGTGCAGACTGGAAGTGCTTGAGGGTCTGCTCGTGTTACTGACAGTCTTAGTGACCTCAGATAGCCATGATAGAGTGGAGATGGCAGAGTGGGTGACTTAAACAACACCAATTTATTTCATACTGTTCGGGGAACTACAAGTCTGAGGTTAGGGTTTCAGCCTAGTCCAGTGCTGGCAAGGGCTTCCTTCTTGGCTTTCACATTATACTGTCTCGTTATGTCTTCACAGGGCAGGCAGAAAACAAGCCCCAGTTTCTTCTGTTTGCAAGGACACTAATCCCATCATAGGGAACTCGCCTCTCATGCCTTTATCTGAAACTAATGACCTCCCAAAGGCTCCACCAACAAACACCATCACATTTGCACTTAGAGCTTAGCATTTGAGACTTCAGTAGGGACTGACATTCAGCCCCTAACAATTGCAAATTCCTCTAATTCCTTTAAACATTATCACAAGCAAAAGAAACCCATGAAAAATATGAGACTGAAATAACACCTGCAAATGATATTTTCAAGTCTCCATTGCACTTAATATTATCAAGGTTCTATAAAGTATAAAATACGGCTTAGGAAGGAGATTAATGAGTAATTCAAGTATCCATTAGGATGTGTTTTTTTCAGAACATAAAAATTGTAGTCTTGCTAATCAAATCTATTTTGAGGACTTGGTTTTGGTTTGTTTGGGTTTTTCACTTATATTGAGAAAACATGGGTTGCGAGGCATCTGGAAATGGGCATGATTCCACGATCTGTCTTTTTCTACTGTAATGGCCTCGGGTGAACTCCTTTAATCATTTTATTCCTTTTACCTCATTTATGAAAATGAGTCATCATTTCTCCTTTAAAAATTATTGTGAGCATTATATGAGTTGGGGTATATGGAAATACCATCTGGCATAGAATAGTCGTTTGTTGAATGTTTATCTGTCCTGTCTCTTTGATAGACTTCCTTTTTCAAAAGGAATTGTCTTCAAGCCACACTACAGGAAAAAATGCTCTTGCCGAAAGCTTTGATTATTAACAAATAGAAGCTTTTATCAGAGAGCTCTATATTAAAGAACTGAATTCTTTGCAAATAATAGCTATGAAATTAACCAGTACCTCCAAAGCTGAGGCAGAGAGACCAACTAGACATTTCCCATGCCATACATGCCACCACGCTCTGAGGATTGATCCTTAGATTTTATATCAGTATGTAAAATCAGGAGTTAGATGACAGCCAGTAATAACTGTTAGGATTACAGCAGTTGATCCATGATACATTTAATACCAAGAACTAACCATAAAGTTATCCAAGGATTGGGGGAGAGTGGCTTTGTGAAATGAAGAAGTCATGGAACCAAGAGTTAGTGTACTTGAGACCTGTTCTCAGTATTCCTCCCTCCCATCCTTTCCCTTCTTTCCCCCCTCCCTCCCTCCCTCCCTCTCTCCTCTCTTCCTCTCCTCTTTCCTCTTTCTCCTTCCCACTTCCATTTCCTACAAATAACAGTACTTGCCTTATCTGAATCAGGAGTTTCCGGAGATCTGTCTCCATCCTTCATCTCACTGTAGGAACATCGGGATCAGAGATGTGCAGTACCACAACCAGCTTTATGTAGACACTGGGAATCTAAACTCGGTCCCCATGCTTGTGAACAAAGTGCTGTAATCCACTGAATCACCTCTCCAGTCCTTTGTGGGATTTTTATAATAGACATTCTGACTCCAGTAGAGGAAAAGAAAGGGGATAATCTCAAGTTGTGGAAGCCCCAAGTGGAAGCCAGGTCAGGGATAACGTGTATAAGCCAGGGTGGTATTAAGTGGAAAAAGAAACATGGGCAAATGGAAGGGACAATAAGAGGTGACTTATCAGTCATGGGAGGAAGAAAGGAGTCCCAGTTCCTTCCCAACATCCTGACCGAGGCATCTGAGTAGATGCCAGAACATTCATTCCCTGAGAGGGAGGCCAGGAGAAAAGCAGGTGGAGGTCGGGAGAATACGGTGGACGCCGAGATGATAGATTCAGGGTTGCATATGCTGAGTTTGGCAAGCCTAGAGCATATATCAGCATTTGCTGGGAGAGAATTTACATCATCCAGCATCAGACCTACACAACCTGATCTAGAGGAGGCTGACGCCATTATCACATAGACAGCAACGGACTGCTTAGTGAGATTTACAACACTGATCAACATGCCCAGGTGCCCTCTATACTGGGGTATTTTCCCAATGCCTTACATTATTTACTTTTCACAACAAGTGTGTGAAGTAGTGCTATTAGTTTCCTAAGGCTGTCACAGAAGAGTTCATAAGTTAAAATGCTTACAGAACAGATTTTATTGTCTTGGGTCCTGGAGATGAGAAGTCAGAGGTCGGGGTCTTTCTCCATGAGGACTGTGATCTATGCCAAACTTTCTTCCTGGGTTCTGGTGGCTCGCTGACAAGCTGGCCTCTTGACTTGTGTCTGCTTTCATCTCCCCATGCCACTCTCCCTGTGCATGCAATGATGTCTCCACTGGGTAGTTTCTGTTAACTCGGCACACACTAGAGTCATCTGGAGAGAGGGAATTTCAATTAAGGAGTTTGTCCCACAGTCGTGTCCATGAGGCATTTTCCTGATGGCTGATTAGTGCTGGGGGGTTCTGCCCACTGTGGGTGCTGCCATCCCTGGACAGGTGGGCCTGGGCTGCACATACATAAGAAAAGCAGCTGAGAATTCAGGGGAGCAAGCTAATCAGTTGCGTTCCTCCGTGTTTTCTGCTTCTAAATCCCGCCTGAGTCCCTATCCTGATTTTCTTCAAGGATGGATTGTGATGTGGAAGCATAAGCTAAATAAACCCTTTCCTCCCCAAGTTGCTTCTGGTGTTTATCACAGCAGTAAAAATCAAAACAGCACAATATTCATGTCCAGATGTCCCTTTAGAAAGACATCTGTCTTTTTTGTTTTTCTTTTAGATTACTGCTCACCCTCGTTGACATCTTCTTTACTTAATTATCTACAAAGAAAGAACATACCTCCAGATCAGTCACATTCACAGATACATGGGGTTAAGACTTCAACATACTTTGTCAGGACACCATTCAACACATAAGAAGTGGGAGGATATCTATTTCACAGATGGAGAGAACAAAGCACAAGGAGACACTTTGCCTGAGTCATTGATGGTAAAGAGCAGACTCTTGTGGAACACTCTCATCCAGGAGACAGGCTCAAGACCCTACTCTGTCACCACTGTAAACTGGACCAGAAACAGGTGCCTGAGCCAAAGACAATCTGTCTACAGGTTTGCCATTGGTCTCCTAGTGGCATGGTACAAAAATGCTGCTGTTCATCAAAAGCACCTTGTACTCAGAAGTGACAGACTACCCAATCAGGATCTCCAGAAGAGGAGACGTAGAAAAGAAAAGCAAGACCAGTGAAAGAGGGAGCAAGACAGAGAAAAGCCAGAATGCGCTAGAAAACATAATCAAGAGGCAGTCCACAGCAGCAGAAGCCCAAGTAGAGGCGAGATGGTGATGGACACTGGAGCAGCAGAACCAGACGCTAAGAAGAGCTGGATCGTCTGGAACTTTGGAACAGATTAGGGATACACAGAGCCATGCATGCAGCCCTCTAATTCTAGAGCAGTGTCCTGCTTCCAGCTTTCCCAGGCGCCTGAGCTCTGACTGCAATATCAAGATTGCTACCTTCACTAATACCTGTTTCCTCTCACTCGAATCTCTCGTCCCTTTTTTGTTTCTGACAACCTCAACCTGGCCTAACTCAGGCACACAAAGGTAGTTAAAAACAAGCTGAATATCGTACCATGGAGGCCAAAGAAAGATAATGTTTCAAGAATGAAAAGGTTGATAGTGTAAATGCTATAGAAGTTTCAAAAGTAATGAAGATCTGCCAATCAAAACGATGTGTGCCAGGACGACTGCATGATGCAATGCCAAAAGGCACAGTACCAATGATGCCTTCAAGGGGCTCAACCATAAAGAAGAAAGGAAGATGACAGAACTCTGAGAGGAAAAAGGGGGAGTTTTGTTGAGATGGGAGAAAACAGAGCATATTTGTTGTTGCTGTTGTTATCTAAGACAGGCTCTCTCTGTAGTCCCAGCTGGCCTAGAACTCGATATGTAGACCAGACTAACCTCAATCTCACAGAATCTCACAGCCTCTACCTCCAGAATGCTGGGATTAAAGGTGTGTGCCACCCAGTCCTGAAACATATTTAAATATGATGGAAATAAGCCATTGATGAAGGTAAGGGCAGATAATTTTGAAAGAGACTCAGAGAATTAGGTTACCAGGGACACATGTGTCTAGGTAGGTAAGGGAGTTGAGCTAAACTAGGAAGAAAAGAGGCGTGCATGTGTGGACACACAGAAAGAGGTATTAGGATGGGACAGCAAAGGTGTCTCCTGTAATGGCTTCCATTTTGTGAGTGAAATCAGAGAGGAGATTATCCCCTGCAAGGAAAGAAAAGAGAGACGGTAAGAGCCATGAGGAAAAGAATATTTGCAGTAGTTGTTTCGAAAAATGGCAGTGAGATCCAGCCAAGAAAACAGAGCAGGATGACCAGTTAGTGCAGAGGGCTCTGCTGAGGTCGAGGGCCATGAATTTTGGATGCCACTTAACTGTGATTTTATGTGATTTTCTCCAGCCCTGTTCAGTGGGGCAGGAAAAGCAACAGAAACATTGGTAACTGGGATTAATTCAAAGTCAAGGACAGAAGAGTAAGGGAACAAGAAGTTAAAGGTGTCAGGAAGAGAATGGCTGAAGAAATGGACCGCAACGCCTAGGCTGGCTTCAGATGGGTGGAGATTGGCAGAAAGAGGGAGAGGAGGTAAAGGTCTGGGGAAGTGAGAGGTTGTACGGATTTTAAGATTTCGATCACTGCAGACCTGACGGCCATATAGAAATATGAACCCCATTAACAAGTACAATTAGTATGTTGCATTTTAAAAAGTTTTAAAGATTTCAGAGCTGGAGTTCTAGGACAGTAGAAAGCCCTGACTTGACTGTGTGTGTGACAGGGTGGGGAGGGAGATTGTCTCTGGGAAGCTTTCAGTTGGCAGTTAACCCCAGAGCCTCACCCTCAACCGACCTCATGCAGGGCTGGCATGGGACACAGAGTCATGGATTCATCATGGTTTGAGTAATAGAGTCAGGGATAGTTGCATAACAAGGAGAAATTATATTCTCTCTCTTCTCCAAGATTCCCTACACAGATGCTATGAGACAGAAACCCTTCTCAGCTCATGGATTATAAAGACCATCTTCCCTGGTAACATAGAGGAGCCCATGTGCAGAAAGAGAGAAGATGGTATGCAAAGAAGCAAAACCCAGCAGAAGCAAGAACTGGACTGGAGCAAAAAGCAACTAAACAGCAATTCTAAATCCCAGGACCTAACCACACTGAGGTGAATCCACACCTCATTATCTTGAATAAGCCCTCAAGAGCCTCTCTGCAGCATGAAGTCGTCTAAATGGCATCACTATATACTTCAGTCAAGGGTGTGAGTGACGAGGACAAGTGGGAGCAAAGTTCTGAAAGCTGAGAAGACCCGGGTACTACAGAAATCATGTTGCATGAGCTGGCATTAGGAGTCCCAAAGTCACCCAAGATGAAGCCAGTGCTAGTGAGGTGAAGGGTCCGCACTTAGGAACCATTTGCAAAAGTCTTAAGTGGACAACATAGACAGGATATTAGAAGGCAAGCATCATGAGGACCAGAAGAAAGTTACACACCAGTTAGCTAGATCTCCAAAGTAGTGATGCTTTCTATAAAAGATGAGACAGCAGTATACAAAACACACAGGAGGAAGAGAAGCATCTGGTCCCCAGTGACTGGGGGGAAGTGGGGAATCAACAATGTGAGTAAGGTCATTACCATATAAAATGAGGCAGGCTTTCCAGGTCACCAGTTATTTCACCATAAAACATTCCTCCAATAAAGCTTAGGCTTCTCTTCTTGGTGCAAAGTGCTATAATAATGGCACTACTGTGAGCTTCCTCAACAGCTCTTCAGCCCACCACCCCTTGATCTAGGGAAAACTGGAAATTCACATGGGTCAAGCCTACAATTTTTCACAACCTATTTTATGACAATATTTAGATGTTTCAGTGACCAGAATAATAGCCTCAGTAGCAATTTCACTCAAGCATAAAAGAGTTGTTTGTATTAAATATTTTAAGATCTTATCTAAAAATCACATCAATCTAATACATTTTATTGGACAACATAAAATATACATGGGTATTATAGAAAAGCAAAGCCTAACATAAAAATATGAAGCCGGTCTGCCAGTGCTGGAAGCGTGCACATAGAGGACGCCAACAACCAAGTGGCATTTTGGCAAGGAAGACATGGCTTTAATAACCCATTTTCAACTTGTCCAAATAACTGTTACTATGCATATGAACTGTACGCAGGTACAGAATTTATTTATGTTAGTCACATATCCTTCAACAGAGTGTCATTACAGTAAATATTCAACCATTTTAAATATTTATGTATGTAGCAAAGATTGGTGTTTATACATTTGGGCCACGCATTTGGATAGATGAAAAGTAATTTCACATGACAAAGGATAGTACTAACCACTATGAATTATTTTTGGTCTCCTGTATGAACCCTGACATATAATTCATGAGGAATCAAAGGGAAACATAATATAACACATTTATCACTTTAGATAGATGAAAGTCTGGCACAAGGAAATAATTACTTAAGTTAAAGCAAATCAAATATGGTTACTGTTTTTCTTAGGGTTGCAGGGGGTTGGTTAGCTGGTTAGTTAGCTGAAAGGGAGTTGGTTAGTTGGTTACTTAGCTGCCTCCTTGCTTGCTTGGTTTGAAACAAGGCTGTAGCCCAGGCTGACCTACAACTCACTATGTAGCCCAGGCTGGCCTCAAATTCGGGTCAATCCTCTTGTCTCAGCCTCCTGAAAGTTGAGGTTACAAGTGTATGCCTTCATGTCTAAATTAAACAGTATAATTTTTTAAACATACTGGCTGAGCCATTTACCCAGATCTTGCAAGAATTTTTGTATGCTTTTTGTCATTAAAACCAGGATACGATCTCATTTCTACCTTTATGATTGATTACTGCGTCTCTATGATCTCTGTTAGTCTTCAGGCTGTTTATACCATGTTTGTGGCAATAACGACATGAGTTGTGTGTTTCTCGTTCTCTCTGAATGTTGAGAGACACTAGCATTTTCTTTTTGTTTGTCTACTTTAATAAGATAGATAAAAATTCAAGGTGGGGTAAGGGTGCTTGCTGTGCAAGCATGAGGACCTGAGCTTACATCCTAGCTCTCATGTCAAAAGCTGGGAGTGGTTGTGAATGTTCTTGTAACCGCTCCTGGAGAGACAGGAGGACCGCTGGGCTTGCTGGGCACCGGCCTAGCTCCAGATTCAGTAAGAGATATGTCTGCAGGAGACAGGGTACAGTGATAGAGAAGACACCGCACGCTCACACAGAGGCACAGGCTCCTAACACACATGTGCACACATACCTACACACACACACACACACAGTCAGGGACAATTTATAAGTATAAATTTCATGGTTTAAAATAAGGTAAATTATTCAAAAGAGATAAGTTCTTCTCAGTGAGGCTAAGGATATGGTTTGCTGAAACATACCTTCAAAATACCACCAAAAGGAGCCTGGTTGCAGTAGGTGAAGAAACTAACTTTTCTTAATGGACCTCAGACTCTGTGTGTTTTACTCAAATGAGTTGCTTTTTAAACTCTGTCACTTTGAGACTTTGCTTGCTTTTTGACTATAAAATTGTCTTCCTTTCTTTATACCAGTAACTTCTACCAGCATCAAAATTCAGGGGACTCTGACTCCTTAAGTTGAAAGAGGTCCAGCCTCTGACACGTTGCACATCTGGGCTCCTACACTAACCAGCAGAACTTCAAGTAAGAATCATTGTCTCTGAGCCCCAGCAAAGTTGTAAAATAAAAGACTTAAAGCTTCATTGTGCTATCCTGGTCTTATGATTACACATTAAATACATATACTGAAAACCACACTGAAATTCACAAATAGGTATAATTGCCATTTGTCAAATAAAATACATACCAAAAATATTTTTTGCAAAAGCTTCTAAACATGATTATTATGGAAGTTAAATTGGCTTCTAAAACTCCAACTCAGAAGAAGATGCTCTGTCCCTATTAATTCTCTACCCACATGTCCCAGGCTAGGTGTGAATCTAAGGATTCTTGTGGGTCTCAAAGTTCCAGCAAATGAAATAGCAAGTGCTTTAGTGCTGAATAGGGATGGCAACCTAGGACTGGCACTTTTGAAACATTTATTTAGTGTGTCTGCCTGTCTGCACACATGTGCCACAGAGGATATGTGGGAATCAGGGGACAACTTTCAGGAGTCAGCTCTCTCCTTCTACCTTGTGGGCTCTGGGGATTGAACTCGGGTTGTCAGACTGCAGCAAATGCCGTTACCCATTGAGCCATCTCACCAGCTCTAGGACTGGCACTTTGGAGATCTTGTTTGCCTGTGATACATTCTTACTATGTTATCAAAGTATATGATGGTCACGCAATGATCACATTTCAAAGACATGAGAAACGTGTCAACTGTATAATCTGAGAACTGCACCCTGTCCTCATTCCACCCTCCTCCTGAGACGAGTGTTCAAGGTAGAAGCTTGAAGTGGCCTTGTGGGCACCTGTCTGGCCCGCTAGTCGTGTCCTTGAGGCAGGCACAGGTGACAAAGTGACAGTGCTGTGCATGGATCAGTCTTTCCAGACCTTTGATGATCTCGTAGTCAGGAAGAGCGAGAGTGGCCACATTCAAGCCCAGCATCTGGGAAACCACCTCCCTGAAGTCCACCAGCTGCAACATCAAGCAGAGACACATGAGCTGGGAAGGCAAAACCTTCAGTAATGCTGGGTCAAATGCAGCAGCAACAGCAAAAAGGAAAACCCACATGTGTGTGAAGTAGGCAAATTACTAATCCACTCTAGTCTGAGTTCCCTCAATTATAAATAAGTGGATTTGTCTGATAACTTACTTCTAAAATCCCTTCAGGTCCACAAGCTCTGGCAATTCATGAGCACTACTCTGGTGAGTCAGGTGACCCTGTGTGTATTTGCTGCTGAATGGAGAACCCTAGAGCAATCATTTACGAGACGCTGACCTCTCCATGACTTAACGTCTTCATCTCCAGTGTGTAATTAACCATCTTTTCGTGTTTCCGAAATTCGAACAAGTGAAATGATAGCTTTGTGCATGCTCTATGGACTGGAAAGTGCTGTACAAATGTTGGTATGGACTGGCATTGAATGATAGACATCTCTGCACTTGAGTTTTAACTGCACAAGGAACTCCTGAAACTAATGACAAGAATGAGCTTATGACATACGGTGGGGCTTCTCTGTCCTTTTCAAACCACTGCTACCTCAGTGTGTGGTTATGACCCTGGACTGATCTGAGATTACTGTGTATACATGGTTGACATATGCATCATCTCTCTTCATCTCCTAGGATGCTTTCTGTGGTCCTAGGCTAACACAGGTAAATTAGGAGTCTACAGACACGGCCTCACTAAATATCTTCCATTCTATAAAAGGTGCCACCCAGCCTGCCAATGGAGTGCATCAGGAAAATACCCTCCACACATGCCAGTACCATATCCACTCACTCCCCAGCTGCCTACCCACGAGGGGTCCAGGTAGGAAATACAAGGTCCTCTCGATCTGCTACAGAGTACTTGCACGCCCCACCCCCAAGTGCATATTGAAAGATAATCCTCAATTTGATGGTACTGGAAGGAGGACTTGGAGAGCTAGGTTTGGTTGAGGTCATGATCGTAAAGTCCCCCAGATAGAATTACTGTCTTTATCAATGAAATTTTATCAAAGAATTTTTATTCTCTGAAGATGCAGTGAAGAGATACTATTTATAAACCATGGCCCAATCTGCCTGCACCTTGACCTGAAACGTCCCAGACTCTAGAACGGAGGAAAGAGCCTGCCTTGCTTATTAGCTACCAGGCTTCCCTCGCTTTGTCACAGCACTCAAATAGAACAAATACCACCCTGGTCTCTCAGATTCAAACGTTTGTCTCAAGTTTTCCCACCCTTGTGAATTCGGCCAAAACTCACAATTCCTGAGATGTTTCCTTCCTGAGAACATTTGTTCTTATAGTTGGCTCTCCCCAGCTCTGCTTGACACATGAGCCAAAGCAGAGGGGGAAAAAAATCCTAGAACCAGAGTCCATTCTCTGCCCTTTTCAGTTTCAGAAAGAGAGTGACATGTAAGCCAAAGGCAGTAGGGGTCAGATTGCCCGGGACAGAGTTCTTTATGCTTGACCTGATGTGCTAAGCAGATAAAATGCTCCTCCTTGCAACCAGCCAGCCAATGAGTACTTTTTTATGACTTACATCTGCACTTGGTCAACCATGAAGTCTGGGTGCCACTGTTTGAGACTGGAGGCTGTTTCCTGCAACTGATCTCTGTGAGAGATAAAGCTTCTCCATAAGGTCCAAGCCCTGCTTAACGTTCAGTGCCATGAGATGAGGCAAACTCCAGAGGCAATCACCAAAAACAATTTTAAAAAACTCACCATCACCAGAAATGAGTTCATACTGGCTTTCCTCTACTTTGATAAGAACATTATTTTTTTCCTGTCTTACAATCTATGCCATGCAAGCACAAATTGCTTTTTTGGCAGAATAAATCATAATGGTTATTGGCATGCCAAAAAGATGCTAGAGAGTGGGTGGATCTGTTGGGATGATATAGAAAGCTTTACAAATTCAGTTGGAAGAAATGTACGAATAATGCTCTTTCTGGCAGCACATGTGCTAAAATCGGAATGACACAGAGGGGCTTGGGACAGCACATCAATTCCCAAAGTGTTCCTTTTTAAAAAAAAAAAAAATTCAAATTCTCATCAGCTTTCAAACTGTCTTGTCATATGCTAAAGAGGATCTGACAGTATTTTTTTTCTACCTGTCTTTCTCTCTTTTCTGCTTCTTCTAGAGACTTCTTCAGGGCCTTCATTTCACTGGTCACCACCTCCATCATGCTCTTGGCCCTTTCCTTGTCCTCTTTTGCCTCGTGTTCTGTAGTATCTAGTTCCGACTTGACTGACAGCAGCTTTTTCTCTGCCTTTGCCTTCATCTTCTCCAGTTTGTCTCTCGATTTATTTAAGTCTTCAATGGCTTTGGTCTGCTCCAGAGTTTTAATCTAAGGAGTCAAGAGAATGATGATCGTTTCCCTTGTGTTTCTTTTTTAAAAATGTATACACAGATAAACTGGAAGTCAACAGACTGCACTATTTTTTATGAATAAAGAATGGACTTCATCCCAAGTAACTACAAAGACATTGCTAAGTATCCTAAGCAGAGTGAGAATGATTTTCATTTGTTACCACTTATAAACAACATATCAGGATACCCTTCTGTGGAACATCAATCAGGTAAAATTGTAAACAGCATGATTCTGGTATGTGATTTCCAACATAAAGCCCATAAGCAATTCAGACTTTCTAACCCTATCAGTAGATCACCATGCCTTGCAGATAAGCGTTAGGAATGACAGAATGTCTGCTTTTCCAGTGGTGGGAAACAGGAGAGCCCCTCGGTACATCTCCCTCATCGATTGATACAGGAAAATCTAGAGCAGCAATAGTTCAAAAGAATCTTTGGACTCCACTGATGAGCATGACAGGCAAGTGTCACCAAATCCCATGCAGACAAAAGACAGAGATGATTCTCCCACTGAAGACTCTTTCCAGGCCCTTAAAGCCCAGAGGCTCCAGGAATATGAGGTGTGTTTTCATTATCAGCTTCTTTAAGATTCTGTAAGAGCTGCTTACAAAAGAATTTAAGTAAGCAAGGAATGAAATTCCAACATGTAGTACAACGTGGGTCAATGACAAGAACATCCTGACTGAAGTAAGCCATACACAAAGGAAAATGTTGCAAAATACCATCAATTTGTGACACCTAGAACAGGCTAAAACATAGAGTGAACACCATATCATGAACACAGATGTTACCAAGGGCCAGAGAAAGGAGGAGATGGGAGTCTGTGTGATACTCACACATTTCCAGTTTAGCTGATGGAAAAGTTCAGAAAATGGGTGGCAATTATGGTCACACAGCACTGTAAATGTTCTCAGTGCTGTTGACATGTATACCTAATTAATGGTTAGGTGATGAGCTTTGCATTATGCTTGTTTCACTCTAATATTAAGAAACCTGAAAGTTGTGTGCCAACACAAATATTTTAAAGAAGCAGAAACAAGGGAGATTAGGGTCGTGGGGACCTGAGAGGAGATGGAGGAGTGTGTCTGAATATGATCAAAATATACTGAATGAAATTCTTAAAGAATCATTAAGAAGATTTCTAAGTAAAGCAAAATAAATACAAGCTATATATGGTGGCTGTGATGGTTAGTTAAACGTCAACTTGACACAACCTAGGATCATCGGAGAGTGTCAGTAAGGGTTTGTTTGCACCAGACTGGCCTGTGGGGGATTGTCTTGATTGCCTTAATTGGTATGGGAAAACCTGATCTTCTGTGGACAGCACCATTCCTGGCTGTATAAAAGTAGAGAAATCCAGCTGCAGGTGAGCCAACCATAAAAGCATGCGTGCATTTATAAACCTGTCCTCCAAAGTTCCTAAATTCTAACCCCCTAGGAGACACTATGAGGGGTTAGGGTTAGGGTTAGGTGATAGGTTTGGCAGGTGATTAGGTCACCTCTCAAGAGGGGTAGATGCCCCTATAAAAGAAGGGGAGCACTGTGTCCCCTTACATCAAGTGAGAGCACAGCTAAAGGGAGTTATCTATGAACCAGGAAGCAAGATTTGCCAGTCATCAAATATGCTGGCACCTTATCCTTGAACTTCCCAAACCTCCAGAACACTGAGAACTAAATCTATTTTCCTTATAAGCCATGCAGTTTGTGGTACTTTGTATAACACCCTGGGACTGAGATACTTTTTTAGATGGAAAGAGGCCAATGGCAGGCATACTTGACCTCACAACTACTGAACTAACTCCACCTAGTGAGGCAAAGTCTCTTGGGACTTTGACAGCAGCTGTGAACTTGCAGTCTAGAATGCAAAAGAACAACTTCTCCAGCACTGGAAATATGCAGAAAATAAAATGTCAGCCACTGGAGAAAGGGTCGTGTGCTGGGAACAGCAAAACGGTCCCCAGGGAACAGGAGCTTACGATGAGGGATGTGACTGCTGGGATCGTTCATGGACCTGAAATTGTCAATATCTACATTAGGATAGTGATTTCCTATCAAATACCAGTGTGTCAGAATATTGTCTCAATGGGAATCCTGGTGTGCTGATTCCATTGTGGTGAAAAAAAAAACACCTTTGTTCTTAACAGAAACTTGACGAAGGATTAGGTGAAAGAGGTCAGAATTACCATCAAAGGTTCAAAAGAAATGAATTCTCTGTGTATACATCTACTTATTCTCTCTCTCTCTTTCTGTGTGTGTTTGTGTGTGTGTGTGTGCACGTGCTCGCCATCTTTTTAGCACTACTATTCTTAGCACTTGTTCTATAGATTTGATATTTCTCATCAGGCCTGGTACTGTAAGTCAGTAATGCCAGTTGTTTGGGAAACTGAGGTAGAAGAATTGCCAACTTCGAAGTCTGCCTAGCCTATGAAGTGTGCTCAAAGGTAGCTTGGGCAACTTAGCAAAACCCAATTTCAAAAATGATTTTTTTTTTAAAACAACTGGACTCAAAAAAATAGTTAGAATGCCTTCAATCTCAGTCCTCGGGAGGAAGAGGAAGGCAGATATGTCTGTGAGATCAAGGCTACAGGTAGACTCTGACTCAAAAAAGGGGGGGCCACTGGGGATGTAGCTCAGTAGTACAGTATGAGGTTCTGAGTTAAATCTCCAGCGACACACACACACACACACACACACACACACACACACACACACATTTCAAATCAACTCAGAAAAAAACTCCTTTTCAAAACAAGAAGCTGAGAAAGGGACTCTATTGATCAAAAATCCTATCAGTAAGCATGAATATGTGTATTTATGAATTACATAAACATACGACTCCAAATAATATACTGTGTAGACCATCAAACATTTTCCAAATTGGGTAAATTAAACAGACCAAACACATAACAACTTTTAAAACAAAATGATCACCCGTTTAAACTGAAATTCCCTTCACATTCAAACGACCTCGGTGCTACTGAGAAAAGCTGAGCCCACACGGAAAGGCACTGACGCTGATAGGTTGAATGCAAACCTTACATTAGCGTGAGAGATGATTCAGTCTTTCTGTTCAGACTGGGAGAACGTTCCGGTGAGATGTCTGCCAGGGGCAGTGGGGCAAGCTGCAGAAAGCCCTGGGGAGAAAGCAATGCCTAAAATTCCGAAAAATCAGAGAATTCATCACCACCCAAAGGACAGCCTGGATTCTTGTCAGGAAGCAGGAGAAAGTGAGGGAAATTCAAGCCAAGTCACCAGGACAGAGCAGGGAGCCAGCAGTGACGGAGGCTCAGCCTCCTGAAGTCAAGCTGACAGCAGATTCCTGGGAGTGGGGAGGAACTAAGTTGGTTTCTTAATCCCCCTGAGGAAACTTCTCAGGCCGGTCCAGGGCTCAGCAAACAATTGGCCTCTGCTTTTCTTCCAGTGGGACAGAACGGGCCATAAACAAGATTGATGTACTGAGAGTCCAGCCAGGCCAGGGAAGGTTCCCAGGGTGCTGCTCTCGGTAAACACTATGTGCTGTCTGCTTCCCGGGAAAGAACTGTTAAATCTGGTGGTCCATGCCCTCTCACTGCGTAAATGCCAAAGGCCCAGACAAGAAAGGTGATTCGATCTGAAATCTGCTGTGTTAGCTGCCCTTGCATCTAATTCTCCAGCTACAGTTGTTAGAGACAGTGCACTGAAAACAGCACTGGCCGGCACCGAGTGCCGTGCGGTCTCCGCATCAGGTGGGACCACAATGCTCTAGAGTCCCCTCATGGTAGGAAAGGATGCTGTACCCTCTTTGCAGAGGTCCACAAAGATGGAGCTAAGTGAGGATGCAGCAGACACCAAAGGAAGATTATCCACAGTCTCGGTTCCCTTCCTCGCCCTACTCTGAGAGCTTGCCGCGGTTCCCCTCACCCCAAAGGTGAGCACTCAGCCCTTGCAGAGTGACCTCATGGCACTCCAGGAGGCTGCAGAATGACAGCTGACTCCAGGGAAGAGGAGCAACGGTTGCAATGGCTGGGGTGGGAACCATGTTCATGGGCAAGGAATGTGGAGAACTGTCGTGGGCGGGTTGGAGAGGACAGGGACAAAGTCAGAGAGAAGAGAGAGCTTTGCCAAGAGCAGAAAGCTACTAGCCCCTTGGTGCTTTCCTGGGAGACTACAGTGAAGACACTAATAGCTCTCCCCCCGGCTCGGGTGCTGGGCTTGGGTCACAGCTCCCTACTAGTTCGGTCACAAGGCATGGACTGATACCAGGTAGCTAGTTTTCCTTTCTTTCTCACTGAGCAGAATCTGGAACCATTTCTCAGACCCACTGCATTCAAATGAACCACTTCATCTAAATACTTCATTGAAACTGTGGCACAGTCCTCCGGGCTGTCATAGTCTCTGGGTTTTTTTTTGTTTTTTGTTTTTTGTTTTTCAGAATTCTGGGTGTTACTTTCTTCTCACTAGGACTTTTTGCAACAGGCACCTACTCTCCAAGTTCTGACCAATGGAGACCCAAGAACTGTTGCGTCATTCCCGGAAAATGGCATGCAGGTTGTCTTGCCTCTCCTCGGAGGTGGTACCTAGGCTGGAACCCCAGAAGCTATGTGGGACTAAGCATTCGCTCGGATGCTCACGCAGAAAGCAGAACAGGCCAGGCTCCTGATGACCATGACAGAGCCGTCTAAACCGGATGTCCACCTCCCAGCTTCCTGAGATATGTGTATGCATATACATGGGCAGTTCTGAGGACTGAAAGTGGGGCCGCTAGTGTATAGGTGAGCACTCTGTCACTGCACAACAGCCCCAGCTTCAGTGAAAAGGGAATTAGCATCTCTCCTGACTGAGAGACTGATAGGTGATGTTTCAATATATTCCACAGAAACTGATGATAACTGAGGCAGACCATGAAGCATCTGGCCATAGAGCAGTTACACAAAGTATCTACAACCTCTGGAATTCTGCCACAAAATTCCAGTGCCTGCCTTTGCATAGAAGGTTAAGTTTTTGCCAGCCAGCAGCACCACTTTCCTAATGAGAAGAGAGCAAAGGTGGGGTCAATACATATAAACAGAGTGTCTACAGTAGGAAAATGAAGCCCGTGGTATTATAATTTCTCTATCCTGAGGGAAAACAAGCCATAGGATGCCAAGGTGAGAAGAACCTGCAATCGGTACCACAGATCCTTACTAATGGTGATTTTAGTAAAATAACATTACCTGCCTTAATATTAATTTTTACATTTTTAGTTTTAACCCTTTGTTTTGATTTTTAAATTGGTTTGGATTTCATAACAGTAAAAGTGTAGCACAAGGGGCTGGAGAGATGGCTCAGTCATTAGGACTGAGTACTGTTCTCTCAGAGGACCTACAGTTCAGTTCCCAGTACCCACAATGGGCAGTTCACAACCTCCTGTAACTCCAGCTTCAGGAAATATGACACCCTCTTCTGACTTCTGTGGACACTGACATTCACATGTACAGACACACAAATATACATATAAATTAAAAAATGAAATAAATCTTTTCTTTAATGTAACTCAGTTAACAAATACCTATGTAGTTTTAAGTTTGTACATCTATAAATAACATCATCATAAAGCTATTCTATATCTAACTTAAGAATGGGAAATCTGTACAAAAAAAGTTATCTTTCAAAAAAAGATTTCCATAATTCTTCAGTTTACATGCCAAGTTAATGTTTAGTTGTTTAAATTTAATAATTTATCTAGAAAGTGTTGTTTGTTTTTTCTTGGTCTAGAACTCAGGAGAAAGTTAATGCATGAGTCTTACAAGAGAAGATTCAGATAACCTGGGAGTCAAATACATACAAAAGAACATACATAAGCTTTATTCATAAAAGCCCAAAGTAGAAAAAACCCAAATGTTCATTAAATGTTGAATGTGAAAGCAAAAGTTAGAACATCCATGTAATGGATTATTCACCCATCATAAAGGACTACAATAATTAGTTTTATGTGTCAACTTGGCTGAGCCATGGTGTCCAGATATTTAGTGAGATGTTCTGAATGTTTCTGTGAGGGCATTTTCAGGTGAGATTAAAATATGTGTTGTTTTGTTTTGTTTTGTTGAGACAGACTCTCACTATGTGGCCCAGGTTGGTCTGGAATTTACTATATAGCCTAGGATGATCTCAAAGTCCTGATCCTCTTACCTTAGCCTTCCGAGTGCTAGAGTTACAAGTGTGAGTCCCAATGCCTGTGTCAAAGTAAATTGTGCTAGTTATATGGGTGGGTGTCTCCCAGTCAACTGAAGGCCAAAGCAGAACCAAGAAGTCAAACTGTGTTACAGTATCAGACTTGAACTTCAGTGTTGCCTGTTGGTACCTGCTCACTTTGGACTTGTAGGCATCCACTGTCACGTGAGCCAATTTCTTAAAATCAGTCTCTCTCTCTCCCTCTCCTTCCACCTACCCACCCATTCCCACTGTTGGTTCTGTATCTGTGGAAAAGGCAGACTAATATATGATGACACATGTATGACATGAACCAACCTTAAAAAGCACTGTGTTAGACAGGCATTGCGATGCATGCCTGAGATCCTGGCACTTGGGAGGCTAAGGCAGGAGGCTCATAAAATCTGAGGCCAGCCTTGCCTACAGAGAGAGCCTGTCTCAAGAAGAAACAAAACAAACTTCATGACCTAGTCCTGAGAACAGAAGGACTCCAAGAGTCAGAGGAAGAGATGATGACGTAAGAGAAAAACTACAGCAGGAAATACGTCCTAACATAGTGTGCTCACTCTGCATGTTCGAGGGCCGGCTCAGTTCCAGACCTTGTCCTTCTGGTCCATTTCCAGATTCGGAAGCATTCCAAAAAACAGCTTCAGAACACTTGTCTGCTAGGGCCACGTGGTTACTGCTGTGTTTGTGGTACCACAGCCACCCAGGACACGTGCCCATTAAGCAGCATGCTGTTCAAGGCATACCTGCTTGGCAATAAATGTTTTTCTTGAAGTCCTTTAAGTTATCACTTCTCTCTTCTCCCTACGCACTAGAAGTCAGACACCCTGAATCCAGGCACTACGTCTCCCCCTTCTGCTGACGCTTTCTATTGTATATGCTCTGATTCTTCGCGGTCAACATAGCACCTACTTCCTCATTTCCCTTTAAACAAATTCCTATCTGACAAATTCCTCCTGCTTCCACCTCCCAGGTGCTAGGATTACAGGCACACACCACCACACCCAATTTAGGACTGTCATTCTTTAATTATTTAATTTATTTATATTTATTTTTGTGTGTATGTGTGTTCCACCTGCATGTATGTAAGTGCACCCATGCATGCAATACCTGTAGAGGCCAGAAGAGGGTGCTGGATCCCCTGAAACTGGAGTTACAGATGATTGTTGGGCATTAAGTGGGAACTGAGAATTGAACCCAGGTCCTCACAAGAGCAGCCCAGTGCTCTTAACTGCTAAGCCATCTCTTCAGCGCCAGGACCATCATTCTTCTGCGTGTACTTTAATGTGAATTGGCAAAAGATGAGGGAAAGGAGCTGTACACTTGCCTTAAGTTCATTGGTGTCAGCCAGTTTGGCTTTAAGCTCAGTGTTACATTCTCGACACACATTCAGCTCCTTCTGTACCCTTTCCACCTTCTTCTCCAACTTCCTAATGGTGAGATGGGCCTCGTCACGCTCCACGGCCAAGGCAGTGCGCATCTGTGTCTCTGCCTGAAGCTGGGCAATTTTCTGTCGGAGGAGATTCATATGCAGTTCTTTGCTTTCCAGCCGTTCTTTCTGAGTCTTTAGCTGGTTTAATACAAACAAGGGTTTTTTAAAATACTTGAACAGTCAGTAAAAAATAAATGAAATACTCAGATAATGATGATTTTTATCTACACTTCAATAAGACTCATTTGTAAATCATCAGAAAAAGGTCACTGGGTTCCTTTCCCTGATTGCATTTTTTTATTCATATCTTTTCCAAGAATTAATTCTGTGGCTACAAAGCATGGGACAAAAGAGCCACCGAAAATGTGTAAAGGAGCCAGCTATCTGCAGCAGCTTTGTCCAATATGCTGTGCATCAGAATAAAATGTAAAATTACTTTTAAGACTAATAAAGAGGGCTTATCAAGGGCAGAATATAATATGACACAGACAAAATCCTCCCCAATACTTAATGGCTATGATCCCTACATTAGTGTTTTCTGAAACAAGACAGGGTCCACGTCTGTGCTGCAAGTTTTCCCTGGCTACTTTGAGTGCCTTAAAACTGGGCTGAATGGCTCCCAGGATAAGGGTTGATATGTTCTTACAGGAGGATGTACCAAGGAGACTTTTAAGTAAGCCTTGTTTCTATCCTTCAAATGTTAGAAACAATCTTCAAGATGGTTTTACTTCTTTGAGGTCTTTGTGATTATGCCTGGCCTGTAAGATCTTCCAACCAGAGAGCAAGAGCCTTGAACATCACTTACTTTGGCAATCAAACTTATGAAGAAAATAAGAGTTATTTGTAGAATATAGCCAAGAGGGGACCTCCTGAGTTCCACACATCATTTTAGTGGGTGGATATTAAATCCAGACCCTATCATGGATCACAAAGACTGAGAGGAGAAACTGAGTAGAATTATCGAATGCCCAGACCGAAGACTTTTACCTCCCCACCCATTATGTGCTCAGGATTTCAAGTGTTGTGAGGTAGAAGGACTTACTAGAAAGCAGCTTTGAGTTTCTTGCCTGCCAATGACAGTTTCCACACTCAGGTCCTTCTTTAACAAATCTTTCTAACATTTCTCTAAGAACTCCCTTTTTTAAATTGTTTAAATAATATTTTATTATTCTTTGACAATTTTATACATGTTTACGACGTATTGTGATTTTATTGACTGCCTCTCTCCCACTTCCCCCACCATCCACCAGCCTGTCTCCCCCTGGCTTCGTGTATTCTATTACTATCTTCATCATCATCATCCCAGAGTCCAGTTAGTGCTGATCGTATTCAAATGGGTACGACACCATCCAATGTTTATTACATTTTTATTAATTGCACGTTGGTGGGACATGTGCATGCCACAGGATGTGTGTCGAGGTCAGAGAACAACTTTCAGGAGTCAGTTCTCTCATTCTACCATGTGGGTCCCAAGGATCAAACTCAGGCTGTCAGGCTTGGCCGCAAGCACCTTTACCCACTGAACCATCTTGCCTGCCCCAAATTCCTTTTCTTGAACCACTTGGTGTCAAATTGCACTCTATTACACATATCCATTTATAAGGTCTATACATGGATAATTTTAATAATGATATCATTCTTAAGGAATGGTACTAGATATTAAGAAAGGAAATCAATCATCTAGGGAGAGCTTAGGAAAGAGTTATCATTCAGTCAATGTCCCTGGCGGTGGTAGTCAAGTTTTCTGTTTTCTTTAATAAAATATTCACCCAGGTACAGGAAACTGGGGAAGGTGCCAAATGAGACCAAGGCATCTTCTGTGAGATAAGAGTTCAAACATGCTGGTTATTAATGTTAACAGTTCTCCGGGACATGCATCATCCCTTCTTGATATGAAGAAACACACAGAGAGGTAAATAATTTGTCCAAGGTTACACTGAGCCTAGTGGAGCCCAACTGGAGCCCCAGATGTGGCTCAGTACACAGCCTCTGCACTAGAATTTTCTTAAGAACTATTGTGAATGCATCTGTGTCTTCCAGCCTCTCTCTCCAGTGCCAGTAACTGTATAACTCATCATGACGCTTTGTCCCTCTCATTCATCCATTCATTCATTCATTAGCTCGAAATGGTTTCGAACTCTTCCTTCGAATGAATGAAAAGCGAGCCCTTCTCTCTGGACTTCCTAGTGCAACCGAGCTGATGCACGCAGAGACTGCGAGACTCCCCAGCAATCCTACTCTCTCAAAGAAGCAGAAACTGTGAGACCTAAGCGCTCTGTCCTCTGCAGGTCCCCCTCACAGCAGGTTTGCCCATTTGAATAGACAAAGAGTTTAAGCACAAGTTCACCTAGTAGCTTCTGGGTGCCTTCTTCAAAAGACCTCACTTGCAAGCTCTTTTTCCCTCTCCTTCTCTTCCTTCCCCAACCTTCTGGTGGAACACAGACACAGTGGTTTTGTCACTATTTTGAACCATGACTATAGAGACTGGCATACAGAATGAGCAGTTCAGAGGCTGAGATGGGCCTGGTTCCTTGAGGACTAAATGGAAGCCCTGACTGTCCACAGCTGCCTAAATATCTCCACAAAAACATGTGAAAGGAAAGTTTAAACTCACTTAAGCCATTGTTATTTGGGGCCCCGTGATTCACAGTAAAATATAACCTTGGGTTATAGATATACTCATCAAATCTTCAGACCTGGAACTGAGACTGAGTTTCCAAATACACATTTTTATACTATGCTCCCTAACCACCCTGGTAACCACAGCAGGAGTAAATCCTTTTTCAACATTTGTGCCTTCCAGAGGTTCCTTTTTCTCAATGCTACTATGCACAATATTGCCTACCTTTCTCTGTAAATTGTGGGCAATAGTCTTGTTTTCAATGACAGCATTGCTCTCAAGGCGGACCAGTTGCTCTGTTCGAGCTAAAACTACATCCAGACGCATGTCAAAGCCAAGTTCAGCAGCCATCTGGCCCAATTTCATTTTCTCTGAAAGTTGATCCAGAAACTTCAGGTACTAAACACAGAAACAAAAATGAAAACGGGATGCAGAAGTTAATTGTGGCCTCAGACCTTTCTCCTCTCACAAGCTTACAGTGGCTCTCTTTAAATACTAGCTGGAGTCTGTACTCTGGCTTCAAGATTTGGTAGTGAATGTTCAAACCACTTACCAATTCCCTGACATCTCCCTGTCTAACCACTCTTGACTATCCTGACCAGTAACCTTGATGTTTAATTTAATATCACAAACCCATCTGAGTCCTGCTATCATGAGCAGACTATGTCCCTACTTCCATCTGACCTTGGCAAAAGTCAGCTGCAACCTGTTCATCCTAGGCCAGGAGATGGTTTTAAAATTAAAGCTCTTCATACATGCAAATTTTGGACAAAATTTGGAGTTTTTTAAGCTAAAATGCTTAAAGGTTGGAGAGAGGGCTCCATTGGCAAAGTGCTTGCTGCCCAAGCATGAAGATCTGAGTTCAATCCTCAGAACCCATATTTGGATTAAGAAAACAATAGACACTTAACTGTGCCTGTAAGGCCAGCACTTTGGTGGAAGAGGAAAGAAGATCCCTGGGGCATGCTGGCCAGCTCATCTAGCCACACGGGTGAGCCTCAGGTTTAGGGAGAGACCCTGTCTCAAAATATAAGGTGAAGAGCAACTAAGGAAGACATATGATATCAGCCATTGGTCTGCACACACACACATTGCACACACACACAGGCGGGGGTGCTTTGAAAGTGTTTTTTAAAGTGTTTAATGCATCATAGTTAACAACACCCTAAACCAGAACTGGAGGGAAGAAGTCACCAAACTAAACTTCCAAAATGGCTTAAAAGTCTTCCTGCATTTGGTTGCTGTGGGTCACTGAGCCTGTCAGACACAGAATAATGCTAAATGCTTGCTGGATGAGTGCCCCAATCAATGAATTTTCTATATCGTAATTGTAGGATTTGGGTTCTAACTTTGATGTTTCCTTCTCATTGCAATAACTTCCCCTGCATCTGGGACTTTCAGGCAATTAGACGTTGAAATAAGTATAATTTCCTGCCATTTAAGCATATCAGCTTAAAGCCTGGAACTATCTATACTTTAGTCATCAGGATGAATTATCTGTAAGTGTGTATTTTCCAATTTTCTTAAGTGGCACATGGATAAATACAATTTAATCTCTTCTTTATATGTCACTACAAATGCTACATGGGATGTTTTGATAACACAGGTACTTCTCAATCCTGGGTCATCACTTCATTGGTTCTTTGTACCCTAGTGGGTCTTCCCTTTGGAGTTTTTTGGTTTGTTTTTATGTGTATGACTGTATCACCTACATGTATGTAAGTGCATCCATGTTGTGCAATGCCCACAGAGGGCAGAAGATACCCTGGAACAGGAGTGAGGGACAGTTGTTGTCCACCCTGTGGGTGCTAGAAACTGGATCCCGGTTCTCTGCAAGAGTAGCCGGTGCTCTTAACTGCTGAACCATCTCTCCAGCCCCTGAAGTTTTATTTAATCTCTAATCTGTGCCTGAATGTGATCTAGCTAGTACTGCTTATGTTTTAAATGAAAGAAGTAACGGCCCTTTTACTTATTTCTCTGTGTGGCCCATCCAATTTATATTCCTGGATCTACAACAGAGAAGAAGGAATTAATGTGGAACCAAACCAAGGCCCCATAGAGGAAGCACCTCTCTCAAGGATTTTCACTGTGCCACATAAGATTACAGTGGAGAAGGCTGGAGAGATGGCTCAGCAGTTAAGAGCATGTCCTGCTCTTGCAGAAGATTCAAGTTCAGTTTCCAGTACCCAAGTTAGGTGGCTCACAATTACATGTAACTCCAGGTTCAAGGGATCCAGTACCTTCTGGCCTCCAAGGGCACCTGCATTTATGAAGACAAACACTCACACAGATACACACATCAACACATAATTAAAAATAAAATGAACCCTTTATTTTTAAAGATTATAGTTGACTGAACCTTCTTATATTCTTTTTTCATTTTGAGGTAGATTCTTACCATGTACCCCAGGCTAACTTCGAACTTACTATGTAGCCCAGGGGGCCTCAAATTCACAGTCCTCCTGCTTCAGCCTCCCAGTATTACCAGCATGCCCCATTGGCTTGGAAACCTTTATCTTCATAGAAATAAAGGATTGCTGTATGTTTTATTTATGTGAATCACAGTTTAGAGTGATGAATAAGACACCATGCATTCTACTAGTGTACTAGTAGACCATTAGCCTGGATCATGTTTAGCATCTAATCTCTGTACAACTTTGCCTTTCAGTTCTTTCAAATGATCTTTCAAATGATCTTGCCCCAGCTGCCTTCATCAGTACAAACTCACTGTGGACAGAATTAGCTTATATAATTGGCTTTCATAACTGGGAGTTATTTGTCATAATTTCAATTGAGATTGATGATACACACACACACACACACACACACACACACACACACACACATATATATATATATATATATATATATATGTGGAGAGAAAGGAAGAGAAACCAACTAACTTGAAGTTCTTGCCTTTGATGTATTTCTTCTATAATTCAAATAATCTTTGACTTAAGCCCTGCAGAAATCTGGGGTCAGATCCAGTAAGGTAAAAGATGCTGCAACCAAGGCAGGTCTGTGCTGCTGTGAGCATGGGAAAGAAGAGGTAAGTCTCAGGAAAGACTCCCGGGGTGCCGGTATCAAGCTGTTCTAAACCTGAAAGTGGGGAGCACATTCTCTCAGAACAGCTATGTCTATTACCAGATGCCAAAGAAGCCAGAAGAGTGTTGTTCCAACCTTGAATGTGGCTGTCCTGAGACTGGTCCACATTCCTCAAATCTAACTTTCATCTTCATTCACAAAACCACTACTTCCTCCAAACCCACCTTTTCTTCTGATCTAGACCATTGACTGAATTCTCCTCCTTTACTCCCTGTCTCTAGCCTCTAGACTCTCCAAACCAACTTGTCTTAACAACAAACATTCTCTTGTTCAAAATCCTTCTACGACTTCCCCTTGCCCACAGGATGGCATCATCTATGGCTTCCCCTTGCCTGTAGGGTGGCATCATCTATGACTTCCCCTTGCCTGTAGGGTGGCATCATCTATGGCTTCTCCTTGCCTGTAGGGTGGCATCATCTATGACTTCCCCTTTCCTGTAGGGTGGCATCATCTATGGCTTCTCCTTGCCTGTAGGGTGGCATCATCTATGACTTCCCCTTGCCTGTAGGGTGGCATCATCTATGGCTTCTCCTTGCCTGTAGGGTGGCATCATCTATGACTTCCCCTTGCCTGTAGGGTGGCATCATCTATGGCTTCCCCTTGCCTCTAGGATGACATCACAGTGTCCCCTTTCCTATAGGGTGATACCTGCATGGTTCTGCTGCCCTGGCTCCATTATTCCTGCCTGCCTCTGGTGTGACTCACATCTCTGTCCTCATCAGGCGCTGTGGGCCCAGCTCCTGTCTCTCGTTTGTTCCCAGGGCCACCCTCCTTTGTTCTTGCAGTCTGCTCTGCCTGGAATGGCATCCTACCTTTTTTGTTGCTTTGCTTTGCTATTTTTTGAAATGTGGTCTCATTTTTTTTTTTATTCCAGTCTGTACTCAAACTCACTATGTGGCCCAGACTGGCCTCAAACTTGCAGCAATCTTCCTGCCTCAGCCTCTCAAGTGCTGGGACTCAAGGTGTGAGTCAGCACCATGCCTGGCCATCCCGATTCTGCCTTATATACAGAAGAATGAAAAGGAGTGTCTAGGGTATACTTCTTTTTTACACCTGAGTACCTTTCATGACCTTCCCCCAACCATGATCATATAGGCCCACTGTCATACATTGCCTGTCATTAATGAAAACATCATTAGGCAGCATGTTACTGTACTACAATGCTCATGATCATTATGTTATAGAAAAAAACATCATCAGGATCCAAGTCATCCTACTCTTCTCTTTATCATAGTCCAGCTAAGAATGCCACGCTCCATCATCTAAGATTAACCACTCTAAGCTCTCTGAACATAGTATTTACAAAACTTCATGCTCTTGTTTTTACTGTAATGGACATTCAATAAACACCTACTGGGTTTAATTACATTGATTTGAACCAAGAAAGATCCAAACAATAGGAAGAGACTTATTCCTTGGAATTTGCTGATAGCTCAAGACATGATCAGTTAAGGACTGTAAGGTTCAGGAATATTCCCAGGTGAAAGTCTAGCCCATGACAGATGTTTGCACCATTTCACATGCTCTCTGATTATTACTTTTTGTTTCTCAAAATTCAAGTTGTCTCGCAAAACATCTCCAGAGACCAGCTCTCCCTCCAGGTGACTCAGCTGACCCTGCAGAGTCTCCAACTTGTTTTCTGCCTCATGGGCCCTCTGCAGAGCTTTCTGGTGAAACTTAGACTCATTTCCCAACTGTTCAACGAGCTCCGCTATCTGGGCTTCAAGCTGGGTGACCATCTGGAAACAAAGACGGAGAACGAGAACAAGTCTTGTTTAGATGCAACAAAGTGTTAAAATCCATCACTCTTCCCAAGCAGCATTACTGCTTATGACACCCACTTCCAGATTCTTTGTAAAAATTAAATTTAAAATAGATCATTAGTGGCTATATTTTCCTCTATTTCAAATAAACCTACATTCATTATCTAACTCATAATGATTGGCATTTTTCTTTAATTCCTTCAACAGGTTAATTGATAAAATTATTTATAGATAATACTTACCTCCAAAACTGCCAGTAATTTAGGGATTTCAAAGTTAAGTTGGAACAACAAAAAAAAAGATTCAGACAAAAAGTACTTTCTAGATCCACAAAAGAATTAGTTCCCCAAAGAAAATCTTCCTCCACATACAGCTGATTAAAGACTACACAGTGACGGGCTGGAGAGATGGCTCAGCGGTTAAGAGCACTGACTACTCTCGCAGAGGACCCAGGTTTGGTTCCCTGTGCCTCATAGCAGCCAACAACCATCCTAACCCTAGTTCCAGGGGATTCAACACCCTCTTCCAACTTCCACAGATATTGCATGGCACAGGTGCACTTACATACATGAGGCAGTACACTCAAACACATAAAGTAAAAAATGAATAAATAAAATATCTTTTTTAAAAGATCACTGTGAGTTTATCATGAGAATTAGTCTGGAGATATTATGGGGACAGAATGGGCAGCATTTTTTCTCTTACATTCTATGCAGTACTGGTTATTCATATGCAAGACTCCAGTCTACATGTCACATGGTTATGTAGCAACAGTATCCTTTATTATTTATTTTTTTAATAATGAATTTGTTTTACATTGCTAAGATAGTCAAGATTATATTATGTGTACAACTTTTTGTCTTTATTTTAACTTAGTAATAGTCTAGGCATCTTTTTATGCCACTCAAACTTATTAACATTTTGATAGCTTCTTGGAGAATTCATCATGTGGGCTGTGGGTATAGGTCAGTTATAAAGTACTCACCTAGTCTGTATGAGGCCTTGGGTCCAATTCCTAGTACCATTAGAAACAAAAATTCACAGCAGGAAGATCAGGAATTGAAGGCCAGCCTGGTCTATATGAGACCCTGTCTCATTGCCCCCTTCCCAAACGTTCCTCCATAAGAAAGGAAAACACTTCTTCTAATGATTAAAGCTATCTGAACACATCAGATGACAGGTAGTGGATTACAGACACAGAAGAGGGCAGGCAGTTGGCCAACTATTTGTTCCAGAATGGACTGAAATGATACCTGGGGAAGGTTATACTACATGAGCTGTAAACTATGACTCTTTGCTTTTAAGACTCTCAGAGTATCAGGTCTGTAATTCAATTCATTCTGTACTTCAGTAACGTACTTAAGATACCTACTTAGATAGCTGATACTAACCTACTCAGAGTCATATTTGAAGAATTATGTTTCCTGAAAAATGTCTAATATTATTAAGAAATATGAGACTTTGAGAAACCTCAAATCATATTGTTAATTCTTAGTGCCACCAGCAATAACTCTGACTGGAATTCAATACAGTGTGGCCATTTTTGTCATCAGCATTACCATGCCAAGGTATGGGTTCAACCAATCATATGTTCTTTGCTTAAAGGATTGTTTTTAAACTATCAGAAGTTGTCCTATGTCAGCCAGATGTGGTGGCCCATGCCTCTAATCTTAGCACTTGGGAGTTGGAGGCAGAAAGACTGATCATCCTTAGCTAAATAGCAGGTTGAAGGCCAGTTTGAACTATATGAGATCCTGTGTGAAAGAAAGAAAATGTTGGGGAAGGAAGGAAGGAAGGAAATTGTCCTATGTCATACTTTTTAAACCATTTTCAACTACAGAGTCTTTTGTCAACTAGAAGTCTTTCTGAGGAAGACAAACAAGGGACAAATGCACTGAATCAAAGCAAGAGAATCCTGCCTGCATATGACCTGCATGAGCCCAAGGATGCTCCAAAGAACCTTGAAGACCCAGCACAGTGTGATTTTTCAAACCACTAATAAATAGATGGTTAAAGTGTGCAGAGTGTTCCAAACTGTCACACAAGAGGCTGGGGTCCAAAGAAGGGAAAACAGCCAAGGGTCCTCCAAGTAGAAGGAGGACCTATGGTAGAAGAAAGCTTCAGAAGTTTAGCTGGCCGCCAGGGCATATGACACGACAAGTTTTCACACAGCTAAATTTACATAAACATATTCAAATAAATGAACAATGTTATCTGACTCAGTTCTTGGGAACATCGGACTCCAGTGCCTAGGGAACATATAAGTCCCATCAAAACTGTAAATACGCCGTTTTTCACACCAAACAGTCTAAAGAACCACCAGACCTTTCCTTCTTTCTTTCTTCCTTACTTTCATCTGAGCATGCTTTTGATGTGCTGAGGGATTTCTTCTATAGTCAGGGCATAGAAATTGAGGACAGGAGTGTCATAGAAAAATTGATACCTCAACGTTGTAAGTAAAGGAGGTACTGCAGTAAGCGATCCTTCAGGAGGAAGCAGCATACTTTTGGAAATAAAGTCATAATGCCCTAATAGAGTTAATTCACCTCCCAAGGACAGAGACTTGCCGATCTCCCCAGAGAGGCCTTTTGCTCTAAGATTATACCAAACAGCAGCACAAGAGTTCTATGTCCAGAAAGAGCCTCCTGGGTCACCTAAGGACTGGCGCCTTTTGGCCATAAACAACTTTTACCTCTTACTCAAGCGATATATTTCACTTAGGAATTATATAAAATAAGTTATTAGGTGTCAGGGCTGTAACATAAATCAGAGTCCCCTTCCTCTTGTCAGTATTATGTCATCAACAGAGCTGGCTGGCTAAACCTGCTGCGCTTCCCTTGTTCAACCCAATTTTTGTTGCAGGTTAAGTTGGTACCAGCAAAGGAAGGCATGTTGATGTAACCCAGGGCCTCAGAATGGGACTTATTTGGAAATAAGCTCTTTGCAGAGATAATCCAGTTATAACCGAGTCATTAGAGATCTAGTCAGTTTCTCCAGTGTCTTCATAAAAGGGGGAAATCTGGATACAAAAACATACTTGCACAAAAGAAAGACAAAATGGAGGCATAGGAGCCCAGGCCCAGCCAAGTAGTTCCTGGATGAACTAAAGAGATGTGTGAACAAAAGAACCAGCCCTACCAACACCTTGACTTTAGAAGTACGGCCGCCAGAATGATGAGCAAGAAAGTCCTTTTTAAGCAACCTAGTTAGTGGCACTTTCTTAAAGCAATATTGGAAATCAAATACAACCAGGAAGGCTAGGGACCCTCAACCTCTAGCTCTTCAGCTGCCCTTACACCCAAGGGGGACATGGAAAGTAACTGCTGACAGTGGCTTGTCAGCGGAAGCCTCGTGATGCTAGCAGGGAAGAATCTGCTCTAGTGAGTAGCAGGAGGATGGCAGTGGGTTCTGAGGTCAGGAGGGGTAGAGGCCATGAAACTTCCTTCTGGTTCTTTGGTAACAGCAAGCTGAGGCCCTCAGCACCTGCAGAGCCTCTAGACTACAAGATTTTCCAGCGGCAGCAGAAAGCCTTTGGTGTACCCCAAAATGGCCTTGGTCAACATGTATTAGTTTGTTTGAATCTATTTAACTTAGGGAATATTGAGAAATTTATCAAATCATGTAAGCTCTATACATAATTCCCACCCAGATTAGTCAGTCGGAAAATACCTCAAACTGGAGAAATTTTTGACACAAAATTGAGAAAGAAACTATTTTATTTTAATGTTGTAACCTTCAGTCTGTGCAGCAAGTCATTATTTCATCAATATCTGTCATGATGCCCCAAAACTTCCAGGCTAACATGTAAAACGTCCTGTTGGCTTCCTGGGAATTCAAGGGTAGGACCTGCCTCCAAGGCAGAGCTTTCCAGCTGTGGATGATTTTGCTGTTCAGGGGCATTTGATTAGGTCTAGAGATACCTGTAGTTGTCACATATTGAGGGTGCATAGAAGTGCTACTAGGATCTAGCAGAAAGAGGCCAAGTATGCTGCTAACATCCTACATTGCACAGGACACCACCAGTCAGACATACACAGAGAAACACACACACACGATTATCCAGTACAGAACTGGGTGTGATGGTGCACACCTGTACTCACAGAACTCAAGAGGCTAAGACAAGCAAGATTCTCTCTATTAAAGAGGACGAGGAGGGAGAAGAAGAGGAGGAGGAGGGGGAGGAGGAGATGACTATATTTGGACTATCCTGTCCAAATATCAATAGTACTAAGAATCCCTGCTCTAAGATACAGTACAGATATTTTAGAAGAAAATTAAATTTTGCCAGAAGCAGAATTCAAGGAACAAGTAGAAACAGCTTACTGAAGTGGGGGGCAGTGTCCTCAGTTCTACTGAGAATCACAGATGTAGGAATGGGAAAATAGGTAGCCAAGGGGTAAACAAAAAAAAGCAATGTTCTGCAGGTAGGAGTGGACACGATGGACGGTGTGCCAGGCCAAGCCTGCCAGGCCTTCAGAGGAGATGACTCAGCTGCTGACTGCGTGTAGCCATGGCAGCTGGCAGGGGGAGGCAGCCTCCTCAACAAACAGATTCATCAATTTGTAAAGCACCCATTCTTTAAAGACATTTCTAAGACAATATGTGAAATCCATTTTCTCCTGATTTTACTTTAAATGAGTCACACAAGACACCAGCTATATGCTTGATTTCAGGCTTTTAAATGGGAAGAGCAGCTATTGAAAAAAATTACAGGGTAAGAAAGGCAGACAAAGGCACTAAAAAGATTCTGAATCATTCTAATTTTGATGGGGAGTCGGGGAGGCACTTGCAGCTTAACCAATTTATACCACTTTGCTTTAGAAAATAAACATATACATCATGCTGACAACTGGACACCATGTTTCACATGCTGGAATTAAAGCAGCTTTAGAAAAGCTTAGAAATATAGAAGGTGAAGAAATCAAATAAATGACAGAAGAACAACATTAGCTACTGAAGGACGTGTATCACCATTCAAAGTAAATAACTTCCTTAAGTTTTTCTTGGTTCTGTAGATAATTTCTTCTCTCAGTTGAGTTCCTATATGTCAACTGAGTAACAAGAAAAACTAAGTTACTCTCAGAGATCTCAGGAGCCACGAGATTTGTATAATTTTGGTTTCAGTTAGTTTAGGTTTTTTTAAATACAGAAAATTTACAAATGCATCCCTAAACTGTGCTGTTTTGGTTTTTGGTTTTTGGTTTTTTTGTTTGTTTGTTTGTTTTTCAAAAAAATGTCATTGTGGGTCTGGGATAGTGGCTCAGTCAGTAAAGTGCTTCCCTTGCAAGCACCAGGACCTGAGTTCAATCCCCATGACCCACATAATAAAAGCAGTGTACAGTAGCATGTGCTTATAATTCCAGCAATAGGGAGGTGCTGACAGGTAAAGCTCTGTGACTCAATGGCCTCGCCTACTGGGAATTTCCAGATTGGTGAGAGACTCTATCTCAAAAAAAAAAAAGAAACTAATGGCACCTAAGGAACAACGGCCAAGGCTGACTTCTGACCTCCACACAAATATATCTGCACAGAGAGAGAGAGAGAGAGAGAGAGAGAGAGATGAAATTTATTCTGTATATTTAAGGTATACAAAGGAATATTCTAAGATTCATACATAGTAAAATGCTTAATATCTTAGAATAGATGAATGTATACATTTACTCTCATATGACTCTTTTTACTACAACATGGATGGATCTAGAGGACCCCATGCTAAGTGACAGAAACCAGACATAAAGAAAAATACTGTACAATCTCACATGCAGAATCTTAAAAAAAGAGGTGAAAGGTCAAATCTACAGCAGTGGAGAATATAACCATAGTTACCACGGACGGCAGAAGGAGAGAAAATGGGGAGAACACAAAAGACTCAATGCTGAACTGTGGACTGGAGACATTACAGGATGGAAGTGTACGTGTTTCTCCTTTTGAACGAGTGTGACATCAATAGATGCTCATAATGGAATTATACATGGAAGTTGGATAGCATTTACTTTCAAACCTATAGATCAGGATGTCATTCAGTTTGATGATCACTGAAACAGTCTGGACAGATGTCAACCCTGCTAAGGAAAGCTTTATGAGAGTTGCTAGCACTTACAAATGACAAACTCTGACAGGCATCTACCTGAGTTAATCCTTTTCACTGGTTATTAGGTAGGTCTCCTAAACCACGCTCCTGGTTACCAGCAGAGCAGGCAAAAGACGGAAGGAAGGAAGCAGAAGGGAGAGCAGGCAACAGCAGAGTGGCCTGCAGGTTTGATTTGCCAGTATGTTGAGAACGATAGAACAGTTGCTTTCCATCAAAAGCTTCTAATAAGCAATAACCTTAGAAGGCAAATGCTATTACCAGTCTAGAAATTCAAATCTGCAATTCCAAAATTCAGGGGGTTTGGGGAACTCAGTTACTGGTAAGTCTTGGCTTGGCCTGACCTGACCCGGTGGAGCAGCAAGCCGTCACTAGAAATAACTTGGCTATTTATAGTCTCTATTCATCCCACCTGGAGTGGCCTGCAGATCCTGCCACAGTAAAACCAGTGTTCCTGGCAATGGGGTTCAGTCTAGACCCCCTGTGGAGGCTTCTGTATGATGCTGTGTTGCTTTATTATATACTTACTCTGTAAACCCAGAAGTATCCTCAATTCAAAGGTGCCTTGGGGGATCGTGGTGCTGCATGTCAGTGTGTAACCACATGTGTACATGTCACATGGAACTTGGGACTCAGGAGACCTTAGAAAGCAGGAGGATCCCTGTAAATAGGAAGCCAGCTTGGGCTACATAGTGAGACGTTGTCTCAAAAACAATCACCTCTCCAAAGGCACATTGAGCCTGAAGAATTTTGTAGTTTTAAATAGGGACTGTGAGCCTTGCACTAGCCTCTGAAAATATGAGAAAGTAAAATCTCAGAAGCAAGGGTTGTAACTCAGGAGTTGAGCATTTGCTTACCATGTGTGAGAATCTTGGTTCCTCCCTATCGAAAAAGAAAGAAGTCTCGGGGGCTGGGGAGATGGCTCGGTGTTAAAGTACTTGCTGTGCAAGCAGGAGGGCCAGATTCGGATCCCCGGAATCCACATAAATGCTAATGCCAGCAGGCCTGATGGTTCTGGTATAATTCCAGTCTAGGATGGAGGAGACAGAGAAATCTCCAGAGCAAGCTGTCTAGTGAGACTAACCATCCTGGCAAGGATGTTAGTGTGTGTGTGACCGAGAGACCCTGTTTCAAAAGGATAAGATGGAAAAAAACAATCGAGGAAGGGAAAAAAAAAAAAAAAGAAGAAGAAGAGATGTTGAAAATCTCAGACACCATGATGCCAGGGTCCTGCCACAGCTATCCCACCAAGGCCAAGAGTGTAGGGGGACAGGATTCAGCAGGACAGGATGTACTCCACCATATGACTGGTTCTTCCTAAATATACCTGAAACGGGCAAACCATATTTCAGTCATATATTAACCAGTTCAGAGACACAGCTGTGGAGCACTCTGAGTGAACGTTAGAGTCGTAAGCAGCCACGGCCCACTTACCCTTTTCCCGCTCTCTTCCTGGCTGTCTAGCTCTCGAATCCTCTCCAATATGGCGTCCTCCGTGGCCCCAGCTTTACCAAACCTGCTGCGAAGGAGCACTGCGATTTTCTCCCTAAACGAGGAGTTCTGGCTTTGCGAGGCTGTGGCTGCATCCCGGCTGACCGCCAAGCTCATCTCCAGTTCCTGCAAGCTTTTCTTCATTTGCTTCAGCTCCTGCTTCGAAGCATCCCAGACCCGCTGACCAGCGAGCAGCCTTTCTTGAAAGAGCTTAGCTTCCCTTTCTAGAGCTTCTTTTGCCTCCTCAGCACTGAGCAGGTCCTGGAATGATTGCAGAATGGAGACATTAATGAGGCACACCTGCAGCTATTCGAGCACCTTGCTTACCAATTCTCCAGGAGCTTAGGGTTAAGCACATATTACAATTTTGGCTCTAAGTTCCCTATCATCTCTCCAGAAAGTTACTAAAAAGCAAAGCAGGCATTAAAAACTGTTTGAGGGCCTTGGGATATAGTTCAGTTGGTAGAGTGTTTACTTGGCATGCTCAAAACCCCTTGATCCCCACCCTGGCAGAAAATGAGTTATGGTAATACATGCCTGTAATTCCAACCCTCAAGAGGTGGAGCAGGAGAACCAGAAGTTCCAGATCAGCCTCAGCTACCTGGCAAGTGTGAGGCCAGCCTGGGCTACATGGGACCCTGACTCAAAAACAAAAACATTATTGAAGTAAAGATGCTTCTTTAATCCTGTTTTAAAAACTAGAGCATCGGGAGCTGGAGAGATGCTGGGCAGTTAACAGCACTGTCCACTCTTACAAAGAACCCAGGTTCGGTTCCCAGCACCTACATGGCAGCTAACAGCCATGTGTAACGCCAGTCCCAGGAATCCAATGCCCTCTTCGGGCCTCTGCAGGCTTTGCACACAAAGGTACGCTTAAAAACACGTAGGCAAAACACTCATACATAAATAACAAATAAATCCATAACATTTTTTAAAACTAGACTAATCATATCATAAAGCATTGTTCCACAAAAGAGAACAAACTCTTCCAGTTCATGGCTGTCTATTTTTTTGTCTCATAAACACAAAACCAAAATGGCTAGAGCCTGAAGAAGGAAACTGAAAGAGTAACTATTGGTGGTTAGAAGGGTTAAAAGTAGAAAGTAAGACCCTCTCTTAGAAGAATAATCTTAAAGAATATAATATGTATAAACAGATTCAGGAATACACTGCAAGGCTCGGAGAAGGTGGATGTCTGCTTCTACTTACAATATTTTAGAATGGACCCCCACTGGCGCCAGGGACACCTTTCAAATTAATTTTTTGAATTAGTTAACATCAAGTTCCAAAAATCATGAATTCACATTAAATAAGACCAGGCAACTATTTAACATGCCTTGCTATACAATACTGCTCCCCAGTTAACTGTCAAATGTATTTTGTTTTTGTTTTTAATTTAAGCTAGTATGTTAGGATCAAAAGGCACTAAAAAGGAACAGTATCATTGAGTCACAGACTACATCCAAGTAGGCCCATAACATTTCAGGCTTAGTTAAAATGCGGTCATCTACTTACATTAGAACTGGTCTTTAAAAGGAATTCAGTTTAACTGAAACACTGCCTTAAAGAAAACATAACATTTTCCCTATTTTCTTATGGTGATCCTTTTTTAAAAAAAAATCAAGGAAGTCTCAAGCATCAATTGGAAAGAAAAGTCACCCAGAAGAGAGGCAGTCAGCGAAGTCTGTTCTTTCAAGAGATGTAATAACTCCTTACAGAGCTTATTTCATAAAATGCTTTGCTTTCAAGGTCCTGGTTCTCCTTTTTAAACTAGTTATCTCTGTACAGAAAGCCCACCACAGCTGCTAATTAAGCCATGACTCTTAAAGAAGTGTCGAGGACCCTTTTTCAAAGATACCGTTTCTTTACCATTTACAATTTCTCTGTCCATGGGAACACAATAGCTGTCCACTTACTTGGTTTGGGTGACCAGTGTCAGCACTTGTGACAATCAAGCAGACCTACATTTTACTCAGAAAACTGAGGCCCTAAATTCAATGATACAAGGATGAAAATCAACCCTAATCACTTCAGGGTTCCAAGGCCATATGGAATATGACATGTTAACTTTTCTATAGAAAGAACCTCTCCCACCATGCAAAAGCAGAACTTTTTCATGGTCAGTATTGTTATTTGAAAGCAAGCATTCACAAAAATCTTTTAAGATACATTTTTTAAATCTATCAAGGACCAGGAAGATGGTTCAATGACAACAGCACCTGCCATCAAGCCCAAGGACCTGAGTTCAATCCTAGAGAGCCACGTGGTGGAAAGAGAGAACTGACTCCCAAGACTCACATGCCGTGTATCCTCCCTCCCACATACACACAAAAAAATAAAAATATCATGTTCTTAAGAATTGTAATCTACCAGATGCTGGAGTATAATGGATTTGCTGGTAGATTAATCAAACGTCATCTAATCCCAAAAGACTAACAAACATAATCAAAATATTTCAGCTTTGAGGACTTTTTCTTAGTATCACAATATTACATCACTAACTTAGAAATAAGACTCCCCTCCAACAGAAGCAAAGCACTGTGCCTTTTTAGACCTAAGCACCCACCCTAATGTCTAAGAAAAATAACAAAAGTAGTTTGTGGGCAAACAACACGGAGGCGCTTGCTAACAGGCTGCGTCTCTTTATCCTGGATACTTTCAGTTGTTTCTCTATGACATGAAGATGCCAGAGCGAGTAGCAGACCTTGGGGACAGCCACTCCCCAGTGTTCTCATTAACCACTCTGGGATTCAGGGGCACTGGTCTGCTGGAAATAGATGTCCTCAGACTACAAATGCAATTACCTGGACAGATCCCAGGAGTAAGCCACCAGACTGGAGTGTGGTTGCATGGCTACCTCAAGGATACACTGAAGCACAAGACATGAGGTGACATGGGCATGGCTGGCCGGGCCCGGGAGACTGCTGTCAGAGCGCACTGACACAGAATGCGAAGCAAGTAGCTTTCTTCAGATGCTCAGAGCTGACCTCCACCGAGGACATCACATCTGCAAACGAGACCTACGCAGAAGGCAATGCCAGTGCGATCACTGAAGAGGTTTCCTGAATAGTGAACAAGTCAGTTCAGAGCCCACAGCCTGCTCCTTCTTAGCTGCAGTCACTCATCCAGAACCAGGCTCCGCCAAGCACAAGTGCCGCGCATTTGACAAGGAGCTGTGCTTTGCTGAGCAAGTGACCTCGCTGGGCAAAGACAGGCATCATCCCTGCCCGAAGGGTGAGAAACGTGGAAAGATGCTGACCTCCGGGGCCATGCCCCACGTGAAGGCAAGCTCTACAGGAAGGCAAGCTCTACTTCAGCCGTCTCTGCTTCCTGGTCATGATTAGACCCAAACACTTTAGGTAAGGTGGAGCTGAGAGACACATTTTCAATGCCACATTTTCTTCTACCCACCTAGGCACATGCCAGGCCTTATCCTCAGACACTAAGGGCTCCCAGTAGCCCTCCACGCCCTTAAGAAACCTGAACCATTGAGAGAAAAAAGTGAACAAACCTTTAGGCTCAGTCTTACTAAGTCAGCAAGTGAATAATGACTTCAGCATTACATTTAACTAAAGCACATAAATAACATATAGCATTTGGTTAAGCTTCCCAATGAAACACAAGGTCTATCTTAAGCAATAAAGTCTTTCAATGGTTTATGTGGAGATGGTTCTGTGGGTAAAATGCCTGCCTCACAAGCATGAGAACCTGGGTTCAGATCCTGAGTACCCACATAAAAAAGCCTGGAACAGTGCCAGAGTGGGGAGGTGGAGGGGTCAGGGAGACAGGCAGATCCCCAAGACACATTGACCAGTCAATCTAGCCTGACCCATGAGCTGGAGGTTCAGTGAGAGGTCCTGTCTCAGGACCGGAGAGAAGGCTCAGCAGCTTAGAGCACAGGTCATTCTTACAGAAAACCGAGGTTCAAGTCCCAGCACCCACATGGCAGGTAACAACAACCGCCCATAATTCCAGTTCCAGGAGATCCAACACACTATGCTGCCTTCTTCTGGAACTGCACAACACAGGTGCTCTTACATGCATTCAGGCAGCACACTCATAAAATCAGAATAATGATAAGAATAATAATAAAAAGATCCTGGTCAAACAACAACAAGATGAGCAATAGAGGAAGATGGACACCCTACATCAACCTCCAGCACATGCACATACACAAAAACATATACTACACATATATACATTCACATACGTATGTATGTGCCACACACACACAGACACATGATTGATTCCTATTATGATGTTCCTAATTATTGTATAAACTTTTATGTGCCTCAGATCAAATTACCACTCAAAAATACAATGGCTAGCTCTTGTTGGGGTGACAGCTTCTAGCTGAAGCTTAACTCTGCCAATCCTAAACTAACTTCATAAAATTAAAAAGTCTGTTACTTTCTGGGCATGGTGGCACACACCTTTAATCCCAGCACTTGGGAGGCATAAGCAGGCAGAGCTCGAGGTCAGCCTGGTCTACGTAGCAAATTCCAAGCCAGCTTGGTCTATAGGGAGACTCTGTCTCAAACAAAACAAAACAAAATATCTGTTATTTAATCCTACTTACTAAAGTTATTATTACTAAACCCAAAAACACTGCCCAAAGAAGGCATTGTTGGAGGAACTGTGAATAGATACAATTTTAGAATAAATTACTGATATAAATACCTAACAAAATTTAATATACACATATCTTTTAGAACTACAATTCCACTCCCCAAAACATAACTACAAGATAGATTATCAAGTATGGAAAATGTCATCTATGCAAAGTTATTCCATTAAAATACATTTAGATGTCAGGACTGGGGAGATGGCTCAGTGGTTAAGAGCACTGTTTGTTCTTGCAGAAGACCCAGGTTCAGTTCCCAGCACCCACATGGCAACTAACAACTGTCAATAACTCCAGAACTGTGTCTGGAAGCACATGTGCAGACCTACAATGTGTGTACCTGCATGTGTATGTGAGCACCCAGGATTGTGCACTGGATAATGCACACACAGGCATGTACATATGTGTTCCCACATCTAGATTAGCCATGTGTGGGTGTGTGTGCGCACATCTAGAGACTAGCTGTGTGTGTGTGTGCACATCCAGAGATGTCAATCTTCCTCTATTGCTCATCTTGTTATTGTTTGACCAGGATCTTTTTATTATTATTCTTATCATTATTCTTATTTTATGGGTATCTGATGCCCTTTCTGACCTCCGTAGGCATTGCATGACACAGGTGCACTTACATACATGTAGGCAATACACTCATATACATAAAAAATAAAATAAGAATATAGTTATATGTCACTGAGTGACACTACACCTTAGAAGAGCTATCTACAGAGAAAAGACTAAAGATAGGCTTTGAAAACACCATATTTGTTTTATTTTTCTACAAATAAATATCTTAACCTTGCTGAAGCTACTTTAAAATCTCTTTTAAGTAGGCATACGGGTGCACACCTATAATCACAGTACTCAGGAGGCTGAGGCAGGAAGATCCCAAGTTTGAGGGCTACATGGTGAGTCTCAAAAGAAGATAGAGAAACCTATTCTCAAGAAACCTCTGGAAGACTGGTTTTCTTATTTAAGTTTCTTTTGTTGTCATTTTATTTTGCTTTACTTTGTTGATACGGGGTCTCTCTATCTGGCTGGGAACTTGCTACTTAGATCAGGCTGGCTTCTAACTTACCCTGATCTTCCTGTCTTCACCTCTCCAGCTCTAAGATTATGGGCGGCTCTGCTACCACACCCAGCAGTGTGGTAGCATTTACCTTAAATGTTTTAAAGGTAAAGCATACCTTTCCTATAAGCAGCATTGTCATCAGTACAACCAAGATGACCTCAGTTAACACATCCAGCTCATGACTAGAGTCAAACTTCAAATGCTGGCACAGGTAACAGACCTTGTAAATGTGCTTGTACCTAACCTAGCTCATTAACACAGGGGATCTCAGTCATAATAACCTAGCTCATTAACACAGGGGATCGCAGTCATAACTTCTTCTTATATGTGGTTGCAAAATCAGTCCATGAATTTGACAGTGATCCTCTGTACTAATCTGCATACCTGCTTTCAAAGCGGGAGGGATACAGTTTGTGTGATGATTTTCTCTGTGTTTATTCTCATTATAGTAACTGGATTTCAATTTTATATCTGTACTTTCTAACTTAAAATTTGGACTTATACTTTATGTATTATTGATTAACTTTTCTACTGATGTAGTTTTTCTCTTTATAAAAGTATTAGTCATAAGTTGATTAGAAATAAAGAACAAGTTAGAGTTCTGCACTTACAGTGAGAAAGAATGCTAGAGTGTGTTGACCACATAGAAAGAAAGGTGAGTTTTGAAGTCATGGTCTAGAAAGAGGTTCTTTTAAAGGTAGAGCATTTATCCTGCAGAAGTTTCCAAGTGATTCAAAGGAGGACTGGATTTGTCCTGCTCAAACCCAAGGTCAATAAAGCAGAAACTGCCTTTCCCAAATCTGAACTGTCCCAATGGCATCACAGACTTTGGAAAAGGAAATTAAACTGAAGTTTGAAATTCTTGTTCTTGGTGTACTCAAGGCTGGTTGCCTGTGGATTTATCTGCCTTCAGAAGCCCATATATTCCTGGGTTGTGATGTAGAGCTGAAAACTTTTTTTCCTGAGCTGGTCAGCCTGTGCCTGGAGGACCATGGACAGTTCCTACTGGAGCTTTTTAGGAGAGATATTGGCAGAATGAAATGGACTCCATCACATATTGCTAAGGTTAAATCCACAACTTTAAAAAATAGCAAATAATGTCATGCTAAAATGTTATCATCAAGGAAATTATAATAACAAATTAGAATGTAAATCTTGACAATGTCAACACAATAATAAAATAAAAACTAGAGAGAACCAGAAAGAAAAAGATTACATTCTTCCAGTTTCATAGCAGAAAGCCTAACAAAGACTATCTCAGGTTGATGAATCATGAATAAAAACGTGTTTTGTGAAAGTCTTAATGGTAATTGTTGGAAGAACCAAAAACTAATAAAGAAAAATAAGTTCATAAGTGTGAGACTAGAAATGTGGTGTGTGAACTCAGTTAGTCATTGTATCTTCGAGTCCTAGGAACAATCTTAATATTGACCATATGAGAAGGTGTAATATTAGTGTTTGTTTTCATCCCAATTCCTCACCCATGGAGTAGAATTTTCCTCTTAGACACTGTCTTCTGGGCTCTGTGGGCATTATACATACAAGGTATATATACATACATACAGGCAAAACACTCAGACACATAAATAAAAATAAATAAATAACTCAGAGATGACTCCAAACCTATGGGAAGATATGTCTGCATTATATGCAAATATGAAACTATAGCATTTATATAATGACTGAAGCAGCCACAGATTTTACCCTCCTGAGGGCATCTTGGGATCAACTCCCCATGACAGCAAGCAATGACTGAAGATACCTAATTCTAACAGTATTTATGAGATAGGTCTTTACATTATTTTCCCATTTTACAAATAATAAAAAACAGAGGTTCAAAAAAGTAAAGTTATGTATCTGGGACCAAACAGCCAAATGATACTGAAGCCAAGATCAAAGCCCCAGCAGCCTAACTCAGAGCTCATGTCTGAGCTTCTTTTCCTGTTGCCATGACAAAATACTCTGATAAAAGCAACGCAAGGGAGAAAGGATCTATCTCAGCTCCTAGTTTAAGGGTACAGTCCATCATGATGAGACAGTCAAGGCAGCAAGAGCTAAGAAGCAGCATTGTCTCTACTGACAGTCAGGAAGGAGTCGCAAGGGCTTGGGCTCAGCTTGATTTCCTGCTCTATATACAGTCCAAGACCAAAGGGAATGGTGCATCCCACTTCCACTGTGAGTCTTCTCACAGAGACCCTAGTCAACAGAATCTTTCATAGGCATGCCCAGAGGCTAAATAACCTATCATAGTCGTGCCTGGAGACTTGTCTAACAGGTGATTCCAGATCCTGTAAAGCAAACACCACCAGTCATCACAGCCTGCTTCTTAACTCCTCTGCTCCCTACACTTAGGCTCTGCTCTCTTCATACATGAGTAAAGCATAATGAACAAAGTAAGAGTATGGTCAAAGGTCTTTCCAGTCTTTCCTTAACTTTCATTCTAATCTTGAGAATGAAAGAAAATTTGATGAGTGTTAAAGAGGCTATTTCAAATGGAATATGTAAGTTCAGCTTCTGACCCACTGATTTTAGCTTCTGTGAACTATAAGAAAGGAAAATGACTACTTTTATCAAAGTTGGATTTCTTTAAGGCAGCCAAGTTAAAAGTACTAAATTTTGATAGTTTTTGAAGCATATTGCAATATTTGTGGTATAACTGAGTGGTACATGTGCTTAATATGCATAAGACCCTGGGTTCAATCCCCAGAACCAAAACAAACAGATTTCCAAATAATATATTTATATGCAATAAATCACTTGGATTTTTATTTGTGAATTTTTCATGAGATAATTTAAATAGAGTCTTTAAGCAAATCAGAACAGTTGAGGTTGGTAGACTTGCACCCCAGCCCAATGAATACTTCTGCCTCTTCAGTAACTGGACTTTACTAAGAAAGTAAGTTTCCTACCTCAGAAATAGAGCTTTCGAAAGCACTCTGAAGATTCTTCCTGAGCCATTAATGTGTCAGTAAAACCACTTAACAGTATTTTTTGGTAGTAAATCATTGGAGTAATAGTTCTGTGAATGAGCACTTTATTAAAGACCTTGAGTTTTTTATTGCACATGTTTTTATTTTACAATTTTTATGATTTTTGGCATGAACCTCAAGCCAAAGCAAATGTGTTTCCAGGGTCTGAACAATATTGCATCAGTCAGAGCCATTCCCAAGTAAAGACACTTACATAAGAAAGGAATTGGTTTTCTTTTTTAACATCATATTACAACACATTTTATTCTCATCTCCTACTAATCCTTTGGTCAATGTCCCTCAGAATCACCATAGCCATATACTTGGATCTGGCAAATTTTCTAAGATTTTGTTTTATATGACACATGACACATGAAAAATAATATGTGATTTGTGGTTTGAATGAGAATGTTTCCATGGGTTCATGTATTTGAACACTTGGTCCCCAGTTGGTGTCTGTTTGGGAAGGTTATGGAGCCCTGCTGGAGGAAACAGGTCAATGGGAAATGGCTTTGAGGTTTCAGGTGGCCCACTTCCTATTCTCGTCCTCTCTCTGCTTCCCATGTGCAGATGAAATGTGGTCTCTCTGCTTCCTGACTGCCAGGAGGGCCTTTGAGTCCAGTCACCATGCCTTCCTCACCATGATGGACTCTAGAACTGTAAGCCAAAGCAAACCTTTTATCTCCAAAGTTGCATTTTGTCAGAGGAGTCTATCAACAATTGTAGAAAGCTGGCTCAGTGTGGGTGAAGTGCTTGATGCACAAACATGAGGACTGGAGTTTGGATTCCCAGCATCAGAGTACAAAGCCAGGCAAGGGAGGTGGACACAGGAGGATCCTGGGGACTTTCTAAGCAGTCCGTCTAACCAATCAGCAAGCTCCTGATTCAGTGAGAGACCCTGTCTCAAAAATTAAGACAGAGAGCATAAAAAAAGATGCCCATCCCACAGGAACACACACGTGCACACACATGCACCTAACACACACATTAATTAAATTAAAAAGCAGGTGTAGCAAGTTTCCTCTGAACAGTGGGTGGCTGGGAAGAGGGGAAAGGAGGAGTCTTCATTTACCGTCTCTCTTACATTTAAATTTCTAACCTTGGAAATGTATTGCCTGTTTGTTTAAAATCTAAGACATCAATCTGAAAAACATCCTTTTAAAATACTTATTATGATACTTGTGTGCAGGAGGATTTTTGTGTGCATGTATATAAATGTACCAAGTGTTTGCAATGCTACAGGGGTCACCACGGAAGTCAGAAGAGCACTTTGGATCCCCTGGAACTATTAGGGATGGTTTGTTAACAGCCATATGGATGCTGGGAACTAAACCGAGATCCTCTATAAGAGCAGCCAATGTTCTTAGCCGCTGAGCCATCTCTCCAGCCCCCTGAAAAAATGTTTATAGTCTAATTTACATAAACTATCCTCTCTATAAATAAATTCTTTAAAGTATTTTGAATTTCTTCCAATTAGAAAAAAAGCTATATTATATATATATGTATATATATATATATACACACACACACACTCACACACACACACACTCACACACAGAGTGAGAGGGAGAGGGAGAGAGAGAGAGAATATTAAACGGCCTACTCAGGTCACTTAACCCCATTTTGCCTTCTCCCCTCCTGCTGAGAACAGACTTTTGATTGTGGTCCACAACTCCAGGTGTTCACTGACATCTGTTTTTCCATTTTGGTTCTGTGAACAGGCACACAGCCACACATCCTTAGCACAGTGTACCTGGTTCAGCTTCTCTCTCTCCTCAGCCCAGGAGGCAGCTCTTCTCTGCTCCCTGTTGACATCTGATGCCAGCCTCATGATCGTTTCTCTGTTAGCTTTTGCCTCCATCTCATGGACATTTATAGTCTCTTCAAGAGTAATGATTTGTCCTCTCATGAACGCGTTTTCCTTGCACAGCTCTCTAAGCTGAAGAGAAAGCAATTACAGCTGTGCTAAAAAGGAAAAAGTGAGCAATTCCATCCACTTTCTCTAAGCAACTCACAGTCTACAGTCTAATAAGGTTGTGATTATATGAAAACAGTAACAGCACTGTCCCTATAGGGATGCAAAGGGTCACATTTTCAAAGACAGCCTCTTTGCAGACTCAGAGGACAAATTTAGATTATTCAAATGTGGCCAGAAGACCAGGATGATGTGAGGTGAGACGCTTGGGCAAGCACTGGTACTACAGAGGACTGGAGACAAGCTGACATTCTCAGGTCACAACAGGAACAGGGAGCTGTTCTTAGCCCAGTATGCAAGGAACCAACCAGCAGAAATGCAGAAGGCACAGGACATCATTTTTACAAATGCCTTTCTAACTAATGTAAGCACAGAACAATCCTGCTGAGGCTGTGCAAGCGACAGTTATCATGAGGGATGGATCCACAGTCCTTTCTACCTTCCACGCTGTGCACTGAAATTGTTCACTGAAAGTATTTGAACATTTACAAGGTGGGAAGTGAAAGTGGGTTGGTTCCTTGACCTGAGGGCATTAATCATACAGATTAGCTCACTCTACAGGGCTGTGGCAATGCCTAAGGCAAGACTGAAACCCCATGTATCGGGGTCAGGGTTTTGACCAACCACTGTAGTGGCACATCTCTCAGACCCTGCACTCTGCCAGCCTGGTACCATTTCAGACTCTGCGTTGGTCCCTCTCAAACACTTCCTCACAGTCCCATGCTCACTTCTCAGCATTTTTCTAAGTCCCTATCTCTTGGGGAACACATCTTCGGCTAGTCTACCTAAGCCAGCTTCCCACACCTCTGACCTCCTCATTCCCCATCCATGATCCCCAGATGTTTTTCTTCACTGTGCCTCTTACTACATGGAATAGTATTGCAGTTACACCTCTGCACCATCTTGATCCCATAGCAATGAAAGCTCTCAAAGAGCGTACAATTAGTCTTGTCGTTCGTACCCAGAACAGTGCCTAGCACATAATACACACTCACTAAATATTGGTGAAATAGATGAATGAATATTAAATACATAAGAATGACTCCCTTTTCCATCATGGATTTACAGGCATGCATGTGTGAATGTGAATTTATGTACGCACGCAAGTGAAAGGAGAGCTTTGATACTGGAGAGATTTTTTTCCACTTCTCATAGAAACACTTAGTGAAGCTGTGATCTTAATCAAAACATAAGACTTCCTGTTTAGCAGTGATCTTTTTTTTTTTTTAAAGACAAACACCCTCTTGGGTTTGGCTAATCTGTTTTGAAATATAGGTTCTACTTATTTTCAGGTATGGCAAAGTCAGCAGCTCTTTAGACAATTGCTAGATCGTCATTCATTACTCATAGATCCTCTTTCAAGACCACATGGAAAAGCCTTGGAGTGAGTGAGGAGGCAGAGGAACAGGGAAACGTGGACAAAAGACTTTCTTGTGACTTCTGAGAGAAACAATGGACAAGCTAGAGAAGCAGGCTTAGGACTGGTTAGTATGATTTCAGCGGCTCCAGGTATCGGGGTTGTCCAGGGCAGCAGGACCATGACCAGGAGTGCAAGATCCAGGAGTGACTGCCAGTGGGCTCTGATATTGGTTTGTACGTGAAAGCTAAACTCTGAAGAAGTCATCTACTGTCTGCAGAAGCTGGTGGGCTCTCTCCTAGTCAGTAAGGGAAAAGCATGAGGACTACATAAAATAAAGAAGCATAATTAATAGAGGAAAATCCCTTAGAATACACTTAGGTTGTCTCTGATGGAGGGAAAAACATCACGAGGATGAACCTTTGGAATTTCCCTTTGCTTTGGCTTGAGAGATGATCTGCCAAACCACATGGAAAAGTGGACTCATGTAGGGGAGCACCTGGTCTTACGTGAGTTAGGAGTAGGCACCAGGCATGCTAGTCTCTACTCTATGCAGTGGACTCTTACTAAAGCAAGATGAATCAACTTGCACAGAGGACACTGGAGACACTGAGGGGCAGACAACTGAGGTGACTTTTAAGAATGCCTGCCCATGGGAGGAAACTCATGTGTGGTACTGTAAACATAGCCAAATACACACGGCTGGAGAGGTCATGGATCTCAGTGAAAACCCCAAGGCTGTCAAATCCCTAGACAAATGTAATTTCTTATAATGTGCACAATATGGATCCTAATATTTACAGACAAGAATCCCAGTCACCACCCATCAAGGAAGCTTTTTTTCAGCAGATAGAGATAATTACAGAGTTTCACAACTTGTCATACAGAGATGGTCTGTGAACTTCCTAAGCCTAAGTGGTACATCTATGATGCAACCTCTACACCTAAGGCTCACAGAACACAGAACAAGGAGTAAAGAGAACACTATAATGTATTTCTCAACTCTCGTCAATGAAGCTCTCTCATGCAACAGAAGGCCAGGAACACAAAAGGTCACAAACAGCCAAATCATAGAGAATAAGAGTCTGCAGAGTTAAAGTCCTTGGACAAGACTCCTATATCAAACTCCACTAACCCAAGTCCCAAGGACCATTGTGGAAGTTGGGGGGGGTGTGGGTCTAAGAGCCAGGGAGGAGATGCATGACCACATGGAAGTAAAGTCTTGCAGGTTCCTGGGACCTTACTCATATAAACCTATAGCAATTGTGTCAGCATAAACAAGACCCATGCAAATTCAAGAAGAAAAAACCTGGCACAGAGCTGTGAAAATGGACAACAGACGCCAATCATGGTCAAAGAATTATTGGCAGCTGATTGCTGCTGGGTGAGGAAATGCTGATCTTAAAGGGAGGGACTCTAGATACACTAACTAGATCCCAGTGGATGAACTCACACTGAGGGACATCTGGGGACACTAACTTGACATGACTAGGCCTTACAGAATATATGAACTGCAGTGGGGGTCGGGGGGCTAAGGGAGGGAGCCAGTGGAGAAGAGGGTATAACATTGATTAAGATGTTCTGATTGAAATACAAAAACATTCAATAAAAATATTTTTTTAAAAAGAATGCCTGCCTAAATGTCTGTCAGGTTTATGAATTAGCAGATACCCTGCACCATGCAAACTCTTCAACTGGTATCATTAATTTCTGTCTTAATAGCAATCTGGCAATAAATAAAATTTTATTAGTTTTGGGGGTGTTGTTTGGTTGGTTGGCTAGTTTAGGTTTTTTTTGAAACAGGGCCTTCCTGTAGCCCCAGTTGGCCTGGAACTCACCATGTAGACCAGGCTGGCCTAACTCGAAGATCTACCTGCCTCTGCCTCCCATGTGCTGGTATTAAAGGCATGTGCCACCATACCTGGCTGATTTTATTAGTTTTAATTCAAAAGTACTTTAGAACTAATTCTAGCCTTATACTTAATATGTATGCCCAAAATGACGCATATCTTTGACTCTTTTTGGTAGAGGGAAAGTAGTTTCTTAAATATACTGTAAAAGCAAAGCAGACTAGACAGCATAGCCTGTGGTTCATATATTTTCATTTCATGTCCCATGTCCCTCTCCCTTACCCCCTTCTTCAAGGACACAGTGTGGTGACAGGGAGTAAAGTGAGAGGACGAACGACAGAAACAGACTGTGTTTGAATGACAATGAAATCTAATGCTGTGTGTTCATTTAAATTTTAATAAAGACTTTAAAATGAAACATATCTCATTTTATCTGTGTTTGTAACTGAAAGAAAAAATCATTCACCTACAAACACATCATTAAGATGAATAGTTGTACTTGGCAATCTAAATATATCTTAGACAAAATAATCAATCCTTTAAGAGACTAATCTCCAATAATGCTAGGAAAGATCCTAAATTGAGGCTCATAGGGGTCACTCAGCTAATTAATGCTACCTTTGGGCTACTGTCCCCATCTCCTGCCACCCCAAGACTCAACCACAGCACTTTCTTGCCCATCACATGTTGGAGTGACCCCCGTGTTTATAATGTCTTTAATCTGCATGCAAACACCTTTAAAATTAAATCTTCATCTGATGCCCCCTGTTGTTTCTTGTCTAGACCCACGCAGTCACGGAGCTGAGTTCGAAATTCCTCATGTCTCCTGCAATTCTCTGAAACATGTTTCTTAGTCTCTTCAGTTTCCTTTGAACAGTTTCTATCAGGTAGATAACAAAAAAAAATCAAGGTTTAGTACCATAGCAAGTAACAGTCATCAACCCAAGTCAGGACTTGGGCAGTCTGTGGAATACAGCTGTCATTTTCAATACAACATGGCCTCCCAGTCACACTGCAAATTATTGTAAACCAAGTCCTGTTAGGGAAGGAGTGATGTTGAAGCAATTTCAACATATCTACACCACACAGAAATGTAGGTAAATCTTCATGATATCTGCAGGATACCATGTAAGAGGAGAGAAGGAGTCGTTGCCTCCTGTTTTCAACCCACTGGGATCTGCAGAGATAAAGACAAACATCTACTTCATACACAGACCCTCTGCCATGTCTGTGGTCACAACCTCCAAGCCCCTGGGTCTCTACTAGGGCCTCCACAGGGAAGGAAAATGGCACTATATGGCTAAAGGATCAAGTTTTGTTTTATTTTTAAACATTATACAGTGATCTCTAAGGGTCCTGATTCATGGCCAAGTATAAACTAGAAGAGAGATAGATAGACAGACAGATAGATACATATATGCATAGATACATAGAAAGGTCCATATATACATACATAAAAATATACGTACATAGATAGATACTTAGATACGTAGATAGATAACAGACATACATACTTAGATACATACTTACAAAGATACATAGATTCATAGGCAGATACACAGATACAAATACATGGATAGAAATATAGATAGATACAAAGATAGATATCTTGAGCAGGTAATAGTCCACCTCTGGGAAGAGAAGTGTTCAAGAATCAGAAAAGCGCCTTATGAATAGCCACACACAGAATCTTTAGAGTATTGGTCAGTGTATTGAAATTGACCAGTCTAAAAGAAAAATCAGGAGATTTTTGATTTGTTACAGACTAGTTGAAATAGCACAGCTCATTTCTAATGCTTTAAATGTTCAGGACTAAGAGATCAAGAAAAAATAGACATACTTTTAAGACAAATTAGAATCATTTCAGTAATTTGGTATCATTTTTCAGTATCCTAAACAATAAACATGATTATTGCTTTCTCTTTTTCCCACATTGAGTGTTTACTGCAAATTTTTTTACTCTATTCAAAGATTAACAAAGCATGTAATTGCATGTACTCAAAAGCATATCATATTTCCATTTAGAAAAATATGTAACAATAGATGACTAACATCAATGCAACCCTGTCTTTTGTGCTCACGAAAGGCATGATGAATGCTGTGGCTCTAAAAGATTTGCATATATGATCCCATGCATTATCCCCAAGATTTTAATCTTACATCTCTATTGTAAAGGTCTCTAAACTGTGTCCGCAGCTATCTGCTTTTCACCTCACCCAATAAAATTCCAGGAGCCTACTTTAAGGAAATAATCACACAAATATGAAAATATGAGTGTCCATGCATGTCCATTACAGCTTGCTTCGTGGTAACATTTTTAATAAAACCAATCTAAGTTTTCATAAGCAATAACAAAAGAACTGGTTGAGTAAATAATGCAACATAAAGGACCATTAAGATGATAAATTGAATGACTCTTTAAAATATCAACAATGTATTATTCAGTAAAAATAGCATGTTAGGTCAGGCATGGAGGTACACACCTTTAGTCCCAGCACTCAGGAGACAGGAAGGTAGAGTTCTGTGATTTCAAGGCCAGCCTTATCTACTTAGTGAAGTTGCAGGCCAGCCAAGGCTATACAGTGAAACCCTATCTCAAAAGAAAAAAATACATATACTATATTGCATGGTGTTATTGGCGTCAAACTGCGTGGAAATCTGTTCAAAAACTATTCATTAAAGGTTTTCTATAATCAAAAGGTTTTAATAATTTTTAAATTTCTTCTTGGCATTTTCTGTATTTAAAAGTTCTTTGCAATAAGTGTATGTCATTTTTATTACTCATTTATCTAGTGGATAATTAATCAGCACTTACTATGCATTGGACTCTATTAAAGGTGTTAAAGATAGAGAAGCAAACGAAATAAAGTCCTTGCCTCTTGAAGCTTCTGTTCTAGTTGGAAAGCCATACAATAATCAAAATGTCGATCCATGTAAAACATAAAGTATGTTATAAAGGGACTGAAAGGAAATTATCAACAAGCAAGAGAATCAGAAATATTAGAAGGGCTGTGTATGGTGGCACACACCTTTAATACCAGCACTCAGGAGGCAGAGGCAGGTAGATCTCTTTGAGTTTGAGGCCAGCCTGGTCTACATAGAAAATTCCAGGCCTGCCAGGAATTCATAGTAAGACTCTGTCTGAAAGAAAGAGAGGGGGAGGGGATTAGGAGAGGTATAAGTTCAGATGTGGCACTCCTGGAAGGGCTCAAAAAGAAGGTGCTTCTGAATGTGCACCTAGCTCAGAGGTAGCCATGCTATCTGTGGAAGAGTTTTGAGAACAGAGGGATGAGCACTTGCAAAGGCCCTGAGGTAAAGTCAGGTCTGTCCAGTTTAAGAAACAGAAAGAAGTCAGAGGTCTGGAACAGAAAGAATAGCAGAGAGACAGGTAACATTAGCAAGTTAGCATGAGCCCTTTAGGTCATAAAAACATTAGATCTTTACCCTACGTGAGAAGTCAGTAGAGGACCCTGAGCTAAAGGAATAATTCTGGTTGCAGGGAGGCATCAACAGAAGAAAGAAAAACACTGTTATAGACTGGGTATTTATGTGTCTCCAGAATCCATATGCTGAATTCCTAACCCCCAGTGAGCTATAGTATGTGGAGCTGAAGCCTCAGGGAGTTGATCATTAAGTCATGAATGTAAATTGCTACAAATGAATTAAGCATATTTTAGGAGGAAACATGAAAGAGATGAGATCCTCCACCATGGGAGGATATAATAAGAAATCCATCTTCAAACCAGGAAGTGGTCCTCATCAGGAAATGAATCGTCTTAATCTTGAACTTCCCAGGCCGCATAACTATGAGAAATAAATTTCTGCTGGCTACGCTATCTAGGTTGTTATATTTTTAGCACCCAAAATTAATCAAGGAAGAAATTAGTACCAGGAGTGGGGAGCTAAAGTAGTATAACTTGTTGCCATAAATACAGGTGAAAGATGACAGTGCTATCAGGGTGCCAAGTCAGAAGCAGCCAATATTTAAGTTTTATTTTAAAATAGATATGATTGGATTTGTTAAATAAATAGACACGAATATAAAAAAAAAAAGAGAGAGAGAGAACCAAGGATTTTTTTTTTATCTGAAGACCAGAAGAATGGAATTTCTACCAAATTAGACAAGCACAGGAAGACACTGTGACATAGGGAACTCAGTTTTGTGCACATTAAGTTTGCAATGTCTGCTGGGTATGTACACAACTGAGGCCAGATCTGTGTGTCTTGCATTCTAGGAAGAGATCAAGCTAGATGTAGAATTATGGTATCATCAGCATTTAGAGAGACTTAAAGCCAAGAGATTAAGTGACAGGGGCATAAGAATGAAGTCAAAGACTGAGGCATGAGGCACCCCAATATTTGGAAGGCAAAGAGATGAGGAAAAACACAAAAGAAAAGTAAGATACAAATCGGTTGTGTGCAATGCTCTGGAAGCCAGTAGAAGAAAATGTTTCACAAGCCACTGACACTGAACATAAACTTGCCCTGGTTGGTCACTGGTGGTTTTCCTGAGTCATTTCAATGGAGCAGATGAAAGAGAAAGAGAAAAACTAGAGACATTGGTTTATAAGGACACTTAATGATCCCTGTAATGCAAGTTCTCGGGAGGACAAGAAAGGAGGACTGTGAGTTCAAGACTAGCCTAGACTGCACAGGAAGACCCTGTCTCAAAAACAAACAAGAAAAGGAGTTCTGTTGTAAGTGGAAGAAGACAGGAGCTGGGATCCTTGGTTAATTATTTTTAAAGGTGGAATAAGTAAATAATTCCCACTTCTTCATTAATAGGGATATTTAAAGCTGGTCGTGATGTGGCAAGTCTATAATCCTAACACTCAGGAGGCAGAGCCCAGAAGATCTCAAATCTAAGGTTACCTAACAATGCCTCTTGTCTCAAAAAAATATGTTTAAGTCATCCACAGGATTTTAAAATATGTTTTAGAAGAAACTAGTTCAATTTTGTTTTAGTAATGACTTCTTATCGGAACTAAGCATAAGAAACCAACTTTCATGAGTTCTCTGCATAAATCTGCAGCAAAACCTATTGAGGGATGTTTCCAGGTTCTCTGGCTTCCTAGTGTTTCTATAGCTTGTCTCTGAATAAACACCATCTTCTGTGAGCATCCTTGCTACCTCAGGGTTAAGCATCTACATATAGGGACCCTTACACTTACATATATAAGAAGCGTGTGTTTGATAGCACTTAGAAACAAGCTTGAGCAAGCTTTCCAAGATTGCAAAGATATTTGAGGTCTATAACTTTTAATTAAATCTTAAGGTCAAATAATGTGAAATATTCAGAGCACATTCAAGATGTATGTTGTGATCAAAAGCTTGCGTGACAACTCACAAAACAGAGAAACATATTGTAGCCTCCTTACAGCAGTTTCTCCTCCAGTTCTAGAACTTTCTTCATGAATTCCTGGTTCTCCCTCATTGCAGTATGAGCGGTGATCTCTATTCTGATTTTAGAAGCAGAAAGCGCTGCTGATTCTTCCTCAAGCTCCTGAACTCTGTCCCTCAAAGAGGTGAGGAGAGATGATTTTCTGGCATTATTTTCTTTGTAGCTCTCCATTTCAGCCTTCAGCTCCTGACAGCAAACTTCTTTAGAAAGCATCTTGGAGCGGAGGTCTCGAAGCTAACAGAGAAAGAGGTTAAAAAGAAGAGTCTGGAAGATTTGATGATGTGTCATTTGAAGTACCCATCAAAAGCCCCAAACCAGAATTTAAAATTTCACTTTTTTTATTCATGTCTTAATCCAATTTCATTTTCTTTTTCTTGTATTTGTATATCTATCACCAAATTGGAAATTGTACCTGAACACAAGTCTTCATAGTCTTTTTCAAAAATCAGTCATGCTTCCTCCAGCAAGACCACACCCTCTCTAAAGGTTCCATGACCTCCCCAAACACTACCACCAACCGACCAAGAATTCAAATACTTGAGCTTATGGGGGTCATTCTCATTTAAACCAGCACAGAGACACAGCACAGCAGAAGAAAAGTCGTATAGAATGCGTGAGATCTTAAGTTCAAGCCTCAGCACACATACAAAAAGGACAATGTCTTAAGTTTATTCCATCCCACTCAGAAAATACTTGTGGTGGATATTGCAAAAAAGCGAGAAAATATTTTGCAATGGGAATCCATTTATTTCATCCACTTTTGCTGCTGATACAGACTGAGTCAGGGAACCTCCAAGCCACACTGTTTGTGATTTCATGGCCACAACTGTTTCTCAAGCAAATCCAGATGTTGGGGATATCACTGGCTTTTTCCCACTTGCCCTCTTGGACCACAATTGAAGATGACAAAGTGCTATTCAGATTTCTGGGGAAACTATGAGCACAAAGGAACCAGTTTGACTTTTATAAGTTCTGGGGCATCAAATGCTCGAGGATGTTTATGTCCTACAGACTGGAGATGTCGGGCGCTTCTGCAGGAAAGCCTATGATGCATGCAGTTCTTCAGAACTGTACATGTGCATGCATGCACAGGGTCTCACACACCATCAGTTAGCTCATCTTTCAGCAGGTTCCTGGCATCCTCAGTGACACCTCTGATTACCCCACAGGCCAGCCTAGACCCTCACAGTCACTCAGCCACTAGGCCAGGTACAGAATGAGTCTAGGAAGGCCCCTGTTATTCTCCCCATCTAGCCTATCTTAGAATTTGCCAAACCAACCGGAACTCCCACAGGGAAGGATTCCAGAACTCCTTTTTAAGAGCTCTGAGTCACAAGCACTTTAAAGGAAGACATTCCAAAAGAGGCCACAAGTTCCCTCAAGGCCCATTTGACTTTAACCCAGTGTCTTCAGTGTCCCCCAGGTTTCCCAGGGATACAGAGCTTCTCTGAGATGTGAAATTCAGCATAGATTTGGAGGAGCTAAGGATCAAGAGAGTAAGTATAAACTTTGCTAAATCTATTTCCTGTATCCTGTTTCTAACACTCTGCTTCACTCCACAAGATGCTAAAAAGACCCACTTCTGAGAGTTAAAGACATGTAGACTCACCTCAGAATGAGCACACTCAAATTTGACCAAAGTTGCTGCAAGTTCACTTCGAACATTTTCAGCCACATTCCGGTAGTGGTTTAGTTGCTCCCGGGTAACTGGGACTTCCAAAGGAGGATCACCAGTTTCCTGGCAAAGTTCCCCCAAAAGACAAAACACGAGGAAGAATGTTAAATAATCTGCCCTGTGAGTCTGCACTAAGAAAGCTCCGACAGAAGTTTCACTTGTATTTCGAATGTGTAGAAAATGCTACCCAGAAATGTGCTATGCTCAGACCACCTTGACCTCACTCTCAAAGTGCAAAGGAAGGCAGAAGGCAGCCCAGAAAATAATGATGCAGTCTCTGGTTGGTAAAAAGATAAAGCATTTAAGAATTCAGCCAGGCATGGTGGCACACGCCTTTCATCCCCAGCACTCAGGAAGTACAGGCAGGTACTCTTCAAGACTGAAGCCAGCCTAGTCTCCATAAGGAGTTCCAGGCCAGCTGGGGGTGCAGAGAGACCCTGTCTCAATAAGATCAACGGAGAGAGAAAAGAACTGATCTTTGTGGACCTCGAGAAATGGCTCAGCAGTTAAGAGCACTTGCTGCTCTTACGGAGGGTTCGGTTCCCAGCACCCACGTGGGGACTCACAGTCATCTGTAACTCCAGTTCCCGAGGATCCAGTGCCGTCTTCTGGCCTCCACAAGCACTGTACACACATGCATGCAGACAGTCACTGTGAGCTGAGACTTGGAAAGCAGGAGCGGGAAGGTGAAAGGTTTGAGGGCAGCCTGGGCAGCACAGCGAAAGCCTGCCTGTAAACTGGGCGTGGAGGTGCATGCCTCTAATCCCAGCACTCCGGAGGCAGCGGCAGGTGAGCTCTGTGAGATCAAGACCAGCCTGGTCTACATAGTGAGTTCTAGGTCAGCTGGAGTTATCCAGAGACACTTAGAAAAAGGGTGGGGACTTTAAAAAGTGTTGCACCCAATTGATTTCATTCTGTACCTCCCACGTGCTCCTGGATGTGCGTCCATGTTCTGGAGTCTAGTTAACCTACCAGGCATCACACCCACAAGGAAAACTGACTCTGATGGAGAGAGGAAGGGGTCTGAATGTGATCAAAATACATTGTGTAAAATTCTGGAATCAATAAAAATAAATTAATAAATAAAACGCTACATCCTGTGGGGCAGTCTACGGAAATGATCCGCTGCTCTCTGGTCTTGTTTCTTCTCAGAGCTCACGTGACTTACCTGTAAATGGTTGCCTCCTTCCTCGTGGCTCATTTCACCTTTTCGTTTCAATCCCACAGTCTCTCTGGGGTCCTGAAAGCTATTTCAATGAATACGTGAGATGAGAGGTGGGATAAAGAGTCACAGAGAGCCTGCGCCCCTTCGAAAGAAACAGCTCCACCCCTACTGGAGGCTGCTGATGCAGAACTGAAGGGTTCTGATGCCTAATCATTCCAGGGTTTCAAAAGAAGCCATGTATAATGACTTTCTGAAGTAAACATTTCCAGTCTCTGCAGCTTGCCAGCTGATTTAAATGTTTAAAAAAAAATACAAGCCAAGTAAACATACATGTACCGCAGACTTGGCAGGGTGGGTCCACGTTGCCCACTTCTGGTTCTCTTCCTGCCCCTCAATACCTATGTGTGCATCCATTAAGGATGGCTCTAGTTCAGACAGCATGATGGTTAGTACTGTCAAGTTGACAGGAGTTAGAATCACCATAGAAACACACCCCTGGGAACATCTGTGAGGGAGGCTCTAGATTAGGGTAACTGAAATGGGAATTCCCACCCTGAGAATGGGTGGCACCAGACAATAAAAGAGAGAACGCATCTCTCTGCAACGTGGCCAGCTGCTTCATGCTCCCAATACCACAAAGGACCATACTCTCAAACTGTGAGCCAAAACCAACAGTTCCTTCTTTAATTTGCTTTGGCCAGCCATGTTGTCACAGCAATGAAGAAAGTAATTAAAGCTGCCTGTTTCAGCTCTGTGAAGTCTCCAAGCCCTGAGGTCTTTGTGAAAGACATGCAAGAAAACCATTCATTTTGAAGGACTCTGAAAGAGATCACATAAAGGAGAATTTTGTGGAATATCTGAGTGGCCTCAGAAAACACATCAGGAAAATCACTGTTGACTGCCAGAGACTACTCAGCTGTCAGGCACTGTTGACACTCATCGTGTTGGCTAGCTTTAGTTGTCAACCTCACACACCTGGGTAGAGGGAACCTCAACTGAGGAATTTCCTCCATTGGACTGACATATGACCATGTCTGTGGGGCACTTTTTTGATTGTTGAGTGATGTGGGAGGGCCCAGCTCACTATGAGCAGTCTACCTCTAGGCAGATGGTTTTGTGTTACATAAGAAAGCAGGTTGAGCACTGGCCAGGGAGCAAGCCAGTAAGCAGCATTCCTCCAAGAACTTCAGCTCCTGCCTCCAGGTTCCTGCCTGAGTTCCTGCCTTGGCTTCCCTCAGTCATTTACTGTGACCAGGGAGGTGTAATATAAAATAAACCCTTTCCTCCCCAAGTTGGTTTTGGTCAGTGTTTTTAACAAAAGCAATTGAAAGCAAACTAGAACACTCATGCATGCACAAGTCATCGTGTAGTCCTGAACTTTATAACAAGCATTGCCATGACTCGTGTGCAACAATTCACAAGCTACCAAACAAAACCTCCAGGGCACGTAGTTACAGACAGTGTTTGCTAATCACAACACAGCCAACGAGATGTGGCTGTGTTCTCCTCAGGAGGAAGCAGAACAATTGATCTGAAGCTCTTGCTGCAGGACCACATCCTGCCAGTCTCAGTCAGGATTCAGAAGGGCCTCATCCACCCTCATCAAACAGTCGCACTTCTCATGAGACACCCCATTTTATATACCATTTTATGAAACTCGGTAGGAAAATAAATTCTCCAGTGTCTATGATTTCTTTTCAATGACAAAATTTTTTTGTTTAGGAAGTAATATAACCATCACATTATTTTACATCCCCTTGTATTAAAAAAGTAATATGTCTATTGAGTGTAATATTAAGAGCCAGATGAAACAGTTCAGAAATAGCCATCATTTTAGGAGGTCTCAGTCTAAACCAGAGCAGTACCAAGGTAAGGAGTATATTAAGACATAGCAGAGGGCTGGAGAGATGGTTCAATGATAAGGGCACTTGTTATTCTTGCAGAAGATCAGAATTTAGTTTCCAGCAGCCACACGGCAGCTCACAACTGCCTGTGATCTGACACCCTCTTCTGGTCTCCACAGGAACCACACATACATGGCATACCCTCACACAGACACATATACATAAATAAAAATAAATATAATTTTGTAAGCTATAACAAGGCTGGGAATGCAAAGTGCTCAGAGCACTTGTCTAGCATTTATAAGCCTTGGGTTTGATCCCTAATACCACAAAAATAAACAAATAAATACTATCTGGGGCTGAAGAGATGGCTTGGCAGTTAAGAGCACTGGCTGCTCTTGCAGAAGAAACAGGTTCAGTCCCCAGCATCTGGATAGCCCCAGTTCCAAAAGATCCAGAGCCGCCTCTGGCTTCCATGGGCATTGCATGCACATGGTAGACTTACATAGATGCAGGCAAAGCACTAATGTACATAAAAGAAATACAGTCTGACCCATCAGCACAATTCTCTGATTATCTCCTCTGGAAAAATATTCACACATATGCATAGAGATGTGCATAGAGATGATTATTCTGTGATTTGCGATAATAATTAAAAGACGAGAGGTTAATCATGTGACTTTTTTTTTTTATATAAAAAGCATTTCCACACTGTAGAATCCTAAAGAACAGGTAGAATGAGATAAGATCTTGGAGCTTAATAATGTCCCCAAGCTATATCACTGAAGAAAAATAAGAAAGTGCAAAACGACAGTTTAATGCTTGTTTCTATAAACCTGGGAAGAGGCAAGTACCACTAGAGGTGTTTCCCACAGTGCATGCAGACACCACACAGAGAAGGGAGACAGACAAGCTACCTGACGACGGGACTTAACTCTAGGGTTGCATCTGCGCATTGAAGCAATGGTTTATTTTTACATTATTTGTATAATTAAATATAAGTTAAATAAAAGAAAAGGGCTGGCAAGAAAACACTGGCAATCTTTTCAGTTCCAGGGCTAGATTTTATATTCTCCTTCACTATAACTTCCCATATTTTCCAGATACTCTACAATGACTTTGAGTTACTTTCATAATCAGAATTCACATCCTGTGTTTAAAAAACTGTGGAGGGGCGGGGTTTTTTGAGTCAAGTCACCCTGAGGCCCAGCTGGCCTGGAACTCACTATGTACACCAAGCTGACCTCACTCTTACAGTGTTCCTGAGTGCTGGGATTAAAGACATTACCACCACACTCTGGTGTTAAATATTTTTAAAGGGACAAGCACAGTTATAAGCCACAAACCTTGCTATCCAGTGTCTCTACAAAGCACAGCACAACCAAGAGATGACCATAGGTAGACAGACTCCCACAGATGAAAGCTGTCATTTCAGGAGGTTTCTCTTAATTACATCTTCCTATAGTTCATAATTTTTAATCTTTCAACTTTTCCTATAAATATTAAACAATCTTCACTTTAGATTTTTTTATCCTATTCAAAATGGGAATATTAAGACCTCATGCACTGGTCTTTGTATATGACAGTCAAAGTTGTTAGTTACCTCCCAGCTAACCCATGAAGCAATTTCAGATTAATTTTAGAGAACAAACTACATGCAATTTGATTCTGCTACTGATACCATTATGATAATGATTGAAATTGCCTCATGGGATGCCTCATGATCTTTTCAGAATAAAGGATGGCTTCAAAGTTCAGTGTCATAAAGCAAAGATAAGCGCATTCATAATTCAGTGCACAATGTGCCCAGTTATCTGACCTGTGAACAATGTCTTAGACCAATCTTGCTACTATGGTACCTAGTTGTCTTATTATCCCATGAGCAAGAAGAAGAAGAGGATGGAAGAGGAGAAGGAGAAGGAAGAGGAGGAGGAGGAGGAGGAGGAGGAGGAGAAGGAGGAGGAGGAGGAGGAGGAGGAGGAAGAAATCACTGTCTCCTTCAGACACACAAAACTCCTAAGTCCATTCCACTTTCATCTTCCTTAACAACTAATCCCCTTTGTTCCAGCATTATCCCATACTGTAGTTTGCAACTGAATTACCAGACTATTCCACTATGGAATTCACATACACACACACACACACACACACACACACACACACACACACACACAAACACACACACACACACATTTCCAGTGTTGCCCAGTGAACAACTCCTTCTAAGACACTTTCTTCTGCTATTCAACTTCTTGGCACCAAGAAAAGTTTCTTCCTTAATTCACGATGCATCAACTGTCTTCAAAACTGCCGTTCTTCACCTAATCATTCCTCCAATCCATAGGCATCCATCGTTTCCATGTTAAAATATGACACTGATCTAAAATGTGGTAGGTCACATTCATAACTACCCTGAGACACGTGTGGCCTGTGGGCTACAGTTTGGACAATGCCTGTTCCAGTCCATCTTTGACTAGTCATTTTTTCTTCTACTTAATTGGAAGGACTTTTCTGAGCCTCCCACTTTTCCTTCTTCTGCTTGTCTATGGTCTCTGGGCTTCATTCATACCTACAGAAGATGGTGTGATGGGCATAGGATCTAGGAAAGAAATCTGAGTATCCATACATTAGCATCTGTAGGAAGACTTTCAGATTAGAAATGATTGTTGGTGTTGGAGTGATGGCTCAATGGTTAACAGCACTGGAGTCTGTAACTCCAGTTCCAGGAGAATCTGATGCTCTCTTCTGACCTCTGAGGGCATTGCACAACACAGATGCGCTTACATACATACAGGCAATACACTCATATACATAATAAATAAAATGATTGTTAAAGGGAACAGCAGCTTCTTTTGTAATGTCCAAGTCTCTAAAAGGAAAGTGATTAACTTTAATCTCTAGGTGTATCAAAACATCACATGGTGCCCCATAAACATGTACACTTTATATTCTTCTATGGGTCTGTTTCAGATGGATTTAAATATTTTTAAAGGGATTAATTTTCATATTAAAATTCTTAAGTAAGGGGCTGGAGAGATGGCTTGGTGGTTAAAAACACTTGCTGTTCTTGCAAAGAACCACATTTGGTTCCCAGCACCCACAGGACGGCTAATAATGATCTGTAACTCCAGTTCCAGGGGATCTGATGCCCTCTTCTGGCCTCTACAGGCACTGTACTTATATGTAGGCAAAACATTCAAACGCATAAGGTTTTTAAAAATGAAGTTTTAATTCTTGTTTGTTTGTTTATTTGTTTTTGAAACAGTCTCCCTGAAGCCCCAGATGGCCTGGAACTGGCTACGCAGACCAGGCAGGTCTCAATCCCAGAGATCTACCTGCCTCTACTTCCCAAGTGCTGGAATTAAAGGTATATACTGCCACTCCTGGCAAAAATATTTAATTCTTTAATAAGAAAAAAATAACTGAAAGCATGTTTAAGAGTCTGAACTACTTGGTTCTCAGTTGCCACCCGCTAACATGAGACCCTGGGCTTTAAGAGGCTGAATGCTTTATGAACCCTGTTTGTGGGTTTTGGTGATTTTAGGTTTTGTTTTCATTGTGCGTATGTGTGTGTTTGCAATGCATGCATGTTCATGTATGTGCATCTGCACGCATGCTCATTTGTGTATGTTTATGCACTTGTGTGTAGACATGTGGAAGCCAAAAGACAACCTCAGGTTTCAATCCTATGTGTTGCCTACCTTCATCACTGTGTGATGCTTTTTTGTGTTTTAGGGCTTTTCTTGTTACTTGGGTCATTGTTGTTGTTTGGTGAGTTGATTTTTTTGTTTATTTTGTTGGTTTTGGTTTGGGTGGGCTTTTTTCTTTAGAGACAGGTTTTCATACATTCCAGATTGGCCTTAAATTCACTGTGTAGCAGAATATGATGCTGAACTGCTGATCGTCCTCCTCCAGGCCCTAAATGCCGGAATTACAAGCGTATGCTGCTATATAAACTGTATAAATTATTACTGGCAGCAGGAGCAACAATGCTCCTGCACTTGAACCCCAGCATGCAGAAAGGAGGGCCATGGAGCTCCCATGATGCGTGGAATGTGTCTGTTGAGCAAGGACATTTAGACTAGATTTGGGGGTAGGAAATTCAGTGCCGAGATAGATGGACCATAAATAATGCGGTAGCCAAAATATGAGTGTCTTCAAGGTTGAAATAGGAATTCAATGCTTTTAATTTTTCTCCTAACTGTAAACATTTCTCCAATGAACAAAGGAACAACCAGAAAGAAAAAATACTTCCTAAATAGCATATGTGTTGAACTAAACCCCAGTTTTCTCTTCCAAATCAGATGTTAGCTCTGCCCAAAGAAAACTCTAGTGAAATGCTGTTGCTTCAAGTTTTCTAGCGACTGTTTCTTAGGAGGAATCTGTGACCTCCAGCATACACAAACTCCTGATAGCAACAAGGCCTCCTCAGAGACCCATTTGGAAAACAAGCAGAAAGTGGAAACGTTAAGAAAATGTAAGCAAATCATTTGCTTCAGAAAGAAATCAAATAATTTTCAACCTTACTATAAGCATTTAAGCAAAGTTGGGGGTCATTGAGATGACTCATCCAGTAAGGGTGCTTGCTGCCAAGTCTGACAAACCTAAGTTCAATTCCTGTATCCCACATGGTTGAAGGAGAGAACTGACTCCCAAATGTTGCTCTCTGACCTCTACATTTATGTGAGCATACACATAAATGAATGAATGAAATGAATTTTTTTAATTTTATGCAAAGAGATGAAAAAATATCCACAATGAATTGTTCAGAAGCCTTTTCATATAGTTCATTCCTAGAATAAATCAAATTCATCACAGATCTCAAGTCCTCCACTATGGGACTTAGCAGCTCATCATTCATCATGAGAGCGACAAACATCCTCGGCAATGCTCAGGGCAGACACAGTAGATGTGGGTATAGGAACCACATCCTTTTAAGGGTGGGTCCACCATCTCCTTAAACTAGAGATCACCTCACCCCATGGTCCAAATCCTACTCTCCCAACAAGCCCCAGTGAAGGCACCTGTGGATTCAAAGTAGACACCAGAGGCCAACAGAGAACATGAGCCAAGGGCCACTGCATAACCTTAATAGCAATCCCCCTTATCCCATCCCCCCCGACACATACAGTCCAAGTCTCTTCAAGCCATCTGTCTTCTGACCACCACACACACACACACACACACACACACACACACACACATTAAAATGTAATAGGAAAAAATTTTTAATTCAGAGCATGACATAAGCGCTGTGTACAGAATCAAGGAAACAGTGGCTGATCCTTTTACTAACATCTTACTCTCCCCACTGGACTGACTAATTGTGGATGGAGTTTCTTTTTACTAATATACTATTCTTCCATGTTTGATTTATTCCACAACCTCAACCCATCTCTGTCTGTATGCCTGATATTATTGACCCCTAAGGTTGGCTGACTTCTACTGAGTCTCACATCTATATCAATCTGCCTCTCTCCATCCAGGGAACCTTGTAAAAGAAAAGGCAGGAAGAATATAAAAGCTGGAGGGGAGAAGTGCTGTGAAACACCATCTTCTGGGCATGAAATGAACTCACAGCAGCTGTGATTACACACACATGACCTACACAAGATCAAGCCACTTAAAACTTCAGGCATGGATGGGGGAGGGGCTACCAAGACCCCACCCCCAAAGCTCAGGAGATATTGGTGGTTGATGGCTGCTGATGGAAGGAGAGTCACTTTTCTTTGGAAGTGACCACTGGCAGGTTGCCCTTGCCCTGGTGTATACGGATGGTGTTAACTGGACCCAGTGAGTTAAAATAATAATAAATAAGACATAAAGTTGGGAGGGAGCCCTGAGAGGACCTGGAAGGGAGTTGGGAGGTAGCTATGATCAAGATACATTGTATTCAGTATGAAATTTTCAAAGAATAAACTTTAAGATATCATTTTTAAAAGAAATCATACCAAATCTCAAACCCATTGAGCAACATGATGACATAATGGCAAAGCTTAGTCTGGTAAAGTAACTTCTACAATACATTGGTTCTAGTTCAGTTTCCCAACATGATGATAAAACACTCTGACCAAAAGCAACTGGAGGAGGAAACGATTCATTTCCTCTGGCATTTCCAGATCACAGTCTGTCCTTGAGGGAAGTCAGGCAGGAGCTCAAGGCAGGAACCTGGAAGCAAGAGTCATAGAGGAACATTGTTTTCTGCCTAGTTCACTTCCTCCCAGATTCATGCTCAGCTAGTTTTCTCATACCCTGGAGATGGTGGGATATCCCACAGTGGGATAGCCTTGCTATCTCAACCAAGGCAATTCTCAGTCATGGCTACAAGTCAATTTGATCAAGGAAACTCTTCAATTAAGCTCCCTCTTCCCAGACGACTCTAGGTTTATATCAAGTTAACATTAAAAACTAACCAACATAAGGGTCATAAATATAGAGACCAAGTAGAGATTTTCCAGGTTCCGGATAATCAAGGATAATTGAAGTAGAGAATAGAATGAAAGAAATATATGTTCTTGGGGTTGGAGAGATGGCTCAGTAGTTAACACTGGCTGCTCTTTCCAAGGACCCAAGTTCAATTCCCAGCACCCACATAGTAGCTAACAGTCATCTGTTCCAAGAGATTTCCAAAGCTCTCTTCTGACTTCCACAGCCATTGCATGACATAGATGCACTTACATACATGCAGGCAATACACTCATAAAATATTTTTAAATAGAAATGCATGTTCTTTAGCCAACCATCTGTTACATCATTTAGCTCCACTAATTTAATTCTCCACTCTAGAATTACAGTTTCCAATACTTTGTTTTTCAGACAGGGTCTCCTACAACCCAGGCTGTTCTCTAACACACTACATAGCTGAGGGTGACTTTGAACTTCTGATCTTCCTGCCTCTAGAGGTACTTGGATACAGACATGTACCACCATGCCTGGTTTTATACAGTATTGGGGATCGAACTCAGGGCCTTCTGTATTCTAGGCAAGCACTCTTCCAGTGGATCATCCCCAGGCCAGTTTCCAAGATTTCTGTCATTTGGCATATATTCCTCATCACTTAACCCAGCTTCCTGCTGAGATAGTGAGATGTGTCCTGTTAGGTGAGTGTGGCGGCTTCACCTGGGCTTCACCTCTCAACTATCCTGAGTTAAAGCACTTCGGGGCAGTGAAATGCCTCTGCCAGTCTTCACTCAAAAATACATGGAGACTGGCCTAGCGGTTTCTCCCCTGTACTTCCTTCCTTCCGCCTCCTTTTGAGTTGACTGAACTGTCTTGCTGCCAGGATGATCATTCTAGCATCTCTGGTCACTTTCTCCCCGTCTTGGTTTCTTTTCTTGTTGCTATGATGAAAAAGCAACTTGAGAATGGAAGGGTTTATTTTAGCTCACAGCTCAAGATACAGTCCATCATGGTGGAAGTCAAGGCAGCAGGAGCTTAAGGCAACTGGTCAAATCGCATCTGAGGGAGGAACAAATGCTGGTGCTCGGCTCACTGTTTCCATTTTATACAGTCCAGGATGCCCTGCCCAGGGGATGGTCCCGCCCACAATTAAGAAGCATCTTCTCACATCAGCTAATGTAATAAGATATCCCTCCCTCACTGGCTTGCACAGAGGCCAACCTAACCTAGATAAATCCCCACAGGTGTCCCTGGGGGCCTGTCTCCTAGGTGGTTCTAGATCTGGCAGGCTGACAATTAATACTATCATCACACCCCCTCCTCACAACTTTCTGGGAATTATGATCACTACTGCACACCAGGTCTTAAATACTGACACTGAGTGTGTATTATTTATAGTTCAGTGCCGCTTAATCCAAGTCTGGGAGTGATGCTGTGGTACCTATTAGCATATTGTACAAAAAGAAACAAGGAATCCTCTCCTTCCCTCAACTCTAACCTCCCCAGTGCTTGCTTGTTCTGCCCCAGCCAGAGTGGCCCTTTAGCCCTTAAATCAGCTCTCTCTGACCCTTTGTTATAAAATAAGTTCATATGCTTTTTCTTCACATTTCTACCCAATACCAATCCTTTATGTCATTATCCATTGTGACTACAACTTATTTGAATGATTGATTACATAGTATCCATTTCCCTTGCTGACTCTGAGGCAGGAGGATGTCTGTTTTGATCACTACTGTGTTTTCACTGCAAATCCATATGAAATGAATGAATAAGATGATACAAGCAGAATTAAAATTAAGACTGCTTGACTCCAAAGCCACACTCTTAATCACTGTATTAGTGTCCCATATCTGCCTGGTGTAAGGCTTCAAATGATCTCTTTCCATAAACTGAATTATGACTCAGCCTCTCACATTATTGTAACAATGGTTTGCATTCTGTACATCTGAAGGTCAAGGAATTAATTTAACTTGAATTCACAAATCTCTTTCCAGCTACTCTCTGAAAGATGAATTCTGCTTTCTGGGAGTTCATAAATACAGGGTTGGGTCTAGTCAATTTAGAAGCGTGTATTTCAGCTGAGTGTAAAGTTCTAGGAAGCTAAGGAAAAATCTGTTCACATTAACATGAGAATTTCTTAATCTGTACTCAAGGAAAGTCATGGGCAAATTGACTTTAGGACCTATTTTAAGCATCTGGCAATATGTTAGCATTGAGATTGGATGTATCTCCAAAGCGGGAATTAGATGTATCTGTCAAGACTGATAAGGACTGCATACTAGAGAACACTGTTCTGGAAGTGGGATGGAGGAAACAAAAATCCCTGTTGACAACTAGCTAGGTGGAAACTGTACTCAGGCTTTCCATTGCCGGAGATAAACAAAAGCAGTGAATTAGATAAGACTCAAAGGACCACTGAATGAGACCAGGAGTAGGAAGCAGACTGAACCCTCAGAGGCCCTGGCCAAGGACCCAGAAGACACTGATGTCCATCAGAGCCAAGAGGGAAGAGTTAGGGCCAATAGGTCATGGAGAGGGCTCAGCCTGGTGGCAGTCCCCCAGTTATAGCACTGATTTCCACCTTCTTAAATTTAGCTAGCCTAAGGAGTAAAATCAGGGGACACGGCAGGGTGGGATATCTTGGATAGGTAAAAGAGGTATTTTTCTACTCTAGATACTGTCTCCAGAGCTAAACAAAGTTGTTACCAAAAGTTTCATTTTCCTACCTAAATGACATCACCTCTGAACTTTATACTGACTGCATATATCCTAGGTCTGCTTTAGGCTCTTGCCAAAGAGTTACTGGCCAGCTGCTCAAAAGTTAAAGAAAACAGTTTTTCTTCAAAAGACTGGAAACAGGCAAGTAGTCATTGCTCCAAATTCTGAGTTCGAGCACCAAGAGTTTATTCCTCTAAGGCATGGTTTAATATTTTCTAGTCAAAGGTTATGTGAAGCCCTTATGTGAGGAATGATTCTGCAATTAAAGACACTATCCATATGCTATACAATAAACACTTTGTGTTTGAAGGCCTTTGCCCTAAATAGGTATGACACCTAAGTATATGAGAAAGAATGCCACCTTTAGCAATGACTGTTTTGGTCACCTCAGGCTTGCTACAACAAAATACCAGAGCCTGGACAGCTTAAACAACAGGCATTTACTGATTACAGTTCAGGAGGCTGGGAAGCCTGAGACCCAGGTTGTTCTTGGTTAGAGCTCTCTTTCTGGCAAAGACAGAACTCAGATGTCTCTTCAGCTTCTTATTAGCACACTAATCCCATCCTAGGGGCCCCACTAATGATGAGCTCATCTAAACCCAATTACCTTCCCAAGACCTTCCTCTTCAAAGCCATTGGAGGTTTGGGGTGCAATATATGAATTTATATGTGTGGGAGGACACAAACATTTAATTCACAATGGCCTGCTAGTAGAACTTTGTGAGTACAAAGAGGTAAAAACACATGAATGGGAGTTGAGGGGGCTGGAGTCCGAGGCAGCAGGTTCTTCTGTTTATCAGCTCATCCCTCCAGTTTCTCCACACCTCCTAACCTACCTCCAAATATGGAATCTTCCAGAGGCAGCTGCTCCTGTATTGCTGCCTTGTCCTAGGTCTAGAGGAGGTGCCTTTCTGCGTATTCAGCATGATGCCACAGCCTCCCCATATCCCGGAATACTATCGTTATCTGCTTTCATTCCCAGCACTGTTGTAGACTGGCTCTATCTTGCATTTTTTTTCTCCTCTATTTTATTCAGCAGGGATGTTAAGATTGGGGGGGGGTCTCATTATGTAGCACAGGCTAGCCTATAACACGATCCTCTTACCTCAGCCTCCTAAATACTGGGATTACAAGTGTTCACCACCACATCTGGTTCTTCCTCTCTTTTCATGGGATGCAGAAAATCAGATGATGCAAAAACTGGTACATGACCACTTTCTTGAGCCAACAGCTCGGATCAAGGACTAATAATGCTTTCATTTCACGGGGTTACTGAGCCCAGAGGGTTTAACAACTGATTTTCCTAAGGGCAGGTTTTGGAGTTGTATGTATATCCTACTATCTTCTATCCCATAGCTCAAGATGTTTTAAGATATTATAAAAGATGTATTCAAAAGTTCCTGCCATAATTTACAACCATAGAAGAAAACTATCGCTCCAAATTTTTATATATATATATATATATATATATATATATATATATTCACATATATATCTTTTATGTTGAAAATCCATTTTTTCTTCATAAGCTGTCAGAGAGCTCAGCATTCACTTTAGTGCAACAATTCCAAGCCATTTCTCCCGGCCGTTCCAACTCAGAGCTAGATAATTCTCATTCTAGTTCTCTCCCTTCTCTCTCTCCTCTCCTTTCACTTTCTATCCCCTTCACTCTGCTTCACATTATTTCCATGGTAAATATCCCAAATTATCTTAGAAGTTACAAGTAGTTGATTTAGAAATTTTTAAATGGAAGTGAACCTTAAAATGTAAAGAAGCCAGACCCACAGAGATTATATGTTCAAGATAATAAAACCAGCTCCTTTCAGAAAAAAAATTATTCAGAGATGGAGCAGCTAGATGGCTCATCAGGTAAAGGCACTTGTCACGCAAGTCTGGCAACCTGAGTTCAATACTGGAACCCATGAAAAGGTGGAAGGAGAGAACCAACTCTGCAAAGTTGTCCACACATGCACCTACACACATACTATGTGCATATACACACACCATGCACCTACACACATACCATGAGCATACACACATATAATAATAATAAATAAAACTTTTTAAATACTCTTTTGACTTCCAGGTTAAGAGTCTTTTCAGATCATTAAATATGTAGTCAATAAACCAATGGATAATTAGTTTTTTACTAGGTGCTTCAAACAAAGACTTTATTCCCTGCACATCCTTTCAGTTGCCCTGTCTACTCATCCCAACCAACACAGTAGTGATGAAAGTCAATGTTAACTTAAAATTTTCTTCTCAGTGGTAGCACACACCTGTAATTCCATCACTCAAGAGGCAAAAACAGGAGAATACCATGAACAAGGCCATTTGGGTCAGCATATCAAGACCCTATCTCAAAATAATCAATTAGTTAATATTTCTTTTCACTCTGGCCTTGGAAATTCTCTTACTTCTGTGGCCTTCCTTTACTCCTAATCTCAAGAAACAACTGCATACTGATGACCCCCAAAAGACAAAAATTCTAAGCTAAACCCTCTGTGCTAGGCTTGGGATCTCCCTATCTAAGTGCCCACTGAATACAACCTGGACACTGCACAGCAGAGTCCCATCCACCACACGTGAGACTGGACACAGATCATCTCCCCAACCTGCATTCTCCTCAGTTCCCCATCACAGAGAATGGGAATAAGCACTGACCTGGTCCCTCACGTCAGCAGCCTGTGTTTTATCATCTACCTCCCAGCTTCTATGCATTTGTGTATGGATTCTCACACACAGCATCTATAATCTCCTTATCTTCCACTCAAAGTTAGATCAACATAATAGTCTCCAAAGAGCACTCCAAAAAACATGCACAAGCCCTCTCAACCAAATCTGTGTCTCCAGCTAGAGATTCCCATTTCTAGCTACCCACTGAACATTACCTGAATATCCTCATAATACAAAGCCAGCATAATTCCAACCACCACTTTCGCCCCAGCAATCCAGCAAGGCTCCCCTTTACTCACTTGTTCCTGGCCTACAAAACCCCACGTCACTGGGCTTGCTTCATTGTGTGTCTCTCTCTGGATCCTTATCTGAATTAATACGTTGACTCTGGTGACTTTTGCCATCTCTCTTTTGTGCATTTTATTTGTTACTAATTATTATTTACATAACTAAACTCTAAGTGTAATTGCTAGAAACAGAGTCCTCTAATTGTAGCTCCGTTTGTTGCCTGACACATATATTTTTATTTTTTTACTTCAGTTTACAGAAGCATTGCCAGAGCAATCCTATGAACTCAAAAGTATTTTGTACTCAGTCAATAATTATGAGAACACTTAGCTATATTTGATTTGTCCCTTCATCTATGTGTGAATTATGATTACAATCACTGAATCATTTTTGAGCAATTTGTACTCACTGTGGCCTTTTACTCCTAAATACCTCTCTGAAGAACAAGAACATTCCTTTTCATGTAATCGTCAAATTTAAGAAACTTAACAAGGCTACTGTATTATTCACCAATTATCCCAATGATGTTCCCTCAGATCAACAATGAGCATATGGCATTTGGTTATCAATCCTCTTGATTTCTCAGCCCGTCCAGTCTCTCATAGCATCAATAATGAATAAACTGTCGTGGGCTGCTTATATGACACACTAAGTGAGAAGAACACAGCACATCCATGGAACTGCCAGTTATCAGCTGGAATCAACCTGTGGGAGGGACATCGCACAGCCCCCAAACTGAGAAATGTCCGTCAACAAACCACTCGTTGTTATTTCTTTGTTTTTGTTTGGGTTTATTTACTTTTTTTTTTTTAGACTGTCTTGCCATGAAGCGCAAGCTGGCCTCAAACTCATGGGATCCTCCTGCCTTAGCCTCCCAGGTGCTGGGATTACAGACTGGAATTACAAAATGCCTGGGACAACCACTGTTGAACGGTTGAACCTAACTACCTCATTCCCACCCCAGGGGCTGCTGTTTCTGGAAACACTCCTTTCAGTTCATCCAAGACTCAGTCCAGGAGCCATCTGTCTCCTTGGAGAGCCACTCCTCCTCACCCCAGCCAAGGTACACGTTGCCCTTGGCCCTCTAAAATCTCCAGCTTGTGATTCTGCCAGATGATCTTCCAAAGCATTTAACACTTCCTGAAAAATACCTTATCTGTTGCTTTCTTTTCAATACGTTTTTCTCCTGCTTGAATATAATTTTGTGAAAGTGGGACTTTATCCAAAGCAGTGCCTTGTTTAAGACAGGCCCTAATTTCAGAGTTGCCAGGCAAAGAGACTTCTGTGTGTCTCAGAACACCTGAGGCTGTTTGCCAGGTGAGCGACCACCACAAGCGTGACTCAGCAGCAGGATCCTTGTGGTTTCCTTTTCCTTTCAACTCTCACTTTGCTTACTCCAAACACTGACAAGATTTCAACATCAAGACTTCCTTAGAAATGCTACGATCCATGACTCTCACTCAACAGGAAAGGAAATTTGTGGAACTATCATAATTATATTCAGTTCTTAATATGACTCCCTTGGCACTGACACTGAGGTTACACTGTGTTGACCTTACCGCGCCAAAAATCACATTTCTGAGAAAAAAAAAATCCTCATGGGGCAGATTTGAGAGGAAAACTTTAAGAGAAAATTCAATTAAAAGTCATCTCAGATACTTAGAAATATAATTCAGATATTTATTTTTATGAAGCTAATGTGCTCCCTGCTGCGCAGGGATATTTTACTTTTATGAGCAATGTTTAGTTATTCAAGCCATATGCCCACTTATAGCTACAGAAGCCATAATCCATAGCTGGACTGCTGTAGCAGTGAGAGAGGGTGAGATGCTGCCGTCCACTTCAACAGTGCCTCTGAACTGCCCTGCCTTTTGATCAAAGGCACCTACACCTATTTCAAAGGAAAAAGTTGGAAGCAAAACAAAGAAAGAAAGAAGCCTTGAGTAAAAGAACACAGCACAAGTAACTCCCAGAGTAGAATACCACTCCCTTCTACAATTAAAAAAATTAAACTAGCCTTGAACATGGAAAGAAGTCCATATAATTTATTCAATGTAATTCAAGTAAAAACCAGAAGGCACTTACTATTGTTTGAAATATCCTACAATTATGTATGCTAACACTAAGTAAATATAATCTCTTTAAAATACGCTCAGAAAAATTTACTATTTGATATTCAAAAAGTTTTGCCTTACCTGTTCTTTGAAGGTTTTTATCTCATGCTGCATTCTGAGGTCAGGTAATCAAAGAACAGGAGCCAAGAGAAACTAAATGTTATAGTGAAAACAGCAACGTGAAATGCACAGATAAATGAGTCCATCATCATTTACCTTTTAGATGTCTTATTCTGAAATTATTGGAGGTAGGAGCCTGGAGGATCAAAAGTTCAAGATTATCCTCAGCTATTAATAAGTTTGAAGCCAGCCTGGGATACATGAGACCCTACCCTCAAAAGTCAAAGTAACAAAAATGAATAAAAATTTTTAAATGTATGTTTTAGAAATAGATTGTGAAATATGCAAACAGTGTAATAATTTATGCTAAATAATAGTCAGCTTACCAGTGTTCCTTCAGTCATTCATTTTGGAAAACAGACTTTCTGTGGCTTTTCCAGTCGTATCTTTAAAATGTGCTGTTACTGAATACTTTTCAAGGTGGATTCATTTTCAAATGATTTGATATTTATTCTTGATTTACAATAGTAAACGTTCCTTTTTATTTAAAACAGGCTAAATCACTTAATTATTCATCTCATCCAATACTTACCAATAAAGTACTCTTTCTGAACTTACGTTGAATTAATTATTTCAGAGTCTAAAAGATCTCCCCCCTTGGACAAAGGGAGTAAAGTTCTTGTTAACTTTTTAACATTTATTTTTTTATTTTTATTTTACATGTATGAGTGTTATGCCTGAATGTACACAGGTACACCCATGTCATGCAGTTCTTGAGAAGAACAGTAGAGGGCTTTGGATTCCCCTGGAACTGGAATTCTGAACAGTTGTTAGCTGCCATGTGGGTGCTGGAATTTGAACCTGGGTATTCGGCTAGAACAGCCAGTGCTCTTAACTGCTGAGCCATCTCTCCAGCCCAAGTTCCTGTTAATTTTATCCCAAATACTTTGTGTGTATCTTTATTCTTTCAATAATTGAGCTAAATTTGTATTTTAACCTTTCAACATCTTTCCTACCAAACTTTCCTCTGGTTGGTCTACCAGATTCTAACTAAGATATGTTGAAAGTGTTCCAGGGCTGGGTAAAAGTGCTTGCTACCAAGTCTGGTGACCTGAGTTTAAACCCTGGGGTCCACGTGGTAGAAGGAGAGAACCAACTCCCACAAATTATCCTCTGGCCTTCACACTCTGTAGCATACATGTGCCTACACACATGTACACACACACAACAGGCAAACAGATGAAGAAAATTTAAAAAGAAAATGTTCTACTCCACCTGTGAATTTATCTGTTTGTCCTAACATATTTTCCTTCTGTCAGTTTCCTTCTTACATTTTGAAGCTATGTTTTTAAGTGCATGCACGTTTAGAATCATTACAATTTCCTAATGAAGGGACATTTTTATCATTTTAGTATACTCATTTTTATCACTACTTCTAGTGTCTTAGTGTATTTTGCTTAATAGTAACATAGTAACTAGCCTTATTTGGTTTGTCATATGCCTGGCCCATCATTTATACACTTTTGTTCTCAACCTTTCCAATATTCTTCTGTTTATATAACCTTCTTAATATCAGTTATACTCGGATTCTTCTTTTAACTTCCTAGACTGTGATTTTTCTCTCCAAACGTTCAATTGGGTGATTTACCTTTTCTGTAGGCACAGGTGAGGGTACACTGGGACTGTAGAAGAGTAATAGAAAAACGATGGAAAACTTCTTGGTGCCTGGGAATGGAAAGGTCCCACGCAGGCCTGGGTGCCCCGAACCACGTGTGGAGGAAAGACCTTAGCTGGCCATCAAGTGAGGCGGGGAGTCCATGCCTAAGAATCAATCCTCCCCAAACTAGAAACAGCAAATGATAGAAATCTCCTCTGTCCCCAGTGTAAGTCCAACACAGACGAAAAGCCACTGCCATGCACAACCTGCGACCTTGGGGGAGGGGACTGTGGCGAGTGCAGCCACTTAGAGAGATTGAAACTGCTGCCCAACGCCAGGAAATTCCCCATCCACCAACTGTTCCACCATCAGCCCTCCGCCTTGGGAATATGGAACTGCGGCTCATTGTTGCGGACCACAGCTCCAGCTCACAGGAGGGGTCCACAGCTCCAGCTCACAGGAGGGGACCACAGCTCCAGCTCACAGGAGGGGACCACAGCTCCAGCTCACAGGAGGGAAGACTATTCTTGGATTCTTAAAAGACAACCTGACCCCTTTTTGTATTAATGGAACATTCAGCCTGCAGTAATCACTTATGGTAATTACTGACACAGATGTGTTCCATTCCGCTGTCATTTTGTGTTTTCTTTTACTCTTTGTCGTGCATTTTCTTCCTTTTCTTGCCTTTTTATAACCAAAAAGGAGAGTCTTCTGACAAATCCATATGAAGATATAAAACTAGGCTCAAGTTTAGGTTTGTTTCATTTTTAAGATAGGGTCTTACTGTGTAGCCTAGGCTGGCTTTGAACTTGTGGTCATCCTCCTGCCTCAGTGTCCTGAATGCTAGGATTTCAAATGTGTGCTACAATACCCAGCAGGAAATGAACTGTTGTCTCTTTTTTTTTTTTTTTTTTAATTTTGAGAGGTCTCTTGGTAGTCCCAGCTAGGCCTGGAACTCACTACAGAGCCCAGACTGGCCTTGATCTCAGAGATCTGCCTGTCTCTGCCTTCCCGGTACTCACCACCACATCAGACCATAAATGTGTCCTTAAATTTGGTTTGTAAAAAGAGAAGTAGAGAACAGAGTAAACCAGAAGAGGGGAAAATGATTCTTTATGAGGTAGAAATGAGCTGGACACAATGGCGCAGGCCAACACTTGGGAGATTGAGGTGGGATTGTCATGGGGTTTGAGCCAGCCTAGGCTGTAGAGTGTGTTCCAAGACAGACTAGACTACAGTGTGAGACCTGTCTCAAAAAGAAATGGAAACAGAGCCCAGCTTTGGGGACTGTCGCTGTAGAGAGAGTGTCTCGCTGTCTCCATTTGCTTCTCAGAACGATCCCCCAGTTATTTTACCGAACCCTTCTAGGCACTGAGGAGAGAGACCTGTTCAGTTTCCCAACAATGGTCTGTACTGGAGTCGTAATTTTAATTTAGGCCTCTCAGTATGAAACACTAGCGCAGCCAAGTGGCTAGAAAGCCGTCATTTGTCTGCGGCCCTGACAACAGCTCACAGCGCTTCTCACTAAATTACCAGTCCGGCTTGTCGCTGACTGATGATGCTACTGCATTCTTTAGACGGAGTTTTCATTTAGTAGTAGTGTTCCAAGCGCAAAGGAAGTCAGTTTTGCCACCGCCGTTTCTAAATTTCTGCAAAGCACCGCGCTTTCCTCCACGCTTGAGGGGCTTTCACTTCAAGTCTCAGCACTTCGCATAGCAATCGCGTCCCCTAGCCTAGTGACACTCTTTTGATGATGATTGTAGGTAAATCCAATAAATATGGCTATTTACTTATTGCATAAGGGGAAAAGTTAATTTTACAGTGGAAAAAATCTGGCAAATACAGTCCCCATTATTGGAGACACCAACAATAATAGACCAACCTGATCTAGCACATATTTGGAATAACTGCTGAAATTTAGTAGATAGTATACATTAGAAAATATTATCATAACAATGCTAAATATTCTGAATTTGATAATTACACTTTGCTTTGTGAATTCCCTTACTTGTACAAGGTACACACCAGAATATTTCTGGAGGAAAGGTCATGATGTCTGTAGTTTACTTTTTATGATTTCACCAAAAATATATAAATAACGAAACTAGCTGGGTGTGGTGGTCCACACTGTTAATCCCAGCAGAGTCTGCATAGTGAGTTCCAGGCCAGCTAGGGCTACATAGTGAGACCCTGTCTCAAAATCAAACAAGTAAGGGGCTGGAGAGATGGCTCAGCTGTCAAGAGTACTGGGCTGTTCTTACAGAAGACCCAGGTTCAATTCCCAGCACCTACATGGCTGCTAACAACCATCCATAACTCCAGTTCCAAGGGAATCCGACACCTTCTTCTCACTCCACAGGCATTGCATGACACAGGTGCACTTACACACATGCAGGCGATACACTTATAAACTAAAAATAATAAATTAAAAAATTTTTAATTCTATTATTAAAAACAAATATTGTATGTTTCTAGTCATTTTAATTCATGGAGGACAGACACAGTACAATGTTAGGGTAAAGTGTTATACCATAAGGAAATACCAAAAGACACAATGGGCTTATTTGTACATCATGGTATTAGCTTCCCACAAATATATGAAGAATCAGAGAACTCTAAACGTAGGGGTGTAGAAAAATTTTCAGGGGTGCTTAATAACAGAATGCTGGTAGCATGCAGGAGAATCCAACTCATGTTTTGAATCTAACATTTCCCTGGGGGATGGATGTGGTTGGTATGCTCTCAGGACACCACCTGGTTAGCGATTCCACTTGTTCCCTGTCCTCCCCACACACAGGTTCCCCAGAGGAAGAGCCCAGGCAGATTTAGAACTTTCCTACCTGTGCACAAATCCGTGGGTGGGGGGGGTGACATCTCTAAGTACCTACTGCCCACATACCTCCAGGAAGTCGTTAGTAAATCAATCCAATGACTACAGGATTATTGTCCTGGGCCTGTTAGCAACTAAGGACCAGCATAAACCCTGACACCTCCAAGTTTGAAAATCATGTTCTGAATCTCATCTCCAGTGAAAGTTAAGTTAGGTGAAGTGATTCTTTTGCTCCCTGCCGATGGGCGGGGGAGGAACTGCAGAAAGGGGGCGCTATGGAACTCAGCCACGGAGAGAGGCCCCAGGGAAAACTCATTCCACTTCACGGACTCAGGCCCTGCTGACCACTCCCACCCACGCTGGAGCACAGCCACTCCGATCCCAGCCACCCACTCGGGACCCGGTGTAAGCAGGCAATGCCTGTCCTCTCGGAAAAGCCAGTACCTCGGGCGACGTGGCGTCGCGGGAGCGGTCCTGGCTCTGGGTGCCCAAGGAGCTGCTAAGGCTCACGCTTGCTGCTGCTTCAGGCTCTGGGACCCGAGATGCAGCAATGTGTGGAGCCCAGGACACCTGAGCATCTCCCTGGGCAACCAGTAAACAGCGCAGGAGGCGGTGCCTGCTGCGCCTTAGTCAGAGGCCAGGCAGCCCTGGGGCCAGAAAGAGATCAAAGATCAGCGCCCTGGGCATGTCCTCTCAGCTGCCAAAGAGACTTGGGGACTCAGATCTCTCTTCTGCTCAGAAGGGAGAAGGAGACACTACTCCATCGTGAGCACAATCCCAGAGCTTATGTCAGGGATGAGGAACATTAAGTGGACATTATGCATCAGAGGTGCAGAAGCTTGGGGCAGAAAGGGGAACCGATCATTTATTTAGCACTCACAGCCTGCAAGCTCCAGGGCCCCCTTCATGACTGGCAGTCTACATGACTACACAGGCTTGTGCTTGGCAGAATGCTCTGCATGTCCAGGTTTGCCATTCTTGGTTGGCTGGGTGGTTGGCTGATTGATTGATTGGTTGGGTTTTGAAACAGGGTCTCATGTAGCCCAAGCTGGCCTGGAGATCCCTCTGACCATGAACTGATCCTTCCAGATTCTGGCTTTATAATCAAACACGTGCACACCTGGTTATATGGGTGCAGGGGATCCAACCCAGGGCTTCAATGCTAGGCAAGCACTCTACCAACTGAGTCACATTCCCAGCCCTCTTAGCAGTATTTGAACAAGAGTCCTGCATTCTGTACCAGGCGCTGCAAAGTACATAGCCCGTTCTGGTGAAGGACATTCTTCCGTTTAACCTTCTCAACAAGCCTGCTCAGAAATGCAGACGATGATGACACTGTTTAGAACAGCATGACGTCTTAGGAGATACTCACAGGTGCTTTTTGATGAGCTGTTGTAAGCGTTCCTCCATGCATGATCTCCTTCAATGAGACAGGGTTTTGCAGTGAATATTATAATGACCCATTTTTCAAATAAGGAAGCAGGGACATGAAATAAATGTTCAAGAGCATATAGCTGACCAAGGGAAGAATGATGAGATCCCAAGAAATCTACATTTGGAACTTGAAAAATGAGGAGCTTGCCTGAAGCCTCACCCTTAGTCACAGACTTCGAAGGTGGTCCTCCATTCACAGCATTTGGAAGCCCTCAGGTCCCGGGTGCTGTTGGAAACCCATGAAATCAGTACTAAGGAAGCTTCTAGATACCATTCAGACAGGCATCCATGCTGTCTCTGAGAGCTTCTTGGCCTTGACACTATTCTTTTCAAGGTTTTGTACAATTATATATTATATGTTGAACATAGTCCCCTTCAGAGAGTCCATTCCTTTTTCTTGTTGCCCCCTCCCATCAGGCCCATTTGCCGCCTAATCAGTTTTATTTCTATTTTCATGTCATATGTATACTCATGATTTATGCATATAGACATATAAAATATAGGAACAAAAACTAACAGAAAACAATGACATTTGTCTTTCCGAGACTGGCTTAATTCACTTAATATGATTATCTCCAGTTGTGTTCATTTTCCTCCAAACATGACTTCTTCATAGCTGAAAAAAAAAACCCACCATCTATATATAATACTAGATACTCTTTATCCCACTGAGTATATATACCACATAATCTTTATGCATCCTAAACAACCTAGGTTGTTCCCATAATTTTAATATTTATTATTTTTATTTTATGTGTATTAGTATATTGTCTGCATGTATGTATGTGTGTCCATGTCATGCAATGCCCACAGAGGTCAAAAGAAGTTGTCAGATCCCTCGGAACTGGAGTCACAGGTGGTTCCTAGCCACCATGTGGGTTCTGGGAACTGAACCTGGGTCCTCTGCAAGAGCAACTAGTGCTTTTACTCACTGAGTCATCTCTCCATCCCATTTCCATAATATAACTATTGTGAATAGTGCAGCAAAACAACCCATAATATCTTAATTGACATACTAGAGTCATAAATATTCATGGGGTGCCATGGAAAAATGGCCGTGGCCTATGGTCTAACAGCAACATAGCTTTACATCCAATCCAAAATCACTTCAATACTTTCACCTACTCCTAAAGCTACATTAACTTAAAAAAATTACTTAATGGAAACTACATTTTCAGGAATCTCCTATTAACAGTGGGGTTCATAGAAAACATATTTTCTAGTTAGTTTCTTATCACAATAGAATTGCTAGAGATCTGACTAATCTTCAGTGAATGGTCTGTCAGAGGAATTTCAAAACATAGAGAATTCTAGGCATCTGGAAGAATCAGCCTGAAAAAAAAGCCCTCTCTACAGTAACCACATCTAATTGCTGCAGAATTCCATTGGGTAAAGTCTAATTCTGTCTACTTTGGTCAACCTCAGCATGTTAGCTACTTTTCTGTTGCTGTGATAAAATACCATGACCAAGAGAAACTTATAAAAAAGAAAGGTTTTGCTTTGGCTTACAGTCCCCAAGGATGAGAGGTCATAATGGTAGGGAAGGCATGACATCACAGGTGACAGGAACACGAAGCTGGCTGATCACTTCCTTCAGCCAAAGCAGAGAGAGAACAGGAAGTGGGGTTAGGCTATAAACATGCAAAGCCTGCCCCTAGGGGTATACTTTCTTTAGCAAGGCCTCATCTCCTAAAAGTTCCCTAGCCTCCCAAACAGCACTTCCAACTGGGGACCAAGTGTTCGCATATGTGAGCCTATGGGGAACATTCTCATTCGAGCCACTACTCTCCAATTCTTCATGAAAACAGATTTGTTTTCACAGTCCTCAAAAATCATTGTTCAAAGATTCTTCTCTATGCAAACGTACTATGAACTTTTATGGTGATGGAGGAATAAAAGTATTTGCCTCTGGACTTTCTGGGATGTTAAAATATGAGCCTGGGGGCTGGAGAGGTGGCTCAGCAGTTAAGAACACTGGTTACTCTTACAGAAGACCCAGGTTCAAATCCTAGTACCCGAATGGTGGCTGATAACCATGTATAACCCCAGTTTCAGGGGATCCAGTGCCCTCTTCTGACCTCCACAGGCACTGCATGAGATGGGTGCACTTACATACATGCAGGCATAACAGTCATACACATTAAACAAATTAAAAGTTTTTTTAAAAAGATATGAATCCAGTAATTTGATGGCAGCATCTGATACAGGTAACTGATGTCCAGAGAGTTGGGCCGGATTTTGAGGCTGGGAAGCTAAAGAGGTCACAGTTTAGACCAGCTAGGCCTGTGATGGTAGAGCACTTTGTGCTGGGCTTTGGAGTCTTTCTTATGCTGACAGTCTTAGCAAAGGAGAGAAGTACAATTAATAAAGCCCACTGTGATTCAGGCTTCTCACAAAACTCCATGGGTGGGTAATACACCATGGACCATAATACCCCAGTGTGAACCTGCATTTTTCTTTACAGTGACAACAGAGACATGAGCTACCAGCTGTGTGACCTTGTACACATCATATGACTGCATCTTTATAGAAGACGGAAACTTCTAATGAGGGCTCAGGCTGAATTTGAACCATGTGGTAGAAGCTGATAAGTTTGGGAAGAGCCATATTTTGAATGCTGATCTTCAAGAAAGTAATAGGACAACAGTGGGTAAACTTGATGCAGGATCCTGGGCAGGGGGGCTGGGAGGATGGCAAGGAGGCCCTGGGAGGAGGCTGTCACAGGCCAGGGGAGAGAGAACTCAATAGAAAGAATGGCAGTAGTGGAGGAGATTGTTTTGGGGGCAGATTCACCTATATCTGAGTTCACCAGACAGAGGGGGAAATCATAGTGAGTCTAATCAGACAGCAGGGAAAGAAAGTCAAGGGAGGGAGAGGGTTCAGTTTAGGACAAATTTAGTCTGAGGTGTGGAGAGAAGACAAACATTTTGTCAGAGAGAACAGGAAGTCTTAGGCACATCCAGCTTAAAGCAGAAAATTCAGCCCATTCTCCTATAATGTTAAGCCCTGTCCTGAAACGCACTGATAAACGTGGTGTGCTGAAGTCCATGTTAAGTAAACATGCTATCTGAGAGAAGATAAAATGTCTGAAAGAAGCTCTGGGCAAGGGAGATGGAAAGCTGTTTTCTTGCAATGTCCTAAATTATTATGTTTTTTATTTGTGTGTTTTAAAAGTATGTGTGTTTCTTATAAGAAAATCTGTACTATGAAAACAGGTAGCTTTTAATTTATGTTAAAAATTTTCTCATTCAAACCATTCTTCTGACGCTTTGGATATCTAAAGATTATTCCAAAGAGTACAACCTCCTATGGTCTATGCTGGTGTCTCTCCTGAGTTCACGTGCTGGAATATACTGTATATGTGACAGCATTAAGAGGTGGACTGGGATGGCTCAGAGGGTAGAGTGGCATTAGCATGAGGACCTGAGTTTGATTGTCAGCACCCATGATAAAAGCTGGGCTTGGCAGTGCACACTGGAATGCCAGCACTAGGAAGAGAAGATGAGGTGATGGAGGGGCTCCCTGGTCAGCCAGCCTAGCCAATCCAAGAGCTCTAGGATCAGTGAGAGCCCCAGTCTCAGAAGGTGTTGGTAATTTCATTCAGCCTACACACACACACACACACACACACACACACACACACACACGCACGCACGCACGCACACACACATGCACGCAGAAACAAACACATAAAATAGGTTGCGGATTTGTCCTACAGGCCATGCTTCCAACCCATAACTCCTGGTCTAGGACAAAGTTTGGGATGGAGATACATTTTATTTCATTCTCTTTTTTGAGACAGGATTTTGCTGTTTAGCTGGATGGCCTGGAACTCACGACATAGACCACAATGACCTCAGACTTGCAGCTATCCTCCTGCCCAAGGGCTGAAATTATAGGTGTGTGCTACCACACCTGGCTTTCCATGTCCAGGAAGAATCAACTTAAGGCAAATGGTGTGAGTAAATCATTGCAGAGAAAGTATTCAGATACAAAAAAAAAAATCCCATGGGTTATCAAAGAATGACTAAAATTTTAAAAAAACTATACAAGAAAATAGTGGAATTTCCTACTGTGATTTATGATTTAAAAATGAAACCAGTGAGCACAATTGTATGATTTTTCTCTTCTGTGTTCCAATTGTTTGAGAAAATGAAGCACCTGTACCTTCAACCAAGGTCAAGGTTATACCAGGCAAGTTAGACAGAGGAACAAGGCAACTGATAACTGATTGTATTTGCAGGTGGCTCACTATAATGATGGAACATGGAATTTAAACAGGAGAGTGAAGGAGATGAAGATGGAAGAAAAGCGAAAGCATATGAGAGTTAAAAATAATAATAAAAAGATCAGATCAATGAGTGAAAGGTAGGATGAGGTCAAAGTGTTGCTGTGATGGAGCTGAGCTCTTAAATGGCTGAAAGGACAGTAGGTGGTGGTCGAAGTGAAAGGCCTGATACCAGAGGAGGTGCAGCTCCTAAGCTGGGCTGTAACCATAGGAACAGGTGGCTCGGCTGAAAATGGAAGAAAAAAAATCATTGCTGCCAAAGCAAGTAATCAAAGAGCTGAATGGCCAAAATGTTGGACAGGTCACTCAGTTGGATGTTGATATCACTAAGGATGGTGACAGAGCAAGACAGCCAGGAGCAAAAGCCCTCAATAGATGTGTTACTGTGAAATCAAGACTGATCTGTGGGGTTGGCTAATTTTTCACAGACAAAAACATAGCTCTCCCTGTTGGTGGCTAAAACTAATAGACTGCCCAGTGAAAATGTTGGAGACTAGAGCATTCCCTCGACTTTAACTAGGGCAGAAGTCAGCAGATGAGCCTTTCATTGAAGTTCGGTTATAAATGAGAACTGGTTCTTTTCATATATATGAACAATGTTCATACAGTAAAGGCTATTTTATCCTTCAAAATAAATATTCAAAGCTGGGTGTGGTTGCACATGCCTTTAAATCCCAGTACTTGGGAAGTAAAAGCCAGTGGATCTCTGTGGGATCAAGGGTAGCCTGGTCTCAAAAAGATCCAAATATATATGCAAAGACCTTGGATTTATCCCTAGCCTTGGAGGCCCCCGAACAATTATGAACTGGACACATGCTGTCCAGACAGCCAGGCTGTCTGAGTTCAAATTCTGATATGGATGTAATGATACTACTTGTCTATGGCATTGTTATAAAGATGATGTTGTTTAAGGAATGGGAAGTACTTAGCATGCAGAAGCTGGGACGAGGTTAATAAGTGTTAACTGTTCCCCCAAAATACATTATATACATGTGTGAAATCATCTAAGAATAACATTTGTAAAATGAGCCTCACTTAGAGACTGGAGAGATGTGACTCAGTGGTTCAAAACACTGACTGCTCTTACAAAGGACCCAAGTTCAGTACCTAGCACCCTCATGGTGGCTAACAACCGTCCATAATTCCAGTTCCAGGACATCAGATGCCAGCTTATGGCCTCCACAGCATTGCATGCATGTGTTGCACTTACATATATATGCTGACACAACACATACATAAAATAAAAATAAATAAATACTTTAAATAAGCATTACCTGAAATTTACCACTATGCTTCGGATATATTATGATGATGATGATGATGATGAGATGATGATGGTGATGATGATGGTGATGATGATGATTTTAATGGCAGGGAGCACCATTCACGTGAGCCCTATTTTTGTGTTTGTATGTGTATGTGTGAGATGTGTGGCTACCATGGTACAAATGTGGAAGCGAGAGGATCACTTCAGGGAGGCCCCTGACCCATGAACTTGTCTTCCCTAGGATCCTGATCCATTCATAAGACGTAACCAAGAACAGGCGGTTAACAACAGAATTATAGGTACTTTCTTAAGTAAGTCAAAATTACTCTGGGTCAGCAATGAAAAACTATTAAGAATGGTTTATTGTTACTATTGTCATTATTGTTTACCTTGTGTGGACTCCAGGTATCAAACTCAGGTCACCACACTTGCACAGGAATTGCCTTTATCCATTGAGCCATTCCCCTGGACCAGGACAGTTCTTACCACCATAAGCCAGCATTCTCAAAGGAGTCATGTTAAAATTTCCTCAGAACATGATGATAATTTACCAAACATCCAATAAAAATCAAGCTTCAAAAGCAAGCATGGTTTCTAAATTAAGCAAAAGCCTAGATTCTTCTAGATCTTTCCTTATTGTTTTGGAAAACCTTTTGACTGGGAGAGTGGGGGGCTGCATGGGATTTCCCTGACCCCATTTTTTCAACATGTTCTGGGTTTCTTTTAAAACTGTGCCAGCTGTCAAGCAAGAAATGACTCTTGTTTTTAAAAACTGAGAGGGGAAACCCTCACACATGTGTTCTGCTTTCACTTCTCATGTTCAGTCTAAGTTTCTGCCAAAGTTTTCACAATAGCATTCCAAAACCTTTGGATGTTTTTTCCTGATTCACATCAGATCAGATTTTATTAGTACCTGATGTTTAGACAACCCTACGCATGTATCTATAAAGCTACTCTCCTTTATCCTGCCCAGAAATATCAGAATAATGAATTGGTTCACATTTTTTAGGAAGAAATCATTATCTTCTACTGACTCATAGTTGATCTCAATTTAAATCTCCTATTTATAAATTTGCACTATCAGTCATGAATTTACTTGATCTATAAACCTTTCTCATTTAAAAAAAAAAGAAAGAGAGAGGGAAGCAGGGTGTGGGAAGATCGGCAGTCAGCTAGCTGATCATTTTTAAAATAAGCTCTTGAGAGTTCTAAATCAATGAGAACTTGAGATTTCTCACGGTTTCTTGACATCGTTCTAAAACTTAGCACGTCAATAATCACTGAATTCAGAGCATCAAATGCTTTTATTACATTTGATAAATCAATCTGCTCAAGGGCCTAGAGCAATGGCTCAGAGGGTAAGAGCACTGTCTGCTCTTACAGAGAACCTGGGTTTGATTCCCAGTACCCATAGGTGGCTAACAACTGTCCATAATTCCAGTTTCAGGAGAATCTGATGCAGAGGACCTGGGTTTAGTTTCCAGCATCCAATGGCAGCTCAGAACTGAGTTTAACTCCAGTTCCTGGAGCTCCAGTGCCCTCTTCTGGCCTCTGTGCAGGCACTGCACACATATGATGCATGTATATGCAAGCAAACACTCATACAAATAAAATCATTATTTTAACAAGGTCTTCCTATAGCCCTACCTGAAATAAAATGAGAGAGAGAGAGAGAGAGAGAAAGAGAGAGAGAAACCTTTAATCCCAACACTAAGGAAGCAGAGGCAGTCAGATCTCTGTGAGTTTGAGGCCAGCCAGGGCTACATAGTGAGACTCTGTCTCAAAAAAAAAAAAACAGAGAGAAAGACAGATATTAGGAGGCATCTAACAAAGGGTCTAGATTAACAAGAAACAATGAGACTTAGAAAAGGCATAAAACACTTATTGCAAAGTTGCTTGTTAAATAATAAATTATAAAGTTAAAAAAAAAAAAAAAAGACCTAGTGTTGGGCCTTTGTAAGATCAAAGCCACCCTGGTCTACATAGCAAGTGCTGGGCCACCTGGGGCTGCAGGGGGACCCTATCTCAAAACAAACACACAAGCAAGCAAAAAAGTAATAAAGAAAAATACAGGAGGTCTAAAAAAGGAAAGACAAGTTTTGGTTGTTCGATTCTTTTTTGTTTTGTTTTGTTTTGTTTTGAATTCAGTCTCAGAAGAAATTTGCAAATGAGCACAGCTCAGAGGGCATTAACAGCTGCTCTGGGAAGGTGAGCTTTGAGAAGTGCCAGGTGATGTGATGCTTAGCATTCTTTGGGAGAGATAAGGCAGAGTGATGCAAAATTCAGCACAAATTAAGGTGGCTATAAATTTTGCAAGTCCACTGGAATGTTCCGGTCAAAAGGCAAACTGTCCACTTCAGTGTTTCTTAAAGTTCTCAAGGTATTGTCAGATGAGTCTGGAAAATTGCTACCTTTGGTGAATTCAGTTTCCAGCATGATCTCTATGTGCCAGTTTAGTCCTCTCAGAAAAATCATTGGCTTAGAAAAGGATTTTTTTTTTTTTGCTGTTTTTGCCTATTCATAACCATTTTGATTTTTATGTATCAAGAATAGCTGAAGTTAGAAAGGTGCATAGTAACAGTTTAGAAAATGATTTCCCTGGAATTTGGGCATTGCCCAACCCAGAACGATGGAGAGAAGCACTCTACTGATGCATGGGAGTACAGGGATCTTTTCTGTATTCCATTAGATCTAATGTGTACCTTTGAGGTAGTGATTGTGAGCGTTGGACTTTCTTTTTAATTCCATTGTACATCTAATTAAAAATAAAATAAATATAGGACTGGAGAGATGTCTCAGCAGCTTAGAACACTGGTTTTTCTTGCAGAAGACTGGGGTTAAAATCCCAGCATACACTTGGCTAATAACCAGGGGATCTGGAATGCCCTCTTCTGTCCTCTTCAGGCACTGCATGACATGGGTGCACTTGCATACATGCATGCAATACACGCATACACATAAAATAAAAATAAGGCAAGAATTATAAAAAATAAAATAAATATTTAAAAATAAATAAAAGTAAAACAAAAAGATGAGGAACCTGTGAGAAGATGGCTGAGAAAATGAAATCAAAAAGAGGTACTCTAGTTGCCCCTTACCTGCAGTTTCATTTTCTGAGTTTTAAATATCCTTGTTCAACCACAGTCTGAAAATATTAATATTTGCCTTAATTCTTTCAAGGGAGGAGATAGTACTGATGTTATTTTTGTTTCGACATATTGTTATAGCTGTTCTATTTTATGATTATCATTAACCTCTTACTGTGACTAATTTATAAGTTAAACTTTATCATATTTATGTGTGTACAGAAAATTAAAACCCATAGTACATATAAAATGGGTTTAAGTCATCCTGATGTCACTGGAAATTTTGTGGGAGTCCCACTAGAGTTGCCACATGTTACTTGGGGACCTGTCTCAGAGTTCTTAATGTCATTAATAAAAGAATTTTCTGGGCATGGTGACACATACCTTTAGTACCAGCACTTGAAAGGCAGAAGCAGGTGGATTTCTGTGAGTTTGAGGCCAGCCTGGTCTACAAAGTGAGTTCCATTCCAGTGCTAGAGGGGGAGACCCGGTCTCAAACAAACAAAGAAAGAAACAAACATAATTTAGGAGAACAGACTCAGAAGGAAGTTTGAGGACAATTTTATTAGACTTTAAAAGATAAACCTCAGGGCAGGAAAGCTATAAATCTAAACAGCTACCCAGAGGAGGAAGTTGGAGAAGAGAGGAAGGAGAAAACCACGCCATTTAAGTTAAAATGGCATTTTCAGCAATGGAGATCAGCTATGTGGCAGTCTCACGGCAAAATCAGAGGGTGCTTTAGAGAAAGGATGAGGAGCCCAAAGTGTTAGGGAAAACATGCGTAGATAAGAGAAAGGAGAAATGCGGATAGACTTACAAAGCGGTGTGGCTGAGTCTCTGTAAGGAATAGCACAGAAGGCAGAGTACGAAGAAGGAAAAGGAAGTTATCGCATTAAAGGTAAATATTCCTCCCATTTCTTTAGTGCAGGGTTAGGTGCTTCTGTGTTCCTGGGTGGGGGAGGGGTCTCCTTAGCTAAGCAGTTGACGCTACCTAACTGAATCAGCTCTTTTCTTTTTAAAAGATTTTTTTTTATGTGTATGAAAGTTTGCATGCATATATTTGTGTACTCATGTATGCGGTGCCTGTGGAGACCAAAAGAAGACATCAGATCCCCTGGAACTGGAGTTACTGATGGCATGTGAGTGCTGGGAACTGAACCTGGGTCCACTGCAAGAGCAGCCAACGTACCTAACCACTGAGCCATCTCTCCAGCACCCTGAATTAATTCTTAAGGGAGGAGACCTAGAGATAGATTTCACTCTTTTGGCTAGGAGGTGGTAGCTTTCCCTTAAGGGACTTCCAATGCTGCTGTAACACTTTGGAGGGGTCTTGGAGGGACTGCCCCATGGATAAGGTGGGAGGACAGAACATGAAATGCTACTGAATTTCATTAGGAAATGATTTGTACTTAGGAAATCTAGGAATTCACTTTCATATCCAAAAACCAAAAATAAAACATTTGGATAATGATTATAACTAAAATTACAAGTATAGATATTTATAGAGGTGTTCCCCTCCCCCAGTATGCTGTGAGGGCAGAATAGATTCTGTCTGGAGGCAGGGAAGGAGATGGGACAAATATTTCATTCATCAAATAGAAAGTTTTTGATTGTGTGACTTTTCCTCCTTTTAATGTGTAACACTTCGTTCTAGTGAAATTTGACTGGGAAACATACATAAAGTAGACCGTGTTGGTGCTGGCCGGGTTGAAGTAGGATATTAAGAATGTAACTTCACCCCAAACTGTTTCCGGTCTCTTAGAAACAAAATCCCAAGAGCTCTTAGGAACACAGTGTGAAAGCCACAATTACATTAATTCTATTATAATGTCTTAAGAACAGTTCCACTGTACCTGTATTAGTCTCCTTACAACTTACCAGTTTATCTGGATTTTGGAATCTATCTAGACTTTCAACATGCATAACCGCTTAAGCAATAAATTCCATTTTTCTATAAACGACATATTTTGTGTTTATCATTCCTCTTTTATTCCACCATTGCTTAGTTCAGGCCCACACTACATGATTGCTTTTGCCTCAGTTTCTCCCACCCACCCAATCCATCCTACATACATTCTCTAAGAGTCTGTTCTTTGGCCAGCCCAAGTGGCTTTCATCAAACAGAAATCTGAGCTCGCTCACTCTTTTTCTAAAAACCCTCCAGTGACGACCTGTTACACTGTGAATAAAAATCTAAAGGCCTTTCCACGTTGCCAACACCTGCCGTGGCCTGGCCATCTCCACGGAACCCCTGCTCTGCTTCACCGTCACCGCACAGCTCTCTAAAACATGGCCGATGCTGCCAGTTCCCCGAGCCTTTCTCATCCCACATGACTATGTGGCTTACTCCTGCAATTCTTTCCTATCTGTGGTCCAGGCTAACCAACTTAGCTGTCCCCTGACCACCCTACCTAAGAAAGCCTCTTTCCTGTCTGCCCTCCTGCCTAGAGCACATTCTTCCTGGGATTAAAACATGGATGGATTTTCTTAGGGCTAGAGAGATGGCCCAACAGTGAAGAGCACTGGGTGCTCTTGCAGAGGACCTGGGTTCAATTCCCAGTATCCATATGGCAGCTAACAACCACCAGTAACCCCAGTCCCAGGGGCTGGGTCTCTGCAGGCACCAAGCACACATACGGTACGCATGCACATGTGCAGGCAAATATACATACAGAATAAAAATAAAAGCAATCCTTTAAAAAGACAATAAAGTGGCCAGGTGTCATGGTGCACGCCTTTAATCTCAGCACTTGGGAGGTAGAGGCAGGTGGATCTCTGTGAGTTCAAGGCCAGCCTGGTCTACATAGAGAGTTCTAGGCCAGCTGGGCCTTCAGGGAGACCCCATCTCAAAAAATATAGAAAAGGAGAACAGTGAATGGATTCATAGCACTCTTACCGCTCTTTCTACGTCAAAAACATCCAGGCCCCACCAAAACCAGCCACAGTCTTTCTCCATGCCCTCACTCCCTTCCCAGAACTTTGTGAGTGATGACATCGTGGATAGCTCCCAAAGACTTCGTGCTGGGTGAGAGAAGTCATTCCACAAGGCCGTTTATGTGGCAGTCTCAAAAGGAGAAAAGTATACCAAGATGAGGCCTGCCTAGAATCCCAGCACTTGGGAGACAGAAACAGGAAGGCAGCCCATGAGTTCAAAGCTGCCCTGGTCTATATAGAGTCCAGGTCAGCCAGGACTACTTAGTGAGACCCTGTCTCAAAACACAAACAAGGGGGCTGGAGAGATGACTCAGCAATTGAGAACCCTGGCTGCTCTTGCAGAAGACCTAAAGGAGTCCAGCTCCCAGCATCTACCTGGTGGCTAACAACCATGTGTAAGTCCAGTTCCAAGGGACCCAAAGCCCTCTTCTGACTTCTGAGGGCATTGCACAACACGGATGTACTTACTTAGATACAGGCAATACACTAATACACATAAAATTTAAAATAATAAATTAAATATTTCAAGCAAACAAAAATGACAAAACTATAAAGACAAAGGACAGATTTGTGGTGCCAGAAATAATGGGGTAACGGTAGAGACAGGAATTTGGACTCTAAGAGAGCACACAGGAGGCCTGGAGACAATGGAACTGTTTTGTATCTTAATCTTGGCAATGCTTACAGGAATCTGAATTTATGCTGAATCGTAGAACTAGGACCCCAAACTCAAATTTGTGATATGACCATTTAAAATGTAAAATCATAAACAAGTATACAAGAGCTGGCAATATGACTCAGTCGGTAGAAGCACTTGCCACCAAGCCTGGAGATCTGTTAGAGCCCCAGAACCTGAGGTGGAAGGAGAGAACCAACTCCAGAAAGTTATCCACCAACCTCCACTCTTGAAAGCATGCATATATTCACACATATAGATGAGAGATGAGAGACAGATAGATGATAGATAGATAGATAGATGATTGATAGATAGATAGATAGATAGATAGATAGATAGATAGATGATAGAATAATTTTTTAAGTGTACAAAAAAGCTGAGTATGGCAGTGCAGCCTATATAATCAATCCCAGAATTCAGGAGACTGAGGGTGGAAGGTCACGAGTTCGAGGCCCAACCTAGCCTATACAGTGAATCCTGTCTGTAAAAACCCAGTAAGTCCTGGGACTGGAGAGATGGTTCCATGGTTAAGAGGACTTGGCTGCTCTTCCAGAGAACCCACGTTTGAGTCCCAGCACCTACATGGTGGCTAACAACCATTTGTATCTCCAGTTCCAGGGGATCCAACACCTTTTTCTAGCCACTGCAAGCTTTGCACAACACAGGTGCAATTACATACATGCAGGCAAAACACTCATACACATAAAGTAAAAATAAATAATTTTAATTTTAAAAAATTCTAGTAAGTCCTAGGGAGTCTAAGATGCAGAAAGCTTAAGTTCTTGCTGTCCCCATGGTTTGCTGTTGCCTTCCCGCCCAACTCCACCCTCTTCAGTGACTCTTCCTATTCTATCTCTGTGTCCCTCTGCCAGATCCTCCGCACTGAAGGCCTTCTACAAAATCCCAATTAGACTTGTTTCTGAACTATGACGTTTACACTTCTCTGCTCAGAAACTTCCCATACATAGCTTCCTATCACCTGCAACAGCAGTTTTAGTCCTTCCTCCTTTGTGGAGTATATGTTCAATTAGTCTTTTTTCAGGATCTCATTATATAACACACATCACAGGTCGATATGTTTTATGTAATGGGATCCTGTTGGCTTGCCATCATTGAGAAGGGTTGAGGTGGACGCTGGAGAGGGCTCACCAGTTAAGAGCACTGGCCGCTCTTGCAGAGAGCCAGGGTTTGATGGCCAACACCCATACAGTGGCTAACAATCATCTGTAACTATAGTTTCAGGAGATCCAATGCCCTCTTCTGCCCTGCATGGGCATTGCATGACATGGGTGCACTGACATACATGCAGGCAATACACTCATACACATAAAATAAAAATAATATTTTTTAAAAGAAACGTTGAGGTGCTATCACCCACCCAAAGTGCCTCTCTGGGACACTTTTCACTCTAAAGTTGAGAAAGAACTTCCACAGAACCCAAGTGCTCAGAAAAGTACAAGTTGAAAACCAGTGATCAACTGGACAAAAATCTAAATGTTTTTCGAGTTATGGTTCTAATCTTTGGGAGATTTTAGTATTTCTCTTTAAAAATGTAAGATCATAGAAAGGGAGGGGAATTTGGAAACCACTGGATTTGAGTACCAGTCAAGCCACTTGCTAGTTGTGTAGGTCTTCCTGGGCCTCTGCTGTCCCTGAGATCAAGAGGGTGTGGTAATATGTATATCACAGTATCCTTGGAATAGCATGTTGTATCTGAATATATGTGGTACTTTGAAAAATGTAAGAGTATCTGAGAAGTCAATATAAGTAAACCACATAAACTGAGGGCTGGATCTTGCTAACCTTGAGCCACAGAGGCTCTGCCCTGTGCTACAATTGAGGAGTTTCTTATTCTCTGAGAGTGTTATCTCACTTTTAAAACAGAGAAAATGAAACATTATATCCAGACATGAAAAAACCCAGAGGAAGAAGAGATTTCTTTCTAATTATAGCATCATGACTTCTCTTACAGAAACATTTTAAATTTTCCCAAGTTGCTAACTTCCAAAAGCACTCTGTCTGTGTAACACACACCTCTGAGCTGCCCAGTGTACAGGTATGTTCGTTTCTTTTCCTGTTACTGTGATAAAACACTCTATCAAAAGCCACTTAAGGGAGAAAGGGTAAGAGCTCACCACTTCAGGCTGCAGCTCGTCATGGTGGAGAAAGCAAGATGGCAGGAGCTGGAAGCAGCTGCCCACATTCCATCCACAGTCAGAAGGGACCAGGGACCACGCACGCTCCCGTTCAGCCCTCTATCTTCTGCCGTCCAGGATTCCCCCTAAGGGATAGTGCCAACAACAGAGGGTGAGTCTTATCAACCTTAATTAACCTGTTCAAGATAATCCCCCCACATACGGCCCCTCAAGTCCACCTCCCAGATGATTCTAATTCCTGCCAAGCTGACAATTAACAATATCACATCATCCCATGGGCAAGAAAGTGGTTTTCTATGAAGAGAATGACATAAAGTGGGAAGGAGGAAGTAGAATTTTTCATGAAGTGTCAGCTTTCAAGCAAGAAGAGTAAAAGAACTGTCGTATTTGGTGCATAACGAAACACACACACAATGGGATCCTAAAATTATAGACAGAGCTGGAAGTGAGCTTAGTGCTTACATGTCAGGACATTAAGTACCAAATGACTGAACACTTAGATTGTACAATCAAGCTGGAAAGGACAATGCTAATTAGTAGCAGAGTGGGACTTGAATCCTTGCCCCAGTTCTCAACTTTGAGTCAGAGTTCATATTGATAACAACCGAAATCATTTTCCAAGACTACAATTTTTGAGGTTTCAGCAGTTCAAATCATATTCCATTTGAGAACCAATGAAAAAGGAAATATAGACTTAGAGTCTCCTCCACAGACTAATGTAAAAATGTGCCTCATTTAATTTTAAATAATTTGTCAGTAACGTTGTCAAAGATCAGGCCAGAATTGGGATAATTTATATGAACAGAATTTTGGATTTCACAAAGAAAGCAAAATATTTTTTATTAGCATCCCTTTGGTTAGAAAAGTGAGTCAGTTCATCTTTGTCAAATTGCTTCCATCTGTTCGCAAAAATAATTTCCTTTCAAAATTATTACCCACTGGCTCCAGCTGCCTGTGGCCTGAAACATGAGACATGCCCTCTCATCCTGGGATGCTCGTGTTCGGCTCTGTACACTCAAGTTCTTAGAGAAGACTTTCATGTGGTACTCAGCTTGTTGTAAGACATCCATGAATTTACATGTGCCCAATAACACTAACTGCAATGTTACATGAAACCTGTCCCCATCTGCCTCCTGTTGATCTTGACTGTGAAACACATGTGTCTTCGCCATGTTTGTAACTCATGATATAGTTTGTCATGCAGTTATTGTACCTCAAATTACCATTAATCATATATTCACTCATTTTTAAAAATAATTACATGGCTGCGAATCATGTTAAAAATGAAGTCTATAGACTGACCTTTAGATTCCAGCAGATTGGAGTTTCAATTTTGATTTACTGACAAGCTGGGTACTAGTGACTTATGCTTGTTATCTCAGCCCTTGGAGACTGTGGCAGGAGGACTGCCACAAGTTTGAGGGCAGCCTAGACTACACAGTGAGTTCCAGGCCAGCCTGAACTGCAGTGTGAGACCTGCCTCAAAACAACAAACAAAACCTCTGACACTGCATATATAAATAATATATTTGCCTGTAGCATTTGTGTTAGTCTTATTGTGCCACATTATAAGCATGGCTCTTGATACCATGCCTGGAATGTAACATGTCATAAATATTATCCATATTAATTATGATGCATCTGTACATACATGTATTCACTGGTCACCAAAAAGAGTCGGAAAAAATCAAAGATACATGAAAGGAACTTTTTTATATAAGACAAGGTCTCCCTTTAGCCCCAACTGGCCTGGAACTTGCTATGTAGACCAAGCTAGCCTCAATCTCACAGAGATCTGCCTGCCTCTGCCTCTTGAGTGCTGGGAATAAAGGCACGTACCACCACACTCAGCAAAAGAAACTTTTTATGCATTTGGGTTCTAGGTTTTAATAGATCTAAGTAGAAAAAAAATTCCATTTGATTCTCATTCTCCTTTTTTCCATCAAATAAAGTATTTAAGTCTTTAAATAAATTGAATAATGGATTTCCAGTTTGAGACTTGGTGAGGAAACAGTGTTGAAAGACAGATGAAAGAATTGTCATTTACCACAGAGAGCTCTGCGGTTCCTAGAAGTGACCCAGATTCCTGATACCAATGAGCTCTGTAGACCACATTCATAAGCAAAGGAATACTGCATCTGAATACAAGGCTAATAAAAGATAGATGAAATGTTCCTCCCTCGAGTTTACAAACCATCCCACTGGAATTCTACTAATTGAATCTCCAGAACACCGGTCTTAAGAATTTCTGTATTAGGGGCTGGAAAGATGGCTCAACAGTTAAGAGCAGTGACTGCTCTTGCAGAGGATCAAGGTTCTATTCCCAGCACCCACAGGGCAGCTAACAACTATCTGTAACTTCAGTTCCAGAAGATCCAATGCCCCAATGGGCATTGCACAAAATGGGTGCACTTACACACATACAGGCAATACACTCATACACATAACATAAAAATAATAAAATTACTGTATTTAATATACAGTAGTCCAATTTGTCCTTTTTTTTTAAGACATAGTTTCCCTGTAGCCCCAGCTGGCCTGAAACTCAGTATGTAGATCAACCTTCCTCTGCCTCCTGAGTGGTGGGATTAAAGGTGTGCACCACCATGCCTGGCCACGATTTGTTTCTTTTTAAAGGTAAGATAAAAATGGAAGTTTATTCCTTTAAATCCTTCAATTATGGATAAAAATTATTTGTTGGATAAGTTAAGGGGAAATTATAGTGTTTTTCCTTTAATTCCCTGTGTATAACATTCAAGTAAAGGTTAAATGAATGGAAAGCACATCCCCTTTTCTTCCTCTTCCTGTATCTTATTTTCCAGTTTGCCTAATGACAAAATTCCATGATAAGACACTGTAATAGTTTTGTTCCAAGAACTCTACTCAAGAACTAAGCCAACAAATGGAAGAAGCATGCATAGCTGTGCTGCCCTCCACCTGATTCCATCGGACCATGACGGATGCTTGATTCCAGTGCGGTCATTTTAAAGCTGGAACCACCGCATTTGTGTAGTTCTCAATGAAAACCGTGCTTTGCCAGCTTGTCTTCCTGAATTTCTGTGCAAAATCCAGCCTCTCTACTGTGCTAAAGCATCTCCCCCTTGTGCCTAAATTTTGTATTGAATTCCAGCAGAACTGAAATCAGTACTAGGACAGGAAGAAAAAAGCAAGTTTTCTCATCATGAGCAATTACCCAATGATGAAAGTCTGAGTCAGGGTCATATATCTAGCACAAACACTCTTCTAGGAGAGCCAGAATAATTAGGTGGTTCCAGATCATCACTGATACCAGGGTACTCACCAATGTTGTTACCAAAAAAAAATTATCTGATGATGTTCATTTCAGCATTATTTTTTTGAGTCAAGGTCTCCCTGTAGCCCAGATGGCCTAGAACTTGATATGTAAACCAGGCTGGTCTTGATCTCATAGACATCCACCTGCCTCTGCCTCCCAAGTGCTGGAATTAAAGATGTACGCCACCACATCCAGCTCTTAAGCTTTTTTATAATAGCAAAAAACTAAACAATATATGTAATAAAAGAGAACATGATGAATTTTTAAGTCATCTATTATATAGGAAAAGAAAATATGTATGATTTATATATATGATTAAATATAGTCATTTTTAAAAAGGAAAATAAAAGGGGGTTGGAGAGATAGCTCAATATTTAAAACATTTGCTGGTCTTTTTAAATATTTTATTTATTATTTTTATTTCATGTGTATGAGTGTATTGCCTGTATGTAAGTATATTTGTGTCATGCAGTGATGCCCATGGAGATCAGAAGGGGGCACTGGATGCACTGGAACTGGAATTATGGATGGTTTTTATCTGCCATGTAACTGCTGGGAACTGAACCCGGGTCCTCTACAAGAGCCTCTACAAGAGCCATCTACTACTGAACCATCTCTCCAGCCCTGAATCTGCTGTTCTTGCAGAGGATCTGGGCTCAACTCTCAGCTTCTGTGGCCACCAGGCCCTTAAGTTGTACACTTACATTCAGGAAAACACTCATACACACAAATATTTAAAAAGGCAAAAGAAGCCATGCACGGTGGAACATTCCTGTAATCCTAGCACTCAGGAGAACAGACAAGAGAATCTGCAGTTCAGGGTTGTCCTTGGCTACATAGCAAATTTGAGGCTACAAACACGTAAGACTCTGTCTCAAAATAAAATAAAAAAATTTTAAAGCAAGAGATTTATATAATCTGAAAAGAAACCAGACTATAAATGTAGCCATTAAAACTCACAATTTTATTTACATTTTTTTTTAATGTATGAGTGCACCACATGCATGTAATACCCCACACAAGCCAGAAAAGGGTGTCAGACCCATTGGAAGTAGAGTAATGGATCATTGTTAGCTGTCATGTGGGAGCTGGGAATTGAACCCAGGTTCTCTGCAAGAACAAACAGTGTTCTTAACCACTGAGCCATCTCTCCAGCTCCCTAAACTCAAAATTTTTTAAGATTTTTTTAAATCTGTATGTACAAGTCTGTGTGAGTTTATGTGACCACGTGCAAGCAGCTGCTCATGGAGGCCAGTGTCAGATCACCTGGAACAGGCAGTTGTGAGCTGCCCTATGTGGGTGCCGAGAACAGAATCCATATCCCCTGTAAGCACTCTTAACTGCTGAGCCATTTCTCCAGCCCTCACCATCCCTAAATCACAGTTTTGAAGAATTTGTAACAAATGGGAAATTGATCACAATTGATAATTGATCACAAGTGATAATGAAGGGATAGATAATATTCAAAGAGGCAAACATTTATGGAAATCCTCCAGTTATTTAATGTATGTTCCTACTGCTAATTGATTCCCAAAGGCTCTAGGAGATCCATTTCATCCTTTAAATCTCTGTTTAAAAACTGTCTGTTATATTTATTTATTGTTTGTCTGTGTCTCTTCGTGAGTTTGCTTGTGCCGTGGTACACATGTGGAAATCTGAGGAAAACTATCAGGAGCCAGCTCTCTCCTTCTACCACATGGATTCCAAAGATGGAACTCAGGTAATTAGGTTTGGTGGCAAGCACCTTTACCCACTGAGCTATCTCACCAAACCTCAGTTCAAGTAGCATCCTCTCATAAGAATTTTTTTTAATAAACTGGACCTGGTGGTATACACCGGTAATCCCAGCACTTGGAAAGTGGAGGCAGAAGGATCAGAAGTTGAAGGTTATCCTTGGCTACATAGTGAGTTCAAGGACAGTCTGGGCGACATGGTACTCTGTTAAAAAAAAAAAAAAAGCCTGGCAATCATCTACTCTGTGCCGGACATTGTGCAGACAGGAGGACAGATACATCAAAGTCAGAAGCAGTGACTGCCCCAAGGAAAATGTAGCCCCTGGAATGGATGACTTAAAAAGTATCTTTGATATTAGCTGATTTCTTCTTTATTTTCTGAAGGGTCTAAAAATGGGTGAAGTATACTTTAGTAAACCAAGCTGGGAAATATACATTAGAAAATAAACACACACACACACACACATACACATTCATATATACGTGTATGTGAACTGCCTCTAACGTATAATCTTAGAGTTAGTATTAATAATTAAAATTGGAATAAAGGAGTCTGATTATCACCCGCTATACTATCGAAGGAAATCAAGTTTACTTAGTAAATTGCAGCCAAAAAACTGATGTTGCTTGTCAATTTACTATTCAATAAATTCTGACATTGTGGAAAGATACAAATGTGTCTTATGTTTCTGACATAACATGTTCATGACAGACTAGCGGAACAGGAGCAGGAAGGGTAGTGGAAGGGTGACATGGCCAAAGCACATGACATACTTGAATGAAAATGTCACATCACTTTGTAGAAAAAATACACACTTAAAAAGTTTTTAAAAAGAGAGAGATGAGGCTTTTAAAAGGTCATTAGGTCACAAAGATGCCTCTCAGGAGTGGGGTTACGACACCTTAAAAAGAGGCAGGTTTCACCAAAGCTCAGCATACTTACTCTTTGTGCTTACCCCCAGAGAGATACAGTGTTCCCACCCTCCAAGATGCTCTGCTCAAGCACCTTCCCCGAAGCTGAGACTGGACCCCCACCAGTCAAGGAAACTGCTGACCTTTGAACCTTGGACTCAGCCTCCAAAACTGGGAGAAATAAATTTCTGGTTTTTAAACTACTCCGTCTCAGGCCAGGCATGTTGTGGCAAGTTTTCATTCACAGCAGAGGGAGTCAGAGGCAGGGGGATCTCTGTGAGTTCAAGGCCAGATTGGCCTACATAGTGAGTTCCAGGCCAACTGGGGCTATAGGGAGACGCTATCTCAAAAAAAGGCAAATTAATTAATTAATTAATTAATTAATAAGCTACGCAGTCTCGGATATTCTGTCACATCAATACAAACAGCTATGACAATCGGGAATTAGAAATCCAGTATTCATGAGTCCCAGATCATACTGGTATCCAAGAAAAACAAGTCTTCCACCCCTCCATCGAGAACTAGTCATTTGGGATCTGGAGAGATGGTCTGGCCACTAACTTACTGCTCTACCACGAGGACTGGGATTCCAGCAAGTCAGGCAGCTCACAAACACCTTCCAGCTCCTAAGGATCAGATGCTCTCCTCCAGCCTCTACTGGTACCCACACACATGCATATACACTGACACCATACACACACATGCATATACTCACACCACACACATACACACACCGACACATGTACAAAAATAGACGTAATAAACTTTTAAGGAACAAGTCAGTAAACTAGGAAAAAATGACAAAATACAATAACAAAAACCAACTAAAGGAGAACAGAAGTTGAAAAAATACTTCAGAACATTTTGAAAGGCACAACTCTGCTTTTTTGATTTGGAAACATGGGGGAAGAGCATGTCCATTCATAGAGGGAAAACTTGAGACATTAGCACTGTAACAGGGGTGTTACATTGCTGTTTCTCTGCACTTGCAGGATGCCATCAGCACGTTACCTAATAATACACATGTGAGAATGCTCCAGTCTAACAAGGTAATGAGAAAGGGGGCAAACTTTTGAGGCAGACGTGCTGGCAGAGGGGTTGATGGTGTCCGGACAAAGGAGCCATTAGGGAAGTTGAGTGAGAAGGGGAATTTTAGTGTGTGCAACTAAACTGCACTTTCAGTTCACCCTAGAGATTTCTTAAAAGGCGAGTAACTGGAAGAACTATGTTGACATTGCTTTTGTAGGATGGAGAATATTTCTTTTATAAATATGACCTCAAAATTGAACAACACAATTCTGGCTCCAACAAGGTTCAGAAACATGGTATTTTTGTCAAACACTAACAAGGCCTCAGATTAGAGAGAGAAAAACTGCACCATACAAGTCAATCTTGTCTAGTTGCTGTTTAATAAAAACAGCACTGATTTTATTGGCCAGCCCTCTTCACCCTTATAAACCTACCTGGATCCAATCTTGATAAAATATATCCTGTGAAATTTACAAACTGCTTTGGTTCTTACAGGACCAAAGTGTGGTTCCTTAGCAGTTCAAAAAACCAAAGATGCTGTTTTGGGAATCTCCCAAGATCTCCCAGCCCCTCAAGGAGAAGTGCTCACGAGCGTGACCCCAGCTCACCGGGCTGCCTGCACAGTGGGATGGAAACAAGCATGTTTGCGTGGCTGGAAATGGCACCAGGCCTCCCACTGCACCCGCAGTTCGCTTCGGAGGCCCTTTGGGGGTTTTAAGTTGTTCAAAAGAGTGTTTTTTGTGGGAAAAAAATAAAATCAAGAGCTGAAAAGATGACTCAGTATTTAAGAGCACTGACTGTTCTGGAAGACCTAGGTTCAAAGTTCCCAGCATCCACACGGAGGCAAACAACCATCCATAACTTAAGTTGTAGGGGATTCTATAACTGAGCTCTTCTGACATTCAGGCAAAACATTCATACAAAAACTAAAACTAATATAAACAAAAAAATCAAGAAGATGATTTACCAGAATCAAAAACTCTATGCTGTTAATAACAGTATTAAAAAACTTAAAGAGAGCTTTGGTACCAGGACCTGAAATCTCAGCACCATTGAAACCCTGGGCAGGAGCATGCAACCAAGGCCAGCCCCAGCTACGCAGTGAGACCCTCTCTGAAAAAAAGTAATGTCAGGCTTTGCACATGCCTGTAATCCCAGCACTCAGGAGGTTGAGGGAGGAGGATTATGAGTTTGCAGTCATAACCTAAATTACATAACCATTTTCAGGCTAGCCTGAGCTATACAGACCTGTCTTAAAAACAAACAAAAAAAAAAGAGGCCAAGTAAAAGGATAACTCAGAGAAAAGGAGAAAAAAATTTACTAATGAGGGGTGGAGAGATGGCTCAGTGGACAAGAGCACTGGCTGCTCTTGCAGAAGACCCAGGTTCAATTCCCAGCACCCACATGGGAGCTAAACAACCACTCATAACTCCAATTCCAGGGGATCTGGCGTCTTCTTCCAACTGAAGGCACTGCACAACACGGCTCACTTACACATGCAGGCAATACACTCATACACATAAAAAATAATTTTAAAAAATTTACTGATGAGAGACTTGCATCCAGAATTTATATTTTAAGTCTTACAGTAAGATGATAAATGAATTTTTAAATGGGCAAGAGCACTGAAGAGTTCTCTCCAAAGAAATAGAAATGACCAGGAAGCTCAAGAGAATGTGTCCAAAGTCATTATCACCAGGGAAACACAAATCAAAAAGGGTAGCGTGCCACTTTATGCCCAGCACCATGACTATAATCAAAACATCAACAGTGCTAAGTGCTGAGAGGATGTGGAGACCGAGCTCTTACGTTGCTGGAGTAAATATTTAACGGTGAAAACATTTTGGGAAGCATGCTTGGCAATTGGTCAAACATGCAACAGCCACTACTTGATCCAGCACTTCACACCCAGGTATCCACCCACAAGACCTGAAAACATACAAATACCAGCATAGGCCCGTGACTGTTCACAGCAGAAAACTCCGGTCAAAAAAATAGAAACTCAGGGCCATGTGCCTAAAATCCCAGCATTCAGTGAGGTGAAGACAGAAGACTCTGAGTTCAAAGTCATCCTGAGCAACATGAGATCTTGTAGAAAACAAGAAACAAAAACAAGACATAGAGACAGAGATTATCATCAATTGAAAGAGAAATAAAATGTGGTACATCAACACACCAGTTATTACCAACAATGCTACACAGACCTGGTGCTTCTGTAAAAGAAGCCAATCACAAAAGGCCTTACCTTTTATGATTCTATTTATATCCAGAATAGATAAATGCACAGCATTAGCTAAAAAGGGCTAAACACATAGGAATGGGGAATGACTCTTGAGGGATGCTCAGTTTATTTTAGGGGTGGCAAAAAGTACTCAAGTTGGACTGCAGTGATCATTGCACAAGCTTGTGAATATTGTGAACTATGAGCAAACTGTATATGCATTATGTCAATAAAGCTGTTTAAGAGTCAACTGGCACACATATGTAGTTCCAGCACTTGGGAGGCAGAGGCTAGAGGATCGTGATTTGGGGTGAGCCTGGACTATGAATGGAGTTCCAGGCCAACCTAGGCTACACAGTGAGACCCTATCTCAACAATTCTAAAATCAGCCAACTGTTGGTTCATGCCTGTAAACCCAGTACAACCTGGGAGGCCAAGGCAGGAGAATCACTGAGAGTTCAAGACCAGCCTAGGATACAGAGTGAAAACCTATCTGAACAAATGAAAAATAACCAACTGGTGTGAACAGGAAGGCCCTGCCTCCTGGGAAACATTAAGAGCCCAACCTGAACTGACTTCCAAGCTGCTCTGTCTTCTTGCTCTGATATACAGCTTTACTCTGTCTTGCCAGGGCTGTGTCATCTACTCAATAAACTACATGGCAAAAATAGGGGAAAAACAGAATAGTACTCTGGAAAAGGGAGTGTATAAAAGTTCACACCAAGGCTATGAAGCCAATCCAAACATACAACTCCATCCTAAATCATGCCAAGGCCTACAAGTGAATCCAATATGCTAAGCATCTTAGTAACTTAATGCTTAAACAAACACAAACACATGTAATAAGGAAACAGCAAATTAAAATTGTTTTACCTGTTTCAGAAAAAAATCCAAGCACTTAGGACGAGCAGAGCACAGCTTGTCACATCACATCTTCATAGCAATTTTAACATTTAAAATGTGCACAGCTGCACATTTATTGTGCAGCTCTCATTTTTAACCTTCTCTTGATTTGTCCCCCATAGAGAATAAACCATTGAGATTTTTTTCAGTAAAATTCATTTTATTATTCCAATACAGGAAAACAACTCTTGCAATTTCAGTTTCAAAACAAACTGACATTGAGTTTTCAGACTTTAATATCTGTGGTGATGCACAATAAATGTGTACAAAATGAACCCATGCTGTGCAATATCTAAAGTCAATGCACAACAATCTTTTTGGCCAAAAACGTTTTTCTAAAACAGCAGACTAAAAATCTGTTCAGTTGCAATACCCATGTGGTAATGATTCCAGTTACGTACATCACAAACAGAACGTGAAAGACACTCCACTTCTTCAAGTAGTGTTTGTTTCTTTCAGTTCCATTTTGTGCTTTGTAACACCCATTTCACAGGTCAGTCGAGATACAAATGTGTGCAAGTAAACGGACTATTAAAGCAAACAGTGCAAAAGCACAGCCTGTGGTTTACTTCTGAGGTAAGTCTGACTGTGTTGAGCATCACAGTCATGAGAAGCACTTCTTTACAGAGTCATTAAAGTGCACATTTTCACTGAGCCATTATTTCAAGAGCACAAGTTTAGGTTAAATAAAATTTGAGGCTTCTTTGGATATTAAATACCATGCAGTCCACCATTTAAGGAAAAAAAAAAAGATGAACTTAAAAGGCAGAATTCACTTACATTCTGCATTCTACCCAATTAAAATGCAATCATTAATTCATTGAAATTATGCATTTAAGTTGAAATTGAGATTAAAATTCCAACAGAAGTGTAAACATTCCTAACTACCTTAAACCCTGTATTCCCAAAACACCGTAGTGGGCAAACTACTCCAGGAAAACTTCCTCTGCAGTACAGATAAATAAAGGAGTGCTGAGAATCGAGGCTTCAGGCTGACGTGGTGAGCCAGGTTTGTGCACTGCTTTCTGGGTGAAAGGTCAATCTCAGCCCTTTCTGCATACCTGGGAAGTCCTGGGCCAAATCAGAGTGGACCATCAAACTGAAATATTCCATACCTGCCAGTGGTCAGCCAGGCAGGCTCGGCAGCCATGAGCTGTTCGGCTTGCCCTGGCTGCAGCCCGACCTGAAGCTCGGCCTTCAGCGTTCTTATGCTGCACAGAGGTGCAGGGTGGAAGCCACTGAGGGCCTGATGAAATGGAACTGTGAACTCCCATCTTCTATCACCTGTCAACTTCCTGTAATTCAAGTCACCCTTGAATAAAATTAAACATGCCTTCTGTAGTTCAGTATATAAGTCAGAGGCCACCTGGGGCATTGCACAGTATGAGTGAGGCAGGGTCCAAAATACATGATCGTGGTAAACCCATCTACCCATTTTAAGATAGTTCTCCCAGTCAACTCCACATGTGGACATCAACTCATGATTGCTGTGTTTTACCTGTTCAATTATCCAATTAAAGTCATGTACAGTAACATCAGAAACAAACCATGGAATCATTTTTCCATGAAAATGAATCTCAGAAACCAATTCAGAGGACAACAAGAAGTCAGCTAATATTAAATCTGTAATAAGTTCAAACCCAGAATTATCCAGAACAATATCTACTCGAACTATAGATGCTTTTTCTCTGGTTTTCTTGCATTTACAAAGCAATGACCAAAGACATTCCATATCATTCACTATAATGAATGGTTTTAGGTCTTCCAAAGAGCTGATTACACTGGTCTTCTGAGAACTACTCTCTCCACCTGACAGAGACAGGTCACATTTGTTCCCCCAGAGTGAAACCTGAAATACAAAGTATAACAGTCATCATTCTCTTACATAACCAACAAAAGCTCTACCTCATAGCTTGCCCAAAATAGTTGTATTGTTATAAAATTCTTAAGATGTCCACCAAGTTCACACGTTCTCTAATAATTCAATGTTTACATGACTTGATATAAATAAGGTAAAAACACTGATTTTTAGTGAATATATAATTCACTTATGAAAAATGTAATTTTTAGTACCCACATTGTTTATTCAGACACACAAGTGTTAAAATATCAGAGACACTGTAAAGAGAGAGGCTCGGAATTCATCATTCATCGTATCATTAGGAGTCAAGAGAAACACTGACACCCTACTCCCCACCTCCCCAAATCGCCCTATGTCTTCTAAGTGTCTAGTCTTCAGGAGGACATGGCAATCTGAGACCTAGTTTTCTGACTGTAAAACGAAATTGAACAGAGAAACCTAATCCATGAGACAACATGGTACTAGCTACAGGTCCACTACAATGGTTTGTCTAGCAATTAGCTTAAAACTAAAGTAATACTCATTAGTGTTCTGTAAAAACCGGCATTTTGGCATGTAATCCTACTTTTTAAAGCAGGACCATGGGTTCTGGAGTCACACCTGGGTTCAAACCTCAGCATCTTCAACTATAAATCACTGGCAATTAAGATGTCTAAGGCTCAGGTTCTGCACTGGAAATGAATGTAAAACTTTTCTTGCATGAGACGCACTGATATAATGCATGTAACAATGCACCAAATTCCAGGTTACAAAAGTACTCCATAAAGGTACTGGGATGTAGCTAGGGCTAGAGTCCTTGCTTAGCACATGCAAGGTTTGAGTTCAATCTCCAGCATCACCATAAAAAAAGGGAGGGGAGGGGGAGAGTAGGTTGTATGACTCTGTCATAACAACCAGCGCTGGGGGTTGGAAGCAAAGGAGCTACAGACACAGGCCAATGTATAACTGGGTTCAAATGGAACTTTGTTTAAAAACAAGTACTCAAGCCGGGCGTGGTGGAGCACGCCTTTAATCCCAGCACTTGGGAGGCAGAGGTGGGTACTAAGGGTCTGGAGAGGCGGCTCGCTGGTTAAGAGTGCCTGCTGCACAGTCATGGGTACCTGAATTAGGGTTCTAGCACCCATGTAACAAACACCTGCAGCTCTAAGAATCCAACACTCCTTCTGGTTGCAAGGTGTGTACACAAGGTGCACACACACGTACACACATACATACATATACACATGCACACATATGCACATTCATACACATGCACACACATACACACACACACAAATCTTTTATTTTTTTTAAAGGACTCAACAGGATAGAGAGATGGCTTAGTGGTTAAGTGCACTGACTGCTCTTGCAAAAGACCTAGGCTCAGTTCCCCAGCACTCACATGACAGTCAACAACTCTGGTTCCAGGGGATCCAACAGCCTCTTCTAGCCTCTGCAGGCATATGTGTGCACGGATGTACTCACATACATGCAAGCAAAATACTCATACACACAAAAATAGAAAATTAAAAAAAAAATTTTAAGTACTCAATAAATATTAACCAAAGAGATGTATTCTCATTTGTGGCTTTTAAAATTAGGAAAATGACCAAGCATGGTACACAAGTCTGTCATCCAATTACTCGAAAGGAGACTGAGGCACAAGGATAATATTAAGTATCTACATCAAAAAAAATTTTTTAAATAAAATTAGCAGAATACATGTTCAACCAAAAGTACCTCCTTATTCCTTTTAAAACGGCCACTGAATGGATTTTTTTAAAGGCACAAGGTTTAAGGAGCTGGAAAGATGGCTCAGTGGTTAAAGCATTGGCTGCTCTTAAAGAGGTCCCAGGATTGGTTCCCAACATCCATATGGTGGCTAACAACCATCTATAACTCCAGTTCCAGGGATTCAATGCCCTCTTCTGACTGCCCAGGGCACTGCACAACAGAGGTGCACTTACATACATGTAGGCTATATGCTCATACACATAAAATAAAATATTAGTATTTTTTTAAAAAAGAGTTGGCACTCTGTTTCTTTTTTAATTTAAGGCTACCATAAAGGACAATTAAGAGAGGTAAAAAAAAAAAAAATCAAATGAAACTAAAGAGACCCAAAAAATTATGCTGCATATTTAACTAATGTATAAATATTAGCATAAATTATCATTTAATTTCATAAATTAATGTTTACAGTGATAGTCTCAGAACTGCATCTAAAAGCCATGCAGATGTTCTGATCTTTACCTGTAGCAGTTTAAAAAACTCATCTTTCAGCTGGTTTTCCTCCAGGTCTTTGACTGGTCTCAGCAACTGTTTCAAGTACGTACATAATGCAGCGATTGACTCCTGAGACTCAAAGAAATTCTCATCTTTGCTTTCTTTAAATACATCAAAGCCATGGATTGGTGGACTAAAACAGCAAGAGAAAAACATAACTGAAACACGTATGTTATGTAAATCCTTACTTTTTTTTCTTTCAAAAAACCACACTTTGGTGACTACAGTTCTCTGAAGAGAAGAAAGCATCATCCAGTCTCAATAACTATACTGATGGATACTAGACACAGAACAGACAACAACAAATAAATCCCCCAACCCTTTTTAATTATCGAAAGTTCTCAGCCAGGTGTGCATGCACCCATTTTTGATCCTAGTACTCAGGAGGCAGAAGCAGGATCTCTTCAAGATAGAGGCCAGCCTAGTGTACAAAGGGAATTCCAGTCCAACTGAGGCTACAGGGAAACCCTGTACCCTTCCAAAAGACAATAAATAAATAATTAATAACCAGAAGTTCTCAAATCATCTATCTTCCTGGAATCAGTAATTTTATAGACTACGTACATAATCATTTACACATCAGAGATACCAGGGCAAAGGAGAAATATCTGCAAGATTTTAAGATAGTAACTCTGGTTCAGTCTTTTCAGCACCCAGTGTGGTACGCTCCTCTTAACAAGCATGTGGATGTGAACAGAACATATGATCACTAAGAGTGCCAGACCCAGAGCACTTGCCATGAACACACTGCATACCTGAGGCACGCCACTTTTTGTTGTTCTTATCTCGTTAGTTGGTTGGATTTTTTTTTTTTTGAGACAGGGTCTCCCTGTATCCTTGGCTAGCCTGGAACTCACTATGAAGATATGAAGACAAGACTGGCCTTGATCTCAGAAACCTGCCTACCTCTGCCTCCTGAGTGCCCGAATTAGAGTGTGTCACCACACCTGGCTGAGGGAAATCATTTTCAACACTCTTGTCCATTTTATTAGATGGACAAATTTTAATGATTTACACATAGATTTTTTATTTTTGGTCAAATTTTACTCCCAATTTTTACTAAAGATCATGTTTCTGCCATTGCTATATCTTCATGAAAAATTATATGAGTGGTAACTAAGAAGATTAAAATAGTAATATTATTAATACTTGATATTTATTAATTTTCATTTGTTAATATTAATGTTAACATTAATATTTTCAGACTTGAAAAGACATCCTGATTATCTGATGCTTTAAATTAGCAACTTTCTTCATGGGCTGTTCATGGCAGGATAAAAGCAATATGGGACTCATGTAATGAATTTTGGGTTGTTGTTTGTGTGTTTGGTTTCTCTTTTTAAGACAGGATCTACAGCCCAAGCAGGCTAGTCTAGAGCTCATGGCAATCCACCTGCCTCAGCCTCCTGAGTGCTGGGATTACAGGTATGAGTCACCACACATAGCAAGACTGATTTTTTAATGACATACCAGCATCTACATATCCATACGAGGCTGCTCCTTCTGATCAGGAGTGGCCATGGGAAGCTACATCTCTACTCCGGAATGCTGTCATTGCCAAAGCACTCTGGAATTCCTCTTTTGGAATTTTCTTCAAAACCTGTGGCACATTATTAAACATCCTGTCAGTGGCCATGTATCTTCGTGGTTTACTCTTGGAAACAGTCAAAAGTCACTCAGAAATTTCAGTAGAATAGACCATGACCAAATTGAATAAAAACATAGGGAGCGAGCGAAGGAGGGAGGCAGAGAGGAGGGAAGGGAGGGGGCTCAAAGGTAATAAAACTAATTCTTTAAAAGAAATTTTTTCTTTATTTTTATTTTATGTGTATGAGTGTTTTGCCTGCATGTGTGCAACTGTACACCTGCTGTGCAATGCCTGCAGAAAAGGGCACTGGATCACTCAGAACTGGAGTTATGAACAGTTGTTAGCCACCATGTGGGTGCTGGGAACTGAATCCAGGTCCTCTGCAAGAGCAGCAAGTGCTCTTAATTGCTGAGCCATCTCTCCAGCCCTAATTTTTCTTTTTTGCAGTCTGTAGGCTGGTTCTAAAAGAAATCCCAGAGAGTCAAAGTTATTTTTGGCAATGACAACATTTACTGAAATCAGTTAGTCCTGGAGGTAGCCTAAAATTTCAGAAGCCATTTGGATGTATAGGTTCCAAACAGAGATCAGCAAACCAAAGTTCACAAACCTAGTCAGATTTGTTCTGAATGACTCACAAACGAAGAATGGTTTTAAATTTCTGAATGGTTAAAAAAAAAGTAAAAGAAAAGTGAGTCAGGTGTGGGGGCCCAAGCCTGTAATCCCAGAGCTCAGGAGACTGGATGAGAGGACACTTGAAGCCTTAGCTTCATAGTGAATTCTAGGCCAGACAACCCTATCTCAAAAGAAATGGGGGGACAGGGGGGATATGACAGTGCATTATATGGCATACAGATTTGAAGTTTCTGGCCCATAACTGAAGTTTTATTGGAGCACTCATTTACGTCCTGTCTATGGCTGGTATCACATCACAATGGCAGAGTTGTACGGCTCTAACAGACAATTTGGGCCCACAAAGTTAAAATACTATCTAGCCCTCTACAGAAAAGTTTGACAATTCATGTCATATTTTATTAACAAATCATTCATTAGTTTCAAGTCATACCTCATGCTATGAATGGGTCTCATTTCTTGTGCTTGAGAGAAATAATGTCTCATAAATAAATATAGTTTCTCACTTAAAACATTCACTATTTTAGAATCTACTGATGCTATACATGGGCAAATGCTCTGAGCCCGTGATAAACACCTAGGTATAGTCCTGACTGAAACACACATGCATCTGCAGCAGAAAAACTTTAGAATGTTTGTAGTTGCACGCTCCATTAGAACTCTACACTATAAGCTACTGAGATACCATCCCAACAGAGCAGCAGACTGCAGCACGTTCCTAAGAGCAGTAGTGCACAGCAGCAAGAGCTACAATCATAGGTAATGTAGATGAATCTAATAAGGCAACAAGCACTGAGAGACACAAAACTACACGCAGACTGTTTGACTGTTTAAAAGCTTCAGAGCCGGGATGGTACCACACACCAACAATCCCAGCACTTGGGAAGCTGAGGCAGGAGGACTGTGATTTGAGGCCAGCTTGAGCTACACTGTAAGTTCAAGGCCAGCCTGATCTATATAGTGAAACACTGTTATAGAAGAAAAGAAAGTAAAATTTTTAAATAAAACGAAATAGGTTAAAAGCTGGCAAAACTAACACAGATCAGGACACAGCAGCTTCTCAAGAAACAGATGGTCTTGCTGTGACAGAGACAGTGGATGCATGAGTCTGCACTTCAACAGTTAGGCAAGTGGTTGCCACTGATGCAGAACAGAACACCCTGTGCAAGAAGCATGGGAGCTGCCCAACTGCTTCTGCACCACTGTAAACACTAGCTCCATCTAGCTCAGTCTACCTTCAAATACATGCTGCAGACAGTACTCCAGAAGAGCATTCCACCCACAGCTCATTGGCTGTTCAAGAAACATTCTCATTTCTCGAACATCCCAGGTAACCTTGCCTTCCACTCCTCATCAACAAACTGTCTGCTGGACACTGGACACCAGCTCAGTCTCTCTTAAGATGCCTGAAGTTCTAGCTCAAGTAACTTATGCCATCAGCATTTACTCTAACATGATGGTCTCTCCCCAGCTGGCTGTAAGCGGGAAGCCATTTACCCTGCCTTCATCCATCTATTCTCTGCCCTGATCCGTCTTCATCTAAAATGAGACTCAGACACAGCATTCTAACTTCCAAACCTCACTTAGTGCCAAGGCCTCCAACACATCGGCAACCTTGATTCATACCACAGACACTTGCTAAATGCCATTACCTGAATCTAAACTACTCGTAATCCCTGGCAGGCATCCAAATCTACAACACGGACAGGGCAGTCTGATACAGACCTTAATCTCATTGCAGAGACAGGGCTCAAATGCTGCTTGAGCAGTTACTAGCCAAGGAACCCCGGAAAGGGATGAACCTCCTTGGGTTTCCTCAACTGCAAAAAGTAAACTACTAACATCTACACTATCTAACTGCATTAACTCTTGCAGCAGAGCAAGTGGCACATACTAGTAGTACTCAGTGAGTGACAGTCCCTCATACTTTGTATGTTCCAGGCTTGAGACCATGTGTGTTGCTTTTGGAACACAAATTCTAAAGTATCTATTCAGTAAAAATAGATAGATAGATAGATAAATTTGTTACTAAAAAAATATATAAAGACTGGCTAGGCATGGTGGCACATGCCTTTAATTCCCAGAACTCAGAGACAGAGACAGGAGAATATACGTGTTGGAGGCTAGCTTGATCTATACAGCAAGTTCCAGGCTAGCTAGAGCTACATAGTGAGACACTGTCTCAAACAAACAAGTAAACTATAAATACACATACACATACACACACACACACATGGAGAGAAAGAGAGAACACAAAAACCTCAGACTGAAGGTTATGTTACTTCTCTAAGTAATTGTCTTAGGATTAATGTTGACCTGATTCACTTCTTTTTTTCTGGTGGGGTGGGAGTGGCTGTGAGGATGCAAGGTCTCGTAGCCAAGGGTTACCAGGAACAAGCGTGTGCTGCCACACTGAGCTCTGATCACTTATTTAAATTATCCCATGTTGTTTGCAAAAAGGTACCAAAGGGTTCTTCTTAAATGAAACCTGTATTTTGGAACCTGTGATCTAAAACGATAATCCACAGCACCTTTTCTTTTGCTCTATAAACCAGGGAAAATTAAATAGAGTAAGCAAACTATAAAAAAAGTTTTTGGAAATATATGACATTTAGACTCTTTCTAATTTAGCATTAAAAATAAAATATTAGAATAAAGATTAAGACTGTGTGAGACAAGAGTTCCTGTTCTGATGACTCCTTACACAGAATAACTTCTGACATACTATTGGTGATGGTTTATACTGACTGTCAATCTGACAGGATCACCTTGCAGATAAGTCTCCAGGCAGTTCTATGAGGATTAACAAGATCAGGAAGACCCTCTGTAAATGTGGACGGCATCATTTCCTGGGCTAGGGTCCCAGTATACTGCACAAAGAACAAAGTGAGGTGCTGGAGAGACTGCTCAGCAGTTAAGAGCACTAGCTGCTCTTGCAGAGGGCCCTGGTTCGATCCCCAGCACCTACAGGGCAGCTAACAGAGTCTGTAACTCCAGTTCCAGGGGATTTGACAGGTTCCTCTGACCTCTTCGAGCACTGCACAACACAAGTGCACCTACGTACAAGCAAGCATTGAACTCATACACATTAAAATAAAAAATACTAAAATACTAAAAAACAAACAACAGTGAGCTGATCACCAGCACTCAACACTCTCTGCTTCCTGACTGCAGATGCAGTAACCAGCTGCCCATGCCCACCCTGCCACCAAGTCTTCCCCACCAAGATGGAATCTACCCTCTTCTCTCTAAGCCAGAATAAACTCTTGCTTCCTTAAATTGCTTCTTATGTAGTTTTCAGTCATAGCAACGACAAAAAAGTAATGCACTATTTTTATAAATCATTTGCTAGGGCTGGAGATGTCTCAGTGATTAAGAGCACTGGCTGGTCTCGCAGAGGACCTGGGTCCAGTTCCCAACACCCAAATGGCAGCTAACAACTATCTGTAACTCCAGTTTCAGGAGATCCAATGCCCTCTTCTAGCTTCTGCAGGTACTGTATGCATGTGTGCACTTGCATATATTGAGGCAAAAACACTCATAAAATAAAAATATAAAATATTTTAAAATAAAGAAAGCATTTGCTAACTTTGTTCCATCTTAAATTTTTTATTTAATTATTTCAAATTAACATTTTTTGTTCAGTATGTACAATTTGTTTTTCTCTAGAATCTAGTCTTTCTGTAAGAATCTTTAGGGCTAGAGATGGTGAAAGTAGAGAACTGATCCCCACAAGCTGTTCTCTGCCCTCCCCAGATGTATGCCAATACACACATACACACAAAATAAAAATGTAACTAAAGAATCGTTAAAAAGAGTCTTTTAGTAAGTTCTTATTCTTTAGTGTATGTCCACTGACACAGGCAAGTAAATTAAAATTGGCAAGAATCTAATAAAATTAATCATTTGTCCAATAGTATTCTTAATATTTACTAAATTATTTATTTTTAAAAATATTTTATTATTTCTATTTTTTATGAGTCTACTGCCTGCATGTATGTAGGTGCACCCATGTCATACAATACCTGAGAAAGTCAGAAAAGGGGATCCCCTGGAACTCGAGTTACAGACTGTTACTAGCTGCCACATGGGTGCTGGGAACTGAACCTGAGTCTTCTGCAAGAGCCGTCAGTGCTCTTAACTCCTAAGCCATCCCTCCAGGCCCACTATTCTTTTTTTTAAATCACATTTGGTGTGCATGTGTGTGTGTCTATCTGTGTCTACAGTATATAACATACATGCCATGACTTTTTGTGATGTCAGAAACAACGTGCGCACAACCTGGTTCTCTCCTTCTACCATGTGGGGCCTGGGGAGTGATCTCAAGTAATCACTCTTGAAAACAAGCAGCCGTACCCTCTGAGTCACCTTACTGACACGCCTGACGAACTACCCTGTTTCAAAAGCAATCGTAAATCGCTAGAAGTGGTGGCATACGCATTTACCCTCAGAGCTCTGCAGGCAGAAGCAGATAGGTCTCCATGAGTTTTAGGCCAGCCTGGTCTACACAGTAAAACCCCATCTGAAACTCTTTTTTTCAAAAATTGTAAATTATGTAAACACTTGCAATCTGATAGTTGCAAACTTACCTCTGGATGATAGCTTCATGAATTCTGCGATACATGTAGCATTCTACAAACAACCACGGTGAGAAGAACCAACGTGGTTTCCCATCGCTGTCATTTAAAAGACTCTGTTGATATTCTAGGTACTGATTCCATATATTGGCATCAACATATTTATCAACCAATGGGATAATTGGCTTATCTGTTTGCAATTCATTCCGTAATTTGGAAAGAAGAGAGATGGCTTTCTTTTCTGCTTCCACACCTTCCTGTCAAAGTACAAAAAAAGAGAATAAAGGTTTCTGTGTTTGTGAGTGTTGTGCTAAGGTTAAGCATAACTCCTTGAGGATAATATATTATTATAGATCTAAATTAAAGAAGAAAAACCACAGTATTTCAAAATTCTATTTTCTCTTTTATCACCTTAGAGATGTTTAATTTAGAGACAGTGAGACTAAAACACAGACTTCCTTGGGTTATTTGAAATTAATTTATTTATATTTTATGTGTTTGAATGTTTTGCCTCAATGCATGTAAGTGCACCCCTGGTTGTAACGCCCATGGAGGTCAGAAGAAGGCAACAGACCCCCTAAAACTGGGTTTACAGATGGTTGCTAGCTGCCATATGGGTGCTGAGAACCAAACCCAGGTCCTCTATAAGGAAACCATGTTGGTTCTTCTCACCATGGTTGTTTATAGAATTAAGTTTGAGACAAGCCTAGGCTACGTATAGGAAACAATCATTAAGCTAGCTCAACTGAGTGCTTTTATAAAAAAGCATTATTACTATGCTAAGGTTAGGGGAAGTTCATACTTTCAGACCCACCATGTTTCAATGCAGACACCTTACCAATCTAGCATCACTCTCTCCCTGATCAGAAGGGAACCCAGGGCTTCCTGCATGCTAGGCAAGGACTTTTACCACTAAGCTACATATACCTTTTGCTTTCCAAGTGGGATCCATTTTGCTGCCAGAGGCTGAAGCTTTAGAAACTTCTCAGACATGGAAGAAGTTGCATAATCTACAAAGACTGAGCCTGAAGAATCCTAAATGTTTTGTGTGTATGGACCTGGGGACTGAACCGAGGACTTCAGGCATACTAAGAAAGTACCCAATCACTGAACTCCTCAACTCCCATACCAATTTCTTTTCTTAAAAAAAAAAATTTATTTCTACGTGACCATGTGTCTATATGAGTATATGTAAGTATGTATGTGTGTACAATTGTATATGTGCAGACCTATGTACATGCAGAGGCCAGAAAAGGGTACCAGATCTGGATTTACAGGCACTTACAGGCTTGTTATGCCTGTGTTGAGATCCAAACCCTGGTCCTTCATCACCATTAAGCAGTCTTAACCACTGAGCCATCTCTACAGAAGACTCATCCCCATACAAAACTTCTTAAGAGGAACTTTTTAGTTTCTGGAATATCTTGTTTGAACTCATATTCCTTTTCATGCAACTATTAAAAGAGAAACCAGCTTTATCTACTATATTAAGTCATATGGGCCTGGGAATCCAGCTCATTTGGCAGAGTGTTTGCCTTGCATGAAGTCCTGAGTTCAAGCCCATGTACAAGGATCTACCTAAGATCTTTAATGTCAATTTGATTAATGATGAATGACAACTGAGAATTTACAGAGTCTTAAGCCTTTCTTTTTAAAAAGGTAAACACTTCTGAGAACCAAGAACTGATTGCTGTGTCAATGCCAGTTTCTCATTTTGCTTTACTCCTGTTCAAAGGCTCTCTGAGTTCTCTGTGTGCCAGACACTTTTCAAGGTCAAAGAGAAGTATAAAGCCCCATTCTCAGGCAGTCCAAATCTACCCAACCACTTAGTCTAAGGGGATGGGCCTTTGACTGCCAAAATGGGAAGCACAGTTTCTTTGAAGACAAGCATGGTACTGCTCATTGGGACCGGGGGAAAGGGCCAGAAGTATGTGAGAGGCCTGAAAGAAGAGACACGAGGCTACCAAGAGCAGTCTGCCAACCAGTGTTTTATGAGGTCCTGTTCTGGACCCAGAGTGGAACGGGGCAGGGCTGCACGCTCCACCATCCCGAAGCCAGCAGTCACCAGATGACTGTGCACTTTCAGATCAAGGAGCAATACACTAAGACTGACCTGTCACTACATTGTTTAGTCACTCCAGTTGAAAAAAACCTGGAATTAAAAAAAACTTACAGTAATTTGTTTAAGTATATGACCCAATATTTCAATTGTACGTGCATGTGTGCATCTATCAAAATAAAATCATGTTTATGTGATACACACTGAAACATCCATCAGCAAAACATCAGTGTCTAAGATGAGTTTAATGCCAGCAATAAGAACAGGCAGTGGTTGCAGCAGCTCAAGCCTCAAGCTCAGCAGGCAGCAGAGGAAGAAGGATCTGAGTTCAAATCTAGCCTGAGAGAAATAGTGAGACTCTGACTCAAAAAAAATAGATGATGCAACAGTAAGCCAGAACTTGTTTAGAAAGAAATACAATACTGTACATTCAAACTTCCTGGGTGCAGTCTTGTTCCATTTCTATTTGGCCAATTAAAGACCATTTAACATTGTTCTAAATCTCTGCTGCCAACATTTTCAAGAAAAGGTACAGGCACTAAAGACGTAACTCAGCTGTCAGAGGGCTTGCCCAGCAGGCACAAAGCCCTGGGAAGGAAAAGGGAGGGAGGGAAAGCGCCCTGGGTCTAGTGTCCAGCTCTACATGAACCAGATGCGGTGGTGGACGCCTATAACCCTCAGACCTTGTCTCAAGAAAATTTTGAAAAAAAAAAAAAGCTAGGTAAGTGTGTGCACAGTGTTTTATAGTCTATTGTATGATACAAAGATTACTGGACTTGTAAGTTTAAAGGCTTTTATCTCCAATAACATGATTATTTAGATCTTTACTTATCCATTCATTAAACACACAAGATAATTTTCTAAATATTTCATTTATTATTTTTATTTTATGTGTGCAAGTATTTTGCCTACATGTATGTAAGAGCATCACATGCATACAATGCCCCACAGAGGTCAGATAGGGTGTTGGATCCCCTGGAACTGGAGTTATGTGACAGTTGTTAGGCGTCATATGGGTGCTGGGAGTTGAACCCGAGGCCTCTGGAAGAACAGCAAGTGTTCTTAAACCCCGAGCCATCTCTCCAGCCCCAAGATGACTTTTTAAAGCCTTACTCTACTCTAAATATCAATTAATCTTTCAAACATTTTATCACATAATCTGTCAAATCAGGATTCATATTACCCGTCACTGTGAGTTTTGCCTCTTAGTCCTTTACTTCTGGGGCTCAAGACCTCAAATCAGGAACTCAAATACTGTAATGGAGCTAAGTTTGAAATTTAAAATTTTTCAAAGCAAATCAACAACTTGGTCATTTATATATTAAAAAGTAAGACAAAAAGTCTAAATAACTTACAGACTAAATTTCTAGAATACCTCTCTTACAAGCTGGGGACTGGTTGCTATACTTCAACAAATCACATCAAGACAGATAAACAGTCACACCATATACTCATCATTACATGAAAACTGAAACCTTCAACTATCATTCTGTTGAAGAATTAGTAAAAAATTAAAGCTGGAAACACAATTCTTACCTCTCCATGTTTTTCAAAAAATTCACTTTTATGTCGATGCAATGTATCAATAGCTTTGGTCAAGATCTGTGGCAGTCTGTCTTTAATTGTAAGATATGCAAATGACCTAGAAAAGAGTCATATATTACTTAATAGCTTTAACACTAGAAGATATGCCATATTTTAGTTTCTGGAACACCTTGTTTGAATTCATATTCCTTTTAATGCAACTATTAAAAGAGAAACCAATTTAATCTACTATATTAAGACATATAGGCCTGGGAATACAGCTCAGCTGGCAAAGGGTTTGCCTTACATGAAGTCCTGAATTGAATCTCTAGCATGTAATAAAAAACAAGTTTGGTGATGCACGCCTATAATCCTAACACTGGAGAGGCAGAGGCAGGAAGATCTGAAGTCAAAGTCATTCTTCGGCCAAGTCTGAGGCTATCCTGAGATACTTGAGATATGTCTGAAGGAAAGAAAGAAAAAAAAAAAGGACACAAGACACTTGGAAAATCTCTTGGGTGGCACGGCAGTTAAGCAGCCTTTAGACCCAGGCTCTGCCCAGAACTGTTTAGGTGTCTTATTCTCCTTTCTAAATCAGAAACTATTTCAACAATGTAATCAGCTCAAAAAGATTAGCCTTGCAATCAAACAAGCTCTGGTCTGAGGTCTACCATAAAGAGACTTCATCAGCTCAGAAAGATAAGAGATGGAAAATGGCTTTGAATGCTAATGGGCTTAAAGAACAATAAGAAATGAAAAAGACTTGGGAAGGCTTCTCTGTTCTTTGTCCAGGCTTTGGTCAATTTAGCTTTTCAGAGGCTTTCCCCACTGCCTTCTCTACAAGCACAAGGAACTATTACTAACCCTCAATGAATTAAGGGCATGTTCTCTCTCCTTCTGGCTGAAACCGCAGAGGGTTTACACAAGTGTCAAAGAATAAAGACAGATAGAAGGAAAAAAGCTTATTCTAGCATTAAAAATACAAGGACATATTTTGAGTTTAAAAATATTTTTAAAACTTAAAGATCAGTTTACAGAGATTTTTCTGTCTTTAGGCAATATGTGATTCCATTAGAAAAATCAAGATTAAGTGAAATCCTGTACAGTTTAATTTTTAAAATATCTTTTTTATGTGTATGATTATTTTGCCTACATTTAAGTTTACCCCAGTGTACAGTATGGAAAGAGGACAGAGGATTCCCTGGAACTGGAGTTACAAGACTGCTGATAGCTACTATGTTGACCCTAGGAAAAGAACCAGGGTTCTCTGTAAGCATAGCAAGTGCTCTCAACCATTAAGCCATCTCTTCAGACCTCTGTTCAGTTTTTAAAACTGAAACTTTTTAGAATTCCTTTCATTATTTGTGTGTGTGTGTGTGTGTGTGTGTGTGTGTGTGTGTGTGTGTATGTGTATGGGTACATGACAAAGGCATCAAATCCCCTGGAGATGGGGTTACAGGCTGTTGTGGGCTGCTAGATATGGATACAGGCAATGGACTTAGGTCCTGTGAGAGCAGTGCACAGTCTTAAATGACTCGGCCATCCTCAGCCCCTGAAATACCGAGTTTTTAAACACAGTGTACAGAGCTTAGCTGACACCTTCAAGGTTCGTATCATCAAAGTAAAACCAAAGAAACTCACAAACTCATTTAGAAAAGAATGCCTTGCCCAAATCAGCTACATTAACTTATACTTCTGAAAACTCAAGTACCTTACACTTTTTAAATTATTGGGCTCTATACTGAGTATTTCTTCTAAAGGTTTCCTTGAACAGTAACCATAAAACTTTTAGTAAACCAGGTGTGATGGTGCACACCTGTAATCCCAGCCACTTGGGAGGCAGAAGTAGGTGGATCTCTGTGAGATGAGTCCAGCCTGGTCTACATAGGGTGTTCCAGATCAGATGGGGCTATGGGAAAATCTTCTCTCAACTCCTCCCCCCTCAAAAAACTTTTAAGAATATCAAATTTCAAAAACACATTTACATTCTGTGGTGCTTTGAGGATCTAGAAACAGTGATTAGGTTTGAAGCTACTTAGCAAGCCCTGGAATTAGAACTGAATTTTCAACAACCACTGATAATTTGAGAGCAGGATCATAAACTGATTCACACAGAGGCAGCAGAAACAAAAAGTAGCAATGCTTCCCTAAAAGAAGGTTAAGTGGAAAGCATCACTGCTTTCTAACTACCACTTTCCTCTGAGAGTCCTGCATCTGGTCAGGGTACAGAGGAACACATATCTACAATCTACTTCATGTCCAGGCAAGGTCACTTTCTGCAATATTTTAAAGTAACCAAGTACTTCAAGGGCTGGAGAGATGGCTCAGCAAGTAAGGGCAGCTGCCCCCAAGCGTGATCACCTGAGTTTAACAGAACCCACAAGGAAGAAAGAGAAAGCCAACTCCCTAAACAAACTGTCCTCTGACCTCACTAGGTGGTGATACATGGCACCAACCTCTGCCCCTCCCACATACACAAAAACTAATTAGAAAAAAAAGAAAGTACTTCAATATGAATTTAAAGCCTGCTGTGGGGTTACATTTGTAATACGAGCATATGAAAGGTGGAGATGGAGGATTAGGAGTTCAAGGTCATCCTCTGTTAACAGTTCAGTAGCCCAGCCTCAAACCATAACAAGAGAATGTGGCTATCCAAACCAATGCAAATGGATATTGTATTATTTTTACTGTTATCTACAACTTTACCCCCAAAGCCAAAAACACTGTAATTCCCCATTGACAAAAACATTTAAGGTGGACTGGAGAATGGATCAAACGTTAGGAGCACTTGCAGAGGACCAAAGTTCCATTCCCCCAGCATCCACACTGTGGCTAACTACTGTCTCTAGCTCCATTTCCAGGGGAATCCGATGCCCCGCGGCATTGAACGACATGGGTGGATTCACATACATGTAGGCAATACATTCATACACAAAATAATAAAAAAAATTTCAAGTGGAAAATAACAAAAATTAACAATTTATAAGTTTTAAGTAACTTTTATCACAATGTATTTAGAATAATTGCTCCATTTTCTTACTAGTTGTTTGTGTTCATCTATTACTGTGCCTAACAAACTTCATCATATGTACAGGAAAAAAATTTTGTTAAGAATGTAAGATTAGAATTTCGGGCATCCACTGGTGGCCTTGCAATTGCAAAGAATGAACCACGTAAAGATATGGGAGCGGGGGTTAGTAAGGACACTTGCTGATAAACTATGACCTCCCTAACCACTATAACGGCGGAAAGAACCAACTCAACAAATGCATTTTTTAAAAAAAACTTAAGACTTCTTTTTAATTTGTGCGATTATTATTTTGACAGCACCAGAAATAAACACATCTCAGTAGACCTGAGGTTCCTCATTTTGGGTCCCCACAGCGCTTTCCCGAAGTGATCCAGGGTGGCCTTGAACTCACTACGTTGCTAAGCCGGCCTCCAGTGGCAGCAATTCTCCTGCCTCAGTCTCTCGCATACAGGGGTCCTGAACTTGCCAGCCTCCCCCACACACAAACACACGTGGGACTGGAACTCTCAGCTCCCCCGCCCGGCCCAGCTTTCCTCTGAAACTCGCAGAAGAAGCGAGACGAACCCCACGTCCCGGGCGGAGAGAAACTCCGGCTGCTCGGCCATGGCGGCGATGTCCGCGCCGCACGCTCGACGCCGGAGTCGCTCGGGTATCAACAGTCGCAGCCACCGCGACACGCAGAGAGGAAGCGATGGGGCTTTAAAACAAAAAAAAGTTTTGAATAATGAAACTTTATTTGGTGCCCGGAGAATGGGCAAAAGGCAGGATACAAGAACCTTCCGGCGAAAAGAGCGGAACGAGGAAGCGCGCGCAGCCGGCGAGGACCGGAGGCCCCAGCGCCCGCAAAGCGGAAATGGGCGCCTGGCGCTGTCACGTGCTCGGGAGGTCACGTGGCCGAGGTCGCTAGCCCTGAGCTGAGTGCGCGTGCGCGGCACCGAGCGAGGCGGAGCGTTCTTCTCCGAGGCTTTCCTGCGGCTGGGCTGTGGGCTGCGGAGCTGCGGGGTGCATCGGAGGAGCGTGCACCCGGGTGCTGCCGCCTTCATCCTTCCCGCCAAAGGTTAGTGCTTTCAGGCCGGAGCATGTGTGTGAGCCTGCGGCCTCCGCTTTGCCTGCTCAGCCCTCTGGGGCCGCAGGTTCATCCGAACAACCAGGACGCCCTGGCTCTTACAAGGAGAGTGATCTTTGGTCCAGTTAGAAGCTCCCAATAACCAGCACTGACTGGCCCAACGCGTAGTGGCAGCTGCCAAGATGCGTGACATCACTTAGAAATGGAAGGCATGCCCCCAGAGATCAGCACTTCTTGAATCTTAGCCCAGGAGTAACCGCATTCTTTAGCTGATAATGATTCTTAAATCATTCATACATGTCTACAATTGATTTCGATGATAACCACTCCTCAGTCCTCCCCAACTCCTCCCAGACCCCCTCCCTCCAAACTTAATGCCTTTTTATATGAGTGCAGTTATACTGTAGGCACACGGTAGATAATATTCTTAAATAGCAAAAAATGTGCCAAGAACCCGGAAGCTGCCTTATATTTCATTTAAAAAATTCAGTTGCTGCTTATGGCCTAGGACAGTATTACCACAAGACAGAAGGACAGAATCTGTTTTATGAACTTACATTCTAAAGAGAGAAAAAAAATATTTTCCGATAGCATTGTCGTTATTTTATCTGTATTATACTAATTTTCCACATTTATTTTCTGCCCCCAGTGTAAGGCTCAGAAAGGCTGGTTGCCTGTTTTCTCACCTGTATTAACTAGCAGTGCCAGGCACGTGTCCAAGGACCCAGCTTATAGCTAGTGTATTAATTACCTACTATTAGACAGTTTTCAAGTGAGGTTAAATGCACTGGAAAATAGAAAGTGGAAAAAGAGAATGGTGTTGGTTGTGTGTATTAAGTGAAGTGGCTGAGGAAGACTTGGAGAAAAGATTTGAAAGAGGTAAGGAAGGAGAACACCCGAAAGGATGAGTACAAAGATCCAGAGGTTGGGCGGTCAGGGGTGTACTGTAGGGACCTTCACAGTCATGCCTTTTAAAGACTTTGGCTTTTATTGTAAACGTGAAGCCATCATCAAATTGAGCCCTGGAAATGTGATTCTAGTTGAGTTCTCAGAAGACTGCTGTAGTTCATATGTTGAGAATCTATAGGAAGGTAGCACAGAAGCAGGAAGGCCAGTGTTGCTTTCCTTGTTGCCTGGACAAAACACCTAACAAGAAGCAGCTTGGGCTGAAGAGGTGGCTCAGCAGTTAAGGGCACTGGCTGCTCTTGCAGAGGACTCAGGTTCAGTTCCTAGCACCCACATGATGACTAACAACCATTCATAACTCCACTTCCAGGGGAATCTGACATCCTCTTCTGACCTCCTTGGGCATTGCACAACAAGAGTTCACTTAGATGCAGGCAGTACACTCATACACACAGAATAAAAATAATAAAATATTAAAAAGAAATGCAGCTTAAGAGAGGATTTGCCACTCAACTTACAGTTGGAGGAGCTTGAGTCCCTCACGATATGGAAGGCTTGGTGACCGGAGCTTGGTTGTGGGATGAGTGCAGAGTGATGCTGGCGCGATGTTCATCCTGTGGAACTTTGGATTTCTGTGTTATGAGTGAAGTAGGAAACACTGTCATTTTTGAAAATGAAAAAGTAGGCGGAGGTTTGAAGATGGAGGAGAGACTGGATAGTGGAAGACAACAGGGGTGTGTTCCTTGGCAACATGGGAGGCACACCAAAAGAATGAGTGGCCCCCGTTTAAGATGAGAGAGATCTTGTGGCTGGTTTTCTCAAGCCACCAGGAGCTGCAAGAGCCCAAGCATCAGTCAGGTGAATTGCATATAATTGGGATTGAGGTTCTGTCACATGGCTGGGGAAGAGGGAGGGATGCAGAGGATTCAAAGTGAAAGAGAAAGACTATCAAAGTAGACCAGGGAGCATGAGCTGGGTGTGGACTAAGACTGAAAGTTGTAGTCCTGTTGAAGTAGAAGAACCAGTGGCGTTGGATAGAAAGAGCTGGTGGCATTTAGTGAGTAGCATGTGTGAAGTCAGGGATTTCAGTTGCAGTTGTAGGATACATGGGGTGAATCTTAAGCTTTCTAGAAGCTTCACTGATAAAAGTAAAAATAGGTAAAAATTAGTTGTAGCTATTTATTTACTCCCTCCTATGGGAAGTTTTACAGGTCACTTAGATAGTGCTAAAAGGGCCATCCTAGAATAAGGAAATGCACTTGGGGTGCGTTTTTGTTTTCATTTTATTTATGGAGGGGAGTGCTCACAAACATGAGGAGGTCAAAAGATAACCCACAGTAGTTATTTCTCTCCCTTCACTATGTGGGTCCTGGGGATAAAACTCAGGTCATTAGACTTAACAGCAAGCACCTTTACATAACTTAGTCCCAAGAAACTGTCATCAGCAAGCCTCTCTAAACCCATTTCCTTATCTGGAAAATGTTTCCCAGGCCATTGTGAGGTAACACAGAACACTTAGAATTTAGAAGATACTGAAAAGTAATGCCTTAGTCTCTGTCTTCTTCCTTCGCATCCTTAGCAAAGACATGGTTCTGAAACCAGCCTCTGTCCATGTGAGTGTCTTATTTCAAAGTTCTAGCATCCCACCATAGAAACACTGCAGGATCACTCAGTGGGTCCTTTCCATATCCTGCTACTTTTTCATCATTGTCTCCTGCAGCTCACTTCTCCCTCCACTGAAGTTGCAGCCTGTCTGTCAGATAAGTAATGCAGTGTAGCTAGCCTCTAGGATGTGCTGATCTCTCTGCAGGTGCCCTCTGTGCCACACCCTCACCACAGGTGCTTCCTTGTCTGGACCCTGTAGCATTTGTGCCCTGTATTCTCTCTCCTTGACTGGACCGTGGATTCTAGGTCACAAATTGATGCTTCTTAAATCTTTCGCATCTAAAGTATTTTTTATTGTTATGGGGGCATGAGAGATGGCTCAGCAGTTATGAGCACTGGCTCCTCTTCCAGAGAACCTGAGTTTGACTTCCATTACCTATATGAAGGCTAACTGTGGTCTGTAACTCCAGTTCCAGGGAATCAGTGCCCTCTTCTGGCTTCCATGGGCATTGCATGCACAGGTGCACATACGTACATACATGCAAGCAAAACACTCACATACATAAAATAAAAGGCTTTTTGTGGATGCAGGGGGTTCTTCCTGGAACTCACTTTGTAGACCAGACTGGCCTTGAAGTCACAGAGATCCGCCTGCCTCTGCCTTCCAAGTGTTGGAATTAAAGGCATGCATCACCATGAACAGCAAAAACATATTTTTTAAAAAAGAATTCTTCTCACCTACTGTGGACTTGCTTTTAAAAGAACATGCTGTTTTTAACTATAAATAAAAGAGTACATCATACTGCAGTCCATTAACTGTGGGCTGTGTGCATGCCTACCTGCCTGTCTGCCTATCTGACGTACCTGACTGCACTCCTATGCCCAGCCCCTGCCTGCAAAGCACCTTCCTCCAAGTAGCCGTACAAATCTTTCTAGGAGCCTTCACTGACTCTATATGTAATTGGTTGAGTTCTTTCTGTATTGGTTTAGCATCCTGTAATCGTCAGCTCAGTGGTGGTGTCTACGCTATGTAGTGGTGGTAGACAGTGTCTTCCCTGAGAGAGCTTGGAGCCAAGCTGGCAGGTATCCTTTCCTTAGATGCTGTTCATTGTAATGCATGAATAAATATTGAATATAGAACTGTGTTAAGTACAGCTTGTTTTTAAATATTTAATATGCTGAGGAAGTAAATGAAGACATTCCATCACTTTTTTATCTTTTAAGGTCTTTGTTGGGATAGCAAATCTATAATTTTATAATCTTCCAGAAATGTCCAGTAGAAAAAATGGTAAGTGGGTGGCTGTATGCATACATTTGTGCATGTGTGTGTGTTGAAGAGCTAAGGATCAAACCTAGGGCTTTGTATAAGCTAGGAGAGTACTGAACTATCACCCCAGCCTCCCTCCTTTTTTTTTTTTTTAAGTCAGCTAGTCAAATTAGCATCAGGGTTATGTATGCCTTAGCATCACCAGTATTAGAACCCACTGCCATCAGACCAGCCCTATATTTATTTTCTTAACCTTGTTTTATTAGAATGAGAGTAAGATATTTCTGTTTTACAACATTTTAACAGAAATATATTTCCTAGAGAAATATATGTATATTTTAAACATTAAAAAAATTCCATCCTAAATGTTTAATTCTTTTTCTTTTAGCTTGAGATGTGGTAATGCCAGTGAGAATTCTCCGAGCCCTGGCTGGTTTACACAGTGTGTCATCGAAAGCAGATCAGTGCTGGAGACTTGCTCAATTGACCTTAAAACCACGTAGGGAATGTGAAGCTCCGGCATGCCACCGTGCCCTGCTAAGGCATCAGAACTCAGGTTCCTTCTTTCTGCATACAGCAGCAAGCAGTTTGAATAAGCCAAAGATCCTGGAAATGAACTGGATAATACCAAATACAAGAAAACTCCTCCCCTTCAATGCTATACGTTGCCAAGATGGAAAAGCATGCCTCCCAGCCATGCAGTTATTTGGGACTCAAAGGAAGATGACCCACAAGCCAAGTCTCCTGGATTGTAAGTGGTTTGTGAAAATACGAAAAAGATATTACTCATCGATATCAACTGAAACACTGGTTCCAAAACAAGACCTTCCACAGATCAAGAGACCACTGAAAGCATCCAGGACCAGGCAGCCATCTAGGACCAACCTTCCAGATTTGTCTGTGAATGAGGTAAAAAGCCCACGAGTTGTTGTGGCACTTGTGTTTACCATCATTGCTTACTCTAGTAAGCAGTAACCTTACTGCTAACGTAAGAGAATTGGCAACCAACTCTGAATTCTTCACAAGATCTGTGAAGTCTAACATATCCAAAGGAGCACTGGCTGCTCTTCTGAGGTCCCAGGCTCGGTTCCCAGTCAAAGCTGGATATTGTGCTTCACACCTTTAATCCCAGAATTCTGCAGGCAGAAGCAGGTGACTCTCTTAAGTTTAAGACCAGCCTGGTTTCCGGAGCAAGTTCCATAACAGCCAGGGCTACATAATTAGTCCTTGTCTCAAAATAGTAATTATTATTGTTGTTGTTGTTGTTGTTGTTATTATTGGCCAGGTGTGATAGCACACACTTAATTCCAGCAGTGGAGCGGGTGGATAGCTGAGTTTGAGGCCAGCCTGGTCTACCTTACCAGGCTAGCCAGGCCTACATAGTGAGGCCCTGTCTCAGAAAACTAAAAGTAATAGTTTATGAATAGATTAGTTACTGGCCTAAGAGAACTTGGAAAGGAGTATTCCCTCCAGTCTGAAAATGGAACTGTAAAGAAAACTGTTTCTTAAAAGTCAAACCAGAAATGCTTCCTCAAATTAAAAAGATGTAACTGCTGACAGGTAGGTGGTTACTGTGGTTGCTGTGCGTGGACTGTGGAATGCTGTGTCGAGGTAGACTCCATAAGCAGTGAAAGTTTTGCTTTTTAATCTTCTAATGGTTCAAAGGGGTATTGTCTTTACTTGCTCTTAAACAGGTTTCTGAGAAGTTTTCAGCAGCAATTGGCATTTGTCCGCTAAGCCATCAGCAGTTTAAGGTCAAAGTCAAGACCTTTGTTAACTTTGCATCTTGCATAATACTTGAACTATGCCTTGTCCTTATATGTGTATTAAATTGGAAAAGATAGAAAAGAGCCAGAGATCTTTAATGTCTACAGACATCAAGACTAAAAATAGGGTTGTGCATGATGATGTGCATGCCCATGGTAGATCCAGCTACCTGAGGGGCTGAAACAGCTGGATCCTGTAAGCCTAGGACTTAGAAGCCAGCATAAACAGTATAGCAAGACTCAAAGGGCACAAAGCAGAGAAAGGATGTGTATGTTTAAAATTTGGTTAGGAAGCTGGAGAGGTGGCTCCACAGTTAAGAACACTGGTGTTCTTCCAGAGGACCAGGGTTCAGTTCCCAGCACCTACATGGTAGCTAACAACTATCTTTTTCCCTAGCACCAGGGATTTGACGCCGTCTTCTGGCCTCAGGCATTGCACACATGGTACACTTATATACATGCAGGCAAAACTCATACACATAAATTAAAATCAATAAAATATATTTAAAACTTAGGTAGGCTTCCTGAATCCACCAGAGCAGTTACAATATCTGTCTTCAGACCTTAGAGGGTAGACCCTGAGCATGTTTATTTTCTGTAGTGTTTGCTGTTTTTACTGTGCTGCTGACATCCTTTGAAAAGATCTGCTTTGCCAGATGTGGTAGCACCCCAGCATTCTGGAGGCTGAGGCAAGAGGATCAGATTCAAGGATAGCTTGAGCTGTGTAGTGAGACTGTCTGAAAAATCTCTCTGTTGCTATGATAAGTGCTCTGACCAAAAACAACATGGGGAGGAAACTTTATTTCAGTGTAACTTCAGGTAACAGTCCATTACTGCAGGAAGTCAGGGTAGGAACTCAAGGCGGGAACCTGAAGCAGAAACCGTGGAGGGAGGCTGCTGCCTGGCTTGCTCACACTCTGTTCCCAAGGACTCGAAGTATGCCACTCTCTGGCCTGTGAATGTGATCACCAGCCCGGAAGTGCCCCATGCCCTCTTGATTGTTTCATGGAGGTTTCATTAGATTGGCATGGTCAGAAGTGAACTTACTCTCTGGCCCTTCTTCCTGCCTGTGTTTCCAGCAACCAGTCCCTATCTTGAGGCCACCTGAACCCAAGAGTCACCTCAGTAGGACAAATAGCATTCCTGTCACTCAAAAAATCCCAGGTGATTCAGGAGCTGTGTGCTAGGAACAGGAGGCAGAGACCATATTAAACAAAAAATTCCCCATCATCCTGTATCACTTAGGAAACTACAGACTGTGACTCTGTACCACAACCTAAGGATGAAGACCAAATAGAAGTTTCTTATGTCCTAGTATCACAGTAAAGTAGAAGCAGCCTTGCCATCACACACTGATAATGCTCAGGAATAACACATGAACAAATATTTTTCTTAGAGTATGTGACGCCACTAGGACAAGACCATGTATAGATTTCTAGCCCCATCTGTTGGAACATGTCTTCTGTGGCCAGAGGTCTAAAACACGTCCTGAAATAGAATAGATTTGTTTTGTTTTGTTTTACATTTTAAAATAGGCCAAATTTGGAGCCTAAATCCAACTTGTTTTAGGTTGGTTTGGGATTCCTATTTAAGAACAAAATGCTCCCATCCTAAAAACTGAAATATGCTTTACATATGTTTATTTAACCAGTATTTAAAAAATAAGGGTAAACTGTAAAGAGTCAGAAAAATCGTGTATGAAAAATGAAGGCTGCTTACATAGTAGTGATACAGTTAAGAGGGGCAAGCAGAAAACAGGCAAGACAAACGTACTTCTGGGTCTCCTTCCCTTACGGAAGTAAAAATTGACATTTTAAAAGCAAAGGAAACTGCCAAAACAAGGTTTAGAGTCCATTTTTATTTATGTTTTAAATAATTTTTTTAGTTTTTGCAATTTTCATCAATATAGTTTGGTTGTATTTAGATCTCCTCCCCTGTCTGCACCTGCCCTCCTCCCAATTTAATTTACTTACATATATATAATGCAACTTAAATGTGCTTCAGTGTGGCTCTACCTCCTGGGCCCACCAAGAGTCCTGTCCCCATAAGACACTTTGTCTCCTTTTCAGCAGCCATCAATTGCCAAAAGTTCCTTAGGTTGTATTGGTATTTCTTATCCATTTCCCTACGACTAGACTGGGATTTTGTCTGGTTTGAGCTTGCATGCTATCTCCATTGCTGTGAGTTCATATGAATAACTGATCAGCTGTCTGGAAGACTCTCTTTCCGTGTGGTCATCCACACCCTCTGGCTTACAATCTTCCCACCTCCTCCTCTTCAGTGTTTTGGTGATTTTTGTTTTTGTTCTTAAAATGTGTGTCTTGAGTGTTTTGCCTGCATGTATGTAGTTGTACCACATGCATACCTGTTGCCTGCAGAGACCAGAAGAGGTGTTGGAGTCTAAACCCAGGTACTTTTCCAGGGAGAGCAGTAAATGCTTTGAAGCCATCACTACAGCCCCACCTCAATTTCATTCTGACAACTCCAATTTACAGTTGATTCTAAAGAAACTCGCTTCCATGTTCACTGCAGTTGCAGGACCACCTTGTACTAGATTTTCACCATTTTAGCTTTAGTCTCTATGCAGTGACTCCTCCCACCCCAGCCCTAACCACCCTGTCAGCTGCAGCATTCCTGAAGTCACCCAGATACCCACCCTAACACACGAATTTTTGGCCCCAGTGTCAGTCAGTTTCTCAGGTATAACTGGGTGGAATGCCTGCTCTGACCTGACTTCTGTGTCCTGACAGGGGTCCTTTCTTTCAGCCAGCTTCATCTCTGCTCACATCATACTAGGAGACTGTAGAGCCACACAAGTCTAAACCATAAGCACATGCCAGATTACTGCCTGCTGAAAACTGTCTGTGTAGTCTTTGTCCTTTTGACCATGCATATTTGTGCATCCTTGTGTTTGTGTGACCATGAGAACTAGCTTACTGCTTATCTGCAAAGGGAGATGCTGTGCACTTCCTCCACACTGTCCGTTAACTGCACTTGTCTGGTGTAACTGTCTCCTGACTGAACTCTGCCCTATACCTCTGAGTGAGTGCTTCCTTAGTTTTAGGCATTCCAGTTTGTGTAGATGTTGGTCTTCCTCCAGTTATTCTTTTCCTGCTTATCAAGCCACTCTGTGTGTGACTGACCCAGAATAAGGCAAAGCAAGGTGAATCTATTTCTTGAGAAAAGTCAAGAGATAGGCAACAGCAGTGGGCAGAAAGAAGCTACACAGCTTCCTACACAGCTCCACCAGGGTTTCATATTTGGAATGGCACTGAGTTGGAGAGAATCTGGTAGCTGAGCTAGATAACTCCTTAGAAATAAATGGCAGTGGGCTGGAAGGATGGCTCAGTAGTTAAGAGCACTGGCTGTTCCTGCAAAGGACTCAGGTTCAGTTCCTAGCATCTAGATGGCAGCTAGCAACCATCCATACCTCCAGTTCCAGGGAATCCGATGCCCTCTTACGGCCTCCACGGGCATTGCATACCTAGGTGCACTTACATTCCAGCAAAACATACACAAAAATCAAAAAAATATGTTTAAGTGTTAACAGTGATTTGTAAACTTCTTGGGCCAACTGCAAGACACTATAGTGAATAGGGAATGGCCTGAGCAGTTCATTGTTTACCAGCTTGCTTTACTACAACCCTTGAAGTGGCCTTTATTGATGTAGCATTTTACATTTGTTTCCAATTTTTACATTTGAAGTATTTTTTGTTTTTGTGAAATCAGCTTAAGCTGAGAGTTTTCAGACTTTTGGCCACATATCTAGTAAGACTAGGACCCAGTATGCACACATACACAAAATGTATTTGACAAGGTTTTGTAACATTTGTTCTTACAAGGAATGCTCTGCAATTTTGTCTGGTTTTTGTTTGCTTGCTTGCTTAGTTGATTGATTGGGTTTTCTTTTACAATGCTGGGAATCAAACCCAGGACCTTATGCGTGCTAGGTAAGCATTCTCAGGTCTGAGCTATATACTAGCCCTATTCCATTTTAATTTTTCTGTAAAGCTGGTTTCAGGACTGGAGAAAGGGCTCAGCAGTTAAGAATGCATACTGCTGTTACAGAGGAGTAGGGTTCGGTTCCTAGCTCCTACATCAGATGGCTCATAATCACCTCTGACTCCAGCTCCAGAGGATCCAGTGCCCTCTGGACACTGGATATGCACACATAAACTCACATACATGTACACATAAATTTAAAATGACTCTGAAAAACTTGTTTGAACCAACTAACCTGATACAAGAACATACTAATGGGTTGTAACTTACTGTTTGAAAAAATACTTATATTTTATATAGATATACACCATGAACAACTGCACATATATGTATCTCCAGACAGAACTGAGCAGAGTACTAACCAAAGCAAACGCATTCTCAGATTTGCACACTATGTTGTTTACTATGAACCACAGTAAAAATAATGTAGTTCCTTTGTATATTTTTTAGGGATCCCTATCTGTGCAAGACTAGTGACAATAAAATGATGTCAGCTGGTGCTGATGAGTAGAGAACATTGACTACAGACCCTCAGCATAGTAGAATTTGAATGACTTTTCAGCCAGGCTTTTGTAGAGTGCCCTTATCTGTGTTTGACTCCTACGCCTTGTGAGGTGTGGCTTCCCTTTCACTGTGGCCCAGCCTGTGGCTGGTGGAAGCAGGTTTTTGGAAGCTGAAATGTGCCTCTGTATAGCTTCTTCATCCTCATTTACTCTTCAGAAGAGTCTTTTGAGATGTTTGCAGAAAACTCTGGTGTGCTGGCTTTGCCAAATAGAGTCTCCTCGCACAGTCCAGCTGGAGTCCTTGGTAACCAGTCTTGTGCTGTCCCCCAAACAGGACCTGATGCACTGTACAGCATTTGCAACGGCCGATGAGTACCACCTGGGAAATCTCTCTCAAGAGCTGGCTTCCCATGGATATGTGGAAGTAACAAGCTTGCCTAGAGGTACTTCTGCTCAAACTGGGGGCCAAGTATGTTAAAATGTGTTAGAAAATTGCTTCCCTATGATAATGCTTTAAGTATGCATTTATTCACATTCATTTTCCGTTGTAAGGATTGTATTACCCAGCGATGTCAATGTTATACAAATGACATTCATTGTATCTATAGGACCACAATTGCTTGAGATCACAGACTGTGTCACTCTCTGTTGTTGATTTAAATACCCGCAATAGATCAAGAGAGAAAAGGTTTATTTAGCTCACATTTTGGAGACTCCAGGTCATAGTCAGTTACCCATTGTTTGAGTCTTTGAGGACACAACATGTGTGATGGGAGCATGTGACAAAGGAAGTTCCTTATCACCTGGTGGTAAGGATTCTTTTCAAAGGTACACTTTAAGTGACCTGACTTCTTCCTAGTAACCCCATGAACCCGGATTCTCTGCAAGAGCACCTAGTACTCTTAACCACTGAACCATCTCTTTAGCTACTTGAAGAAGGATTATTAAAGACATTGATCCCAAAGGAAAGTTGAAATGTCATTGTGCTTTTTCATTCTTGAAGACCTGAACAGACTATTTGATGACAAAAAAGAGTTGATTTAGAAAGACAAAGCTATGTCCAGAACTCCTAAGGTGAAAAGTTGGTTAGGGGTAACCATGCTGGCCCTGAAGTCTGTAAGCAGTATGATATTTAAAGAAAATATAGTCTTTCACATTTTATTTTAAATTAGTTTTATAGAAAGGCATTTAATTCCTGAACTATAGTTGTACTGAACCTGAAATTTTAGTATTCACTAATTGGACTAGTGACTAGTGAATCAAAATGAGTGGAATAGCTTTCCTAGTACCATAGGTTGTAGAATGTTCATTTTCATTGAAGATTTATTTTTATGGGTGTCTGTGTGTGTGTATGTGTGTGTATCCACACGTGTGTGCAGCTGCCTCAGGAGTTAGAAGAGGATATTGGATCCTCTGGAGCTGGAGTTACAAGAAGTTATTAGCCACTCGATGTGACTATTGGGAACCCAACTCTGGTCCTCTGCAAAAGCAGCAGGCACTCTTAACCTCAGAGCCATCTCTCCAGCCCCCAGTTTCATGTCTTAAAATCCTTCTAAAGTCTCCAGAGAAAGGTGGAGATTGTGCTTTGGCACACTTCGTGTCTTAAGAATTTTTCTGTCAATGAGGCACAGCGTTTGCCCTGCTCCTCTGGGTCCAACTGACTGAGCAAGCGAAGTATGCTCTCCACTTAGAAAAATCAGACTTTATTCAGGGTTACTTGCAAAGGATTTATGGGGAGAAGGTGTAGCATCTCATACTGAGGTCTACATTTTGATCAGAACTGCCGAGGGCTCCACCACTCCACCAAAATGGCTACCAGCTGCCTGAAAGCGTGTCTCCAGCATCCATGCCTTTCTCCCGGGCCTTCCCCCTCAAGTCACTGGTTGATTGGAAAGTGGTTGACTCTATTGGCTCTGTTTCCATCAATCAAATTCTTAGAGGCATGTCTTGCTGCTACTGTGTCACGCTCAGCTGCATTTGCGCACGCCTCCATGGGTGTGTCCATCAAGCCAGAGAGAAACTCCATGTAAATTTACCCTACACTTTGGTTTATAAAGTGATCCTAAGTACTTTTAAAACATATTTACAGGCAACTCTTAACATCTTGTGACACATCTTTGTTGATGTTTTCAATCACAGATGCAGCAAATATTTTGGTGATGGGTGTGGAAAGTTCTGCAAAAGAAGGTGACCCTGGAACAATATTCTTCTTCAGGTAAAGCCAGAAAGATCCTGCTGGGAAGTTGGACTGTGCTCAGATAGTTGTGGTCTCTAGGGTACAAATGTACCTCTCATGACAATATGTGTGCCGCTGTATTTGTTATTAATCGTCCGATTCTTTATCTAGGAGAATCTCTCAGGTTTAGAAATCTAGTATATCCTCTTATAAAATGAAGGGTTTTTAAATACAGGCAAGTAGTTTCACCGGTGTGTCTCTCACTTAGTGTGCACACAGGGCCAGGCACCTTTTCCTGCATGTGTCACTGCCCTTGCGGATTTGGGCCACCTCCTCTACTGCCCCTTCTTCCCTGTCTGCAGCTTTTCAGCTAAAGTTTTAGCCAGAGCCCTGAGCCTGGCACCCTGCTCACATGCAAGGTAGCTGACTTGGAGTGATGGTAGGAGCAGCCACGTAATTAGCCTGCTATCCTCGGCACACTTGAAGGACTGTTGTTCCCATTTTCCAGTCCAGGAGAGGGAGGATCAGAGGGATTCGAAGAATTACTCATAGTCCTGAGACTGAGAAGTGACAGAAGAGAAAAACTCTGGACATCCAGAAAGTTGTAAACTTGAAGCCCTATATGGGGACTCAGACCTGTAATCCCAGCACCCAGGAGACTGAGGCAGGAGGATCAGTGTAACTTTGAGACCAGCCTGGACCACAGAATGAGACAGTGACAGAGTCTGAGCTTTAAGTGGTGGCACATACCTGTACCCCGGGGTACTCAGGAAAGCCCATTTTATCAATCAACCAGATAGTTTCCAGTTGCATTCTGAGTGCATTCAAGAGGCTAAACATGGGTTTATATATGACTGTGAGGACTGTAGTCTACCTTGGATGTGATTCTCTTCTTATTTTAAATCAGGGAAGGAGCTGCTGTGTTTTGGAACATAAAAGACAAAACTGTAAGTATAAGTAAAATGTGAATTAAAAATTGAGTTTTGAAAGAACAAATTACTAATTGAGAATAATCAAAGTGCTGGGATGAATGGTGATAAAATCTTGGCCTCTTTGCTCTGTATCACGTGATTGTTGTCCCCTACTGTCATCTTCCAAAATAACCTGTATTTTATATTATTTAAATTGTCTCTAATTAATGAAGAACCCAAGGCCCCTAGCATCACTATAGAAAGTATTGTATTTACATGTGATAGTGTGCACAATGAGAAATACATAGTTTATGGGAAGTTGATAAAATTGCTTCCCATCTTATATCAATTTTATTGTGTATGAATGTTTTACCTGTGTGTGTATGAGTGCACCATGTGTGTGCATTGCCTACAGATGCCAGAAGAATGTGTCAGGTCCTCTGGAACTTGAGGTAAAGACAATTATTAGGTGCCATGTGGGTACTAGGAACCAAACCCTGGTCCTCTGCAAGAACAGCCAGTGCTCTTAAGCCTCTTTTATCAGATTTTCTAGGACTTCTTCATAGATTATAAGTTCTTCAGTGTCCAACAAATAAAAATTTTAAATAAGTGGACTTATTTTAATACAACCTTTTCTAAAAGCAGTTTGGTAATCTATACAAAGCTTTCATACTTACACATAGTAAATTATAAATAGAAATGTTCATCAAAGCATTGTTCTGAGTAACAGATTAGCAAAAATAATAACAAAGTTTATTAAAAATATCCATTGTAGAAAATGTACTATAGTTGTGGGACTGAAGAGATAACTCAGCAGTTAAGAGCACTGGCTGCTCTTGCAGAGGACCTGGGTTTGATTCCCAGCACCCATGTGACAGCTAACAACCATCCTTAACTCCAGTTCCAACGGATCTGTCCCCCTCTTCTGACCTCTGAGGGCATTGTACAACCCGGGTGCACTTACATACATGAGGCAATACACTTACCTATATAAAATAAAAATAATAAAAAAATATTTAAAATATATATATTATAGTTCTTAAAATTGTGTGAAATTAGCTATTCCTAGGAAAATGCTTTTATATTTGATACACTTAAATTAAAATAGGAGGTTACAAATGTAACCAACTTAATATTAGAGCTCAAGAAAGAGTAGCTTATGAGCTACTTACATGCCTCTAATCCCAGAACTCAGGAGGCTGAGGTAAAAAGATTCTGAGATAGAGGCTAGCCCCTGGATTACAGAGCCTATCTAAAAAAGAAAAGAAAGCTGACTTGGTGGCACATACCTGTAATCACAGCACAGCATAAGTGAAGCCAGAAGGTAAGTTAAGAGACCAGTTTCAACTACATGAAACCTTTCCTCAAAAAAATAAATAAATAAAGGCAGGTATGGTTGCACAGCCTTTAATCTCAGTACTGAGGAGACAGAGGCAGATGGTTCTCTGTGAGTTCAGGGCCAGTCTGGTCTACATAGGAAGTTGGCTAGCCAGTACAACATAATGAGACCCTGTCTCAAAGAAAACAAAAGTTGGGGCTGGAGAAATGGCTCATTGGTTAAGAGCACTGACTGCTCTTGCATGGGACCTGGGTTTGGTTTCTAACACCTACATGGCTGCTCACAACCATCCACAACTCCAGCTCCAGGGGATCCAACATACTGTTCTGGCCTTCACAGGCACTGCATGACAGGGGTGCAGGCAAAATACTAATACATGTAAAATAAATAAATCTTTAAAAATTAGAAAAATCAAGAATAGTCCATCAGTCATGCCTCCCCCTCTGCTCAACTGAAATCCTAACCCTCAGAGATAGCCATGGTGGAACTTGATGCAAATCTTTCTACCACATTTTCATATAATTCCAGTTTTAGGAAAAGGAAGTAGATTCACAGATCATTGGGAGGAAACCTAGGGAAGCAAAAGTGTAAAAAACTACAAACTGATGGGCTGAAGTTACAAAGATATAAAAAGCTGATCATACTCTGGTTTTTATGAGCACTGTCACAAATGTTAGATTCTAAAAAAGGAAAAACTGTTTGGAGAGCAGTTTTGCAGTATTTATCAAAACTGAGTCAGTGTGCTGTCTTCCTCCCCAACCCTTCCTTTTTTGTAGTGTGGGTAACTGCCTGAGCTTCCAGAGTTTTGGGCAGACCCTACCACTGAGCCATACCCTCAAATCATACCCCTTTGACTTGGCAGTTCCTCAAGAAATATTCCCAGGGCTGCAGAGGTCCTCAGAGGTTAAGAGTACTTGCTACTCCTACAGAGGACCCAGGTTCAGTTCCCAGCACCCACAAAGTAGCTCATTACCATTGGTAATTCCTGTTTTGCAGGCACATGGTACACATACATACATACACTCATATACATAGAAGAAACATAAACACATCTTTCTTATTTCTTACTCGTTTATTTATTATTTATTTTGGGTCTTTTGAGACAGGGTCTTCCTGTAGCCCCAGCTGGCCTAGAACTTGCTATGTAGACCAGGTTGGGCTTGACTCACAAATCTTTTTTAAAAATTCCACAAAACCGTGAGGAAATGTGCTTCAGGATGATGCACTGAGATAGCAGACAGTAGAACCTCCCTCAAGGATGACATTTAGAGTGTTTCAGTGACTTGCACTTCCTCCTTTAGGAAGAATAGCATTGAAAATGTTTATATGTATAGTATAATCCAATTTCATATGAAAAGCAAAATAAATATATTCTCATTGGAAATATATAGACTGCAGATAGGATCCGTCTGTAGGCCTACAAAAAGGACATGTAGAAGGATTTGCATCAAGTTCAATCAAGGCTACCTCTGAGGATTAGGGTTTCAGGTGAGCAGAGGGGGTACTTTTTACATTTGTGTGTTGCTTTAATTTTATTTTTCTTTTACGTGTATAAGTGTTTTGCTTGCATGTATGTAAGTGCGCCAAGTATGCACGGTGCCACAGCAGCCAGAAGAGTGTGTTGGATCTCCTGGAACTGGAGTTACAGTAATTAGTCATCATGTTGTGCTGGGAACCAAACCTGGGTCCTCTGGAAGAGCAGCCAGTGCTCTTAATGACCAAGCCACCTCTCCAGCCCCTGCTGCTTTAATATTTTACATGTAGTTTGCCTATACAATTTTTTTTTATATTTAACAAATACAAACCAGTAGTTACTAGTAGTTTTTGTGGCTCAGCGATTAAGGGAACTGGCTGCTTTTGCAGAGGAACTGGGTTTGTTCCCCACCACCCACATGGTGGCTTACAACTGTCCATAATTCCAATTCTAGGGCATCCAGTTCACTCTTCTGACCTCTACTATTGCATGCGTATGGTACACTTACACATGCAGGCAAAACACTCACATAAAATACAAATAAATAAATAAAAATTGGCTTAACCAGCTGGGAACGTTGGCACATACCATTAATCTTAGCACTCGGGAGGCGGAGGCAGAGGCAGGCAGATCTCTGTGAGTTCAAGGCCAGCCTGGTCCACATAAGGCAGTGCAAGGCCAGTTGGGGCTACAAGGAGATGCTGTCTCAAAAAGACCAAAAATGGTTTTAAACATTTATTTTAACCAAGCCAGCCATGGTAAACATGAGCCTACTTGTCCAGAAGGAGCTGGCTGTGACATCAGACAAATGTCCTTTCCTCCTAGATGAAGCACGTGATGCAAGTTCTGGAGAGACACGAGGTCCAGCCCTACGAAGTGGCACTGGTACACTGGGAGAACGAAGAACTCAACTACACAAAAACAGAGTAAGCAGCTTCTTACCAGACTCAGAAAGAGGGCTCTTGGAGAGGACCAGGCAAAGTGGTAGAGGAGATAAACCATGTACGAATATGGGGATCTGCTTTTAAAAAAGGTCGCAAGTACAAATTGAATTCTCATGCCCACACCGAACAGTAAGAGATTTTTCTGCCGTTGTTCTCATGCTATCTGTAAATTAAAACAAGTAGAAATATTGTTCCAAAGTGAACAATATTTTTTTTTCTAAGTGTCCCAAATCACTGAAGTAGAATACCCTCGAACAAATGAGTTTTATCAGATTATTCCAGGAAGATTTTTCTTTTTAAGTAAATCACTGTTTGTTTGTTTGTTTTTTTCCAGTAAGTCAGAATATAACCAAGAAATGTAAAGAGGGAATGACCCAAGAGAGCCCCTTTAGGAAATGTGGGGGCCTGACCGACCTGTGTTTCTCAGAGAGATGGATGTATGGGTAGGCAATAGCCTGGCTGATTGATTGTCCTGTCTCAGTAAGAGGGAATGGCAGAGAGAGATGTCAGTGCACAAAGAAATAGTCTCTTAAGTTGTGGGTTTTTTAATTTTATTTAATTTCATGTGCATGAGTATTTTGCCTGCATGTGTATAAGTGTACTACGTGCATATCCAGCGCCCAAAGAGGACAGAAGAGGGCATTGGATTCCCTAGAACTGGAGTTGCCGGTAGTTGTTAGCCGCCATATAGGTGCTCCAGAAGAGCAGCTGCTGCTCTTAACCATTGAGCCAGTTCTCCAGCTCTCCACTGTTAAGTTCTTAAGGAAGTGTTGGCAGTAGTGCGTTGGGACCTTTGGAAGAGCCTAGCTGTGAGACCAGGTGAGTTGTGAGTTTAAGAAGCACTTGCCAGTGAAGAATGAGTGCTCACTCACGCTGGGCAGTTTTCCAGCTCCTTGTTGTCCTGTCCTGTCCTGTCCCTCAGGTTCTCCAGTGTTCTGCAGAGGGTGGCATTGAACTCCTGGATCCTCATGCCTTCCCTTCTCCAGCACTGGGATCAGAGGCACTACCTGTAATTCCAAGCCCAGTGCTTTCAAGGCATCTCTTATGTTCTTCTTGACAGAATCCTGTCATTGTGGTTAGAACTGGCTTCCAGATGCTGTTCAGATTTCTGTCGTGCCTAAGGGCACCTTACTAGTGAGTCCGGAGCCCATGGTGGCTGCACTCAAGTGAACCTAAAGGACACACAGATGAGGCCCTGTTATTAAGTTCATTTTGAGGTTGTAGCTGCCTAGAATTCCCCGTTTATTGCTTTCAGATCAGACTAACTCTTGCCCCTTGTGTATGACTGTGTGCACACACATGTATACTATTTTCTGGGGAGGAGCAAAACCCTCAGCTGTGCATCCCAAAGTTACCTGTTGAGCTTTGTCAGACAAACACTACCACAGCTGCCCTGACTTGGGGGTTCAGTGAGTTCTGCCTGGAGGCAGTTCGGTACTACCAGCCAGACTTACCACAAAGCACCTGGCATACTCTGCTCTCTTTCTGTCTTTTCTTTTTCTCCATCTGAGATGGTCAGAGTAGATTCTGTCCTCAATCCTCCTGTTAGAACCCTTTGTGTGTCTTTTTGTCTCACATCTACTATGAAGGTTGCCATTTGCTCATGGTGTTTATATTTGCAAACTCCCTCTCCCTCCCCTGCATAGCCCCCCCTTCCCTGCATACCCCCCCCAAGCTCTATAGTACACCTTGGGTTTCACAGCTTCTCTGTCTCCCTCTTCTTTCCAGCTTGCCACTGTTACAGATCCTACTTTCTCAGCTTTCTAAATACTGGGCTTGTGCCATCGAGTCTAGTCTTTTACTTTGTTCTGTGGAATTACTAACATAGGATATCTTTCTATTGAATAGTTTCTTTCCTGATATTTTACATTTGACTGAAAAGTTTAGACTTGTTGGCACACACCTTTAAACCGAGCACACGGGAGGCAGAGGCAAGTAGATCTTTATGGGATCAAGGCCAGCGTGGTCTACATAATGATTTCCAAGAAAGTTGTAGCTACAGAGAGACCCTATCTCAAAAAGACTCCCAAAAAGAAAAAAAAAAGTTCATTGTACACAAGTCTGTCTTTGTATCTGTGATTAAATTTACATCTGTGGATAAATTCCTAGGAATGGAATTACCTGAATCAAAAGGTAGGAAGGATATTTATAAAACTTCATATAAATTGTCAGAATGGTAAAATATTTTCACAAGAGGAACTACTTTTTAAGATTTTGAAGATAGCATGCCTTTAATCCCAGCACTTAGGAAGCAGAAACTGGAGGATCTCTGTGAGTTCCAGGTCAACCAGAGCTACATGGTGAGACCCTGCCTCAAAAAAATAACAGATCTGGAAGACATTTTTTTCTTTCCTTTACGCAGGGGACAATCTAAACTTCACAGAGGAGAAATCAAGCTAAATTCAGAACTGGATATAGATGACACAATTCTAGAAAAGTTTGCTTTTTCCAATGCTCTATGCCTGTCAGGTAAGTTACTTGGCTTTTTAGAGATGGTATATTACACAACTTATTTCATCACGGCAAATTCACACATTTGCTGATGATTTGGACTTCTTTGCACAAATTCAGTTTAGCCTTAATATTCTTTTTCTTCCTTAAAAATAAGTATGAAATACATTATCTATACTGGTTGTCCATTCCTGTGTGCCTGGGCACAGGCAACACCCACAGGAAGGAGCCCGACCCACAGCAGCTCTGTTTTCCTCAGAGGTCCATCCCCATGCTACAACCTTGGGAGCTCCAGAAGAACTTCTTTATTCCATGCTGCATCGGGCCGAACATGTCCTCCGGGAAGCCTCAAGGCTTCTGCACCTCACTCATAACCCTGAGGATTCTCACCCCTGCCTCGTCCTCAGAGCTACCACAGGGACCTGATGAACCTCACATCCTCTGCATCTCTGAGATGTGACAGCGGAAAACCAGGAAATCCTCTAGACGTAGCTGAGCTCTGCCACCAGGGCTTGGAAGTCTGGAGTGTGTGTCGCGCCCCACCCCCCTTTCGTACTGTCCGCTTTCATTTTAGTGCTGTCCTTTATCATAATACCTATTAAATTTTAATGTTAAAATTTTAGCAAATTTGCTGTTTTTGTTGTTTTAAAATTACTTAACATACCATTGTCACATTTGGTCATGTGAGGTGAGAATAGTTGTGGGGAAGGGGGCTGGGTCTGTGTGTAGGTGTTGGTGGTTTTTATTCTATTTCATTTCTTTCTTTGTTTGGTTTTGGGTATTTTCAAACCAGGTCTCTCTCAATAGCCCAGGTCAGCCTGGAACTCACTACTGAGCCTCTGCTTCTCTAGTGCTAGGGTCACAGGTGTGCACCACATAACCAGCTGCACATTTGCTTCTTGGGCAGTAGTGAAATGGCAGCAGAGGTACTCTGCAGTTCTGCATTTCGTGTAAGCGTGAAGATGGTGATAAAGAAATGTTCCGTGTTACTCTTTTCCCAGTGAAACTGGCTATTTGGGAAGCAACACTGGATAAATTTATTGAGTCTATTCAGTCAATTCCAGAGGTAATTATATCAATTCTATGCTTGTTCTTAAGGATTGGTTTCTTTGGGGGAAAGTACTAATTGCTCAACATAAAATATATATTTGAGTACAATAAAGTAATATATAATAAAAAGCTACACAGAATTTAAGCAAAAACCTTTCAGCTAAACAGAAAATGAAGTAAGAAATTTCATATTGGTTTTTAACTTTTTAAAACTTCCAGTTACTTTCCTGGGATGGTTCTGGTTTTTGTTTTATTGGTGGATTTTGTTTGTTTGGGAGTTTTGTTTTTATTTTTGTTTTTAGAGGTATTGTCCTAACTGACCTGGAACTCCCTATGTAGACTGGATGACCTTGACTCACAGAGATCTGCCTCTGCCTCCGGAGTACTGGGATTAAGGGTGTTTGCCACGCCCATAAAGTGCATTTAATACAACTGAACAAGAAGAAAAAGTGCCCAGGGATGTGCCCAGTGGTAGAGTACTTGCTTAACATTCACCAGTTCTAGCTTTGACTTTTGCCCTGCAGAAAAATAGAAAGGAAAAGGTACAGTCTCTCAGTCTTTCCTCTCTAAAGGGAATTATACCAGTTTTTCTTGTGTGTGATTAAACTATTTTGCTAGCTGGGCATGGTGGTGCACAACTTTAATCTCAGCACTTGGGAGGCAGAGGCAGGTGAATCTCTGTGACATGAAGGCCATCCTGGTCTCCATAGCAAGTCCAGACCAGCTGAGGCTACAGGGAAACTCTGTCTCAAATAGGTTTTATATATATTCATTAAAACAATTTGACCATAACTAATTTTGGTATTACTGTGACAGAATAGTATGATTAATTTGAGCAAAGAGGCCCCACTTTTCAAATAAGAGATAAGGAATGTATATCATAAAGCCTTAAAAGAGGAAGATACTAGCTTTCCATTACTGTAACAATAGCCTGGGATAATCAACTTGTGAAGAGGAAAGCTTTATTTTGGCTCACAATTTGGAGGTCCCATCCATAGTTGGGCATTGGTTTAGTTCTGTGGCAAGGAGATGTGTCATGGCAGGGAGCATATGTAGAGCCAGTCCCTTACCTCGTGGGAGTCAGGAAGAGGAGGGAGCAAGGTCCTAATAGCCCCTACAAGGCATGCGCTCAGGGACCTAACATCTTCCCACTGGGCCCCACCTCAGAAAGTTTCTGTCACCGTCCAGTATCACCACAAGCTGAGGACCAAGTCATAACAGATCCAAACTGTAGCCAAAGAAAATGAAGTGCTAGAGCATAAAATTTTGAATTCTCAGGATGAGTTAAGACATGCATCTGGGTAATTGTTATCTGAGTTATTTAGATAAAAGTATGTCCCTTCTGAATTTGCTTGATAGACCTGATATTTATTGGAAAGATATATATATATATAGTCATCTGTCAGTATCCATGAAAAATGGGTTCCAGGATTCCTCCCTACCCGGTATAAAATGTCAGTGTTTGCATATAACCTCTGCTGCATAGCCTCTTATATTTTACAAATCATCTCTAGAAGTACCTACAGTACCCAACTTATTATAAACACCATGCAGAGTTGTTATGCCATATTGTGTAGAGAATGATAACAGAAAAATACCTGTCTCCTTAATACCGCTACAACTGCTTTTTGATATTTTCTGTCTGTAGTTAGTTGAATCCACAGATGCAGAATCTGTAGAGGGTCAACTGTGTATTTACTTTGTTTTTGTTTTTTCCTCTAAATAGGCTTTAAAAGCTGGGAAGAAAGTGAAACTGTCTCATAAAGAAGTTATGCAGAAAATGGGTGAACTCTTTGCCCTGAGGTAAAATTTTCACTGTAAATAAAATATTTCCAATAAGAGAAAATATTTTACTTTTATAGAAATATGCTGTTTTCATTTCACTAACTATAAGCAGGAAGATTTTGCCCATGAGAAGGAAGCAGGCTCTGTTAGTGTCATGTGCAAAATAGCTCAAAAGTAGTCTACATTAAGCCTATGTCAGGTAGCCTAAATGTTCTTGGAAAATAGGAAGACGAATTCTAGAATTTGGTTACGGTAAATTCTTAGTAAAAATAGTGTGGGCGTCACAGTGCTGAGCAGACTTAATGCTTCAGAAAAGTTCTGACCTTTATTTTACTGAATGGCACATGTAACTGTCACTCTAATTGTGATGACATTTAATTGTAGAACTTAAATGTTACAATTAATGAAACAGCCCTCCTAGTGCTGGCTCAGGCTGTCTGACTTTGGTGTGTACACTGTGGCAAGCACAAGTGCACAGACACACACACACAAAACACCTACAATAAAATTTTAAAGAATATTTTTCTATTTTTTATGTGTATGATTGTATTGCCTACATGTATGTAAGTGCACCTGTGATGTGCAGTGTCTGAGAAGGTCAGAAGAGGGTGTCGAATTCTCTGAAACTGGAGTTAGGATTAGGTTGTTACCTGCCGTGGGGGTCCTGGGAATTGAACCCAGATCTTCTACAAGAACAGCCAGTGCTCTTAACCATTGAGCCATCTCTCCAGCCCCATAAAAAAATTTTTCATTTGTTTAAGGTAATGACAACTATAACTGTCACATTTTACTACAATTTCAAACATGCCTCCCATTTATATGAAAAAAAACGTAAATGGAAAGAACTGCATCCTAAATTATATCACTTGATGTAAACGTCTAGAGAAGTCCCCCCTTCCTTTTAGAGCTCTAGCTTTCCTCGGGTTTGTGTAGTGCAGCTCCCTGGACGTCGGAGTTTCTTTTTCTGGCAGCACTGTCCACTTTCATCTCTGCGTATAGAATGGATTTGCAGAGCTCCCGGTAGGCACTTACCTGAAAATTGTCTTCCTGCCTCTGCCTTAGATCCTCTGTCTGGAAAAGGTTTCAGTACCTACTTTCTCAAAGCTCAGGATGCTAATTGAGGTCATTCATTCATAGCAACCAACCATAGAGCCAAAGCACAAGCTGCGACCTGTGCTTCCTTCCTGTCCTCTAAGGAAGGAAGACTGTCCTCTCCTAGTCTCTTGGTAATACACCAAGAATCGAATCCCAAACTCAGAAGTTAGGACTAAATATATTTAGATTTGAGAGTAGAATCTATGCAGGCTGGATTTCCCTACTTGCTTACTTGTTTTTGTTGTTTAATTGGGTTGAGGGAGTTGTTGTTTTTGTTTAATCTTTAAAATGGAAGTGTTCTTGTGTTAAAAATAACATAATGGTCAGAGCATGGTGGTACAGGCCTTTAATCCTAGCACTCAGGAGGCAGAGGCAGGTGGATCTCTTTGAGTTCAAGGCCAGCTGGGCTACAGAGAGACCCCGTGTTAAAAAGATAGATAGATAGATAGATAGATAGATAGATAGATAGATAGATAGATAGATAGATAGAAAAACTGTAATGGGCCAGCAAGATCGCTCATCAGGTAAAGGTGCTTGCCAGGCAAGCCTGGCAACCTGGGTTTGATCCCCAGAATCCATTTAAATATGGAAGGAAAGAGCTAATTCCACAAAGCTTTCCTCTGACCTCTACATGCTTACCGTAACATTCACATCTACATACAATAAGAATAATTAGTAAAATAATGTTTGAAAAAAAATGAGGCTTGAGAGCTGTCTCAGTGTTTAAGATGCTTTGTGTTCTTCCAGAAGACCTGTGTTTGGTTCCAGCACCCCCATCTAATGGCCTACAACTGCCTATGACTCCACCTTCAGAGATCTGAAGCCCTCTTTTGACCTCTGAGGGCATACATACACAGACACACATACATGTAAATAAAATAAACCTTTAAAAGAATGTGATGATCTGTGAAAAGAAGCCCAGCTGAGAATATTAGTTGAGAGATGAAGACTTAGGGGCTTGTGGTTCAGTGTGTGCCTGACATGCACAAAGACTTGGGTTTGATCTCCAGATTGCATGAAACCAAGCATGGTGCTCCCATAATCCTACCACAAGATTTTACTACACATAAAAATAACTTTGAAAAAATTTTTAAATATTAAATACATAAATAAGGAAAAGATGGAGGCAGAAGGAATAGAAATTCAAAGTCACTCTCAAGCTGTACAGTAAGTTTGAGATCAGTATAAGATCCTGTCTTAAAAATAAAAAGCCACAGATTATATGTAGTAGTATCCTGTTTGTTTAGTAAAAGTATTTGTGTTTATCTTGATATATGCATACACATAATGATGCATGAAGAAATTCTGGAAGGCCACATCCCTGGAGAATAAATGATTTGAATTGTTTGGTAGGTTAAGGGTCTACAACTGTGTTTCTGTATTCTTTAAGGGACTTTTTAAAAGAATGAACCAGCTATGTATATGTTACTGTGCAACTAGAATTTTCATTGAAGTAAACATTTTGTGTGTGTGTGTGTGTGTGTGCACGCACACAGGTGCTGGGACAGAGTGCCTGGAGCTGGAGTGACCAGCAGTTGAGAGCTGCCTGATGTGGGTGCTGGGAATTAAACTCACATCCTCTGGAAAGGCAGTATGTGCTTTTAACCACTGAGCCATCTTTCCAGCCCCTAATTAAACATTTTTAAAGTAAACTTAGACACCTTATGTAAAGAGTTTGGAGAAACTGAGAGAGCCAGGTACTCACCTGTCATCTCAGTGCCATACATGCCAAAGCTGAAGATCCTGTTTGAAGCTAGCTTGAGCTATGTAGTGAATTCCAAGCCAGCCTGGGCTATATAGCCCTGTTTTTAAAAAGGAAAAGAGGGCTCAAGAGATAGCTCAGCAGTTAAGAGCACAACTACTCTTGGAGAGGACTTGAGTTTTATTCCCAGAACCCACATGGCAGCTAACAACCATCTGTAACTCCAGTTCCAGGGGATCTAGTGCCCTCTTCTGACTGTAGGCATTACGACCATTACGACATGGGCGCACTTAACACAGGTGCAGGCAATACACTCATACATATAAAAATAATTTTAAATATTTTTTAAATATTAGAAAGAGACATTTTTTGTCTGTTGTGTTTGTATAAATAATGAAAAGATGCAGAGGAAAATTAATAACTAACTATAGGCAGTGAGAGGAAGGGAAAGCTGAAGATAAGAATACAAGTAAAATTTGTCAATTTATACCCTTTTTATTTTACTTCACCGAAAATAGTTAAAGCGTTCCTTTCTTATTTAAGGCATCGTATAAACTTGAGTTCAGACTTCTTGATCACTCCAGATTTCTACTGGGATAGAGAAAACCTCGAAGAACTTTACGATAAAACTTGTCAGTTTCTTAGCATTACTCGAAGAGTTAAGGTATGTATTTTTCACTTTTACAACCAGGAAAGGACACATTGTTGCCTCTAATTTATATGGCTGAAAGTTTCAACAAAGAGGATATGTTGAACTACAGTCAAGCTTTGACTGTTAATCTCACATTAGAGTTCTTCCTTTTATTGTGCTCTGTATAGTCACTTTACAACATTTTTTTCTCAGGAGGCTGAGACAAGAAATTGCTTTTGAGTTCAAGACAGAGATACTATTGCAACCCTGACCCCCCAAAGAAAATTATAAATGCAGTTAATGTTACAAGAGGGGTTTGTTGTTGTTGTTGTTTTGTTTTTTAAGGTATAGTATCACATTGTAGCTCAGGCTGGCCTCAGATTCCCAGCAATCCTGTGCTTTAGACTCCCAAGTCCTGCAATCAACAGATAGGAGACACCAAATTTGACTTCACCTCTCAGTTATCTATGTCAGAGGTTCAGTTATGAAGTTTCAGTGTTCTTTGTTTTGATGTTTATTTTTTAGATGAAAGTCTCACTACACTGCCCATACTGGCATTGAACTTAAAATTCTCCTGCCTCAGCTTCCCAAGTAGCTAAACATGTTTCTTTCTCTTTGCTTGTGTCTGTGCATGTGTGCATATGTGTGTGGTATGTGCATGTGTTCATGTATGTGTACATATCTGGAGGCCAGCTTTTGATATCAGGTGCCATCCTCTATCACTGTCCACCATTTTTAAAATTTTATGTGTATGAGATTCTTGCCTGCATGTATGTAAGAGCACCCTTGTCATGCACTGCTCATGGCTACCAGAAGATGGCATCAGATCCTCTGAACTAGAGTGACAGATGGTTATTATTCATGGAACTGAACCCATATCCTCTGCAGGCACAGCCAGTGCTCTTAACTGCTTAGCAGTCTCTCTAGCCCCTCATACTCTTTTTAAATGATTTTTATTTATGTGTCTGTGCATATGGCATATATGTGGGGGTACCTGTGGAAGCCAGAATCCCCTAGAGGTGGAGTTGGAGGTAATTGTGAGCCATCTGATATAGGTGCTGGGAATGAATCTCAAGTCCTCTGGAAAAGCAGGCGCTTCTAACCACTGAGCCTTCTCTCCACTCCCTCCTACTGTATATGTTTTGGGATTTGTTGTTTGAGATGGTCTTTCACTAAACATGAGGCTCACTGATTCCACAAGACTGGCTGGCCAACAAGTCCCAGGGATCCTCCTGTCTTCACTTTTCTAGCTCTGGAATTATAGGTATTTGCCCTTGCACCCAGGTTTTTTTTGTTTGTTTAATATGTATGTATATGTGCTTGAGTGAGTGAACATGTATCACATGAGTATGGGAACTTGTGAAGATCAGAAAAGGGCTTTGAATTCCCTGGAACTGGAGTTAGAGGTTATGAGCTGCCATGTGGGTACTGAGAACCTCTGTCCGAGTACACACTTAACCAGGGAGTGAGCCATCTCTCCAGCCCCGTGCCCAGCTTTTTTATGTAGGTGCTGGGGAGCCAGTCAGGTTCCCATGTTATGAGATAGGCAGTTTACCAACTGAGCCGTCTCCCCAGTCCCACATACTGCTTCTCCTTCTTTGCTGAGTTACAGCCTCTCAAATGCCAAGATACAATGCTGATTCTACATATATCCATTTCTTTGGGTTGGTGGGTAGGTGTGTGCTGTGGCACACTTGTAGAGCTCAGAGAGCAGTTTTCAGGAGTTAGTCTCTCTTTCCACCATGTGAGTTCTAACTCGGGTTGTGAGGCTTGGTAGCCTATCCATTGAGCCATCTTGATGACCTGAAAGATTTTTAACTTTTTTCATTCTCTGATTTTACTATCCTGTTTCTTTCATTACCTAAAGTGTTGTGTTCAATGGTTTTTGCTGATGTACAAGTTCCTTCCTGATCTGTCTCCTTTTCAGTGTTATTTCTAGTCACTTCTACAGTCATCTCATGTGTGATCAAACAAAGGATATAATTTCAAAAACCCTGTGTGCAGTTGTGGTATATGCATCCCTTTCTGCAAGCCAGGTACTGCCCTTTGCAGAACCCCATCACAGTTACCAGTTGTCATTCTTCTTGCTGTTCTGTGACTGTCTTCTAGCACAGAATCGTAGAGGTGCTTGCTGATGGTCAGGAAAGACAACCATCCCACAGAAAGATTGATCATTGGTGCTATACGGATCAAATTTAAGTGGACTCAATACAGTTTCATGTACCAAAGGTCTGAGACTAGTGTTTGATAATCCAGTGTGTCTGAACAAACATGAGCATCGTTTGAATGTTCACATGTCCATTTATTTTGTGGGGTTGGAAGTAGAACTTGAATGTCAAGGTGCTCACATGCGGAAGTGAAATTACAGAAGTCGGTTCTCTTCTTCCACTATGTGGGTCCCAGGGATAGAACTCAGGTTGTCAGGTGTGGCAGCAAGCATCTCTTTATCCACTGAGCCATCTTGTTGGCCCCAAAGCAGTTCTTAAAAGGGCAAAGATGGAAAACTTTCCTGTCTGGTCAGAGACTTACTACTGTCTTCTGTAAGTTAGAGTAACAGAACTACTTAATACTTTCATAAGGATAGATTAGATCAGTGGAACAGAGCAGGTCAGAAAGATAGACGAGCAATTTTTTTTCATTGCTCGTTTTTCATTGTTTTGAGAATTTCACACATGAGGTTCTACATTTACATCATTTTACCCCTTCCTCTCTTCCCATTCCCCCATTCCTCAGTTTCATGACCTCTTTATTGTTGTCATGTGTGTCCATCCTACTGAGTCCACTTAGTGACACTTGTGACCACTTGTGATCACATAGCCTGTCAGAGCCCTCTTTTAGCAGTTGATTATTACCTGCAGCTCTTTATCTGGGCTCAGGCAGGCCCTGTGACACTTTCCCCATCTACATTGGCATGTCACATGGTGTTACCATCTTGCAGTGTCTTGTTTAGGTAGTCGTACTGTTGAAATTTCATGAGTGCCACTTTCCTGTCATGTCTCAAAGACTCTATGGCAGGGAGCACCCTGGTCCTCTGGCTCTCACCATCTTTTGAGGTACCCACAGGCGTCAGAAAAGGGTGTTGGATCCCTTGAATTGTAGTTAGGGATGGTTGTTAGCTGCCATGTGAGTGCTCAGATTCAAACCGGATCTTCCTCCAGCAGCCAGTGCTCATAACCGCTGAACCATCTCTCCAGCCCTCATCTTATTAATTTTACAAAAGACTTGGTCAGGCAATCAGATGCTGCCTTCTGGCCTATGTGGACACCAGGCACATGCATAGTGCACAAACGTACTTGTAGGCAAAACACTCGCACACAAAAAATAAAAACAACTTTTATTAAGTCAATGTAATAATTGCCTGGGCTAAGCAGGGAGAAAAATGCTGTGCCCAGCCTTCTAAATTCCTGTCTGTCAATATCCCAGTCTCTCATCTCACCTGATCTGGTCTAATTTCTCTGTACTGTTTCTCATCCTCCCTTTCCAGTTCATCCTGTAGCCAGAAGATATCTGTCTTATTCACCATTACTAAGCCGTCACACTATTGAATAGAAGGCTCCCGCTAACCTGCAGAACACAAAGTTCAGACATTATTATTATTATTAGTTTGCTGTTTCTGCTGTGATAACTAAGCCTACAGGCCCCACATCAATTTATCCCCTTGCAGTTGTATAAGCCAGAAACCTGGCACAGGTGTGATTACACTAACATGAGAGGAGGTGGCAGGCCTCATTTCTTCCCAGAGGCTGCCAACATTTGGCTGCCTCCATTCTATGTACAAGGAGCCGTGTAGTTACATTGGGCTCAAGCTAAATGACCTAACTTTGCTTCTGTCCTAAAGTGGGCTGTGAGTTCCATGCACATGGTAGAGAAGTGACATTAATCTATCTGCACCAACTGTGGGATTCTTACCTGTGCTGGCATTTGGAAACGACTGCTGTGTCACACACACACACACACACACACACACACACGAGTATGGTGAGACCTAAAGAGGGGATTCTGATCACCAAAAGCACTCTTCAGACCCCGAATGAGTCATCCAGGGTTGGGGCAACAGACACATTCAGGGTATGTGAGATGCTTATAGTAAGGAATGCAATTAATTACTCGAAAAAAGCAAGCAATAAAGGTAAAGACATGACATGGAGCTTCTGGAATGATCTGCCCTTAAGACAATGAGCTTTTGTTTGGTTAGTTGTACATAGTTCCTTACTTGAAATAACCGTGTAATATGTTCAGAAGTAGAGGAAGAAGTCAAATACAGAAAAAGAAAATGGAAGATGAAAACAGGTGATGAAGCCAGGATGGGTACAAGCCAGGGTCGAGGGTTCAATCCTGAGGACAGATACATCAGTTCTGAAAACACTTCCTCTCCATGTGGGAAGAGAATGAGCAGGGGTTTGGAATGAGTACAGACTGTACATCTTAACTTCATGATCATCACACAGCAGCAAGTATTGATTAGGAGTCCCTTTGAGAGCCTGGCTGAGTGCACAGGGATTGCTCTACAAAGAAGGTTGACAGTCATACCAGGCAGGGAGCCAGTGATGTTGCTACAACTCTTTTAACATTTAGTCTGTCTCTAGCCCATGAGACCTCCTTGTAGTTCAGGAAATATGGACACCTCACCAATACTGTTCTTAATACAGGTGAACAAAAGACAGACAAGCAAAATGTTTTTGCTTGTGTCATCCTGGCCTCACTGAAGAGGTATCTTTAAAATGTCAAGAGCAACAAGATGTAGAAGGCTGTGGAAAGGCGGCAAATTCCAAAGCAGATCTTCACTAGCATGTTCTTAGTGATTCACATCTTACACGCAACTGTGCAGTGCCTTACAACCCTCGACTGCACACACAGTAGTAATGTCCAGGTTTTAAGTTCAGACTGTATTCTGTACAAGACACAAACACACAGACATAGGTGACTCTCCCCTTTTGTGGGGCATCATAATGTAGAACCTTAGCCAGTTCACTTAGAAATAGTACCACCTACTGGTGAATTGCAGCAGTTCAAGTTCAGTAATTCAGTAGAAAGCAATCATGCTCACTTTTCCTAAAATTGGACTGATACAGATTAGCATGGCCCCTTTTCTAACTGCTTAGGAAACTAGGAAACCTTTAATTTTCCATCAGTCTTACAAGGATTAGTATGCTAAGAATTTTACTGAAATCATTACAAAGGGGCTGGAGTTATAACTTAGTTGTTAGACTGCTTGCCTAGTGTCCCAGCCCAGTATAACTAGGTATATAGTGGTTCACCATCAGATGGTTCAGGCCATCCTCAGCTACACATTGGGATTCTCAAAATGAAATCACACCTCAGAATGTTTCTAGGTGGATTCACTACAAACTGAATGACTGGTTGTCTTTGAGGGCTGAGGAACAAGAATTAGATTTTTCACCAATACCTATAAAATTTACTCTTAAAAATTATTTAGATAAAAGATACCAAGACTTTTCTTACAGGTCATGAATGAAAAACTTCAGCACTGCATGGAACTAACAGACCTAATGAGGAATCACCTAAATGAGAATCGAGCACTGCGCCTGGAGTGGATGATCGTCATCCTCATCACCATAGAGGTTAGTGACAGCACTTAGATAATGGAGGTCAACACTGTGTACTGAATCACTGAGCCAGAGAGTTACCACCGAAAAGAATGTTCAGACTACTAAGCCTGTTTCAAATGACTATTCTGCAGATCTGTTAACTGTTCCACAATTTAAAGACAGTATGTGTTAGATTAAGGACTATAATTTATCATGTACAGCCCAACATCAGATCGATAACCTGGGCTCAGATCTATAGCTTGCCATGTGAGAAAGGTAATGTTTATTTCAGGAGCAAATCATAGTCTTGGAAAAGTTATTTCAGTTGCTGTGACAATTAGTTTTGTCAATTTCACACAATGTAGGATCACCTGGAGGGGTCACATTGTCTAGATTAGCTTGGCTTCTGGGCACATCCTTACAGGATTATTTTTGATAATTGAGTTGGGAAGACCTGTCCACTCTGGGTGGCATCATCCCTTGACAACAGGGAATCCTGAACTGTGTAAGAACAGAGGGGATGAAATGAGCGTAGGTTATGCACCCAGTAATTCATTCCTCTGCTCTGAACTGCAGTACACTGCCTTGTGTTCCTGTAACGAATTATGAGCCGAGTAAAATCCTTAATCAGAGCAAAAGCACCTGGGGGTGTGAGACAGTCTCCTACTAGCAACAGCTGTCCTCTTAAGACTATAGACTGGGTTGGCCTCGATCATGCAGAGATATCCTCCCAAAGTCTGGGTTTTTTTTTGTTTTGTTTGGGTTTTGGTCACAGGAATGGGAAATGAGGTTGACAGTTGCTTTGCCATGAAATTATTCTCACTTTTATCATTCTTAAGGTAATGTTTGAACTGGGACGAGTGTTTTTCTGACTACATGATAAAGTACCACTGGAAAAAACGATCCAAGTTCTACAATCAAAAATCAGTGTTCGACCCAAGTTCTACAATCAATCAGTGTTGGACATGCCCTTCTTTAATTACAGCACTCAGGAGACAGAGGTGGGCAGATCCTGGTCTACAGAGTTCCAGGCCACCCAGAGATACATGCTGGAACCCTGTCTCAAATAACAACAGAAATTAATATTCACTGTTGGGTGATCTCTTATGTAATATGTATTTAACCTCTTAAATCAAGAAATTGTCTTGGGTAATCCCAAGCACTATGGAGGCTGAGGTAGAAAGACCATGGGTCTCAAGGCTATATTTGGCTACAGAGTTCCAGAGCAGCTTTGGACTGTTCTTTTTTAAAGTGGGGAGAGATGGGAGGACTGCTGTGGTATCCTGAGAAAGCAGACTCTGGACTGCCTTAAAGTTTGAGGCCAGCCAGGACATAGCAAGACCCTGTCTCAAAACAAAACTGTCATCACAGTCTCTTTCTTTTTCAGCTTTAAATATATTGTTGCCTGAATAAAAACTATGAATACGGTGTTTCAATCAACATATTGAAAGTTCAAAAGGAAAGTATTTAATCAGTTTAAACAACTTAAAACTGGAACAGTGGATCAGCAGTTAAGAGCACGGATGGCTGAGGACCCAAGTTCAATTCCCAGCACCCACATTGCAGCTAACAAGCATCCATAATTCCAGCTCCAGGGGATCTGCCCTCTTCTGATCTCTGTGGGCACCCACCTATATGCAGGCAGTACACTTACACACATAAAATAAAAATATTTTTTAAAAAAAAAAAGCAACTTTACTATACAAAAATACTTAAAGCCAAACTAAGAGTTTGGATGCTACTTAATTTTTTTTTTTTTTTTTTTAATAAAATTGGGCATGGTGGTACAGACCTTGTAATTCCAGCACTCCAGAGGCAGAGGCAGGCAGATCTCTGAGAGTTCAAGGCCAGTCTGGTCTATATAGTGAGTTCCAGGCCAGATGGGGCCTACAGGGAGACCCAGTCTCAAAAAAAAGACCAAGAAAAGTTTGTGTGAATGCCTGCATGTATGTAATGCACCCAGATGTGCAGTGCCCATGGCTGTCAGAAGGTGGTATTGGATACCCTGGAAAGGGAGTTAGAATGGTACCATGTGGGTACTGGGAACTGACTAGGTCCCTCTGCAAAACCAGCTAGTGCTTTTAACCACTGAGAAATCCAGCCCAAGATTTGGATACTACTTCTTAAACTATCTTTGATTAGAGTTTTAATCATGGCCCTAGTTAAAGAGCTATACAAGAACTTAGCAGTATTATAATCAATATTCACAACTTCAAGACAAGCTTTTACGGCAGGAATAAATTTTATGACCCTATTTTTTCAAGTGGTCTAATTTGAATGCAACTGCTTGTAAGCACACTGCATTTTACTAATCGATAATATTCTGGTCTTTAACCACCAAGAAAGTTAGTCATCTTGTCAGACCTGGTGATGGACACCTTTAATTGGAGAGGCAGGCAGATGTCTGAGAGATTGAGGCTGGCCTAGTATATATATCAAGTTCCAGACCAGCTGAGGCTAAAGAGATTGTGTCTCAAAAAGACACAGAAAAAGTTAAATCATAGACAAGGTTTTATGTACACGATGTCTAGGTACACATGACACAGCACACGTGGACGAGGTCAAAGGACAACTTCATGGAAATAGGTTTGAACATGGAAATTGAACTCCGGTCCACAGGTTTTCATGGCCCACTGCGTCATCTCTGGCCCTACTCTTTCAGAACCTCACGCTTTGGGGAAAATTTTTAATAAAATACATACAAGGGTCAGGAGATGACCCACTGGATAAAGCACATGCCATGTATTGAAGTTAAGGAACCTTTAGGAGGTGGAGCTTTGCAGAGCCAGCAGAATCACCCTACCTTCGAAGGAGAATCACTGGAGGAAAGTATTGTAGCTGTTAATCTGCTTCCTAAGCATAGGTGCCATGTCCATGTGATCAGCCTGCTCCTGCCACTGCATCTTCCTGTCTTGATGAGTTCCATCCTTCCGAAACTGTAAGCCAAAATAAACTTCTTTTTCTGAGCTGCTTTTTGTCAAGCATTTTAACACAGCAACAGAAAGAAATAATGTACCAGGTAAGCATGGTAACTGAAGTTTGGATCCCTGGCACCATGTAAAGGCCAGGCAGGTATGGTGGCCTGTAACGCCACACTCAGTACAGCAGAGATAGGACTCCTGGTACAAGCTGGCTAGACTACACTAGCCAGAATTGGCAAACTTTATGGGAAGAACAATTGAGGAAGACACCCAGCACCAACGTCAGGCTCTACACAGTAATGAGCACATACCCACACAGAGGAAAACACATGTGCACACCACACAAAATGAGTACAAAGACATTTAACTGATATACCTGTCATTTTTATTAAACAGCTTTCTAAATATTTGAGTGTATTGCCCACATGTACGTTAAGTGCACCTGTCATGCAATTCCCACAGATGTCAGAAGACAACATTGGATCCCCTAGAACTAGAGTTGCAGAGGGTTGTTAACTGTCCTGTGCAGGTTGGGAATTGAACCCTGGTCCTTGCAAGAGCAGCCAGTGCTCTTACCACTGAGCCATCTCCCCAGCCCCTATACTTCCATCTTAACTAACTTTGGTGTTTAAGACAAGGTTTTGTTGTGTAGCCCAGGTTGGCCTCAAAAATCTTTCTGCTAGTTCCTCCCAAAGGCTATCTATATATATGTGCCACCATGCCCAGATTATCTTTATTAAAAAAAAAAACACACACACAGCATGGTGCTGCATGCATGTAGTCCCAGGTAACCAGGAAGCTGAGGCAGGAGGAGCACTTGAGACCAGGAATTCCAGACTCACAAAAAAGGCCACTGAACTGAGATGGTTCAGTGAGTGAAGTACTTGCCACACAAAACTTGCAAACTCAGTTCAACCCCATATAAAGGTAGAAAGACTCCATAAAATTGTCCTGACCTCCACATATGCACCATGACACAAAGTTTGGGGCACCCTTAACCTTTATAAAAAGTCAAATGTCAACAAGCCTGTTCTACATCATCTTACCATACAAAAGGGTAGTGCATCTCCGCCATCCTCAAGTTTGATCTGCTGTAGTTAAGGGCCCTTAAACATTTTTAAACCTTTGGGCAAGTCATGAGAGGACAATTTGATTAATCAGTATAGCTTCTTTGCATCAAGGCCATTAAATATCTGTTCAGAGCTTCAGGGGCTGGATGTGGTGGTAGTACAAGCCTTTAATCCCAACACTCAAGAGGCAGAAGTAGGCAGATACATGTTAAAGAGTAGTACTAGCCTGGTCTATACAGGGAGTTCCAGGCCAGTCAGGGCTACACAGTGAGACCCTATCTCTTAAAAAATAGAAAAAAAATTTAAATTCAATAATAATTACACTTCACACAGGAAGTCTGACAGTAAAAGATACTAACTAAAAAAATTATACTTCAAGTAACAGCAGGTGCCAAATATAACCCAAACAGCAATCTGGAATTATTTTAATAACCCAGAAAAAACCCATAACAAATTAAAATTTACACTTCAATTTATAAATGTTGCCAAAAAATGTTCACAAACATTTATTAGAATAAAGTTTTGCGGGAGGATAACAAATACAGTAACAAGAAAAAGGAACAATACAAAATTTGAATCATTTACCTGCATTGTGGACACCAACTCATTAAAGCATTACATTCAACTATACACAGCTTAAAAGTTGGTACAAAGGCAGTATTGACAGATTTCAGGATGTATGATGCACTGAAAATTAAATACTTTGTTTTCATTTTTAGCTATAGCAAAAAATTATGAAAGTCATAACCCGTTATTTGTAATTAGTATATGCTAATAAATTTCACATTTGGGGGATCACCACCTCAGGAATAAAAAACAACAACAACAAAAAAACAAAAACAAAAAAATCAGAATATTAAAAACCTAAAATGTATTTTCGATACTGGGCCCCAAAGTCTCCTCCAGGGTGATATCAAATCTCTTCACCAGTGATGATTCAGTGACAACACTGATTTGAATGATTCCTTTCAGTGGTTATATCCGTCACACTGGGTAAGGCATGGAACCTCTCTGGACTTGGTTTCCTCATCTGTAAGATGGCTTTAACAATAGCCGCCTTGTTGGGGATATAACCCAGTGGTTAAATGCTTGGGTACTATGTATGAATCCCTAAATTCAAACCCAGCGCTGAGAAAAGTAGTGTCTAATTCAGTAATTTCAGCCAGACAGCACACACCTATAATTCCAGCATTTGGGAGTTGAAAGGTAGCCTGGAACCTTGTCTGAACCAAAGTAAGTTACTTCCTAAGGATCCTGTGAAGTAAGAAGAATGTACATAAAGCTATGACAGTGTTAACTACTGCTATAATCCACCTGGATATAAAATGTAAAATGTTCAGATTAAATGGTAACCAAATCAAATTTTCAGGATCACCATTCCCTTTTTTCCCCTTGAGACAGAGTGTCATATACCATAGATTGGCTTCAAACCCAAATGTGTAGCCATTTGTACCGCAGTGTAAAGCTGGAGCGCAAACCCAGGACTTCAACGTGTGCTGAGCCACATTCTCAGCCCCACAGTAATCCTTTATTTTTGCCTGTGTTGGGGATCAGTGCAGTAGACTGAACCCAGGTTTTCATGTGCTAGGCAACCCCTTTGAATCTTTTAACAAAGACTGATGCTTGAAGGACAGTTCTTACTGAACCCTGCATCACAACAAAACAGTTCATTTAAATGTAGAACAATATTCCTACCACTGAGAATGGATTAGCTCTTCACTGCAAGCTCAAACAGGCTTTGGGGACTTATCTCCATATACCATGAGGTAAGTTGCCAACAGGAGAGTATGGTGCCTTCTTGAACAAGCAATCAGAGCAGAGATTATTTTTCATACATAAAAATCCATACTTCCGGTTTTGTCATTTAAACAATCATTTTAGACTTCAATTATCTTAAACACTGTCCTTTGTCTTTCTGCCATTTAAAGCACTTGATTTCAGGTTTATTTAGTACTTAAAAAGTACTAAATCTCAATGACTAAGCTCCCTCCCTAATCTCATGCCTGCTCTTCCTGCTTTACAAAATGTCTTAGGAGAAGAGGATGAGGATGATGAGCAGATGAATTTTGCTGAAATGGTCAGTTTTATGAGAGTCTTAAGGTCACTATTCTAAGGTCCTATGCCCCACAGTGCCTAGGTAGAGAGAACATTTCACTCCTGTCCACACTTTGTCCCTGTAACTCACACAGTATCGTTAAACCTACTCCAACAGTCATCTTCATCCAATTCAACAACTATGACAATTCTAATGTATTACTCTCTCTGTTCCAGCATACCATGGAGTGATAAGATGGGGCCCTGTTTTGCAAAGCTTAGTGTAACAAAGGCATCAGGGAACCTGGACTAAATATCTACTTTGAAGACAAGTTTAGGTATCGCCATTTTAATACTTAGAACAGTAAAGATTAAAAACTTTAAGCTAGACATGGTGGTATAAATGCCTTTAATCCCAGCATTCACAGGGAAAAGGCAGGCAGGCAGCACTCTGGGAGACTGAGCCCAAACCTGGTCTACACATCCAGTTCTAGGTCAGCTGTGGCTACTGGGGGACCCTGTTTCAAAACAAAACTTAAAAAAAAAAAAAAAAGAAAAAACTTCTAACTTTGCTTTCACACACATTTAGTAATCTGCTTATAAGAGTAACAATTTTAAAACACTGCTGATATAAAAAGATAAATGAGACTGTTCATGAGCTTACCAACTTAAGGTTTATAGAGGGCAACAAACGAACAAAAATTAATGATGAGATTTCCAGTCAAATGTAAACCACTCCTAGCCACAGGACCTTAAACTCAAGAGACCACTCTTAAACTGAAGGCTCATATGGTTTGGGTTCTGGTTACTTGTGATTTTACCCCATGGTAATTAAGATTAGTTGGAATACTTTTCTGGTGGCTCCCTATCGAAACTTCATTTGAGAATAGTCTTGTGTGTCCCTTTTTAGGTAATGACCAGCCATCCCGGGTTTTCCTGAGAATGAAAGTTTTCCAAGAGCACCCAGACTCTCAAACTTAAGTCTGAGAAGTCCTGTCCTTCCTATCCTCAGACTTCTCCTTAGACGTAATAAATGTTTGAACAGCTACCTTTTCCAACTCAAAACTTCAGTGCAGTGCTATAGGTCCTTAATATGTATCATCTACTCAAAAGCCTCTTCTACCAATTTTCATGAACAAAACCATATTAACATCAACAGTTATAAGGGGAAATATATGCTTCTCAGTCTTACACATACATACTGGAAAGAATCAGGTCCAAAATGCACTTAATCCAGCTAAGCCACCAAGCATCACAGCTTACTAACACAGTGCACCACAATTATCCAGAGGCTACCTGACTGGGAGCTGCAGCGCACTCAAGGTAATCCTACCATATCATATCCCAGGGAAGGCCAGCATTCACAATCTAAAGCAGAGATGCTGCCTAATGTACGCTGTTTCTGCTTCCTCCTGAAGGAAAACTGGAAGTAAAAACAATGTAAACGGAGGTGGCAGGGATGCAGCTCAGTTAGTACAGTGCTTGCCTAGCATGCACCAAGCTCTGTCTTCAATCCTAGCATCACATAAAACTGAGCCCTGGTGACATACACCTATAATCCTAGCAGTCAGGAAGTAGAAGCAAGTCCATTCTCGGCTACATAGGGAGTTCAAGACCAGCTACAGTTACAATCAACCTCATCTCAAAAAAAAAAAAAGGAAATTAATTAGGTTGGAGAGATAGCTTAACTGTTCTTAACAGAGATCTACCACTCACATGGCTAACAACCATCTGTAACTCCAGTTCCATGGCATCCGACACCCTCTTCTGGACTCTGCAGGCATTGCATGCATGTGTTGCACTTACATGAAGGCAAAAACTGAAACACATAAAATAAAATTTTTAAACTAAGTTGAAAGCATGTGTATAATTTGCCTTGTAAATTTCATCTTTTAAAAGTCCTGAGTCAGCCAGGTGTGGTGACACACGCCTTACATCCCAGCACTTGAAAGGCAAAAGTAGGCGATATCTTTGAGTTTGAGGCGAGCCTGGTCCATATCATGAGTTCCAGATCAGCTGGGGTTACAGGGCGATCCTGTCTCAAAAGACAAAAAAAAAAAAAAAAAAATCCAGAGTCAAACAAACATGATCTGAATAACTATAAACAAGAATACAGAATCTTTTTTTTTTAACTTAAGAAATACTATTTTAGCAAAGAATGGTGGCATAGACATGTAACCCAGCACTTGGAAGGTAGAGACAGGAGGATCAGGCATTCTAGGCTACATAGTAAGTTCCAAGCCATCCTGTTCCTACCTCAAAACAAAACAGAAAAAAAAAAAAAACTATTTCAACCAGGTATAGTAGTACATACCACTAATTCCAGCACTCAGGGACAATATATCCAGTCTGTCTCAAAACATGCTTAAAATTAGGTTATCTTTAAAAATCATTGAACTGAAATGAAGTCAAGCATGGTGGCTCATGCCTTTAATCCCAGCATTCTGAAAGCAGAGGCAAGCAGACTTCTGTGAGATCAAGGGCAGTCCTGTCTACACAGCAAGTTCCAGACCAGCAGGGGCTACAGGGAAACCCTGTCTCAAAAGAGACCAAAAAAAAAGTGATCTTGCTGTCTGGGAGCCAGGCCACAGGTGAGAACTGACAGGCCTCTGAACTTCTCTGTACCTTTGCTTTCCTGTAACTATCTGCATACCTCTGTACAATCCATCATAAAGAAGCACAAGAACTTGGAAATCCCAGTGTCTGCCCTCCAGACTCAAATCTACACTTGTAACAATAATGAAGATTGGAGTCTAATATTTAAATGGATGCTTTGAGTAAGACAGTTCGAGACATGAATCCCAGTTCTACCTTCCCAAGCATTGTGACTTAGAGCTTGAGAGACAGAAGTCTGTGTACCGTCAGGGAGATTAAAGTTTAACAAAGCAATCCTGAACTTGGGGGTCAACTTTGCAGACTTAATGAACACTTGATTTCCATGCCTTATTGTAATACAGACACTCATGTAGGAATCAACTATGTAGCTAAGATTGGCCTCCCGAGTGTGGCATATACCACTCCACTCAGCCCAAAGAAATTCCAAGCTCAGCAGTTAAGAGCACTGACTGCTCTTGCAGAGGACCCAGGTTTGATTCCCAGCATCTACACAGCAGCTAACAACCATCTATAACTCCAGTTCAAATGCCCTTTGACACCTCTGTGGGCACTGCGCAACACAGGTTCACTTACATACATGCAGGCAATACACTCATACACATAAAATTAAGTTTTTTTAAAAAAAAGGAATTCAGGTGCATATAAGTGTGTAGTATCCATCCATGTTTGGCTCACCTGAAAATGAGTGAATACAGGTTCACCTGAAAATGAATGAATACAGGTTATGTGTGTTTCTGATGCTTGACATGAAACCCAGGGAACTGCACTTTACCAGAGTTACAAACCCAACCTTCATAGAATTCTCTGAAACTGTTAATGATGCAGTTTCCTAGATTGCCAATTTTTATGCAATTTTCTTGGGTAAACAATTTTTTAAAATATTATTTTATGAGTGTATTGCCTACATGTATGTAAGTGCACCCGTGTTGTACAATGCCCACAAAGGTCAGAAGAGGGTGTCTGATCCCCTGGAACTGGAATTACAGATAGTTATTAGATGCCATGTGGGTGCTGGAAACTGAACCTGGGTCCTCTGCAAGAGCAGCCAGTGTTCTTAACACCTGAGCCATCTCTCCAGCCCCGAGAAAACCACTTTTATCTTTAACACTCTCATCCCTTTTATAGCTGCCATTTTAAGCGTCCAGTGCAGTTCACTTCTGTTTTACTATTTCCCTCTTTCCTCACAGAAATTCAGAACTGTTGTGCACAATACAGTAATATTATCTAATGTAAGCAGGCCTTGCTTTGGCTACCACATCTTCCCTAGGCATTGATCAGATATCAGTTGCTAACCACTTGTGCCATTCAGCCAATCCGTCAAATAATCAGAAGTTTTTTCTTGCTTTTTAGTCAGGTGAAAAGTAGCCATGTGTAAAATACTAAATTGAGAGCTCTAAACAATACTTTCCTTTTTGAAAACAAATGACAAACTGCAGTTTTATTTTTAGATTTAAAAGTAGACAGTAATTGTGATGCCTTAAAGTGTTATTTTATAAAATAACTAAATTAGTATGCCTCAGTTGTATAAATATGTTGGCTCACATGCTTGAAATATCTGTGTCTCTGGGGTGAGGAGTTAGAATACATGCTGAAAGACTGTAATAGATGAATAAACAGCAGAATTAGCCAATATATAAGGAACTTTTTTAAAAAATTAAGACCTTGGGACTGAAGAGATGACTGAGGAGGTAAAGAGCACTGGCTGCTCTTGCAGGAGCTGGGTTCAATTCCCAGCACCCAGGACGTGGCTAATAACTGTCCATAACTCTAGTTCGGGAGAAATCCAACACCCTCTTCTGACTTCCACAGGCATTGTACAACACAGATACACTTAATGTACATAAAAGCAATACACCCATATACATAAAATAAAAATATTTTTAAAAATTAAGACCTTGAGAACAAAGTAAATTTTAGTCACTACTCAAAAAAAAAAAAAAAAAAAAAAAAAAAATTAGTGTGCCAAGGTACAGTTTAGTGTATAAGCGCTTTTGTAGAAGGTCAGGGGTTCAATCCCCAGCACCGGAAAAAACAGTTGTGAGCTACAGCCCGTTTGTGTTAGTTATATGCCACACACAGTCTTAATGCCTTAATCCCAGCACTTGGGGGTGAAGCAAGAGGATCAGAAGTTCAAGGCCACCTTGGGCTATACTATAAAGTATAGTAAGCCTAGGATACATGAGACCACACCCTCCACCCCCTTAATATAGTTCTAACAACTTGAAGATTACAAATCCTATAATTCTATTTATGTAAAAATGCTGGAAAATTCCAAATAAATACAGCTAATGGGGTTCCAGGAGTTAGAACAAATCTTAAATAAAACCAAGTTGTTGTCTTCGCATTTCCCACAAAGGCCAGGGCACTGGATTCCCTAGAGCTGAAGTTACAGGTGGTTATGAGCTATCCAGTCTGGGTGCTGGAAACCAAACAAGTTCTCTGCAAGAATAATACATGCTCCTCACCACTGAGCCATCTCTCTCTGAGGGAGTTTAAGTAACAAACCTGTTCTGCATCCTGTTAGTGGTTACACAAATGCACACTGTATTGAAATTAACAAGGAAAGAAAAATCAATTTTACTGTGTAATTTTAAGTTGTTTATAAGTCAGTTATTTTAAAAAAATACTAATGGGCCAGGCATGATGATGCATGACTTTAATGCCAGCACAAGAGGCAAAGGCAAGCAGAATCCTGTGAGTTTGAGGCCAGCTTGGTCTATATAGTTCCAGGCCAGCTAGAGCTACATAGTACAAGACCTGTCTCAAAAAGAACAGCACAAAATCAAAAGTTATTAATGACCCCATCTATCACAGTACCACACTCAAACCAGTGCGATAAATTTTCTATTTGAAAATATAAAAACTAAGGCCAGATGGAACATGATTTCAGACCAGATCTAACTCCAAAGCCTGAAGTCTTTTCTTCTTCTTTGTTATGTGTATATATATACCTATAGGTGTATATCTGGAGTCAAGGTGTATAGCTGGAGTCAGAAGTCATGTGTGCAGAGGTCAGGGGACAACTATATGGAATTGTTTCTCTCCTCTCTCTATGTGAGTTCTGGGTATTGAACTCAGGACGCCAGGCTTTACCTGCTGAGCCATCTATCTGGCCCTCCACACACTTTTTCAGACACAGTCTTCACTGAACCTGAAGTTCAACATTTAGGCTAGACTGGCTAGCCAGTGAAACACAAGTATGAGCAGCGCTGGGGTTACAGATGTGCACTGTAGCACCAGGCTTTTAGATGGGTTGTGGGGAATCCAAACTCAAGTCCTTATACTTGCACAGCAAACATTTCACCTACAAATCTATGTCCCCAGCCCCAAATGTACATATACACACATACACATACTTTTTTTTTGAGGCCCTGGCTAGCCTGGAACTAAGTAGAGACCAGGCTGGCCTTGAACTCAGAGATCTTCCTCCCTCTACCCCACTCCCCCTCCAGCCCAAGCACTGGTGCTGGACTCACCACCTAGCCAAGCATATATTCTTAACCACTACTATACAAATATTGGTTCCACTTCATAAATACCAATCACTACCTCCTCTATAGTCTAAGGAAACTTAAGTTCCTTTGATCTATTCCTAACCCAATACACAAATAACATGAAAATACAGATGAGCCAAACACGACTACAGCAGCCCTGCCAAGAGAATGTCCCGCACCTACAGACAAGCTCTGCAGCATTGGCATCGTCCAGTACAGAAGCTTCTAGGTGTGTGGCTATTGAGGACATGTACCTAATGTGACATAGCTACTGGACTGGACCACATAGATCTAGAGAAATAACAAGAACATATATCCACAGGAAAAAGTAACATGTATAATGCTAATGTACCACCAATAAAGAAAAATAGTTCTAGACAGATGTCATCAAACAATCTCTTTGAATCCTGTCTCTTTAGGATTCAATTTCCATACCAACTTCTACTCTACTACAGTGCACTACATATCTGTAGTATGGAATCATCTCTATGTCAAATCACCTCATTGTTTACTGAACCTTAAGAACAGGAATGACTATTCACACTCACACACTACCATCTACCACCACCCAGAGATTTTCTACAGTAAGCACTTTTCCATTCAGTTCTAGTGAGAAAATTCATCTTAAGTCCTTCAATGACAAATTTACTGCACACCACAAGCATTTAAGTACCAGCAATACACAAACACTTACTCAAGGAGCTTACCATGAAGGTGAGGGGTACAAGATCAAGGTATACAAAAACAATAACCAATAATGGGCTACCTTTGTTGGTAGAGTGCTTGCCTAGCACAAATGAAGCCCTGGGTTTAATAAACCAGACATAATGCTATACATCTGTAATCCCCACATTTGGGAGGCAGCAGCAGAAAGATCAAAGTTTGAGAAGTTCAAGATCATCATTGACTACTTGTTCCTCTTGCAGATGATCTGGGTTCAGTTTCCAGAACCCACATGTCGCTCACAAACATCTGAAACTCCAGTTCCAGGAGATATGACACCTTCTTCTGACCTTCCAGGGCAGCAAGCATGCACATGGTGTGTGTGTGTATATATATATATATATATATGTATATATATATATTTATTTATAATATATATATTAATATATATTTAAGCACCATGCTCATAGGCATGTGTTTTTAAAAATTATTTTGTTAAAAACAAAAAACAGTAAATACGTACAGAAATCTCAATGGTAGTCAGACATGGTAGCACAAGTCCATAATCCTAGCATTCTGGAGCCAGAGACAAGAGAATCACAGAAAGTCCCAGGCCAGCCTAGACTATACAGACACAGACAGACACCTCACTGAGAAGCAACTGACAGCTGGTGTTTTCTGGGAGAGGGAGAGTTTGTTTTCTTTAAGAGGGAGAGTCAAGTTTTCTTTAAGGGTGTGGCCCCTGGTCCTTCGACCACTCTCCAGTGGACGGTCCCACACCCAGGAGTATATGAGCAGGACAAATTGGACTGGGGGGAAACAGACACAAACTTCAAAGGGTGGATCTAAGGAATGGGGGAAGAAATGAGTATGATCAAAATACACTGAGTGCAAGTATGAAATGCTAAGATAAAATGTCATATTTAAAACAAAAGGAAATCAGTAGTAAAAGAAACGGTAAAATGTTTTAAGCATTCTCCCACCTGCAATAGCACAAGCATGAAACAATCCACAGCATCCCATCCGTTATTCACAAATGCCTAATGGAATGGGGAATGATGACTTCTTTCCTCGGGCTGGAGATACAGCACAGTGGTAGATGCTGGCTTAGACATGCATGTCTAGACACTATTATCTGTCATTTACAGGATAATTATCAGCACAGAAGCCTGCAAACTGGGAGACTAAAGTTCTACACCATGACTTATTTAAAAAGATTCTTAAAAAATATCAGCCAATTTTCTCAACATCAGCAAAGAGATTATTCATGACAAAGGTCAGAGTAAATTTTAGTTTTCTAGGTCTGAATGAGGCCTTAGGCTAGCTAATTACTTAACTTCTTTGAGCCTGCTTCCACAAATTTAAGGTTGAGTAGAGAAACTAGATGCCCTCAGAGGAAACAAAACCGACTTAATGAATTAATTGCTTCCAGATTGACTCTAGCTAGGATTCTGGTTCAATCTTAATTCATCCAAGAACTGGAAAAAACCAGAACTAATCCAGCTATTGAAAGTGTGACTCCTCCCTTCAGAAGTGGAGCCTATTTCCCCTCCACTTGCCTTCAGCATAGACTTAAGAGCTTTTCACTTCTAATAGGATGTGGTGTAAGTGAGGGTGTGTGGTTTCTTTGCCATGGCCTGGATGACTTGCCAACTACCACCATGATGTGAGACACTCAAGCAATCCCATGAAGAACTGCTACCTGCCACCCAACACAACTCATGCACCAGAGTTGAGTCATCTTGCAAGCACATTCAGGAGGCACAGTAACTTGACTGCAAATGGAAAGACCCTGACCCTGAGCCAACCAGCTCCACCACTCCAATTCCTAACATGAGATTAACACTTCCCTAATCTGGGAGTAATTTGTAACAGCCAGAGATTATCCATATTTCTCAGACTGTAGACCCTAACTCCTCTGCAGTTGATGAAATAAATTCAAGGGAGCCCAATGATCTTTCATGTACAAACCTACAATCCAAGCACTGGGGAGGTAGAGGCAGAAGATCAGAAATTCAAGGCAACAAGGAAACTTCAAAGCCAGCTTGGACTACATCAGACCCTGCTCAATAAGTAAAATGAGAACTGGCAGGTTGGCTTGCCAGGTAAAGCTCTTGCTGTGCAAGCTTGACAACCTGAGTTTGGTTCTCCAACTAACGTAAAGGCAGAAGAGATCCCACTGTATAAGGCTATCCTCCAACCTACCTGTGCACATGCAGCAGGACAGGGCATGCACATCTCCACATATCATACACACAAGAAAATACTTTTTAGATGGTAGTCCTTAAAATCACAGTTGAAAATGTGAATTCTGGGGCTGGAGAGATGATGGCTTGGTGGTTAAGAGCACTTACTGCTCTTAATTTAATTACCAGCATCTACATAGTGGATAACGCGGGTCCTTAACTCCAATTCCATAACCTCTCTGGAGACACCAGGGGTGCACGGGGTGCACCTGAGTACACACAAGCCAAAATACTCATACACGTAAAATAAAAATAAGAAATCACTTTAAGAAAAAAAGAAAAAGATGTTAATTCCCAAAGATCTACTCCACCTTTAAAACAAAAAGTTCTCTTCCCTGAAACATAAGGAATTGAGGGAGTGACCTAAGTAACAACCAACTATAAAACAAGCATTTCCTAAAAATTTTGTGACTCAGTGAAATAAATGTAAGCTACTCTGCAAAATACAGACACGGGTTGTTCATCTGCTTAGTCTTTGAGACAGAGATCTTGCTGTGTAGCGTTGGCTAGCTTCCAATTCACAGTGATCCTGCTGCCTCAACTTCCTAAATGCTAAGATTACAGGCGTGTAACACCCACCACACCTGGCTAAAATATACCTTTTCTGATTTATATGTTACACTTGCTATATAAGAGGGCGTGATATCTGACCGACACTTTAAAGGTCAACATGTAAAAACTTGTCATTTTCCGAATTTAAGAGATTATTCAACAGGACATCCTTCATAAACTTTAGTGAAATGCCAGCATTGGAATCTAATCAATTTATTACCTCTTCCTACTGATACCAATGGTTAAAGAAAATTCCATCTTCAACCTGAGCACACACAACTCACAAATTTTCACCAACGAGTTTAAAACCATTATACTTTTTTGTCCACTATTCAAGTCACACGAACTGCAACTTCATAACCGTGTTATTTTTATGGTTCTACCTCAGCAGAACACAAATCAAGTTTTTTAGCAATGGATGTCACAGGATACTGATACATAACTTTGGAAGAATCCATTCAAGAGTGTCTGTAGTATTTCCTCTGAAGTAAAGTTAGTTTTGAACTCCTAACTTGCTAGGCCTAGTTTCAAAATATCAAAACAAATCCATCAATACAAGTGATAGCTTATTACTCAACTTAGGGTTTTGGTGGCTCTTCTAACCAGACTAATATTAGAGAAGTGACAGTTGCCGTAGGCACTGTCCTGAGGTACACTAACTAGCTCCTCCCGGAAAAGGCTGTTCTTTTCTCCCCAGCCTCTCAAACATGCACATGACTCCACTTCAACAAGTTGAGAAAAAGCAGGCAGAATCCACATGGCTTCTTACTCTACATCTGTACTCATGGGGACTGAAAAGTAACCTGCACCCAAGACAAAAGTGGGTTTGCCAAAGCAGCCAGGTTCTGAATTCAAGCAGCAGCATTCCAAGCCAGCAAGGTGCCCGCCCTGGACAGCACATTCTTCGGAAATGATAGTGTGAGAACTTAGTCCAGGTGTGTTTCTGGAAACTCAGGTAGGATACTAGGAAACTCTTCTCTGACATTAAGACTCAAAGACAGGGAGTAGTGTTCTCCTGTAATCCCAACACTGAAATCTGAGGCAGGAGGACTGCCATAAGGTCAGTCTGGTCTACATAGGAAGCTCCAGATACACAGCTTTTGAGATGGTATCTCAAAAAAAAAAAAAGGAGACTCTTGGACTACTGTTCTAGGCACACTGACCGCTTTCTGCCCAGATTTCATCGAAGACTTCAGTCTTTAGTTTTGCTCACTTTTTCCTGAAAATGTCCTTCCAGCAGCTCACCTTCACACAACACTCCACAAGCACAATTCGTTTCTAGTCAAGGAAAAATATCCTAAAGCTCTTTAGCTATGCTTCAACACAACACACTCACTTCTGTCTCCCACTAAGAGGAAACAGACTTCAACTTCAGAGTCACTCCAAGGAAACAGGTGTGCCCATGTGAAAGTCAACTTTGATGTTTTAGTGACAGTGCCTAGATCTCTTAGATCAGGGTCAGAATCTGGTTGTGGAAGCAGGCATTTAACCACTCAAGGAATCACTTGGCTGATCAAAGATGAAAGTTCTAGACAGGTGTATGCTGGATCAGTTACTCACTTAAGTTACAATTAGACTGCTATGTCAAACTCAAGATTTCTAGGACAAATACTGCATATTAGTATCAACGTGCCAGGCACGGTGCTAGGGGTCTGGGTGTGGAAAACAAAAATGGGTTAGGAATCAGGGCACTTAACAAATTGCCTTGCTTTAAAACCACAGTAATCTGGCAACTACTGCTTCCATTTCCTTATGAATCAAGCCCTAAAGTCGTAGATATGTAGAACAAGTCATTCACTCCAGTCCTCAAGAGAACCTAAAAAAAAAAAAAGGAAACCACCAGGGAATTCTAAGTTCCCTGCCTTGTAACCACGTTTCGGGATCTCTCACCTACTAGAATTTCCAGACCTCTCCATCTAATAGGATGGCAACTCTGTGAAGTCACCATACCAGGTCCTCAGAGACCAAAACGCAACCAGAGTCAACTGCTCCAAGTGCAACGTAGTCCGCAAAGCATCACAGTTAAAACTCCACTAGGGAAAAAAAGCATCCCACCCAATCATCTAAGATTCAACAGAAACTTTTAAGCCACACTCGCATGTGCATCCTACTTGTGCACGACCTGGTCAGCACCGTTGACAACAGTACTAGTGCTTCCCAAGAGCCCAGTCCACTTCAAATCTCAAGAGGAAAAGCTGACAGCGGGACAAAGGTAGAGCCAAGATGTGTCAGGCCTGTCTTGACACAAGGCCGGGAGCGCTCCTCCATCTGCAGGACCCGTCCTACCGAGACACTTTCTGGAAACACCGGGCGGGAGACTCAAGCCTCCAGGCCCGACGGCAGCAGAGAAGTTTCCTGGGCTCGGCTGCACATGGCGTGCACAAGTTTGGCTGGGTGGGAGCGGCAGCGCCGAGCTGCAGGCGGCGGCGGCGGCGGCAGAGCAGCAGGAGGCGGAGGCGGGCGGGGGGAGGGGAGCGGCTGGGGGGGGCGGAGGGGGCTCTTGCCGCCACTGCTCTCTCGCCGCCTCTCCCCCCCGGCGGGAGCCGCTCTCAGCCTCTTTGCACTAGTCGCTCCGCTCTCTCGGTCATGTGACCTTAACGTAACCGGACAGGAAAAGCCCCGCCGCCGCCGCCGCCGCCGCGCCGGAGACACCGACCGCGGCGGCAGCAGCAGCAGCAGCAGCAGCAGCGAGAGGCAGAGGCGGCGGCGAGGCGAGGACAGTCCGGCCGCGGCCGCCCGGCGCCGCCTCCTGCACACGCCGGCCGCCGCTGCACCGGCGCCAGGTAAGCGCGCAGCGCGTCCCGGTGCCCACGTGCCGCCCCCGGCCCGGGCTCCGGGAAGCCGCAGGGGGCGGGGGCCGCCCGAGTCGCAAACGGTTCCGGCAGCCGCGGTGGCAACAAAGACGGCGAATGACCCCCGTGCCGGGGCTCCGGGTGAAGGCAGGCAGCGGGCCGCAAGCGCTCGGGAGGCCGGCTCGGGGAGGCCGGGGCGGGGGCGGCGGCGGCGGGGCGGGGGCGGCGGCGCCTGGCGCCGGGGCTCTGGCCGCCTGACAAAACCATCCCCCGGAGCCAGGCGGCGGCGAGTCGGCGGCGGCTCCATCCGGGGCCTTGCGGGAGGGGGAGGGGACGGAAGCCGAAAGGGCGGGCGGCGGGGCGGAGGGAGGGAGCAGGGGAGGGGGCGCTTCGCGTTCCGGTCCCCGTCGCCGGTGCCTGCCTGCCCGCCGCCACGGCCAAGGGCGTCCCGAGCGGGCGGCGGCCGGTGAGCGGTCCCACGCCGGAGCCCCGCGAGGCGGGCCTGTCAGGTGCGTAATCCTCCGGCTGCCTCGGCCGCTGCTGCTTCGGCGGCCAGGCCGCGAGCTGCGGAAGTAGGCTTGGGGGAGGGGAGCGAGCAGGGAGGGGGAGGGGAGGGATCCGGTCGGACCGGAGCAGGCCCGGCCTCTCTGGCGCTTCTCCCAGCTGCAGCGGCTCCTACAGCTGCTGCCGCTACTGCTGCGGCTCCGCCTCCCCGCTCGCGGGCGGGGGCGCGCACGCGCGCTTCCGGCCTCCGGGTCTCGCGCTGTCTGCGGCTCTCGCGCGCGCTCCTCCCCTCCCCCCCGCCCCTGGCGCCGGGGCTGTGGCGCCGGCCGGGGCGTCGCGCGCGCGGCGTAGGCGGCGGCTTTGTGCTCCACGCCGCGGGAGTCGGGGCGGGCGGCCGCGCGCGCGCACGCGGGGCCGAGGGGAGCGGCGAGCGTGCGGCGCGGCCAGAGTGCGTCGCTCCCTCCTCCCCTCGGGACCCAGGAGTGGGGCGGGGCCGGGCCGGTGGCGCCGTCCCTCGCGCCCCGCCCGGACTGGGCCCTCCCAGGAGCGGGGCCGGGCCTTTGGGGCGGGGCCAAGGTCTCTCGGGGGCGGGGCCAGGGAGCCGGCTGAGGCCCGGGAGGCCTGCCGCCCCGCTGCTCCGCCCGGAGCCCAGCTGGGAGATGGCGCGGGAGGGCTGTTCCTGGGTGGGACTCTTCGCAGTGGAACGGAACCTCAGACCGTCCATTTTTAAACTAGAGCGCATGCATCAGGGACCGATCATACCGAAGCTGCGTGGGAGGCAAGATTTGGGTTGCTTTTAGTTGGTCGTGACTTAGGCTCGAGAGCACGTCAGGGAAGCAGAGCATCCTGTGAGAATCCAAAGCCCAGGCCATTCATTGCGAGAACTTCCCCACTCCTCCCAGTTATGCCTGGGGAAGACCTGCCGAGCTCTTTGCCTCCCCTCCACCCGTCCGCTTTGTTCCTCCAGCCAACATCACCCTGTGGCCCACTTGGTGTAAGCCTAGGTCCTATTAATTTTCATAGGGCATTGTTTTAGTAAAATAAGGCATGAAGGAAATGGACTGGGGGTTCGCATCGCTCGGGGTGGTCTGGATTTACCTCCATCGTCAGTCGTGTCCTTCCTAGTTTACACCATCGGTAGAGACTGACCACCCAGAGCAAGGCGTCTCTATCGCCAACATTTTAGTCTTGAGAGGCATGACATGATGACAAATTAGAACTAAGACATTCTAATCTTCATTACTCTTTCTCGAAAATCACAGGGAACATTCAGATTACCATCTTTCCCATGTATTCAGGACATTTTTAAACTGTTAATGATTTTTAGTAGTGTAATTTATCATTAATTCTTTCAAAATTTTTGATGCGTTAATTTTTATTTTGTGTATGACTGTTTTACCTGCATGTGTATAAGTGCAGCACGTGGAGACCAGAAAAGGACGTCGCATTCCTGGAACTGAAGTTAAGATTGCTAGCTGCTATGTGAGTGCTGGGACTGAACCCCGTCCTCTGCAAGAAAGAGTAGCCAGTGCTCTTTAACTGCTGAGCCATCTCTCCAGCCCCCACTAATTTTTTTTTTTTTTAATTTTGTGTGTATAAGTGTATTGCCTGCATGTATCTAAGTGCACTCATATCGTGCAGTGCTCGAAGAGGTCAGAAAGAGAGCATTCAGTACCCTGGAACTAGAATTATGGATGGCCGCCATGTGGGTGCTGAGAATCAAACCCAGACTCACTGGATTCTCTTACAAGAGCAGCTAGTGCTCACAACGGCTGAGCCACCTCTCGAGCCTTACAATAATTCTTTTAAACTAGACTTTCTTGTTTAGTGAATTTGTGATTTCATGTCTTTTTTCTAGCCAAAGAAATGGCCTACTTTTGATGTCATCATATTAAAAGTTGGCTCAATGTGAAATTGCTGTGTAAACCAGGCTGGCCTTGTTCTCACGGAGATCTAGTAGATCTAGTAGCCTCTGCCTCCTGGAGTGCTGGGATTAAAGGCATGTGTTATCACTGGGCTGTACTGGCTGCTCTTGAAGAGGACATAGGTTCTGTGCTCCTCACACACGGCAGTTAACAACCCTCTGTAACTCCAATTTCAGAGAATCTAACAACCTCTTCTGGCTTCCACAGGCATTGTACAGCATAGTGCATTTACATACATGCAGGCAAAACACTCAAACATAAAATAAAAATAAACGCATTAAATAATGTTAAATAGGGGCTGGAGAAATGGCTCAGCAGTTAAGAGCACTGACTGCCCTTGCAGAGGGCCTGGGTATGATTCCCAGCACCCACATGGCTGCTAGCAACCATCTCTTTCTTCAGTTCTAGGGGAATTGATGCCCACTTCTGACCTCTGTCAGCACTGCATTACACAGATGCACTTATACACATGCAAGCAATACACTTATACACGTAAAGATAATAAAATATTTTTAAATATTAAATAAAAATGTTTTTTAAAAATATATAATTATATGGATGGGGTGTCCTCTAGAGGCAGAGGCAGGCAGATGGATCACTGTGAGTTTGAGGCCAGTCTAATCTACGTAGTAAGTTCCAGGTCAGCCAGGGTATATGATAGAACTCTGTCTCAAAACCACCCCCCAAAAACTTTTTTTTAATTAAAATTTAAAGAAAAAAAAATAAACATAATTATGTGGCGGGGCGCCACAGAAAGTCTATAGTAGAGGAGCCTCCTGTGGAGTGGCATAAGCCTTGTTGTCCATCTGCTTCCTTGCCAAGTGCATTAAAGCTTCTCTTCCAAGGCGCGTACATTGGTGCATACAAACTCTTCCACCAAAATACTTCGCCAGCTGAGTGAGCGCCAGCATGTGTGAAGTCTCAGAACAGAATGTGACAATGGCAGGTCTGAGTTAAAGATTGCTAGAAACTGCACTGACCACTTTTCATTTTAAGCTGGGCGTGGTTGTGCATGCCTTTAATCCTAGCGCTCTGGAGGTAGAGGCAGATGGATTTCTCTACCACAGAAGGTATGGAATCATCAGAAAAATCATTTTAAGGGGGAGGAGTACAGACTGGCTGGTTCTTTAGAGATTTCTCAATCCCCAAAGTGACTAATAATGCTTGTCTAAATACAAATCCTTGTGGATCCCCAGGATCCTTTCAGGCTTACTCCATAGGGTTGAAACTATTTTCATAGTCATACTGATTTATTGCCCTTTCAGTTTTTTGCCTTTTCAGTGTTTTGTATTGGGAAAATCTGCATAATTCAAAGAGTCGATATTTTCCAAACAATAATGATAGAAATGATGCATAAGTAAAACTCCATGGCTCGGTGGGTAAGGGTGCTTGCTGCCAGCAGGATGACCTGAGTTCTAGCCCTAGAATGCACCTGGTAGAGGGAGAGAAGAGATTCCAAAAACTCCTCTGACCTCTGCATTCTCACACAGATACACACACACACAAAGCCTGGCATGGTTGGGAGGCTGAGGCAGGAGAAGAGAGTTCAAGGTCAGGCTGGCCACATTAATGCATTCCAGGCCAGTTGAGGAAATGGTTAAGCACAGCAGATAAAAGCACTGGCTGCTGAGCCTTAAGAACCAGTTTGATCCCCAAGACCTACATGGTAGGAGAGAAACAACTCCCACAAGTTGTCCTCTAACCACACACACACATAAATAAATGTAATTTAAATTTTTAAAAATTATTTTCCAACTATATGTGTAGGTGAGGCAAGATTTCTTCAATACAGACCCATACATAAGTACCACAAGCTAAGAAAAGTAAATACAGAATTTGGTTGTCTACTAAATCTCTTTTTACTATAAATTACCTTTGTGTACTCCAGTCTATTAAAAGAGAAGTATAAAATGTTGATATGAAAAGATGCCACTTTGTTGGTTTTTTAAATATATCTATTTTCACTGACTTCATTGTTAATTTTTTTAATTTTTATTTTTATTTCAAATATGGTAAATAGCTATAATCCATATAAACGAATATTCTGTGGATGGCTTCAGTAATTTTGAGGAACTGGAGGAAGGGTGGGGGACGGTTGTGAGGGAGAGCTGTGAGCAGAGAACAGTAATATATACATGTGAAAATGTTACAGAGCCGTAAAGTACTTTATTCTGTACTTTAGCTGAAAATTTAATTTTAAAAGAAGACTAAGACATTTGAGATTCACCCTGAATCAGACCTGGAGGGATTACACGTTCTTCGGAATAATTCTACAGATTATCATATGGAATATAAAGAAGGCAGGCTGGCTCTACTTTGCTTAGTAGAATAGGTTTTTACCTTTGCTGGTGTCATCCTAAAGGTTTCTTTAAAGTTGACTGGAGCACAATGCTTTTAGAATTACCACTGTGCTGTCGAATCTTTTTTTAGCCATAAATCTCTGACCTACTTCTATTTGACACCTAAAATGTCTCTGAATTGCTGCCTCCTCATCTCAACTTATATTTGAAAATTGAAAACTAATTTATATGTAAATTGGACATAATCAAAATATGATGAAAAAGACAAATCTTTTTAGAAATGCAGCATTTTCCAATAGGAAAATAAATGCCACTAAGTTATACCTTCCTTTTTGGATTCAGTAGAGAAAAACAATATACCTCTCTGTCCTCACAACTAAATAAAATGCATTTCCTACCTCTGAACTGAAGTTTTAAAATGTATTGAAACTCAAACATCCAGCTTAATTCAAGTTTTGTTCAACCCCTCCCCAACATTAATTTTTAGCATTTCTAATAGAAAGAGCAGATTTTGTCGTGGTAAAGTGGTCCAAACTACCTGACAGACCCTATCTCACTTGTGAGAATGCTTCTTCAGTTCCTGATGTACCCTGTGCATTACTGTATTCATTATTCTTCCCTGTAAATAAAATGGAGGACTTAAGAGGAGCCTTTTAGTGCCCTTGAAATGCACAGTAAGTGATACTTAGTGTGTTCTAAGAGCTATTGTCTTTAGAAAGGGAAATCATCAATTCCCAAAAGCTGTTTTTCCCCTGTGCAAGTGAAGGAGGAACTTAGATTGTTTGAATACACCTCGCCTGGTCCCATTCAGCCACACCTCTGAAGACTTGTTCTGGACAGCCATGTGTGCTGCCTAGGGAAGCTGGGTGCACTGGGCAGCCAGGTTTTCCCTGTCCCGGTAGGGAAGAGCGGTGAGGAGAAAAATCAAAGCATGAAATACTCCAAGTGATGATTAGATTTGGCTTTGGAAAATGTTATTGTTTTTAAAACTTTTCAACATAATCTTATAATATCTGGATTCACCATTTTTTCTATATGATATATACATATATATATATAGAGAGAGAGAGAGAGAGAAAATACTGTATATACAGTACAGAAAGAAAGCATTCCATAAATACTTTTTAAAGGCATGTGCCACCACATGTGGTTTATAAAAGACTTTTAAAAAATATTTTATTATTTTTTGAGCTGGACCTGGTGGCACACACCTTTAATCCCAGCACTTGGGAGGCAGAAGCAGGTGAATCTCTGAGTTCAAGGCTATCCTGGTCTACAGAGTGAGTTCCAGGCCAGGTGGGGCTTCAGGGAGACCCTGTCTCAAAAAGATCAAACATATATTTTTTTTGGGGGGGGGGGTAATTTTCTGTGTTTCAATGTCTTACCTGCATGTGTGTAAGTATACCCATGTTAGGTAGTGCCCATGGAGCCAGAAGAGGGCATACTGGAGTCCAGACAGTTCTTAGCCACCTTGTAGGTGCTGGGAACCTAACCAAATCCAAACCTGGGATCTTTTGTAAGACCAGCCAGTGCTCTTAACTGCTGAGCCATCGCTCTCGCCCATAAAAGATTTTTAAGACCAGCAGTCCTTGGTATGTGTGGTGGTGCACACCTTTAATCCCAGCACTGAAGAGGCAAAGACAGGCCTATCTCTGTGAGTTCGAGACCAACCTGGTCTACATAGTGAGTTCCAGGCCAGCCAAAGCTACATAGTGAGACCCTGTCTCAGGAAAAAAAAAAACAAAACAAAAAAACAAAAAAAAAAAACGGGGAGGGGGACAGGAAGGAAGGGAGAAAAGCTCTCCTTTTGTTTTGCTTTATTGAGACAGTCTCCAGTATCCCAGGCTGACCTTCAACTCTGTCTGATCTTTCTTCAACCTCCCTAGTGCTGAAATTTCAGGCATATAGTACCCATACCAGGTTTATATGGTGCTAGGGATGGAACCCAGCTTTGTACGTGTTAGGCAGAAACTTCTACCGGCTAAATTATAGTCCTAGGCTGGTTGGGAATTTTCTATAAATCTTCTGTGTTCAGCCTCATTGCTGGCACTTTGTGACTAGGACCAGTAAGACTGTAGAGTAAGACAAGGTCATGCATAGAACATGAACCATATTCCCAGAAGACAAGACCCAGTCCTGACCCTTTCTTGGCTTTTTGAAGCCCTCTGACCACACAATGCCATGATTTAGAGGCTTTGGCTCTTGAGTCAGATAGTCTGGCTTCTCTGAAGACCCTCAGACATCAGTTGCCAGATTTGAGAACCCTAGACCTGTGTTAGTTAGCCAGGGCTATAGATTTTGTACATCTAATCCTGGAGGCCTCAGTGGTCTCTCAAATGCAACATGTTCTTCCCACCAGACTAGGATTCTGTCCTTGTTATCTAGAGCTAAGACCTACCCAATTATGCCAGTAAAAAGTGCTTTGATCCTCCCCACCCGCCTCTACCAGTCAGGGCTGCAGACTGTTTTAATCTTCTAAATACAGTTCTAATCCTGCTCTCTCTCAGTCCCCACCCCAGCTCCTTACTGCAGAGACTGGGAAGGCTCCCTTGGACTTTACCTTGTAGTCATTCCTTTGTATCCCAGGCTGAAAGTCCCCTCAGAGGCTTAGCATTGTTCTAAGATGAGGAATGAAGTCTTAACTGGACCTCAGCCTCCAGCTTCAGCCACCTAATTATTTTTCTCAAGCTTCTCTCCTGAGGGCTCATAGTAAACTGAAGCATTAACATGGAGAAACATCAGGTGACATTTTTAAATTGAGAAATTCTTCCAAAATACAGCATACATTAAATTGATTAATTTTTAGGGTTAGGGTTAGGGTTAGGGTTAGGGTTAGGGTTAGGGTTAGGGTTAGGTTTAGGTAGGATTAAAAACAAACAGAAAAAAAAAACTGATCTTTTATCCCAAATCACCAGGCTAGTCAGGAGCCAAGCTTAAGACTAGAACTGAGTGTGCATCCCTTTTCGGAACATCTAGTTATTAACTCACTAGCAGATGCTAAACACTGTGTTGGACAACCTCCTAGGCATAGAGGGAAGTACTCAAAGATAAGATCTCCGCACTTGCTCTCAGGAATTTTTCAAGCTGGCTGCAGATGCTGCAAGGCAGGAAGAGCCTCCTGTTCTCCAGAGTCTGGGACAAGGCTGTGAGTGCATGTGTGTAAATAGGTACACCCTCTGTGAGTGCATGTCTGTCAGTGGCCAGCCTCTCTAAAGTAGCATGTTCAAAGGCCCACAGCAAAGACCGATCCCTGGTTCCCCTTCTCTTGGTGAATCCAGATGCGACTGCCCAGTGTGAAGCCTGTGGAGTGCGGACTAGATAGAGCAGGGAGCCCTGTATTCTCCCAGGAGCCAGCCATAGGCAGTGCTGAGACCTTCTGGGAAAAGAAACCACTTGTTCTAGGTTAGCACATCCAGAAATTTCAAAGTGAATAAACATCATTGTCTCCCTAATCAACACACTTAGGAAAAACAAGATGGGTTTGGTTGATTTTTGAGATAGGATCTTGCTGTGTAGCCCAGGCTTACCTTGACTGCAAAATGCTCTTGCCTCAACATCACAAGTGCCAGGATTACAGCTGTGTAAACAGAATTTTTAATAGTGTTTAGATTTCAGAACAAGCTGGATACACACAAATGATCACTTTGTAAAGATCACAAAACTGACAGTAGTTTTTTTTTTTTTGATTGATTGATTGATTTTTATGTGTATGAGTGTTTTGCCTGCTTGTATGTAAGTGCACCCATGTATGCAATGCCCTCAGAGGTCAGAAGAGGCTGTTAATACCCTGGAACTAGAATTATAGGTCATTGTTAACTGTCATGTGGGTACTTAGTGCAGAGTCCTCTGCAAGAGCAGCCAGTACTCTTAACCACTGAGCCATCTCTCCAGCTTCAAAACTACAATCTTGTATCAAGAAAATGATTAGGCTGGGCGTGACTGGAACATGCAATAATCCCACACTTGTAACTCAAGAAGATCATGACTTACAAGAGTTGTGTGGGCTATGGAAGAAGAAGAACCTTTCTAAAAGATAAATAAAATTTAAAAATTAGGTAGACATTTAATGTCATAAAGTAAGATTATATGCATTAGAAAAATTTTTTTTCATAGTCAGGCATAGTGGTTCACCTCTGTAATCCAAACACTTGGGAAGTGGAGGCTGGAGTTCAAGGCCAGCCTCTGCAGAGACTCTGTCTCAAGAAAAAGAAAAATTATTTTCCATCTTGTGACTTATGTCACCTATCCATCCTTCGGTAGTATGTACTAAGACTCTGTCCTTTCTACACATTTTGTGTAGAAAACCCCTGTCCCTGCTGGGATTGTGAGGATCTTATGTCTTTGTTTGCAAATCTCCGTGCACTCTCAGGTGTACAGGTTTATTTTTTAGTAAATGTGCATTCTAAAAGTCTGGGCACCCTTATCTTAGATCAGCTTTAAAGCACATGTGCAGAGTGAGTAGCAGCTTGTGGGCACAGTCATCACATCTGCCTTCTGGGAAAGTCAGTGGCTATCACATGACAAGTGGGTTAATGAGGCCAGAACTGAAGAAGAGGTGATTGGGGAGGTGAAGGGTGAGGCAGAGGATTACAGCTGAAGCGGGGCAGACACAGGCTGAGTTGGAAGCCCTGGCTGGCCAAATGGTGGGGATGGCACCATGTTCCAAACTGGGGCGTTCTGAACAGGCGTGTGCCCTGAGTTCCCATTGTCCTTGGCATTTGAGTTCAGTTTTATCTAGGTTAGTTTAAAGCTTCTCTCAGGTAGAAGTAAACTCAGCAAAGGAGAGCTTGATTCAGAGAAAAGCTGGCTGTGGCCACCTTCAGGGGGGTTAAGTGCAGCAGCCTAGCAGGAGGCAAAACCAGAGAGCAGTGGCCTGGAGCACAGAGACGGGGCTCATCCCAGCTGGAGGGAGGGAAGGAGATGCCATAGAGGGCAAGTGGCTACCAAGCGCATACTGATGAGACTCTTCTAGGACCTTGCTTGCTAAGCTGGTCTGGCCACAGGAGCTGCAGGAGCTATCAATGGAGCTGGAGAAAACAGAAAGACCTCTCCCTGAAGAAGGGCAGTCTTGTCAGCACAAGGAGTGACTGTATCCTGTCAGTTAAGCCTCACAGACCTGATTTGAGGACAAGGAGAGGGAAAAGAAGCTCAGAACTTAGAAAAGGTCTTTCTGTCTCTCAGCAGAGCAGGGGAACAGCCTGGTTGAAGCTCCGCACCTTTCCTCCCTCCGCCTTTCACCCTTGTTCTCAGGCTAATTCCTATATGGAATATTGTAGATGTTTTGATTTTAGTTTTCTCTCTGGGAAAGATTTTGCTTGTTTGTTTTGGTTTTTTTGAGACAGGGTCTCCCTGTGGCACCAGTTGGCCCGAAGCTCACAGAGATCCGCCCGACTCTCCCTCCTGAGTGCAGGAATTAAAGGCATACTCCACCTCACCCTGCTCTGAGAAAGATATTTTAGTCTCCAAAATAAAAGGGTTTTGATTGATAATGTATATATTTTTTTCCTTTTGGGCAAATGGTCTTTTTTAAACAGGGTCTCCCAGAGCCCCTGAGCCACAGCAACCTGGAACTCATTATAATAGACAAGGCTGTCTTGACCTCACAGAGTTCCCCTGCCTCTGCCTCAGCAGTGCTGAGATTACAGGCCTCAATACCATGCCTAGCTTGATCTGTGCATTTTCATCTACATGAATTTAGAACATGCAACTTGTTCTGTTGCTTTTTATTCCTTTTTCTTTTCTTTTTTTTTCCTCTCCTCTGTATCTGAATACTTATGTTCAGTGTGATTCCTGATCTAAGATCTGTTCCTAAATTGATCCTAAAATAACTGGTAGACTCCCTTTAAAAAGAAACATTCAGCATTTTTATAGTGTTTTCACTCTTCTAGTCTGAATAAAACACTGTGTTAGTCTGATGGAAAGAGAGAACCATACATTCTGCTATACTGAAGGAGCTATACTGTATATATCCATTACTGTAAAAGCCACACCCACCCATAAAATATCAATAAATGTGATGACATTAAAACATAACATGACAAATATAAAAAATCTTAAAGCTGAGTGCATAATATGCTTAGTGCTTAGTGTGTACAAGGCCCTGGTTCAATTGCTAGCACCACAAAAGTAAACATAACAAAAAATTGAAAAGGGTATTAGTATCTATGACACAAAGTTCCTTTCACATGTGTGCAACGGCTTTATTAATCTTTGGAGTATATAGATATATAAAATTTGTACAACTTACACATTTATAGACATTTATATATAAGAGCTGGGGCTGAATCTTAGAGGTAAAACACTTGCCTAGCATTTACAAACCCTCGATTTGAGCCCCGGCGTTAGGGGGAAAAAATGAAGAAATTATTTTACTTTTCTTTTTTTTTGAGTCAAAATCTCACATAATCCAGATGGCCTCAAACTCATTATGTAGTTGAGGGTGACTATGAACTGATGAGATTCCTGTCTCCACCTTCCAAGTGTTGGGATTACAGTCCTATATGCAGGGTGCCTGGTTTAATGCAGAGCTGGGGCTGGAACCCAGGGCTTTGTGCACACAAGGCAAGCATTCTGTCCACAGAGCCAACCATATCCTGAGCCCAAGAAATTTATTTTAAAACAATTCTTTGATATAATTTTACCATTTATTAAGATGAAAGCAAATTTGCATCCTAATAAGATAGATGTGCTTATTTTTATATATAGAATTAAATCTTGCCTGAATATTTAATATTGTAGGAGGTAGAGCATTTTCCTTGTTTTCCAGAGTTAGTATTTTGATTTCATCACTGTCAGTACTGAGAATACCACTTCACACATTGTTAAAAGATAACAGAAGTATGTTTAGGGCCTTTTCAGAAATTAATAGAAAGTCTATCCTCTTCTCAAGCCAAAAATTTATTTAATAATTTTTTTTAGATGAATTCCAATTTTAGATGAAATCCAAACAGCAGTTTTCATTGTCAAACACTGTACAATAGTAGTCAAGGGTATGTGGCAGCTTGATTCTTGGATGCTGAGAAGTTGGGGTGGGAGAATACTCAGTCTTTTGATTTCCTTACTCAACATATGTTTGTGTAGGAGCAGAAAACTTTGTTATGGGACAACACCAGCTCCTAACACACAGTGGCCGTCACAAATCTGAGCCAAGGCATTTCGGGCAGTGTCTGTTGGCATATGATGGCCTTCACAGGGCAGGGCACTTGCTTGTGTATCCAGACCAAAGCTTCAGAAATCACACCATGCAGTGTGGGCACACACTGCCAGAAACACCTCAAAGCCATCAGACACTGGATCTTTAATTAACTTCTGGTGGCTGTGCATTCAGGAACCTTTTATTATTGCCCAATTTTTCATTACCCCCAAATTGAGTTAGGCAACCTTATATAGGGTCCCACAGTTTAAGAGGCTGGGCTGTATAGTATCCTCACTAGAATGTGACACTAGCACAATGCACAGGTCACCTCTGTCACCACAAGTATCCCTGGTGCTGCCATTTTGTCGTGGCACCCCTCTAGCTCCCCTCCCCTCACCATTGCATTTTTCTAATTTTCACGAATATACTATTAAGGGAATCATACGGTATGGAACCTTTAGAGGTTAGCCTTGTTCACTGAGCATAATTCACCCTTATATCTTGTATCTACAAGTAGTTCATTTGTTCTTTGTTGTTTTGTTTTTGTTTTGGAGACAGGGTCTCATTGTATAGCCCAGGCTGGCCCTAAGTTCCCGATCCCAACACCTCAGCCTCCTGAGTGTTAGGATTAATATATGGGCCACCACACCAGGCAGTGGTCCATACCACAGAGTGTTCAACTACTGAAGTGTTGATAATTTTGTTCTTTCTAGTTTTCATAATGGGAATAAGACTACTACTGCCAATGTACAGTTATATGTGAACATAAATTTTCATCTCTTGGAATAAATGTGTAAGGATACAGTTGCTGGGCTGTCTGGTAGATTAAGAAACTGATGTTTTCCAGAGCATCTGTTCCATCTTCTATCAGCAGTGTGGGAGTGAGTGAGTTCCTCTGCATTCTCACCACCTTTTTTGATGTGACTTTATTTTAGCCATCATAATAAGTATGTGGTGATTCTGTGTTTAAATTGTGTTTCCTCAATGGCTAGTGATGTTCAACACTGTAATATCTACTGCCATCTGTCTGTCCTCTTGATGATACTTCAAGTCTGTTGCACATTCCTCAATTTGATTGTTTTATGCTGTTGCGTTTCAGGGTTCTTTATATATTGTAGATATCGATCCTTTGAAGAGTAATTGCAAATATTTTAAGCTATTTTTTCCCAGTCTTTAGCTTGTCTTTTCATCCTCTTAACAGAATCTTTCAGAGTGCAAAAGTTTTTTAATTTCTATGCCATACAATTTATCACTTTCTCCTTTTATGGATTTTTGCTTTTGAGAGAGCTCTTTCCTTTGCCCTAGATCCCCCGAGTTTGTTTTTTTTTTTTAATTTTTTTTCTAAGAGTTTTATAGTTTTGTGCTTTATCCTCAAGCCCATGATATACTCTTAGTCTTTCTTGCCTGTGGAAGTCCATCTGACCCACCACTGTGTGCTGATTACACCTCCTCTAGTTTCGTTCCTTGGTCAACCATCCTTTGTGCAGTTTATGTGGGTCTGAGTCTGAGTTCGCTGTTTGCTGCATTGATGTGGTCCATCTCCACTCGTACCAGAGTTCTGAATTCTGGGCCAATATGATGCAACTTGGAATTGAGCAGACTGATTTTCCCACCATTTTGTTCTTTTCTGAACACTTTACCATTCTGCACCCTTTACCTTTGTAGACATTTTAGAACTATCTTGTCTGCCCATGTCTTTCTGGGATCTGGAGTTTAGCAATTGTAGCTTCCACGTACAACTCCTACATGTTTTGATAGAGTTACACGTATATATTTCTTTCTCTTTTTTTGATTATTCTAAATGGTATTGTTTTTAATTTCAGTGTTCATTACTAGTACATAGAATTATAGTTAGAATTTTTTGGGGTTTGTTTTTGGTTAAGTTTATCTTGTCAGCTATGGTCTTGCCAAATCCATTTTAGTTATGAAAGTTTTTTTAGATTCCTTGAGATTCTGTATATCAACTCTTCTGTAAATACAATTTTATTCCTTTCCTGTCTGTATACTTTCAGTTCCTGTCTTGCTTTATTGCACTAGTGAGTGCTTCCAGTGCTGTTAGATGGACTTCTTTGTCTTGCTCCTAATCCTAAGATATGGCATTTGTTCTTCTCACTGTGAAGTGTAACATTCTTCTGTGTGGTGGACTTTTTATAAGTGCTGCTTGTGGAAAAGGAGACATCTAGAACCTATAGATTCTGAGTAGTGAGTTTGAGTGATGTGTGAATAATAAAACTTAGGCTTTGAAGCAGGTGCATTTGTATTTAAATTTTGACCCCCTCAGCCTTCCTGGTAGAGCGCCTGGGGCAATTTATTTACAAGTCTCAAAGTCCATTTCCTCCTCACTAAAGGGAGGCTCAGCTCCATTCCTAAGAGTATGCAGGCCTTTGTACCAAAAGTTGTCTCGTTAGTAAGAATTTTACCCTGCCTCACTGAGACTGCATTGGGCACTTCAGTAGACCTTTGGGGAAGAGTGGGTGAATTCTTATGGGTTGTTAGCATTCACACTGGACTTCTTTACCTGGTCCAGGGATGTGCTGTGTGGAGGGCGGATGCTGGGGTTTGTTTCTGAGCTTCTCTACTCACCACCCCTGTAAGCCTGGAAGAGCACACCTCAGGAGTCATCCTAGATGACATGCTCTGACGACCAGCTGGGAGTACTGGCAGACACTATTCCAAAGACTGTTTTTAAGATTCATGAGTTCATGTGTGTACCATGTTTAGCAGTGCCTGACACGTTAGCCCTGATGGCATGTTAGCTATGATCAATACTATAACCGACACATTCTTATTTGTGGATCACCTTTCTTAAAAATAAAATTGTTTACTTTGCAGATTTTTTAAAAAATGGATTTGACCAACCATGGACTTATTCTACTGCAGCAGTTAAACGCTCAGCGAGAGTTTGGTTTCCTGTGTGACTGCACGGTTGCAATCGGCGATGTGTACTTCAAGGCACACAAATCAGTTCTTGCTTCATTCTCCAATTACTTTAAGATGTTGTTTGTCCATCAGACCAGGTAACTAAAGTGGATGATAATAATCTAATGGCTGTAGACATGACTCCCATGTCCCTCTTCCCACTGAGTGTATTCTTGGCCTTCATCCAGACCATGGCTCTCTGCCTCCCTAGGATCCTAGGTACCCAGTTCCCTTGTTGCCCCACATGTTTTTGGCCCTTCTTGGTTACTGGTGCTTTGAGCAGCCTCAAGAATGACCAGCCTACGAGCTCTGTACAGCCCCCTTTCTGGCCCTCCAAACTGCCTTGCTGGGTATGGCCCACAGAGTCCAGATTGGCAGAGCCAGCTAGAAGACCCCAGAGAACCCTGCCTTTCACTATCTAGTCTGCTACTCCAGTGAGAAGCTGTAGGGCAGGAATTTCTCTCTTTTCAATGTGGAATCTCTATCTTTGTTTTGATTTTCTCTCTTCTCATTTCTCCTAAATATCTTAGCAAAAAGAGCCTCTTGGTGATCTCTCCTCCCTCCCATCTATCTCTCCGTTTTTTCTTTGGTACTTTAGTTTTAGTTTTCACATTGCCCTCCTTCCCTGCCTAGTGCAAGGGGGCTGGGGACTTCCTTGACCTTGCAGGCTCCTGGAGTACAGCCCTGCTTTGCTTTCCCATGAACCTTCTTAAAAGGTCCACCTGCACCCTTCACACACTCTTCTCATCCCACACTCTTCCTGTCCATTTGCACTGTGGTTTCCTGCCCATCTCTCCACTGCAATCATGTCTCAAAGGTCACCCCTCCACCAGAATGCTGCCCTTCCCCAGCTCTGTCCTGCTGTCCTGCCCCGCAGCAGCCAGCACCTGCTCTGTGACTGAAGGCCCTTTGTTCATCACCTTCCGCCCTGGGCACTAGGACCTCTTGAACTCCTGCCTTAGCTCCTTGCTATCTCTGAAGACAGGATTCCCTGTCTTCTCAGGCTTTGCCTTTGCTACTAGAAACTTGAAAGTTATGGCTCTGGCCTCCATCTTCTTCAGAACCTTGTTCCTAAGTGCCCTGCCCCCACATGACTGCTGATTTACCCCCCCCCCCCCCACACACACACACGCCCCAGTTTTTCTCACTGGGCATGGATAAAACTGAATTAAATCTCTGCTCTGAAGCTTAAATCACGTTTCCTTCAAAGTACCTTCACATTTGTTCTTTCCTTTCTTGAATTTTGTAGCCTTTCATTTTCTACATCACTGTCAGATTACTGCTCTAAACACTGCTTGGGTCTTTGATCAGAAGCTACTAAAGAGTGAGCTTTCTTTGACTGGAAACCCAGAAGATCCTCACTGCCTAGAAAAACAAGTCTTGACGCTCCCTATTCTGTCATGGGGAGGGACCCTCAGGCTTGAAACCTGACCCTCTGGCTTCAACACTTGGGCCCCCTGGGACACCTGTCTCTTCTTTGACCTGGCCTGCTTTTGTGGCTCACTCAAGTGAACCGAATTTCTTGGTATTCTACCCATTTCCTGATTTCCTATTCAGATGCCCTCTTCCTTACCTTCTTCCTAATCTAGGGGACAAAGTAATTGAAGACTTGTGTTGTGCTGCTTGCGAGCTCTATGTTCTCCCCCAAGTTGTTTCTGTGTACTTATCTCTCTCCTCATCTGTAAATGTCTTGAGGGCAGAGAGTGGGTTTTATAGATCTTTTCAGATACCACAGACCTGTGAAATGTGTGCCTGGAATAGCCACTTGATACAACCTGGAGGGAGAGAGGGCCAGGAACAGGTGACTGAACAGTGAGGACAAACTGTCTTGAAGCACTAAGAATGTTCCCCTTAAGCAGGGAGCGGTGGGTGCACACTGGTGTCCTGGCACTTGGGAGGCTAAGCAGGAGAGTCTGCGGTTCCAAGGTCAGCCTGGGTTACACAGCAGCACCCAGTACCAAAACAACACACACACATACATGCACCCTTTAATTTCATCCTGTTAAAGACTTGGTGGTTAATGAGGGCTTCATAGCTACTTTGGATTTGCGATTTGCAGTCATTAATCCCAACAGAGTGAATTAAATGATCTTGAAAAAGAAAAGACTTTAATTTGAAGAGTAAAAGACAGTGTAATGGGTTTTAATTAGATGCAGGACATTTCCCTTATTTTAAGTATAGGGTGCAGTAATAAATGTCTTTCTAACAAAGGAGTGTGATCTTTGTGTTTTAGAACACCCAAGTTTAAGCAGTAGTATATGTTTTACTGCAGGAGAGGTAAAATACTCCATTTGAGTAACTGCCTGTTGGCGGTTCCCTGAACACCTGGAGGTGTGTGCAGAGCAGAGACTGGTATGCTCTTAACCCGCACCTCCTGCCTCCCATCAGAGGCCATGTGCTACTTGATCTAGCTCTGCCTCCTTAGAGCCTGAGAACATGGCTTCACACTTTAGAGTCTTTCATGGTTCATAATTACCACCAGATGTCTCTGTCTGCAGACTGAGCTCTCAAAAAATAAAAATACTGAAGAATAGGCCCCACTAAGAACAACCTTCTGAAAAATGTTTAGCATTATTTAAAAATCTTTTTCTTAAAATTGTAGTGAAGGAAAGTTTGAACATGGAAATTACTATGGAAGTCTATCCAGAAGACTTTGTAGCCATACTAAAACTTTGTCCACTTTTCTCCTGCATAAAAGTACTGTGTCCAGCAGGCGTCTGCACATCAAATCTTTCATGGGGTTATACTGTAGAGGACGGGAAAGGGACAGTCTGGCCCCTACTGAGCTGAGTGGATAGAGAGGTCAAGCTGCCCCTGAGAAAAAGGAGTTTGAGGATTACTATGGCCGGAATGTGACATAAGGAACTTTGAAAAACTGCACCTACTTTTCTAAGTGCGTGTGTATGTATATGCATGCTTCAGCTTTAAAAAGTATTTTTTAAAATAAACAAAACCATACAAATTGGTGTCTGGAGACGTCCCAGGACCTAAAGGCCTTGGCAGCCACTGTAGGCACTCCCAGCTTCCTCCCACTGGCCCTCCACCAACACTACCAGGCCCAGGAGTCTTCCTTCCAGGCCCTGCTGAAGTGTGGACTGTGGGCTCCCCAGCTCCCTCCCTGCCTGGCCATCAGGAACTATACATACTTGTTTAAAGTTGGAGAGGCTTATTGTCCATGACTGCTTACAAGCGATAAGAAGGGTGGCCTGTCCAGCCACAGTGAGCAGCTGCAAAACCCTCATGGATGTTTCTCTGGAAAGGGACTCAGTAGGGCCTTTTGTGGATGCTGAAAGAAAGCCCCGTCTGGATTTCCACACTTCTCCTCTGCATGGAGAAGAGGCAGCCTGGGCTCTCTAGCTGGCCCCTGCTTCTCTTGAGGACCGCCTCCATCCTGGAATAATGTGAATCCCTGAGTGCCTAGGGTTCCCAAGTTCCCTAGGCCTCTGCCTGATCATGCAAGGCCACTAGTCCCTTCTTCACTTGGTAGTTGACTGTTTATGTTACCAGAGTCATCTTTACAATACAATCCTTGACTAATGAATTTCCCCAGAGCATCTAAATATGTTATACTCTACACATAGTATTGCTGGGACTCCTCTTAAAGGAAGAGCATCTATATATTTGCATTCCTGTTTCAAAGATGTAAGCAATCTGAAGGGATATAAAAGACTCCAAGTAAAGGCATGAACAGTCTGTATCTTTTCAAACAAGGAAAATAATGAGCTGGGCATAGTGGCACATACCTTTAATCCCAGTACTTTGGAAGCAGAGTCAGAGGCAGGCGGAGATCTGTGAGATCTGTGAGATCGAGGCCAGCATAGTCTACATAGCGAGTTTCAGGCCAGCTGGAGCTACAGAGAGATCCTGTCTCAAAAAATAAATAAAAAGGATTACTAATATTAAGAAGTCATAAGATTAAAAAAAATCATTCTAAATTCTAACTAAGGACACTCAAAGAAGCTGTCTTTGAAAATGTAAAATATATATATATATATTCATTCTTTGGATGATAACATATACCTCATAATACTGAGACATGTGTTTCATTGGGCTCAGAGACATGTGAGTTCTTTGGATAGTGATGGTCTGAGGAGAGTTCTTACCTCTTTGCTAGGCAGTGTTATGGGGAGATGTTTCTGAAGTAGGTATAGTAAAAAGTTAGTCACTCAGCTGTACCACCAGCTGCTTTAGGCGCCTCCCAGACAGCAGTTAGCTCTCAGGACAGGACCTCTTGTTTCCCATCTATCAGATGGGAACAATTAACTCCATACAGGGCTATTTTTGTTGCTCTGAAGGATTTTGGTTTGCCTTTGGAATCAGGCAGGTCTAGCTTCAAATCTCAGTTCTACCATTTAGCATCTCTGATATGGGCCCTACCACCTGTGAAATGAGGACTGCTGACAGGAGCTTTAAAGTCTCAAGGCAGGGCCACACAGATGCTAACGAGGACATTTGGTGTGTTCCAAGCTGGTTTCAGTGCCACCTACAAACTCCAGAAAGATGGCCAGAGTCCCATACTGGCTGTCCTTGCTATGTTTCTGCCTACACGCTGGAGGGGTCGCATAGCTCAGAACTGTAAACAAGGACAGGTTTGTTTTGGTATCCTAACGTTAGGAATTGTTATCCTAGCCACGTCCCTCCCCCATGTCACCTTACAGCTTTAGACACTTTCTTATCAGATAGATTTTTGACTTACTTTAAAAAATCTGCTGAGCTCTGGATTGGATCAGTATCAAACCTTAGACTTTTAACTGGAATCTTGGCCTGGCCAGTGGTCAGAGGTAGGCTATGTGCCCATTTCATTATTCTCAAATGTCTGCTTTATTCTTCAGGTGACGTGATTCCATCTGTAGGTTGGTGTTTCCTCACGGACTTTCTGTACCTTTCTTTCAGTGAATGTGTCCGTCTGAAACCCACGGACATTCAGCCTGACATATTCAGCTATCTCCTCCACCTGATGTACACTGGGAAGATGGCACCGCAGCTGATCGATCCTGTCCGCCTAGAGCAGGGGATCAAGTTCCTGCATGCATACCCCCTCATTCAGGAAGCCAGCCTCGCCAGCCAAGGTACCTTTTCCCATCCTGACCAAGTCTTCCCGCTGGCCTCATCCTTGTACGGCATCCAAATCGCAGACCATCAGTTGAGACAAGCCACCAAGATGGCTTCCGGCCCTGAAAAACTTGTGCGGGAGCCCAGGCCCCAGACAGCCAGGATGAGCCAGGAGCCGGTGCCCGAGACCTCCCAGCTGTCCCAGCTGACTGCAAACCTGGCCCAGGTGAACCGGACAAATATGACCCCCGCGGACCCCCTGCAGACCTCGCTGTCACCCGAACTTGTCTCCACGCCGGTTCCTCCCCCTCCTTCCGGGGAGGAGACCAACCTGGAGGCCTCCTCCTCAGATGAGCAGCCGGCATCCCTCACCATAGCCCACGTGAAGCCCAGCATCATGAAGAGGAACGGCAGCTTCCCCAAGTACTACGCCTGCCACCTGTGCGGCCGGCGCTTCACGCTGCGCAGCAGCCTGCGGGAGCACCTGCAGATCCACACCGGGGTCCCCTTCCCGGCCGGCCCGCAGGGCGAGGGCCGCGGCCCCCTGTCGCTCTGCAGCGGCGCTGCCGACCTGGGCAAGGACGCCCTGGAAGCGCCCGAAGCGGGAATGATCAGCGACAGCGAGCTGCAGCACATCTCCGACTCCCCCATCATCGACGGGCAGCAGCAGTCGGAGACGCCGCCCCCCTCGGACATTGCGGACATCGACAACCTGGAGCAGGCGGACCAGGAGAGGGAGGTGAAGCGGCGGAAGTACGAGTGCACCATCTGCGGCCGCAAGTTCATCCAGAAGAGCCACTGGCGGGAGCACATGTACATCCACACGGGCAAGCCTTTCAAGTGCAGTACTTGTGACAAGAGCTTTTGCAGGGCCAACCAGGCCGCCCGCCATGTGTGCCTCAACCAGAGCATCGACACGTACACCATGGTGGACAAACAGACTCTGGAACTCTGCACCTTCGAGGAAGGCAGTCAGATGGACAACATGTTGGTACAGACCAACAAGCCCTATAAATGCAACCTGTGCGACAAGACGTTCTCCACTCCCAACGAGGTGGTCAAACACTCCTGCCAAAACCAGAACTCGGATGTTTTTGCCCTAGATGAGGGGCGGTCCATTCTCCTGGGCAGTGGGGACTCAGAAGTAACAGAACCTGAACACCCAGTGTTAGCATCCATCAAAAAGGAACAGGAAACTGTTTTGTTAGACTGAATGTTATTTGTCTTTTTAAAAACTGTCATTTTTACAAAGTCCCTTCTCCCCCCTCACTGGGAAACGGTAGTTCTCCATGGCATGAAACAAAAGGCCTGCTCCCCTTTCTTCCCGCTCTCTCCAGCCCCACCTCTCTAAGGCTTTGTGCATTATAAACCTGGAATATATTTACTTTAATTCAGGGGATATTGGAAAGATAATGGTCATAGTACTTATAAACAAATAGGTTTTGAGAAGTTTTAGGTTATTTTAAAAGCCTACTTGGAACTAATTAAGAGTATTATAATAAAAACAACTAGAATATAATTTGGTAAGCTAAAATTATGACTTTTCCTGGGTAATAAGTCTTCCTTTTCAGAAAAACAATGTCAGAAAATACAGCATGCTTCTTAGAGATAAAGCTGGGCTCTGTACTATGCAAAAAATCTAGAAGGTATGGGAGAACTTGAAACCCATGAAGATGTTTTTAATATTTGTCCTCCAGGTGTCTTATTTCAGAATGTATCCTTTGAGATTATGTCCAGTTAAGGAAAATCACTAGTTATGAAATCGACTTTAACAGAATGCAAAAGAGTAATAATGTGATGGCAATCTTCATTTTTGGATAAAACCTGACAAGCTGTGAGTCTGTGTGTTTGAGCGAACACATGTGGATCCTTGCTACAAACAGGTGAATTAATGCACATGCCTTATCCAACTGCTGGCTTCTTTCCATGGTGAACAAGAGGATGTTGTATTTTGGTTTCTGACAAATTTGCTTTAAGACCAGATTTGGAAATACTGTTCTATAGTCTTTGCAACATGCCGTTTCCTAACAGTTACCATCAGTCAGCTTATTTCAGTACCAACAAGCTGTCTAAAATTGTGTGTGTGCTGCAGGGAAAGACTATAGGAATGTGCATCTTACAGGGGAAACTGAGCAGAAAGTGTAACCGTAATGATGATGCTACCAGGCGTGGTGATGCCCACCATAACCTCAGCACTGGGAGGTGGAGGCAGGAGAATTGGGAGTTTGAGGCCAGCCTGGGCTACATAAAGAGACCCTGTCTTTCTGTAGTTCACTGGCAACATTTATTGAAGCATCAAAAATGACAGAGAAATCAGGACCAAAAAATCAAATTTCTTTTTGAAGAAAGAAAACAAACTTGATTTTGATATGTATTTTCTAATTTTTTTTTAACACCTAAAATTTTCTCCACTGGCCTAAAAGCATTAAAAGTTGTCCATTAGTCTTCCCTTGAACCAATAAGAAAATGGTCTCACAGGATGAAACAGGAGCCAGAAGTGAGGACTAAGGGGCAGGGGAATAGTTCATAGCTGTACCGTACGCGTATGTTAGAAACTGAATACCCATCATCCTTTTATGTATAGTTGAGTTCTCAGATTTGTAAGTTTTTATACATCCTTTCATTGAATAAACATTTAATTAAATGGGCATGTGATTTTTCTTTCTCTGTGTATCTGTCTACCCAAAGAACATAGAAAGGGGAAGTGTAGATACCCTGCACCAAGAATCATTTTCTTGCTGGATTTCCTCCTGTCACCTGGCCCACAGGCCATTTCCCTATCCTGAGCACCACTGTACACATTGATAAACCAAAGTTGATAACTGCATTGGGTCGTGACATTGTGAGAATCAAATGAATAAGCTCTGTGAAGGTGCTAGAACCGGCTGTTTGAAGGGAGTGAGCATAGAGTTCATTAGATCAACCTCCTTTAAGAGGAGGAAAAAGGAGCCCAGGAGGCACTTGCCTGAAGATGACACAAAGCACAAGGTAAACCTAGATTATTAAACGTTGAGTAGTTTCCACCCATTTCATCCTTTTTAAAGATTTACTTATATTTTATTTCTATAAGTGATTTGCCTGCACATTTGTAAGTGTACCACATGTAGACTGCTCGTGGAGGCCAGAAGACGGTGTTGGATTCCCTGGAACTAGATGGTGGTTGTTAGCCATCATGTGGATGCTGGGAACTAAACCTGGGTCCTCTTAAGAGAAGCCAGTGTTCTTAGCCACTGAGCCATCTCTCCAGCTCAGCTTTTTTTTTTTAATTAGTGTGGGTATGGGTATGTGATTTTGTGTAGGTGTCCCCAGAGATCAGAAGAGGTCAGATCCCCTAGAACTGGAGTTAAAGGCAATTTTGTTTGAAAAGTACCTGACATAGGTGCTGGAAACCAAACTCTATCCTTTTCAAGAGCAGTAAAAGAGATGCTAAGCCATCTCTCCAGCTCCAATTTCTGTCCTTTTTATTTTCAATTTATATTCACAGCTCTCAAGTAAAACAGCCTTGGGCCATGTCTGTAATCCATGGTGGGTTCCTGCAGCTGACCATACCACCCTCATGAGGCCTCAAAGGGATACAAGATATAGCCAAAAGGTGGGATCTTAGATAACAGGAGGTTATGGCAATCTCCAGCACATACAGGATGAGAGCGGGATACCAGTCACCCCCATTGACTTGAACAACTCGTAGAGGCGATGGGCAGTTGTGAACCTGCTAATTATGCATGGTGAGCAGGGGCTTTGGGCACCAGCTTGCAGCATCTTCTACCAAGAGAACTCTCATCTCCCTCCCAAAATAAAGAATTGGCTTACAAACACTGAAGCGCAGCCTTCCTCTAATTCCAGTTCCTGGAGGTTGTAAATTTAAGCAGTTTATTCACAGCTTTATATATAAAAAAAAAACTTTTATTATTTTATTATTTATTATTATTATTACATTTATTGTATGAGTGTATTGCCTGCTTGTTTGTATGGAAGTGCACCCATGTTGTGCAATGCCTGTGGAGGTCAGAAGAAGGTGTCAGATCCCCTGGAACTGAAGTTACAGATGGTTGTTAGACACCATGTGGGTGCCAGGAATTGAACCCAGGTCTTCTGCAAGAGTAGCCAGTGCTCTTAACTGCTGAGCCATCTCTCTAGCCCCTATGCACAAATTTTTTTTTTTTGATGGTCCTCATTTCCAAAAGCTTTATAGATTTCTATCATGGTAGAAGCAATCAGTGTTAATCTGAGCTATAATTCTTTTTCACACCTCCTATTGACACTATTATTTTACAGGAAAAGCAATAAAAAGGGATTCAATCATTCAACACAGGTGACTAAGAGAATTTTGTAAAGTATCACTGGATTCTACCATGGGAAATGAGCTTTAATGCGTTGAAAGTAATTCCATTGAAAAGAAGTTACAGATGAAAGTAGAGCAGAGTGCAGCTCAGACCACTCCCTTCACTGCTGCTGTTGAAGTTTCACCTTTCAAGGAAAGAATCCAAGCATCCAAGGTAAGTGCTCCAAGCCAGGCACAGTGCTGTACCTGTAACCCCAGCACTTGGAAGGCTGAGGCTGGACCTCAAGTTCAAAGCTCACCTGTGAGACCCTAGCTCAAAAACTAAAATAAAAATCAAGGACAGCTCAGTCAATGGAGGGCTTGCATAGCACGCACAAAGCCCAAGTTTGATCCCCAGTACTACATAAACTGGGTGAAGTGGTTCGGAGGCGCGAGGATCAGAAGTCTACTCTCATCGTCCTAGGGATTTCCAGGCCTCCCGGGGAACAGGAGATACTGTCTCAAGAAAAACCAAAACATTAATAATAATAAATTTGTGATAATTAAATGAGTAAACCAAGCTTATCTCTGGGAAATGTATAATGTCTGCCTTGTGAAATTCCCTAGTCATGAAGATGGCATCTTGTGAAGAAAGGCTGTTCACTGAAAGTCTGATTAGAGAGAGAGCAAAATCCTGGACCAGGTATCTGTCTGTGGGTTTTCATCTGCTCCTCTCAACAACCCTGTGAGACATGTGCCCCGTTTCCTTAGATGGGAAAGCAAGCCCAGAGAGGTCAAATAAATAACTTTTCTAAGGTTACCCAGCCAAATAGACATCCAGGCTTCACCCCACAAGACTGCTACTCCCAGACCCTTGTGGCTTACTCAAAAAATGATGCTCTTTGTATCAAACAGGCAACATTCAAGGTCTGACCAGCAATTGACAAAGCTTATGTTCTTGTAATTAGCAAATCCTTGATTCAGCAACAGAGGAAAGCTAGGTGGTTTAGTCTTATTTTATCTTGTTCTGTTGAATGTGTGTGAATGACTTGAGACCTGGATTTGTCCAAATTACAAAGCAAAGAGCTGGTGGCTCACAGATCCTCACTGCTAAGCCGGCCAGCTTTTCCCAGTCTAACTCAAAAAGCATAACGTTTCCTTTTTCCTCTTCTAGGTATGTCTGCCCTGACACGCTGGCATTCTTTCTCCCTGGAGCCCACTGCACCTTCTGCAGTGTGTTTAGAGTTCCAGTGCTGAACCTGTCTGTTTTCTTGGACCCTGACTCAAAGGGTCTCTTCCTTTCTCCAGTTCCCTCCTCCCAGCAGGTGCAGAAATTTCATTTGCTCTTAGATTTTGGACCTGTCCCTGCTGGTCACTCTAAGAGGCCAAATCCTACAGCCTAAAGAAAGCTGGCCGCCACCACCAGACCCACCCCCACTGTCTTCTCACTGTCTTTGGGGCCCAGAGTTAAGAAGCTGTGCTGTGCTTCTCACAGCTCCTAATTTATGGTCCCAACCAGTACTAGGCTCCTCTTTTGTTGGTAGGCACTTCCTGCCACCCACTGAAAGGATTTAAAAGTGAGATCCTTTCTTTTGTTAGGGGATTTTTCTCAGGCGGCCCCCTTCTCCTCTGGGCCTCTCCCCATCCTGACCATGACACCTCTCTCTCCTGCTCTTACTTTTAGCTGTCCTTCGTAATGAATTTTCTTTCCAGGTTTCATACGGAAGCCTCTCCTTCCCTCTAAAGCCCATCCATGCTGTGTCTGATATAATGTACTGTCTTTTTCTAAAGCTCTGCCTGCTCAGCTCAAGGTCTATTTTGGTGTTAGAGTAGCAAATAGCCTCATAAGATTAACTGATCAAGACTATAAAATCTATCTGCAGAAGGACCTACCTTTCCACTTTCATTGGTCAGTCATCTGGTCATAGGACCACCCCTAGGAAAGCAGTTCACCTTAAGTCATGCTAAATAGGTGGGTGGAGTACCTAGTGGACTGAGATAGTGAGCTTTTCCTGTCTGAAACCCTGTCTCCTAGTGGACTGCATCTGGACCCAACCACAGACATGCAGCTCTGTTAAGTCTGGCCACTCTTCTGAATTCTTCAGAAAAGCGTGATCTCTCCTTTCTTCTTCATGTCCCTTTTCTACGCATGCGTTCTTTAACGTTCTGGGCTGCCGTAGCTTCATGTATCTCTTTACTCTTCCTCTAAAGCTTCCTTCTCCCCACCATGTGACTGCCAGTCAGCCTCGTGTCTGACCTCCATGACAGTTCTAAACCTGAATTCTCCATTCCCCGCTCCATTCTCCTCCTCAAGGCAGCTGCTGAGATTTCCAGCTCACCTGCCCTGAGGATTTTTCTTTAAAATTCTAGTAAAACTGTCCTAAAGCTTCCGTTTGGGTCCATTCTTAAATTCTTTTCTGAATGAGACTAAGAAGCCTCTAGAGGATGCTCTTTCTCCCTGGTTTAGTGACTTCCATGGCCATGGTGCGTGTAAAGCTTATTCCTGAAGGGTAATTTTGTGTCTGCTCCTTTCCTAAACTAACCCACCTGCTGCCTCCTCTTCTCTGTCAAGTAGAACTTGCCTGCCCTGTTGTGGCTTCTCTAATATTCTAATATAGTGGTCCTAGAGCTTCAAAGAATAAACAGCCACCAAGTATGATGGTGATGGTGGTGGTGGTGGTGTGGGACATACCTTTAATTCAGGCACTTGGTAAGCAAAGGCAGGTTGAACCTCTGTGAATTTAAGGCCAGCCTGGTTTACATAGTGAGTAGTACTAAGATAGCCAGGGCTACATCATGAAATCCTATCTTAAAAAATAGGGGAGGGCAGGGCTGGAGAGACTGCCCCATGGTTAAGAGCACTGGCTGCTCTTGCAGAGGGTCCAGCTTCGATTCCCAGTACCCACATGGCAGCTAATCTATAATTCTAGTACCAAGGTCATATAACACCCTCTTCTGATCTCCACGGACATTGCACAACCTGAGTGCACTTACATGTATGCAGGCAATACACTCATACACATAAAATAAAAATAATAAATATTTAAAAACAACAACAAAAAAATAAGTAGCTTTCTAGAAAGAAAGAACTTTCCCATATATGCAAGTATTTCCATGAGCTAAACATAGGTGGGGGACGGAGAAGGAAAAGGAAAACTTTTCAAACTTGTCTTACTGGAGGCAATTAATTTCAAGACATTTTAGAACCTTACATGAAGACACTGGTCGTTAGCGTTCTGTACCACAGAACTTCCTGGAGGGCTTGAGCAGACAAATTGCTGTTGGCTGGGCTCCTTAGGCTCCATCCCTGCAGGGTGGAACTCAAGAACCTCTTTGTTTTGTTGTTTTGTGGCAGGACCTCTTGTGGCCCAGCTGGCCTCAGAATCTTATGTAGTTGAGGAGAGCCTTGAACTCTCCATTCCTCCAGCTTCCACAGTCCCAGTGCTGGGGAATGCAAGGGTTTCTGGCATATGCCACCACACATGTTTGACATGGTGCTGGAAGTAGAACCCGGATGCTAGGCAAGCCCCTACCAACTGAACTATGTATACCCCAGCCTGACACCTAGTGATTTTCGGCAGGTCCCCAGGTGGTGCTGATGCTGGGAACTCTCCATGACAAGCACAGATCTCCATGTCCTCACTGCTGTAGAAACACTGTCCTTTCTTGGATCTTCCTTCCCAGAAATGTAAGTGCATGTCTGAAAGGCTCTGCACTTTGCTCTAAACTTCCCATATTCATTCTAATGTGCTTCTTATCCTTGAGCACAGAATAAGAATGTAGCCAAAGAGTTAGGCATGAAATGCCCAAAATCCCAGCACTTGCAAGTCAGAGGCAGAAGGACTGCTGCTACAAGTTTAAGGCCACACTGGTCTACCTATGAGCTCCAGGCCATCCAGAACTATGTAGTAAAACCCTGACACAAAGTACAAACAAAACAAAGAAGCCAGGCTTGGTGGCTAAATCTTAGCACTTTGGAGGCTGAGATAGGAGGATAACTGTTCAAGGGTGGCCTGGGCTACAGAATAAATTTCAGGTCAGCCTGGACTAGACTGAGACTCTGCCTAAAGCAAGATGAGGGGAGAGAGAGGAGGAGGGGAGGGAAGAAAGGCAAAGTAACCAGATGCACTGGATCATTTTCTAAGAAGTCATCTGCCCTGCCCTCCACAATGATCTGGATGAGAAAAAAAAAAATGGCATCAGAGAAGTCAGATGTGGTGGCCCATGCATGGATCTCTGTGAGATTGAGGCCAGCCTGCTCTACATCTGGGACTACTGGGAGACCCTGTCTCAAAACAAAAGCAATAATAAAACAGCATTAGTGATTTTTGCCCAGGGCACAGACCTTCACACCTTCCTAGACTTCTGTTGTTTACATTTTTTCTACAAATATTTTAGCCAAAAAGAAAAAAGTGAACTAAAGAATTCTTTCCCCCTTTCAGTTAGTAGAGAATCCCACAAGCCAACAAAAGTCAGAAGAGGCTAACTGAACCAAAAGCCTGCGTATGCAGGCGCCACACAGAATGGGGATTTGGCGCCTTAGAAGAACATACCCCCAGACCATTACTCATTACACAGTCGGAAGGAAGGTCAGAGCCATTATTTCGAATCTACCAAAATATTCAGGGAGATAACATTAGCTCATCCGCCCTCAGAGTGCTTCTGCTGGGCAATGTGTCAAAATCACTTTTTCTTCCAATTACCAATGCATTGTGGTCCATTTTGCTTTCTACCATATAAAGCACTTTTGTAACAAGAAAATACTGTGGTGTATTTATACACTCTTTTTTTTTTTTTTTTTTTTTTTTGTCTTTCTGAGACAGGGACTCCCTGTAGTCCCAGCTGGTCTGGAACTCGGAATCTAGACCAGGCTGGTCTTGAACTCTTGATCCACCTGCTTTGCCTCCCGAGTGCTGGGATTAAAGGCATGTGCTACCATACCCCACCAGCACTACTTTTTAAAGATAAGTTTGGTTTCTGTTTTGCGATGGTCTCACTGTAGCCCCAGCTGTTCTGGAACTTGCTATGTAGATCAGGCTGGCCTGGGACTCACAGAGACCAGCTTTCCTCTGCCTCCCAGGTGCTAGGATTAAAGGCATGGGATACCACCATGCCCAGAAAGATATTTTCTTAAATTATGTGTACGTGTGTGGGTGTGAGTGTGAGTGTGTGCACATGACTGCTGGGGTGTCGGCTCCCCTGGCAGCTGGATCTATTATAGGTGGTGCGACACCCTCCCCCAACTTCCCACCCACATTAGTGCTTGGATTCAAACTCAGGAACTCAGGTCCTCTGGAAGAACAGCAAGTGCTCTTACCCTCTGAGTAATCTCTCCAGCCCTTATTTATACATTCTAAAATAAGGCTAAATGGGGTCAATGAATTCTAAATCCTTGCCATAGCTAGACATAGTGTATGCCTGTGATTCCAGGCCCTGAGTAATGAGGCAAGACTATCTCAACTTCAAGGACAGGTCTTGTGTGACACTCTTCCAAGAGAGATTTGAACATTCCCCACTCCAGTAGGGAACCAATGACAGACCAAAGTAAAGATACCACCAAAGTCCAACTCAATGAACCAATGAATTTTGTTGCGATTACTCACAAGTATGGATGGGTTAGGGTTTCTTACAGGTGCGGAAAGACAAGTGTGTCACCGAAAGTCCACCCAGCATGGGTGATGGCTTCAAAAACTGGAACTCTGGAGCTCAATGAACAACTTGCAAGCACCTCAGCATGAAGGCTCTTCTCCAGGCAGCCCAGCTGTATGTAGTATGTAGAGTATTTGCTTAGCATGCAAGGCCTTGGGTTTGATCAGTCCCCAGTACCTTCCCTTTAAAAAGTTGTAGAATGGCTGGAGAGATGGCTCACGGTTAAGAACACTGACTGCTCTGGCAAGAGGACCTGTGTTTGTTTCCCTGCATCCACATGGTGGCTTACTTCAGTCCTCAAAGATCTAAGCCTTCTTCTGGCCTCCAAGGGGATTGATTGCCCCACATGGCTGCACTTACATACATACAGGCAAACCACTCACACACATGAAATAAATAAATATCTAAGTTATTTTCAAGAGCAACAGAACTCTTAATGTCCATTTCAAATTCTCTTCTATTTCTGAGACCTAGATATCCAACTGGTGATGTCTACATTTACTCTGGGATATTATGAGAATTAATACCGGCAACTTGACTGGATTTGGAATCACTTAGATTATACAACTTTGGGACTGTATTTGAGGGAGTTTAGCTGAAGATGGAAACCAGCCCTAATGTGGGCAGTGCCATCCAATTGCTTGGGATTCCAGACTGAAGAAAAAGCGGAAAAGGAAAAACCTACCTGAGCACCAGCCTTCATCTGCTTCCTGACTGCATACAGGACCACCTGCCAGGAGAGACCACACCCCATATAAGTGTGTGTGTGTGTGTGTGCATTTATTACTTTTATTTTATGTCTATGAATGTATTGCCTGCATTTATGTAAGTGTACCCATGTTGTATAATATCCATGAGGTCAGAAGAGGGTATCAGATCTCCTGGAGCTGCAGTTACAGATGTTTGCTGGCTGCCATGTGGGCACTGGGAATTGAACCTGGGTCCTCTACAAGAGCAGCCAATGCTCTTCACCACTGAGCCACCTGTGCGGCTCCTCTGGCTTGAACTCATGATGTAGTAGCGATCCCTTAGGCAAGGTGATACCCCAGAACATGGAGAGCAAACACGGAAGGGTGAGTCTCACAGAAGTGTTTCCTGGAGAACCACCAGCTGAGGGATCATGTGAAGACCCTACTCTTATTTGCAGGATAAATCTCATTCCTTGAGATGCCTGACTACCTCTGCACTACTTCTGGGAAGTCTCTCAAAATAACCCTAAGAGGCCTTGGAGAAATGGCTCAGCTGTTAAGAGCATTGGCTGCTCTTATAGAGGTTTGGTTCCCAGCAGGCACATGGTGGTTAACAACCACTGTAACTCCAGTTTCAGGAGGATCTGATACCCTCTTCTAGTTTCTGTAGGGATTGCACACCTGTGGTGCACATACACTCAGACATATAAAATAAAAATTAATAAATCAAAAATAAATCCTAAAAGCGAGGTACTCTGTCGCCTGCCTGTGATCCCAGCACTAGGGAGGTAGTGGCAAGAGGATCAAGAGTTCAAGGCCAATCTTGGCTGTACAGGGACCTTGACACTAACATCAACTACATGAGACTGTGTCAAAAAGCAAAATTTAAAAGAGAGAGACTAGAGAGATGGCTCAGTAGTTAAGAGCACTTGCTGCTAGTGCAGAGGACATGGGTTTAGTTCCCAGAACCCACGTGGTGGCTAAAACCACCTGCAACTCCACTTCCAAGGTATCCAATGCCCTCTTCTGGCTTCTGCAGGCATTGCATGTATTTGTACTTTTATTCAAGTAGTAAATAAAAAGGTTTCAGTCCTGAGTACCCAGTGGGAAGATGGCATGGTGTCATCTCATCATCTAGGAAACATCACTCTCTACCTTGTTCTTTGATAGAAGGATGTAGAAAAGCTGCTCTGAAGAGGCTACATAGAAGCTGGACCCTCGTACTACACATAACACTTAATGTCAACAAGAGGGGGAAGAGACGCAAAGTTACAGGACTAGCTTACACCTCACGGTACGGCATTACAGTGAGGAAGCTTGTCACACAGATCTCAAAGTAGGCAGTGATCTAGGATATGCAACATCTTTCTTTCTCTGAAGATTTCTTTTTATTATATATATGTGTGTGTGTGTGTGTGTGTGTGTGTGTGTGTGTGCATATGTATATGTACCATGTGTATATGTACCACATGCATGCCTTGTACCTCCCTGCAGAGGTCAGAAGAGGGTGTTGAGTCCCAGAAAATGGAGTTATAGATGGTCATGAACCACCATGTGGGTGCTGAAAACTGAACTGTGGTCCTCTGCAAGAGCAGCAAGTGCTCTTAACCACTGAGCTATCCCTCTAAGCACCTGCCCCCTAACATCTTTAAAAGGAACTCACAACAGCTGTGGTTGCCTGCACACGATCGAGCCTGACAAAATTTCAAGGATGTGGGAGGAGCTCATCGATTCCGACCCCTAGATGAGCATAGGAATGACTTCTGGACTTTTATTCAACCCTGCACGAAAAGCTACTACTGTTTATAATGCAAACAAACTCACTGAGCCAGGTGCCCTTGTAACCAGGGCACCTGACCTTGGTCCATCTTAGCCTTCCACCTAAGATAGTGAATATGTGGGTGTGCTTGAGTTAGCATAGCAAAGCATTGGATGGCAGGGCATTCCTATTGTACCCTCATGAAGAATAACTGCCACTGTGTGTGTGTGAGATATTTTAGGCTGGGGGTCAAAGGGCAAGATCCTCTCATAAGGGTGGCTGGGAGTTTGCAGTTCCCAGGAGTGATGCTGGAGAAAGGGTTCTGAATATCGGTATGGGTGAGGCTTGGCTCTGGAGCCCTGTTCTGTGGGGGAGTCTGGTATCCAGGCTATTACTGAATTTATTTCTCCCAGTAATTTCTGGAGATCTACAAGCTTTAGGGGATTATGAAAGTTTAATTGAGACTTTAGCGGGATCATTCCATCCAAAGTTAACAGGGTGCCCAATATCTTTATGGGAGGCACCAGTTGAATCTTGTTTGGGACTATTTAAAATCCCTTGTTTCTCAAGGGTTGTAGTATATTTTTTAGCAATTTTTCTTATTTAGGGGGCATGGGCATCCCCATAATAATATCATCCATATAAACATATACAATGGCACACTACATACACACATACACAATACATACACACACACAATACATACATATATATACACACGCTCATCATGCTATCATCTAGATTTTTTCATGTAAAAAAATTTATTTGTATGTATGTGAGTGTATTGCCTGCATGTATGTAAGTGCACCCGTGTCATGCAATGCCTACGGAGGTCAGGAGGAGGAGTCAGGTTCCCTGGAACTGGTTTATGGACTGGGGTTAGCCACCATGTAGGTGCTGGGAAGTGAACCCAGGTCCTCTGGAAGAACAGCTTAGTGCTCTCAACCACTGACCCATCACTCCAGCACTAAGAATTTTTGTATGTGTTTGTCCATGATAGATGTGGGCATGTGTGCCACAGCACCCATGAAGATCAGAGGATGACTTTGATGACTTTGTGAAGTCAGTTTTCTCCTTCCACCTGTATTCAGGTTGCCAGATTCGAAAGCTGGGTACAAAGCTGGCAGCCTAAGTTGAGCCATTTTGTAGGTACTGTTTTGTTTCTTGAGATAGTCACACTATTTAAAAATTTTTTAATTTTTTATTTTTATGAGTATACTGCCTGCATGTATGTAAGTGTACCCATGTCATGCAATGCCTGAAGTGGTCAGAAGAGGCCATAGAATCCCCTGGAACTGGAGTTAGGATGGTTATTAGCCACCATGTGGGTGCTGGGTAGGATCTGAACCCAGGTCCTCTGCAAGAGCAGCCGTCGCTCTTAACAAAACCAGTGCAAAGTGATGGCCTTGTGATATCTGCATTAGAAACTTCCAGCTTATTTACCACTGTCTTCTTACTGGTATTTCATTTCAACCCAGTCACTATGGATCTCAGGCCTTCTCCTACTTTATAAAGAACAGCAAATCTAAGTGAAGCAAATATTTTATTTAAATCAGTTGTCAAATCACATTTATCCAAAATGAACAGAATGCAACATTGTTCTTAAAAGAATGGGCACAGATAGAACAGACACTCCAGTATCTATCAAAATACCATTTGTAAAGAACAGACTCATTCTGTGTATGAATTCGGTCCAGCATGAAAGAGTACAATCGAAAAATTACACAGATTCTTTCTGCATCACATGAAAAATTTTCACTGCCTCAGGCTCACTCAGCTGTCCAAACAACCATACAACGAAGAGAAAGGACTCAATCTGCTACTGAAACTTTTAACCTGGACTGGCTTAGAAAGAGGAAGAAAACAATGTCACAGTAGCCACGGAACATTAACATTCTGTGTGTTTCAAATCTCTCAAAATTTTATTTTGAGCTTGCTGTGCATAGACGAGTGACCAGTTTCAGAGGACTTACTAAAGCTGGACCTAAAGCATTAGTGCACTTTAAAAATAAGAATTGTACCTTCTTGTCAGGAACGTTATTTCTCAGAAGCTGTTTTCCATGGGTTATAATTGAGGCTTGGAACTTCCCTAAGCTTCACCATGACTGCACACCCATCATATATTGTGTAATACAAAAGGCATGTGCTTAAATGTTAGGAAAAAAAAATATACACTAGGTACAGGAGAAGGACTATGTAAAACATACATATAAATACATAAAGGATGCTCCAGTTTGAGAAGGAGAATTAGGTATTGACGACGTTGATTCCAGCTTTAGAATCTAGGACCTTAAATCAGAAATAATCATATGACATATCAAGGGGAAAGAAAAGGTGGTCTTGAAACAAGCTAGCTCTAGCTCCCAATGAAGACTCAGGATTGTCGGGGGGCTCTCTATAGCAGTGTCAGTGGACGGCCCTGTTCTCTGGCTCTCAGAGTTCTGAAATCTTGGTCTCAGGTCCCACCAGCAGCATTTTGTTCCATAACTTGTCTTCACATTCTGGTCTTGTAAATGTACAATAGTAAGAAACTGTAGAAGAAAGAGCAAGGAGGGCAATGAGAACCTACTCATTTCAGCAAAACAGCTCGGCAGCTGAGCTACAAAGTGGAGAGCTCCTGCTTGCTAACACCATTCCAGGAAGAAACAGAGTGGAGAGCCAGGTCTGGTGGCATACACCTATAATCCTAGCATTTGGGAGATAGAGGCAGGAGAATCAGGAGTTCAAGGTCAGCCTCAGACTTCAAACTATATAGTAAGATCCTGTTTCAATAAAAACTGAAATGAAAGAGAGACAGCCAGCACAGGACCACACTGTGCTGCACATGACAGCATTTCCCAGCACCCACATGGCAGTTAACGATGGTCTATAACTCTGGTTCCAGGAGATCCACCGTCCTCTTCTGGCCTCTGTGGGCATTGCACACATTGGGTACACTTATATACATGCAGGCAAAACACACATGCACATCAAGTAAAAAACTAAAAATAAAGAAATGCACAATAAATTATATTTAAAAAAAGACTAGGGAATTTAGATGAGGAAAAAAAATGGTATAAATGGAAAAAAAAACTCCTCCAGAAGGAAGCTTACCCATTGTCTTAGGACTCTGCTGGCTCTCTCTCTGGCTTCTGAGGGTCCTCTTCGGTCCGTGGCTTCAGCTCCTTGTTTAACTCACTGGGCATCTTTCCTTCTGGAACTCCTACTTCCTGAGCATCTCCTTCCTCTGTTAGCTTTGGTCCATTGGTATCTGGAGACTCTTTGGTCAGAATTCCCAAGGCATCAGCCTCTGCCAGCACTGGCTTCTGGTACTCGGAGTCAGCAGCTGCATCTCCTTTTTGGTCTTTGGATTCAGATGGTGGCTTTTCTATACATTCTCCTAATTTAGGAAGACCGTCACCCGACACAGGCTTTGTTCCGTTTCCATCTCCCTCCGCCTCCGGTGGGACAGTTACCTCCTTGAACTGCTGGTCATTCACACTGGCACTTTCCACCTCGTACACATTCATCTTGTTTGAAGCCTTGCTCGCATCTTTGGAAATATCAGAAAGTGCTGGTTCCACAGAGCCTAGCTGGGATGCCTCTTGGGCTGGGGTGGTTAGGGCTTCATCTTGTGCGGAGGCCTGATGGTGACTTTCTTCTTTGTCCAGCGTCTGTTCAAGTTCCTGGCTCTCAGCTTGTATCGAGGAAACCTGTGTCTGTAAATCGCACGCACTCTCTTCAGGGGCTTTTTCTTCTGTATGGGCAAACTGGTCAACAGCTGTCTGGATGATGCTCTGGACAAGCTTGCTGCTCTCCGTCTCAAGTTCTGAAATCTCAGTTTTCGCCTCAGGGTCTCCCTCTCTCACTGCACTCAGCACATCTTCAGGACCACCAGCTTGCTCACCTTCATCTGATCTCTGTTTCTGGGCTGCGCGTCCCTCTCCCTCCAGGTCGAAATGTAGAGCGCTTTCCGAAGCAGCTGATCCGATTGCTGGGGTCGATTCTACTTGAGTCTTGGGCTCCAGGGGCACAGCATCCTCTCCAGACAGAGAAATCTTTTCATCTTCTTCAGAAGACTTCTCTGCTGGTATTAAATGTGTACCTGCAGACTCCAAACTGTCACCTGTTTCTGAAACCATGGCACTTTCTCTGTCCTCCTTCGGAGCTACTAGCGTGTAGGAGCTTTGAATTTGAACGTCTGTGTAACCTACTTCTTCTTGGTCTGTGAGAGAAGAGCTTCCTTCAAGACTGCTCACTTCCGTTCTCCCGCCTGAGCCAGGCACATCAACCATCTGGTTTGGCTGCTGGTGGACTTCTGGCTCTTGTTCTTCATGCACTTGCTCTGGCTTTGTTGGGGCTTTCTCAACATCACTTCCCACCTTTCTCTCCTCTGGGCTCAGACTCTCACTTTTCTGACCTTCTGCCCCTTCAGTCACGTCTCCATCAAGGCTCACTTCATCAATCTTTTCCTGACTGTTGCATCCATCCACATGTGCAGACACCTCGAGTCCTTCAACACACCATTCATCTTCAACTTTTTCATCAACAAACTGGCCTACCTCTTGAATCACCTCTGTCTTTGACAGAGCTGGTACAGCTTCCACGGAAAGTTCTTGTTGTGTAAGTTCTAGGGCATCTTCTGTTTTAGGCTGTTCTTTATTTCCTTCCTCAGATTGAAAACTAGGAGGTGCTGTGGGTCCCTCTTTCTGGGGAAGAGCTGCCTCTGCCACCTGGGACTGCTTACCCTTTGCAACAGCATTATCTTCCTGGCTTTCAAGGACCTCATCTGGCTGTGTTGTGCTTATGGTTTCTGGATCTGCTACGGGCGTACTTCCATTTGTCTCACTGTCTGTCAGGGTGTCGGCTGAGTCAGGGGCCTTAGCCTGCTCCATTAGCTGCTGGGGCTTTCCAGTCTTGCATGTGCTGACAGGCTCCCCGCACTCTACACCTCCAAGGCTTTCTTCAAAGCTCTCAGCAGCGGTCTCCACAGCGACAGACCCCTCTGTAAAATGCTCCGTGTCAGTTTCTTGCGTGGGTTCTTCCAACACTACATCCTTCTCTTTCTCTACAACTAGGGCTTCAGAATCCTCCTCTGCCTCCTCCACCTTCTCCAGTGCTCTGGGTCCTGCTCTCTGCACACTCTGTGCTGTATTCTCCTGCTGACTGGCATCAGGCAGCTCCGAGTCCTCCTTCACCTTTTCTGCAACTGCCTGCAGAACGGCTTGCGTGTGCTGCTTCTGTTCTTCCATGTCTGGCGTGGCGCCTTCTACCTCCTGAACTGGGGTGGCTTCCTCTGTGGTGTCTGGGGAGTCGGTTAGCTGGGAAACTGCCGACACCATGTCTGTGGTCTCTTCTGCCCCCGATGCCTCCATAACTTCTTCAGCACCCAGAGCCTCAGTGGCTTCTCCAGCAGTCACGGCTTCAGAGGTTAATTCCACCTCGCTAACCACTGTATAATCCTGGACATCTTTGCTCTCTGGCAGAGTCTGGGTGACCGTGGGAGTTTCTACTGCAATGACCTCTCTTTCGGTGACCTCCTCAGTGGATGGCGTGGCTTCATCTTCTGCTTGTTCAAGAGGTTCTGTCACGGAAGCAGATATCCAAGAAGGAGACCGTTCTTCAACACTGGTGACTGCCCTGGTCCCATCAATGACAGTAACACTCACCGTGTGAACCAGTGTCTTACTGAGCTCCTCAGACACATACACAGCCCCCTGCAGGAGGGGCGTCTCCGCACTTTTTTGAACTTGCTGTGCTTCCATTTTCTCCCTTTCTACTGCATCATACTCGGATAGAGGTACCACGGCTGGGACATCAGAATCTTCTTCGTTGGTCTCCGCTGTCCCCGCATCTCCGACAGTGGCTTGATCTTGCTTCCCATCTGACCTTTTCTTCCGCCGTCCAGGAATAAATTTCTTAATGGAAACCCATGATTCTTCTTTACCAGGTTCAACATCTGAAGTTAAGTGTTCCACACTGGAATCTTCAATTTTGTCTTCCAGTTTGGACTTGGATTTTTTTCTCGGAGTGACTAATCTTTTAAATGACTCCCAGGTGGAAACACCCTCCCCTTCAGACGGGCTTCCAGCTGGCTCAGGGGAGGAGCTTCCTTGCCCTTGATCATGTTCCTGGGGGCCCACAGGGATGGCATCGGTGCTTGTTTCTTTGTCTTTGTTGGCTTCCTCCACTCTGTGAGTGTCTCCTCCCATTGTTCTGGGACCAGATTCATCATCTGAAGAGGATGCTTTCCTCGCTCTCTTCTTGGATGATCCTACACAAATCAAGGCCTCCCACGACACTGAAGTATCCACCTTGCGCTTTGGTTCTTCTGGCTTCTGCTCATCTCCAACTGCTTTGCCTTCTTCTTGTATTTCGGAAGCCGCACTCTCTGTAGACGACAGGGTGGCACTCTTGACCTTGTCCGGTTCTTCTTCCTTATCACTTTCAGAAGGCCTTCGGACCCGTTTCTTGGGCGTCACCATCTTTTTGAAAGAGGCCCACGGAGTGATACCCTCTCTCTTTTTCTCTCCATCAGAAGTCGCTCCTTCCTCAGCGTCCCCTTCCTGGTGTCCGTCAGCTATCCCTTTCTCTAGACACGTGATCTCCTCGGGCTCCTCGGGGGAGGAAGCAGAGCTGTCTCCCTTCTGCTCATCAGCACTTTCTGGGGACTCTGTTGGAAGGTGCTGGAGCTCCCCAGGCTCTTCATCTCCTCCTCCTCCCCCTCCTCGCTTCCCCCTCTGTTTCTTCCCAGAAAGCTTCTTTAAGCCTGAGCTACTGAACAGTTTCTTTAAGGGGCTTCCCTGCACCTTGATTCTCTCTTGGGAGGACAGCATTTCGGCCTCACTGACAATGCCCTCGGGATGCTTGGGCAACACCTTCTCCTCAGGACTCAGATCCGTCAGCTGCGTGTGGTCTCCCCCAGAGATACACACTTCTGTGGTCTTCACCAACTGCTCACTAGCTTCATCTTCTTGAGGGGGCTCGTTATTTTCAGTGGGCAAGTGTTCTGCCACTTCCTCCACGGCCCCTGCTGCTCCTTGCCCCTCTGTCTTCTCCAAGGTGCTGACGTGGACGTCCGCAATGACTTCTTGCTGGACTTCTATCTTTTCATCAAACACTTCTGTTGCCAGTGGTGCGCACTTCTCCTCGGAAGACCCCTGCAAGCCGCTGCCTTGATCTTCCAAGGGCAGCTCCACCTTCTCGTAGTCAGCGGACAATCTGGCCTGATCCGCACCTTCTGCAGGCTCCTGGGGTTGTGGCTCGGAGGCTGGGACTTGGTCAGAGGCACCACCGGTCTTTTCATTTTCCTCAGCGTCTACCTTTTCTGGCTCTTGTTCCTTTTTCTTCTCAGAAGCTTCTAGCTCATCCTCCTTTGGCTTCCTGAAACTCGTCTTTTTGCGCCAGCCAGCCCAACCGTGCGTGAAGAATTTCTTGAAGGATGATGTCGTCTCGATGGTGACTGGGCTGGTCGGAGATTGTGGAGACTTTGCTGTCTCTTTGTCTGGTTTTTCTTCTCCTTCCTCTTTGCCTTCTCCTTCAGCTCCTGGAGCAGATTCAACTTGAAGGGGAATCTCTCTGTTGTTTTGCTCTTGCTTCAGCATGTCCTCTGGCTTCTCTATGGACTGCTTCAACTCGCTTTCTTTGGATGCTGGCTCTCCGATCTCCATGCTGGGCTCTTGGTGGTCGCCAGCTCCTGCTGACTCTTCCGTTCCTTCACCCTCCTCCTTTTTGACGGTGAGCAGCTGGACAGCATCAGATTTCTCGTTTTTATCCTTTTTCACGGTGAACTTAAAGCCAACAAACTTAAACACCTTCTTAAAGCCAACATCATTGCCCTGGGACTCGGCCGGCTGTGTCATCTCCTCCAAATTGCTTTCTGAAGCAGGAATCTGCTCCATTATTTCAGGTGTTTCCTCCTGCCCATCCTTTGTGATGTCTTCAACTGCAGAGTTGGCAGCCATTTCTTTACCTCGGTCTTTCTCTCTCACATCTTCTGACTCTCTCTGTCCAACTATTAACAAAGGAGAGGGAGAAGAGGAAAGCGATTTAGTTCTAAGAATTAAATGCTGTCACTCACGCCCAGGTAAGGGAGGGCTACATAGGTGTTTGTGTTTAGTTCACATTCAGAGGTACTGCTTTGGTCTTTCTCTTCCTTCAGTTATGAAATTAGTTACACATAACAGTCACAGCCACACTGAGAGTGGGTCATCAGGTAGTGCATCTGCCTCTGCAACGTCAAATGCATTCACAAACCACACTCCTAGTTTCTAAGTAAAACTGCCAAGTCTTGGATGTCATTTATACTTTGCAGAAAATAAAGGACTTGTGAATGAAGCTAAATAACTCTAAAGGGGAGTGGTGGTGCTTGGTGACAACCAGGTCCTCCAACCTCCTAATGTATGCTGTGGCAGACCTCGCAACACTGAACAGACAAATACATGTAAAATAAATAAGCAAAAAATGAAACTGACTAAGACACCCAATGTCAGCCTCCACCTACAGGTGCACACATCCACAGGTGACACACACACATCTATACATAATATCGTATACACACACACATCCACACGTAATACCATACACACACAAACACCATCCACAAACACAATTTTAAAAATACTTCCCATCCTTGGCTGGGCATGGTGGTGTATGCCTTTAATCTCAGCACTCAGGATGCAGAGGCAGGGGGATCCTGTGAGTTCCAGGTCAGTCTGGTCTACATAGTGAGTCCTAGGTCAGTTGGGGCTACAGGGAGATCCTGTTTCAAATAGACCAAAAAACCCCCAAAACCAACCCCCTCCCCCCCTCATTTCCTCTTTTTTCCCTTTTCTAAGTCTTATTACTCAGGTATTAGTGGGTGATTCTTACGTTTAGTTGCTGTTTTTCAATGTGCTGCAACCTATTAATGCTCCTATTCTCATGTCTCAGAGTTTGGCCAATGGGAGCTCCTTTCAGGTGGTTTTGTATTTGTTTACGTACCCCCTTCAGCTTTTGAGTACCTCCCTTTTCACAATAAAATGTTCCTGTACTCTCTGTGACATCTTTCTTCAAGATGCTGGTCCCTTCACATATTATCATAGAAAAGGAATAGACGTATAATATATTTTGTTTGGCTTGCCTGAATTTGATTTTCTATGTGATATAGATTGCTTCATGTACCACATAAAAAGGTCAATTAAGACCTACACAAAGCCTGGCTATTTGGAAGGCTATATAGCGGTGGAAGGTTCTCAGGTTTGGTACCAGCGTGAGGTACACAGTAAGACCCTGTCTCAAAATAAATTAAGGGCTGAAGAAGTAGTTCAGTGGTGGGGCGCCTGCCTAGCATGCACAAGGCCCTGGGTTCCATCTCTAGTGCTAACCCCAAGAGGGTGTGTGTGGGACTCAAAGTTTCAACTACCTAGAATATTAAGCTTGAGTGGCCACTGCAGTGCACAGGGGCCACAGTTAATACAAGAATACTTCAAAATTGCTATCAAGGCAGGTACAATAAAATAATGTGGTAAGATAACAGCTATTAGCTTGACTGTATACACAATCTGTCCATGGAGCTGTGACCTTGGACTTCCTAATCTCTAGAATCATGAGCCAACTACATTTCTGGTCATTATTTTATAAAAAGAAAAAGTACAACAAAAAAATGTACATTGATGAAAACACCACTGCATTCCAGAAATAAATACAAATCTTATTTCGTAAGTGAAGAAAACTTTTTAAATATTTTATGCTTGCATGTATTTAAGTGCAATGTGTTGTACAATGCCTGAGGAGGTCAGAAGAGGGCATCCAATTTTCTGGAACTGGAGTTTCCAACAGGTATTAGTCTCCATGTGGGTGTTAGGATTTGGACCCAGGTCTTCTACAGGAGCAGTGAGTGCTTTTAACTGTTGAACCCTCTCTCCAGCCCTTCAATTGAAAAAATTTAAAGCTACAAAAGAGAAAATCCCGGGAACTAAGCATTGCAGGTAAGAAATTAGAAAATTAAAAAACAAAACCACCTCATTGTTTCTACCACAAATACATTTCCTAAAGGACTTTTCAAGTTACTATAAAATTCAAATTTGTGATGTGTGGTGGCACATACCTATAATCTCGGCACTTTGGAGGCTAAAGCAGGAGGATTTGTGAGTTCAAAACCAGCCTGGGCTACATAATAGAACTCTGTCTCAACAAAATGAAATAAATAACCAACTTTTAAAGTCGGTCTCACTGTACAGCCCTGGGTAGCCTAGATAGAACTCGCTATGTAGACCAGGCTACTCTAGAACTCAGGGATTCACCTGCCTCTGACTCTTGAGTGTTGGGATTTAAAAAGTTGAAAGTTAGGACAAATAACTGGGGAGTGAGAGGGATGGGAGGGGACTGATGTACAAACCTTAATCCTAGCACTCGTGTGGCAGAGGCAGACAGATCTCTGAGAGTTCCAGGTCAGCCAGAGATACACAGTGAGACCCTGTCTTAAAAAAACAAAAATAAACAAACAAAAAAACCCACTCATATTAAACTACTGAACACCAAGGCAAGTATTTCAATGAAAAAGAAAATTCAGACATAATTTGGCTATGCAGAGTATCTAACTTTTTTGTACATTTAAGAAGCCTTAATTCAGGGCTAAAGAGATGGCTTAGCAGTTAAGAGCACTGGCTGTTCTTGCAGAGGACCAGAGTTTGGTTCCCAGCACCCACATGTGGCTAACAAGCACCTGTGATTCCAGTTCCAGAGTATCCAATGCCCGATTCTGATTTCCTCAGGCACTTCAATGGACACATGGGTACACTTACGTACATGCAGGCAAAACACTCATACACATGAAGCAAAAATAAATAAATACATTTAAAAGGACTCTTCACTTGCTACTGGTAAGAATGTAAACTTCTGCAGTCACAAATATGGAAGCAGATATGACTCTGCTATACCCATGGCACAGTATTTGTATATTATTATATACATAAGACTTGCTCATGGTTCTTAAGTGTACTTCCATCAAGTATGTCTTTACACTCTACAAATATTCTTTTCTTTTTGAAGTCAAGGTCTCATATATCCCGGGCTGTCCTCAAAGTGGAGATATGAGGATGACTTTGAACTTCTAATCCTCCTGCCTGTACCTCCAAAGCGCTGGAATTACAGGAATACAGCATTAAGGGAGTTTATGCAGTGCTGAGGGCTAAACCCAGGACTTCCTGCAGGACTAGGGAAGCCTTCTACCCTGGCCCAATGTTCTACCAACATTTTAATACAAACAAGAGATGTGATCTCCTATCATTTAAAAAAAAAGGTGGAAATTATGGATTGTACTACAGAAAAAAAAAATAACAATCTCTAGTACAATTATACTAGTAACTAGCTAAAATATAAATTAAGCCAGGCATGGTGGCACACGTTTTTAATGCAGCACTTGGGAGTCGGGATGAACTCTGTGCGATGGAAGCCAGCTTGGTCTACAGAGTGAACTCCATCCTAGTCAGCTGAGGCTACAGGGAGACCTTGTTTCAAATAATCAAAATAAACAAATAAATCATTAAAAAATATCTTGCCACAAGCCTGAGGCTAAAAGAGTCTATTGTCCTCGGTGGGATTAGGAAATGAGACTTTGCAAACACGATGGGAAGAGATCAGGTATTATATGCTCCACTCTCGTAAATGGGAATTTTTAATCTGAAATACTTCCTTTTTAAAATCCTGGGTTGGAGTGCTTAGGTCGAACTGTGAGAAACAGCTGCCAACCCACAAGACCGAACAGCTCCCTGATAGCTGAGAGCCACTTAAAAAAAAAAATCAAGTAGTTATCCGAATGCTGCTAAGTGCCTAGGAAATTTTAAAATCAGAACTGGCCAGCTAGTCTGCAGTATCCTCGTGGGGAAAACCTTGGCTGTTGGGGTCAGAAGATCTTCCGGATGTAACCTCAGCTCACGCAGACGGTCCTTCCCCATTCCAGCGCAGGTTGGGCACCTACAGCCTCCACCTGCCTTCTGCGCAGCCCTCCCCCGACCTTCTTTGCCCACGGGGCCCAGGACTTACAGGGAAGTTCTGCTTCCAAAAATTCGGCCTCATAAGCAAGGTATCAAGCATGTGATGGCCCTGGGGTTTGAGAGATAGTCTTTTCAACTACCAGGCCTGGTAGCCAGGGCCGTTTAAACCAGGTTCCAACAGGATAAGGAAATGTCCTCGTGGAGCAGCACCTGCGCATTTGCATGGCTTGCATCTTGCCCGAGGTCATACGCCATCATCACGTGGCTGCTTACTAGTTCGGAACCAGTGCTGTGCCCTACACAAGAACACCTCATCCATTCCCTTCCATGTCCTCTGTTTGCTGCCCTAGGCTGGGAAGAGAAGGACCGGCATCTTTCTAGTCCCGGATAATGTCCCCCTCCGCCCACTTCCTCTATTCCTACTCTATTCCCTTTTAAAGCCAGGTGAGTCCTTTGGTGAGAAGTGATGTCCGCTCTCGCATCATCCTTTGATGCTGCCCCTGTGTGTTAAATCTCCAGTTTAGATAAAGGCTGTGAGGTGGATCTGGCAGGTGCAGCACATGACCCTGACGGAGGTCTTATAACCCTAACACCTCCCCCAAGACTGAGTCAAGTGCAAGTGCAGGCACCCCGGGTTGGGATGCAATGGTGTTGTCTTAGTTCTTATCCCTTCTTGGTCTCTCCCTGCACGCTGCCTTGGGCAGCATGACTCTGGCTGGAAGACTGGAAGGAGGAGGCAGGGGAACCACACAGCGCTGGGACCAAAGGGTCACGACTCGGTTCCGCGAGCGACCAGCAGGGGGCGCGCTACTCACAGCAGAAGTTACTCCACCAGGGCATGGTGTCCTGTGGCCGGCAGGGGCAGCGAGACAGCGGCCCGCGAGCCCCGGCCAGCCGCTCCTGGCTGCCCCATCGCGGGACACCAACCGGCTGCGGGCGAGCGCTGGCCACACACTTGGCAAGGGGCACCCCTGGCGACTGCTGCACACGTCACAGAAGGAGGGCACGCGCCTGCCAAGCAACCAACTCAAGACCCTAGGGGAGGGGTCAAGGGGCCACGTGTTGGCTCCAAGCACACTGGAGCTGCAAGCAAGTCCAGTCCAGACAAACCACGGCTTGGCAGTGCCTGATCTGCACACCACCTACATCGTCTCGGCTGGTCAATCCTAAAGACTCAAGGCACAGTAATGGCCACAGGCCTGGCAAGAGCCTGTCTGTATGTGTGGGTTTGGCTTGGGTGTAAGAGGAAACCTAAGTTCCGTTTGTCTGTTTGAGAAAGGGTCTCACTATGTAGCCCTAGCTGGCCTGGAACTCACTAAACAGGCTAGGCTAGCCTTAAATTCAGAGATCCACCACCTGTCTCTGTCTCTGTGCTGGGATTAAAGGTGTGAACCACCACAGGGGCAGATCTAAATTGTTAGAAGTACAATAACTGCACTTAGATGTGGGCAAACTTCTTCCCTATACTACACAGAGCCTCAGAGTTTAGTAAGCTCATCTGCCCCCAAGTGGCTCACAGAAGACAAATGACTTCAAAAAAGGCCACATGGGGAGAAGGTACCCTAGTCACTTGGGTGTAAAGTTCTGTGGTTTATTACAATACTAAACACACTCATATCCTATGAGACTGCAACTTGAAAAGGCTAGTACCTACCCCACTGTGGACTTCCAACTCTGACCTTTTAGAAAGGGCAAAACTAAGGACAAAAAGTTCACAGGCTGCCAGGGACTAGAGGAAGAAGGATGGGCAGGTAGAGCATGTGGGCTGTTTTAGGCAGAGACGCCATGCTTTCTGAAAACTAATTTACTCATTAGTAGCACATATCACCCTATGTTTGTTAAAACCCATAGAATGGGGGCTGAAGAGATGGTTCAGCAGTGAAGAGCACTGGCTGTTCTTGGAGAAGACAAGGGTTCAATTCCCAGCACCCACATGGCAGCTAACAACCCTGTTAACTCCACTTTCAGAGGATCCAACACCCTCTTCTGACCTCTGCAGGTACTGTACGACCCGGTGCACTTACATCCATGCAGACAATATACTCATATACATAAAAAACAAGGGAGCCGGAGAGATGGCTTGGCAGTTAAAAGCACTGACTGCTCTCACAGAGGGCCCAAGTTCAATTCCTAGCACCACCATGGCAGCTAACAACTATTCATAACTCCAGTTCCAGGGGATCCCATGCCCTCTTCTGACCTCCAAGGCAACCTATCAGTATTCTAAAGAAAATTTTAATACCCAGAAATGATAGAAGAGTTCTATAAAGGCTGTCCAGAGAATCAGAGAATTACTATTCATATTTATGGCTTTTCTACATGAGCTGTTTAATGATCTTCAACTCAGGGCAGAATGGCTGTATGACTTATTTTTATGTGCCTTCTCCCTGCCCGAGTGTTGGTCCAGTACTTGGCAGTCACACTGTCACATTTGCATGTAGCATCATTATCTGAATCCCTGATGAGAGTTTTGAACAGAAGAGGGCAGTGTTGCTCAGCTTCCAGTTACTGAAATAGAACGTGCCAGACCTCCAGATCAGAAGCAAATCCAAGTCTGGGTGCACTTTCAAATTCAGTGAGGCTGGAAGTTCCGCTGTGCTTCTCCGCTCAAGCGCCCCCCACCCCCAGCTCTTCTATAAGATGCTCTGGACATGTATTTTATCACAGCAATAGAAAAGTGAGTGATACACTTGCCTGGCACACTGGAACGTACAAGCAGTCCTGGCATCGATCCCCAGAACCAAACAAATTAAACCAAACAATAATAATGGAGCAAGAGCCAGCATTGCTTTTCCCTGGTTCTGAACAAGCATCCTCCCACTCCAAGAACAGGAGTTGTCCACCACGACGGACTGGTGCAAAGCCTGAACAAACCTCCTCTCAAAAGAACGAATGGAGAAAGCTTCCGGGGAAGGAGGTTCATTTATCATTCTTTAGATACATCATCTTATCTCTCCTTAATGTATGCTCTTAATTCGTGCCTTCAAAATCATTTAACATCTTTTATGACTCCTATGTGTATAATATGGGGGAGGGGCAACTCTCCTACCTTTCTATGAGTTCTGGGGTTTGACTTCAGGTCACCAGGCTTTTTATGGGGCAACCCTCTGAGCCATCTCATGAGCCTCTCCTCTCATTTTTGACATCGTTTCTTAAAGAAGTTGTAGGGAGCAGCAGTGCAGTAGAACCCAGTACATGAAGTACATGCTCGAATGAGCTCCTACAGAATTATCTGCCTTGTATTTGTCCAAATAGGCAGGAGAAAGGAAACCTAAAAGCCCTATCATTGAAAGCAACAGTGATCCGGGGTGTACTTTCTGGGTCCCAAAAGTCCACACACAACTGGTTGTAGAAGAGACCTTTCTCACACAGTATACTGCTGCTGATGCAACAAGCCTCAAGGGCCCAGGGGTCCAAACACTGCTCCCTCACACTGGGACTCTGCTAGGAATGATGCCAAGGTTTCACCAGAATCAAGGTGTGGTCTGGGGGTTCACAGGAAAAGACCCAAGTTGACAGCATCTTCATACTGACCCTTCTAGAAATCCGTCCCATTAACACTGAAAGTGGGGAAGAGACGACAATCCCTCCACAGTCACCTGCACCACCCCAAACTATCTCCCACGTTATGTGTGTAAAGTCACAAGCTTTTACACATTTACCATTAGTGGAGGCACATCACACGTTTATCTCCAAATGAAATTTTCACACAGCTAGATGTAACTGACCTTCTGTATCTGTAAAACTGCACATCTGTCCATTCAAAGAGACTTAGGTTGAAAATATTTAGGGAGAAAAACCTCATCTGAAGTGAGCATGTTCAGACCCTGTTTTCTTCATCATCATTCCTTAAACAACAGTATAACTGTTTACAATGCATTAGATATTATAAGCAATCTAGAGATGTTTAAAGTATACAGGACTGCGTAAGTTACCTATAAATAAAATGGCAGTTTCTCTAAAGGACTTGAGCATCCACATATTTTGGTACCTCAGAGGGTCAATTCCCCACAGATACTGAAGGACAACCACACTTGGAGACTGAAATGAAAGTGTGTGTGTATCACTCTATTTTATACGTACATAATAAGGCCTATAGAGTCTAACTTGTGTTCCCAAATGTCCTTCAGTGTGGGTCCATCCACTGGAGCCTGGTTAACTTACCAAGAGTCCCATGGTTGAAAGAGACTGTCTCTGCCCCTCCCAGGAGCCATCTGTTGCTACAATTTCCTTAGGTGGAAAAATGTTATTTAATGTTTTAATCTAAATTTAATATTAGGTTTTGGTGACATATTGGGGAAACAGACTACCATGTTCGTTTTTTAGATTTAGAAAAAAACAGAGCTGTCTGTCCCCAGGCACATCAGGAAGGCTTACTGTGACATCTGGAACTGGTTAACTTTCCCCCACAGTTTGTAGTATTGTCCTGGAATTTTTCCAGGAATTCTCTGCATTCTAAACCCACCCCTTATATCTAAACACGCCCAACTCCAGCTCAGTGTGTTTCAAAGCTCATCAGCCAGAAATCTCTAGGCAGAGATGTTTAACCTGGGCTAACTCAGAGATGCAAAACTTGATAAAGGACCATTCAAGTGACATCATCACCATCCCTGGCCTTCAACAGTCATGTGGAGGGCACATGGGCATCACTAAGAAGGCACTGACATCTTCTGTGGCAGGAGAAAGAGATCCTTTGCCTGTGAGAGATCCTCTACAGTTACATTTGAGAAACTTACCTTTATGATAAAAGAATGAATAATCATGGTTTTCAGAATTATCGGGAAGAAAAAGCAGTGATGTTCACAGAGCACAGAAGATTCCCAGTTCAACCTAAGCAAGTGGCAGCTGTTAATCCAGCTGTGGAGAAGTTATCACTTGAAGTCTTTGGACACCTCCTCTATCTCCGTATTAGAGGAGATATTAGAACCAACATGTTACAAATGCCATGCCCAGGGTTTTAAAATGATTTGCTTTATAAATTGTGTGTTATGTGTAAATGTTGGAGGATCTTCCCCATTTTTAAATTTTTTTGGTGATACTGGGGTTTTGAACAAAGGGCCTTGCACATGCTAGGCCAGCACTCTACCACTAAGCTACATGCCCAGTGCTATTTTATTTTTTAACTTAAAGGAATTTATCACTGGCCCTTTCCCTTTGTTTGGTTTTTTGAGATAAGATCTCACTCTATAGCCCATGCTGGCCTTGAACTTGAGGTGATCCTTCTGCCTCTGCATCCCAAGTGCTCCTATTCCAGGAGTTAGCCATGGTGCATATTCACACAGGTTCACACATATGCACATAAATTAAAAAGAAAAAAAAAAAAAAACGAAGCTGGGCATGGTGGCACATCTTTAATCTCAGTACTTAAGAGGCAGATCTCTGTGAGCTCAAGGCTAGCCTGATCTACTACTAGTAAGTTCCAGGCAAGCCAGGCTACACAGTGAGACCCTGTCTTGAAACAAGAAAGGAAAGAAAGAAAAAAAGAAAGAAAGAAAGAAAGAAAGAAAGAAAGAAAGAAAGAAAGAAAAGAAAGGAAAGAAAAGAAAACAAAGAAAAAGAGGCCAGGCATGGTGATGCAGGCTTTTAATCCCAAAACTCGGGAGGCAGAGGCAGGTGGATCTTTGTGAGTTCAAAGCCAGCCTGGTCTACCTACTGAGTTTCAGGCCAGCTGGGGCCACAGGGAGACCCTGTTTCAAAAAGACCAAAAATAAATAAATAAATAAATAAATAAAGTAGTCCTGGGCCAGCAAGATGGCTTAATGGACAAAAGCACCTGCTGCACAAGCCTGATGAATTGAGTTCCATCCTAGGAGCTGACGGAGGAAGCAGAGAACTGGAAAATTGTCCTCTGATCTCCAAGTACGCAGTAACAGCGGCAGACAGTAGCAGGTGCACCCAGACTCACACAAATTCACAGTCTAGTAATATATAAACTTGAAAAGTAGTTCTGCGCTGGGGACATAGATAGTCGGTAGGGTCCTTACTTATCATTCATGCCTGAAGCCCTGAGTTTGATTCCCAGCATGCAAAACCAGGGACAGAAGCACAGGCCTGTAATCCCAGCACTGAGAAGGCATAGCAGGAGACCAGAAATTCACCATGATCCTCAGCCACTCTAGCAGGGTTGAGGCCAGCTTCTGGGGGGCCTTTCACTGCCCTGGGCATTAGGCAAGGGGACGACCTCTTTCACTGTCCGGCCACTGTCTCTAATTTCCTGGTTTCTTCACTAAGCCCATGGGACAGATTGAAACAGATCTTGGGAATGACGCTATCACGTAATGGGAAGAATCCATCAGACCTAACTGAACTGCTGCTGCCCGCATTTCAGCGTATGAACTGGGAGGAAGGGGCAATGAGGGGTCCATTACATGCCATTTCCCCTACTTACAGAAATGAAAACCTATTTCCAAGTTGTTCTTTACAAAAACTTCATCAAGCCACTGGTCAACAGATTAAGAAGTTTAAGGATGTTCCTCCTCAAATAGAACTCAGAACTCCCCCATCTGCCTTATTGATTTTCTAGTTTCTAAACCTTCTGCTTAAAGACTACAAAGGACAAAGCTTCCTCAATCAGCTAACTGATCAAGGGTGAACAAGCAAATCAAGAAACTAAGGACATCAAAATTACTTTAAATGTCTGCTTGCCATTATGGTTTCTGGCCATTTGTTTCTTTGTTTTCCCCCAATTTTGAGACAGGGTATCTGTATCAAGTATCCCAGCCTGGCCCAAACTCTTGATCCTCCTGCCTCCACCTCTCTAGTGTTAGTATTCCAGGTCTGTGCTACCATACCTAGTTTGTGTAGTGCTGGGAATCAAATCCCAGGCTGTTCAGGCAGGCTTCACAAGCACTCTATCAGCCGAGCTTCAACCCTGGGCCCTTGCCATTTAATTTTTGTGCAGTTTCTTACTACTAGTTAAGTGTACGAACTGTGCCACACAGTCCATAACCATCATACAAAGTATAATCCAGAAAACAACAGATCCAAACACTTGAGACCGCCATAAGATTACAGTCCTAAGTGTTTCTGCCTATCGATCCATTTGGGTTATCTGTTAAATGCCCCCTCTGGCGCCTCAAGTTATTAATCAGTGCTTAAAAGGACACTTTCCTTCCCACAAGAAAACTGGGCCTGTGACAAGCTAAGCAAATGCTGAATATACTAAAGCACATGTACAGACACTCACATACACATCATTAAAAATAAATCGCGGGGCATGGCGATGCCAGCACTGAGGAGGCAGAGGCAAGCAGGTCCTTCTGAATTCAAGGCCAGCCAGGCTATACTTACCCTGTTTTAAAAAACTAAAAACAAAAAATCTTAAAAAACAAAAACAAATGACTTGGGAAAAGGAAGAATTTTGTTTTCAAGTTTTGTTTACCTAACAATTTTTAGTTTTCACAAATTTTCATGCTGTGAGTGGTCAAAAGACTAGCCAAGTTAAGGGGTGGGGGTGTGGAATCTGAAGGAAACCTCAGCGTAAACAAGCTAATCTATAGGAAGTGAGAGGTATTTTTAGTTTTGCTCAACTTTTGAATTCATTTAAAATTCCACGGGGAGAGAAGGCTTCGGCGGAGCGATTACACTGAGAAAAATGCTGAAGTCCTAGAAATTCTATGCCGCGCATTTAAGAAAACATGGATTTGGCAGCATTGATGGCAGATATTTAAATCAGAACTGTTCTTAGGAATATAAGTCAGCAAGTGGAGTTTAATTTTTCTGAGGTGGGTGAGAGGGAGATAAATCAGAAAAAACAGGTTCCTAAGCAGCCCGGACACAGACAGAAAACAACTGTCTAAAACTATCAGATACCAACTTACTGGGTTTGTAAATGCACTCTGGACAATTAATGTGTGTAACATTTTCTAGAAGCAGGTATCATATTACAACTCACAGCCAGATTCCTCAAAAACAAGGTGAAGAAAAACATTGTTTTTAACTACTTTTATTCACACCTAAATGGTGCTTAATGCTAGTTAGCAATCTTATGGTAACTATAGCTTTACCAAAACCAGCCACTTAAGCCAGAGCTAAAACCTTCGTCTGACAAACCACCAAGAGCACCTTTAAGTTCCTAACAAGTGCAAGTATGTGCCAAGCACTTGCAAATTCTCAATCAGAGGAACTTTTAAAAGTTATGTCTGCAGCAGGTTATCGACAGATTCACACAACAAATCTGATATTTTTTCCAATTAGACCAGTAGCTGTGGCTCCCCTCATCAGATCCCCTTCAGGGAGGCAAGGACAGAGCCCCTAACAAGATGCAATCTCTAGTGCTTTCAGGAAGATTTCCGCTTAGACAAAATTAAAAGGTGGAGTTCATTGGTTCTTGCTGGACCATGGCTCTTATTCTTAAGAGCAAAGAAAGAAATTGAAAGCCAGTAAACGACAGCTAAGGCACTGTTAGAAGGAAAGAAAGTGCTTTTCTCCCCCAAGCCTGTCACCACAGGAGAACAAAGCCACTTTGATTTGGTGCCTTACCTGTGATCGTAATGGTCCCCAGCATATTTCAATAACAACAGTCCTCAACCTCTTATGGCAGTTGGCAGAAGCCTCCGTCTCCTCCCTGCCAACCCAGTGAGGTCTCGATGTGATCAGAGAACCCAGTGCCAGTCACCCTCAGAGCATCCGGGAGCCAGCTACTCGAGCCCCAGAGGTGCAGCAAAGAGCACAGGGGCCGCAGCAGAGCGTAGTGGGTAATTATAGGAGGACCCCGCCCACGCCCCAGGCCACGCCCCCGAGCAGCCAGACCGAACCTCTACCCAGACTTGGCTGCACCTCCCCTGGGAGTCACGTGCCCCATCTAAAGGGCAGAACCCTCCAGAGCTGGTCTCAGGCTCTGAGAGACCCTGGGGTAGTTTCTACGTTGCTGGGGTTGAACAAGGGCCACAGCATCCACGTTTGATCCAAACGGTTACTTCATCCCTGGCACGGACTGACTTCTGCATCAACTTTTAAAATTATGTAAAGGCAGTAACGGCATAGGCATTAAAGTCTCCAATTTTTAAAAAATACCACGCTCTCTATCCTTCAGCTTGTTTAAAAGTCTGATGAGGTGCAAAACGGTGTTCCCTTTACAACACCCATGGTGTTTTATATTTTCCCATTTGCCTATACACATCTGAGATCAGCAGCTCTCCCCGAAAAGCTAATGTTGACCTCATTTAATCAAGGCAACTTTTTAAAAGAGCAGAACTAGCTGGAAGTGGCGGTGCATGCCTTTAACCCCAGCGCTTGGCAGAGGATCTCTGAGTTCAAGACCAGTCCGGTCTACATAGAGAGTTCTGGCCAACTGGGGCAACAGGGAGACCCTGTTTAAAAAAAGAAAAACAAACAAACAAAGGCAATATTTGAGCCTTTGGGCTTTCTCTTCTTCATGGTGGAAATTAGTTATACACGTGACTCAACTACTCCACTGTCCTATCTAGGCATTAACGTGCCTCTAACGCACATGCCTAGAGCAAGGCAATCAATCACAAGCTGTATTGGAAATTCAGGCAGCCCTTAGCTTTTTTCCCACTAATCTGGAGATGGGTTCTATATAAAGATACGAGAGACAAATGAGCGGGGTTCCTCCATCGCTTTGTATGCGGCCTTCTATTAGGAGCGCCCCTGAATTTCCTTCCTTCTTTTCCCCATTTGTCACGGCGCGCCTTGCCTGTCTGACCCCATTAGCCCTGGCTCTTGTTCTAAGCAAACACCCCCTCCCCCACCCCCAGGAAGGATTTTTACTATATTGCTGTCTTTTCAGACTTTAAGGCCTTGTTTGTTACTTCTTGGGGTCTGGGAAGGGAGCGCCCAGTGTGGAAAACAGTGGGCAGAGCATAAACAAGATGGATGGAAAAAAATAAAAAACAACGCACCCACCAAAAGAGGAAAAATGAAGACCCAGCCCAGCTGCGGAGCGCCGCTTGCTCCTTCTTGCCACGAGGGGGCGCGCTGCGCCATGGTCCGGCTCAGAATGAGCAGAGCCAAGCCAATTCCTGGCGGGCAATTAGACATTGTTACACAAATCAGCCCTCCCAAAGCAGTGGCTTCCGCCTTTGATCCCAGCCAACACCCAATCTGGCCAGGAGTCTGCATGGGCAAGAGAGCCATAGGAGCTAAGGACCACGTCCACACTTGGTTAAGATACTGTCTGGAGCTGATTTCCACGTGGAGTCACTTAGCAGCTTTTTAACCTTTAATCTTCCCGAGGAGTAGTTAGCTCACAAATTGTTTCAGTTATCAACTCCTCCTACTACCTAGTCCAGCTGTGTAGATTATGAATAAAAAAGCCCCCAGTCAGCTTCTGCCGGTCCACTTTAAATAAGTCACTTCCTCAGAATTGTCCCAGGAGTCCCCAAGCCCTGAGGAACCTGAGCAGGTAATGAACCACTTCTCAGTACCAGCAGTTGTGGATGGCACAGGGCTGTCATTAGGTTGTCACCTATGAAATACCAGCTCCTTGGTGGACTCTGGTTTGCAGAACTATATCACCAATATCTTCCTTTCCAATAATTCTGATCCCAGAACATAAAAACAGCTATGCTACTGAGCTGGCCAGGAGAAAACGTACCAGTTACAAATTTCATATACAAAACAAAACTTTAAAAAGGCAATTGTAGGGGCTGGAGAGATGGCACAGTAGTTAGGAGCACTGACTGCTCTTGCAGAGGACTGAGATTGGTTCCCAGCACCCACATGGTGGCTAATAACTGGCAGGCCGTAACTCCAGCTCTAGGGGATCCAATGGCCTCTTCGGACATTGAATGCACATGGTGCACCTATACAGACAAAACACTCATACACATAAAATAAAAGTCAATCAAAAACTTTTAAAGGCAAGTGATTGCTCTTCACCTTGGCATTTAAACTCGGTTTAAGATACCTACACATTTGATTCGAGACTCTTCAAGAATCTCAAAGCGAGGAATAGATCGAGTGCAAGTTGTAGACTGTCTTAGCAGATCTCTTTGATCTCCAGCTCTGAGAGGAATGAAGGCCAGGGTGCTGGCATGGTTACCCAGCAAGCTCCTCGGGGTCTGGCCTTACAAAGAAAAACCATCAATCAGGAGAAATGCAGAAGGGAAGGTCAGACAGAAGGTCAGGGTGAGAGCTGGCAGCTTTCCTTTGTTATTACTTCCACTCTGTTCCGGTTAAATCAGAATGTTTAGAGATAGAGATCACCACTCAAAGGAAAATACATGTCCATCAACTGGTAGGTGATAGGGGGAAAAGGTCTCAGCTCACCAGGGTTCATGCTCCATTTTTATGGCTGATCAGATATCTCCTCTGGTCCCAGGAAACCTGGGTGTGAGAGGCAGCAATACCCAGGGGGAAGAGTTAGGTAAGTTCAGGTTGGGCTCACCTTGGGAGGTAACATTTGAGCTGGCCTGGGAAAGGATGGGAAAGCCTCAGTCTGGGGCACAGAGGAAGCCAGTGTACATAGAGCCAATAGCATGCGTCAGTACATAAACACTCGATATCGGCTCAGGGAGTGACTGTGCCATAGCTACTGTGCCCTGTGGTCTCCATGGGGAGCCCAGGTCAGGGAGAGCCAGAGACAATGATGGGGAATGAGAAAAGGAAGATTACACACCAGGAAGGATTTCAAATAACATCTTTTTTATGTAGACTAGGCCGGTCTCAGAATCAGGAGATCAACTTCCCTCTGCCACTCAAGTGCTGGGATTAGAGGTGTGTACGAAGCCTAGCCAGAACTACTTTATAAATTAAGAAAGTATCTTTCCTATTTTCTCTAACAACACACACACATTTTTTTTCAGATTAATTGCTCCTTGGTAAAATGAGCTTTAAAGCATTATTCTTTTCTTTCTAAAGTAAACAGGGAACGGCATGGTAGCTAACTCCCATCTCAAAAAACCAGAGGGGGGGGAAAGAGTTTACTTTTATTATAACTATGATACATACATGAATCATACATAACTATGTGTATGTCTGTGTATATGTATGTACACACAACTGCAGGTTCCCAAGGAGGTCAGAGGCATTGGGTTTTGGCTATTCTGGAGCTGGAGTTCCAGGTAGTTGTGAGCTGCCTGATGTGGGTGCTAGGAACTGAACTCAGGACCTTTGTAAGAGCAGTATACACTTTAACTGCTGAGTGAGCCATCTTTCTAACCTCTTAATGACATTTAAAACATTTTTTGAGTACTCAGTTTTAAAAGGGAAGGGGGCATCAAGCTTCTAATCCCAGCACTGTGGTAAAAGCAGGAAGATCAAGAATCCAAGGCCAGCTTGGGCTACATGGTAAGTTTGAGGTCAGCCTGTGCTACATGGGACCCTGTCATACACACACACACACACACACACACACACACACACACACACACACACATACACAGGAAATGTGGCAAAGAATCTGAACACAAATACAATAGATATTTCCCTAAATATGACATATAGAGCTGGGCATGACAGCATACACCTTTAATGACAGCACTTTAAGCAGCCAGAGAAATAACTATCAGGGATGCTTCACAGTGAGTTTGAGGGTAGCCTGGGCTACATGACACCATGTCTCAGGCAGGTGTGTCATGGTGTATCTGGATTTTGTCTGCTTTTTGTTTGTTGTGTCTTGCCAAGGTTGGTCTCAAATCGTAGTTGTCCTACTTTGGCCTCCCTAGTGCTGGCATTACAGGTGTGTGTCTCCTTGCCTGGATCTGGCCAGGAAATTTTAAATCATTCCTAAATTACTTAGACCTATCTGAAAGCAAATGGTGTGATAGTTGTACTGCATTGTTCAAGAATAAAGATGGAGTGCACACACACACACACACACACAGATCATCTGATCCAAGATCATCTGATCTGCCACGTTAGACTTGCAGGCACCGAGGAGGGACTACATTCAGTGTTTATGAGTGACACTAGCAAGTAAGCGACAGAAGGACTGGCTCTCCTGGACTCTGTGTAGCCAGGTCTCTGCCCTATGCAGCAAAAGCACTAGCTAATTGAATTTTACAGTCAAGATGCATTGAACATGTTATGTAGATATGGTTATTTAAACTCAAATATTGCCAAATAAATAATCTGAGGAGCATGAAATTTTACAACACTTTACAAGCAAGGGGGAAAATAAGCATTAAAAACTGAATTTGAGGGGGCTGGAGGGATGGCTCAGCAGTTAAGAGTGCATACTGCTCACACAGAGGACTCCAGCACCCACATCAGGCAGTTCAAAGCTACCTGTAACTACAAGGAAGACACTCTCTGTGGGCATCTGTACACATGTGCACATACCCACAAATCGACACATACATAGGTACACATAATGACATTTTAAAAAATGGATTTAAGGGGGCCGGCAAGATGACTCAGTGGCTAAAGGAACTTGCTTGACCTGAGTTCAATCCCCAGAATCCACATGGTGGAAGGAGAGAACTGACTTCTGCAAGTTATCCTCTGACTCTCATACATAAGCTATGGCACACACACACTTTTTTTTTAATTAGGGGGAAAATCCTAACTCAGTTTTAATCAGAAATGGTGGCACAGGCTTCCACCAAGATCCTGTCTCAAAAATCCAAACAGATGGGGCTGGAGAGATGTTTCAGCAACTAAGACCACTGGCTGCTTTTGCAAAGGTCATGGGTTTGATTCCCAGCACCCATATGGTGGCTAACAACTGCACAAAACTCCAGTTCCGGGGATGCGATGCCCGATTCTGGCCTTTCCAGGCACCATACAACATGGGTTACATACATGTAGGCAAAACACTTATACGTGTAAAAATAAAAATAAATTTTAAAGACTTTCTTTAAAGCCCAAATCCTAAAAGCTCAATCTAAATAACAAGTGACAGGGCTGGAGAGATGGCTCAGCAGTTAAGAGCACTGACTGCTCTGGCAGAGGACTCAAGCTTGATTCCCAGCACCTGCATGGCTGTTAACAATCATATGTAATTCCAGATCCAGGGGATCTAACACCCTCCTAGGAGCTCCCTAGACATTGCACAACATGGACACACTTACATACATGGGTGAACTTACACACCTGCAGGCAACACACACACACACACACACAGAAATTTAAATAAAATATTTTTTAAAAGTTAAAAAAAAATGAGTGACATGAAACCAATATCATCTTTTTCTTTACCGAATCTTTATGTATCTATTTCTTTGACTTGGTAATACTGTTTTCATGAGATATGGCAAGAGAGAAACTTAGACTAATCAAAGATATATTTACTATCCAGATCGTATGTTATTTAAAGAAATCACGATGTTTAGTCTTGTCAACTGGGTGGTATACAGGCCACCCAGGTGACCCACCTCTGGACCTATCTATAAGCGCATTTCCAAAGAAGTTTAACTGAGGACAGAAGACTCAACCTGAATATGTTGAATGGAATCCCGTGGGCTGGGGTTCGAGACTGAATAAAAAGAAAAGAAGGGGGAGCTTGAGTAGTTCTCTCTACTTCCTGACTTTGGATGCAATGTGACTAGCTGCCTAAGGTCTAAGCTCCACGCCTTTCCACCACATGGACTATATCCTCTCACACTCTGAGCCAAAATAAACCCTTCCTTCCTTAAGTTGCGTTTGTCAGGGAATTTGTCACAGAAACAAGTAACTAATACAGGGCCCAACACTTGGGAAATGGCATATCTGCCCCTTTGGTAGAATATTTGGCAAAAGAACATGTTTGGGGTGAGGAAGATGTTTATACTGACACATACCTCCCCCCCTTAAAAGACAGGGTCTCACTATGCAGCCCTAGGTAGCCTGGAACAGGCTGGCCTCAAATTCACAGAGATCCACCTGCCTCTGCCTCCCTGGTGCTGGGATTGAAGGCATGAACATTTTTATTCAGAGTAAAACCAAAACATACATGGTATATTGGATGTAGCCCCAAATTCTGCTATATGTGTGTGACATATATGCATTTATTTGTTTGTTTATATTTATTTAGTGTAAATAATGCACTAAGGTTGTGTGTATTATTCATGTATGTGTTTGTACATGTGTGAGCTTGTGTTAGAGGAAGTCAGAAATCAACATTGGATGTCTTCCTCTATCACTCTCTACCTTATTATTTTTTATTATTTTTATTTTATGTGTATGAGTGCATTGCCTCCATGTATATAAGTGCATCCGTGTTGTGCAATGTCCATGGAGCTCAGAAGAGGATGCTGAATTCACTGGAGTACCCGATAGTTGGTAGTCATCGTGTGGGTGGTGGTAATCAAACCCCAGGACTCTGCAAGAGCATCCAGTGCTCTTAACTGCTGAGTCAAGTCTCCAGCACGCCCCTCCCCGCCTTTTTAGACAGGGTCTCTCAGGAACTTGGAGCTCACTGGGTTGGTTAAACCAGCTGGTTAGGAAGCCCCAGGCATCCTCCTGTCTCACCAGCCCTGGGGTCACAGGCATGCACTACCGCACAGGCTCTCAAATGGTGAGCTCTGAATTCAGGTCCTCGTGCTTGAGCCGCAAGCCCTTAGCTCACTGAGCTATCTCACTGACCCTCATTTTCTTGAAGTCTTAATCAAAAGAGGTGCAAAGAAGGCTCAAAATGAAGCTAATAATGTCTAGCACACATGGCAGTGACTCCCCACTAAAGCACTGTCTAACTCAGTAACAATGCGAACACCATCTACGTAGGCAACTTCAAACCTTCTAACGGTCACATCAGAAAGTACATTTAACAGCAGTTAGGAGCACTGGCTGTGTTGGGCATAATGCAAAGTGGGTCTAGCCAGGCCACCTGCTAGGAGGAATAGAGGAATGGCTCTGTGGGTGTGGCATTCTGCTCTGGCTAGTTGTGAGACCAGCAACTGGAAAGAACCTGCCTACCTGGGGACAAACTTACTATTGGCTGTATTTGGGACCCCACCCCATAAGGTCATTGGCTATCCAGACCTGTAAGAGCTTGTGCACATATTCAATAAATGAGTTGGCAGTGCCAGGCGCTTGGCCTGCTTCCCATCCAACTCCCAGAGTCAGCGGCTTGACTCTGCGTCTACTCACCCCCAACCCCTCGGGCTGGCCCTCCAAAGTCCACTTGGGCTGGCCCTGAGTGGTGAGACACGACGGTATCGGACATGACTATATAGCTACTCTTGCAGAGGACTTGGTTTTGGTTTGCAGCACCCACATGGTATCTAACCAGGTCCATAACTCTAGTTCCATGGGATCCAAGGCCTGCATGGGCAGATGGGCCTGGGCTGTATAAGAAATGCAGATGAGCAGCAAACAGAGCTCCTCCACGGTCTGTATCAGTTCCTGCCTAGGCCTTCCCTTGATGGTGGACCGGTTATAACCCAGAAGATGAAATAACTCTTCCCTTCCAAGTTGCTTTTGGTCCGAATGTTTTATCACAGCAATAAAAAGCCAAATTAAAAACCAGTCCCTAAAGCAGACACATAATGAAAACATCTAATGTTGGAAAACCATACGAAAACAAAACACCCCTAGAAACAAAAACAAAGACGAAAACATCTGGAAGAGACAGAGGACATATATAGAATTTTTTTTTTTTCCCTCAAAAAGGGCTAGAGATCTGGGGATGTGGCTTGGTGCTGTGCGTGCCTGGAATAACGCAGGCCCCAACACCACAAAACACAAACAAAAAATTTAAATTAGCCAAGCACAGTGGTGAACACCTGTGATCCGGGTACTTGGGAAGCTGAGGCATGTTTGCAGCTAGCATGAGTTACTCAGAAAGACCCTGCCTAAGAGGGAGGGAGGGAGGGAGGGAGGGAGGGAGGGAGGGAGGGAGGGAGGGAGGGAGGGAGGACGAGCTAAGGAAGACCAATCTAGAAAAGTCTGATCAGAACTGTAATCCCAGAAGAGTAGTGAATGGGGCAATTCCTCAGAAGGGAGGTGTCTGGGTTTCTAGCTGACAGTTCAAGAGCCGAGCTTCTCAAATAGAAATGGAATTGCATGGCTTCAGAAGGCTGCAGCCCCCACCGGATGGATCAGGTCTGGATGGTGGCAGGTTGGACAGCAGCACATCCATCAAGGTGACCCTGATGGAATCCCAATGTGCCTGAACACACAGAATGGAAATTGACCCAGGGAGAGAAACACTAGGAGCCAAGACTTTGACAAGTCTGATGAAAACATTGCACTTTGTAAAAAGTTCATTTATTGGCTACCTTGGTCTGCTTGAGCAGTTATACAAAGCACCATAAAACAGGCAGGCCGTTTCCAAGCAACCAGTGTTCGTTTCTCACGAATTTGAAGACTACAGATTTGAGATCAGAATGTCAGTATGGGCCTTCGTCAGGGTTCCAGCCTCCCAAACACTGCATGGGTTTTGCTTGTTTTTGTTGTACTGGAGATTGAATTTAGGGCTTTGCTAGGTAAGTACACAATTTAATTTTTAAGATACCACACTTTTAATTTTGAGACAGAGTCTTAAAGAGTTGTCCAGACCAGCCTTGAATTTGCTCTGCAGCAAACACAGGTCTTGAGATTTTCCTGCCTCAGTCTCCAAAGCAGCTGGGATTACAGACTTGCACACCAGACCCAGCATCTAAACACTTCCTGTATTCACTATAGGAAGGGAGGAGAATGACAGAATTCTTTTCTTAAGAAATAACTTATTTATTTTTATTTTGTGTATGAGTGTTTTGTCTGCATGTATATAAGTGTACCTGTGTTGTGCAATGCTCTCGGAGGTTGGAAGAGGGCATCTGATCCCCCGGAACTGGAATTTCGGACGGTCATAAGCCTCCATGTGGGAGCTGGGAACTGAACTCATGTCCTCTGCAAGAGCAATCGGTGCTATGAACTGCTGAGCCATCTCTCGGGCCCCAAGACTGACAATTCTTTTGAGCCCCTTTTATAAGGGCACTAAGCCCATTTGTGAGGGCTCCACCTTCAACACTATTACTTCTGCTCAACAGTCAGTGCAGCCATCTGTGAATTAGGATTTCAACATGTGTACTATGAGGACGGGTACCTTCCACTTCACCCTCACCTTCCTAACACTCACACGGACAGCGGGAACTGTGTCTCCCTTTTTTCTAGCTACCGTACTTACTGTGTAAGGCTCTCTGCTAATGATTCTGCTGAGCAATGCACAATTCCAGGGTCAGAAACACATTGTCAACACAGACATTTTCTTCACTGGGCTTGGCTATAGCTCATTTTACACCTTGATAAGAGGGCTCCGTTGTACAGCAGTCACAAGCTTCCTTAACAATCACTCATAGTCTATGATCAACTCAGTACAGAACAAATTAGGATATTCTCATGTCTCCTTGTTTTGTGTGCAGGCACATACCTGCCTGTGTATATAGAGGCCAGAGGACAACGTAAGGTATTGTTTTTCAGGTACTGTCTACCTTATTTTGTTGTTGTTTGTGACAGGGTCTCACTTACTATGTAGGCCAGAACTCACAGTGACCTGCCTGTTTCTGCCTCTTGAGTGCTAGGATTAAAGGTGTGCACTACCGTACCAACTGATGTTTTAAATTATTTTATTTTATTTTACATGTTTGCGTATTTTGCCTGAATATACATATGTGCATCATGTGTGCATGCAGTGCCTGTGGAGGCCAGAAGCGTCTGTTAAGATTCCCTAAAGTGGAGTTACAGATGAGTACGAGCTGCCGTGTGGGCACTGGGAACAGAACCTGGGTCTACTGCAAGAACAGCCAGTGCTCTTAACCACTGAGCCATCTCTCCAGCCCAGTGTTATTTTAAAGGCAGAGTCTCTCACTGGCCTGAAACTTGCCAAGTTGGCTAAACTGGCTGGCCAACAAGCCCCAGCCTCACCTCCCAGCACTAGGACCACAAACATGTACACTGGTTTGCAATGTGCATTCTGAAGAGTGAACAAGTTCTTGGGCATGCAAAGCAAAGGCTTTACTGGGTGAACCCTTTCTCTAATCCTTTTCTTTTTTTTGAATAAATAGGGTCTCATATAACAGCCCAGGCTAGCCTTGGACTTGACATATATAGCTAAAGATGACCCAGAACTTTTGATCCTCCTGCTTCTACCTCCCAAGTGCTGGGATTCAGGTGTGCAGCACCATGCCTGGCTCGATTCTCGTGGCTTAAAGAGATTGAGAAATAAGCTGAAAAAACTAGGAAGAGCAAAAATGAGATCTAATTAGGCTTGGCCAGTTTCCATCCAGCACATTCCTATCAGAAATACACATTAAGTCCTGGCATTCTTCTTCTAACACAAGGCAGCGTCTTTTCTCTGGCGATGTTAAGAAACATGAAAGGAAAAGACGTGATGGATGTTTGCAAATACTTAGAGAGCTGCTATGAGGAAAGAGGACGTGAGTATGTTCTGTGTAGTTCCAGAGGCAGCTCTGGAACAGGGAGAGAAGTTGGAGAGAGGGATCTCACTCTGGTGGAACAAATGACCTCGTTTTATGGAGAAAACTCCCCCAAATCTTTAAGTGCACAGCAGAAGGGAATATTTCAGGGGGAGGAGCCTGGTCACTGGCCTCGAAGGTCCTCTCTACCTCAGGTGTGTTGGTTCCCAGTCTAACTTCCAATCTGACTGCCCGCTCCCACCACCTAGTGCCTCATTTGAAGAGTGGGCCTTTATTTTCCTTTCAAAGACAAAGTTTCATGTGGTCTAGGTTGGCCTGGAATCTACTAAGCTAAGGATGATCTTGAGCTTCCTGAATCATCTCCTGAGTACTGAGATTACAGTCATGTACCATCACATCTCCACTTAACGTGATGGTGGGGATCGAACCCAGGGCTTTGTGCATGCCAGGCAAGCACTCTACTAACTGAACCACATCCCTAGCCCCTGAACACAGAAGGTCTTTAAAAAGCAATTAAGTCAGGAATGGTGGCCCAGCTAGAAAGTCCAAGAAAAGTCTGGGTGATAGACCAAGTTCAAGGCCAGCGTGGGCAACTTAGTGAGACCCTGTCTTCAAAGAAAAAAAGAAGGTCAATTAGACATCTGTCTTGGTGTCCTCATGAGAAGAAATTTAAATACTCAAGGATATCCAGGAATGTAGAGGATGATGTAAGGACAGAAAGACAATAGCCATCATCAAGCAAAGGAGACAGGCCTCCAGAGTCCCCCAAACTGCTCATTAGACCATGAGATATGATAAATATCCGTGTCTAAGTGTTTGATTATGGCAGTCCCAGAAGACTCACACTGTGAAGTAACAGCCATATGCTTGGGACATTTCTAAGTGGGATGCATCTATGCTAAGATACATTAAAGGTGTATAGGCAAGATGGCTCAGCACGTAAAGGTACTCGCAGCTAAGTCTGATGACTTGAGTTCGGTCCTGATCCCAGTGCCCACATGGTAGAAAAGGAAAACAGACATCCATATTGTCTTCTGACTTCTGTGTGTGCCTACATACATTTACATACACCCATGAACAAATGAATGTAACAAGTTCTTAAGCTGATGTTTGTTTACTGCTGTTGTGTGTGATGTGTGTATGTGGGCATGCGTGCAGAGGGCAACTTAACGGAGTCTGTTTTCTCCTTTCATTTTTAGGTGAGTCCAGGGAGTTGAACTCAGGTTGCTTTTATCAGTCAAGCCATTTTCCTGGCCCAGATGCTGAATTTAAAAATGTATTTTATTTATTATTATTATTATTATTATTATTATTATTTTATGTGTATGAGTATATTGCCTGCATGTATGTAAGTGTACCCATGTCATACAATGCCTATGGAAGTCTGAAGAGGAAGTTGGATCCCCTGAAACTAGAGTTACAGACAGTTGTTAGCTGCCATGCGGGTGCTGGGAACCAAAACCAGGTCCTCTCTAAGAGCAGCTAGTGTTCCCAACTGTTAAACATCTCTCTCTAGCCCCCGAGATGCTAAATTTTAAGGCAAGAGAATATATTTTCTCTGACTCATGCTACAGGTGGGATGTTGGATGTCACCTGAAGCATGTGTTCAAGGCTTGTCCCCCAGGGTGAGGCTATTGGAGGGGTGGTATAGGCCTTTACGGTAGGACTGGGAGTAGGGGGCTTCAGCTGTTAGAGGACAGGCATGCCCCTAAAATGGACTGGGAGACCTCAAGTCTCCTCCTGCTCCTTTTGTTTCCTGGCACCACTGGGCATTTTACTCCATCACACGCCCCTGCTGGTTGATACCTAGCACACCTGCCAGAGACCCAAAAGCAATGGTGCCCCTCAACCTTGGACAGAACCCTCTAAAGCACAGCAAACCAAAATGAGCCTTTTCTCTTTGTATTAACTTCTTTGAATAGTTCTCATCATAGTGGCAGAAAGCTAACACATTCACCTTTGCTCCCCACCAAGGACGCCATTTCAAACAGCGTCAACCCTGCTGGATGGTGGGCTGCGTTGCACAAAACTACAGCAGCACGTAAGTGAAGCCTCTAGAATTAGCTGACAGCCTGTAGAGAAGGCCAGGGCATCTTTCTCACTGATTGCTCCTCAGTTCTGGCTTTCCAGGAACTCAGCAGAACTGCTGCACTTGAGAGCCATGTGACACTCTGCAGCCACACTCATAAAACCATTAACCTTATTCCTTCATACCCAGAAGACTCTAAATCAAGGTATCTTTTCTCCCTCATGAACATTTGGTTCAATTAAAACTTCAAATCCAGAAAATGACGTTTAGTATCAGATTAAGAATAACCATTGAAATAATTTTTAAAATAGAATGAATTTTTAAGCAGATTCCCTGCCTGCCAAAGGACACTCAGGTGTCTGCAGCTGTTAATGCCCTATGTGGTTTCTAGGCCCATAGGAGTTATGCTGACATCAGTCAGAGTTCAGGGATGGATGAGGGGGTTCATTTTACAGGTGAAAACTGGCTCACACTAAGAAAAAGGGCAGATTCAAATGAAGGTCACATAGGAAGAAAAAAGGCATTGATTCACCCTCACCTGAGTTTCACTCCCCTGAAATCCAGTAGTTTAGAAAGAGGAGGAAGAAGCCAAGTATGGTGGCAGACATCTGTAATCCTAGCACTTGGGAGGATGAGGCAGGCAGATTGCTAGATTACTCCAAGTTCAAAGTCAGACCTTGTCAGAAGAAGAAGAACAGGAAGAAGAAAAGGAGGAAGAGAAGAGGGAAGTGACCAAAGCCTTTTGTTCGTTTTTTAGTAGACAGTGTCATACTATGTAGCTCTGGCTGTCCTGGAACTCACCGTGCAGACTAGGCTGGCCTCTGTATCTCACAGATAACCTCCTGCCTCTGCCTCCCAGAACGCTGGGATTAAAAGCATCCACCACCAGGCCCAGCTGAACAAAAGCTCTTATTCTCCTTCTCTCCCATCTCCAAGTTTTATTGTTATAAGGAAAACCTGCTCTGTACTGTCAGGCTTGCGCACACTTCACAGGAAAACAGTCCTCTGTACATCTTGGTTGCTGGTTAGGCTGGCCCCCGTTGAAGGCAAAGTAACTGCCGTTTACAGTGACTTAAATAACATCAGCGCACCCATGCTAGAAACACTCACTGCTCCAGAGTCTGGAGTGCATCTAACTCAGCTCCCAGCAATGGTACATCATGCCACTGTCACAGAGTTCAAGGCTGAATTTCTGTGAGTGCTCTCTAGTTCTCAAAACACTGACAAAACAGGATACAGCTTGAGACAAAGACATGTGACCGCGTTTGAAATACAAAGCGTGTGCTGCGGGGGGAGGAACAGAGCTCTTTGTCTGCAGAGCGCTGGCATCTGATAGCATTACTGGGAATTTCTGCGTCATTCACGGCAGGCTGGGCGGCGCTGTGCTTCCAGGCAACACCTGGGTGCCAGCTTAAGCACCTGTGAGGGCACAAAGTCCACTAGCACTGTTACTGCTCGTGCAACAAAAGAAGGTTGTGTGCGGAGGGACTACAGAGCTGTGCTGTGAGCACCTGCAAGCCGAGCACCCTGAGGTAAGAGGACTGCTGAGAGTTCAAGGCCATCCTGGGCTATGCAGTGAGACTCTGCCTAAAACAAAACAAAACAGGTTTCAGTATTTAACTACATAGGAAAATGAGCTGACATAAAGTTAAGAGATGCAGCCCTATCTCAAAAAATACGGTGGAGAGCACAGAAGACAGTCTGTATCGATAATAGCCTCCTCGTACATGAACGAATACACGGATGGCGTGCATGTGCACACACACACAAAGAAACAACAACAACAAAAACCCGCTTGTGGACACCAAGTCAGAACTGCTTCCATTTTCTTGGTCTGCTCTGGTGGATTCAACAACAAAATAAAGCTAGAGCACTCCCTCCCCACCTCCCCATCCTGACTGGCCCTACTCTCCATGGGGTGGGGGTAAGAGACAGGCATCCGAAGCCAGATGTTTAGAACTGGAACCAAGAAAAACAAAGGCAGAATGAAGGATAATAATGAGAATGATGGGCAGGTCTTCCTGAAAATACAAACAAGATACCAATGATGTCACAAATTGAAATAGTAAAGGAATCAAAGGAAATCAGATATTTCTTCTGAACAGGGAAAGCAGTCTAGCAGAAAACAGGTGTTAGGGTCACTGTGTGCAGGGAACCAGGGCGGGTTTTAGCATGCCTACTAGCCACATAAAGTTACTGTACCCCAAACAAGAAGGAGTTAGTTTCAATTCTAGAGTGAATTTTCTGTAAGGTAACAAGATCCACAGGGAGGACTGATTATTCTGCAGTCACCTTTTCAGTCTTTCCACATCCCAAACGTATTCAACAGCAGGGCAGGAAGGCTCAAATTCAGTAAAAGCCAGGAAAGTGGCAAAGCACCATTAGAAAAATGACATTCTCCGCCGTCTGCAAAACCAGCCACTAAATAATTGGGCCCTGAGTAGAAAAGTGGGTTTGTGTGAAACGAGGAACAGCCTCTGAAAACCTCTGCTAAAGTAATGCCCTTGAGGGTGGAGGGGGCGAACTACAGGTTCAGCAGGTATATTGGGGACACTCAGCCTATTTACCACTCTGATGAACATGACCAACACTGGTTCACCTGTTCCACTGGCTAATGGAGCAAATGAGCTCCAAATGCCAGTCACAAAGCACCCAAGTACAATGCTGATGGTGTAAATGCCCCTGACTGACTGTGGGTAAGCAAATGGCTTCGAAGAAAAGAATTCAAAACATTGGCGGGAGCACCAGGGTTCTTGCTCGCACGGGTGTGACCAGAAGGATGGCAGAATCAGGGATTTTGCTACATATACTATGCAAAAAGTCAAATCTCTGAAAGGGAAAAGAGAAAGCTGGGAATATAGCTCAGAGGTCTGGCACTTACCTAACAGGTGTGAGAGCCTGGGTTTCATCTAGTACTTGCCCCCAACAAAACAATAAAAATTCCCCAAACAGAAATAAGTTCTTTGACCTGAGGATAGTCACTTGATTTTTGTATGTGGCAATGTGTTCTGCAGACTTAAAAAAAAAAAAAAAAGAATATATATATATATGTATATATATATATAAAGTTTGGAAAATTTTATTACATGAGCATTGTATTTGCATCATTTCCACCCTTCCTGGTCCCGTAGATATTTTCTTTAGTGTTATCAAAAGAAGTAGGATGCTATGATTTCCTTATCGTGGGACTAGAGAGATGGCTCAGTAGTTAAGAGCACTGGCTGTTACTGCAGAAGATCCAGAGAAGCTGCCTCTGCTCCAGCTGCTATTTCTTTTCTGCCATGATGAGCTGTATCTGTGAGACAGACTGAGCTCTTTCTCTCCTAAATTGCCTTCGTTGGGGTGTTTTTAATTACAACACTGAGACAAAATACAGAAAACTGGTACCAGAGGTACCCTGGAACTCCCTATGTAGCCCAGGCTGGCCTTAAACTTTGAAGCAATCCCATATCACAGTCTCCTAAGTACTGGGATTATAGGCAGGAATAAACTACCATGCCCAGGTGGCTTTTTGTTATTATTGTTGATGTGAGGGATCAAACCCAGAGCCCCAAGCATACTAGGCAAGTGCTCTACGACCGAGCTACATCAACAGCCTCATAAATACCGTCTGTTACTGTAAAGTAACCCCTTGGTAGGAATGGCCTTTACTTGGTGGTACTTTACTCCCATCAGTCAGTCTAGCTAATCAAATGCTGGTCTTCCCAGGGACGAAGAGTGTCAACTTGTTCTTATTTAAGTGAGTTGTGGTAGAAACCAAGTCCCACCCCACAAATTTACAATTAACTGTTTATATCTTCAAACTGAAATTTTGTTTGTAGGATAGTAATCTTCTAGGTAGAATTTTCATTTCTAGAAATAACCATAAAAAACTAACTACAGGGGTTTGGGAAAATGGATCAAAGGGGAGTTAAGCATTCTTATTGTGTAAAGAAGATGATCTGAGTTCGAATCCCTGGCATCCACATAAAAGCTAGGCATAGCTATAAAGTGCCTGTAACTCTGTGTTGGGGGATGGAGGCAGGCAGGCCCAGGGAGCTGGGTAGCTAAAACCACAAGCTTCTGGTTCACTAAGAGAGCCTGTCTCAAAAAATAAGGTGAAACTGGGCTGGAGAGATGGCTCAGCAGTTAAGAGAACTGGCTGCTCTTTCAGAGGACCTGGCTTTGAATCCAGCACCCACATGGTACCTAAGAACCATTCATAACTCCAGTTCCAGAGAACCTGATACCTTCTTCTGACCTCCGTGGGCACTGCATGACATGGGTGCACTTACACACACACAAGCAATATACTCATACACATTAAATTTAAAAAGTAATAATAATAAAAAAATAAGGCCAAAGTTAGGCGTGGTGGCACACATCTTTAATCCCAGAGGCAGGCCAATTTCTATGCATTCCAGGTTAGCCAGGGCTACTCAGTAAGACTCAGTCTCAAAATAAAATTACAAATAAATAAATGAATAAGGTGAAGATAGAGGACTCTGAATGTATGCACATGGGCACACACATTTATACATATAAGTTCACACATACTACATACAAACATACACAATTTTTTAAAAAGCATGTAATGGGCCAGTGAGATAGCTGACCAGGTAAAGGCACTTGCTGCATACCTTGATGACCTGAGTTCAACCCCCAGAACTCCTAATTCCCAAAAGTTGTCTTCTGACCTTCACATACAAATGTATTAAGTGTGCACACATGCTTGTGTAGGCACACACACACACACACACACACACACACACACACACTAAATAAATGTAAAAAAAATTTTTTCTTAAAAGCACCAAACCACAGCTTTAACATGATATCAAAAGCATGAGACGATGCTGTTTAACAGGAGGAAGGTCCACTTCCAATGAGACTCTTGTGCTGGCCTCTGTGGCCCTGGGTCCCTCAAGGGATGTTGAGTTGACAAAGTCTTTTCAGTCTTTTGAAGGACAAAGTCTGTTAGTTTTCACTCTTCTTTCATGAAACATTTAGTATGTGCCCAGGCCATCCATGGTCAAAAGACTGGGAGGCCACAGAATACAGTCATAGGGTGGGGACAGAATGGCTTTGTGTAAGTCAGTGTTTAGCCACGGGGCTGAAATGTCTGAGCAGTTCCATCTGGAGTCAAGAAAGACAGCCAGCAGCAAACCTCCAGGAAACACGTCACAGATTAAAAGGAACATCTACACTCTAGGATCTAATGGGACATGTGCCTGTCCCATCCCTCCATCTAGCCTATATATCGGCTAGGCCAGATGAGAAGCCAGCTCAGGGATCTGCAAGATGGGTCAGTGGGGCAAGGTGCTTGCTGCCAAGCCCAAGGACCCAAGTTCAATCACTGGGACCCCCAGAGTGGAAAGAGAGATAGGACTGGCTCCTACAGGCTGTCCTTTGACCTTCACATATGCATTATGGCACATATATATGCTCACACACTAAATGAATAAACAAATGGTGGAAGCAGAAAGCCAGCTCCAGCAAGTCGGCCCCGGACTCCACAGGCACATTCGCACATGTGCACACCAAATAAAGAGATAAAGATTGACATTGCCTTACAATCTTGTAGTCTACAAAGTTCAGGCTCCAGAGTGATGTAATCAAGTTACAGAAAACACACACACACACAGATCTCATAATGTTTTAAATAAGTTTATGATTTCATATTAGGTCATATTCATAGCTCTCCTGGGACGCATACGGCCCCACAGCCCATGGCTGGACATTGAGGAAACTGCTGGAACCACACGGCTCCTTCTGGGAGCTTCTTTCTATAAATGCATCGAGGCAGTGCAATGGTTAGCAGTTGGGTTTGAGATTCTAATCACCTGGAACATTACTTATCTCATGACATTACCATAATTACTAAGAAGAAAGATGTAATTTAGAGAGAGAGAGAGAGAGAGAGAGAAAGAGAGAGAGAGAGAGAGAGAGAGAGAGAGAGAGGCACAGTCTTTTCCCAGAATGCACAAGGCCCTGCCTTCTAACTCCAAGTTCATGAGAAGGGAGCCTACATCAGGTAGTGGCTGACTGTTCTCATGCCAGCTAACAAAGTCCTCTTTTTTTCATTTGCAGGAGCCTTGCACAGTGTAGACAACTGCTCCAAACACTGGGCCTCAACTCCAACCCTGAGTTTCATACATCTGAATCCAAGATTTTATGTCACTCATGACTTCTGGGACTTGTTCTGCCTAATCTCTGAGCACCTTTCATCTCTTGCAAAATTCATTAGGCAGTTACCACGTGGCCTCTTTTTAGTCTCATGTTTTCATCTTCCTCTGCCTACCTACCTTCATGTCCTCCCTGTTGGGACATTTGGAAAGTAGAGAACCATTCTGGGTTGTTGTCTTCGTCCTTGAAGAGACCAGCACAATGGCTAGGGCCAGAGTCAAATAGAAAATGGTCACTGGGGGGTTGAGCAGTAGCTTAGTTGGTAAAGGGCTTGCTTTGCAAACATAAGGACTGGAGTTCGAGCCACAGAACCCACTACAAAAGCCAGGCCATGGTGATACAAGCTTCCTCAGTGCGGGGAAGAGAGAGACAAGCCTAGGGATGAGTTTTAGGTCCTCAAGAGTCTCTGTCTCAAAAAACAAGGTGGATGGCTCCTGTGGAGTGACACCTGAGGTTGTCCTCTGACCTACACCCACACACATATACACCCACCCCTGGACACACACACCGGCCACTTCTTGGTTTAATTCAATAGTGAACATTGGAGGAGGACAAAGGACTGGCCTTGGGAATTTGAGTTGGGTTCACTCCAATTACTCTGGTGGATATTATTTGAAACTCTCACACTAGGCCAGGCAAATACTCCGTCTGTGAGACTGTATGCATTTCTAACTTTATATGGTGCCTGTGGTGCTATATAAAGATCAGTCTTCCCATCAAGTTCAAAGCGGCTCCCAGCTTGACACAGCGCGATGGGGCAGGGAAGGAGAAGAGAAACAGGATCCATGTGTTCAAAGAATCTTATCCGACGGGGCAATGCCCAAACTCTTTTCATCTGTCTCTTACGTATATTGCACCTAGAAACCAACTTATTACATGCCAAATTCTCATTGAACATATGGGAGTGTGGGTTTTTTTGATGTATTTATTTTTATTTTATATGTGTGTTTCGCCTGCATATAAGTACACCCATGTGTGCAATACCTGCGGGGGCCAGAAGAGAGCGCTGGACTCCTGGAACTGGAGTTATAGATAGTTGCTAGCCACCATGTAGGTGCTGGGAGCTGAACCTAGGTGTTCTGCAAGAGCAGCCAGTGCTCTTTAACTGCAGAGTCATCTCTCCAGGCCCAAATGTAACATTTTAAAAATTAAACTTCTAAACTTCTTTATTTTATTTATTTTGTGTGGGGGGGGGTATGTGTGTGTACATGTAAGTCAGAGGACAACTTTCAGGGGGTCACTATGTGGGTGCCAGGAATCAAACTCATATCATCATGCTTAGTGGCAAGTGCCTTTACCTGCTAAGTGTCTCCAAGGCCCCAATGTAACATCCACAGTGTCATTAACGGCCCCTTTATTTGATAATTAAATGAAACAATGAGATGAGAACTTAAGAGACTGAAAATATATGGAGTCTTTCACTTTTCTCTAGAGACCTACTGTCAGCATGCTTGATTCTGACCCCTTGTATGGCTCCCCACCCTATGAGCAATACTGTGGCTACAGTTGTATGGTCCAATAATCCAGACCTCTATGGTCAAATACAGAAAAATGCAGCACATCACCGTTTAAGCAGAGCTCTTTGCACCCTGCAACGTACCTACCCAAAAAATCTGTTTGGGTTTTGAAGGATTCTCTCTAGAGTGATCTGAATTGTTACTTTAATTTTCAGTTTGGGGAGCTGCTGGGCCCCTCACTCTTCTAAAGCAACCATGATTTCTTTATTCACAACGAGAATTCACATCTGACACCAGGTAAGTATTTCCGATAAGGAAACAATGATTTTAAAAACATTAAGTTCTGGGTAAGGATGTGTCAGAAAGAGGAAGCATGATGTCAGCCCCTAAGTACAGAGGCTATCCAGAGGGTCAGTTAAATACCTCCTTTGGAGACCAACCGATCGTTTTTGTTGTTGACATCATCCACTGCCAGGCAGCAGAACAGTGTTTTCTGTTGACCATATGTGACAACCCAAGCTCATGGTTCACTCCAAGTGCTGTCTGCCTCCAGTTCTGCCCAGAGCTTGCCTGAAAAGACAGCTTACCATCCGCAACCACGACTTCTTCCTCCTGACCATCCTCCTGACCATCCAGGGCTCCCTCTTGGGTGCTGATATCTCCTTGTTCGGTTACACCATCAACAGTGGACAGTTGACCATTCTTCTTTAAGAGCTGTGGGGAAAGACAGAGCCATGTAAATGGAATCTTAATCTACCAGTCCAAGTTAGAAACACACTTGAACTTCCAGAACAGAAATAAGAAATGGAGGTTTAGTGATTAAGATATTTGTCTAAAAGATTCAGTCACCATATAAAATATGGGCAAAAGGCCTTTTGTTTGTTCTCACACTCAATGACTGAGACCGGAAGGATGGGCACCCTCACTATTCCAGGTCTGTTTCAGACACCCTAAGCTTACTGGGCAAGCCTGGCTTTTCTTCTCCTTTTCTTATCTTGCGGTGCTGGGGATCCAGTGTCTTGCCCATGCTAGGCACTCTGTCACTGAGCTATATCCCCAGCCCTGAGAATATTTTTTTTTCACTCTAAAATGGTATCTTGGTGAACATTCAGATTTTAAGAAGCCTACACCCATGGGCTGGAGAGATGGCTCCGTGATTAAGAGCACTGTCTGCTCTGCAGAAAACCTGGGTTCAGTTCCCAGCACCTACATGGCAGCTAAGAACAGTCAGTAACTCCAGTTCCAGCAACTCCCTCTTCTGGCCTACGTAGGCATTGCATGCATGTGGTTCACTTATATACAAGTAAAAATGCTCATATATATAAAATTTTAAAAATTAAAAAATAAAAGAAGCTCATATCAGTGCTCTTGGGTGTGCCCTGCTCTGGCTCTGAGCACCTCTCTATTAACACTTGTTCTTAAATCTATTAAAAATGACTTGTACTAAAGTCCAACTCTTGGGTCAGAGAGATGGCTTGACAAATGAAGGTGGTGCTGCCAAGCCTCATAACTTGAGGTCAGTCCCTAGAATCCACATGGCTTGTCCTGTAAATTGTCCTCTGACCTCCACACATTCACCGTGGCATACCCCCCCATACACTGAGCAAGTGACTGCAACAGAAGAGCCTGGCCCACACTAAGAGCAGCCAGGGTTTCACTGAGGAAGTGAAGGTAAGGCCGAGAAGTTCTCCAGACCAGAGCTCTGTGAGAATGAGGGCGCAGGGAAGGGGGTGAGATAGGTGTTGAGGGGTGAAAGCTGTTGTTTCCAAAGCTCAAAGAACAAACAGAAAAGTAACATGAGCCTTTGAGGGAGGGTTCTTTTTCTTCAAAATGACTGCTAAATGGGGGTTGGGAAGATACCACAGTAACTGTAAGGAGTTTGCCATGCAAGCATGACAACCTAAGTTTGATCCTATAACCTACTAAAAAAGCCAGCCATTAGTCGAGGAGATGGCTTAGCTGACAAAGTTTGCATCACCAGCATGAAGGCCCTAGTTTAGATCCTGAGAAGCTGCATGACAAGCCAGGGTATGGACTCAGGTGGATCCTCAGAGTGCCATTTTTTTTTTTTAGTTTTGACAGTATCTCTCATGTAGCCCAGGCTGGTTTCGAACCCCTAATCCTTCCTCCTCCCTCTCTGCATACTCCCTGAGATTATAGGTTTGTGTCACCATGCTTAGCACCAGTAAGATTGTTGTAGAGCTCTGATTCATTCTCATTGAACTGCCACTCAGCCTAAACATGTTACTGTTTCTCATCCCCAGCCCTTCCACACTGTTAATCAAATCCAACCCATCCAGTGCCCATCTCTCCCGACAGGGAGTTCAAATATACTGATGTTTTTGCTGACTGACCTTGTGGAGACACTCCCCTCCCCTTTTGTCTTTAGCTTTCATTTAAAATTCCCATCTTTCATATTTTGGTAAGAGAAGCCTTTAAGTGGAACTGTAATCTGAGTATTGCTTCTAATAACTGCACTCAGCACGAGCATTTTGAAGCTGACTGTTGCATCTGCAGTGTCAGTATTAAAGTACTGTAGGGTTATTTCAGGAAAAAATGCAGGCGGGTGAAGGGCCGCATCACTGAGAACAAGGAAATAGCCAGATGAAATTGGTTAGCGCAATGCAAGGCTTCCTGGTCCTGGGCCACAGAATCTTCAGCCCCACACCTGTGGTTCATCCAGAGCCGTCCATCGGCTCAGGTATTTCTGAGTTATTAGTAGGTTAAAATGAACTAAAATCTCAAGATAACTAATTTAAATTTGTTTCTAGCCCATATTTCCTAGGTGTGTATGAGCACCTGAGCACTCACTTTTACATTCCTTTTTATGCTTATGAATGTTTTGCTTGAATGTATGTATGTGTACCATGTGCATGCAATACCTGCAGGAATGTAATGCCAGAAGAGGGCATCACATTCCCCAAACTGATGTTACATAGATGATTGTGAGTGACCACGTGGGTGCTGAGACCAGTTGGGTACTTTGCAAGAGTAGCAAGTACTCTGAACTGTTAAATTATCTCTCTAGTCCAGCACTCACCTAAACTATTTATTAGGATTCCTTTGGAAGATGTGTAACATTTTTAACATTTATTATTTTATGTGCATGAGTATATTGCCTGCATGTACGTAAGTGCACCCGTGTCGTGCAATGCTCACAGGTCAGAAGAGGGCAATGGATAGCCTAGAACTCAAGTTGCAAGTGGTTGTTATCTGCCATGTTCCCAAACCTGGGTCCTCTGAAAGAGCAGCCAGTGCTTTTAACTGCTGAGCCATCTTCCCAGTCTCAGGAAAGTGCATTAAATATATATTAAAATATACTTTACAACTATGTATGTGTGTGCACATGAATGCATGTGTCCCAGAGGCATCGGCTCTCCCAGCAGCTGGAGTTACAGTTGACTGTACGCTGCCTGATATGGGTGCTGTGGGCTCCACGCTTTCACTGCTGAGCCATCCATTCGTCCGGCCAGCTCCAGCATTCGCTTTTTTAAAACACAAAGCTGGGCAGCACAGGCTGGTGTCAAATCTCATGGTTTCCTACACAAAGGAGCATCTCTTCATCAGCCAAGTCCCTTGTTCACCTTCAGTCAACATCTCTTTTCTCTGTGACTCAGAACCACTCAAGACAGGATTTACACACAGCTCTACCTAGACAGACCCAGGACAAGACGGTAAGGGATGGACCCAGATGAAGTCAGTGGTATCGGGTTTAAAGAAGTTAATCTTGTACTTCAAGGTTTTCAAGCAAGAAAGAAGTCTGCATTTTGCTTGATTCTAACAGCTTCCTCATACAACATTCCCTCCCACCTTGGACTAAGCTTTATGGATACATTTATTTCTTTTGAGACAAATGTTGGACTGGAAACACACAGCCCTGCCCTTACACACAAGGAGCACCAGAAATCCAATCTTCCCCATGGATTTGTGCTTCAAAAAGCAAAGACGCCTCCTCTGAACAAATCAAAACCTTAAGTGTTTTCAAACTTATATCCTCTAAGGGGGTCAGCCAGAGTTTATTCTAGTAAAGTATTACCACATTACAACTAAGTGACACCAAAAAAATTAAAACCCTCAAAGGCTTTGAGCAACAACCTCGCCTTTCTCTAGGAACGTCTGAGAATATACAAGATAGAACCACCAGACATCTCTGTTCCCCTTCCTTCACCACGGAGCTGTCCGCAGCTTGCTTTGAGCTCCCTGTGTGGAGCATAAAACTCTTTAATGAATTTTTTAAACAATGAACAAACACCTGTGAGGTCCTGACAGCTGTCAAGGATGCCCGAAGTAAAGGCAAGCCTGCTGAGGTGATGTTTCTGCCCTACATTCTTCTTGCATGGTTGGCACAGGTGGGAATGGCCCAACGTCTGTCACATGTGGTCGATGCGCCAACCACTGTAACTCACCATACCTGTGACAGCAAAAGTCAAGAATTGCACAACTGTGAACAAAAACTGGTGGAGGGCAAGAAGTCAGTCAGCACGACAAGGACACGAGCACAAACATCAGAATCAAGAATCTCTATGCATGGTGCTAGGGTAGACGCCCAGACCTTGTGCACGCTAGGCAAGTGCCGACCACAGAGCCATAGGCTCCGCTCTTCTCGGGATTCACAGCTCTGTGAAGATTATCTAAGCCTATTACAGCTGTGTCTGAAACACCTCTGTTCTTTTTTCTTTGGTCTTCTCGAGACAGAATCTCCCTGTAGCTACTGCTGGCCTGAAATTCACTATGTAGACCAGGCTGGCCTCGATCTCATAGAGATCTGCTTCCTGAGTGCTAGGATTAAAGTCACGTGCCATCAAGGCTGGCATGAAACTCCTCTGTTCTTGTCTCCAATGTCATTAGCAAAAAATGTCCTCAATCAAGCCATTCATCAAAATTCTAAGTAGGGCTGGGATATGTCTTAGTGGCAGGGTACTTGCATAGCACACACCCTGTGTTTGATGTCTAGCATCACACACACTCAACACCCACATCCACAGCCACTCCCACTCACAGATTATCTGGACTGTCACCTGACACACGTTAAGGTCTTAATTCTTTTCTTTAGTATATTTCATTATTTTTCTTTTATGCGTACAAATGTCTTGCCCTTGTGTGTAAGTGCACCCATGTCTAGTGCAGTCAGTCAGAAAAGGGTGTCAGGTTCCCTGGAACTGGAGTTACAGAGGGTTGCTAGCTACCATGTATGCGCTGGGAATCAAATTAGGTCCTCTGCAAGAGCAGTCAGTATTCTTAACCACTGAGCCATCTCTCCAGCCCTTTATATTCTTTGTTATGCCATTGGCTCTCAACAATGGGGGTCTGGTGACAATTACTTGCCCGTGTCCACCTTCCCCTGTGAAGTGAAAGCTTCAGGAGGTCTTGCTGTGTGTTCAGGGCTCCTGGCAGATGGTGAACAGTCCTAGTTTGTCTAAGCTTCTGATGGTGTAGGTAGAAGGAAGGGCTGCGGGAGACCCACAGATGGAGGAGAGCCGCCTGAGCTTTTGTGTTTCTATCATTTTGGGTTTTTCTGGGAGAGGGTGGCACTCACACTCACAGACAGTATGGAGGAGCAGCAGTATAAGCAAGTCCTGCTGCCAAGCTCACATTCCCCTTCGCCATGAAACCTTACCTCAGCTCATTTTCCCAACTGTAAATCGGGGCCTAATACTGCCTCTATTTTCAAACTGTTTGAGATTTAAATGAATAGTATTTGAAACATTCTCTAAATTGTAATGCATCCTGAAGCCACTTTTTGGGTCTTGGTCCATTTGCTCAAATGAAGACCTATGTTCTATTTCAGTCTTTTCCAGATCTTATATCACACTGAGGACATCTTTCCTAAATTGTCTTCCTGTTGTGTTGAGGAGGGTTTTACAGAAGGTACTAGACATAAGTCCTAGATTTGAGATGACAAGGAAATCCAACAAAATTAGACCCAGCAGATAAAGAGAACACGAGTCACCACACCTGGCCACACACAGTCATGTGGAGAGGCAGCTGAGGACTCACAATGTCAAAGGTAAAGTGGTTCCAGCCTTGAAGAAGGCTCAATCACAAGAAACAGTGCCTGAAGACATGTCACATTGAGTTGCTGCACTGGTTAGTTTTTTGTTGATACAAACTAGTCACCTGAGAAGATGTTGCCTCCCTTCCTCCCTCCCTCCCTCCCTCCCTCCCTCCCTCCCTCCCTCCCTCCCTCCCTCCCTCCCTCCTCTGCTCTTTCTTTCTTTCTGGCCTGGAACTAATTCACTATGTAGACTGGGCTGGCCTCAATCCACCTGCCCCTGCCACCAGAGTGCTGGGTCTGAGCTACTACACTCAGCCTGAGGTATTTTGTTAACTGCTAATTGATGTAGGGGATCTCAGCCCACTGTGGGCTACCATCTCTTGGTAGGTGGGTTTGGTCTGTATAGGAAGCTAGCTAGTATGCTGGGGGAAGCAAGCCAGTGAGCATCATTCTATTTACATTGGTGTCTGCTTCAGCTCTTGCTTTGAGTTCCTACCATGAATTCCCTCGGGAACAGATTGTAACCTGGGAGTTGAAGGATGAAAGAAACCCCTCCCCGCACCCAAGTTGCTTTGGGTCATGGTATTTATCACAGTAACAAACCAAACTAGGACAGTCCAAACCATTAAGGCTGATGAGTATTTCAAGCAGGCAACTAGCAAAGCCTCCAAACAGCACGGTCACGAAAATGAAACACTCAGTGGGGCTGGAGGTATGCCTCATTGGTAAGGCACATGCTTAGTGTGCTTGAAATTCTGAGTTCAATCTCTAAGACAAAGAAGGAGGAGCAGAAAGGAGGGAAAAGTTAAAGTCTGACGAATTAAAATGATAGCAAAATGTCAGAGCTATGTGACGGGCACAGACAAGTCACTGAACTATTTGCTTCTCTGTGTGTGGAAGTAAATCTCATCATCAGAGGATTTAGAATCACTTAGGAGACGCATATACCTTTTAATGCATCTGGAAGAGCATTTCCAGAGGCTCAGCTGAGAAGAAGAGACTCACCCTAAATGGGGTGACAATATTCCAAAGGCTGGGATCTACACTGAAAACAAAAGGGGGGGGGGAGAAAGCAGGCTGTTCTCAGTGGCCCTCTCTCTGCCTCCTGACTGGATGTAAGGCGACCACCTGCCTCAGGCTTGGGCACTATCACCAAGGCTGCACTCCCCATGCCTTCCCCAAATGATGGACTGCATCTTCAAACTGGGTCAGAGTAAGCCCTTCCTCCCTTAAGCTCTGTTTCAATTAATAATTTTTCAAATTTTTCCAGAATTAAAAGAAAACATTTTCTTTAATGAAGCTTCTATTGGGTTACAAACAATAAAATCTGCACAGTTAGCTGGCCGTGGTGGCACAGGCCTCTGATCCTGGCACTGAGCAGGTAGAGAAAGAGGCAGGAAGATTATAGTTTCAGACCAGTCTGGGCTATTCTAGCAAGAAGTAGTCTTTAAGATTTTTTTTTTTTTTTTTTACATTTATTTATTTAGTCTATGTGTGTGCACACACGAACTGCAGTGCCGTGTGGAGGTCAGGTTTCTCCTTCCACCATGTGGATTCTGATGGCTGAGCTCAGGTCATCAGGCTTGGCAGTAAGCGAGCACCTTTCCTGCTGAGCCAACCTGCAGGGCCAAGGAACTCCAGCTCCAGGGGTATCTGATATTTCTAGCTCTGTGGGCACCTGTATTCACACACACACGTAAAAATAAATCTTTAAGAAATACAGCTGTGTATGGCGATGCACTCTTAACCCTAGTACTTGGGAGGCAGAGGCAGGTTGATCTCCTTTGAGCTACAGACTAGTACATTTAGTGAATTCCAGGCCAGTCAGGGCTACATACCGAGACCTTGACTCAAAAACAAAACCAAGCAAGCCAAACAAACAAACAACAACAAAAACACATGTATAGCTGATACAATCAATATAGTCAATAATATTTCTTTTGTTTGTTTGTTTTAAATAGTGAAATGGGGGCTGGAGAGATGGCCCAGTCAGTAAAGTGCTTACAGCATAGCCTGAGGACCTAAGTTCAGTCAATCCTAATACCTGAGTTGGATTCCGATTAGTCATGTAAAATGTTAGGCATGGTGGTGTACATCTGTGATCCTGGTGCTGGGGAAGTAGGCAGACAGATCCTTGGGTCTCACTGGCTTGGGCCAATGAGAGACCTTTTGGCCTTACTGAGGAAAGACATGAGAGGTTGTCCTTTGGCCTCTAACATGCGTACACACACACACACACACACACACAGAGGCATTAAAAAGAAAAACGAAATGGTCCATCTCTTGGTGATGATGCAATTTCTAAACTAATCAAGAATATTCCTGTATTCCATAAATTAAAAAAACAAACAAACAAACAAAAAAACCCCACACCAAAAACCTTAAAGCCATCCTGAAAAAAAGCCATGAAGAGGCTTCTTAACTAGCATGATTTTTCAAGAACAGTGAATGACCTGCTCACCAAGTTTCAGCAGGATTATTAGAGCTATTGCTCTCTCCAAGCACATGAACTTGGAGAAAAGTGAACCCAGCCAGAACTAGTAACCTCCAAAAGATCTGAGACGACCTTATCCTGACAGCTGACCTTTACAGACCTCTTTCCAACCCTAGATTTCCTCAGGGGAGAGAAAAAATATCAGACTCTCTTGAGTGTGGCCGTTCTCTGCCATTAAAAAACAAATACCTCCAAATTCTGAGCTTTATATAAAACCAGGTTATTTCATTCCATTCATATATAGCAAACAAACCCAAATCTCCTAACTGACTGGTGACATTAAACAGGACTGAGTTTTAATTGGAAGAATTCAGAAAACAGGGTACATACAACTCCATCATTGCACTCAAGTCTCCAGCCCAACTCAGTGCAAACAGCCTGACCCCACTGCCAGATCCAAGACATTTGCCCATTTCAACTTGTGTATCCCTAACCTGAAGGCCTTTGCTTCTGGGATAAGATTTAGAACTCCTGTGCTGTGCCCTATTACTCTAATGATCATTAGAAACACAAGAATATACAAACTAGCATTCACCCAACTTCCGTAACTCATTGGCTCAGAGAAATTTTATTATGCAGTTGTATTAATGCCAATATGAAAATTCTGATTGTCAGTAATGGAGAGATTAATCTCATTTTGACTTTGTTGGGGGGGGTTGGCATGGAGACAGGGTCTCCCTATCACTATGTAGACCAGGCTGGCCTTGATCTTACAGAGATCCATCTGCCTCTACCTCCTCAGTGGTGGGATTGAAGATATGCATCCCAGGATATTTTGCTTTTGAAATTGCAATGTTTACTATTTAAGGAATGACCCCGGGACAGTTATCTGCACAGAACACAAGCCTATGGGTCTAGAAGTGCCACTTGATGACACCAGACAGTATCTCTGGACACTGTCTACGTATTCCTGATTTTTCTTTTCTTATGATGTTTAGGAAAATTCCTTAATATAATTTCAGGAGGAATAATTCAACTTTATCTTTGGACACAGTAACAGTAAGAACCACAAAATATCCACTAAAACTTCCAGCTTGCTTTTAGCACACAAAATTAAGTTTCAACTCAACTGAACATCAATATTCAAAGTGGTGACTGTCTTAGAAAATGATTAACTTAATATGGCTCATGTAAAATAAATCCCAACAGATATGCCCACGAAAGGGTTATCTGCAAATTAGACCTCTCAAAGACCAGCCTTTTCTTTTGAAAAATATTCTATTTATTATTTTTATTTTATATGTATGAATGTATTCCCTGCACGGACGCAAGTGTACCCATGTTGTGCAATACTTCTGGAGGTCAGAAGTGGACATCAGAGTTCTGGAACTGGAGTTATGGACAGTTGTTAGTTGCCATGTGGGTGCTGAGAATTAAACCCAGGTCCTCTGCAAGAGAAGCCAGTGCTCTTGACCTCTGAGTGTCTCTCCAGCCTCCCTCCTCTTTTTCTTTTTTATAAAGATTTTTATTTCATATGTAAATGTACCCATGCATATAACACCCATGGAGGCCAGAAGAGGGCATTGGATCCCCTGAAACTGGAGTTACAGATGGTTGTTAGCTGCTATGTGGGTGCTGGGAACCAAATCCAGGTCCTCTGCAAAAGCAGCGAGTGCTCGTAACCACTAAGCCCCCGACACCTTTTTTCAAACTGGGATCTCAAAACAGCAGAACAGCAAGTGTCTCAGCACCAGCCAGGGGGACATTATCGCAGAAGTACTCTGTCCTCCAGTCAGTTTGGGAAACCAAGTTCCAAAGAGTTGGCTTGTGTACTTGTGTTTAAAAGACCCTTTAAATGTATATTCTGCCCCTCTATGGAGAGAGAAAATCATCTTGGCATTTTCTAAAAGGATCTGCCCTAAGAACCCCTTGTGAGTCACAGCTGGTAACACCATCCATAACTAAGACTCCATGCATACATGCAAGTATGTGTAAGCACACACTTCAGTCAACTTTCCCCCCACTTTACAATGTTATAGTTGTTTTTAAAAATATTAAAACTTCTGGGTTCTCTGGGAAAGTATGTAAAAGAAAACAAAGGGCTCTAAATCTGGTTAGGTAGGAGACCAACCACGCTGATTTCAGGCAAAGGGCATTTATAAGATCTCTGCTTGAGACAAGGGAAATAAAAAGCACCACCTACCAGCAACAGCAATCCACCAGCAGACAGTCTACTGGAATTCCTGATGGCAAGTGTCTGCCCTGTGAGATGTTAGGAACGCCAGCAACCGTAGGTCTGTTTGTACTTAGAGCAGATAGGCGCTTGATGAAGGCAACTGGAAGAATCTTAAATCACAGCTTCTGTGACTAGTACACAGGAGCTGCATGCAAATCATGAGGGGGAATCCTTGGTACCCCCCGCAGTGTGTCACCTCTCACAGAATGGGTCATCACACACCCAGGTAAGAATCACTACTCACAACCATAAAGAGTCAAAGAAGTGAGCAGAGCTCACAACTATAATCTTAACACTTGGAAGGCTGAAACAAGAGGACTGTGAGTTGGAGACCAGCCTGGGCTACACAGAAAAGAACTTGTCTAAACAAACCCGGCCAGTGAGATGGCTCAGCAAGTGAAGCACTTGACAAACAAGGCCAGGACCTGGATTCAATCTCTGGAACCCATGTAAAGATGGAGAGATCCAACTTTGCAGAATCCTATGACCTTCATACATGGGCTGTAGCATGCATGTTCACAGTATATCACACACACACACACACACACACACACACACACACACACACTAAAATTAAACAACAAACAAAAATACCCTGACAACCCAAAAAGAACCCTAAGGACTAACAGAATTTGTACATTTGTAGTCTTTCTCCTAAAACTTCCCACAAACTTAGAGAACAATCCCTACTTACTATGGATCCATGTGTGTGTGACTTTCTGTTGCTGTGACAAAATACTCGAAGGTAATTAATCTAAAAGGAGGAAAGGCTGTTTTTCTGGTTACCATTTTATAATTTTCAGTGTCTGGTGGCTTGGCCTCACTGTTTGGGGCCTGTGGTGGCCCAGTACATCGTCTTTGTGGAAACACATGATAGAGAAGACCTGGTTACCTCATGGCTGCCAATAAGCAAAGAGAGAGAAAGTAGCTGGGGTTCTAATGTCACTTTTAAGCAGGCCCACAATGAGCTCCGTTGTCCCTGCACACTGCACGAGTGCACTTGCATACACGCACAAAATACATGCACACATGTAAGATAAAAATAAAGCAAACAAACCCTCCACTTATACACATGAAATAAAAATAAATCTTACAAAAAAAAAAGAGCATTGTATAGTCAAGTGGACTTTGCTGTGGCATCTTTCTGTACACCTCATAAATCAGGTCTAGAAATCCAGAGAAACACAGAAGAGGACAGGTCTTCATTGTTAATAATCTGAACCTGGGTTAAAATAAAAGAAGATAAAGAAGGCTGAAGAGATGGTTCAGTGCTTAAGAACTGCTGGCTGCTCTTTCTAAGGACCCTGGTTCAGTTCCCAGAACCCACATGGAGGCTAATACCCATCTGTAACTCCAGTTCCAGAAGATCTGACACCCTCTCTGGCCTCCTTGAGCATTATATTCTTTATATTCACTTACATACATTCAGGCAAAACTCATACAAAATAAAATTTTGAAAATACAAAATGAACTTACATATCATACAAAATAAACCAGCTGGGTGTGGTGGTACAACCCTTTGCTCAAGAGGCAGAGGCAGGCAGATCTCTGTGAAGCCAGCCTGATCTGCATAGCGAGCTCCAGGCTAGCTGGGAGGACAGGGAGATACTGTCTCAAAAAACAAACAAACAAATAATTAAATAGGACTGGAGAGATGACAGGGATTAAAAGCACTGACTGTTCTTGCAGAAGAACCAGATTTGATTCCCAGCACCCACACGGCAGCTAGTTCCAAGGGATCCGAAGCCCTCTTCCAACCTGCATGACGGGTGCACCTGCACACATGAAATAAAATATTAAAGAATAAGAAATCTCCTTATCTGAGTGAACCATGGTTAAAAGAGGTGCTCACTAGGGGACTTACCAGTCCAGCAGTTTAGGAAATTCCTGTGTGAGGGACAAGGCAGGTCCACTCACTCTTCTTAATGACTCTCATAAGCTTCAAAGCGATTCTGAAACTCCCCAGAGATCAGAGAAGTGACCACCTTACACCTCTTGGTTTGGTACTGAATCTTATCCAGTCAGAAAGCATATGACAGACCCCTAGAACACTAGACTATCACCATGATCCTGCCATACATGTGGCAGGCTATACAAGCTGTCTGGGACAACCTAACTGCCATTTTGTGTCCTCAATGCAAAGACAGCAGAACACTGCTGTGGAGAGACTGATGAAAACAACTGCCTTCAGCCAGGTGTGTGCGGGTGCACCCCAAATCCCAGTACCCACTGAGATCAAAACAAGCAAATACATAGTGAAGTTGAGGCCAGTAGGGGCTCATGGTGAGACTGCATCAAAAAAATAAAATAGGGTGGGCAAGATAGCTCAGTAGGTCTAAAGGCACCTGTCTCCGGGGCTGTCTGACAAATTGAGTTTGATCTCTGGGTCCCGCAAAGTGGAAGGAGAAAACAGTCTCCTACAAATTGCCCTTTAACCACACATGCACCATGGTATGGGCGCGCACGCACGTGCACGCACACACACGCATGCGCGCACACACACGCACACACAATAAATAAAATGTAATAATAGAATAAATTAGATAAAAGAGGTATGCTAAGACATTTCACAGTTCTGGTGACACCAATTCTGGGCCTATTTTACATGCTGCACCAGGAATTCCTAACAGGTTTTATTTGTAGCAGATGTCAGAGTGATGATCTCAGTTCTCACTGAACTGTTTGCTACATACAGTCTCATATCCAGGTAATTACTCTCACATCCAGAGGTGGCTTTCCTCAAAGGAATCGGCCACTTTGTATAAAATAATTACATCACATCCCTGACTAGGAAATCTGATTATAAAACGCTTTGAATCCCACCGTGTGCCATGGAAATCCTAAAGATTCATAGCCTGACATCATTTCAACAAAGAAAACAAAAACAACAAAAAGTAGCACCCTCAGTGAACTTTAAATTTTTTAAAAAATGTTTTATTATTTTTATTATCTTATTTATTTTTTAAGTATTTTATTTATTATTTCTATTTTATGTGTATGAGTGTACTGCCTGCATGAATCTAAGTGCACCCATGTAGTGCAATGCCTGCAGAGGTCAGAAGAGGGTGTTGGATTTCCTGGAGCTGGAGTTACAGTTGTTAGCTGCCATGCGCCATGTAGGGGCTGGGACTCGAACCCAGATCCTCTGCAAGAAGAGACAATACTCTTAACTGCTGAGACACCTCTCCAGCCCCCCCCCCCTTTTTTTTTTATGTGTACAAGTGTCTTGTATGTAGGTACGTGCACCTGTATCGTGCAATGACATGGAGGTCAGAAGAGGGTTCTGGATCCTCTGGAACTGGAGTCACAGACAGTTGTGACCTGTCATGTGGGTACTGGGAATTGAACTCTTAAACACTGAGCCATCTCTCCAGGTTCTCACTCTGTAGACTTGTTTGGCCTGGAACTCCTTATGTAGGTCAGGCTAGCCTCAAACTCAGAGATTCACCTGGGATTAAAAGCATGCACCACTAGGTTGGCTAAAGTTTTAAAAACATTTTCAAGGAGCCAGGTGTGGTGGTACACATCTTTAATCCCAGCATTCTGGAGGAAGAGATCACCAGATCTATGTGAGTTCCAGCTGGGGAACTATAGCTGGGGCTATAGGGAGACCCTGTCTCAAAAGCACACCAAATCAATCAATCAATGCTAATGTTACTTCTCATCAATGTTATGTCCTTAAACAAGGGGGGTAGAGTCTTACACCTGTCATTCAAGTACTTAGGAAGTACAAAGAGAAGGATCTTGAGGTCAAGGTCATCCTTCATTGCAAACCAGGTTATGGCCAGCTTAGGCAACATGAGATTCTGTTTCAAAAAGAAAGAAAAGAGGGGATGTCCCTAGGACACATGCATCAGAAAATTCACCATGTGAATATGATTAAAACACACTGTATGCATGTATGAAATTCTCAAAGAATTAATAAAAATATTACATTAAAAAGGGGGCTGATGAGATGGCTCAGCAATTAAGAACACTGCTTCTGCAAAGTATCTGGGTTCGGTTCTGAGCACCCATACATGATGGCTCACAACCATCTCAAACTCCAGTTCCAGGGAATCTGACGCCATCTTCTGGCCTTCAGGGACATTATATAACATGGATCCAGTTACATATATATAGGCAAAATACACACATTAAGTAAAATTTAAGAAATAAAATTTACCATGGATGGAGGTAAGATATGAGAAACACAGAGTTCCCAAACTTTGTACAACTACCATCCATTTATAGGACAGAGGCCGAGATGGCCATGAGGAAACACATAAGGGTCTATGTATTGGTTCACAGAAGGGAACAGAGGTCCACTTCAAACTCATTCTAACACAAGTGCCATGTAAGGAAGCCCACTCTAAACTCAGCCCAACACAAGCACCGTATCATTCAGATACAAAGAAATGAGACCACTGTCAAGGTGAAACCCATCTATTATATGCAAATTCAGTGGCTTTGAACCTTGCTCCTAAAATACTTGCTACTTTTTTCTTTTAAGCCAATTAGAATTTACTGATCACCCTTTTTCCTTTCAGTTCTATTCTATACACCACGTTTTTTCACTATTTATTTTTATTTTGTGTGTTTTGTGTGCACATTCATAAAGTGTACCACGTGCATACAATGCCCAGAGGATAGAAGACAGAGTTAGATCCCCTGGAACTGAAGTTATAAACAGCTGTTAGCCACCATATGCTGTTGGGAACCGAACTTGGGTCCTCTGCAAGAGCAGTAGGTGCTTTTAACTACTGAGTCATCTCTCTAGCTCCTTATATACCACATTTTGATTGAAAAAGAAATAACAAACAAAATTGCTTGTCTTATTTTCCACAGAATACAATGAATTTGCAAGTAGGGCCTATCTATGATAATGTGATTTAGCCAAGAGCCAACAACTTCTATCCTATCTCGAGCTACTCTAAATATTTCTAGCACAATCATTGAAACACAAGATAGAGAATAAGCAAGCAGTAAACTGCTAATCCACTAAGAGCCACGCTTAGAAGTTTCCACTGTTTCCCAGATTCTAAACTGCTTTCCAGTCGATTAACCATCTCTGCCCTTTCTTCTTTCTGAAGCTTTCTAAGCAGGGGCCAGAACCTTTTCTGGCTGCAGCAGAACAGATGGATGGCACTCAGCAAGGGGGTGACTGGAAGGGAGGGAGGGACGGAAGGAGGGAAGGAGGAAGGGAGGGAGAGAGGGAGGGAGGGAGGGAGGGAGGGAGGGAGGGAGGGAGAGAGGGAAGGAGGGAGGGGTTGGTCAGGTGGCCTACAGAGCTATGTTAAGCCATCAAGAAACGTTTCCTTTTATGTGAAAAAAAACTAAAGAAAGTTTCCTACACATCATGGCATGGATTATTTAATAAAGTCATTAAATATTTAGCTCTGAAAATGGACCTGAAGATGCCATTTGGGTGAATACACTTGGGGTTTGTAGATGGTTAATAGCAAAATTAAAATGATGAATTGAAATGGGTTTCACTGACATGTGTACTTAGCTTTGTACTCCACAGAATCCAAACGCCTGCTGCATATCAAAATAAAAGGGGGCCTGAACCCAGTCCTGCAGCTGCTTGGGTACAGTCAGGGTTTACCAGGCGGAATGTAGAGGAAAAGACCTTTACTCCAACCCACTGATTCTTAGAGGCAGATAACCGATCCCCTTCCAGAACTCTGACTCAAGCAAGAATTCAGGTTTCTGTGCTCCAAAGTTTACAGCGGGGACCTCAAAGGAGTAACTTAGAAGGGGGCAGAGGGTTTGCAGAACAGATACACACAAATCTAGTGTGGGGTGGGCTCCACCCTGCACAGAAGGGGGCTGCTGTGAAAGTGGCATTTGATTTGGGTTTTTTGCTGTTATTCATTTGCGGGGGGCTCTAGGAGGGGAATGTTACGCATGTGGCCAGAGGAAAACTTGTAGGAATTGCTTGTCTCCTTCCATCATATGTGGTTCGGGGGCTGGAACTCAGCTGCTCAGGCCTGGCGAACCCACTGAGCCATCTTGCCGGTTCTTGTTTTGAGAAGCCTGTTTAAACAGTGTGCCTATGAGTCTTTAACACACACAGTGAAATGCTTCTGCCTACCCAGACTGGCCCTCAGTGCTCCTGCTGCGATGCACCGGGTTACCAAGTGCTGGGATAACTGGCATGTCCACTGTGCCGGGCTGGCTTTGGCTCTTTTTGCCTTACTCTATAATACACTGAGCCCTGATCTCTGCAGTTCTGCTGCCCCTCCATGGAGATGGCCCCTTCCCTAAATGCCTGGTTCAAGAGCACACAGACTGATTTCAAGAAGTATGAACTTAAACTGCCAGAGGAATCCTACTCACCCTCACGGTCCACCCCAGAGTGACGAGAGGAGAACAGCTTTGTCTTATATGTGAATTTCTGGGAAATGCCTGTCCTGATGCTGTGGCTTGAACCTGGACTGTGAGCAAAGGAGGAGACGTGTACGCTAAGAGCATACTCGGCTATCCACAATATGAACAAATCCTTCCACCTCCATGGTGACCCTAAAACAGGCCAGCTTCTCCAACTGACCATCCCAAAGCCTGTGCTCAGCTCTCAAAACTGTTCTTGCTTTATCTTTTTAAAAAAAGTATATCCTAGGTCTAGAGAGATAACTCAGTGGTTAAGAGCACTGTCTGTTCTGGCAGAAGACCCAAGTTCATTTCCTAATACCCACATGGCAGCTAACAACCTTCTGAACTCCAGGGATCTGTCACCCTTTTCTGGCCTCCACAGGCATTGCACTCATGTGGTGTACTTACATACAAGCAGGCAAACACTCATAACTATAAAATAAAAATAAAATTTAAAAAACAATTTTTTTAAAGTATAGCCTCCAGTGCCAGGCATAGTAGCACATGCCTTTAATCTCAACACTTGGGAGGCAGAAGCAGACGAATCTCTGTGACACTGAGGCCAGCCTGGTCTACATAGTGAGTTCTAAGCCAGTTGGGACTACACCCTGTCTTAAAAATAAAAAAGATATCCTCCAGAAGATGGTCATATATTGTAGTCAAGACAGTCACAAAGCCTCTGCTCTTTTCAGACCAAATACCAAATTACAGGAAATAACTTGCTTTAAATCCACAGCATATAAAAGTTATCTTTAGAAACTGGAAAACTTGTTTGGTTTTCTTCACATAGTCTTGTGTAGACAACTTCCCCTTTCCCTACAACTCATCCAAGTGAGACCAGAATACTTTGAAAATATTCTTCTCTTTTCCTTATACAATCTCCCACTCTTTTATTGCCCGAAAATTTTTTTTTTTCCTAACCCAAGACAACTGGAGAAATTACCGCAATAAAGCAAATTTAAGATGCATTTGTCAAGTCTCGAAAGTGCCCATTATTCTCCCTTAAGAAAGTCCTCCTTCATCACTCTCCATTGAGAATTCTAAGCTCTATGGTAAGCACTGGTTTGAGAGACACATGAACTCAATTCCTCTCATGGACCTCCAAGCCAGGCCAAAATAACTGAATGACAAACCAATAATAGAAATTGCCACCAAGAAAATTATTGGCGTCTATCTTGGTTTCATTTCTGTTGCTGTGAAAATGCCAGCAAAAAGCAACTTAGGAAAGAAAAGGTTTATTTTAGTTTACAACTCCAGGTCATAAGTCCACCATTGTGGGGCGGTCAAGGTAGGTACTTCAAATACTAGTCATATCTTATCCAGTCAAGAGCAGTGAGAGATGGCAAGGCGGCACAACACATTTAGTACCAGCACTCAGAAACCAGAAGCAGATGGATCTCGGTGAATTCAAGGCCAGTCTGGTTTACACAGTATCAGGGTAGCAAAAAGCCCCCAAAGATCAACCAGTCAAAACTATAAAATCTCTAGTCTCTCTGTCGAAAAACTCACATTTCTTGTTTCATTGGTCAATCATCTGGTCAAAGGACCGCCCATAGGAAGGCAGGTCCACCCAAGTCATGCTAAATAGATGAGTGACTACTAGTGCATTAATAAGGTAGTGAGCTTTTCCTGCCTGAAATCCACCCGCTGGTGCAGTGCTTCTGGACCCAGCAACAGACACGTGGCGTGATCTCTCCTTTTCTTCTTATATCCCTTTTCTAAACATGCGTTCTTTAACGCTCTGGGCTGTCCTAGCTTCTTGTATTTCTTTACTTTCTCTCTAAAGCTTCCTTCTCCCCACCATGTGACTGCCAGTCGGACACGTCTGACCTTCATGGTCTCATGGCTTTTCCCTTTCTGTCTCCATTCAGGAGGCTTCTGAGTTTGCCAGTGCCCTGAGGATTTTTCTTTTAATTCTAATAAAATTGTCCTTAAATTTCTGTTTGGGATTCTTCCTCCTCCTCCTCCTTTTGGTCTTTTTGAGACAGTCTCTCCAGATGGCCTGGAACTCACAGAGACTAGCCTGCCTCTGCCTCTATAGGAAATGATTCCTGTAAGTTTCTTCGGTGCTCACGGAAACAGGTTGTTTTTAGAGTAAGTCCATCCCACATACTGGAACTTTTCTGGATATAGCCGGTTTTCTATGCTTCTCCACCACACTGTAAGGCAGCTGGGATGGGCAGTGGCATAGTATCTTCGTTAATATGCCAACTTCATGTTACTGGGATCCTCCATCCACCAGGATTATAAATTGCGTAAACATCTTTATCTCTATCTTTCAGTAATTTTTAGAAAAACAAAAACAAAAATAGATTTACTGACTATGTTGCAAAGGGCACTGGGCTGAGTAGCAACAAGGGTACTGATGGATGTTTTGTTATAGTAACAGGAAACAGACTAATACAATACTTAAGAGTCCCAGAACTTTGCAATCTAGACAACCCTGCATCTTGCATTTCATTCTCCTGACTCCCTACATCTTCTCTCCAAAGTCTATGAATTCTCATCATCTTTCCAGGCCCCCAATTCCACCCCATGTTCCTGAGTAGCATTAGACACATCGTTTATTCCTAAGATGGATCGCTACAGCTGTACAAAGCTGATCTACAATGCTGAGATGCACAGGCAGAAGTCAGAGCCGTGGGACAACTAGATAGAAGGAGCCTACAGGGAGACATTTGGGGCCCTACAGCCTGACCTAAGACTTAGCAATACATAAAAGGTTTATAGGCTTTACTAGATAACACCAGACCATAGCAAACAACTCTAAAAGTCCACGAACCACCAGCCTGACTAGAGGGAGAAAGGACTGGAGGAAGCCAAGAAAGCCAAGAAAAGAGTGGAGACAGAAAAGAGAGATCTTGGGATCGGAAAAATCAACTTGAAAAGCTCACTACACAGTGAGCCCAGAGGAGAGAGGCAGCAATAAGCCAGGGTTCAAACCCAGGACCCACTTACTGAAACCATATGAACTAGGGCAAAAAACTTCACTAGCCATGGTGTGCCTCAGTCTCCTCACTATAAAATGGACATAAAACTATTTTCCGTAACTGTGGGGGTGGGAGGATAAAGGAGAGGCAACTCAGTCCTAGCCTCACAAACTGCCCCAAATCTAAAGCTTACCATCAGTAATTTGATATCATCAAGACATGGTGGACTAGGACAGCTCAGTAGTAGACAACATGTTTCACATACAAGGCCCTGAAGTCCACAGGAACATAAAAGAACCACAGAACATAAAAGATAACGGTGGGTTGAGTTAGGACTTGAGGGCTCTGCCTAGAAAGCTAATCTTCATGTACAGGGAGGGAGTTTCTGTACGAAGACATTTTCAGCTATTCAACACACTGAAAAGAAATTTTGGGAAAAACTATTAACCAAGAGCTTCCTTACAAATGGAAAACAAGGCTGGCAAGATGGCTCAGTGGGCAAAGGTAACTGCTGCAAAGCATAGATCAAACAAGAGTCTGATCCTAGGAACCCAAATGGCGGAAGAAGAAAACATTCTTGACCTTCACATGTACCATGGCACACGAGTGCCCCTCAGAGACACAAATAAATAAATGTAATAAAATGTTCTAATAGGAAAATAGGAGGCTGAAAAGATGGCTCAGTGGTTAAGAGTACACACTGCTCTTGCAGAAAGGACCCAAGTTCAATTCCCCGAACTCACGTCAGGAAGTTTACAACTGCCAGTAACTCCAGCTCCAGAGGAATCTGATGCCTCTGGCCTTTGTGAGTGCCTGCAATTATGGGCACATGCCCACACATATACATTATTTTTAAAATATAAACCACAAGAGCCAGGCATGGTGGTACACACCTTTAACCCTAGCACATGAGAGGCAGAAACAGGAGGATTTCTGTGAGATCAAGGCCAGTCTGGTCTATATAGTGAGTTCCAGGTCAGTATGTGGCTACAGGGAGACCCTGTCTCCAAAAGATGAAATATATATATATATATATATATATATATATATATATATATATATACACACACACACATATGAACAATGAGAGCTTTTTTGTTTGCTTGAAAGAGTCTCTCATGTAGCTCAGGCTGGCCCAGAATCTGTTATATAGCTAAAGATGACCTTGAACACCATAGACAAAATGGGAAATAAACACACTGTACAGCATGAAATTAGTGATTTAACATATGAGATTATGTTTATGTGTTCTACAATCTAGAAAATGCTGGAACCAATGCAAGTGTAAGGTCTCACCTGTCACAGCCCACACAGCTTGTGTAAAGCTGAGCACCCATTAATACCTCAGAATAGAAATCACCACAGCCTGTTAAACATGTACTCTAATTACCTTCTACCTAGCCTAGCAAGGAAGGCACACAAGTTCAACCTTGTATCATAGAGTAAGTGACATAACTGGGAACTCCGTCCTGGTCCTGACTGCCCAGCTCATGCCTTTTCACTCTGCAAAACCTAGATGCCGAGGCTCCGGAAAAAGACACAAAGACAAAGCCACTTCTTGCAGAAGGGCGGTCAGCTGCCAGTGTGCTCACTAGCAGACGAAAAGAACGGCCTGCTTAACTGCAATGTGTTTGTTAAACTGCATGGAACGATAAGGAATGGCGATTCTATAAAGGAAAGCAAATTGAAGCTGTTTCAACTAATTATAACTCAGTGAAATTTCACATGCTTATGAATTGATTGCCAAGATGGTGGGGGTTGATTATCATTTAATAAAGCATGAATATTAGCATCTCTGGCAGCATCCGTAGTGACAAGGCATGACACCAATTAGCATGGCTCTGATGCAAGGATGACACCCCAATTTGGAAAGTGTTCCACATTTTTATATATAGCCTGTGCTGAGATTCTGGAAGCTGCATTCAGTGTATCTCAAGACCTAAATCGTTCCTTGTTTAACAAGTAAATGTGGCAGAAATTTACTATACAGATAAATGTGGGCGCATGAAGCTTCCCCATTCGTTACCTAGGAATTGGGTTACAGAAACACATGCACATGCATAAGTCTACTCTAGATGATTTACATTTTATATAAACGTTGTATTTATATTGTATATGAAAAGATGTTCACTTTAGCATTTGTAATAGCTAAACAATGGCATCTCCCTTAAATGTCAATCAGTGCATGTAATTAATAAAGTGAACAGGTGGTCATCAAGTGTTAAGTGAGAAGTGTGTGGGGGGGGTATATTTGGTGTGTATGTATATATGGTGTGTGTGTGTGTGTGTGTGTGTGTGTTGTATGCATATGTGTGTATGTAAACTGAGTCAGAGGGAATCCATGATATACTTCTGAGTTAAAAAAGCAAGCTGCAGAATATAATAAGTATCTGGTATGTAAATTTTTGAAAAGCCAAGAGCGAATATATTTGCATATGTATTAAAATCTCAGTATGGCATGGTGATGCATGCCTATAATCATAGCACTTGATGAGATAAAGACAGGGAGAAAAACATTCAATGCCAGCCTCAGCTATACACAGCAAGCTGAGGGTTAACCTGGACTATAAAAGACCTCATCTCAATAGAAGGAAGAAAAAAAGAGAAAATCTTAGAAGATAAATCCAAGAGCAAGTGGAAATGGAAAACTCTCCTTCTCTGGGTAACATGTGTGTGTTCATAGTGCACCTATAATTTCTTCAGGGCGCAGAGCTTTTGTGTAGCATATCCAAGGCTCTGAGCCACAAAAGCAAGTTTTCATTTCAGTTTGTAATTTACTTTCACTTGTTTATTGTCTGTATTGCCTAGACTGCATCTTTCCCCTTAGTCCAGGAAGGTGTAAATCAGTTCACCAAAGTTATTCACCAAAAGGAAAATACAGGCCATCAGAGAACCAAACCCTGCAAGAACGATACTTGTCCGGGACCCTCAGGATCAGAAACCATTCTGGAGGTATAAAGATGACATCTTTGCTGAGACAACACAGGGAACAGATTCTAAAACACTTGAACAAAGCTGGGGAGCCAGGCTGGGGCTCTGGGAGACACAGAGGCAGCACGGGTACTACTGATCAGATTCAAGTTCTCTGCAAGTATTCAAGTATTCTGAGGAATACTTCTGCCTTGTTTTTAGAAGCAGAGTCTCACCCTCGACCACAGGCTAACCTGGATCTTACTAGGTAACCCAGGCTGGCCTAAGTGCATGATTCTACCTCTGAGTGCTGGGATTCCAGGCACTCAGAGGTAGAGACAGAAGAATTAGGAGTTCAACTACAAAATAGTGGCCAAAGCTTATGTAAGATCCTGTCTCAAGAAGTATAAAAAATAAGATGTACAGACCTGTTAAAAATATTGTATTCTGGGAGGGGAAAAAAAGTTAAATAGGAAATCACCATTTGTTAAGCATCTAACATTCACCAAGCATTAAATTTTGAGATAAAGGATGACATGAATTATTACAAATAGTTTCATTTCTACCATGGTCCAGGCTTTTATCATTTGTTGGCTAGTTAGTTTTTGAGACAAGGGCTTATGCAGTTCACGCTGACCTCAAACTCCTGATCCTTCTGCCTCCATCACCAAAGACCTGGGATTCCAGTCTAGCATGCCTGGTTAAGGCTTTCTGTTAGTGAGGACCACACGTACTGCTTACTAATGCATTCCAGCCCACATCACATTTGTAACTGACAACCATCTCTCACAGCCCCACGCATCAACTGCTCCACATATCCTTCTACTGTACCTGGGGCTCAGGACCCGCCTTCATTGTACTTCTTTATTTAGTTTCTATGACTGTGAGTATACATGTGCCACGGCACACATGTAGCACATGACAAAGAATCAGAGAACACCTTGCTTGCAGAAGTCAGTTCTTTCATTTATTGTGTGGGTCCTGGGGATTGAACTCAGGTCATTAGCCATGACAGCAAGCACCTTTACCAGCTTAGCCATCTCCCAGTCCCAGGCCCTAGCTTTAAACAGCTGCAGAAGTAATTACCCTTTCAGGCTGAAGGATTTGTTATATTCTACGGCTTTAGGATTATATAGGTTGCTGCATTTGTTTTTAGGTTTGTTTTCTTTCAATGACCAAAAGTAGGCAACATTTGATTTAAGTTGCTTAAAGAATTCTATGCTCCATACTGCTAAGAAAAATTCAATCCTCTCATACCATGACATAAAGGATCATCTTAAAAGATGGTCCTCTTGTATTCTTATTGAATAGATAAATCAATAAAAAGAAACAAAGACATCAATGAGCTACCTCCGGCTTTCACGTGACTATGTAACACAATCAGTAGCTTCCCAGGAGTACAACGGGAAACAAATACATAATAAATAATTGTCTTCAAGTCCTGGCTTTCCCAGTGAGCTGTGCATCCGAGCCACTCCCAGTCCTGTTGGCTTCTTTGTGCTGGGCCAGGGAGGCTTAGTTCACCAAGAGATTACACCAACAGACACATCTAGAACTAAAGAAAAGTGTATCCCACCAGGGCTAGAATAACTGCCTCCCTTCACTGGGGTCCCACTGGCTAAGCAGCCAGTTTAATGAGCCATCCTCTCTCAGTTCCACTAAAGTCCTAAGCAAAAAAACATAAGCTTGCACTCAAATGCACTGGTAATCACTGTTAAACACAAATCAAATCATGGAGGAAGAAATCTAAAACGTTAACTCATTCCTGGCTCTAGCATCAATGACTACAACTCCAGCACCAAGCCGCTAAAAGCAATTCCTTTAGGGGCTGGGAGATGGCTCCATAGGTAAAGTACTGGCTGTATCATCATTAAGACCTGAGTTCGGATCCCCAGCACCCACGGCAAAACTCCATCACTGGGGGGTTTGGGGGGCGGGAGACAGGAAGATGAATGGCCTTGGGGCCAGACATTGTAGCTGAATCTGTGCGCTCCAAGTTCAGTGAGGGATGCTATCTCAAGAAAGAAGGTGGAAGGGCCAGACAGCAACCCAGCTGAGTAGGTAAAGGCAGACACTACAGACACTGACAACCTGAGTTTGATCTCCAGAACCAACTCTCACAGGTTGTCCTCTGGCTCCTATATGTATGTGGTGGCACACATCCACACAATAAGTGTTTTTATTTAAAAAAAAAAACCTTGGCATGGTGGCACAGGCCTTTAGTCCCATACTCAGGAGCAGAGGCAGGCTGATCTCTGTGAGACTGAGGCCAGACTGATCTACATAGCACATTCCAGGCCAGTTGGGGCTACAAGGAGACTCAAAACAAAAAAACAAAAAACCTGAGAAAATAAAAAATAAAAATAATAAAACAAAACAAGATGGAGAGCAATCAAGGAAGATACCTAACCTAATCCCGACCTTTGTCCTTCACATAGGCAGACATGGGCAAACCCACCTACAAAAACACAAACACATACATACATAATCCCATCTCATACACAAAAAATTCCTATGGATTTAGCACTGCATTTGACTCACATCCAATTCTTTAATCTCAGCAGAGGCAGAGGCACATGTATCTCTGTGAGATCGAGGTCAGCTTGGTCTATATAGTGAGTTCCAGGCCAGCTGGGGCTACAGGGAACCCTGTCTCAAAAAGACGAAAAATAAAAAGTTATCAAAGAACATGGAAAAAAATTTTAATGAGGTATTATTCTGCACTAAAAATTTTATATTTTAAGGTTCAATGCTATCAAAATCATGTTTACAAATAAAATTTCACTCTGACCAATTTGTTAATCAAGAACTGTTAGACCAAGGCAAACAAATGCTTATCGGTGTCACTGATTAATAATTATGTTCACTCTAATGTTTATTTACCAGCAGCTTTTCTGCAAACACAAATGCTAAACAATTAAAACCAGTGGAAATGCCCAGACAATACAAATAACTTTCCAGGTCAACGAGGTACTCTATTGCTTTAATCTACACAAAGTCATTAAATAAATAAGAATGAAAACCAGCCTGTCTGCATCCTACACTGGAGAGGAATATACACAACCTGGAGAGTCAGTCATACATCTTACAGAAAGAAACGGTGCATGCAGGAGGTCCCCGCTGAGAACAGACGGCGGGAGAACACTGCTCTGAAGCCTTCTGCCTCGCTGATATCCTACTGAAAAAGCTTTCTTAGATTTAATGCTCAAATTTCTAAATCAATATAATATCGTGCTGTTTTGTTTACCACCTTCTTGAAAGATCAGGGGTTTTGTTACTGTTGGCGTTTGTTTTGAGACAAGGTCTCCCTGTAGTCCCAGGCTGGCCTTGAACTCAGAGGTCTGCCTGCCTCTGTCTCAGAAGTGCTGGGATTAAAGGCGGGCACCACCAACCCTGGCCAGTTTTCTTTTTCAAGTTTCCACTTTCAGAAGGTTTGTCCCTATCTTTTGTTATGTCTGTGTGTGTGTGTGTGTGTGTGTGTGTGTGTGTGTGTGTGTGTGCAGATAAAGGCGTTCACCACCATGCCTGGCTGCTCTCTACTGTTTTCAGTGAGGCACGGTCTCTCACCGAACCCAGAACTCAACAATTCACCCAGTCCAGTGACCTGCTTGGATCCCAGGTCGGCCTCCTGAGCACTTCCCTCATTTTCTAGATGCAAAAGGCACTCGAACTTTTTTTCTTACAGCAATGGGATGGAACCCCCAGTCCTACCTAAATTAGGCTGGTGTTTTACCCTTAGCTTCATCCTTAGTCTGTATTCTTTTTCTTAGAACACACATAAGTGATAATGGTTGCATTTACATATACCTAACCCTTTCTCTACATTAAAAAAAAAATTCTACATAAAATAAACAAATATTTTAAAGAAATTTAAAGGGGAGGAAGGCTATAGAGATGGCTCATCAACTATGAATAGATTATATATATATATAACTATATCTATAGTTCCAGGGGATCCCTGACCTCTATACAGGCACCTGCACACATGTGCATAACACATAAACACAAACACATTAAGTAAAAAAAAAATTTGTGTATTTATTTACTTATTTGATAGGGTCTCACTATGTAATAACCCTTCCTGGCCTGAAATTTAACCATCCAGACCACATTGGTCTTCTACCCATAGAGATCTGCCTGTCTCTATTATTTCTGTTTTATGTCTGTGAGTGCTTACATGTAGGTATGTGTGTGTGCCATGTGCAGACCTGGCAGTCAGTGGCCATAGAGGGCCTCAGATCCCCTGGAACCAGAGTCACAGATGACTGTTAGCCACCATGTGGGTGCTGGGAACCGAATCCCAGTTTTCTGCAAACCTAGTGCTCTTAACCACTGAGTCATCTCTCCAGCCCCTAAAATAAAATAAAATCTAAAAAAGGGGGGGGGGGCTAGAGAGATGGCGCAGAGGGGTGCTGAGGAGATGGCTCTGTGGTCACATCACTTGCTGCACAAGGCCCTGAATTTTCACCTCTAGTGTCCACATAACTCTGTGCTAAAGGACGATCTCAGATGATCCTAGGAACTCTCTGGCCTGCAGCCAAAACAGCAAGCTTCAGGTTCAGTGAAAGCTTGTTTCAAGAGAAAAAGAAGGATGGGCTGAAGAGATGGCTCAGTGGTTAAGAGCACTGGCTGCTCTCGAAGAGGACCTGGGATCAGTTCTCAGCACCCACATGGTGGTTAACAACTGTAACTTCAGTTCCAGGGGAATCTGATGCCCTCTTATGATCTCCGTGGGCATTGCAGGACATGGATTTACACTGCATTTACATACATGCAGGCAAAACACGCATACACATAAAAATCAGCAATCAATTAAAAGAGAGAGAATGAGATGAATGGTAAGGCAGAGCACCCAACATCTTCTTCTGCCCTCTGTGAAGCACAGGGAGACCTGTGCCCACACCCTCACACACGCATAGACACAAAGTACTAAAGAAAAAGAAGGCGCAACCTGGCTCAAATCAGACAATAGCAAATGTGATAAATTCTTGGAGCCCGCAAGATGGCCCAGCAGGTAATTGTGCCTGCTGCTAAGCCTGACAGTCTGACTTCAATCTCCAGGACTCATATCGTGGAAGGATAGAACATATTCCTGTAAACTGTCCTCTGATCTCCACACATGTACCATGCACACACATAATAACTAAGTGTAATTTAAAAAATTTAAAACCTGGAAGTCTTTAAAGGGAGGAACTAACCTTCATAAAAGAATTCATGAAAAACAAGAAGGGGAAAAAATTTTTTTTTTTTTAGAAAAGGGTCTTACTATGTAGCCCTGGCCAGTCTGGAATTCACTGTGTAGACCAGACTGGCCTCCAATTCATAGATTCACCTGCCTCTGTCTCCTAAATGCTGGAATTAAAGGTATGTGCTACCATGCCAAGTGAAATATTATTCTCCTTTAAAAGACTAAGAAAGAAATTATCACGTGCAAGATGGGAAACTTGATTATATCCTAGACCTAATTTCTTAAAAATTAGGTGATGTGAAACACATTTAAAGAACTGAGGAAGTGTCTAGATTAGATACTAGATCAATGTTGAATTTCCCAGAGTGCTATGGTACTATGGTTAATCAGAATGGAGGGAGTTAACTGTGGACTACACTCAACTGTGTCCATGTGTAGCATGAGGTGCTCTGATGTCTAAACGTAACTCTACAAAAGAGCTCATCACCACCAAAAACAATGCAAATACAAGGAAGAAAATGCACTACGTGGGAATGATGGCCCCTGTGAGCCTAGTCTGCCCTTGGAAGGCAGAGACAGGGGGTTTCTAGGGCCTAAATCAGAGAGCTTGGGGTCCAGTGAGAGACCCTGCCTCAGGAAATAAAGTGCAGATCAATCAAGGAAGATACTTGATATCAACCTCTGGCTTCTACATGCACATATCTATGTCTACGCATGTAAACACATGTACACACACACACACACACACACACACACGCAGAAAGAAAAATGAGAGCTGTGGAGATCCCCAGCATATGGCAGCATGCCTGTAATCCCAGTGCTGGGGAAACAGTCAAGAGGATCCCTGGGGCTTGCTGGACAGCAAGTCTGGCCTATTGGTGAGTTCCAGGTTCAGTAGACACTGCTTCAAAAATACACTGGAGGATGACTGAGGAAGACACCCTAAGTCGACCTCTGGTTTCACGTGCATTGCATGAACACAAACATGCACACACACACACACACACACACACACACACCCTAACAATAATTTAAGCAAAACTGAGGCTGGTGTGACAGCACACGCCTATAATCCCAGCACCAGAAACAGGAAAACTGTGGCAATTGAAGGCCAGCCAGGGCTATAGAGCTAGACTCTGTTTCAAAAAGCTAGCCCCTGACCCAAAAAAAAAACAAAAAACAAAAAACAAACAAAAAGAGAAAGAAAAAGGTAAAATATTTATGACTGGTGATTAACAGAAGAAACAGCTTAAGTATACTTGGTGAGAAATATCAATAACCCACAGAAACCTCCCAATTGCTCCTCTTCAACCATGGGAAAAATTCATTGTTGAGGAACCTTTCTGCCTAGACATGGTTCTCATCTAAAAACTAAGTTGGGGTGGAGAGTAGTAGACAGCCTTGTGAGGCACTGGGGTTCCATCCCCAGCACTGCAAAAAATGAAAACTTTACATAGCCCTACCAGGTGTGGTGGGGCACGACTTTAATCCCAGCACTTGGGAGGCAGAGGCAAGCACATCTCTGTGAGATTGAGAACAGCCTGGTCTACATAGAAAGTTCCAGGTCAGCTCTGGCTACAAGGAGACCCTGTCTCAAAAGGGTCAATCAATCAATCAATAAAATATTTAAAAAGAAAGAAAAACTAAATAAAACAAACAACTGGAGACTCACTCGCTCAGTGGGTTAAAGGTGCTTGCTGGCAAGTCTGATGACCTGATTTTGATTTTGATTTTTGGGACCCACACAGTAAAAGAAGAAAACCAAATGACAAAAGCTGTCCTCTGACAACCTCCCCTCCCTAACCCTCAAATCACTGCCATGAGTGTATGTGCATGAACACATACTGAATAAAAGGAGAAAAAGAAAAAAAGGAGAAAGAGACAGCAAGGAGCCCAGTCAGCGGCACCTGCCAGGCAGGACGAAGGAACCCTGGTTCCTTTTCAGTCCCCAACACTGTGTACAAGTGTAATCCTAGAATTTGGGAGGTGGAGACAGACCAGTTCAGGGTCATCTTCCATCCTCACAAAGCAAGCTGAGGCCAGCCTCAAAAGAGTTTGAGACCCTGCCCACCCCCAATAAGTTAGGAGGCTCCTTTTTCTTTTAGATTTTATAAAAGAACAACTTTTTTAAAGGTTTAGTTTAGTTTACAATGCCATAGTACAGTTATTTGCTTTTCCAGTAATCAAACTATAAAGCTTTTGGTGATCAGACTCAAGGCAAAAATAAATCAGGGTCTGTCTCAAGCTCTTATCTGAAGCTGAAATAAACCAGCCGGTCAGCTCACAGCAAAGGAATCGTAAGCTTTGGAGATTTTCCTTCTTCATGACCATAAAAAGCAACAAGCGGTGACATTTCCCTGCACTTGAGTTTGCCAGAGGAGGAATTTGCAACCCCATTCAAGCGGGCTGCCTGACCTTCCCCTGATCGTCCTTCAAGTTCACGTCCAGTCACAATACCTCCAGTATTCACCGAAGGAGCTGGGAAGGGTTTGAGGAACACAGTCATTAACAGCTTTTAACTCCACAGTAGTCCAATTGTCTTCAGGCCCCAGACAACATGGTTAAGAAAGAGTGTGAAGGCTTAATGCACCGGAGCCAGGACCATGGGCTCCCAATGAAATGAAATGCTGCTGAGAGTGAGTCTATAAACAGTTATTACTGCAGGCTGAAAATCAAACTAAATCTGATGCAATTATTGGATTATTTGAACAACCAGGTCAATCCAAAGAGTAATGGATCCAAACACTTTAAATTTTCCCTACCGTTGCCTTGGTTTTCTTATCTCCTACTGGCCCCTCCCTGTCAAACGTCACCACCCAGTCTGGCTTTAATTGAATAAGGTTGAGGAAAAAAGGCTCTGGCGATCCTACCTTCAGTGATCTCAGCACTTAGGAGGCTGAAGCAGGAGAATCAGGAGTTCTAAACTGGCCAGGGAGAGCTTACCTCAAAACACGCATAAGGTCTAGGTTTGATCCCCAGTTCCACTCAATAAATCAAAATAAAATCATGGGGAACGGGGGGGGGGAATCAATATTGCCCTCCAAAGCTCTTGGACTCCAACATGCACACCACAGTCACACACACACGTAATAAATATAATTTTTAAATAACAATAATTGAGGAGAGGGAGGTCTTGCTATGCAGCGGAGGTTGGCCTCAAACTTTGGATCCTCCTGCCTCAGCCCCCCTTGGTATTGAAATTACAGGTATGTGCCACCACCCATGGTCTTTAAATACAATCATTTTGTTGTTCTTTCTTTTTGAGACACGTTTCTGTCTCCCTGTAGCTTTACCTGGCCTGGAACTTGGGCTGGCCTCACAGAGAGCCACCAAGTCCTGTGCCACCATTTCTGTTGTTTCTTTTTAATATACAATCATTTAAAATTTTATTTATTTAGTTATTTAATGAGTATGATTGTTTTGCCTGAATATATCTGTATCATGAATATATCTGTATCATGAATGCCTGTGGATGCCACCGAGGACATCAGATGCCCCTGGAACTGGAGTTACAGACAGGTGTTAACCATGTGGGTGCTGGTCACCAGGTCCTCTGTAAGATTAGCCAGTACTCTTAACCGCCAAGTCATCTCTCCAGCCCCAAAAGTAAAACAGTTTTTATATAAAATGAAATCCACTCTCTCCTCTTCCATCCAAAGAGAAAACTTTTCAACATTTTGGAATTATTCTTTCAGTTCCAAATTCAAAATACAAAGCCTGGTGGTAGATACCTGTGACCCCAGCACTTTGGGAGGCTTAGGCAAGATTGTGAATGTCAGTTCACAATGTGAACTACCCAGGAAGACCTCAACCTCCAATCATTTATATATTTATTTGGTGTGGGTTCATGTGTGTACATGTGTGTATGTGTGGAGGCACACAAGTGCTACAGAATCCATGTAGAAGGCAGGGGACAGATTTCTATTGTCTATTCTCTCCTATCTTATGGACCCCTGAGGATTGAACTCAGGTCATCAGGTTAAGTGACAAACGCCTTTACTACCCAAGTCACCTCACTGTCACAGAACACATTGCGTTCTGAAGTCCTGCAGTTGAAAAAAACACCTAAGAATTAACCCAAGTTTTTTTTTTTTTTTTTTAAGACAATGTCTCATGTAGCCAAAGCTGGCCTAGAAACTGGACAAGTAACCAAGGATGACCTTGAACTGATTCTCCTCATTGGGATTACAGGTATGTGTCACCCCACTTGGTTTTATGTGATGTTGGGGTAACCCAGGGCTTCATGCATACCAGGTAAGCATTCTATCCACTGAGCTATCCTCAGTCCCTAATCCAACTTTTCTTGGACTAGTTCACTCAAGATCTCTCACAGACTGGCTTTTTCCTGCCTCGTGATCATGTCACTTCTCTGAAGCATCGCCACCCTCCCAGATTCACCATCAGGTTCATTTCCTGCAGGCCACTGTTCCTGGTTCCCTTGCATGAACCCTCTCACCTGTCACTGAGCTCTGTCATGTCTGAGCCTTCAGTGTTCAGCACTTAACTACAACTCAAAGCAAAACAGAGTGTCCACAGGCTTAAGCCCACCACACATTGTGGGTACCAGGGTCAGTTGTAATTGCACTGGGACTCAAACTGAGTTCCCAGCAGTGTCTAGCACTGTAGGCAAGGATTCCTAATTGGTTTTGTTTGTTTTCAGACAGGGTCTCATGTAGCCCAGGGTGGCCTGTAACTCTTTGTAAGAGGATGATGAGCTTGAACTTCTGCTCTTCTTCCTCCACCTAAGTGTTGGGACAACAGGAGTGTAATACCATCTAGGTTATGAGGTGGGGCTCAAACCTGGGGCCTTATGTATGCTGGGCAAGCACTCTACCAGCTGAGTTACATTCCCAAGACTCCAATTTTTAAAAGCACTGACTTTCCCCCTCCCTCTTCTCTTCTTCCTCCCTCCCCTTCCCCTAGTAATCTACCAGCTGAGCCACAACCAAGGATCACCTCCTCCTCCTCCTCCTCTTCTTTTCCCTATCACTTTTTTTTTTTTTTTTTGGAGACAGGGGTCTCACTATGCTGCACTGGCTGGGCTAAAACTCCCAAGGACTTGAACTCGTACATCCCCACTGCTTTCTGTGTGTATGTATGCATACATATGTGTGTGTGACTGTATGTCTGTGGGTGTGGGTATTTACAGAAGCCAGAAACAAAATCAGATCCCTTGGAACCACAAGGTTGTGAGCTTCCCGACACGGGTACTCTTCCTCTGGAAGAGCAGCAAGAGCCCTTGACCACTGAGCCATCTCTCCAGTCCCTGCCTATCATGAGTCATCTATTCCAAGATCATGCAATGAAGAAAAAACATGGCATCAACCCCATGTATGATTTTTCTTGGGAATGCATACATGCATGATGAATCCGGAACTCTGGGTCCAGTTCTCCAGAGGCTGAGAAGTTAATTTTGCCGCCTAATTTGCTAGGACTGAAGCACTCTGGGAAAGGGGCCAGCTGGGTTCCAAGACTCACAGGGACCGCTTGAGAAACTTTCTCTGGCCAGTGTAACACTTTAACCATGACCTACTTCCCTGAATACTGAAGCATTCTTCGAATTCCTCCCTGTCACTGGGGACTGTTTATCAGGCTAGAGGCAGAAGTGACTTGAAGTTGCTCACTGTTTTAAGTCTAGATAGCACTTTCAGGTCTCAATCACCACAAAATCTCCACAGAGAACAACAAAAATTCTTTTAAGGATTCAAAAGACCTCAGTGCATCTTTATTAGCACTAAAAGAACAAGTCATCTCCATTTTATTCAAAGCAAACAAGTTTCATTTATTGTACACAAAACAAAGACTTAACCTAAAGCTACCCAGTTTCTTTCAAGTAAATTTTAGCTCCAGAAGGTTGTTCAATGAAAAATAAAAGGCATAAAAAGCAATGAACCTGGGTCTTGCCCTACTACAGTGTAGTGGTAGTAGTCGTAATACTTTGGTTTTTTGAGATAAGGTCTCCCTGTAGCCCCAGGCGGCCTGTGAACTCACTATGTAGCTGGTCTCAAAACTCACAGAGATCTGCCTTTGCCTGGGGTTAAAGGTGTGTATCATCACACCCAAACTTATTTTTTGAGACGTGCCATCTCCTGGAACTTGGAGTTCACCAGATTCGATAGACTGTCTAGCCAGTAAGCCCCAGGGACTCTCTTGTCTCAGTTACCCAGATCCCAGGATTATAAGAACACTAGCTTTTTTTTTTACATGGATGCTGGAGATCTAAACTCAGGCTCGAATTTGGTGGCAAACAGTCTACTGACTGAGCCATCTCCTAGCTCCCTGCACCCCCACGCCCCCCCCCATTTTTTTTTGCATTTTCATCCTGCCCTTAGGAGATAGATACTATGTAGTCCAGGCTGGTTTTGAACTTGCAATCTTCCTGTCTTACCCCACCCCAAGTGTTGGGATTACAGGTATGCTTGGCTTGAAATATGTTTTATGAGGACGGTCTGTATCAAGGAGTGGTTAGCCAGTATGATAGCACACACTGTGATCCTAATACTTGGGAGGCTAAGGTGGAATCATAGCCATGATTTCAAGGCTAGCCTGGGCTACAGAATGAGTATCAGGATGGCTTGGGCTACAGAACAAAACTGTGCTTTAAGTAAGAGTAATGGGCTGGTGAGATGGCCTAAAGGGTAAAAGCACTTGCCCAGCAAGCTGATGCTCTAACTTCAATCCCCAGAACCCACATTAAAAAACTTGATGGTGTGACTCCCACCGATAATCTCAGTATTCCTACTAGGAGATAGGCGGCAGAGACAGGGCTGTCTAGAAGTCTGTGTAGGTCAGCTAGCTTGGAGTACACAGAGCAGCGGAAACAAGATTGGTTCTCAAACAAGGTAGGAGAGAATTCACTCCTGAAAACTGTCCTCTGAGCACACTTGTGCTGTGGCACACACGCACTCCCTCCACACCCTAATAATAATAATAAATAATTAAAAGATCTCCTCTACAAGAGCATTCAATGCTCTTAACCACTGAGTCATCTCATCAGCCCTAAATTAACTTTTTTTTTTTTTGAAAGAGTCGTGAATTGATTACTGTAGTGATCAGAACTCAGAGCCTGAGCAGTTGCATTCAATAATCAATCACATGCTCTGGTACAAACAGCAAACCATTAGCCACCTCCCCAGCACAACCCAAAAGGTAGATACTAAAGATGAACATTTACCCAGGAGAAATGTCTTCTTTGAAAGAGAAGATAAAACAGTCCCCAAGAAACCTCTGGATCTTCCTGCCAGTTGAAGGTGTGGTCAACTCTCAGGCACTTTCAGTTCCAGGCGGAGCAGATGGGCTGAGGTAAAACAGACTCCACAGTGCTGGGGGAAAGTAGTGTGCTCTGCCGGCTGCCCAGCTCGGTGCTTTTCGTTTTGCCTTCCAGGTTCCACAATGTCGGCGTCTCTTTTGGTGATCCTGGCCGCCACATCTGGGCTGTGCGCCGATGTAGACCACTGTTCAAGATTTGTTGCTGGGCTTCAACATGCCTCTTCCATTACCTAGTTTGCTGGAAACTTCCATTTGTTTTATTTATTTGTTTCTTTATTTACAACAGGCCTGGGCTACATCACCCCAGCTGGCCTCTTGAGCAGTGGGGATTACAGGTGCACTCTCCTGTAAACTTCTTCTTTTCAGTCACAAATTATTACTATTAAGTGATGACCTAGTTTCATTTCTGCTGCTGCCATAAAATACCCTGACAAAAAAAGCAAGTTAGGGAGCTAGAGAGATGGCTCACCAATTAAGAACACTTGTTCTTACAGAGGACCCAAGATCAGTTCCCAGCACCCATATGGTACATACCATCTGTAACTACGGTTCCAGGGGATCTGATGTCCTCTTCTGGTCTCCATGGGCACCAGGCATGCACATGGTGCACATACATACATGCAGGCACAATACTCTATACAAATAAAATTTAAAAATTAATCTAATCAAAACAAAAAGCAACTTAGAGGGGGAAAAGGTTTATTTTAGCTCACAATTCCAGGTTACAGCCCCTCACTGAGGGGAAGTCAAGGCCACAGGAGCTTAAAGCTGCTGGTTAATCAAATCACTCGCACCGGTGATAGCAAAGAGAAATAAATGCAAGTGTACTTGATTGCTCAGCTCAAGGCTCAAAATCAGGGAACAGTGCCATTCACCTTCAGCCTGGGTCTTTCCGAATCTATCAAGGCAAGCAGGACAATCCTCCACAGACATGCCCATAGGCCAACACTCCCTCATGCAGATTTCTCGGTCCAGGTGATTCTAGTTACCAATTAGTCATAACTAACCATCACAGGAGACTACCTCCCTTCAGATACTTCTGAACCCAAGAGTTCAAAGCAGATTGGCAGCATAGTAAGTGTTTTGTTCTGAGACAGGGTTTCATCTTGTGCCTCAGGCTAGCTTCAGTTTTCTCCAGGGCTGGAATGATGGCCAGGTGCTCATATTTGTGGGGGGCTTGCTTCCTTCCTTCCTCTCTCTTTTGAGCTTTCAGATTATTTATTATTATCGGGGGAGGGGTTTATGATGTGCTGTGTAAATACGGGTACACAAGTACCCTCCTTCCACTGTGAGTTCTGAGGATGCCATGCCAAGCCTGGATCCTGACCAAGTCTCACTGACCATGCTGATCCCTGGGCCAATCCCATCCTATGAAAACGTTTGCCACAGCCTCCCTTTTCTGGCCTCACTTCCCACCTGTCTCCAACTCAACATTGTCTCTAAGATGGTCTTATTTATTTATTTTTATTTTTATGTCTTGAGTGTTATGCCTACATGTATGTAAGTGCACCCGTACTGTGTAGTAGTGCTCAAGGAGGACAAAAAGGGCATCAGATCCCCCAGAACTGGAGTTAAGGACAGTTGTCAGCCATCATGTGACTACTGAGAATTGAACCCGGCGGGTCTTCTGCAAGCACAGTCAGAGCTCTTCACCGCTGAGCCCTCTCTCCAACCCACAAGATGGTCTTCCTCGCAATTTCATCATCCACAGGATCCTGCATCCATGCTCTGCCCCCTTTCAGTTCATTTGCAAAAGCTCTTGACTGTCTACGCAGCTCTTGCTTCACTGGCTGAAATTTGATGAGTCATCTCTTTCCCGTTATTCACTTAAACACATTCATCTCCTTAATTTGTGGTGTCCTCTCTGGCCTCCCCATTAATGGCCTTCAATGTGTCTAAAACACTTTCCAAAATATCCTTGTCTTTTCATAATAGTTATCTAGAAAATTCACCAGCTAGATATGAACTAATGGCAGTTTTACGATCTTTCACATTTCCTCAGTTGTTTCTGAGCACGGCACCTAGAGGCTCCATAAGCCCTACCTTGATTAGATGCTCAAAGGCGCCTAGACCAACATCACGCAAAGGCGAAAAGCTTAGGAATCGACTTGACATTAGCTAGGCAAACATTAAGCTTTATCTCCAGCCCCAGGTAGGGAATTGACTCCTTTTCCCTTAGAAACAGTCTCTCTCCGTACCCCAGGCTGGCTTCAATGGTCTCCAGGTGCTGGGACTACAGGTGTGTGCCACGTGCCTGACTCCTGCATGGCTATTTTTATGCATAATGTTATCACATGCCAAGACACAAATATGGTTTAGATGATGACTCTTGCTTTCTACTTTTTTACACTCAAATAGGCACAAACTCACCACTTACCTCAGCCTTAGGCTGGGGAAACACCTGAGATATGAAGTAAGAATGTCTTTAACTGTAGGTTTGGTGTTATAATTGACCAGATTGTTTTAAATTTATTATATATAGTGGGAAATTTCCTAAAATAAAATATAAATTGAAACAGATGTATGTGCATGTAAAAGAGTTTTAACAGAAAAGACTATTTGCTCCATGGGCACAAAAGTAATAGGTAACATACATGAACAATAAAATTATATTTAATTTTTTAAAATGTGTATGGGTGTATTGCCTACATGTGTGTAAGTGCACCCATGTTGCCAAATGTCCAGAGGTCAGAAGACTCTGGAACTGGAGTTGCAGATGGTTGTTGGTGGCCTTATGGATGCTGAGAATCAAACCTGGGTCCCCTGAAAGAGCAGTCAATGCCCTTACCAGATGAGCCATCTCTCTAGCTGGACAATAAAATTAGATCTCTCCTCCTAAGCATAAAATAAAATACTTCTAGTGGACTAAATATAAATAGGATAGGAGCATAACTCCAGGATGGAGTGTGCTTACCTGAGAGCGAGGGACTTGATCCAATCCCCAGTACACACACACACACACACACACACACACACACACATCTAGATAAGTGAATGACCAGACATGCTGTCACATGCCTATAATCCTAGCTTTCAAGAGTCTGAGGCAAGTGAATTACCTCAATGCCAGTCAGGGATACATAGTAAAACACTAACAAACAACGAATTAAATATTGAGCCCAGAGGCCTTGTGCATGGTAGTCAAACTCTCGACCTCTAAACTTCACTGGTAGCACTAAACTTTATTGTTTGAGTATTCATTTGTAGTAGTATTGAAGCTTGAGCCTGACACTTGCTAGGCAAGCATTCTACCACTGAGCTACCTTGAACACTTTCCAACCCACCGAATACCACAAAACAAAGCTCCTGTCTACTGACTCAGCACAAGAAAGTTTTTATGTTGGCAAACAAGGGAAGGGGTCCAGTTGCAATGGTACGGAAAAGGAAGTGTGAATCCTAAGCGGCTGCTCCTCACTCAGGAAGGAGAACAGTCTTTGGCTTTGCACCTACCCACCTCTAACAACAGGGTTTATGCAGACCAGCCTCCATCCAAGGCACACTATGCAAGAGAATCTTTTCCTTTTATTTTGGTCTTCAGATATGTGAACGGAAATTCCTACTCTTTCATCATCCAAAACGCCCCTCCCTCCCACCCACACAAGTTCCAACCTCAGAGAATCTGTGTTCCAACTAGGCCTAGAACACTGGAGGGAGAGAAAGAGTCCTCTGGAGGAGGCTCCTGTGCCAACTCCTGCCTACTAGCCCACCCATGAAGCCACAGTACCCACACTAAGCAATCAGAATATATGATGGCCTTTCAACAGAACAGAATCCAGGCCCTGGTACTGGGATCCTCGACTACAGGCTCTCAAAAGTATACCTATACACACTCACACTCAAATCACAGTGTGGTAATATACACCTATCACTTCAGCCAGCACTTGGGAGGTAGAAGAAGGCTCAGGAGTTCAAGGTTATACTTGGCTAAGTAGTGATCTCAAGGACAGCCTAATCTTTGAGATAGGACCCTGTTTTCAAAACAAAGAGGGGAAAACTGCACTAATGAATCACAAAACGAAAGTAATTACAAGTCCAAAAGCCTACCCTTAAGGTCTAAACAGATAAGCCACACAATTAATATCATAGATTTCCCAAGAATTAATCAAATACAGTATTTCAGATGACTTTTTGAGTAAAGGCATCTCCTGGATTCCTGGGAATTGGAGCCAGAGGCTATTATGAGTCCCCATGTGGATGGTAGAAACCAAACCTGGGTTCTCAGTAAAAACTGATGCATCGTCTCCCCGACCCCATCATAGTATATTTCACAACAAAATACTCTTTGGGGCTGGAGAGATGGCTCAGGAACTGAGAGGACTGGATACGCTTGCAGAGGACCAGGCTCAGTTCCCAGCACCCATACAGCATCTCACAACTGTCGGTTAACTGCAGTACCAAGGGATCCAACACCTTTATAGGGCCTCTGGAGTCACTGCATTCGAATGCATATAGTGCATTCACATACATGGTGGCAAACCAAACCAAACAGGTAAATTCTGGCTGCCATGACTAAATCCCCGCTACACTAACCTTTACAAAACCAGGACCTGCAATGATCCCCTGGGTCTCCTGGTTTCTTCTGTACTTTTTTCTAGAAAGTCAGCCTCAGCTGAGCTCATCAGGACAATCATTCTACTCTGTAAGAGGTACCTGCCAATTCTAGAATCACTACTAAAATTGGATTAAAGCTGTGCACAATATTAAATGCCTTATAATCCCAGCTGGGAAGCTGAGGCAAGAGAATTGCTTCAGTCCAAGGAAAGAAGAGCAGCCTCGGCAACCTTGATATACTATGAATTTGTAATTTTTAAAACACTGCATGTGTGTGTGTGTGTGTGTGTGTGTGTGTGTGTGTGTGTGCGCGCGCGCGCGCATGCTCTGTGAGGCTGTGCAGAGGTCAAAGAGGGGCATCTAGTGGCCAGCTGTCACTTCCTGCCTTATTCCTTGTGACAGAGTCTCTCACTAAAGCTTTAAAACACCGGAACAAATAACGGATCCTTCAACTGTCTCTACCTTTACGTTTTGGTGACTCATAAATAACTCTCAGTCAATTGGAACCACAGAGTGTAAAGATTGACAAGACTCTGCCTCCCCACCTTGAGAGGACAGGGCCAACAGCCTTACCTTGTTGATACTGGCCCCTGTTTCACTTTCAGCTTTGAAATCACTGACCAACAGAAAACACAGAAAGGTGAATTCAGGGCTGGTGAGATGGCTCAGCAGGTAAAGGTACTTGCTGCCAAGCCTGACTTAGTTTGATCCCTGGGGCCCACAAGGCAGAAGAAAACCTCCTCTGACTTCACATTCGCACATACACACACACACACACACACACACACATATAAATGAATGAATAACTGTAACAAAAACATTTGGGGCAGGACATGACAGCATACCTTTAATCCTAGCACTTAGGGGACAGAGCTAGGTCTCTGTGAATTCGAGGCCACTCTGGTCTATAGAGCTAGTTCCAGGACAGCCAGGGCTGGAGTCTCACATAGTGAAACTTTGTCTCAAAAAACAAACAACAACAAATTTTTTTTTTTTCTAAAAAGGTTAATTCACAGGAATTCTGATTGTCCAAACTTGGCTTGCAACTTGACTCCAGAATCAAGATTTGACAGAGCCAGGAAGTCAATTTGTCACTGGTCACTGTGGTCTCTAAGCAATAGAATGAGAATAAATTTTCAGAGACAAATACTTAAAAACACACAATTGGGGGCTGGAGAGATGGTGCAGTGGAGTACCCAGGTTCACAACACTCACATGACAGCTAACAAGTGTCCACAACCATTGTCCCAGGGGATCTGATACTTTCTTCTAACCTCCATGGGTACTGAACACAGGTGCACTTACATACATGCAAGTAAACACTCATATATATAAAATAAAAATTAAATAAATAAAAACACATACACACAAATGAAGAAATGGGAGGCTGATCATACCATTCCTGGAAGTGGCCAAAAAGTCTCAAATCAGGTAAACAACTGATAAAAGCCATTTCCCCCTAGAATTTACATATAAAGATTAACCAGATAACACCTATCACTTTACTCAAGTGCACCACAGATAAAACCAAGCTTCTGCCTCAATGCATTTACATGTTAAGCTTGAGTAATCCTAAATTTAACTCTGGGGCTGAGGGTGTTGTTCAGTGGTAGAGTGCTTGCCTTTTATGGATGAGGCCCTGGGTTCAATCCCCAAGACATCATAGAAGATTTCAACCAGAGAGATACCTTTGAAGACACAAGTAACTGTTAACTAAAATTAGCCAAAAAAAAAAAAAAGCAGATGAGGGGGGAAGGCATAGCTTTGTGTTACTGTGCCACTCAGCAACGTGACCAAAACTGCGTGTTGTTTTCAACATGCAATAAATAAGTAAATAAAATAAGGACGGGATACAGATGATATAATGAAACCTGTTTCTTTGTATGTTAACTTAAAAAAATTAGCAGAAAAAAGTAAACTGTGCAGAGCGACAGGTCCTGCCTGTCATTCCAGGGCTCGGGAGGCTGAAGCAAGAGGGTTCAAGGCCAGTCTGGACCACACAGTGTTGAATGCCTTTAATCCCAGGACTCTGGATCTCTGAGTTCTAGGCCGGTCTGGTCTATATAGGGAGCTCCTGGGTAGTCAGATCCTGTCTCAAAAAAAACCAAAAGAAAAGGCTGGAGAGGTGGTTCAGTGGTTAAAAGTACTGGCTGTTCTCCCAGAGGACCCTTGTTTAGTCCCCAGCACATACCGGGTTTAACAAGCGTCTATAACTCCAGTGACAGGGGATCCAACGCCCTCTTCTGGACTCCACAGGCACTGTACAACATGAATGCATTTACAAACGTGCAGGCAAAACACTCATATATATAAAAAATTAAATAAGTGAATTAATTAAATAAATAAAAAAATTCATGAGAAAACCTGGCCTTGTGGAGCCTTCAGTCCAGTCAGGCCATTAGTCAATGTCCCTAGATCCACAAATTTGGGGCAGAAGGAGCCAGAGTGATAGGACGACTCCAACTTGCAGGTCAGAAATTGGAGTTTAACAAGGAGATGCGGGAGGACCAGAGTTAGGTATGCTGAGTCACTCTTAATTCTGGAATCCTTTGAAAATCTTGGACGGGTGTGGTGGCGCACACACCTTTAATCCCAACACTGAAGTAGAGGCCGGTGGAGCTCTGAGTTTGAGGCTAGCCTGGTCTACATTGAATCCAGGACAGCTGGGGCCACAGGGAGACCCTATCTCAAAAAGACCAAAAAAAAAAAAAAAAAAGTCAAGTCTTCAGAACCCAAGTAATAAATTCTGCAGGATGAAGAAATGCATCCTCCAACGAACACATGTAAGTGTATTGATTCATCTCCAAATTGATAACCGGGAAGTCTGCCAACAATTTCAATGATACTGTGGATGTCACTTAAGTAATCTTTTAAAGAGACTGCTTGGGCGTCTCAAGCTGGTGGTTGACCAGGTTAAAGAAGGAGGATCTAACTACAGAAAGTGGAAGAGAACGGAGGGAAGATTTTAAAGTAAATAAATGCAATCTATTGGAAAAGGAGTAGGGTCCATGTTTCAGTGTAAACAGATAATAGTACCTGAAGATACATGAAAATCAAAGTAAAAAAGGTCTCTTGGCTGCACATTTTTAGCAATTGTAACTCTAAATGACTCACAGTGGTGGACTCTAACTGGAGCTACGCTGACACGAGTTAGTACAGAGCAGCAAGATGGCTCAGCAGGTTCAGGAGCACTGACTGTTCAAGCCTAACAATCCCCAGAACTCACACAATGGAGAGAAACAACTGTGAACTCCACCCTCCCAGCTTAGCACATCTGCACACCGCCCCACACACCATGCACACGTACCCTCAATAATAATACATTTTTTAAAAAGACATGGTAGAGGAGTAGTAAAATGTGACTCCAACACCAAAAGGATGGAGACTGTATAGTCGCTTAGATGCCTTTTATTTAAAAGTTATACATCCGAGGCAGTTAGAGCTAGGACCCTTGAATTTTACAAGTAGCGATGAGTTAAAGACTGGAGATAAAAACCATTAAGCAGCCGCTCAGTCCACACCAGATTAGGATAGCTAAAGAGGTCAAGGCAATGACGCCTTCGCTCTGTGATATCTACGTCCATCTCAATGTTTTGTTTTAACACTAAAAGACATTTATACCTTCTGAGATACCTCCTAAAAGTCAACCCTCCTCTCCCCCAATTTGGCAGCTGACTTTTTTTTTTTTTTTAAGTAGTATGGTTGTCCACATGTCTGTATAAAGGTATCATAAATCCAGTTGGGTTTAGTCTTGCTAACAAACACATCCGCTGGGTCATGGATCTAAAAATGCAATGATGATAGCTGGGTGAGGCTGCAAAGTCATTTGAGAGGCTGAGGCAGGAGGATTGCCACTAGTTAAGCCAGGTGGAGTTCCAAGCCAGCCTAGACTACAGAGTGAGACCCTGTCTCAAGAGATAATTAAATTAATAACCTAAAACAACAACAAAAGAAAGAAAAGAAATAATATAGTGTGAACAAGCCACAACGGTGGCAATATTCCAGTCTCGAAACATATAGGGCTATAAAATGCAGTATTGCCAGCACTCTCAGCGCAGCCTCGATACAACAGTGTAGGGAACGCTCGCTTAAGCCCTTGCCTGCATCAGTGGGGAACTTCTAACTACTCCATCAATGTTTGTTCATCCAACAGAGCCCACAGGCAGCAAACTGAGCCAAACAGAGACGGGACGCCGTGGGCTTTGCGAAGCCTGTCACTCCAGGGGAAATACCGCGTCTGCTCAGGTTTTCTCTGGCTGGAAGCGAGCTACACCCCAGCTCTCTGCATCAGCAAGGCGGCGTCCGTCCCAGCCGCTGCCGCAGGAGCTCTGGGTACCAGACCCAGTGGAAGCTGGTGTCAGGGCCCCAGGCCGGGAAGCTAGGACCCCCGTCTGCCGGGGTCCAAAACCGCTCCGGGCCCCACCACGGACTTTTCCTCTGTGGGGCTTGCAGGCCCGGGGGCGGGGAGCTGGGGGAGCTGCACATGCCGGGCGGTGGTCAGCTCTCGGTAGGATGCTCCACACCACCATCCGCCGGGCTGTCTGGCTCCCACCGGAAGAGCGGAGGGGGCGAGGGGAGGCTCGGGAGCAGTGGGCAGGGGGCGGATTTGATGACTGCGGAAGGCTTAGTGGCTTCCCCCGGGGACCCACGACAAAGATGCAAAGCCCATGCCGCGCCCGCTGCTGTTCCGGCCCCGCCCCGGCGAGAAAGACCCAGAAAAGCCAGCATAGAGGGGTTCGCGCTCCTGAGTTTGCACACGGGCTGCACCGGCCGGGAAGTTGCCGCCGGCGGAAATCACGGGGACCCCGCCCCAGCGCAGCTCCCACCCGGGGTCAGGTGGCGGGCGCTCCCGTACCTTGGTGGCGGGGTCCGCGCCGGCGATGGCGGGGACCCCATCGGCGCCCGGCGTCGCCTCCGCCGCGGGGCCGTCACCGCCCAGCTCCGGCTCGGTCGGCGTGCCGCTCCCCGCCGGCGGCTGCTCGGGGCTGCGCTGCTCGGTGGAACTCCCCGCGCCCATGGCTCCGGTGGCTCTCCCGCTCCCTGTCGCCGGCTTTGCGCCTTCGGGAGATCGCGGGGACGCCGGCACCCAGCGAGGAGACGTGCGCCCGCGACGTCCCTAGAGCGCCCTGCTCTCCGCGGTCCTGCTGCCAACGCGCCCGGACTGCGAATGAAGGGGACGCGCTCCCGGCAAACTCCTTAAAAGAAAAAAAAAAAAGCCACCTCGTTGCCTCCTCCCCCCGCCTTGTTTTTCCCTCGCTTCATCACATGAGCGCAGCCCAGACACGCCTTGCAGCATCTACCCCCAGGCTGCTAGGACCAGAGGCGCGGCCAGACGCCACCCAGGTCCCGGCCTGCAGCCCACCCCGCCCCCAAGGCGCCTGTCGGTCCTAACTGGGGGCCGAGCTGGTGGCTCTACTCTGGGCTGCAGACGGGGAAGAGACAGCAAGAAAGAAGGGGGGTCCCAAAGCTTCCTAGCACCCTGAGTGGTTGGGGGTTTTTATTCCCTGATTGATAACCCCAAGACAGGAGCTCTTGCAGCCCCGGGACTTGCAACTGGCCAGGCGGGAACCCAAATCCTCATTTGCTTTTCTGCAATTGGTGTTTGACTCTAGGCATTTGGGTATGCCTCTTCTCTCTTAGCAAGAGAAAGGAAACGCTCCTGGGCTCCTCCGGAGCCTGGCCATATTAGGGCGGCTCACGTGGCTGGAGCTGGGGAACCAAGAGGTTGGTACAGTCAGGCCACCGGTGAGGTGGGCCCGGCTTCCCCATCACTGGGAGTCAGTGATGTCAGCCGATGCCATCAGCAGCACACTCCGCCCTCCTTCCCCAGGGAACGCGGGCGAAATGAAGCCGTTACTGGAAATGTGCCTGTCCTTTGAGCGTCTGATACCGGAGGTTACCCATCCAGGCCACTGGTCTCTCCTGACGCTGAAAGATGTTGCATAGGTCTGTTTCTTCGCCATCAGTATTCTCAAAACATGAAGACCTAAGAAGACTAGCCGCTGAAGGGACCTGCATTTTTTTCCCCTTACTCCTCTTGAATAAAATATGCATTATTTGAACGTAGGCAGTCAGTACATCTCTGACCTAAATTAAAATGTTTAGTGGATGATTCGGCAGTAAGCCTGGAAGTGCTAAGGCTGAAAAGCAAAGTATCCCAGGTGAGCCAGATGCTATGGCTCAGGCCTATAATCCCCTTGCTTTGAGACTGGCCGGAGGACCCACTGAGTTTGAGGCGAGCCTGGGTTACATAGGAGTTCCAGTCCAGCCTGAGCCCCAGAGTGAGGGTCTGTTAAATAAATAAAATACTTAAAGCATTAAACCTAGATACCAGGTAAATATCCCAGCCCCAAAATTAGTAGAGAGGTTAGTTGAGTGTCCATGTGTGTAGTAATTGAGCTAAGGAACATTTGTCCTGTCCTTCATTCGTGGTCATGTAAGGACACGTTGGAAACAACTGTTTAGTTTTCCATCTTTTTTTTTCTTTCTTGAAGGTGTATATAGTGGTCAAGTTCTCTGGAATTTATTCCTTTGGAAACAGTAGATTTTCAAGCTGTTTGCTTTTAGTAATTTATATGCATTTTACCTATCTCAATTTTGTTTTGTTTTAATTCTGTTCTGTCTTGCTTTTTGAGACAGGGTCCCATGTAGTCCAGGCTAGCCTTGAACTCCATAGGCTCACTCTTTGGCAAGATGACATCACAGACTGTGCAACCACTCCATGCTTCAACTTAAATTTTGACTATTTAGGAAACATTATGATGCTATGAGAGGATGTGAGCCCATGTGCTTGTGACACAAGCACTCTGGCACTGAGCTGTATCTCCAGCCCAAACAAGTACATTCTCATTTTATATCAGGTACTATTCAAAGGACTTTGCATATATAATCACATATAATCCTTACAATAACCCAATAGTCTGGATCCTTTTGGGAAAGGGGAGGGGATTAGCCAAAGAAATCAAATCTCATGTACCCAAGGTTTCACCGATGGTAGGTGGATAAGCAAGTTATCCAGTGAGCCTTCAAAGTCTATGCTTAACCACTGCACCTCATCTCACCCTTCTGCAAAGAAGCCTTCAAAATGCCCCTCCCACCCCAATCAGAGATGTTAGTGAAGAGAGGCATTTGGACCTCAGGATGGTTGGAACTTAAAAATGCTGTTGAAGCAGTTTGAAGGCTGAATGGCTCAGGGGCAGACCACATGCTCATGTGTACTGAGTTCCATCCCAGCACCCAATGAGGCGGGCTTATTTGAGAACAATTGGTGTCAGCGCATTTAAAAATGTTGCAGGAGGTACTGTTTGTACTACCCCCTTTGATATAAATGGTATCAAAGTTCCCCTGTTCTGTGAGATTGTATTATTCAGGTCTTGGGAAATTCTTGACAAAGCTTTTCACAGCCACTAGCCTTGAAATGTTCAGAAAAGATGACAAGGTCACAGACTTCCCAGCCAGTGCTATGCAGCCTGTTGCCTGCGCCTGCTTAGATCACAAGCTGCTTCCTTTAAGCTAATCATCCAGGCTGTACAAATGCTCATAGTCTTATTTTTGAAAAGTAAAAAAGAGGGGCTAAAAAGATGGCTCAGTCAGTTTGGCTCCCCAGCACCAACACAAAAAGCCAGGGGAGGTGGGCTTGTTAATGCCAGCACTAGAGAGGCAGAAACTGGAGGATCCTGGAGCTCTCTGGCCAGACTAGCAAAATCGGTGAGCTTCAAGTTCAGCAAGAGACCCTGTTTGCAAAAGACAACCTCCAGATCAACTGAGGAAGGCATCAACCTCTGTCTGACCTCCACATGCAAAAATATGCATACTCACCTGCACACTCAAACTTGTACATAGACGTGCAGCTACGAGCACATACACACACACACACACACACACATACAAACAAAACACATAAAATTGAGCCAGGGATGGTGGCACACCCTGTAATCCAAGCACTTTGGGAGGCTCAGGCAGGAAGACTGTGAGTTCAAGGCCACGCTACATAGTGAAACCCTTTCTCAAAAAATCAAACCAAAACATAAAAAGTAAAATTGTATTTTAGGAGTCTAGGGGTATACAGGTCAGCTTATTTGAAGTCTTGAATTTAATCCCCAGTATGACAAAAACAATTGTATTTTAAGAGATATAGATATTCTAATATTGTCTATTTTGCCCAAAATATTTCCATGTTAAGGAGATAGTAAGACTGACAGACTCAGTCAGGCATGTGGCATAGGCCTATAATCTCAATACTGGGGGCTAAAGCAGGAGGATTGCCATGAGTCTAAGGCCAGCCTAGGTAAGTCTGAGGGTAGCCTGGGCTACCTAGCAAGACCCTGTCTCAAAATAAATTAATTAAATTAAAGAGACAGTCAAGTGTGATGGCATGCTCCTGCAATCCCAGCACTTGGGAGGCAGGAGCATCATCCTTGGTTATGTAGTGGGCCACATGAAACCATGTCAAAAACGAAAAACCAAGAATAAGGAAGAAAGAACAGCAGACTCCTTATGGATTCACCAACCAGGCACGTTTGTTTTCTGGACTGACTGAAATATCTACATTTTACCTTCCAGTAGACTGGAAAGTTAATACTTCTTTTGTGTGTGTGAAGTGCCGACATCCATCCCAGTGCTTCACACGTGCTAGGCTCAAGCTCCTCTACTAAGTGACGTTATTAGGACCCGACGCTGTTCTTTGCTGAGGGCTTTTGTTGGTTGGTTCGCTTGCTTGTTTTCATCTTAATTTTGTTGCTGTTTGAGACAGAGGGTCACTCACTGGCTGGCCAGGGTCTTCCCAAGGGGCATGGCCTTCACTTTCTAAGACTGTTGCCCCCTAGTGCTGGGATTACAGTTCTGGGGTTACAGGTATGGACCACCACACCAGGAGTCAAACGGCTGCAACCTGGGGCTCTGAGCATGGTAGGCAGGCACTCTGCCGACTGAACTGTATCCCCAGCCCCTCCACACACATTTATTGAGTGCTTGTCCTTTGCTGAACAGTTATAATTGTGCTTTCTACCCAAGGCTCAATTTCAAGTCTCCAAGGTTTTCTTGCGTGGGGTTTGGGAGAAGCCTGAAGAATTGCTCCGGGAGCCTCTGTGGTGGAGTATGAGGCAGCTGTCCTGTTTTCCATCCCTCTCTGGGAAGCTCGGATTCTGGCCAGCCGAGCTGCTACTTTCTGAAACACTGCAGGGCGCAGGTGTCTACCCACACTCTCCCGAGGGGCAGTCAGTGACCCGGATCTTTCCCCGAGAGGGTTAACTCTCTCATAAAAACAGCTTGAGATTTCTCAAAAACAAATACACATTGCCAGTGCAGCAGGCTGAACTTGGACTTCTTAAGTTTGCTTCCCCAGAAAAACTGGTCACACAAGATTTGCCAAGAAAATGTGGAGTCTTGTTTGAGCATCTTAGGTGCACACTCATGTTTTAAATTGTTGTGGAAAGAACGAGGACATTCAGCATCATGACTTGTGTGACAGGATATCAGGCTGAAAATAACGAACAATAATACACCATCTAGCTCAAAATAGCAGAGAGCCGTAAGGGAATGAGAAAAGCTATTTTAGTTTTTGAGGCAAGGTCTCAAGCCTGAGGCTGTAGCTCAGTGGTACACACATGAAGCCCTAGCACTCAAATCTCTGTATTGTCAAAAAAAAGGGGGGGTATGGGAAGACAGGGTCTCATGTAGCCTAGGCTGGCCTTGAACTTGCTATGTAGCCAAGGCTGGCCTTGAATTCCCAATTTCCTGTTTCTACCTCACAAGTGCTGAGGTTACAGGTGTGCAGCATCGTGCCTGGTTTTATGTAGTGGTTCAAGTAAGGATCAAGCCCAGGGCTTCAGATGTCATAGGTAAGCACTCTGCCAACTGAGCCACATTCTCAGCTCAGAACTGATGAAAGTTTAAGGTGATGGATATGCTCGTTACTCTGAACTGGTTACTTGGACAGGTATTCGAAAATCAAAATATCACACTGTATTTCATAAATATATGAAAATTCTATATAAATGTAAATATATGTATTTAATAACAGGCATAGTTTTCAGTTTAAATTTTTCTGCCCAGTGTGGCTTCCAGTCTATATATGATTAATTATTTATAGAAAACAAATTCATTATAACTGCCATTACTTTGTTTAAGATGAGTCCAAATAAAAATAATTTCAAAAAATTTAAAAATAGACTGACTCTGCTGGATCATGCCTGTAATCTCAGCACTCAGAAGCTGAGGCAGGAAGATAACCAGACTTGGAGTTCAAGGCCAGCCTGGGTGACAGAATGAGACTCTGCCTCAAAAACAAAAACAAAAACAAATAAACAAAAAGTCAATATGCTACTAAAGACACATTGTAAATTGCTGAGATTTTCGCTTCTTTTACCAGCTCGAATCCTTTTGAGGACTTGGTATCTGCCTTTGACATTAAAACATACCAAGAACTGTGTTCGTTCAGGGTTTGGTATGACTAAGAACCTGAGTTCAGTCTTCAGAACCCAAAACACAAGACTAAGAACACTTAGTGGTGATTTTTGTTTTCCTCCACGTGATTAAAAACCCAAATGAATTGTAATCCAAGCAACAGTTATTAGGATCAAAGTCTGAGTCCTCATAGCCCTTTATAAACTAGGTGTGGACATCTACCCTCAGTAAGAGTAAAACGTAGAAAAAGGAGATTTATCTAATATGTCCACGTTGGGAGACAAAAGATCGACAAAAAGGTCCAGTGACACCCACCCTCAAGGCTGTCTTCTGAGTCCTGACTTGAGGTATAGGTTTAAGTACAAGGTGAGCAGTGTGCCTAGCTAAGCAGTCTCTGTCCAGGTGTGGCCCCGTCCAGTACTGACCCATCAAAGTCTCCTCTCCAGTCTCTCCTGGAAGGTGGTCTGACAAGTTGTCAGAAGTGTGTGAGATCTCCTGGAAGACACAGTCCTCCTCAGGTTGGCACAAGGCTTCAAGCCATCTCCCAGCACGAGACGCCTAGGAAAATTCCAGTGTCGTAATGACCATTGTTTCATTGGTCCAGTGGTTCAGTGGGAGGGGCACAAGGTCTTTAGAGTTTCCCCATTCCCTGTCTGGCCAGGATACAGTCTACCAAAGGCCGGTCACCCCGGGTTTAAGGCCAGGTGGTTTACAGAAAGAACTTCAAGGTAGCCTGGCCTACAGAGTGAAACCCTGTCTCAAAATAAACAAACAAACAAACAAACAAACAAACAAAAGCAAACAACAGTACAAGAGGCAAGATGGCGCAGTGGGTAAAGGTGTTTGCTGCCGAGTTCTAGCCTCAGGACCCACATGGTAGAAAGGAACTGACTCCTGCAAGTTGTCCTCTGCCCCACCCCCAGCGGCATGAGGAACCCCTCTCCCAAATAAATTGATAATAAATAAATGTAATAATAATAATACAACAAAGAAGATTGGGAGTAGTGTTACACTTCTATAATCCCAGCACTAGGGAGGTGAAGGAAAGAGAATCGGGAGTTTAAGTCATCCTTGGCTACAAAACAAGTTTGAGGTCAACCTGGGCTATATAAGACCGTGTCTCAAAAAACAAAACAAAGGCCAGTGAGATGGTAAGCAGGTAAGGGTACTTACCACCAAGCCTGATGACCTGAGTTCGATACCCAGGACCCATTTGGTGAAAGGAGAGAATTCATTCCTACAAATTGTTCTCTGATCTCTACATGTACACCATGGCACCTTTGTACACACAGACACACACACATACGGACACGTGCACACAAACACACCCAAACACACACACCTACACTTTATTGTGTGCACACACACAATAAATAAAATGTAATAAAAAAATTAAAACAAAAGAAGTCAGATTGATACTTACTTTACCTGGAGAATTATTATAATTGGATAGGATAGGAGAGAAAGTGATTGCTTATCCTTCTCCTACCCAACTGTGTGTCCTGATAACACTCTGCATTCCTAGGGATTGATTTCATTTTTATCAGCTAGGTTTTTTGTTTTTCTTCAAATGACTTCTTGTCACTCCCACAAGAATAAAAGATACCAGGAGCGAGCAGCACAGGCCAGATCCCAGCACTGGATAGACTGAGAAGGATTCTGACTTCCAGGACATCAAAGACTATGTAGCAAGATTCTCTCTCAAAAAACTAAGCTAGGGAGCTGGGTATGGTGGCCCATGCCTTTAATCCCAGCACTCGGGAGGCAGAGACAGGCAGACCTCTGTGAGTTCTAGACCAGATTGGTCTACATACCAAGTTCCAGGTCAGCTGGGACTACAGGGGTACACAGTCTCAAAAAAAAAAAAAGACAAAAAATAAAATAAGTAGATGAAAAATAGATAGATGGATAGATAGATAGATAGATAAAATAAAAATAATGGGATGTGATGAGTCATGCCTGACAAGTTAGCACACACAAAGCCCTGGGTTCCTTCTACAACTGCATAAAACCAGTGGGGTATTGCTCACCTGGAATCCTTTCTCCTAACTTCTGAAGTCATCACTTTATCACAGTGCTATTGGGAGTTTAATTACATGAAAAAATTCAAAATCTGCATATTTTCAATGTCATTGTGCTCTTGAGAATTGTGTGGAAGAACATTTGAATTTTTTTTTTTTGAGGTACTAGGTATTGAATTCAGAGCCTCACACATTTTAGGCAAGAGCTCTACCCCTAAGCTACCTACCTGTTCCCCCAGACATTGAAATATATTTTCTTTCTGTATTGTGTTTTGTAGACTTTCGCTTGTTTGTTTTTTAAATTTATTATTGGTATGGGGCACAGTGTGTGTACCATGGTGCATGTATGGAGGTCGGAAGACAACTTTGTAGATAGAGTCTGTTCTCTTTCCACCTTTATGTTGGTTCAGGGGCTTGAACTCAGGTCCTCAGATTTGTGCAGCAAACACCTTTACCCACTGAGCCATGTCACTGCCCTGTTCTTCGGTTTTTGAGACAAGATCTTACTCTAGGCCAGGCTGTTCTGGAACTCACTCTAGGATACCTAGGCTGGCCTCAAACTCTCAGTGATTATCCCATCTCAGCCTTTCAGTCCCTCAAGTGCTAGGATTATAGGTGAGAACCTCCATACCCAGTTTGAATTTAACTTTAAATGGAAGAACTTGAAATACCAATTATTTTATTGTGTGAAATTATTGGGGTATTTTTTCCTGGTGAAAACAATTAATTTCTGAAAATAATATCTAGCATGTGAGTATAATAGCCACTATTTCAAATATTGAACAAATTCCATAATTGGCCATTGCCAACATTCCATTAGTATATTTTTACAGCATTGTAAAGGTATAATTAGTGTTATAGGATGGTACATACTCCAGGTGGCTAATACCGGTAATACCATCACTTGGAAAGTTGAGATAGGAGGATTCCTTGGGTTGAAGGTGAGCCTGAGCTATGGAGTTAGTTGCAAGTCAGCCTGGGCTAGAGAGTGAGACCCTGCTTCAAAACAACAAACAAACAAATGGAATGGTACACAGTTGGAATGGTAAGCAATTTAGAGCCTCTCAGATGGCTCAGCTTGTAAAAGTACTTGCTAGGCAATCCCGAAAACCTATGTTTGGTTCCCAGAACCCACAGTAGAAGAAGGAAACTGTCTCCCAAAAGTTGTTCTCTGACCTCCACATATGTACCATGGCACATACACAGCCACCTATCCTCACATATACACATCACATACACAAACACAGAATAATAAATATCCAATGTTTGAGTGTGGTGGTACATGTCTTCAATTCTAGCACTCTGGGTAGAGGCAGGTAGATCTCTATGAGTTCGAGGCCAGCCTGGTCAACAAAGCAAGATCCAAACTACACCAGGGCTATATAGTGAGACCTTATCTTAAAACAAAACAAAACCCACCAAAACCCAAAACAAACAAATAATGAAAGACAACAACAACCACAACAAAAACAAAGTAACCAGGCATGGTGGCACACATCTTTAATCTCAGGACTTGAAAGGCAGAGGTGGTGTGTGTCTGTGTCTGTGCATGGTGTGACTCTCTGTGAGTTTGAAGTCGGTTTGGTCTATATAGTGAGTTCCAGGCTAGCTAGGGCTACCTAGTGAGAGTCTAAAAGAGAAAAACAAAATGAAAGACAAAAAACAAAACCAAACAACAAAAAAACATAACTATGAAGTGTATGAGGCAGACATAGGTGCGACGCTGCATGTTGGCAATCCCAGCACACAGGAATGTCTTTTTAAAAACTATTTATTTATTTGTTTGTCTGTTTTTGTGTCTATGAGTGTTTTGCTCGCATGTATGTAAGTGCACCCATTGAATCCAGAAGGCGGCATTGGATTCCCTGGAACTGGAGTTAGGGGCGGTTGTGAGTTGCCATGTGGATGCTGTGAACCAAACCTGCATCAGTCAGGGCTCTTAACTGCTAAGCCATGTCTCCAGCCTCTACAGGAATATCTTGAATTCAAGTTTGGGGCCAGTCTGGGCTATATAGCAAGAGTTGCCTTCCAAGCAACAGCAATTGATCTGCTGTCACTACTGATTAGTCTGCCCTTTCTAGAACTTTTTAGAAATGGAATTACCCCATATACACTTAGCCTCTATGTCTGTGCATCATGCACCAGTGGATTCAACCAATGGCAAGTTGAAATGTTTTTGGGGAAGAAAGTGAACATGTACTGGACATGTTCAGACATTTTTCTTCCCATCATTTCCTTAACATTAAGGCATGACAACTATTTACAGGCCATTTACACTTACATTAGATTACTTATACACTAGATTATAAGTAATCTAGAGAGCATTAAAAGAATGTGGGAGTCTGGAGAGACGGCTCAGAAGTTAAGAGCACTCACTTGTCTTTCAAAGGCCTGGGGTACAGTTCCCAGCACCTGGCTGTAACTCCAGTTTCAGGGAATCGGATTCCTTCCATCCTCTTCAGGCACAGGCCACATATGTGGTGTATTTACATACATGCAGGCAAACACTCATACACATAAAACTAAAATAAGTAAAATCTTTAAAATAAATAAGATGGCTTCTTTCTTTCTTTCTTTTTTAAAGAAAGAATAGATCCTTGAACAGGATTCCTATATTACACTTCACCCACCTAGGGCTCAGGGACCATTGTGGAAGAGGGGGCAGAAAGATTAAAAGGGTCAGGGCGGAGGTTCATGACCATATGGAAATAGAATCCTGCTGAGAGGAACCTACAGCAATTGCATCAGCATACACAAGGCCCATGCAAACTCAAGCAGACAAAAAACCCAGCACAGAACTGTGGAAATGGGCAGCAGACTCCAATCTTAGTGGGAGAATTATTGGCTGCTGATTACTGCTGGGTGAGGAAGAGCTGATCTTCTTAGCGGGAGTGACTGTGACTCTAGGTAGGCTGACTAAACCCCAGTCGACGAACTTGTCCTGAAGGGCATCTGGTGACACTAACTTGACACCCGACGTGACAGGCCTTAACACAAATGACAGCATATATGAATTCCAGTGAGGGGAGGTGTGTTGCTATGGGTGGGTGCCAATGGGGAAGGGGTATAATGATTAAGGTGTTCTGTATGAAATACACAAAAATTCAATAAAGAATTTACTAGGAGAGGAAATAGGGAGATAGCTTTGTCAATAAAGGGCTTACCTTTGCAAGCAAGAGGACTTAAGTTTGGATCCCCAGCACCCATGCAAAAGCCTAGGGTGTTTGTAACCCTCTCAGGGGGATGGGGTGGGCTGAGACAAGTGGATCCAGTTGAGCTGAAACACAGAGCTCTCCTAACTAAGAAACTCCGTCTCAAAAAACAAGGTAGAGGCCCAACAAGACGGCTCAGTGTGTAAAAGCACTCACCACCAAGCCTGACGACCTGAGTTGGATCCCTGGACTCCAGACAATGGAAGGAGAGAATCAATTCCGGAATGTTATCTTCTGACCTCTACATGTGTGTCATGGCACGTGTGTGCTCTACCCCCCCACAAGCACACAAAGAAATGAAATGGAATTTCAAGAAAGGGTTAAAAGAAAAAGGTGGAAGAGCTGGAGAGATGGCTCAAAAGCTAAGAGCACTGGCTGCTCTTGCAGGGGGCCTGGGTTCAGTTCCCAGCACCCACATGGTTGGCTAGTAACCACCTTTAACTCCAGTTCCAGGGGGATCCAAGGTCCTCTTCCGGCCTCCATGGTCACTGGGCATGCACATGGTGATGGTGTACATACTCACATGCAGACAAAACAGTCATACACACACAATAAAAATGAATAACTAAAAAATCAGGTGGAGAAAGAAGACTCCTGAAGTAGACACACAAAAAAATACACAGCTACCCACAGGAACATGTACATACAACAACACACGCATGCACACACACATACACACACACACACACACACTAAAAAGAAGAAGAAAAAAGAAAATATGCAGGAGAGGGCTGATGGTGAAGCTCAGTTGTGGGGCGCTTTGACACGGAGCCTGGAGCACAGCGAGCACTGCTGTTGCTAACTGACCATTTACTCGGGCCGTTCGCCATCCAGGCAACTCAGGAAGCAAGGAACATGCCACTGGCCCAGCTTTTGTTTTTGTTTCTGTTCTCAGTGCCAGGGATGGGGAGGTGGGGGAGGTGGGAGGGGTGGAAGATGGGGAGGCGGGGATTCTTGCTCTGAGGGCCTCCTGAGTGCTAGAAGAATACTCTAGTACTCTGCCATTGAGTCCCACCCTCAGCCCTGACCCAGGTTTTAGTGAGGGAGGAGGTATGATCTAGACCCATCCTAGCAACGTAACTTCCATCTGGTCAAACTTCCATCTGGTCTTTCCACGCAAGCTGACCTTCTTGGAAAGGGTCCAAAAATAGAGTCTGATAACATAATAACTGTTCTGTAATAGAAATATCTTGTAGTGAAACCAAAATTTAAAAATTATCTCAAAGAAGGGCTGGTGGGATGGTTCAATGAGCAAAGGCTCCTATCACTACAACTGATGAGCTGAGTTTGGTCCCCAAGACCCACGTAGTGGAAGGAGAGAAATGACTCCCGTAGATTGTTCTCTGATGTCCGCATGTGAACTGTGACATGCGTATGCCCACACATGTATGCACATGCACACAAAACGTAATTTCAAAAATTTGACCGAGGCAGAGAAATGTCTGGGCCTGGTGGTACAAGACTGAAATCTGGGATTCTCAGGAGGCTGATGCAGGAGGATCACACATTCAAAGTCAGCTCAGACTGCAGAGTGAGTTTGTGTTTGTAGTGCTTCTTGTTACTGTGATAACACATCTGAGAGAGAGCAACGTCAGGGAGAAAGGATCCGTTCTGGCTCTTGGTTCAAGGAGTGCAGTTTGTGATGGTGGGAAAGTCATGGTGGCTGAGCTGGCTAGATCTCAGGCAGCAGGATCTTGTGGCACAGCTTCTTATATCCCAGCAGACCCGGAAACACAGAGTCTATCACCCGATATCACCTTCGAAGCCCACCTCTTGTGACAACCTCTCCAGCCATGCCCCATGCCCCAAAGTTCTGCAGTTCCCCAAACAGTACAACCAGCCGGGTACCAAGTGTTCAAATACACGAGCCTATGGAGACTTTCAAACCATAACAAACTTCCAGAGTAGCCTGGGAAATTCAGTAAAACCTGTCTTAAAATAAAATTAAAAAAAATAAAAGGTATGTTGCTCAGAGCTTGCCTAGCATGCTTAAGGCCCTAGGTTCAATCCCCAGTACTGAAGAAAAACCTGAACATGAAATATTGAGTATTTGCAATTAAATATGGGGTTTAATAATTATCAGAAATATGTGAGCAGTTAAAACCCAAATGCCTTCAGTCATGCTGTGGTCAGGCTACAAACCGACCAGCCTCTTAACTGGATTCTTTTGTTTTGATTTGTATTGATTCCGTGTCTCAGGTATACCACGTTGGACTTGAACTCACTATGTAGGTGAACATGACCTTGAACTTTGATCCTCCTGCTGCCACCTCCCAAGTATTGGGATTACAAGTGTGTACTACCATACCCCTGATTTTCCACATACTGAGGAGCCAACCCAGGACTTCCTGTGTGACTGACAAGTGCTCTACCAGATGTCTAAATGCCATCCCCAGCACCACCCTCTCCCCAACTAAACTTTTTTTCTAGTTCTTTTGAAACTAAACAGAGTCACATAAAACTAGTGTGGTGGCACACACCTACTATTATCTCAGCACTTGGAAAGCAGGGTCTGGAGGACCAGAAGTTCAAGTCCAGCCTTGGCTACAGGAGACTATCTCAAGACAAAAATCAAACCAAATAAAACAGGTGAAACAGCCCCAGGTGGCCTGGAACTTTCTTTGCAGACCAGACTGACTTCAATCTCATATAGATTCGCCTGCCTCTGCCTCCCAAGTGCTGGCATCAAAGGTATATGCCACCATGCCTGGCTTCGAAATGATTTTTGACAGAATCAAAGCAATTCAAACAGCCTCTCCAACAAAAACTGCTAGAGCAGATGAGCATTTGTAGCAAAGGAAAAGCCTCCAGCTGGGCTTGTCGTTCACACTTAAAATCCCGACACTTGGACGCTGCAGCAGGACGACTGGGCTCAAGGCAAGTCTAGGCTAAATAGTAAGTAAATAGGCCAGCCAGAGCTACACAGTGAGACTCTGTCTCCTAAGAAAAATACAAAAACACAAACCCAAAACACTCTCCTGGAGCTTCAGAGACATGTTCCCAGGACCATAGAAAAATCAGATGAGGGTCTCATGTAGCCCAAGTGGAGAAAAATCAGATGAGGGTCTCATGTAGCCCAGGCTGGCCTCAAACTCAAAATGTAGCCAAGACTGGCTTTAAACTACTCACCTTCCTACCTCTACCTCCTGAGAGCTGGGAGTATAGGCTTGTACCAACACAGCTGGTCCAGATAGTCTCCTAATGTTGAATAACTGAAATACTATTCAACAGCTGGGCCTGGGGGTGCAAAACTATATTCCAAAAAATTCAGGAAACAGGCAGAAGTAAGTCTGGTCTACAAAACGAGAGAAAGAAAGAAAGAGAACGTTCTGCATACCCAACACTAAAAGGAAACAACTTTTTTTTTGCTTGTTTTATGTTTTGTTTTTTTGAGACAGGGTCTCACTATGTAGCTCTGGCTGGCCTGAAATTCACCATCTAAGACCAGGCTGGCCTCAAACTTCTCTGCCTCCTGAGCACTGGGATTAAAGATGTTTATCACGACACCTGGCTGAAACAATTTTTTTAAAGATTTATTTTTATCTTATCTGTGTAGAGGTTTTGCCCTCGAGCATGCATGTATATGTGAGTGCCTGGTATCTGGGGAAACCAAAGAGTGTGCGTCATATGGGTGTGGGAACCGAACCTGGGTCCTCTGCAAAAGTAGTGAATTCTCTTAACCACTGAGCCATATCTCCAGGCCCCCAAATTATTTTTATACACATTAATCAGAGAATTTTGCTGAAAGAAAACAGCAATTGCCAAAGGTTATGGACTGTATGTCTCATAGCAGCCTAGAGACAAGTTGTAGAAATACAGGCTTGGTGACAACGGCAGGGAATAGGGAACGGTGGGGCCGGGGGAGGCGACAGTGCTTCCAAGATGGCAACAAGATGGATCTCTGTGGGACAGAACAGTCTGTACTTTGAGTGTATCAAAGTGAATATCATGCCATGATTCTGCACAATGCTACCTTTGAAGGAGCGAAGTGATGAGTACGTGAAGCCTCTCTGTGCCATTTCTCACAGTTGTGTGATAATCTGCAACAAATCAAAATGGAAAAGCTTAATTGAAATATATATAAGAAAAGAAGGCTGGAGATGACGGCTCAGCAGTTAAGAGAACTGGCTGCTCTTGCAGAGGACCTGTGTTCGATTCCCAACATCCACACGGCAGCTAACAACTGTAGATCAGACCCAAGGGATCTGACACCCTCTTCTAACCTACGTGGGCATTACACAACAGCGATGCACTCACATACACACATAAAGAAAAGAATAATAAATGAAATATTTTAAAAAGAAAAGCTATCAGCTGAGGGTTATAGGTCAGTTTTAAGAATGCCTGTGCAGCAGGGTTAAGGCTCTGAGTCCCATACTCAGCCCGGGGATCGGGGATCAAAATAAGCCAGAATATTAATAGGTTAGTGTTTGTTTTGAACTTAAGTCTGAAACAATCAGACTCCATCTCACACAGAAACAATAGGTTTCCTGCTTCAGCCCTGCTGTGAGTCCTCCAGTTACCTACTGCCCCATCTCATAATAGCCTTCAGCAGACCCACCTGTGACTATTTTCACATTCTCATGCTTGGAAAGGCCTTAAAGAAAGGAGTCAAAACCAGAAATGAAGCCAGGTGGTCTGTGAAGCCAATCCTGACTGAGGCAGGAGAATCATCGAGAGTTTGAGGCCAGCCTGGCCTATGTAGTGAGTTTCAAGACAGGCTAGTCTACACAGTGAGACCCCATGTGAAACAAAACAAAACAGAAGTGCCCAGAAGTAAAGCAAGGATGATCAACTGACTCCTCACACCCAGGAATAGTTTCTTCTAGACCTTTCTATAAGACTGACACACTACCTACTATGCTAATAAGACTTCAGTTCTTCCTGAAGTTGTAACATTTCAGTCTGTTCTCTCTCTCTCTCTCTCTCTCTCTCTCTCTCTCTCTCTCTCTCTCCCCCCCCCCCTCCTGGCTCATGCTGTGGGAGCTGCTGTTGCCACTTGGAGCTCTGTACCTGTCCCTATCCTGTTCCTTCTGGGTTCTCCCGCCAATCTTCCAGGGCCTGGAAACTCCAGCACAGTGTCTGCCTTGGGGAACTCTCCTCTGGAACAAAGACCTATTTTGGTCTCCCTGGGTTCTTCATGGCCTGAGTCAAGGGCCACCAACCCCATGAGTGGTACTGACATTGACTCCAGGGCTTAACATATGCTAGGCAAGTGTTCTGCCAACTGAGTTCTATTTCCAAACCAAAACTAGCACATGATAAATCGGCCCAAGTCTCTTTAGTGTTTTCTTTGTTTGTTTGTTTGTTTACTTGTTTTCACTATGAAAAAGGAAAACTAAAACACATTATTTATTTTACTGGCCATGAGATTAAAAAAAATTTATGACTTTGGACCAGCGAGACGGCTCATCAGGTAGAGGTGCCTTGCCATTGAGCCTAAAGACTTGAGTTCAACCCCTGGAACCCACATAGTGGAAGAAGAAAACCAACTCCTGCAAGTTGTCCTCTGAGCTCCAAAGGAGCACCGTGCTGTGGCTCATATGTCCGCAACAAATAGATAAAATTTAATAGAAAATGATGTTGTCTATCAATCGTAGGTGAGTTTTGCAAAACAGTGGGTGAACACTCAATGGATCAATGGATCACACCTGTGATCTCAGCATTTAGGAAGGAGGCAGGAGGATTACAAATTTAAAGTCATCTTTGATGACACAGTTAGTTCAAGGCCAGCTCGTGTTATGTGAGTTGGTGAGACCAGTCTGAAAAACAACCAAAAAAACAACACCCCCCACGCCCAAAATAATGGGACTGGGGAGATGGCTTAGTTGGTAAAGTGTTTGCTATGCAAGCTTGAGGACCAGGGACTAGCTTGCCTGCCAGCCTAGCTTGCCTGCCAGCCTAGATTAATTAACTAACCTCAGGTTCCAGTTAGAGACCCTGTGTCAGAAAATAATGTGGAGAGCAATCACGGAAGACACTTGATGGATTTTTAGATAGGCTCTCTGTAGCTCAGGCTAGACCAGAATTATGTAATCCAGGCTGGTCTCAAACCTTCAGCAGTACTTCTATATTTGCCTCCTAAAGGACTGAGATTATAGTCATGTTCTACCATGCCCTCTGGGTGCTTTATTTTCTGGTCCATTGACAGACACAATTGAAATCAAACCTATCTAATTTATCCTTAAAACCTAGAAAATTAGGTGTGTGTGTGTGTGTGTGTGTGTGTGTGCTGGACTAGAACTCTAGGTCTGAGAACTATTTACCTTGAGAGTAATCATCACAAAATTATGATTTCTTCCTGTTACACTCCTGGGCCTATTATAATTTCCCACTAACTTAAGAATTTTGAGACTGAGATTTTCCAGTTTTCCTGTAAGCTATAATTCTTTTTCTCCTTTTGCAGTGCTGGAAATTGAACCTGGGTTGGGTACATACTAGACAAAAGGTCTATGACTAAGCCCTACTCCTGACTTTTGTTTTTTGTTTTTGTTTATTTGTTTTGTTTTGTTTCTTTTGAGACAGGGTCTCCCTGCAGCCCTAGCTGGCCTAGAACTCACTATGTAGACTAGGTTGGCCTCAATCTCACAGAGACCCTCCTGAGTCTGTCTCCCCAGTGCTGGGATTAAAGGTGTGCACCATCACACCCAGCTAACTCTTGGGTTTTTGAGGCAGGGTCTTATTACACAGCCTACGCTGGCCAGGAGCTTCTGGGATTGCTCATTTAGTGTCTTCCTGTGACTGTCTCTCTGCCCTTTCTCATGTCTCACTGTGAGGAAAGCAGGCTGCTAGCTTGGGTATAGTCCAGGGAGAAGGCCTGAAGCCATCTGTCAGGCAGCTAGGAACTGATTCTGACCAGCACCATGGGCCTGAGCTTGGAAGAGGGCAGCTCGGCTCCAAACAGGGTCTAAGATGACAGAATGCTGGCTCATAACCTGAACCCAACCTCAAGGGAGGCCCTGAGCTAGGACTGCCTAGCCAAGCCATTTCCGGGTTCCTGATCATCAGAAGCTGTGAAACAACACGGTTTCTTTTGATTTGGTTTTTCCTTCTAAATGCTATGTGTTTGTGTCTAAAGGACAAACAATTCATTGTGAATTCAAGTCCCGGGATTTGCAGGCATTTGAAAAGAAGGATTGCCTACCTAGTGGTACATCCCTGGAATCCTTGTACTTGGGAGGTGCAGAAGAGGAGAATTAGAAGTTCAAGGTCATTTTTGGCTACATAGTGAGTTTGAGGCCAGCCTGGGCTACAGGAGACCCTGTCTCAAAAAAATAAAAATTAAAAAAAAACAAAAAAAAACAAAAAGAACTGGTCATTTTTAGCAAGTTGTCCTTGGTGACTCCAGGAACCACGTTATTTTTCCATGTCTGGGGTGTGTGGCCAAATTGAGTTGTCAAGGCAGATATACAGAGAAAATCATTTCCTCCACGGGCAGGCAGGCACAAAGACTCTGCTATTGGGAGAACCTCTGCAGTGGGCCGGGGCAGAATCCCCTGTGATAATCTCAGGGACACTTAAAGAAGGTTGAGCTTTCTTTGCCCATGAAACCTGGGGCAGGCAGATTTTGAGTGGCTTCTGATTCTTGGAAATAACACTGAAATACTTATTATTTTGAAACCTAACAGGGCTCTGTGTGTGTGTGTGTGTGTGTGTGTGTGTGTGTGTGTGTGTGTGTGTGTGTTAAAGCAGGGTCTGTAGATAAAGCTCAGACTGGCCTGGAATTTGTGGCAATCCTGCTGTCTCATCTTTCTGAGCGCTGGGATTAAAAATAAGGTAATTTTCACTTTAAAAAATTAAATTTTTTGAGACAGGGGCTCCCTGTAGCTCCAGAAGACCTGGAATTCACTATGTAGACTAGGCTGGCCTTGGCCTTGATCTCACGGAAATCCTCTGTTTCTGCCTTCTGCCTTCTGAGTGCCGGGATTGAAGGTGTGTGCTACCATACTAGGCTAAATTATTTCCTTTCTCTTTTTTTTTTGTTTTGTTTTTTGTTTTTTGTTTTTTTGAGGCAGAGTCTCCCTGAAACTCCAGCTGGCCTGGAACTCACTATGTAGACCAGGCTGGCCTTGAACTCACACAGATCTGCCTCCTGAGTGCTAGGATTAAAGGTGTATGCCACCATGCCCAGCTTATTTAATCTTTTTAAATTTTAAAAATATTATTGGGAGTGTGGGGGTGTTGTGGTGCATATGTACAAGTCAGAGGACAACTTGGTGAAGTTGGTTCTCTCCTTCCACCTTTACATGGGCTTCTGGGACCAAACTCAGGTCACTAGGTTTGCATAGCAAAGAACTCCCCTGTCCGAACTCGCATCCTCTATCTGAGTCAGGATTTCTAGACCAGGCTGGCCTCAAAATCTCTATTAACTGAGAAAGACCTTACATTTCTGATCCTCCTGCCTCTACCTTGGGAGAGCTGGGATGACAGACATGTACCAACACATCCATTTATTTGGGTGCCGGGGCTTGAACCCAGGGCTTTCTGTATGAGCTCCATGAGATCATTTTCAATTGGTAAATGAGGGGATCTGACAAGTGGCTGTGAGGTGGTCACTCAGGTGAATCAGGAGCCCTGCATCTTTGGCTCTGCTCAATCATCCACATCCTGGAGACCCACATTCTCTTGGAGAATTCTTTTGGGAAGCTGGTCAGTTTACTTCAGGCAAGGCTGGCTGGCATCCTGCCCCAATAGACTTGTCAATTTGCCCCACATCAACCTTCCGTGGAAGCCACGTTTATGCCAGGATTCCACTACACTCAAGGAGGCTGCTCTGGAGCCTTTGTTTCTGGTTTGGAATTCTGATTGAGGCTTGCCTACTTCTCAAGGATGGGGCTTAATGCTCTAGACACCTATAAGCCTGGGAAGCTATTGAGCCTCCCAGCCTTCTTCCTAAGGCTGAATTGGGTCATAACTAGTTCTCACTTAGAATTCTTCGGTGGACTTTGCTCTCAGAGTAGAATACCATCTCCTTGCCCGGTAGTCATGCCTTTCGGGATCTACACCGGCCTTTTTGTCCCTTACTGCCATCCCATCCCCATCATCAACTCTAAAACATGTCGGGCCTTTCTTGCCTCACCTTCTCCATGCATATAGTTAGTTCTGCCTAAGACACACTTTCTCCTTCTAGTCTTGGCCCTTTGGTTAGGGGGCAGGGATGAAGGGTCCTGTCCCAGCAGGAGAGCATTTACGCCTGTAACTCTGCCTTCTTGTGTGTAGCCACAAGGCACAGAAAGAAGGGCAAAGATGACACTGAGTGAAACAGAGATGGCCACTCCCAGAGCGAGAAAGAAAAGCTCAGAGGGCAACCACCTTTGTTCCTCAAACAGCCCAGCCCTGGCTTCCTTTCCTTCTAAGAAGCACCGAAGGCACCTGTCCTTAGGCCCCGGGACTTAGTCTGAAATCCTCCGGCAGCTGGTGGAGTCTTTACCCAGATGCCAGGTTTGCAGAATTTCTTCCGCATTGGAGCCGAGGCCAGTCCTTCATTACAGGGGAATGGCTGGGGTGCTGGGGAAGCGGGGATATGATTTACCCCAAGTCATCCAGGGCTGGTCCTGGGGGAGCCTTCAGAAGAACTGGTTTAGCAATCCGGCATCTTCAAGTCAAATTCGGTAATTTGACTTGGGTTCCATTCAACTGGTCACCAAGAAAGGATTTCAAAAATTGAAAGGCACTGTGGAAACATCTTCAAGAGCCAGGCCTTATGGTGCATGCCTGTGACTCCAGCACTTAGAGGTGAAGGCAGGAAGAGCAGGAGTTCCAAAGGGCAAGTCTGAGCAAGGCCAGCCTAGGCTGTAAGCGAACCTGTTTCAAAATCCAAAACCAACCAACCAAACATTACATTTTTCTTGAGGCCACATAGGTCTGGTCTACCCTGAGCTACTGAGTGGGATCCTGCTTCAAAAACCCTCAAGTGGGGGCTGGAGAGATGGCTCAGTGGTTAAGAGCATTGACCCAGGTTCAGTTCCCAGCACCCACATGGTGGCTAACAACTGTCAGTATCTACATTTCCAGAGGGTCTGATGCCCTCTTCTGGCCTCCAGGGGATTGCACTGTATGAGTGCACTTACATAGGTGCAGACACTCATACACATGAAAATAAAGAAATAAAAATGTAATTAATAAATAATTTAAAATAATGTTTTGTTATTTTTTAATGAGGTGTATTTGTTAATCTATGTGTAGGCATATGTATATGACTGCAGATCCCTGAGGAAGCCAGAAGAGGGTCTCAGATCTCCTGGAACTGGAGTTACAGGTGGTTATGAGCCACCCAGTATAAGTGCTGGGAACCAAGCTTGGGTTCTCTACATGAGCAATTGTATTCTTAACTGCTGAGCCATCTCTCCTGGGATTCTCTTTACTAGCCTGGTACAAACTGGCTTTTAAATCCCCAGTTAACACAAGTAAAGCTATGAAAGGAAGGCTTGGGACCTGAAGTAGTTCTCCCAAGATCATAGTGAGAGCCTGCCTGACGGTGGAGGCTGGGTTTTTGGCCACAAGAACACCCACTCATCCTTCTGCCCAAAATCTACTCAGTGGGCACACACACATTCTCCAGTATTGTCCTGATAAAGCAATCCCTCTCTTTCCCCTCCAATCCATGAAACATCCACAGCCTGACAAGGGAATCTAGGAAAATCTCATTAAATAACTGTGGTGGTCTTGTACCAGCATAACCCAGCCAGTGCTCCCGAGGAAGAAAGAATCCCTTCCAGAAACTAGAGCGGGGACAGGTCATTAAAGCCATTGTTACTTTATCTGAGATTGAACATTCATGTCTGCTTCTGTAATTTTGATTTGGAAATCACATTGATTCAAAACGAATGTGAACAGCACAGTGAATCCCAGTTACTGAACACGTTTGGAAGAAATATAGCTTTCTCCAGCTTTAATCCAAGAGGCTTAAAAAAAAATGCATAGCTAAGATAATTGTTTTTTTTTTTTTTAAAGGAGCTTTGGATGTTCTAAAACAAGGAAAGTCAATTTGAACTTCCTTTATCCACTGCTCATCCCCTTGTTAATCATGATAATGCTTCTCAGACCCAGCATGTGAATTAATTGGCTATATTTTATTATGTCCAGAACACACGTTCCTGGAGACTGCAGGACAAAAGGTAAAAACCAAGAAACAAAGGGAAACCACTGGGTGTGGTGGCTCTTGCCTGTGTGGGAGACAAGGCAGGACTACTGTGATTTTTGAGGCCAGCTAAGGCTATGTAGTGAGTTCCAGGCCATCCTGGAAAACCAAAAACCAGAAAATAATGGGGCCAGATGAGGTAACACATGCCTGCAATCCCAGGACTCAGTATCTGGAGGTCAAGTAGGAACACTGAAAGTTCGAGGACAGCTTGGGCTACATGGCGAAACGGTGAGAGCTTTTCTGAAGAAAAAAAGAAGAGGAAGGAGGAAGAAGAGAGATGAGGAAGGAAGGAAGGAAAGAAGGAAGGAAGGAAGGAAGGAAGGAAGGAAGGAAGAAAGGAAAGAAGGAAGGAAGGAAGGGAGGAAGAAGGAAGGAGGAAGGAAGGAAGGTAGGCGGGAGGGAGGGAGGGACGGAAGGAGGGAGGGAAGAAAAGGGATCATTTAATCTAGGGAGAAGTTGGAGGGGTGAGAAAGTGTCTTACTCTATAGCCCAGGTTGGCCTGGAACTCACTAGGTAGCTCAGGCTGTTCTCAAATTGGAGGCAAGATCAGGCTCACTCTTGGTTTAAACTACTCCAGGAGTTAGACTTTCTTTGTTCAGGTGTCTGCCACAGGTTCACCTCTGACCTCCACAGCTATGTGTATACATGTGCATTTGCACCCACACCCACATTCTTTTGTACACACACTCACACACACAAACATGAACACACATACAAAATGCATTTAATACACATGACTTAACAGCATAGCTCAGGGACACTGCATTTTAGAGCCCTGGCTGTTCCAATGTAATTGTGGCCAATTGTCAGTTGCTGCCCAGCACTGTCAAAATATCTGCTACTGCTTATCATTAACCCAGGAAAATAAAACTTCAAAAGCCACGGTACGGTTTGTATAGCTTGCATAGTGCTTTCACATTGTCCCCAAACTGAAAAACTGTTAAGCCAAAGTATTGTACATCGAGGATTGTCTGCATCCCATTAATTAAAATGAGAAAGAAATAGAAACTTTATATATATATATTTTTAAAGATTTTAAAATATTTTTATTTGTTTATTTATTTGAGTGTGTGTGTGGATGTCCTTGGAGGCCAGAAGAGGGCATCAGATCTCCTAGAACTGAGTTATGGGAGGGGATGGGTTGTGAGCTGCCTGATACAGGTGCTGGGAACTGAACTCAGGTCCTCTGCAGGACTAGAAGGCATTCTTAACTGCTGAACCATTTCTCCAGCTCCAGGTCTCAATTTTTTGTTTTAAGAGTTAAAAAGAGGGGTTAGGGATATACCTCAGTGCTTGAGTGCTTGCATAAGGTGCACAAGGCCCTGGGTTCAATCCTTAGCACCGACAAAAGAAAGAAAAGGAACTCAAGGCAGAGAGATTCATTTCAGCCGAGGGTTCAGTGCAAGGTCACAGAGGAGGTCTGCAGATAAACACACATTCTAGGCAGAACAGGCATCATGAACAAAGCCTGTGGGATGCCAGTCATTCTAAACACACCGCAGAGTCCTCTGATAAGAGCTGCCTTAAGAAGGTGTGGTTCCAGACACTGTAAGCATCTCCTGGGAACATGTTGATTTTGGGAGTCTACCCCAGGTCTACTGAGCCAAGAGTGATGGTGCGTGCCCACAGTCCTAGCCCTCAGGAAGCGGAGCCAGAGGATCAGGAGTGCAAGGTCATTCTCAGCTATATAGTGAAAGTAGTTTAGGATACACGAAATCCTGTCTCAAAAAGTCAAACAAGGACTGGCAAGATCGCTCAGCAGGTAAAGGTACTTGGCACCACACCTAACAACCTGGGATGCAAGTAATGGAGAGAACTCCCTCTGACAAGTCCTCTTTCATCCACATGTATGCCATTGTATGCTTGATGTCAAGTTTGACAACCTGAGTTCGATCCCCAGGACCCACATGCTAGAAGGAGAGAATGGACTCCCACAAGTTGTCTGACTTCCATACAAGCGCTGTGGCACACAGACACACATACACACAAAATAAATAAATATAAAAAATATTTTTTAAAGAATAGAGAAAATAATAAGAATAGAAATTGAGACAGGGTCTCATGAAGTTGCCCATGTTGGCCTTGAAGTCAGAATCCTCCAGCCTCAGCCCCTCAGTGCTAGGTGACAGGCGTGTACTGCCATGCTCATCTAGGACAGTAAGGTTTTTGCTGTCAGTACTCCTGTTTAATTTATGTTTATTTTTCTGGCAGAGCCAGAGTCAATTCTTATATGTCTACAGACAGAACCCAGCCCCACACCCACTCCAGAAGCCTCTAACTGGCTGACTTCCATCAGTCCATCTGGAGTTCAGAGGATGAATCATACAAAGGCAGGACAGTGAGACAGGAGAGAGGAGTGGGAGGCCTAGGCAAGCCTGAGGCACCTACTGTTTACTCCACCCTGGTCCTGTGGTCTCCCTTGGGAAGTCCCAGGCTCACCTCCCCATCACTGGGTAGCCCCCTGTGCTCCCAAAGTCTGCCTATCCTGCTCTTTCATTTTCCTCCTTCCCAACTGTGAGCTTGGGAGCACAGGCTGGCTCCCTCTGACAGTGTTAGGCCTCCATGTGCCTAGACACACTAGAGCAGCCTCATGCTCACCCTTGTCCTGGTGAGAGAGCCACAGGCCTGGGATGGAAAGCCTGAGGGAGGGGCAGTCTCGGCGGCCAGCCTACGTGAATCTGAGGAGACCAGCATCACTCAGAGGTCACTGTTCTCTGAAGGGGCTGGTGACTCCTTCCCCAGGGTGGGGTGAACCACAGACCTATGCCAACAGGTAGTGTGAAGGAAACAGATCTGTCCAGGATCCCAGAGCTGCGAAGGCAAGAAAGCAAAAGACCTTAACTTTTGCTCTTGTTTTCTTGAAGTTTTGAGACAGGGTCTCACACTGTAGCCCAGGCAATCCTCAAAGAACCCACAACAGTCCTCCTGCCTTGGCTCCCCAAGGGCTAGGGTTGCTGATCAGTCATTACACAGCCCCAAAGAGCCTAACAAAGTATCCCACCTGTTCTAGGCATGCAGTGGAGTTTTTGATAATGAATGAAAACGTAAGGAAATGCCCTGTGAAGACAGACAGCAGTGTTTAAGGAAGGGAAAGACAGAGATACAGAAAGGGATGAATGTTGTAAAGTACCATGGACTGGGTGGGACCCTTTCCAAGACGGAATTTTGTTTTGCCAAGTAAATGGAAGGAAAGCAGAGAGGCCAGGTCTTCCTGGCTGTTTTGCCTGTTCACTTGCAGCTGGGTTAGACATTCCTGGCGTGACCTGCTAATCACCATGACAGCAGGCCTGTGTGAAAAGAAGGAAGGGAGGGAGGAAGGAAGGGAGGAAGGAAGGGAGGAAGGAAGGAAGGAAGGAAGGAAGGAAGGAAGGAAGGAAGGAAGGAAGGAAGGGAGGGATCAGTGTCTTTAATTCCCGGGCACAGCTACAGAAGGTTTAGTTGCAGGCCGGCGCTGTCCTGGCACTCTGGAATTCTGCGTTGTGCTTTTCTTCTGACAGATTTCTCGTGTGTAGAGTTACACTGATGTCTCTGTAGTGTGAAAGCTTTGTAGAAGCAGTCACGAACTCCAGAATGAGGTGTGGATGCTCATAAATGGAAGCTATTATTTATAAATGATCCTAATCTGTAATTCTTCTTAGGCTGGAAAGATGGCTCAGCAGTTAAGAGCACTAGCTACTCTTGCAGAGGACCCAAGTTCAATTCCCAGCAACCACATGGTAGCTAACAACCACTGTAACTCCAGTTCCAGAGGATGCAACATCCTCTTCTGACCTCCTTGGGGACTGGATGGCACAGATGTATCTACCTACATGCAGACATTACACTCATACACATAAAATAAAAATAATAAATAAGAAATTCTCCTCTTCCTCCTTCTCTCCTCCTCCTCCTCTTCTATAGTCCCAGTTGGCTTGGAACTCACTATGTAGACCAGGCTGACCATTAATTCACTGAAATCTACCTTCCTCTGCCTCCAGAGTGTTTCGTTCTTCTTTTGAGACAAGGTCTCCTATGTCCCAGGTTGATGTCAGAACAATTTGGTAGTGCAGGATGACCTTGAACTTATGATCTTCTTGTCTACCTTCTAAATACTGGGATTCCAGGTATGTGCCTCCAAGCCTGGTTTGTGTGGTACTGGGAATGGGACCTAGGCCCTCATGCATGCTAGGCAAACACTCTACCCACTGAGCTATATCTCCAGTCCTCTTTATTGCATTAGAGTTCAGCTTCGCTGGCCTGGCCTGGGTGTGTATATGATTTCTAACCTTTGGTACTTAGTTTATGGTTTATTTAAAACAGCCTTTAAGACTAGCAATTTTCTTAACATGGTGGTGTTTGGTGGTTGAGGCAATTGGTTCTTGAGCTTGAGTCTAGCCTGGGCTAAACAGTGAAACCAAAATCAAAATATAACTACCACTGGGCCAGCAAGATGGCTCTTGGTAAAGATAATGGCACTTGTCACCGGAGCCTTATGACCTGTGTTCGTTCCTGGGACGCCACATGGAAGGAGAGAACCAGCCTCCACAAGCCAAGTTGTCTTGTGACCTCCACACATATGCCTTTGGCACAAGCATGCTCAAGTGCATACATATGTGTGCATGTACACACACACATACACTCATGCATACACACGCATACACTGAAATAAATGTAATAATGAAAATTAAAAATTTGTTTTGTTTGCTTGTTTGGAACAGTCTTACTCTGTAGTCCCGGTTGACCTTGAACTTGAGGCAATCTTTGTGGTTTAGTTTCCCAAGTGCTGTGATCCCAGGCCCCTGCTACCTGGTTTTGTGTAATGCTAGGAATGGAACTCAAGGCCTGGTGCATGCTAAGCAGGTACCAATTGAGCCACACTCCAGTTCAAGAATTTGATATTTGGAGAGAGTTTTCTGTATCTTTCCAAGGGCCTGTGTAGCTGAGGATGACCTTGAACTCCTGATCCTCTTGTCTTCACCCTCAGTCATTGCCTAAGTCCTAAGATCACAGGTGTGTGCCATCATGTCCAGATGGCAAAGAATTTGGAAGATCTTATTTAACAGCTTTACACAAAACCTGTAGAAAGAGTATTTGCATTTATATGCAAATTGACTTTAAAAATACTCTACTTATATTGAGAGAAAAGATGAGGCTGTCTAGATGGTTCTGTGTGGCAAAGTGAATTTCCTTTTTTTCTGTTTAGTGCTTTAAGGAACTCTGGATTTAAGTTAAATGCTGAAAATTCTGGAAGAAATTGCATATATAAAACACAAAGAAGTTCCAGGCCAGCTGGGGCTACAAGGAGACCCTGTCTCAAACAACCACAACAACAAAACCCAAAACTAAACCAAAACCAAACAAATCAAAACCAACAATCAAATAAATTTTAAAAACCCCACAAACCTGTTCTTACAGGTAATTAATGAGTAATTTTGTTGCTCATCCAGTATGGGCTAAAAGTGACCTCAATAGCCTCTCTCTCTCTCTCTCTCTCTCTCTCTCTCTCTCTGTCTGTCTCTCTCTCTGGCTGTATGTGCATATTCATGTATGTGTAGGTGTGCATGCATATGTGTGTGTGTGTGTGTAAGTCAGATGGACTCTTCAGGAACTTTGAACGTTGTGTCTCTCTTTGTCCTGGAAGTGATTCTGCTGGACGAGATGCGTAGCAAGCTCCAGGGACCCTCCTGTGGCCACCTCTTCCCTGCTGTGATTGTAAGCATATGCCACCAGGCCCAGCATTTTATGTGGGGACTTGGGACTGAACTCAGGTCTTCATACTTGCACAGCAAGCACTTTACTGACTGAGCTATCTCCCTAGCCCCTAGCCTCTAGAGAGATGGCTCAGTAGCTAAGAGCACTGGCTGTCTTGCAGAGGACCTGGGTTCAATTCCCAGCACCCACATGGCAGCTCATAACTATCTATAACTGTAATTTCGGGGGACCCGAAGCCTTTTGTGACCTTCTTGGGCGTCACACATACATGGTACACTTACACAGACGCAGGCAAAACACTCATGCACATAATAAATACATACATACATAAAATTTAAATTCATTAAAAGACAGGGTCTTGCTATGTAAGCCCACCTTGAACTCTCAGAGATCTCCCTGCCTCAGCCTCCCAAGTGCAAGGATTATAGGTGTACAGCCTGCACTCAACTTCTCTTTCATTTTTTTTAACTTGTTACTTTTTGTTTTAAATCTTTTGAGACAGGGTCTCAGTCTATAGGCCAGGCTGGCCTTGAACTTGTGGAAATCCTTCTGCCTCAGCTTCCCCAGTGGTGGGCTCTCAGCTGTGTGGTACCATGCTTGCTCAGCTGCCTCTTTTCTGAGAGCTTCCAGTACAGTGATGACTCTGTTTAGTCATGCATCAAACAGAAATGCTTAACGCAATTTTTAGCAAGAGGAAAGGAAGACTGAGGGGAGCGCAGGTTCATCATAGCGCCCCAAACTCTTTTTTTTTTTTCAAAAAGTTACATTCTAGGGCTGGAGAGTTGGCTCTGCAGTTAAGAGCATTAGTTGCTCTTGCAGAGGACCTAGATTCGATTCCCAGCACCCACATGTCAGCTAACAACCATCTATAACTCCAGTTCCAACATCCTCTTCTGACCTCCATGGGCATTGCACGACATGGGTGCACCTCCATACATACAGGTAATACACTCATAAACATAACATAAAAATATTAAATAAAAAGCTACATTCTATGGCTTTTAAAAACATTCTAATTAATTAATGAATTTTGTGTGTAAGTTTGTGAGCTTGTGCAGTACATGTATGCAGGAGCCCTCAGAAGCCAGAAGAAGGCATCAGATCTCTTGAAATTGGAGTTCAGATGACTTTGTACAGCAGCCAAGTCGGTACTGGGAGCCAAAATAGTCTTCTCTGAGAACAGCAATTGCTCTTAATTGCCGAATCATCTCTGCATTCCCTAAAACTGTTTGAGATGTGGTCTCTCTGTAGCTCTAGCTGGCCTAGAACTTGCTATTTAGGCTAGCTGGCCTTGTTCTCAGAGATCTGCCTGCCTCTGCCTCCTGAGTGCTAGGATTAAACGTGTGTGCCACCATGCCCAGCCCTAAAACATTTAAAAAATGATTTCTTAAAAAACATTCTGAAGACTGGGTTTTTAATAATTTGTTAACAATAGTAACAACAACAACAAACATTTTTAGCTGGGTATGGTGACACCCATCTTTAATCCCAGCACTTAGGAAGCAGAGGTGGGCGGATCTCCTCGAGCTCCAGGCCAGCCTAGCCTACATAGTGATTTCCAGGACAGCCACAAAGTGAGACAGGGTCTTGCTATGTAGCCCAGGCAGGCCTTGAACTCAAATCAATCCTCCCATCTCCGTGTTGCAAATTCTGGAATTATAAGCACAAGCCACCACATTTGCTATATTCCAAAATGGGAAAATAAAAATCTTAACTACGCTCAGAGTAGACACACACATCCTGATCCTCCCTGTCACCCTGTCTTTCGGGAATCTCACCAGGCACTTCAAGGCAATCCAGTGAGAGTGGACTTGCTCTCAAAGGGCTTAGTGACTTAGGGATTTAGATTTAGTGACCTGCCTGTAGTTGATTTAACACCCAACACAGTAACCATCATTCATAGGAGCCTCATTCTAGGGATTAAAGTCAATATCCATAACAAGCAGGGAGTTGGACTATCTGCCACCCCCACAGCACCCTCGCTTGTTTGGGAATGGAGATTTAGAGAGTCCTTCTTTACAGGCAGACATTGGGCGGGGTGCAAGGAAGAGGCCCTTCTCTCCTCATGCAAGTCACAGCCCATTGTAGTGACCAGGAATGAGGCCAAGGGACAGACTCAGGGTGGAAAGAGCCCCTTCCAGTGTTGAAACTCCTGTGGGCCAGCTGTCTTCCCACTCCTCTGTGTCTTTATTGCTCAACCCTGCCTTTCGATCTGAGAGCAAACACATTCCATGTTTGGCCTAAGTTAGTTCAAGTTCAGTTCCAGTTCTCTTTTCCTGTTAGAAAAGAGGCCTAACTGGTTCGGCACTCAAAAGTGGTACTGCTTTTTGTCCCCTCACCCTTCCTGGAGTGTAATCAGTCAACAGAAATTATATGTGAACATACATATCTGGGTGTTCTGCTGTACTCTGTGACCTGTTCATGGTTAAGTTGTTAATCTATCGTCTCATGTAGTTCTCTCTCTCTCTCTCTCTGTTGAGAAGACAAGGATTTTTTTGTTTGTTTTTTACTTTTTGAGACTGTTTCTTACGCTGGAACTCAGGCTAGACTGGAACTCATCGTATAACCCAGACTGAGTCCCAGCTCAAGGCAATCATCCTGCCTCTGCCTCCCAAGGCTGGGATTACAGGGGTGCACCACAATGCCCGGTCAGTTCCTACTCTTTTAGCCAACTTCAGCTGTATGGTTCAACACTGTGAACTGCAGTCACTGTGTGTATTACATCTGCATAATTTACTTCTCTGGCGTAACTCAGTTTACCCTGTGACCAATGTCCCCCATCCCTGGAACTACCATTCGACTCTGTGCTTTGAAGAGTTCAACTATTCCAGACTCCATATAAACATGTAAAGCAAGGCATAGTACTGTGTCTGTAGTCCCATGCTCCTACATAGTGAGATGGGAGCTGAAGACAGGAGACTCCCTAGAAGCTTATGGGCCATCTAGCCTGGGGTACACAATAGACAGCAAAGACACTGTCTCAAAGAGGGTGGATGGCTAAGATGGACACCCAAAGTTGTCCTCTGACCTTCACACGTGTGCCAAAGCAGGCTCGTGCCCAGACTCACACATACAAAGCATATTCTACCAACAGAGCTATATTTCCCAACCCAATAATATTAATTTTTCTAATCCAGGAGTGTGAGGGGTCTTTCCATTTATCTGTGCCCTTTAATTTCCTTAGCAATATATTAAAATTCTCAGTGTACAGATATTTTCCTCTTTGGCTATTTATTTCTAAGTTTTTATTTATTTGCTTGTCTATTCATCTATCTGCTTAGTTTTTTGTTTTTTTGAGACAGGGTCTCACTATGTATCCCTGTTGATCAGACTGGCCTTGAACTCACAGAGATCTGCCTGACTCTGCCTCCCATGTGCAGGGATTGAAGGCATGCACCATGCCTGCCTGTTTATTTTTTGGGAAATATTTATCTTTATTTTTAATTATGGGTGTTTGTGTGTCTGTGTGCGCACAGGTAGACACAGGCGCCTATGGAGGCCAGACAGGGTGTCAGATCCCTTGGAGCTTGAGTTATAGGCAGTTGTGAGCTGCTATGTTGGTGTTGGGAACTGAAGTCATGTCTTTTGGAAGAGTAGTAAGTGCTCTTAACTCTCCAGTCCCTACTTCGTTGTTTGGTCTTGCAGGCCAGGCTGGTCTGAGACTCACTCTGCAGTCCAGACTGTTCTTGAACAATCAGAGATTTCCTGTCTCAGCTTCTGAGTGTTGGGGTTACAGGCATGATGGTTCATGCCTGGCTGAAAGGATTTCATTCTTTGCTGCTATGATTAAGGGGAGTTCTTTCCCATTTCCAGCTTCCTCTTCAGACATGCAGTTGTGTATGATTTTTGTACGTTGGTTTTATATTCCACAACTAGACTGAATTCAGTTCTAACAGTTTCTTGTTGAGCCTTTAGGTTTTCTTCACATGTGATTCTCACCATCTGTGGAGATACTTATTGCGTTCTTGTGCTTTTATCCTTTTGGTTTAATTGGTCTGCATAGGACTTTTAGTGTGTTCACTAGAAGCAGAGGGAGAGGACATTAGCCTTGTGGCCCTGGATCTTAAAGAAGTTTCCCCTTATTAATTATGACATTAGCCATGGGCTTTTTCTAATATAGTATTTTAGTACTTATTGTGCTGAAATGTATCCCCCCACCTTTTTTTAAAAAATGGAACAGGATCTTTTTCATTTGGTTTGTTGTTTTGAGACAGAATCTCCTTATAGCTCTAGCTGACCGGAACTCGCTATGTAGACCAGGCTGGCCTTGAACTCACAGAGATCCACCAGCCTCTGCCTCCTGAGTGCTGGGATTAAAGGCACCACCATGCCCAGCAAAGCCATCTATTCTTGGATTTTTCTTGAGATATTTTTGATTATTGGATCAATCTCTTTGTTTGTTATTGATGTTTTCAAACTTTGTTTTTTTCTCCTCCCCTTTCTCGTTTTCTTTTCTGTCTATAAAATATTCAAAAATTTTAGCTTACCTTTTTTATGTGTATGAATGTATTGTCTGCACGTATGTAAGTGTACCACATGTATGCAATGCTGTGGAGGCAGAAGGCAGTGTCAAATCCTCTGGAACTGGAGTTACAGCGGGTGCTTAGCCTCCAAGTAGGCACTGGAAACCAAGCCCAGAGCCTCTGTGAGCAGCCATTGCTCTTAACTGCGGATTTACCTTTAGTGGGTCATCTTTTTCAGGAATTTTCCCATTTCTTCTGGATTATTCAGTGTTTAAACATTTATTTATTATTTTGTGTTTTGGGAACAGGATTTACATGCATGCCGTAGAATGTGTGGAGGTCAAAGGACCACTTGTGTGAGTTGGTTCTTTCCTTCTACCATGTACCATGTGGGTTCCAGAGATTAAACTCAGGTCATCAGCCTTGGCTGTGCCTTTTCCTGCTGACCTGTCTCGCCAGCACTAGGTCATCTATTTTTTTTGACATATAATTCTCACTATTCTATTCCTTCTCCATTGTTTTCCTTTCTGAGGTATGAATAACTATATTCTTACTTATAGCATTTCAATCTTATCAACAGGCATGTATAATTTGTTACATAGTTGTAAATAGCAGATTTTATATACAATGGTATTCTACTTCGTTTTTATTTGTTGTTTTTTTTTTTGAGGCAGGGTCTCCCTGTGTGGCCCTGGTTGACTCAAACTCAAACGAAGATCTGCCTGCCTCTGCCTCTCAAGTGCTGGAATTAAAGGCATGGACCACCACACCTGGTGTTGCTTTGTAATTAAAAAAAATTTTTTTGTTTTTATTTTATGTGTATGAAGTGTATGTAAGTGCACCACATGCAGGCAATGAAGGACAGAAGATGGTGTTAGATCCATGTAACTGAAGTTCTTTGTTGCCATATGGGTGCTGGGAACCAAACCCCTGTACTCTGCAAGAACAGTTAGTGCTCTTAACCACCGAGCCATCTCTCTGTCCCTGCTTTGCAAAGTTTTAATAGTGTAATATTTATATTTAATGTAATATTTACCATTTTATTAGAGTTACAAAGTCATTATTACCATTAGTCCAAAATCAGATAAGATATAAGAAAGAAAGAGGGGCTGGAGAGATGGCTCAGCAATTAAGAGCACAAAACAGGACAGCACTTCTATAGTAATAGGTTTCCATATGACTTTTTCAAAAGGTGTTTGAATTTTTTTTTTTTTGAGACAGAGTCTCTGTGTAGCTGGCCTAGAACTCACCTTGCAGACCCCAGGCTGGCCTCCATCTCACAAAGATTTGCCTACCTCTGCCTTCTGAGTACTGAGATTAAAGGTACATGCCACCACACCTGGCTTTAAAAATGTTTTTATTTATTTATTTTTATTTTATGTGTATGAGTATATTGCCTGCATGTATGTAAGTGCACCATGTCATGCAGTGTCCATGGAGGTCAGAAGAGGGCACTGGATCTCCTGGAACTGGAGTTCTGGAAGGTTATTAGGCAACATGTGGGTGCTGAGATCCTAACCCAGGTCTTCTGCAAGTGCAGCCAGTGCTCTTAACCACCAAGCCATCTCTCCAGCCCCCGAATTATTTTTTTTAAAGATGTATTTGCGCATGTGCGTGCGTGCGTGCGTGCGTGCGTGCGTACGTGCGTGCGTGCGTGCGTGTGGTGTGTAGGTGCTTGTAGAGGTCAGAGGTGTTGGATTCCCTGGAGCTGGAGTTAAAGGCAGTTGTGAACTGCCTCATATGGGTGCTGGGAAATGAAGCCAGATTCTCTGGAGGAGCAGTACCTACTTAACCCCTGAGCTGACTCTCTAGCCCCTGTTTGAGATAATGACTCACCAGTGAGTACAATTCTTAAATCCCCCGCCTCCTCCTCTATGAAGCCCCTGCACTCCAGCCACCATGCACCACCCGCATTGTTCCAGGCCCAGGTACAGACAACCAGACACTGTCCTCGATCCCCAAAGCCTGCTGTGTGATTCAGATCAGCTCATTCTAAACTGCGTATGTTGCCTTGTATGTTTCTTCCCAGAAAAACCACAAGAGCCCACAGTTCCCGACCACTCCTGCCTCCAGCTTGCTCTGGCGCTTCCCCCGAAGACCTCCATTGTGTGACCTTCCGTTTGGAACTGTGAGTACCAAACTACCATATATTTTAAAAAGATTTTTTATTTATTTTACCTGTATGTATGTATGGATGTTTTGCCTGCATTTGTATATATGCACCATATATGCAATGCACTCAGAGGCGAGAAGAGGGTGATGGATTCCCCTAGAACTGGAGTTACAGCTGGTTGATAGCTGCCATGTGAGTGCTGGGACCCAAACAAGTCCTCCGTAAGAACAGCAAGTGTCCTTAACCATTCAACCATCTCTCCAGCCCCATCAAACTGTTATTTTAATGGCAGTTACATCCCAACCTGCTCACCTTCATGTACCTCAAACTTTCCAGCAACATATTATACAGAGAGAAGGAGAGAGAGAATCACTGGGTTCCTGTACATTTTGTACTCTCTTCCTAATCTATACAACAGTCCCCAGAAAGCTCTATGTCTCTCCCCATCAGGAGGCGGTTTGGGGGCCATTCCGCAAGCATGCATCATATTGATCACGACACTGGAGGTAATTATGAGTGCAGAAGAAAAATAACCAAATTCACAAAGTATGTTGATTAGCTCAAGCACAATTATTTTTAATATATGGATTTTGCCTGGAGTTTTGCATTTGTTGGGGGTAACATATGCTCTAAAAACAGGGGCTAGAAAGCAACATTGCATTTATTACTTACCATAAAAGGAGAATGAAGCTGAAGATGGGAGCACACCCCTGTAATACCTACCAGAAGGTAGTGGAGGCAAGATTAGGAGCTCAAGGCCCAGCCTTGGCCACATAGAAAGTCTGAGGTCTGCCTAAACATGTGTGAGAGAGAGAGAGAGAGAGAGAGAGAGAGAGAGAGAGGCAGAGAGAGAGAGGAGATTCATTGTGTTGCCAAGGTTAGTCTTGAGTTCCTGAGTTCAAGTGATCCTCCTGCATCAGCTTCTTAAGTAACCAGGAACCTCAGGCTTGAATCACAAAGCCCAATTACACAGTTAAACAATATATTAAGACACATCCCCGGAGGCTGGAGACATGGCACAGCAGTTAGAGTACTGACTGCTTTTGCAGAGGATCCAGGTTCTATTCCCAGCACCCACATGGCAGCTAACAACTGCCCATAACTCTAGTTCCAGGGGATCTGATGCCTTCTTCTGACCTCCTCGGGCATTGCCTGATACAGGTGCACTTACACATACTTATACACATAAAATAAAAATAAAAGTAATAAATAATTTTTTTTAAAGGACACGTTCTGGCACTGGAGAGATGATTCAGCAGTAAAGAACACTGGCTGCTATTGCAGAGGACCGGTGTTCGATTCCTAGCACCCACATGGTGGCTAACAATGATCTGTAACTCCAGTTCCAGGATAATTTGACACCTTCTTCTGACCTCCATGGGCATTGCATAACACAGGTGTACTTACATACATGCAGGCAATACACTCATACACAAAAATAATTAAAAAAAATTTTTTTTTAAAAAAGACAGAGTCCGTTGTTTAAATAGCAGAAAACCCAATTTACATTGCCTTGGACCAAAAAGGGTGGATGCTGTCTGTTAGAGTCAGGGCAGTTGGTGTCTTCTACTCTCTGGTGAGCTCTTGATGATCCTGTATCTGTCTGTCACCTTCACTCTCTCATACTCAGCCCTCACTCCCAGGAGACGGAAGGGTACTAGGACTGAGCAGAAGACTGTGTCGAAGAATAGGCGGCCTTATTCCAAGAGCCCTAACAGGCCTCTTTGCAAAACTGCAGTATGTGTCTGTTGTTATGTGGATGAATCTGGGCCTGAGCCAAATGACTTCTCCAGAATCACAAGGGCAACCTTCCCAGAAAGCACATGGGCTAGGAGGGGCGGGTATGGGCACCGAGGGCGATCCTGGCTAGAATAGCTACTAACTAAGGAGAGGGTGTGCACGTTGACTGGCACAGTGAGGCTCAAAGTAGTCACCAAACAGAACAGCAAAGGAGTGTGAAAACAAGAAGCCAGGAGAGAGTGCTGGGTCGAAGCAGACCATGAGGCTTGAGAAGGGAGAAGGGCACGCAGGAGTCTGGAACAAGAGGACTGCCACGAGATCTGGGCCAGCCTGGGCTACATAGTGAGCCTTTGTTTCAAGAAAAAAGGGCAAAACGAAGTGGAAGGAGAGGAGAAAAATCCACATTGCTGATACAGACGCCATATTTACAAGTACAGTAATTAGGAGACAACCTTACCCGTTCTGAGATATGACTCTCATTTTGAGGTGACCATATAAAGAAAAGAGTCATTGAAATTATAATTCTTCATTTCCTTCCATTGGCCTGTCTTATCTTTGAAGGCTGTAAAATTGATGGGAAAAGGGTCGTATACTTTTATGGCATAGTGGTATTTAAAATGTCAAGAAGGGGGGACAAAGGTGGGGGAGGAGGCATCATTTCGCCCGAGATTTTTTAACGTGTGGTCATTTCTTTTCAACAGTTTCTCTCATTTCATGCACACATGTAGCTTTCTCTCCCTCAGCAGACAAGCACGTAGTTAGCTCGGCATCAAACAAGAAGCAGAGCTCCTTACTACAGAAGAAAAAAAAAAGCTAATTTAATTGGTGTCTAGTCTGCACGAAATGGAAAATGGTATCTGTCATACAGAAAGGCTATTTGTAAACTGCTTCTTGAAAGAAAGAAAGAAACCCTGCTTGATTTGTGTCTCTCACAGTAGAGACTGCTCTTCTCTCTACATAGACAGGCAATTGCTGGGTCCCTGTGCAGTATGCTTTCTTCTTGATCTATATACCAGTGCCCAGAACCGCCCACCGCATGCCTTTCCCCGACAGGAGACAGTTTGGAGGCCATTCCAAAAACATGCATCATATTTATCACCGAAGTAATTATGAACACAGAAGAAAAATGCTGAAATTCACAAAGTATGCTGATTAGTTCAAGCACAATTATTTTTAATATATGGGTTTTTGCATTTGCTAGGGATAACATATGCTATAAAAAACAGGGCCACAGGGCTGAGAGCTACAGTGCATTTGTCACTTCTCACAGAAGCAGAATGAAGCATACTTGTACTCTTCTTACTCAGCAGGTAGAGGAAGGAAGATCAGGAGCTCAAGGCCCAGCCTCAACTACATAGCAAGGTTGAGGTTCCCCTGAGCTACACCAGACCTTGTAGAAAGAAAACAAAACAGATGGATATAGTAGCACATGCCTTTCATTCCAGCGCTCAGGAGGCAGAGGCAGGCAGATGTTTGTGAGACTGAGGCCAGCTTGGTCTATATATCTATACAGTGAGTTTCAGGCTAGCCTGGTTTATATAGTGAGTTCCAGCCAGGCCAACTGGAGTGACTGAGGAAGAAAGATAAAAGAATTGCTGTAATCAGGTGGAATAGTGCAGAACTTTACTTCTAGCACTCAGGATGCAGAGGCAGGTATATCTGTGAGTTCAAGGCCAACTTGATCTACATAGTGAGTGAGTTTCAGGACAGCTAGACCCTGTCTGAAAACAAAGACAACCCCCCCCCCCCCCGCAAAAAAAAATCAAGAAAATGAACCTGAAAGCACATTATACATCCTGATATATTGTCCACATTCATTTCTTCCTGACTTCATTGTTTGAATGTTCCTCAAAAGAAAAAAAGAGCTGAGCATGATGGTCACATGTAATCCCAGCACTTGGAAGGTATACTCAAGAGGACCAAGAATTCAAGGACATCTCAGAATATCGAATTCAAATATTCATGGCAAGCCCGGGCTACATGTGACTATGATTCAAAATTCAATCACTAGGAACTGGCTAAGCCTGGCGGAAGAGGGAGCAAGACCCCGGTGCGTGTCAAAGCACCAGTGTAAATAAAGTACAGGACATGGTCTGTGCACAGACTCGCACACAGCACCTAGGAGATCCCCTTTCTATTAGTATGATAAAAAGAATAGAGAAACCATTAAAGTTGATCTTTTACGATGTCACCCTCAGTTATCCAACCAAAGACGCATACATGGGGCGTGCAAAGTCTTCATGGGGTGAAGATCCTGCTGCCTAGGGGAGGTGGATGGCTAAGCTGATGGGACTTATGTTCACAGCTGCCAGGCACCCACCACTCTCACATGTGGAAATGCAGCCAGCTCAGGAAAGTAAAACGAAGACTACATCTTAATGACATATTTGATCTTAGTTCAGTTTTCCCTGATTTTACCTCGAGCATTTTTAATTATGTAATCCAATCCCAAGCCCTCTCTTCTCTCTTTTCTTTTTTTAGAAAAGTGTTTTATTTATCATTTTTATTTTATATGTATGAGTGTATTGTATGAGTGTATGTAAGTGTACCTGTGTCATACAATGCCCGAGGATATCAGAAGACAGCCTCGAATTCCCTTGGAACGGGAGTTCTGGACCTCTGTTAGCTGCCATGTGGTTGCTGCGAGTCTTACCTGAGTCCTCTGCAAGAGCAGTCAGCGCTCTTCCTGCTGAGCCATCTCTCCAGCCCCTCTCTTCCTTTCTAAAGCGGGATTGGGTTGAGTTTACCTTAACCCATAACTTGCAACTAAAGGATCAGGACTTTATATACTTGATTGGATTTGTTCCTCCAGGCCTATCTTGTACTTCATGTCTGTCCACTTTTAATCATTTAGCTGAAGATCCAGGCCACAGGGTTTTAGCTGTCCTGCAAATGTTACTCTGTAAACCCTGCAGAAACGCTGAGCCCTCACTCCACTCCATTAGCCTCTCTCCTCCCAGCAAGACTGCACCACGCTGGTCCAGAGCTCCCAGTGTGTTCTCAGTCTTACACTGGTTTATCTCATAGGGAGGGTTCTCTGCCAGCCCAAGAAAAGTAAGTCACTTCCTGAAAGCCATATGGTTGGATTGGGAGGGAATCAGGCTTATTAGAGTTGTGTCTTCGGCAGGGAATATGGCTCAGTGGGTAAAAAGTACTTGACACAAAAAAGCTGACAACCCAAGTTCATCTCTAGAATGCAGGTAAAAAAGCTGGATGCTGTATCAGCCATCTGCAGTTCCTACAGGGAGAGGGGAGGTGGGGACAGGAGAACCGGCTGGAAGGTCATGGGCGAGCTAGCCTGTTGATCCGTCTCTCCAACCCCTACTCTATTTTATCTAATTTTATTTTTATGCTGGGGACCAAATCCAAGGCCTTGCATATACTAAGAACTCAGTCTACCCTGGAGTTGTGCTCCCAGCCCCTCTACCATGCAATGATGCAGCCAGAAGGCCGACACCAGATGCTAAAGACATACTGGTACTATATATTCTTGAACTTCCCGGTATGTGGAACCACAAAGCAAACTTCTCTTCTTTGTAAGTTACTTGTTTTCAGGGATTTTCAAAAGAGTATTTTAAATTTACTGTTATTTTAAAATATTTTATTTATTATTTTTATTTTATGTGTATGAATGTATTGTCTACATGTATGAAAGTGCACCCATGTTGTGGGATGCTTGTGGAGGTCAGAAGAGGGTGTTGGATCCTCTGGAGCTGGAGTTATAGACAGTTATTAGCTGCCATGTGGGTGCTGGAGACTGAAGCTGAGTCTTCTGCAAGAGCCCCAGTGCCCTTAACTGCTGAGCCATCTCTCCAGCCCAACACTTTAGGTTTGTTTTTTGACAATTTTGTACATGTATACAGTATGTCTGGCTCATTCTTGGTCATATCCACCCCACTCTCTCTGTCCCACTCTCAGACCCATCTCCTGATCCTTCCCCTCCAACCTTCAAGTCTTCCTCTTTCTCAGTTTTTATAATCTACCATATTCTCAGGAAATTTGTTATAGTAACAAAAACTTGACTACTTTGTCATGGATAGAATTTAATCACACTGCAAGAAAAACTGGACAATATCTTCTGTATTCCAGTGGCGGTCGTTCTCACCTTAGACGATACTTGCTGCTCAGTTATATTTATTGTTGTTGTTTTTATCATTTTCAAAATTGCTTTTGTTTATTTATTGTGTGTGTGTGTGCACGCGCAAGATGGGCATGCACTAGCTGTGACATTTGTGTGGTTAGAGGACCACTTTCAAGAATCAGTTCTCTCCTGCCATGTGGGTCCAGGGGATCAGATTCAGGTGTCAGGCCTGGTGGAAAGTCCTTTCTTTACCTTTTGAGTCATCTCCCTGGCCCATGTTTTTGTGTTTTGAGACAAAGTCTCTTTTTGTAGCACAGGCTAGCCTCAAGCTCACAATCTTCCTCAGTCTCTCAAGTGCTGGAATGACAGGTATGAGCACCACATCTTGCCCTGCCCATCGTATCTTGGTGTAATCAATTTACACATCATGAGGAGAGGAATCCTTGGGTTTCCGGCTCCTTCAGGATCCCCTGACACCCTTTTGTATGCAGCGTGGCCCACAGTCTGGCTCAGGCTTTGAAGCTAGTTCGGTTCTGGGTGTCTAAGTTTGAAGATCAGGGTTACTCCAGGGCATGGGAAATGTGTCTTACTTGAAGTGACTTTGGCATTTAAGACTCAATCAATCTCCAGAGGGAAACAAAGGATGAGCCCAAACAGAATTGCAATGCGAAGTAAGAAATATCTTGCTTCACTCAGGGACCTGAGGAAGCTGCATCTATTGGAAGTTTTTCTTCTACAATGACTTGCAAACTGCAACTGTAACTTAATTATTCAGGAACATTCCAGGAACAGTCCTGTGCTGTTGCACCTCCCTGTTCTGGAACATCACAGACCATTCCCTGGGAGATTTTCAATGAGTTACGTAGAAAGTTATTACAGTGTGTATATGGTTCCCAGATAACGGAATTGTAATAGAAGAAACTCCTGGAACTTTTTCTGCATCTTCTATGTGTTTCTCTAAGACAAATGATGATGATGATGATGACGGTGATGATGATGATGATGGTGGTGGTGGTGGTGATGGTGATGATGATGATGATGATGGTGGTGATGACGGTGATGATGACGATGATGACGATGACGATTCTGAGACAGGGCCTCATGCAGCCAGGTTGACTTCAAAGTCATTGTGTAGCTGAGGATGACTTTGAACTACTTTTTTTTTTTTTTTTTTTTTTTGATCTTTTTTAAGACAGGATCTCCCTTTAGCCCTGGCTGTCCTGGTCTTGCTATATAGACCAGGCTGGCCTTGAACTCACAGAGATCCACCTGCCTCTGCCTCCTGGGATAAAAGGCATACACCACCATGCCTGGCTTTGAACTTCTTCTTTTTAAAAATCTTTTATTTATTATTTTTATTTTATGTGTATGAATGTATTGTCTACATGTATGTAACTGCACCTGTGTTGTGCAATGCCCTCCAAGGACAGAAGAAGGCATCAGATTTCCTGAAACTGAAGTTATGAACAGTTGTTAGCCATCATGTGGGTGCTGGGAATCAAACCCAAGTCCTCTGCAAAAGCAGCCAGTACTCTTGACCACTGAGCCATCTCTCCAGCCCAACTTTGAACTTCTAATCCTCCTGCCTCCACCTCTCAAGTGCTAGGATTACAATAGGCATGTGCCACAAGCCTGGCCAACAATAAATTTGCTTGGTTCATGTTATCCAGTCAGAAGAATCTAACATATAAGGAATATAAGTGATGTTTTTTCTTGTCAAAACTTTCTGTCCCCATGATCTGTGTCTGTCACAAGTTTGTCATGATTGAAAAGAGAGCAAGAAATGTCTCTCAGAAGAAGAAAGGAGTTTCTCATAAGGGTATTTCGTTTAGACTCAACAAAGGCTGGTATCATTTAAACCTCCTCTACCTACAGTATTCTCCTTGGGGGCTGGGGAGATGACTCAGTGGTTAAAAGCACTGGCTGCCCTTGCAGAGGACCAGGGTTCAATTCCTAGCACCCACAAGGTGGCTAACAACCATTCTTAACTCCAGTTCTAGGTGATCTGACACCCTCTACTGGTCTCTGCTGGCTTTGCATGCATGTGGTGCACTTACAAGCAGAGAACACACTCATATACATAAAATAAAAACAAACAAATAAATAAATAAATAAATGTGAAAGACTTTCCTCAATCCCTTCACCAGCTATTTCTCTCTTCTTCCCTTCCTCCTTCGTGCTGCTGGAGAATGAACCTAGTGCACTGTGCCATTCTTTCACTGAGCTACATCTCTAGGGTTCCTTTAAGTATCTTCAAACTGGTCTCATTTAAAGAACTCATTTCCAGAACGATTCATTTACTAAGCCTTCTCTCTTGACTCTACCATTTATAATGTCTCTACTTCATGTGCAGAAAGTTCAGCACTGTGACTGAGAGTGACACCTTTTTCAGATGTCCTTCGTCCTCTGATTTTGCCCTGTGATCATGTCTGTAAGGGGATTCCTCTTAGGAAGAATACTCTAGAGGGACATTGGACACCTCTGTTCCCTTTTGAAACAAAGGGGCCCCTTCTATCTCATGTGACCATGACATGGCTGTCAATCATAAAACCTCGCATCCTTCTTCCACCAGGATGTGCCATGCCTTGGTTAGTGTCCCCTAAGATCCATTAATCAGCAGAGCTCCAGGTCATGGTGCTACTAAGCCAGGCTAGGTCACCTCAGAGGCTGGAATGGAGGCACAAAGAGGGCTGATGCTGTCTCTCTTCCAGTATGGGATCCCCTGGGGATTGAGCACTTCCAGTGGCCTGCAGAAAGCCTGCCTGGGAAAGAAACACCCAGCAGAAAATCTGGACTGTCAAGGGGGTGTGGTCACCACAGGGTAATCTATCCAAGCCTGCCCTTTATAATGGGAGCCAAGAGCTCCTTTTTAGCTTCCAGTTACTGATGCTAGCAATAAACACAGATTAGAAAAAATCTTTTCTCTTCCTGGTCAAGCACATATATATCTCCTATATATTAGGCCAGGGCTCTAGCCACCCCATGGCATCCTGTAGGATGTAGAGTGCTCTGATATTAAACATTCAAGGCAGCACTATATATCACTCCAGTACAGTCCAAGACTGTATGTTTTCTTGAAGGTTGACTTTAAAGGTTTAAAATATTTTTATGGCACATAACTTACCATCTTAATTTTGGCTGGGGGCTTTAGCATGCTTATTTCTGTCTTTGAGGGCTCCCGGACTGTACCAGGTATATAGACATTGCTGATGCATAATCTCTCAGTCAAAGCCCTGGGACCGTTTGTGTTTCAGGATTCAGAGTATGTGGGATTTTAGAAAGGCATCACAGAGCATAACTCCCCCACTACCCCAAGTGGAGAGCTGGGGCTATGTGAGTCATATAGGGTGACTCACAATCACCTGTAACTCAAGCTCCAGGGAAGATCCAGTGCCTTCTTGTGAATTCTCAGGGCATCTGTACTAACGTGCACATATCCACAGGCACACACACACATATACACACATAATTAAAAATAAAATAGTCCTTTTTAAAAAAGATTTTTTTTTTGTATTTTTGAGACAGGGTCCCACTGTAGTCTCAGCTGGCCTGGAACTCACTGTGTAGACCAGGCTAGCCTAGAACTCACAGAGATCCACCTGCCTCTGCCTCCTAAGTGCTGGGATTAAAGGCATGTGCCACCACACCTGGCTATTTTTAATTATTTTTTCAAAGATTTTTTTTTAACTTTTGTGTATGTGTGTTGATCTGTGTAATTGTGTGTCATGTGTGTACAGGTGCCCACAGAAGCCAGAAGAGAATGCTGGATCCCTTGGAATGGGAGTTACAGTTGGCTGTGAGCCACCTGGTGTGTGTGCTGGGAAACGAACTCGGGTCTTCTGGAAGAGCAAGTGTTCTTAACCAATGAGCCATCTCTTCATCGCCTTTATTTTATTTTATTTTATTTTTTAAATAAATTTATTTTTATTTTGGAACTCACCCCCCCACCCTTGGGTTACTAAGTTTCTTTTTTTCAGAGATAAGCTTCATGAATAAAACTAAGAGAATCCTTCAGGGCTTAACATTTTCACAAGGACAGTGACATTCTATTTTAAGACAGACTATGGAAACAATGCTAAGATCAGCTATTTTTGGAATCACAAGATAATTTTATATCTTACTATCCTGTGGCTAAAGCAACAGACAGGGAAATTTAGTTATTAAAACATTGTAGTTCTATTGTTTATTTTTTTTTACTAGTTTTCTAAAAATAATTTTCCCAGCTTAATTCTTTATCAAGATAGCATGACATTTCCTCTTAAAAGTGTTAAGTTTTAGCATGTTCAAAGTATCCCAAGGATCGTGTTATTGTGATTACTGCCCGGTGATTCATTTTTACCTGGAAATTTCACGTTTAAGCTCTTTCTGGAAACAACACAACTCTGGGAGAGAAAGCCATGTTCCAGATCAGATTCAAGTAACTAATGGGGCAAAAATCTACTAAAAAGCTGGGCACGGTGGCTCTCACTGTCATTGCACCATCACTCAGAAGGCAGAGGCAGGAAGATCCCTGTGAGTTTAAAGCCAGCCTTGCCTACATAGCAAGTTTGAGGTCTGCCTGAGCTACTTGAGACCTGTCTTTATAAAAAAATTATGTGCAGGCCTGTGCATTAAGCACTGCATAGGGGTCAGTGTTTGGATCAGAAAGAGAAATGGCTGACCCTGACCTGTGATGGGATTCCCTCTGCAGGAACAGGAGTGGAAAGACCTGGAGTCTGAGGATAAGGGGCCAGTGTGGAAGTTCACCGCAGCGGACAGCAAAAATACTATGTCAGAGCTGAAAGCATACAAGTCCACACAGAGGGGATGAGGAAGGGGAGAAGCCCAGTTTGAACAGTATGTGTCCATGGACCATTGTATTAAACTAAAAAGAAAAGATTCCTGCTGGGAAGGGTAGTTCATGTCTACAATCCCAGCACTCGGGACACAGAGATGGAGGGGATCCTAAGTTCAAAGTCAGTTTGGGTCACTTAGTGAATTCCAGGCCTGCCTAGTCTCCATACCATGTCTAAAAATTAATAAATCAATCATTCAATCAACTAATGGTATCACTTCTAGATATATATCCTCCAAATTGGAAGCAATAATGCAAGCGGGTACTTGAACACAGTGTTCACGAGCGTATCACTCAGAATAATCCAATGTGGAAAGTATCCAAATGCCCATTTGGGTGAATGGTTGTGCCTGTGAATCTGTCATGCCTGTGATGCCAGCATTTGAGAGGTAACAGCAGCAGAAGAAGGTTATCGTTAGCTACAGAGTGAGAGTTTGAGGTTAGTCTGGGCTACATGTAACCTGTCTCAACAACAATAACAAATGCTTCCATTTGGAGGCTGGGGAGATGGCTCAGTGCTTAAGAGTGCTTGCTGCTCTTGCAGAGGACCCTAGTTTGACTCCCAGCACCCACATCGGTCCACTCAGACCCACATGTAACTCCAGCTCCAGAGGATCCGATGCTCTCTTTTGGTCTCCAGAGGCAAACACATATATGTGGTACACACAAACACACCCCCACACACAATTATAAAAGCAACTCTTACAAATTTCTCCATCTGCCTTGCCCAGGGCTATTGTCCAAGGATGCTAGCTCTTTTCCTTTTCCTTTGCTTTTCTCCCCACCCTGCCAGCCCGCCCCAGCCCTCACTCTTAGCCCTAGGTGCCCCATTTGGTATTTGGGATTCTGTAGATGCCCAGTCATACTTCCAGGAAACTTGGAAGTGGTTGTGAGATTTTATTGTAGCAACTTCCTTTCTGTTCCTGCTCTCACCTCTCTCTCTCTCTCTCTCTCCCTCCCTCCTTCCCTCCCTCCTCCCCTCTTTTTCTTTCTCTTTGACAGTGTCTCAGGCTGGCCTTAAACCGGTTATATAGTAGACAGTGATCTTCAACTTCTGATTCTCCTCTCTTTACCTCTTTTAAAAAAATGATTTATTATTTTTATTTTAGGCATCTGAGTGTGTTTATTGCCTGAGTGTATATAAGTGCACCCATGTTGTGCAGTGCCCGAGGAGATCAGAAAGGTGCTGGGATTAAAGGTGTGTGCCACCATGCCTGGCTTCTGAACATCTTATAGTTAAAAAATAGGCAATCAAGAAGCCTAAGCACATCTTCCCTACAGCGACAACTCTGATTCTTCGTTCTTGGCCTTCACAACAAGAGTTCCTTGGAATCACTCCACTGTGGATTCTCAACTATGCCCTCAACTCAGGAGGATGTGGATCCTCATTTGGTCAAAGCCAAGGTCAGTCTGCCTCTTGGCCTTTTCAGTACTAGTGAGGGACCCTTGTCTGTAACCCCTCTTCTTGGTTCCTGGCCTCCATGATGGCTTCTTCTGGGGATCCTTGCTGTAAAGGGTGAGCCCTGCTTTTCATCTGTAGTTCTGCCTGGGTGATCTCACGCTCTCTCTGGCAGTAAATACCATTTGAAGACCACTGAGTTTCAGATTTATAACTCTCGTCCTCACCCTCTCTTGAATGCTAGACTCATAATTCCAGCACCTTATTATATACCGCCAGGACTGGTTGATAGGTACTTCAAATGTAAGAGATCTAAAATACAACTTTCCATCTACTCCAAGTCTTTCCCTCATAAACATGCTCTTCTTTCATTTCATCCATCTTTATTTAGTTATTTGGATTTTTTGATACAGTATCTCACTCTGTAGTCCAGGCTGGCCTCAAACTCACTCTGTAGTGAGTTTGGCCCCGAGTTGGGAGCACTCCTCTAATCCCAGCCTCCTGTGTGCTGGGATTACAAGTGTGAGCCATCACACCTGGCTTGATTTTGTCTGTTAAAACAGTTGTCCTTGGTTTCCTTCAGAGTCTTTGGCTCAGGGCCACTTTGGATACTAAAAATCTGCAGATACTTAAAATTTATAAGTCATATAAGCTATGCACATCTTCCCGTGTATTTTTGCTTGTTTGCCTGGCTCTTGGTCTTTGAGATAGGATCTCATGTAGCCCCAGCTGTCCTCAAACTTGCTATGTAGCTGAGTCTGGCTTTGAACTCCAGATTCAATTGCCTCCTGAGCATTAAGATTACAGGTGTGTGCCACTGTGCCTGGCTTCCCCTTGTGTACATTAAATACTTTCTGACTTACTCGTGAAACATGTACATGGTCATAGACATATACTTATTCATTGGGGTTATGGCTGTAATAGCAAGAGCCTGGGAAAATCTGTTAATATAGGACTCATTTTATTAATAATGGTCCATCACAGAATGGAATAAAAATGGAACAAACATGAAGCTATTCTACATGCTTTGCTGCTGAACCAGTATCCAAGAAACATTGTGTAACGCAAGAAGCAAAGTGCAGAAAAGTGTAAACTGGATGCATTTGTGCTTTTACTACAAATGTATTCATTATTTTTGTGCAGCTGTGACCCAGACACCGAACAGAAACAGTTAAGGAAGAAAAAGTATATATGGCTCAAGATTTCATAAGGTTTTTGTTTACCATTCAGGGAAGGTGTGCCAGAATTCACAGTGAGAATTTCTCATGTGGCAACATTCAGGAAGTAGAGAGAGTAATCTGGAATCAGAAGTGGGTCTAACCTTGAAAAGTCCACCCCTAGTGACCGCCCTCCTGACAGGCCCTACCTACTAAAAGCCTCCATAACCCTCAAAATAGCTCCTCTGGGGATTAAGCATGAGCCTCAGGGACCAGTATATATATATATATATATATATATATATATTGAATGTTTGTCTCCAGAATTCACGTGTTAGAAATTTAATCCTCCAGATCACTTTTCATTCCTAGGGTTAGGGGTAGGTCTCGGGCCTTACACATGCTAGACAAGCATTCTGCCACTGAACTCCGTCCCTAGCTTTTGGTGTTTTCAGATTTCAGCCTAGCTTTGGGCAGGAAAGATGGACCTTGAATTCAGTGTGTATTCCAAGCCATTCTTTCTTCACGTCCTGGGTGCTGGGGTTATAGGACCGCATCATGACCTTGCTTACAAAGTCATATATTAATGGGGTTTAGAGATGGTGCACGGTAGAAAATCAGGGGGAATTACAGTGCCAGGGGAAGAAATGCATAGGAAAGAAAAGAGCCCTTCAGTCCCAGGATTTGGTCTCCTTTCCCGCTGATAGAATCAGGAACTTTGGACACGACAGACAAAGTCAAAATTGCCTGCAGAGATAATACCTGTTTTCCTGAAGGCACTTCAAACAAAGATGCCAAAGACAATAAATAAATTGTGCTTACTTGGGGCCCAAAAAGATCTATAACCTTGAGTTTCTAGACCTCCCCTCTCATTCCTAAATCTGGAACATACCCCTCATAAATCCATCTTACAACTTTGTTTATAAAAGAAAAGTCTTTAACCTTTAAACCTTGTTGTAAATTACACTCTCAGAGCAATAAAACTTAGAAAGGCACAAGATCATATATGTAGCCACTGTAAACACAGAAAGGTATAACTCTCCCTCGAGAAGCCTAAACCCATGCACAAGCAATCATTTTTTCCTTGAGCAACTGTCTTTCTATTAACTTCTATGCTTAAGACTTGTGCTTAAAATAATTGGGTTTCGGGACTGGAGAGATGGCTCAGGGCTTCAAAACAGTGGCTGTTCTTGCAAAGGACCTGGGTTCGGTTCCCAGCAGCCACCGTGGCCACTAACAACTATCTGTAACTCCAGTCCTAGGGATCTGACGCCCTTCGCCGGCCTCCGCAGGCCTCGTATGACACCAGTGTGCTTACGTATATGCAGGCGAAACACTCACAGCACACAGTAAAAATAAGTACATTTTAAAACGTTTTTCCCTCTGTGTAAATGTGTGTGTTGTATGTGTGTATATGTTCATGTGTGTGCACAATTATGTGCAAGAGTGTGCACCCATGAGTGTTCCTGTCGATGTTGGGATTTCTTCCTCAATGCCTCTCTACCTTGGGTTTTGAGACAGGGTCTCTTTATTGAACCTCGAACTTGCTGTTTCAGGTAGGCTGGCTGGTTAGTGGGCTCTGGGGATCTGCCCATCTCTTTCCTGCTGTGCTGGGGTTAGAGACGCTCATGGCCATGTCCTGCTTTTTAAAAAAATATATATAATTATATATGTGTGTGTGTGTGTGTGTGTGTGTGTGTTTTGCCTACATGGAAATAAGTGCATCTGTTCGTGCAGTGCCCACTTGGAGGCCAGAAGAGGGTATCAGGCTCCCCAGAACTGCAGTTACAGACAGTTGTTAGCTGCCATGTGGGTGCTTGGAACCAAACCCAGATGTTCTGTAAGAGCAGCCAGTGCTCTTAACCTAGTCATCTCTCCAGCCCCATGTCCTACCTTTTACATGAGTTCTAGGGATTTGAACTCAGCTTCACATGTTCATGTGGCAAGCCCCTTTACACACTGAGCCATATCCTCAGCTCTCAAAATGTCTTTTAATAGATTCCAACTTGTTTCATATTGGTTTATCCAGAAATTGCTTTCTGCGTTGAAGCCAAGAGTCCTGGATTTTGCCTGCATAAAGGTCCCAAAGGGAAAAAGGAAGTTTGCTGGCCCCAGGGGCAGCAGAGAGGAACTGTGTCCCTGCCAGTCACTCTTGACAGAGGCAGGGCCTCCCAATTCATGGGTTGTAGTGGGAATCTCTTCGTTATAAAAGTGAGCTGAGTTCTTTCTGTCACATTTGTCTGTGTCATCATGCTACGGTCCTCACTGTGGTGTGATGACTAAGAAGGTCCTCACAAGATACTGGCACCATGCACTTGGACTTCCTGGACTCTAGAACTGAAAGTAAACTTTCATCTTATCTAAATAACCCCATCTGGAGTATTGGGTCATAGCAAAGACAAAGAGGCAAGCTTGCTCCCCACCTTATAGTCTTTAACATTTTTATTATGTTCCACGAATATATGTTACCTAATAAAAAATTTTTTTTAATTAATTTTAAGATTTACCTTTATTTTTTATTTATGTTCATGTGTGTCTGGGTGTTTGAATGCCACATGTGTGTGGGTGTCTGTGGAGACCAGAAGAGGGCATCAGATACCCTAGAACTGGAGTTACAGGTGGTTGTGAGCCACCCAGTGTGGGTGCTGGAACTGAACTCAGGTTCTCTGGAAGAGTAGCTTATGTTCTTAGCCACTGAGCCATCTCTCCAACTCTAAACAAAACATGTTTTAAAAACAAAACAGAAAGATGCAGGCAGCAAGTTCTATGAGACAGGTTGAGGACAATTAGCAGAGGGGGAGGCAAAGAAAGAATTATGCCGGAGTTGCTGGGGAAGGGTTCCAAGGAGGCAGCAGGTCAAAGCTCACGGCACAGTGAGGTCTGCAGAAGATGGTCTGAAGAGCCTCACCAGGTGTGGTGAGCTAGTTGGCTTCTTTGTCAAACGGGTTTTGGTTGATGTAAAGCCTGTTTTGTGATTGTTTTAATGTCCCTGCCTCCAAATCTTTTGAGCATCTTTCTTGCCTTTGAGGAATTTCAGAGCTTATAAACACTGACTGAAGAAAGCAGAAACTCACTTTTCAATTCCCTTAGACCTGGGTACAGGCACTGATACCAGTTCCAGCAATGAGACAAGCCTGGCTGTGGTTTCATTTAGAAACGGGACACAAGGAATCAGGTGTTGAGGTGCTGGTGCCTGCCTTTGGGACAGCAGCTGTGGAGATCTGGGACCCTGTGCTGGCCAGTGCTTTAGTATAGACAGCAACAGGAACCACACCCTGGGACTGTCCCTGAGGAGGAGTTAGAAAACTTTCACACCTGATTCTTGGTTTTCCCAGAAAATCTGAGACTATGCTTACCATTATTTCATAAGTTCTTTTTTGTTGTTGCTTTAAATAATTACAAGAGGCTTTGAAGTGATTTTTTCATCCAACAAAAACAGGTTAAAAGAAATTTAGGACAGGGCTGAAGAGATAGCCCAATTGGTAAAGTACTTGCTGAGCAAGCATGAAGACCCTAGTTTGATTTCCAGAACCCATGTAAAAAGCCAGGTACAGGAGTATGTGTTTCTAATGCAGGTACTGGGGAGGCAGAGAGAAGATCCTGAGTCTCACCAGACAGTTAGTTGAGCCCACTAGGTGAGAACAAGACCCTGGCTCCAAACATAAAGTGGATAGTGTCTGAGGAGAAATGACATCCAAGGTTATTCTCTGGCCTATACATGCATGAGCATGTGTACACACACACACACACACACACACACACAAAGTCAAGGGTAAATGAATGATGGATGTTAGAAGCTAAGTTTTTTGCTGATGGAGAGGAAATTATGGGTAAGCAAGAATGAGATACCAGAATAGTCCATGTGGTACTGGACTGGAGTTGGGGAACATACATGTAGACTCATAGATTATTGTGGATGCAGAAGGTTTCATATACACATAACACTAGACATGGCCTAGTGCTCACACATGTATTTCCTTACTCTGTCAGCTGAAGGCTTAGAAGCAATAATATTCTGGTAGCAACAAACACTCCAACATTCCTAGGATCAGACCTTGATCTATTCTTCTCTCTTCCTGCCTATTTCCTCTTCTTCCTCCCCTTCTCTTTTTAGAAACAGGGTCTTACTATGTATCCCAGGATAGTTTGGAACTCACTATGTAGCACAGGCTGGCCTCAAGCTAGAAATCTTCCTGCTTCAACCTCCCAAATACTAGATTATAAGTGTGCATTGCCATGAACAGCCAGATCTTGGTTTCTAACACCATTCTCCAGTGAAAGAAACCAAGATTTCTCAGAAAAAGGGCTGATTCAAAGACTGGGAAAGGAATAGACAAGATGAACCTGGATCATTTGTTTTGTTTGCTTTTTGAGAGACGATCTATGTAGCCAAAGCTGGTCTTAGCCCCCAAATTCTCATTTTGTAACCTTTCAAGTGCTAGGATTACAGGTGCGTACCAACATGCCCAGTGGTTAGAATACTACCCCCTCTTTCTTGCTTTTGGGGTGTGTGTAGTGAGTGCTCATCTGTACAAGCTAGCAGTCAGAGGAGGGCATCAGACATCTATATCTAACATATCTAATACTCTCTGCCTGTTCCTTTGAGGCAGGTCTCCCTGAACCTGCTGGTTGGCAGCCAGCAGGCTTCATCAGTCCTCCTCCTGTAGTCACCTCTCAGTTCTGGGGCTACAGGAACACACAGGACCACACCAGGCTTGTTACGTGGGTGCTGGGATCTGAATTCAGGTCCCTGTGCTTGCTCTACAAGTGCTCTTACCTACTGAGCCATCTCTTCAGCCCTGGATGGAGCACTTTGTGGTATTGAGACAGACAGAAACAAGCCAAAGGCATACACACTGATGGCATTACGTCAAGACCCGGCAGAGAAGCTAACTGAAAGAGTGCCAATGTCCTAAAGCTGGAATAATTCGAGGGAAAACCAGCACAGACAAACAAAAAATGGTGTTAGAGTATACCTAATGTATAAAACAGTATCTATGAATCTGTACTGACAAATATGCAATTAGAAAGGTGAGCTCTCCCATACAGCAGAATTTCAAATGCTTTATATAGCTGCTCTGGCTGCAAGCAGAGCTGACAACAACCTCCTTTTTAAGAGTTTGATAGTGAATGATAGGTCTAAGGCTGCATTTTGTTAACCTTTCCTTTATTTAGATGGGGTCTCGTGCAGCCAGGTTGACCTTGAACTCCTGATCCTCTTGCATCTACTTCTTCAGTGCTGGGATTACAAGAATGAGTCACCATGCCTACCCCTGGGGAGAAACCAGCACACATGATCTGAGCTTGGTGCCCAAGGTCAAACTGAACAGTGATCAGTGATGGGTTGGTATCAGATTGAAAGTATACATCTTTGATAGGATGTGACCAAAATCCTTGACACCTATGATCTTCCCAGGAACCCATTATTCCAGTTAAATTGTGAGAAAAACATCAGACAAGTGCCAACAGATATGTTGGGGAAGGTCTAATAGAAGGGCTTTCTACAACATATCTGAGGAGTGCCCCTTAGTTACTTCTAAGGAGAGGTTGATGAGCAAGGGACACAATGTGCTGAGCAGACAAAGGCTGAGCAGGCGACAGCTGAGATGGTTGATATGGGGACCCACTTATTCCCAGTGACAGCAATGTGCACTCCGCTCTCTTTCCCTAGGTATCATGTATATAGTAACAGAGACTACAGTCAGGAAGGTGGGCCTGGATTCAGGGAGTGGAACATGTGGCCAAGGAAAAAGGGTGGGGAATGCAAAGCATGGCCGAGAAATGTCAGATCCATCTGTGTGGTTTAAATGGAAGTCATCTAAGGATTGTATGTAAATAAAGGTAAATTGGGATGAGATTATGCCGAGTTTCTAGATAACGTCTTCTTCAAGTCCAACCTCCTGTCAGAGAATAGGCGATAGGATGGCAATCCTAGAGGTAGATTAAAATCCTTACTGATCTTGCACTAAGTCAATGGCATTATGAAGGAGGAGGAGGAGGAGAAAAAGAAGAGGAGGAGGAGGAAGAGGAGGAGAAGGAGGAGGAGGAGGAGGAGGAAGAAGACAGGCTGTTGAGGTGACACAGCAGGTAAAGGCTCTTGCCACCAAGCCTGAAGATGAGTTCAGTCCCTGGGACCCACATGGTTGAAAAAGAGAACTGCCTTCTGTAATTTGTTTTCTGACCTCTGACTTCCATTTGTGGTTAATACTCCTTAGGTGTTGTTCACCTGTCTGTATTTTAAAATTTTGTTTTTATTTTATGTGTATGGGTATTTTGCCTGTGTTCTAGTTTGCTTTCAGTTGCTGTGACAAAGCACTCTGACCAATACCAACTTGGGTGTTGAGGTCCCCGTGCTCGGGGCCAGCCTGAGGGGACAAAGGGTCTCCACTGTGGAGGGGTGAGTAGGCACAGAATCAAAACACAGACTCCGGGAGCTGAGTGAGAAGCATGTGGGTAGGTGAGCCGCTGCAAACTCAGTTTATTCAAGGAAATGCAAGGGGGCTTATAGATCTGGTTAGCCAATGGCCTTTTGGGGTGGGGTCCCAACTGCAGCCACTAGTAATCTGTCCCTAGGTAGATCATCTTGGTGCAGGTTCTTTCCAGAACTGGGCAGAAACTGGCCTCACGACTAGCCAGAGCGGGGCGCCACACCCACAGGAGCCATTCTTCTATTCCTCATAGCAGGTGAACTGGCTAAGGCCCATCCTACATTGTGCCCTACACTTGGGGAGGAAAGGGTTTATTTGGTTCACATCTCCCAGGTGACAGTTCATCACTGAGGGAGCCCAAGGTAGGAACTCAGGGCAGAAACCTGATGGTAGGAGCTGAAGCCCAGGACATGGAAGACCACTGCTTACTGGCTTGGTCCTCTGGCCCATGCTCAGCCGACTTTCTTATACAATACAGGACCACCTAACCAGGCGTAGTACCACCCACAGTGGGCTGGGCCCTCCTGCATCACTCAGCAATCAAGAAAGTACCTCACAGATGTGGCCGCAGGTCAGTTCAATGGAGGCAATTCCCCAGTTAAGCCTCCCTCAATCTGGGTGTGTCAAGTTGACAAAAAAGCTATCCAGCATAGCCTGCATGTATGAAAGTATGCACCTGTGTTGTGCAAGGCCTGTGGAGGTCAGACAAGAGTGCTGGATCTCCTGGAACTGGAGTTATAGATGGCTGTTAGTGGCTATGTGGGGCCTTGGACCCCAAATCTGGGTCCTCTGCAAGAGCAGTCAGTGCTCTTAGCTGCAGAGTCATCTCTCCAGTCCCTGTTTTTGCTTTTGTTTGTTTGTTTGAGACGGAGTATCTCACTGACCTATGACTCACCAAGTAGGTTGCAAGAGTTCTGGGGATTACAAGTGTGAACCACCACATCCTTCTTCTTTTTTCTATGGATTCTGAGGATGGAGCTTAGGTTCTCCTGCTTAGAAGGCAAGCCGTTTACCAACTGAGCCATCTCCCCAGCCCAAAAGTGCTCTACATAAAAAGGGCTTTAAGAGTCATACCAGTCAAAGGACAGATGCACAGCTTAACAGTCAAATGAAACCTTTTGCTACTGACTCACAGAAACCAACTGAAAAACGTAATTTTCTAATTGAAGAACTCAGATGTGGACTGTGATTTAAATAATATCCAAGAATTACTATCAATTTTGTAGGCATAACAATGACATTGTGATTATGGAAGAAAATGCCTGTAGTTTCAGAGACGCTTGCTGGAATATGAAGAGCTTAGATGACACATAGTCTGGAATTAGATGGAGAGAATGGGGAGAGAGATGGGGAACTACAGTAACCTTGTTAACTGTTGACTCTGGGGCTCACTCTAAGACCCTCCCTACCTGTGAGCAGACACAAAGTATTTCATAGGATGTTTAAAAAGGTAATAGTTGATGGTGAAAGTCCACCTGTAATCCCCAGGTGGGTAAGAGCCTGGGAATGACCCTGCTGTGGCAGTGTGGGTGGTGGAGGTGGGTGGGCTGCAATCCCCCAATCCCTGGCTCAGCCAGGGTGGCCTCTTCTCTGGGGTCTGGAGCTGGGAAAGGGGAACTGACCCATGGAAGACCCTTTCCTTCTCTGTGCTCAGTGTCTGGGAAAGCCCAAGGCTGTTCTTTTGGCAGTGAGTCCTGCTCTCCAGTCCAAGAGGACAGACTGACGGATGGGACGAACAGAAGCGCCTTCCTGTTTGTGTATGTTTGCAAATTCTTAGCCTCTCTTACCACCCTCGGCTAGGGTGTGAGAAACAGTGGTTACGGAGAAGGTTTGAGATGTTTGTTTTTCTCGACATCAAAATTCTCATCTCCCTCTGTTAACATAAGCCATCGAGGGTTGATCTGTATTTAATTTTCCCTGGGTGGTCCTGTGTTGACATCTTGCCCTTTTGTCTGATGGTAGGAACTTGGGAATCCTATCCTCTTGTTCCATCTGCTTAGAAGACAGCCCACCTCCTGTGGCTGGCCTGGTGTCTCTGGGTGGATTCTGTTTTGAAACCTTGTCTAAAGTTACAAGGAACCAATGATCCTTACATTTCATGGGAATGTTCAGAGCAGAAAGCGTGTGTCCTGGCCTCACCAGAGCAGGACTAGTCTGCGAGCAAGAGAAAGTCGTAGGGCACTTCCTGTCTATTTTCTTTTTCATTTTGCTTCTTTAGTTTTTTGAGATAGGTCTCACTGTGTAGCTCAGGCTGGCCTGGCAATTCTTCAGCCTCAGCCTTCCTATGCTGGGATTCCAGGTGTGAGCCACCATGTGTAGCAGTATTCCTTACACATCTTTTTTTTTTTTTTTTTTTGCTTGTTTTTGTTTCTTTTGAGATAGGATTTTGTAATATAGTCCAGGCTGGCTTCAAAGTACCAGTCCACTTGATTTCAACACTCCACGTCACTGTGCCCTGCTCCTTTGTAAATTTTGTTTTGTTTTTTTTTGAGAAAGGATCTCATGTAACCCAGACTGGCCTTGAACTATGTGGTTGGAGCTGACCTTGAACTTCCAAGTCTTCTGCCTCTGCCCCCGAAGTGCTGAGATTTCATGGATGTACCACTATGCCCAGGACCTTACAAAAATTTATTTTATTTTATTTCACTTTATATTTTTTTTGGGACAGGGTCTCCCTGTAACTCTAGTTGGCCTGATACTCGCTATGTAGACCAGGCTGGCCTCGATATCACAGAGATCCACCTGCCTCTACCTGCCAAGCTCTGGGATTAAAGGTCTGCCGTTACCCCTGACTCTTATTCTATTATTTTTTAAATGCAGTCCTGAGTATTGAACCTAGGGTATCACACATGTTAGGCAAATGTTCTACACTGAGCAATATTCCCATCCCTTCTCTGCCCACACTTACTAAGCCCCCTCCAGCTCCCTGAAAAGAAGTAGGTGGAGGGGGCTGGAGTGATGGCTCTGCAGTTAAGAGCACTACTGCTCTCGCAGAGGACCACGGTTTGGTTCCCAGCCAAACCCACATGGTTGCTAACAACCTTCCAATTTTAGGAGATGCCTCTACTTACTCTCTTCTGGCCTCCATGGGCATTGCATGCATGGGTGCATATACATACATGCAGGTAAAACATTCATACACATAAAAAGAAATTAATTAATTAATAAAACAGAAGCAGGTGGATCCATCTTGGGGAGGTGGACAGACCTTCAGTGGTCATTGGGTTGAACTTCATGGTAAACTGTCCCCATGGCCAGTGGAGGCTACATCACGGAGGTGGATTTGCCAAGTACACGTGTCAGGATGAAAAGCTGCTCTCTGTGCTGGGTGTTGTGGCAGAGACTGCCCCACTCAGTGAGAGCAAGACCTGCCCCACTCCATCGCCTGCTTCCTCTCATCCCAGTCTCTGAAGAGCTGGTGTTTTCCTAAACAAGCCCACTCTGTCACAGAAATGCAGAGATGGCCACGTGTGAACAGTCACAGCCCACACTTGAGCCCAGAGGAGGAGTCTGGGAAGTTCAAACGCATCTCAACCCCAGCAGTCCACAAAGAAACACATCCTGGTGCACCGCAGGGCTGGGAACCGAGCGCTCATTTGAAACAGAGTATATCAACCTTCTCCTTTCCCTAAAGTCTGAAATCTGTTCTTACACATCTAGCTAAAAGGCCAGCTCCGGCTCATAAACACAGCAGTACGTAAGCAGTGTAACTATGATATGGGCATCTTGAATTCATTTCACCTGTGGTTTTATAGGGTATGTTTTAAATGTATACACTAAAGCAAATATAAACTTTATAATTCATTTTGTGCAAGAGGAAGAAAAGAATGAGAGGAAATTAAGGTTGTGCTCCTGCACCCTCACCCTTTGGAGAGCTGCAGCACCTGTAGCTGGTGAATCTGGATTCCAGAGGGAGTGCTCCCTCCAGGGCGTGCTCCCTTAGCAAGCATTCTCCTTTCTTCCAGGTCTGTAGTTCCACTTTAAAATTTTCCCCCACTGCTTTTGAATCAGCTCACGTGCAGCTGCCAGGTTGCTTGAAGCCAAATTGTTCACATTTTTCATGTCTGTGGAGGCAATTATACCAGTAAGAATCTGGGGTTGATGCTCACCTGTGCATAGGCATTTATCAATCATGCCTGAACCTTCCTGGAGATGGGTCCAGAGATAAACTCATTTGGACATGACCATGAAATTGGAAGCTGGGAATGCAGACTTGAAAAGCTTCATTGAAACAATGTTGATTTTCAGGTGAGGCAAAACTTCCCCAATTTATCAGCAGTTCCAATAAAATGTGGGGCAACATGGGTCTCATTGGCATTCTTTCTGCTTGTTTTTTTTGAGACAGAGTATCACTATGTGGCTGGCTGGAACTCTTTATGTAGATCAGGTTAACCCCAAGCTTACAGAGACCTGCCTGCTTATACCTCCCAAGTGCTGGAAATAAAGGTGTTTGCCACCACACTGCTAAGCATTCTCCCCCTCCCTCAAAGTCCTTAAACTCACTTGCAATCACTCAGTTGCTAGATGAAATAAATAGAACATGATGCTGTGATGGATAAAATAAACGAACGTATGTAAAACAGGACAGAGATTAACACATAGTAAGTGCTGTATGCTGTTTTTTGAAAACCTGGTTCCCTAGTACTCAGGAGCTGGAAGCAGGAGGAGCAGAAATTCAAGGTTATTCTTGAATATGCCTTTGAAGGACACTGAGCTACTTGAGGTGCCGTCTCAAAAAACAAATAAATAAAAAAACCTAGTTTCCAAAACAATGTAAGTCTCTATTATCTATCTATCTATCTATCTATCTATTTATTTATCTATCTATCTATCTATCATCCATCATTTATAATTTATCATCTAACCATCATCTATCTACCTACCTACCATCTACAACTTATCATCTATCTATCTATCTATCTATCTATCTATCTATCTATCTATTATTATCATCATCATCATCTATCATCAATCTATCATCTACTTACCTATCTACATTGGATATGAATCCTGATCTTGATATTTGGATATTTAGAGAGTTATTCTGAAGAGTTCTTGGAGTGACTATCAAAATTCTTAGAGAGGCACAGGGTATAGCTCAATGATAAAGTATATGCTTGCTATTCACAAGGCCCTGGGTTTAAATAGTTTCTTTTTCTTGTTGCTGTGACAAAAGCAACTCAAGGAAGGGTTTCTTTTGGCTCATGGTCTGAGGGGATATAGTCCATCCTACTGTGGAAGGCACGGTGGCAGGGATGGGAGGCTGTTGTGCACAGTGTGTCTACTGTCAGGAAATAGATGAATGCTGGTGCTCAGCTATTCTTTTTCTTTATTCCTTTTATAAAAGATTAAAAAAATGTGTATGACTATTTGCCTGCATGTAGATCTGGGTACCACGGGTGTGCCTGGTGCCCATGGAGATCAGAAGAGGGCATCGGATCACTTGGAATAAGAGTTATGGACAGTTGTGAGCTGCCCGTGTGGGTGCTGGAAACCAAACCTGCATCTTCTGCAAGAGCAATAGGCATTCTCCACCCTTGATCCATCTCTCCAGCCCTGTTCCTTTTTATTTAGTTGGTGTGCTAACATTCTCCCCTCCTCAGGTGAACCTCTCTGGAATGACATGGAACAGACACAGCCACAGGTGTGTCTTCTAGGTGATTCTAAAGTCAGTCGAATTGACAAGGAAGATTTGCCCATCATAATGCAGTGTAGGCCTTAGCTATTACTCTCTTTATATCTGGAATGACAGCAACATCCCCAGTTTGAGGACTCGTATTTCTGAGAGGTAGAATCATGGATTAGTGTCAGTTTCATTTGCTGTTGGGTAAGTTAGAGCTGTTTCTGAGCACAGATACATTTTTCTTGATCTTCTGGATCTTTCCATGACCAGCCATATGCCTGACTAATAGCTGCTCACTGAAGGCTGAGTTAAGCTGTGGAGATTGCAGTGGGGGCCAGCATTTCTCCCAAATTTCCTTGTTCCTGGGCTCATAGCCTCATAGTTATTTAGTAAATTTCCTGAACAAGTTAAAGTGAGATAAAATAAACACAGCTTAGCAAATGCCAATCAACATGCACCGAGTTCTCCCAAAATTATGTTTGTTTATTTATTTTGTAAGATTCCTCGAGGGTTTGGACCACAGGTTCTGCACTTGCCCCCTTAAGCAAGGCTCCTCTGTAAGCCTGCACTATATGGTTTGCCATAAAAAATAACAAACAAACTAATGTTAATTGTCTGCATATGTAGCCCTTGTCCTGATGCCCTTGGGAATGGTAAGTAAGTAGGATTTTATCAAAGTCAGACTCTGAACAGGCAGTAAAATAGTCAGTTAAGAAAAGCATAAACAGGGCTTTGAGAGATGGCTCATTGGTTAAAAGCACCAGCTGCTCTTGCAGAGGACCAGGGTTCCTTTTCCAGCATCCACTTAATGGTTAACAGCCATTCATAACTTCAATTCTAGAGAATTCAATGGCCCCTTCTGCCTTTGTGGGCATTGCACACATGTGGTGCACTTACACACATGCATGCAAGGCACTTCTAAAGAAATTAATTTAAAAAAAAAAAAAAAGAAAAACGGGTAGAGTGATGAATCCGTGGTTGAGAGCACTTAATGTTTTTCCAGAGGACCTGAGTTGGGCAGCTCACAGCCACCTGTAAGTTCAATTTCAGGGGCTCTGATGCCCTCTTCTGGCTTCCAGAGGCACATACACACATATAAATAAAAAGGAAAAAAGTTAAAAATATATTTTATTTATTATTTTTAACTGCTGAGCTATCTTTCCAGCCCCCAAGAAAAATATTTTTTTAAAAGAAAAACATAAATAGCAAAATTCAGTTTACAGAAAAGCATATGTGATATGATTCTCTGTGTATAAAATTATATATAAGTCTGTTACTGTACATATACACAGGATGTCCTACATAAAATGTTAAGTAATAGTTTTCTATGATAATGGGATTTGAGGGTTTTGTTTTCTCATCTATACTTTTTTTTATACAGGGTAAAAAAGATAAAAACCAAACCCATTTTAGAATGAACAAAAGACCATACATTTACATGAAGTGTTTACCAAGGGAACTCTTCTGTTGAAAAGCAGAAAAAAATCATTATAAAGCTATCAAATCTTATATTGAGTAGATTTAACAATTAAAAATAAAAGATACTCAGGTAAATATAAAGTTTGATATACAGCCTGGTGTGACTTTAATCCCAGCACTTGGTAGGCAGAGATGGGGGAATCTCTGTGAATTTCAGGCTAGCCAGAGCTACACAGTGTCCAAAGAAAGGAAGAATAAGAAAGTTGGGTGGTATGTGTCTAGGAAATATTTGTGATATGGATTTTCCTTTTTTTTTCCAGGAAAGAAAATAAATATAACGATAGAAGTTTCTAAACTCCAGAGAAATGTGCATATATGCACACTGAACATATATATGTATACACACATGTAGTTTTTAAACTCCAGAGAAACGTGCATATATACACACATAATACATATGTAACCATATACATACATCCAACCCTTTGCACATGCTAGGCAAGCAGTCTAACACTGGGCTCTATTTCCAGCCCATTTTTTAGCTTTTTGCTTTGGGACAGGACTCACTAAGTTTGTCAGGATGTTTCTGAACTCCTCCTGCATCCCAGGCAAGCCTTGAACTTGTGATCCTCCTGTTTCAGCCTTCTGAGTAGCTGGGATTATAGGCCTGTACCATCCGGTCCAGGATGGTACACACACACACACACACACACACATATATATACATCTATATGTATACACATACACACATACATATTCTCTCATTTGTTTCTGTATAAGCAGGTTTTGTTTCAGAGGATGAAGAATCATACTGTGTACCTTCTTCATTCATTTGCCAAGTTCATAGCGATTCTTTTGATGGAATGAATGTGGTACCCATTCACAGGTCTCCTGGCTTTTTCTATTTTGTTTCCTTTATTTTTTGTGATCTGGTAGATGGAAGCCAGGCCCTCACACATGCTAGGCATGTGCTCAGCAACTATTCCCCAGCTCAGCAACATTCCTGTGACTTGACTTCCGATCAATATAAAATATTTTACATAGTTTTTAACATTAATTTTTTTAATGAATGCACAATCTGCCATCAAGTTGATATTTCCATTATGTTTAACTAATCTTTCATTGTGAAGGGTAGGTATTTGAATGAGAAATGTCCCCCGTAGCACCAAGTCTTTGAATACTTGGGCCCAGTTGGTGGCTCAGTTTGTGGAGGTTCAGAGGTGTGGCCTTGCTGGAGGAAGCGTGTCACTGGAACCGGCTTTGTGAGTTCATGGCCTGGCCCCAGTTTCAGTTCTGACCTCTCTGCTTCCTGTGTGCTTGGAGATGTGAGTGCTGCGCTATCTGCTCCGGCTGCCTCCTGTCGTCTCCCCACCACAATGGGCTCTTATCTCTCTGGAACTGTAAATCCAATAAACTCTTCCTTCTGTAACTTGTTTGGTCATGGTGTTTTATCACAGCAACAGAAAAGTAACTGATGTAATGTGTTCATCCACTTAAATTTTAGCTTTTTGTTAAATTATACTGCCTTGAAGATTTTAGTACATCAAGCTTTTCCTCATTTTTCTATGATTTTTTTTTTCAGGATAGATAACTAAAATCCTTATTTTAGACCAATTGAAATTTCATGAAAATTTGTTTAGTGGTTAATTGGCTAGAGTGACAGTGATTGCATCTGTGTTTCTTTGCCTACATTCTATTTAATCATTTTCCTATATATTGCATTCATTAATTTTATTCATTGAATTGTCTGTGTATTTTTAGGGGGATGGTCTTGCAATTATTCTGATTTCCTTAATGAACTTAACTTTAATTGGGGTATGCTGGCACATACCTTTAATCTCAGAACTTAGGAGGCAGAGGCGAGAAGATCAGGCATTCAGTCATCCTCAGTTACATATCCAGTTTGGGGCAAGCTGGATGCATGAGATCTAGTCCCCAAAAGGCAAAAACTGACTGGTAAGATGGCTCAGAGAGTAAAAGTGCTTGCCACCCACCAAGTCTGATGACCTGAGTTTGATTCCTGGGACCCACATGGCAGGAGAGAACTGATCCTGAACTGAAAGTTGTCTTCTGACTTCAACATGCACGCCACCCCCATCTCTTGCTGTGAAAGAAAGAAAACCTGAGTTCAAATCTCCACACTCATATAAAAGCGGGGTGTGGTTATGGGTATTTGTAATCCTGGCATTGGGAGTGTAGACAGGTGGATCCTAGCCTGGCAACTGAAACAGTGAGATGCAGGCTTGGTGAGAGACCCTGCCTCAAAAAGTAAGGTGAAGAGTGATAGAGGAAGACAGTGGACATCTTCCTCTGGCTGTTACATGTGCACACACAGAGGTAACTCCACATACATGGCATAGACCCCACCACACACATGCATGCACAACAAAACAAAGCAACTACAAACCAAGCTTATCTTTGTGTTGCAATTATTCTTAGCTTTTCCAATCTATTAGTTTTGGTTATTGGTTATATTTTTATTTTTTACCTAGAGCAATTTAACACTTATCTACTAAAATCTGTTCATCTGTTTCTCAGTGTAGAACATCGCTTTTCTATCCAGATGTTTACTGTGTATTTAATTATATTTTACTCTCCTTTATATTTAAAAGAATACTGAAACTTTGGATCATCTAGAACTTGTTGAGGTGTAGGTTTGTAGTGAATAGCTGATAAGATTTATTTTTCCAGATGACTTATTATTTTCAAAGAACATTTTATGTTTCTTTCTTTCCCTTTGATTATTATGACTTTTATCCTATCTTTAATTTTTAAAAAAATATTTTATTATTTTTATTTTATGTGTATGAGTATATTACTTGCATGTAGGTAGGTGCATCCATGTCATGCAGTGCCCTCGGAGGTTAGAAGAGGGTGTCGGATTCCCTGGAACTGGAGTTATGGATGGTTGTGAGCCACTGTGCTGGTGCTGGGAATTGAACCCAGGTCCTCTGCAAGAGCAGCCAGTGCTCTTAACTGCTAAACCATCTCTCCACCCTCATATATTTAACTTTTCTTTCTGAGACAGGGTCTCTCTGTAGCCTCAGCTGATCTGGATGGAACTCACTGACGAGTTCCATAGATGAGGCTGGCCTTGAACTCACAGAAATCCGCCTGCCTCTGCCTCCCAAGTGCTGGGATCAAAGGTGTGTGCCACCACACCTGGCTTAATTTTTTAGTATAAATTGATTGCTAGACTTCGTATGTATTTTTGATCTATCTGTCTAGTTGAATGCTATCACATTGATCTACATTATGGAATCCAATAACATGGTATTAGTATTATAGCATTATAGATTATATAGAATATAAATTATTACAGCTTTATCATAAATTTTTGAATGTTATGGTTATTCCTCCAATCCACTATTTCTGAATTATTTTTTATTTTATGTGAGTGTATTGCCTGTATGTATGTAAGAGCACCTGTGTGTGCAATGCCCACAGAGGTCAGAAGAGGATGTCAGATCCCCTGGAACTGGAGCTACAGACCATTATTAGCTACCATGTGGGTGCTGGGAATCAAATCACAGTCCTTTACAAGAGCAGCCAGTGCTCTTAACCTGAGCCATCTCTCCAGCCCCATTCCCTAATTCACTAATTCTAAACATACCCTCTGTTTCTTTCTTTTCCTCCCTCCCTTCCCTTTCCTTCTCCCTTTCTTTTTTGAAATGGACCTCAGGTAGCCCAGGCTGGCCTGGAACTCACTACAGAGCTGAGGATGACCTTGAACTTCTGCTCTTCCTGCTTCTACATCCTAAGTGGTGTGATTACAGGTGTGCACCACCATGTCCAGTTTATGTGTTCTTGCAGATCAAACTGAGGGTTTCATGCATGCTAGCCAAGTACTCCTCCAGCTGAGCTGTACCCCCTGCCCTAGACGCTTCTTTCTGAAAAAAGATTACATTCTACCCCTCCTCTGTTGGGATGTGAGATGGAATTTCACTGAAGTTATCAGTGGATTGTATCACAATGGACAGTTCTCCATCTAAGAGTGGGAATTTCTCCACTTGGTCAGTTCTCCTATACATATGAACAAAGTCCTCTCTTTATAGCCTTTGATGCTTGTGTTCTGAAGGTTATATCTGGCACTCTGAAATCTTTTGTTTCTGAGTCCTATAGGATCCACCTGGACCTCAGATCAATTCCATCTTTGTCTCTTATATTATGTCTATGTAATCCTTCAGATTAATGAACAAAGCAGACAATTTGTTAATAATCTTTCCACACTCTGTCAGGGACATGTTTATAATCCCAACACTTGGGAAGCCAATGCAGAAGGATCATGAGTTCAAGACCAGCCTGAGCTGTATAGAGAGACCCTATCTCAAAAAATCAAAACCAAACCAAACCAAAAATCTCTCCCATTCTCCAAAGTCTTGTCCCATTATCCCCCTGCACTCAGAGTGTTTTCTGTTCTGAATTGCCTAACACTGAACTTCCCTCCCAATATCAGAACTGGGATTTCCTGTGATTCAGCTCTTCCTTTTCCTCTTTCTCCTCTCACCCAGGTTCTTCAGAACTGATAGGCTGTCCCTTCTAGTGATACTCAGCCTTATAACACTGTTTTTGCTCTGTTTTATTTTGGTTGGTTTTGTGACATGATCCTGCTATATAGACTGAATTGGCCTGGAACTGATTTTGTAGTGCAGACTAGCTTCAAACTCATGATCTTCCTACCTCTGCCTTTGGAGTCCTGGGACCACAGGCATGTGCCAACACTCTGAATTGTCTTATCTTGTCTCTACCCAGGATTTTGCCTTTTAAAATTGTATTAAAATCACTTTGAGAACAAAGTGAACACAATTGCATCTATTATAACTATGTGGTGCTATCCATCACACTTTGTGCTTTGTAAATGTTTATTAAATGAATAAAAGATTAAATAATATAGAATTAGAACTGCACTTCTTGGGACTGGAGAGATGGCTCAGCAGTTAAAAGCACTTGCTGTTGTGGAGAGGATTGCAATCTTGAGGACTAGAGTTTGGTTCCCTGCATCCATACCACAAGCCAGGCATGCATGAACTCTGGTAACTCTGGCTCTGAGGCATCCAACACCCTTTTCTGGCCTTTTCATGGTGCACAGGTATGTGTGCTTACAAACAAATCTTATAAAAAGATCATTCCTCAAAATCAGTAAATCAAACAAAACAGAACTGAGATGTCAAGATTGCTTAGTAGATAAAGGCTCTCACTGCAAAGCCTGACAACCCGAGTTTGAGTCCCTTCATGGTGAAGGAGAGACTGACTCCCTCAATTTGTCCTCCCACCACCACACCCAGAACATCACATGCATGTGGATGGCATCTTTCCCTGGTCCTGGGTTTTATAAGGAAGTTAGCTGAACATGAATCTACGCTGGCCATCAAGCAGCACCGCAGTGGTTTCTGCTTGACTTCTTGGCTGTGAGTGAGTTGCCCGGCTGGAGGCAATGGTGAGTGGAACAGCCAGCAGGCTGCCCTTGAGTTCCTAGGTGGGCTCCTGCCCTGCCTTCCCTTGATGATGAACTATAACTTGGAAGTGTGGGCCAAATAAATCCTTCTTTACCTAAGTTGCTTTTGGTCAGAGTTTTGTTTTGTTTTACACCGCAATAGAAAGGAAACTCGAACAGGTGGGCTTAATCTTCAAAGGCCCACCCTGGTGACCCACTTCCATCAAAGGCCATCTCCTTCACACCTCCCAAAACAGTACCACCATTTGGGGACCAAGTTTCAAACAAGAGCCTGTGGAGGACCATTCAGAGTCAAGCTGGAATAACCACTGGGTTTGGGATGATTTTTAGCTTTGTTATTTTTCAGTGAGATTGAACCTAATTCTATTTGCTACAAGATCTTTATTATGGGATGGAGTGTGTGATCCTCAAATCCACATTCTGAAGTCCCAGAAAAACTGAATTTGCAGACAGGGCTTTTTTTGTTTTGTTTTGTTTTGTTGAGATGGGGGTCTCATGTCAGTCAGGCTGGCCTCAAATGCCCTACCTAGCTCAGGATGACCTTGAACTCCTGATCCTCCTATCTCAACATCCTAAGGACTGGAATTACAAACGTGCACCACCAAACTTGGTTTATACAGTGCTGGAGATGGAGCCCAGGGTTTTGTACATGCCAGACAAGCACTGTATCAACTGTGCTATACTCCCTAGTTCCAGAGACAAGGTCTTTAGAGGAACAATTGAGTTAGAATAAGGTCAGCAGGTGAATTCTGTCAAAGGACAGAAATTACAACAAATTTTGTTACATATTCAATTGGCTTTTATTCTTATTCTTAAATTTATGAACTGGGACAGTCTCCTTCTGCAAACTGGAGTGAGAACTCCCATTGGGCAATGGCAGGACAGTTAGATTTGTATGATAAGTAAGAACAAGGAAGCAAAACGATTGATCAGCAACAGGTCACTTACTAGAGGCTGCATTCACTGTAAGCCTCAAAGCAGCGGAGCATCCTCATGTTGACCCAGGGTGACTGGAATCCCCTAGTTTTTAGGCCCATTGTAAAGTTAAGTTTCATTATGTGGCCCTTTTTGTGAGTGACTCTGTGATGTTACTGCATTTAGAATCACCATGGAAACACACCTCTGGTATGTTTGCGAGGTTTTTGCTGGAAGATTTAGTTGAGCTGGGAGAACCCACTGTGAACGTGGCCAGCACCATCTGATGCAGTAGAGTCCTGAACTGAATAAAAGGGAGAAAGAGAGCTGAGCACCAACATTCATCGCTTTCTGCTTCCTGACTGCAGGTGCAGTGTGACCACCTGCCTTGTGCTCCTTCACCACACCTTTCCCACAATGATGGACCTCGGCCCTTCTTAAACCATGAGCCAAAATAAATTAAGTTTTGTCTGGTATTTTGTCAGAACAATAAGAAAAATGACAAATACAGACTTCATTCTAGTTTGGCCTGGTCAGTGGGTTCCTAATGCATGAAGGTCGTCCAAAACTGACCTCCCAAGAACTGCTTGACAGCCCGAATCCAGTGTGATTGGTGTTCACTTAAGAAGTAAATAGCTGGACGTATGGACTCCTGAGCATCTTTAATCCTAGCACTTGGGAGACAGAGGCAAGAGGATCTCTGTGACTTGGAGGCCAGCCTGATCTACATAGTGAGTTCCAGGCCAGACAAGACTATGTAGTGAGACCCTGTCTAAAAGCAAAACAAAACAAAAGGAAATCAATTGGGCCTGATGGCATAGGAGAAAGATCGTGTGGATTTGCAGTGACGAGGCTGTCTGCAACCTCAGGAGGAGCCAACCCTGCTGGTACTTTGGCCTGGGCTGGTAACCTCCAGAGCTATGAAGAAATTAATTTCTGAGTTCAAGCAGCCCAGTCTGTGTAACACAGCTGTGTTACTGTGGCGGTCCTAGAAAATGGATACTTTCTCTAAAAGAAGTGCTAGTAGATGAACTGACATACCCATTTCTTAGTTACTCTAGGCAGGAGTAAAAGTAGTTTAGAAAAATTTAAATGTTAGGGATTTCCAGCTAAAGTGGAAGATTAGGAACTGTTTCCGTGTGATCCAGTGGAGAAGAGAAAGGATAAGGAAGAATAACAGTGTGCCTAAGGGCGATGCGGAGGAAGAGCACTGGGAATTCACAACAGGGTAGATAGGACACCTGCAGTTTGTGGAGAAGCAGAAAGAAGGAAAGGCAAACAGCGTCAGCCAGGCAGCTTCTGGTGCAGAAGGGGCAGCAGAAGGCTCAGCCAAAGCTGGGGCTTCTTCCTCTCTAGACAGGGACTTGGGACTGGGCCCTCCAGAAGGCTTACTAAGAGGACCCTCAAATAAAACCCCAAGGTACTCAGTCAACACATGCACAAATCATAGAAACATAAACATTAAGGGCAGACAGCACGATTCCTCTAACCTCTGTTACTCCTTCCCCTGAACTCAGAGGTTCTGAAATGGCTGAGCACGCCTTTGATCCCAGCACTTGGGAGGCAGACCTCTGTGAGTTCGAGGCTAGACTGGTCTACATAGCGAGTTCTTGGTCAGCCAAGGCTATAATGGGTCCCTGCCCCGCCCTCCCTCCCCCAAACAAAAATATAATGAACTGGGTAACATGATAGAGGAAAAATTCAAAAGTTTACTTGTGAAAGTGATCGATGATCTCAGAAAGGATACTGGCAAGCAGACAAATAAAGGAAGGAACTGAATCCAGGACTCAGATAGGAGAGCCAGAAACACATGAGAAAATCAGCAACACAGGAGGAAATTCAGCAAGGAGACCGAGACTTTGAAAAAACAAACCAAAACAAAACACAGTAAACAAACAAAAAGAAAAAAACCCAAACCTCCCCAATCAGAAACAAATGTTGATGTTGAAAACTAACAACTGAGTGAATAGAATGAAAAACCCAGTGGGAAGCATCGCCAATAGCCTTGACCAAACAGAGGGCGGGTCACCAGGAGAAGAGGACAAGGTCAAGGAAGCGCTACATTCAAACGTCAATAATAACAAACCACTCAATCAATAAACGGGCAAATGAACTAAAGAGACAGTTCTCAAAGAAGGAATACAAATGTCCAATAAGTACTTGAAGAAATATTCAATATCCTTAGCCATCAGGGAAATGCAAATGCTAACTGCTACGAGATTCCATCTCAGCACAGGCAGAATGGCAGCCAATCAGAAAACAGGTGATAACAAATGTCCAGAAAGTGGGGAAAGAGGAGCTCTTGTGCATGTCTGGTAGAAGGCAAATGGTGAAGCCACTATGAAAGTCAGTGTGGAGGGTCCTCAGAAAACTATAAGATTGGAGAGATGGTCAGCAGTTAAGAGCACTGGCTGCTCTTGCAGAGGACCTGGGTTCAGCTCCTGGCAACCACAGGGTAGCTAACAACTGTAACTCCAGTTCCAGGGGATCTAATGCCCTCTTCTGGACTCCGTGGGCATTGCATGCATGGGTGCACTTACATGCATATAGGCAAAACACTCATAAATATAATGATATAATAAATTAAAAAATAAAAAGCCCTAAAATTAGAACTACCACATGATGCGGCCACATCACTCCTAGTTAGTTCCTGAAGGGATCTAAGTTAGGATACCCTAGAAACATTTGCATGTCCTTGTTTATTGCTGCACTATTCACAATGACCAAGATGTGACTCAGCTATCCAGCAACAGATGAATGGGTAATGAAAATATACCTATGTATACAGGGGAGTTTTATCTAGCTGAAAAGAGGACTAAAATTACATCATTTTCAGAAAAACGGTGTAGTGTGTGAAATAAGTCATATGCAGGGGAAAATTGCACATTTTCTCTCATATGAGGAATGTATGCTTAACTACATACATATTTACATACATATGTACACACACATGAAAGTAGATGAGGATTAGGAGGAACAGTGAAGTCTAGAGTGAGGAAGGGAGAAGAACAGAGGGGAGGGGAGAGAGAAAGGCCACACGCTTTCTCTCGCATACTGAATCTAGATTTAACTGTATGTTAAAGAGAAGGCAGTGGGGGGAATTTATAAAAGTCTCACAATGAAATCATTATTTTGTATTTTAACTAAAAAATTGATACAAAATGCAACTATATGAAAAATAAGGCTCTAAACACCTGCACCAAGGAATCCCCTCGTTTTTGCTCTCAGAGCTGGTGTGTTCCTGATAGGGGAACTCCGGGTCAACATGGACAGTTTTAAGAGTTGCTGAAACACCAGATTATCTTTTGAAAATACATACAGTTAGCTCTGTGTTATAGTGACGGGAAAAGCGTGGGTTCTGAGGATGGAGCCACAGGGTGAAAATGCACTCCATCTTCGCCTTCCATCTGTGTGGAGAGCTATGTGGTCACACAGCCACTGGACTCTAGAGAGGTGCAGGAAGCTGTCCCTGTTGGGTGAGTGGTGGCAGCTGTGAGTCGTGTCCCCCCCCCTCCCCCCCCCGTCGCTTTTCCTTTGGATGAGATAACACAGCACAGACCAAGAGGGATTTGCCTTTTTAGATAAAGCCAGGGATTCCAAACACATGCTAGGAGAGGAGGAAGCCTTGTGCATCTTTGCATTTTGGCAAAAATCTCCCACAGTAAAATCAAGCCCTGAGGAGCTGGGCTTCCAGGGCACAGTGGGGCTGGAAGCAAACCTCCTTCCTCTCTGTCTTTGCTTCCTTGAGGGTTGGCTCCATCTAACTTAGTTAGTTGTCCCTTGATTCTTGGGAGATTAGTTCCATGACCCCAGGCAAACAACCTACTATGTGTATGCTCAGGTGTAATCTTTGTAGAAAACCTGGGCACGTTATGTTGTCTGCCCTAAATCATCTCTAGATTAGGTATAACACACAATACAACATAAACACTATATAAACAGTTGGTGTATATATTATTTAGGAAATATTGATAAGAAAAATATCTGTACCTGTTTGGTAGAGTTGTCCCCCGCCCCCTCAGTGTTTTCTATTTGTGTTTGCTAGAATCCATGAATGAGGAATCTTTGGGTAGAGGGCTGACCACGCTATCTAAAGCCCTCCCATATGTTGAGTGACAGCTGTGGCTCTAAAGCCTTGTTAGAAAAGCCTATTGTCCCAGCCCCTCTTCTCCCTCCCAGCTCTACTAGTCCTGTACATTCATTTCCTAAGCAGAGCAAATGAAAGGGCTTTAATTTTGTTCCTTCACAACCCCTAAAAGCGGAAAAGCAGGACAATTTAGAGATGGGAAGCAGCCTAAGGGCTGTGGGCACAGTGCTGCAAAACAAAGCCCCGTGGACACACACAGAGATGGCCTGACAGCTCTGGAGACTGGAAGTCTGCTAGCAAGCTCAGCACACACCCTCGGAAACCTGGGGGAATCTGGTGTCTACTGGCAATCCCGGGGTTCCCTGGCTTGTAGATGCTTCCCTGGACCTCTGTGTCTGTTGTCACTCACCATCTTCTCCCTTGGTTTCTTTGTCTCCTCTTGTATTGTATTTAGAGTCCTCTCTACTCCAGTATGAGCTCATCTTAAAGAAGCCCACCTCGACACCCTAGGCTAAAAGTGTCACATTCTGAGGTACTGGGAGTTAGGGCTTCAGTCTCTGTCTCTCATCTTTCTGTCTGTCTCTCTCTTTCTCCTTTTCCACCTCTCCCTTTCCAGGGTCTCGTGTAGCCCAGGCTGTCGGAAAACTTGTATTCATCCTATCTCGGCCTTCTGAGTGCTGAGATTATAGGCAAGTATAATTCTTTTTATGCTTTTTTCTTAAGGAAAACTAAATCTCAGAGGTTGAGCTGGAGGGGAAGAAGTTGATTGATGTGGTGTTACTATGCCTACATGACAATTCCCTGAACAAAAAGCCTGACTCTAAAATGGAGTTTTAAAGAGTGGGCCTGCTTGGAGGACATTTGTTCCTCCTGAAATTGCCTCCCTGGAATTCTGTCCTTCAGGCAGGCCCCACCCATGACTTCCTTCATAATGGTCTCTCCAGCTTCAACTGGGGAAGCACAAGCTTGCCTCTACACTTTGCTTAACAGATCATCCAGCCTTTTTATCCCTAGTTCTAGAATATCTCATTCAGCCAAGGTCACATGTCCTTCCCAATCTTCACTGTGTGCAATGAAGACCTGTGTGCAACCTTTCAGTGTTTTAATGTTAATTCTCAAGCATACCTACTTTCATTGTCTTTTCAGGTAGAGTACCAAATTGAGGTTACTAAGAAAATGAGATCAGGTGCCCAGGTCACAAGACACAAGAGCACATAGTTTTGCTGGGGTTAATTAAAAGTCATTAGTCCAAGACTCCCAAAATAAACAAAATAAAATAAAAATAAAATAGAAGTGGGCATGGTAAAAGCACACTTTAGTCCTAGCACTTTCGAGGCAGAGGCAGGCAGATCTCTGTGAGCTCAAGGCCAGCCTGGTCTACATAGGGAGTTCTAGGTCAGCTGGACCCTGTCTCAAAAAGACCAAAAAAAAAAAAAAAAGTCATTAGTCCAGACTATGTCCATTTTATAAGTCATCTCTACAGGTTGGAATGGTACGTTGTTACTGTTGGTAGTTTTCATTTTAAGAGGCCAAGAATCGATCTACTATAGCCTTGAACAGGTTCTTGAATCATAAAGGCTAAAGAAGAACAAATTGGGCTAGGGATGGAGTTCAGTTGGCAGAGTGCTTGCCTAGCATGCATGAAGCCCTGGGTTCCATCTGGCGTAAACCAGCCATGATGGTGCAGGCCTGTAATCCCAGCACTTGGGAGGTAGAGGTGGGAGGCTCAGGAGTGCAAGGTCATCTTTGGCTACATAGAGCTGGAGTCCGGCTTTGGATACATGAGACTCAACCTTCTAAATTAAGAAGGATCAAGCCGGCTATAAGAGGTTGGAGTTCCAAAGTAGCTTTAGAAGCTACTGGAAGGAGGTACTAGAGTGACTCAAAGCTTTCCTCATTCTCTTCTTTGAGCTCAGCCTGCACCTCTCTGGTGTTGGGAACTCAGGGCCTCACTCATGCCAGACAGGCAGTTTACCCTGAGCCTGTGCCCCACCCCCCAGCTCTTTCATTTGCTATTGAAAGCATTCTCCCAATGCTGTTGTCAGTTCCCAGGTCAGACCCTTCACCTTCTAGCTCAGGAAAAGGACTGTCTTTGGGAACTAGAAGATAGTTGGCTCAGTAGGTAAGAGAGCTTGCTGTGAAAGCAAGAGGACCTGAGTTCAAATCCCTTGCACCCACGTAAAAACTAGGCATGACTTCGAGTGCCTATAACTCTAGCACTGAGAGGCAGAGACAGGTAGATTTGGGGAGCTCGCTGGTCCGCTAGAATAGTGCCCCACCCTCACTAAATAAATATATAAATATAAAAAGGAAAAAAAGAAAGCATTGCCTTCCATGTGGGACCTAACAACTGATGCCCTGGAGAGAGGAAGCTCCCAGCCCAAAGCACTGGGATTCTAATCACTGCGGTTCCTGCAGTCCACTGTCTCAGAGATGAGGGCAAGAGAGGGAAAACCATTTTTTCACATAAGTTGTCTAGTGGGGCTCATGCTTATGCCCACCAGAGAGATCTCTCTGTTCTCTATTTTCTGCCATTTAACAGGTCAGGTTTATATCTGTGTCCCAGAATCATGACTCCTGACACGTATTACATTTGAACCTAAATAGCAATTTCAGATTAATTTGAAAATTGATTAGCTCAGGCATTTTCACTGACCCGATTTTGCCCTTTGGGTGTTTGGGGAGCGGGGAGCAAAGATCCATTTATGGATGCAGGATTTGTGGAAACAGTCTTCTTGGTCAATTAGTAACATTCACCAGAGTCTAATGATGACTACTGGTAAAGGGCAGCCTTTATGGAAGGTATCCATCTTTTAATTTCTTTCAGGGCATTTGTGGGACTGAGAGGCGGAGAAGAAGCTAATTCACTCCAAGGCTGTGGTGAGAGTATCACACGTGGATGTATCTGCTTCAGATGATCACTGCTGAGTGTCTGGCAAAATCAATTACAGACAATGACAGCAATTTTCACCTCTTGCTGAGGACAGGGCACAGGGTGATGCCTTGACTTCTCTCTCTTACCCAAATGTCAAAGTCTAAAGGTCGTACATGATTAGACATTCTCCTGGACTGCAGCTGCTTCCCAGCTGCCCGAGGGTTGGGCTCATCTGCAAGCAGGTCTGCATGTCTGTCAGCTGTGCAAAAGCAGCTGCCCTTTGCCTCCTCAGCACAGAGCTCCCTCTTTTAGACAATGCCCTCTCCCTGATCAAGCCTAAGCAGAGATTCTTCTTTTCTCCTTCAGTCCTGCCTTCTGGCACCCATCCAAGGATCATCCAGGAACTACAAGCATCAGAGTCACCTGAGGGACTTTTAAATGAATTCAGACTTGGAAGCCTCTCCCAGAGATGCTGAGTCAGCGCATCTGGAAATTGGCTGAGTGTTTGCATTAAAAAAATCTCCCAGGTCTCCGGGAAGTGATTTGAGGATTACCATGATTTAGGAGTCACTGTCCTAAGTGTTCGTGTCGAACTGCTGCTGCCCTGGTACAGTCCCAACATTACCATTTAACATCTCTGAGTTCAAGTCCTCCTCCATTGACCATAACAACACATCTATCTCAGCCTGGTGTTCCCAAGAACACTGCTGAACTAGTCAGGATTCTCTGAAGAATAATATTATGATAAGGACTATATTAGATTGGCTTATAGGATGGGGCTAGGGACTTAACAATGACAATTTGCATGAGGCAGAGACTGAGAACCCCATAACTGCTCAGCCCATGAGGCTGAGTATCTCAGAAAATATGGCTGATGGCCTGGGGGATTCCTGGAGAGCTGCTCTTCCGTCTGGTTGGAAGCCTGAGAGGCTGAGTTCCAGTGTCGCTGGAGGATGGGATAGATGCATCACACTTACCAGTAAGAAGCAGGAGAAGCACATTGTTCTGACTTCAGATCTCTCTATCTGAGCCACTGTGGGAATGTGCCTCCCACTCTGGGGGCGGGTCTTCTCCCCTCACTTTATCCTTCCTGGAAGCTGAACTCTCTAATAAGATTACCTTGACCTTCTCATCCTCCTGTCTCTACCTCCTGAGTGCTGGCGTTACAGGTACATGTGCCATTCCTGGCTTATGTGGTGCTGGGATTGAACCCAGGGCTTCATGCATGCTAGGAAAGTATTCTGCCAACTGAGCTACAGCCCCAGCCCTCCATCTTTCCTTCTGGGACTCTCTGTAGCTCCAGCTGACTTGGAACTTGCTATGTAGACCAGACTGGCCTTGAACTCACAGAGATCCGCCTGCCTCTGCCTCCTGAGCGTTGGGACTAGAGGCGTGTACCAACACACCCAGTCATGCTTCCTTTTAGGACACATCTCCAAGTCTGTGTCGCAGGCATTGAAATCTCTTCTCAATCCCCCACGGTCCTCCGCATCAGATCCCAAAGGCTCTGTCTTGTATTCAGGGTCCTCCTTGATCAGCCATCTGTTCGCCACTGTCACCTCCCAGCTGCGCTCTTACCTTGAGTGATCTCTTACTCTTAAGTAAGCTGTGCTCTCAGCAGGGCGTGATGGCTCAAACCTGGAATTTGGTATGAGGTTCATCTGGGCTACATAGTAAACTGTAGATCAGCCTGGGCTATAGAGTGAGACTCTGTCTAAACCAAACCAAACCAAACCCCTCGTCATAAAATCCTGCTGGGTCACTTCTTCAAGACTTGTCTGCGAGGTCTGTCTTGATTCCATACCCCATCTGTACCTCCTTGCATACTCTCATTTAAAAATGTTTACTGTGGGCTGGCGGGATGGCTCAGCATGTAGAGACACTTGCTACTAAGCTGGAGTACATGAGTTCAGTCCCTAGGACACACATGGTAGAAGGTGAGAAACAATTCCTACAAGTTTTCCTCTGACTTCCACATTTGTCAGCAGACACACACACACACACACACACACACACACACACACACACACAGAAAGAGATAGAGAAAGAGAGAGAGAACAAATAGATAGGTAAAATATAATAAAAATGTTTATGAAATACTTCTTCAACTAGTTTAACTTGAAAGACGGAATACTGACCAGATCATATGTGAAAATAGAACTCTGGCCCACAACCTTTACTGACCTACCCAGAAAACCAGGCCCCTGTGTTCACAATTAACCACTTAGGTAGCCAGTCTGGGGTCACTCAGACTGCAGTCTCTAGGAACAATACAGAAAATTAGGTAGTAAGGCCTGGGCCAATTTCTCCATATGGCTGGGACTTGATTAATAATAACCAGGTTCAGTTTTCAATTTGGTACCCAAGAAAGCCAAATATGCATCCCTAGCTGGTCATGTGGGTTGTCCACTTTCAGCCAGCCCTGTCCAAGTTCCATTGCCCAGCTGCCAGGCACAGCACACCGGAAGCTTTGTGTCTCTGGGTCTGACTCTCTGCTATAGCAAACTGCTTTTTTCATGTGGTTGCTCCTTGTTCAGATCCACAATATGCAAAAACAAAACTGTTTAAGGACAGCCGAACAAGTGCACTGGTACCCCACTGCTTCTGAATCTAGGCGGTGTTGATCTTTCTTTTGTTAAATCAACTTAAAAACTCCAGGGCACGTCAGGATCTTGTGTGTGCTAGGCAGAAGTTCTACTTCTGAGCCGTAAGCCCAGCCCCCACTAAAATTTTCTTATATTTGGGGGGGTGGTACACGTGTGCTTGGAGAGGTCAGAGGACAACTTTCAGGAGTCATTCTCTCTTTCCCCCATGTAGGTCCCTGGGATCGAACCCAGGTTCTAAGGCTTGACATCAGGCTTCTTTACCCACTGAGCCATCTTGTTAGTCCCCCACGCCTCTTTTTACTTATCTTTTATTTTGAGACAGGATCTCATCGAGTTCCTCAGGCTGACTTTGAACTCACTCTGCAACCCAGGCAGGTCTTGAACTTGTGATCCTTCTGCCTCAGCTTCCCGAGCAGCTAAAATTATAGGCCTATACCACCAGGTCTGGCTTAAGTGCCTTTTTATTTGGCCCCAGAATGAAGTCCAGATTCATGAGCTTGTCCACTGAGTGTAGCCAAATACTCCTCCACTCGTATCCCTGAGGAAAACTGAGCCAGCCACCTGTTCCTAGTTCTTGCTGCTTCCTGAGTTCCTTTGGTCTTGAATTTGAGATGCCTTCCACCCGCTGGTCTGGGTAGGTGCCCCACTGTCTCTTTCTTTAAGACCAGAGTCGAATGGGAGCCTCATACTCTACAGAGTTCTTCTGAGCCTCCTGGAGAGGCTGTGGGATGTTACCATAGCCTGACTCATCACCTCTAGACCAAAATTAATAATAATTACCAAGTAGGTGTATTTCAAGAGAAAATACTTATTAAAACATTCCCCACCAAGTGCTCTCGTACATGGGCAGTGTGCTAGAGAGCTTTAGTGTCAACTTGACACACCTGGGTTGAGGGCGTGTAGGGAGCGTCAACTGGGGATTGCCTTGATTGGAGTGGCCTGTGGCCATGTCTGTGGAGTGTTGTTTTGATTGTGGAGTGCTGCAGGAAAGCCCAGCCCACTGAGGGCGGTGCTGCCCCAGGCAGATTGTTGTCTACTGTATATGAAAGCAGACAGACCATGGGCCAAGGGAGCAAGCCAGTAAGCAGCGTTCCTCTGTGGCCTGTGTTTCAGCTCCTGCCTCCAGGTTCCTGCCTTGAGTCTCTACCTTGGGCTCCGTCAGGGATGAACTTCGACGGGGAGATGTAAGTGAAATAATCCCTTTCCTCCCCAAGTTGGTATTGGTCAGTATTTTGTCACAGCGATTGAGGCAGACTAGGACAGCTAGATAGACAGGCATTTGCTTTGTGAGGATTTGCTGGCTTGTATAATCACCCTTGTGTGTTTTTCAGTTGTTGATAGCAATTAAAATTTAGGAACAGCTACGTCTGGGGGCTTAAGGATGTAATCCCAGCACTTGGGAGGCTGAGGCAGGAGGATTATCAGGAGTCCAAGGCCAGTCTAGGCTACACAGTTCCAGGTTAGCTGAGCTAGAAAGTGAGAACTTGTCTCAAAAAAGAGCAACAGGGACTGGGGAGATGGCTCAGTCTGTAACATGCTTGCCACATAACATGAGGACCTGAGTTCAATCCCCAGCACCCATGTAAAAAATGTGGGCACAGTGGCACATCTTCCTGTCATCCTTGTGTTGCATGGCAGATTCAGGCAAATCTCTGGTCAGTCGGTCAGCTGATTTGGCAAGCTTCAGGTTCAGTGAGAGACCCTATCTAAAAAATAGGTGGAGAGTGATTGGGGAAGACAGCTAGTGCTGACCTTTGGCCTCCACACGTGTGTACACACACAGGCAAACATTAACAAAATAAATCAAATTACCATGAGAACACTCAGAATTCAGCTGACTGATGGGAGTTGATGACTCAGCTCTGCTGTTAATTCTGTGACCCTCTGTCTACAGCACAAACAAGCAAACACACTACCACTAAGCCAGAGTCAGACACCTGGCTTGGTTTTAGGTTTCAGTGGAGGCAGAATGCTCAAATCTGAGGTAATACACCTGGTCGGTCAGACCAAGTCCACCATCTTACATCGTCGTGGAAACCTAAGAGGATGAGCTTGGCTAGGGGCTGTATCCAGAGTTCAGGGGCCAGGTGGTCTTAAAACCCTGTCTTAAACTTGGTCCGGTAGTACCCACCTTTTAATCCCAGCACTTGAGAGGCAGAGGCAGGCAGATCTCTGAGATGGAGGCCAGCTGGTTGACATCGAGAGTTCCAGGCTAGCTGCAGCTACAGGAAGACCCTGTCTCAAAAATACCAATAAATAAATAAATCCCTGTCTTAAGAAGCTTTGAGCCTTAAGAAAATATTGAGAGTGCTTCATGCATTTGAATGTTTTTTTGCCAAGAGTGATACAGGGTGTTTGGTTGCTTGGTTATTTGAGATACAGTCTCTATAGACTTGATTGGCCTGGAACTCACTGTGTAGATCAGGCTAGCCCCAAAATTTCAGTGATTTTTTTTTTTTTTTTTTGCTTTGTCTCCAGGGTGTTGGGATTATAGGATTACAGGTACGTGTCACCATACCTATCTCTCTCTCTCTTTCTCTCTCTCTCTCTCTCTCCCCCTCCCCCCTTTTTGACTCAGGGTCTCACTATATAGAACAGGCTAGTCTCAAACCTGTAACAATCCCCCTGCCTCAGGCTCCCAGGTGCTAGGATTATAAATGTGTGCCACCACATCCATCCCTGATCAGCGTTATTCTATGTAGTTCATTCAGGGAAAACCTGAACTGCAGAGACTCTTCAGCTACACCTTGTAGCCAATATAGATTAGATTTGGGTGGATTGATATATTATACACTTTCTATTGTGGACTGAATTGTCCTCCAAAAAGATAGATTTAAGTCCTAACTCCCTGCACCTGTGACTTTATTTGGAAGCAATCTTTACAGATGTTGCATTAAAGGACAGGTTCAAATCCAGTGTGACTGGTGCCCTTATATGAGGACAGACACACATAGCCAAGGAGAGGACCACGTGAAGACACAGCTGCAAGGAAGTCAGTGATCTGTGGCCTGTGTTGGTGGCAAAGACCAGCCAGGGAATTCAAGGAGAGGGAGCCTGGCTCTGCCGTCACCTGGATGTCAGAAGTCCAGCCTCTAGAACCAGAAGACAGAGCCATTCTGTTGTTTCAAGCCATCCAGCTGGTGGAACATTGCACCAGGCACCCGAGAAATGAATAGATCAAACTCCCTTCCCAGCCTCTGAGTCTCATTAGCTGGGTGTTAACAGTAAAGGCAAGCTTGCCTTACATGATTGTCTCAATGTACTGCCATTGTTGGCCCATTACAGTCATCCACATGGTGACCATCTTCATCCCAGACAGTCTCATCCTTATTCCCTGCCACGCCCATGACACTGAGCCTGGCACTCTCTGTCTCATTCTTCATTCCTCTTTTCAGTGGTTCCTCTTTCCAAGCCAAGATGGCCTGAGGTCAAAGCCTGGGGGCTCTGTAAGGCCCAGGGGCCCACCAAGTCAGGGAGATTTGATGACTCTCCTGTTTTCTGTCTCTCTTATGGTGATCCCTAACTTTAGGGCTCCCTGGCCCAGCAAGTATGGGAAAGGCTTGAGGACTGCACAGCCATCAGTGAATTCAGGGCGAGCCTGTGTTTGATGTTCCAGTTCAGTGTGTAGATAAGGCTGTAACACTGCAGCAGACTGCAGCAGTCAACAGTCCAGAGACATGCTGAAAGCCTCATAACGCAGCTCATTTTTCCTCCCACAGAAACCCAGGAATGTCTTGTGAGGACTTTTGCTGAGATAGGAGAATGATTTTGCTTTTCAAAAACTGTAAATCAGGATGTCCTTGTGATTCCTGCCGGAACTGAGCTGCTTGTGTGGGGAGTTTCTCTGGGTGCTGGAGCCCCTTGTGGTGGCAAATCATGGAGCCCGGTGGGCTGAGGGCCAGTAGCAGAGACAGAGATGTATGGGCAGTCCTCCCCAAGGATGGCAGGCATAACTAAGTCCTTCCTCCGACCTTCTCAGAAAGCTCCTGTGGAAGTGCAGAATTCCTTTCAGTCCATGTGTCCTTGATCCAGTGCGAGCAGAAGCTTGCTGGTCTTTCTGTGTCCTACTCCAGCAGAAGACCTTGACTCCATGACTTCAGTGTGGATGTTACGTAAGATGTAGGTAGAGATCTAACGTGTGTGTATGTACGAACTTGAAAACCCTTCATGGTCTGGAAGGACAAAGTGGGCTGAATGGTGTCCACTTCCCAAAGTTATGCCCTTACAACCTCCTTTGGAACCAGTGATATGTCCTATTTGGAGAAAGTATCTTTGCAGCTGAAATTGATTTCAGGATCTGGAGCTGAGATCATCCTAGATGACTCTGTGGGGTTTAAACTCAAAGGTGTTTCCTCCTATGAGAGAAAGGAGGTGGCCGGGGATGTAGCTCAGCTGATGGAGTGATTTCTAGTTGGCAGGAAGCTCTAGGTTTGATCCTCAGCACCGAATAAACTGGGCCTGATGGCCCAGACCAGTAGTCCCAGAACTCTGGAGGTAGAGGCAGGAATATCAGAAGATCAAGATGATCCTTGGCTACATATCAAGTTCAAGGCAAGCTTGTGTTACATGAGGAGAGAGAGAAAGCGGGGGAGGTGTGTGAAAAAGAAACAAAGGCAAGGAATCAGACGGATAAACCCCAAGCTGAGGACTACTGCAGATTCTGTCCTGCAGCCCTCAGAGGAGGTGTAGTCCACCAGTCTCTCAATTCCTCCCCCTCTTCTGTACTGGGGACTGAATTTAGGGCATCATGTCTGACAGGTAATAGCTTTACCACTAAAATTAATTTCAGTCCCCTTTTAAATTTGGACACAGTCTTACTAAGTTTCCCAGACTGGCCTTGAACTTGCTCTGCAGACCTGGATGGCTTTGAACTTGTGATTCTCCTGCTTTAGCTTCCCAAGTAGCTGGAATTACAGGCCTATACCACCATATCTGCCTTAATTTCAAATTTCTGACCTTCAGAAGTAGATTGCTATCATGCTCTCGGTCATTTGTTACAGTACCAGGGGACCAGTAGGAACATTGTTAGAACCTACACAGTCTACCTACACAGAATCTACCTATATAGTACCTACTGAGCATCTCAGCTCCTGCCAGAAGAAACAGCATTATTTTACCTCTGGGAGAAATAACTAAGAAAACAGGCAAGGATTTAACTTTAGAACATTCTCCAGTGCTGTTTGTAGTAAAGGAAAGTGACTCTTGTCATAGGTGCTCAATTAAATTAGCTACGGTGAAGGCAAACAAAAGAATCCCATGTAGCCATAAAACGTTACAGAGGGATGAGGAAGATGACTCCTTTGGTAAAGTGCTTGCCACATAAGCATGAAGGCCTGAGATTGATTCTCCAGATTGTAAAAGCCAGGTGTCGTGGTACATACATGTAATGCCAGCACTGAGAGGCGGAGACAGGATCTTTGGGGTGTTCTCACCAGCTAGTTCATCTGAATTTATGAACTCTAGTCAATGAGAGATCCTGTCTCAAAAAATAAAGTAGAGCATACGGCTGGAGAGATGGCTCAGTAGTTAAGAGCACTGGCTGTTTTTGCAGAGGAACTGGATTCAGTACCCAATACCCACATGGCAGCTAAACCATTCATAACTCCAGGAGATCTGATGCCCTCTTCTGACTTCTTTGGATGCTGTACAACACAGGTGTGCTTACACACATTCAGGCAATACACTCATACACATAAAAATAATAAAGTGGAGAATAATAGAGGAAGACAATGTCAACTTCTGGCCTCCACATGCACATGCAAACAAACATATAGATACAAATCCATGTACACAAGCATAAGAAATAATGTAGAAATGTAACCATTGGTATGTAAAGATGTTACAAATCCACTCGCATAAAAACACATTATAGTAAGACTGGAAAGATGACTCAGCAGTTAGGAGCACTGGCTGTTCTTGTAGAGGACCATGGTTCGATTTCCAGCACCCACGTGGCAGCTAACAACCGTCAATTCTAGGGGATCTGAAATGTTCTTCTGACCTCTGCCGGCACTGCATGACACAGGTGCACTTACATGCAGGCAATACACTTATACACATAAAAATAATTATAAAATTATGGTATGAGCTCATTAAAAAACACACTGTGTGATGGTGCATGCCTTTAATCCCAGCACTTGGGAGATAGAGGCAGGAGGTTCTTTGTAAGATTAAGGCTAACTTGGTCTACATAGTGAGAGTTCTGGGCTAGCTGGGGCTACAGGAAGACCTTGTCTCAAAAAAAAAAAGAAAAAAGAAAAACAATCCTGCATGTTCCTATTATACATACACACATACACAGAAATGGAAAAATCTAATGGTAGATTTTTTTCTTTTATAAATATTATGTGTATGTGGGGGTGGGGTAGGGGTGCTGTGGAGGTCAGAAGAGGGCATCAGGCCCTTTCACCTAAATGGTTGTGAACTGCCTGAGATGGGCTCTGGGAACAGATGCTCTTAACCAATGAGTCATCTCTTTAGCCCCACTGTGGTTTTCCTTAAAGTGGGTTTTTTAATGATCTTTTGCTTCTTTTTCTAGCTTGCCCAAAATTAACATATAATTTATAATAACAAAGTATCTGTAGTGATAAAAAAGGGTAAACAAAGACATTTCATCTGGGGGATGATGCCCTGGAGACTTGTCAGTGTCTTCACGGTGGGGGATTTTATTTTGCCATGTGCAGGACTGGTTTAAGGAGACAGACAGATGGCTCCAGCAGCAGGAAGGTCTGGCTTCTGGGAAGTCAGAGGAGGCACTATGGGTTAGAGAGAAGTAGACAGAAAACAGGGGAATGCTGAACTAGACCCCAGAGCCTTTTGCCAGCAGACGTCACTGTAAATCTCTAAGAGGTGAATAAGGCCCCTCCCATTGTATTTGGTCACAGAGCCAGGAACATATAGTTCTGTACTGACTGACTGAGAAATTTGGGAATACTATTTGACAGAAGATAATTCAACTGAGCTAGGAGCAAAACTACTCAGATATGACGACAAACATTTTTAGATTATACACTTCTGAAGCAGACCAGCTGCTCTCACCAAAAGCTAGCAATATCGAGCCATACATTAAACACGAGCGAAAGGGTCCTACAGCAGTATGAGCCATTGGACTAGTATGGACAAGAATCCTGCTGACAACTGGCCTGTTTGGGTGCTGGGTTTTAGGAGTCTGTAAGAGTTCCCAAGGGCTCCTGAGTGTGGTAGAAATCAGTAATTCCATGAGGCCACATAGGAGAAGGACAGCCCAGCAGAAGGACTAGGGCCTCTGTGTACATCTGGAGTACAGAGAAGCCCTCCAGGCCTGGGAGTGTAGTTCAGTGTCAGAGCACTTACCCAGCTTGTGCGAGGTCCTGGGTTCTACTCCCAGCAGTGCACACACACACACACAATGACAAGGAAAAGAAGCCAGCCAACAGATGTCGTTCTCGTACCGTCTGGGGCTACGTCCTGTCAATGGAGGCCAAGTGTTCATCTCAGCCTTTGGGAGGGGCTTCCAGAGTGCCCTTTGCAAACTGCTTCCACATCAGGGGACTTATCCAGTTTTCCCTTGCCTGTCCAAGCTGACCAGAGTATTAAGTGTGGATCTCTCAGGTCTGGAGAGATGGATCAGTGGTTAAGAGCACTGACTGCTCTTGCGGAGGACCTGGGTTCAGTTCCCAACACTCACATGGTGACTAGCAACTGTCTTTAACTCTAGTTCCAGGGGCTCTGACACCCTCTTCTGGCCTCTGTGGGTATTTCATGACAGGGGTGCACTTAAATACATGCAGGCAATACATTCATAGACATAAAATAATAAATGGAAAAAATTTAAAGATGTAGATCTCTCAAGCCGGACATGGTGCACATGTCCGTAATCTCAGTCCTTGGAGGTGGGGGCCGGAGGGTAATGAGTTCATGATCATTCTTAGCTACACAATGAGTTTGAGATCAGCTTGGCTCACATGAAACTGTCTCAAAAAGGCAAAGGAAACAAAAACCTCGACAACAGAATCCCTCAAACGAAACACCAGATTTTTAACAGTTAAAAAAAATACTTGTGAATTTTCCTTTCTTTTCCCCTCACCCCCCCCCCCCATTTCTTTCCCTTTCTCTCTTTAGGAATTAGGAGCTGGCATGTGGGGTGGGGGCTGGATGCCATTTCTCTCTGTACAGGACACAGGGGGCCCTTCCTGAAGGGAACTGGAGGGGACATCCTGCCCTGACAGGAAACTCCTGCATCTTCACTTCCTGCCCCCATGACCAGATGCCCCAGATGGTGGAGTCCTGGCCTTCTCAGCCTGCCTTCTTCCTGTTGTCCCTTTCTCTGCTTGCTGTCCTTCCTGCCTGTCTGGGCAGGGGACCCCGGTGAGAAGGACAGCCCTGGGGACTTCTGCAAAGGAGATGGATGATTTTCTCTGACTGTCACTCCATTTTATCACCTCATCCCAGAGAGGCTAGCCCCCCCCACCCCCCACCCCCCCGCCAGGCTCTCGCTTATGCCCTCACCCCAGCAGACCTGTTCTGTGGCCTGAAGGGCACGCACACCTCCCTGGGTCTCACGTCCTTTAGGCTCTCCCTCTAATAATCTCTTTGGGCCTATAGTTTCCATATTTCAGAGTGCAGGACGTTATAGTACGTGGTATGGGGGACCAACATGAGGTAGGTAGGAGAGTAGTGTGTGTGGGATCAATAAGAACAAATATGCAGATGTTAGGGAAACTGCCATCTTAATTAGATTGAAAACACACAGTGCAGGAGTCTCACCGGGAAGCTTGTCCTCCTGGGTCCCCCTACCCCTAACCCACTACCTTGCATGGCTGAGCCCCAGAAATTATACTGTTTGCCAACCCCGGGTGATTTTTGAAGCAGAGCCCCTGGCAGCAGGTTGATGTTAATTGAATATGGCACAAGCCAGTTCTAATGTCTTCCTCTCTCCCCAGGTCCTATCTAAACCCTACTGATTTATTAAAATTTTATTAATATTTGATTAATTAATAATTAATATGTATGAGTGTATTGCTTGCATCTAGGTAGGGGTACCTTTGCTGTGCAGTGCCTGTGGAGGTCAGATGAGGGCATCGGATCCTCTGGAACAGGAGTTATGGATGGTTATTAGCTACCATGCGGGTGCTGGGAATTAAACCTGGGTCTGCTGCGAGAATATCCAGTGCTCTGGTCTGCTGAGCCATCTCTCCAGCCCCTGATTTATTTTTATTTTATATGTACGAGTGCTTTGCCTGCATTCATATAGGAGCGCACTGGTGTTATGCAATGCCCATGGAGGCCAGAAAAGGGTGTTAGATCTCCGGGAACTTGAGCTATGTACAGTTGTTAGTCATCATGTGGGTGCTGTGAACTAAACCTGGGTCCTTTTCAGGAGCAACCAGTGCGCTTAACCACTGAGCTATCTCTCCAGGCCAAACCCTACTGATCTTATGGTCTTCATTCCCCTCAGGTGAGTCCTGTTCTCTTCACTCCCAAGGCAACTGGTTGATTGAAGCCAGACCCCTAGACTGCAGTTTGTACTCAGCATGTCTGTGGAATCCCCCTAGACTGTAGTTTGTACTCATCATGTCTATGGAATCCACTGTCCCCTGCAGATGCCTCAGGGATGGGCCACCAAGAACAGCAATACTAGAAACAGGTGTCACACGCCAGCCTGGGGCTCACCCTCTGGAATCTGCTGTCATACCTTACACCTCCAGCTGCCTCTGAAGACACTTCATGTGAGGCCCTGAGTTGCTTTGCTCATTACTGTGACAAAATACCTGAGCAAAGCAGCTTGAGGAAGGGTTTGCTTTGGCTCACAGTTTGAGGGTCCAGTCCAGTGTGGTGGAGAAGTCATGGCAGTGGGGAATTTGAGGCAGCCGGTCACCTCTGTCAGCGGTCAGGAAGAAGAGAGCTGTGGTGGCTGGCGCTCAGCTCCCTTTCTCCTTTGATTCAAGTCCAGGCTCTCAGCCCATGGAATGATGCTGTCTCCTACCTCAGTTAACCCAGTCGAGGGAATCCCTCGGAGGTATGTCCAGAGGTGTGTTTCCCTGGTGATTTTAAATCCCACCAAATGTCACAACTCTCCAGCACCCACCACTACAGACTCCAGCACATCTGCTCACATGAAACTCCTTGAAAGTGCTCTACTTTGGGTGGGGTTATTCTGCCACAGGCTCCCACAAGACTGTGTCCTGTAGGCCCTACGGGCACCTTGTTTTTCTATAACTGCCTGCATTTGTAGTCTCTCTCTTTTCTCAGTAGGGGAAGCCCCTGTCAGACAAAGACTTAGATTATGTTCTTTGTGGAAAAAACAAAAGTTTGTCTCCTGAAATGGTGCACTCAAGATTATTATCTAGAAAAGGTCAAGTTTATTTAGTGCATTGCAAAGAGCACAGAAGGCATAGTGTTAACAGATCTGCTTGCCCACCCACAATTATCAATGACTGCCTGAAACTCCTTCAAGAAGCAGTTCCTGAGCTCTCCTACAGAGTCTTGGGCACCCAGGTAAAGGAAGTTCTGGTTGTGGGTCCTCTCTTCCTATGCTGGAAATCTTGAAGGCATTTGTATCCAAAAGGCAGTTATGGGGCTGTAGAGATGGCATAATGGTTAAGAGGATCGGCCATTCTAGCAGAGACCCTGGGTTCGGTTCCCAGCACCCACATGGTAGTTAACAACAGTCTGTAACTTCAGCTCCAGGGGATTTCATGCCCTCTCCTGGCCCCTGCAGGCATTATATGCATGTGGTACACTTATATATGCATGCATGCATGTAAAACCCTCATGAACATGGACTGGAGAGATGGCTCAGTGGTTAAGAGCACTGACTGCTCTTGCAGAGGACTCAAGTTCAGTTCCCAGTACCCACATGGTATCTAATAACTGTCGATAATCCGAGTTCAGGAGATCTGACACACTCTTCTGGCCTCCAAGGGCATTGCATGATATGGGTGTATACAGACAAAACACTCATACACATAAAAATTAGAATAAATTTTTTAAAAATTTAAAAGCACCATGGTGGTCAATTTTGACTGTTAACTTGATGGACTTTAGACTCACCATGGAAACAAACCTTTGGGTATGTCTGTGAAGGAGTTTCTAGATGAGGTTGACTAAAGTGGGAAGACCCACCCTAAAAGTGGCTGGCACCGTTGCATGGGCTGGGCCCAGAGAATTCAAAAGGAGAAGGGGAGCCGAGCACCAGCGTCTCCTTTTGCTTCCTCACTGGGGATGCGATGTGACCAGCCGCCTCACACTCCAGCCACTAGGAGTTCCCCAACATGCTGGGCTGTACCATGGAACTCTGGGTCAAAATAAACATCCCTTCCTTCCTAAAATACAACTCATACAATGAGCATCTATGTGGCTGCCTTGCCTGGAATTTCCTCCAACTTTGGTTTCTGGATTGAAGGGGCCACGTAACTTCAGGTACTTTTCAAACATTGAACTTTTTGTGTGTTGCAAAACAAAACATGTTTACAACAGCACTACCATTCAGATGTCGAATGTCCCAAAGGCCTGGTCTGTAAAGTGCTGTGGAGAATTGGCCGAACTTTTGAGTGGCGGGTCTTTGGGTGAGAGTGCCCTGAATGGATTTATGCGTGCCTTCTTGCTCTCTCATGCACTCTCCAGCTCTCTCGCTCAAACATTTCCCACAGGGCCAAAGCAGCAAGCCCAGTCCCATTCTGGACTGGTGGACTGGAACCAAAATCAGTTGAAACTGTGTGTCAAAATCAACCTTTCTTTCTGTAAATTGATTACTTCAGGTATTTTGTTATAGTTTCAGAAAGCTGAGGAATACTAACAAATTAGGTAAGACTTAGAAGAGCACATGACATCATTGATTAGAATGTCTGTTCTGCTGTCCAATCATCTGACGTCAAGTCTGAGCCTCACCACATTGTGGTCAAGTGACACAAACTTGCTGTGCTTTGGTTTTTGCATATGTAGAGTGGGGGTGATGACACTATTATTCACAAGGGATCATTTATTAAATGAATAATTGTGCCTGCTCCATAGTAAATGCTCAGTATATATTACTAGCAATAGATGCTGTGGCTCAAGAGCTGTGACCTTCCTAGCTGGGTCACAAGCTTGAAGAGGAGACTCCTCTTGGCCAAGCCTGTCAGAAGCCTCTGAGGCACCGTGTGTAGGCTGATCCCCTGTCTCTGGGATTTAGTGTGTTGTAGGAGAACACCTGGAGTGTTCGGACCGGCTGGAAACAGCTTTAGGTTTGGACAATGGCCATTCTCACGTATCATCCCAACTAGAGCAATCTTGGCCCTCAACTTGATACAAAACATAAATACAGCGGGAGGAACGTTGAGGGATGAACAGTGCTGAGAACAAACGATCCCCTCTTCACTTGGGAGTTTCAGAGAGGAGGACTTTGATTTTAAACTCTCCTTCAGGGGCCCCAACGTTTCATGGAGTTTTGCGTCAATCCGTAGCCGTGGGGTCATTGATGAGTGGTGCTTTGTGCATATTTCTTCTTTCATGCAGACGGCATGGATTTTCATAGCAGAAATCCCAGTTCGTGGACGAGCCTCGGAGAATACTTCAGCTGAATTGGCTGCAACACTCCATTTTCTATCTTTGGGGTTTAACCAAACAAACATCTCCCCTTGAGGGAGGAACTTTCTGTGGGAGGCAATATATTCGCTGTGTAAATCTGGGGGCTGTTGACAACAGACAGATGGGACGCTGCGGGTGACTTTGCAGCTTCTACAGCTCCATTAGGTCTGAAAGCTTCCTCTGGTACAAGTAGAAATGGCCAGTGTTAAAGGGTGTGCCCGCTATGACACTGGAAGGTTGGCTGTGCCGGGCACAGGGCTGGACACAGGACAGCTGTGAGAAGACATGCTCCCAACATCTCAACAGGGAGAGATGGGTATCAAACGACTCCCAACCCCAGTATGGCAGCCCTGGGCCTCTCATTCTCTTGGTAGCTCCCTTCCCTAAGAGATAACTTATGACTTGGGCCCAGAGAGTTTCTGCCCGCAGAAGAGGCTGGTGACACATGACCTGGAAGGCAGTTGGAGCCAAAAGCAGGGATGGAAGGCTGGGACTCTATTAAACTCTTCCAATATCCTGCTCCTCATCAAGCCCGGATGTTACTTCTTGTGGAAGCTTTTCCTGCCTGTCCAGGTCTGGGTTGGCTGCATGGCCTGGTGCCCTCTGGGTGACTTCGCCACCCTGCCACTTCCCTGAGTGCATAGTGCTCTAATTGGCGGTTTCCTGCCGATCCACCAGCTTCCTGAGTGCCATTAGATAGGTCAGGCAGTGTCTATGGTGTCTACTCCGATCTTTAGCTTAGCAGAGGACCACAAGATAATGCTAGTTCCAGGAAAAGGAGACTGGATATACTCCTGTAATCCCCAGATACTAAGGAGGCTGAGGAAGGGCGGTTGTGAGTTTGAGGTCAGCCTGAGCTATATAGTGAGACTCCCATGTCAAAGAAAGGGAAGCAGGGAGAGGAAAAAGGGAGGGGGAGGGGGAGGAGGAGGAGGAAGGGGGGAGATGAAACTAGGGGCTCCATTTTACTTTATCCGTGATCATCAGCTGCAACCCTGGCTATTTGAGCTAAGTGTTGGACTGGGAGTCTCTGGCTTTTCTCTCAGTTTCCTCTTTGATCTTCTGTTTACCTTGGGGAAATTTCATATATGATTTCTATACCTTCATTTCATCTTTAAAATGAGGCTAATAACAGACGTGTGGTGAGGTTCAAATAAAATAACATATATAAAATACTATAAAAATTCCTGCTAATATAAACTATAAAAGTACATTTGCATTTAAAACATAGAATTAAGGGAACTTAAAAATTAGTGCAAGTCACTCTGTTCACACTACGTCTGTGATCTTTCCTTCTGTGTAATGGCTGCTGCCTGGTCTGCACTGAATAATGTCACTTCTAAATTTGTGTCTTTCCAGAAACCTCAGAGTGTAGTTCAATTTGGAACCAGGGTCAGTGTAGTATTATAGGTGTAATGGGCTAAGATGAGGTTGGGTTGGAGTAAAGTAGTATGCTTATAAAAGGAGAGAGAATTACTGGGGGTAGAAAGGTCTAAGCAGGCAGATGAGGAGAGAGCAGAGGGAGAAGGTGAGAGTGGGGAGAATCAACCCAAACGAAGGATGTGTAGAAAAACTGTAAGGATACCTGGCACTTGACACAACTAATTAAGGAATAAAAGAATTTAAAATGGGTTTGAAAACAGGGTACTCTGCATGAGTGGATAAGGCTGCTCACAGAAGCCATAGGTTACTAAATGAAAATCCCAGCACCATAGGTGGGCTATCTCCTCACAAGTTAAGACTTCTAAGGCCCACAAACAATACAGGTAGTTGCCATTATGCTGATTGCCCACCAGAACTAAATGGTAGGACTTGGCCTTGGTCATAGGACCTAGAGACATCAAACTGGACTGAGCTGGAAGCTTCCTCCCTGTGTGTTAGCTCCAGTAGTGCCCTTGGGCTGCTGAGGGAGAATTGTCATTAATGGTCTTACTTAGCTGTGAACCTTGTGCGCAACAACACGAACTGGTAAGGCAACATAAGCCCATTGGTGCAATAGCAGTAAGCTTGTAATCGGGGTGAACAGCCTCCTTCTGATTGGGATTTGGTGTCTGCTCCACAAGAGGGAACTCACATCTGATACTTTAAATCCGCTTAAAAGTCTGTGGCTGAGGAGGCCCTAAGTCCTAGTGGGGAAGCTACTGTTGTTTTGCTAAATGCACATGATGTATCCACCAAACTGCCTTCTAAATAACTATGATTATGCCCATAGATTAGTACTGCTGTAAGCTTTGGACAAAGAAGTTTCTTTTTGCAGTGCTCAGCAGTGACTATAGAGACTCAAAATTGGTCATAGCATTGAGAATAAATGACTGCTGAATGCCCAGGCATAAATGGAACATCTATTCCCCAAGGCTCAGGGAGCATCTGAGAAGAGGGGTGGAAAGACTGTCAGAGCCCTAGGAAGTGGTTTCAGGAGAGGGGAGCAGTGTGGAACACTGACTTCTGGAAATGACATCACTGATGTACTCCTGAACTTTTGGCAGCTGTGATTTTCTGCACAAGAGCTGTACAAGCTCTTGGGGGATGGCTCAGTGGGTAAGTGCACTGGCTCTACAAGCATGATGACCCAAGTTGGAATCTCTGACACTCAAGTGAAAAGCTGAACATGGCTGTACAAGCCTGTACCCCCAGGATTAGGGGTAGAGACAGACCCTGAGGGCTCACGGCCAGACAGTCCAGCTGGAATAGGGGAACTTCTTGTTTATTAGAAGACCCTGTTGCAAGTCAATAAGGCAGAGAATAGAAGAAGATACCCTGTCCTGGCTGTTGTGTATGTGTAGACACCTGCACATCCTTAAACTTACATACACACACACACACACACACACACACGTGCGATCTGCACAAGATTGAACCCATCAACACCCTGTCATGGAAGAGGGAGGGACTCAAAGAGCCTCACCCCTCCTTGAAGATTTATATGCAGTTCATGGTTGTTGGAGCTAGGAAAAACATTTTCTTAAGTGGTGTCACTACTGGTAAGATGCCCATGCTCCTGTATACAAAGCTAATGACACTCACTGCGTATCACGGAAAGGTCTGAAAGTAGAAGCGGGCAGTTAGGCAGAGGAATGGTAGCAGCAGTTAGGGGTGCAAAAGAAGGCAGTGGAAGGTGAATATTATTTGGAAATACATTATGTACATGAAAGAAAATATAATGAAACCTGTTATGTGGAATTCCTGTGTGTTATAAAAAACATTTTAAAATTGGACTGGAAAGATGATTCAGAGGAAGTTAAGAGCTCTGGCTGCTTTTTATAGAGGATCGAGATTGAATTCCCAGCACCCACATGGTGGTTAACAACTGATTCTTAACTCCAGTTCCAAAGGATCCAACACCCTTTTCTGACCTCTGCAGACATTGCACAACCCCAGTGAATTTACATACATGCAGACAAAACACATATATGGGGCTGATGCAATGGTTCAGCAGTTAAGAGCACTGACTGCTCTTGCAGAGGACCTGGGTTCAAGTCCCAGCACCCACATGGTGGCTCACAGCCATCTGTAACTCCAGTTCCAGGGGATCCAATACCCTTTTCTGACCTCGGGCACTGCATGATATGGGTATACTTACATACATGCAGACAATACACTCATACATATAAAAATGATAAAAGATTTAAAAATAAAAATAACATTAAAATATTAAACAATAAAACTTAGAAAAAAGAATACAGCATTTACAAAAGACAGAAAAAGACTTGGAGACAGACACATGGGAAGGACTCTGTGTGACCACAAAGGAGTAATTGTAGCTATCCTGAAAAACCAAAACTCTAAGTGCTGGGTGTGGTGTACACACGTCTAATCTCAGCACTCAGGAGGCAGAGACAGGCAGATCTCTGTGAGTTTAGGCCAGCCTGGTCTACACAGCAAGACTCAAAGGAGGGAAGAAAAGGAAGGATCATTAAGGATTGGCAGCATCACCAGAAATAGTAGGCAGAGGAGGCTTGAACTGAGCAGATGCGTGCATGTGTGCGTGTGTGCGTGTGTGTAAAAGCCTTACACATGCTTCCCTGTGCGTGTGTGTGTGTGGTGGCCAGAGGTTTACTTCAGTATATTCCTGTATCCCTCTTCACTTTATTGAGACACAGTTTCTTACTGAACCCTAGGTTCATCCTTTTGTCTAAAATGGGCCCGTGAGCCCCAGGATGAGCCTGTCTCCATTGCTCCAGCCCTGGAGCGGCAAGCACACACAGCCATGCCTAGCTTTTTATGTGGGTGCTGGGGATTCAAACTTGTTTGCACAGCAAGTACTTTACCCACTGAGCCATCTCCCCAGTCCCCTTAAGTTTGGATAGACCCTTAATGCCCATTTGATGCCTACAGTAATACAATTGAAGATAGAAGAAAATTCAAAACTTGTGAACCAAAGTTAGCCAGACGTTTGTCACTGTGACAGATACCCGAGAGAAACACTCTAAAGGAGGAAGATTTGTTCTGGCTCATGGTTTCAGAGGTTTAGTCCATGATTGGATGGCATCATATCTTGTAGTCCCAAGGCAAAGCAGAAGTGTTTCAGAAGAAGGGCATGGGGTGGCTTCGTTTCGATTATCTTAGAGAAGATTTATTATTTGTAGGTGTATGTGTGTGCAGGAGCCAACTGAGGCCTGAAGAAGGCGTCAGAGCTCCTGGAACTGCAGTTACAGGTGGTTGTGGGTGCTGGGAACAGGACCTGGGTCCTCTGCAAGAGCAGTGAGCACTCTTTAACTGCTGAGCCATCTCTCCAGCCCCTTCATTTTGATTCAAATGGTCTGTTAAAAATAATTTTGGGACACTGGTGTATGAAAGCACAACAACAAAACTGAATGAGAAAATAACATATATATGTATTCTTTGGATGTGTGTGTGTAGCCATTTTGCATATGTTAAGCTGACCTTCAATACTTAAAAAAAAGATTTATTCTAATTGTGTGTGTGTGTGTGTGTGTGTGTGTGTGTAGGTGTTTGTGGTGTCCAACCTCCTTGGAGCTGGAATTATAAATTGTCATGAATCACCCAAGGTGGATGCTGGCAACTGAACTTTGCAGGTACAGTGTACTCTTAACTGTGAGGGGTCTCTCTAGCCCCATCAGTGCTCTTGAAAGGAAAGAAATTGAGTTTCTTACTCAAGTTTACAAGGTTAGTAATTGACTCTTCTACCTCTAGCTACAGCCACAGCTCTAGGTTTTATGAGATAGCTACATATCCCAGGATGGCCTGGATCTTGCAATTTGAAATTCTCCTGACTCTACCTCCTCTGTGCTGAGATTACAGATGCATACCACTATACCAGTGCTTTCATTTCCTTTTATCCATTTTCCAGTAGCTCCTTGATGTTTTCTGTGATGTTAACTATAGAACAATCAATGAAAAAATAACAGTCGTAGTGGATGACGGTGACCTGACCCTTTAAAGCTTCATCCTGGTGCCATATGGATCCAAGTTTCAAACCTTCCTGCTTACCCCTGGGGGAGATTGAGTTGTGCCTTTTCTACTGGCCGTAACTGTTGTCGTCTGAGATTTGAACTCAGCCATCGGGTTCCCAGGTCCATTCAAAGAGGGACAAGGAACCTGAAAGAGGAATGGGGCAGGTCTGGGAGGAGGAAGGGCGTGACTCTCAGACTGCATATTGCGTTGCTCAAGACCCATTCATGTCTGGCTTCCTTGAGGGGAGGGCAGCAGAAAGTCGAGGGGATGAGAATGGAGGAAGAGAGCCCAGGAGACTTGGTTCATGGCCAGGGTTATAGGCGTGAAGACATATTTTCACTAGACTGGTACTTGTGGAAATACTTCCCAGAGAAGACTGGGGACCACTTGCTCCTCCTGCTCTCCAAGAGATTGGAAATGATTTCCGAGCACATTGCTCAAGCACCCCTGTGTGTGGTTACCACTGTCTCCTGCCCCACCCGCTCCGTGACTGCATGCTGGCTGCCTGCAAACAATCATTTGCCAAAAAGGAAAAGGAAAAGGATGAAGCTTGTGAGAATCAGGTCAGTGACTCGCCTCACACTGGTTCTTTTTAACTAGGTGAGAGAGGATCCAGGGATTCTGGGAGAATTCCAGGGACCCTCTGTGGGTTCTGTTCAGGGAGCTCCTTATCTCCAGGCTCCGCATCTCTGCTTCCCACTAACCCAGGGCCAAAATATTCAGGGGAAAAAAAAAAAGTGTCTGTTTTGAATGTGAACAGATGTTGTTGTTCTTAACAGTACAGTAATTATTTGCATATCAGTTACATTGTGTTAACTTACAAGTATTCTAGAGACAATTCAAGATTCAGCAGCTACAGGAGGATGTGCACAGGTTATATGCAAATGCTCTGTGAGTTTTATATGGCAGACTGGAGCATCCCGTGGAGTTTGCGACCTGGGAGTCCTGAACACAATTCCCTGTAGCTACTGCTGGATGGCTGCTTTAACTGATTTTCACATACCGGGTGACTTAAGAAACAGTATGCACTGGCTCATAGTTTTCGTGACTGTGAGTCTGACATCACGGTGTCAGCAGGTTTGGCTTCTTTTCGGGGATCCAAGGGAAAGATCAGGTTCTGGTTCTCTCCTGGGATTCTGCATGATCTGACCTTGTATTATTTCACCTCGTCTGTATGCATGTCTGTGTCCAAATCTTCCTTTTCCACAGGGACACTAGTCTTGCTGAGGCCCATCTGATGACTTCATCTTGATTAAACAGCTGTGTGCTGCTCATGGCTACTGCCTAGCACAGATAGCATGACTGGAAAAGATGGGGTACCTGTGTGCACTTGGCCCTTGGCCATTGCATGATAATCCACACTAGATGAAGTTTTAGATGGGCTCTAATCTAGCAGGACTAGAGCTCTAATTGGGAGAGAAGACACAGACACAGAAAGAAAACATGAACTTGGAGACGAAGGTTGGGATGACAACGCAGCCATAAGTGACAAGAGCCACCGGAAGCTAGAAGGGACAAGCAAAGACTCTCCCCTTGAGAGTTTGGGGGCAGTAGGGTCCTGCCAGGCTTTCCCTAGCTTTGGTCTTCTGTCTGTGAGAGAATACATTTCTGTTACTGTCAGTCACCCAATTTGTAGTGCTTTGTTCCAGCAGCCCAGGAAAAGAACATCTTTCCACCTGAGCAAAAACAAAAACCATTCCTTGTGTATGCTCTCAACATCCCCAAGTTGTTTACACCCACATAATAAACCTTTATAACTTCTCTCCAGCGTCAGGAGGAGGTATATTATTTGTTGTTCAAGGTTAATCTTCTGTGTACACTCTCAAGTGGTCCCCCACCGCTCTGTATGTCCCCCCACCTCCCCGCCTTCCTCCTTTGCTCATAAATGCCTTGTCTTTCCATTGGTCCCCATCCCATACACCCAGTCCTCTGACTCCATCACTCTATCAGCCAGCTCCTGCCAAGTTCCTTAGTTGACATCAAATGACCAAACCTAACGGGTGTTTCCTGCACTTCTCTTCCTCCAGCTCCCATTGTTTATGCCTTTGACAGCCATTCCCACCTTGAACTTGTCCTTCCTGGCTTCTGGAGACACACTCCGAGCTCTTCCCATTTTCCTTTGCTCATTCATATATGTCTGTCTAGACTCTACTGCTCGTGCTTCCTGTGATTTCATTCCTTTCTTTCTGGGGCAATCTCATTCACACCTGTAGTGTGCTAAACCTCCTTTATGCACCAAGGTAGGGAGGAGGCACGGGGAGAAGCTGAATCAAGCAGCCCTTCTTAGGGCCTTTAACATACATGAGTCAGTATTTTTGCTTTGTTGTTTAAAGGAGTTTAAATTATGGGATGGGGAACGGGGCTCAGTTGCTTGCCTAGCAGGATCAAAGCCCTGAGTTTGGTTCCCAACAATATAGAAAGTTTAACCATTTGCCCCTTATAGCCAAAGAGTCTTGCTTGATACAGTGACCTTACTGCCTTACTTGGTTAATGCTTAGTGTTATGTTCTGACTGTGCCTCAGAACTCTATCTCCCTGCTTCTCCCAATCACTTTATTTTCTTTCCAAGGGGAGCAGCATGTTTGAAGCTAATGTCCTGTACCCCTTAAAGAAGCATTAACACATCCTTCCTCTAGGTCAATGGGAGGAAATTTTGTTGGCCATAAGGATTCTCTGGAGAAAAAAGGCGGACCTGCTCTAAGGTGCTGGTATGTGTGTGTTATATGTGTGTAAGGGTGTGCATGTGTATATGTGCGGAAACCAGAGGTCAGTGTTGGGTGTCTTCCTCAGTCACTCTGTATCTTAAGTTTTATTTATGTATGTGAGTGTATTGGCTGTATATGTGTAAGTGTACCTGCGTCATGCAATGTCCGAGGAGGTCAGAAGAAAGTGTCAAATTCCCCAGGAACTGGAGTTACAGACAGTTGTTAGCTGCCATGTGGGTGCTGAGATTCAAACCCGGGTCCTTTGCAAGAACATCCAGTGCTCTTAGCTGCTGAACCATCTCTTCAATCCCTACACCTTATTTCTTGAGGCAGGGCCTCTCACTGAACCCAGAGCTCAGCTAGACTTACTGAACAGTGAGCCTCAGCCTTAGGGAGCATCCTGTCTCCACCTCCCAGTGCGTGATTACAGGTGCAGGTAGTCCTGTTCAGCCTTTTCTTTAAATTTTTGTTTTACTAATTAATTAATGTGTTTATTTGTATGTGGGGTGTGTGTGTGTGTGTGTGTGTGTCTGTGTGTGTGTGTGTGTACACACTACACATGCATGTGGGTGGAGGTTAGAGGACAGCTTTCTGGAGTAGTTCTCTCCTACCTCAGGGCTCTCAGGGATTGAAGTTAGGTCCTCATTTTTGCATAGCAAGCACTTAACTGACTAAGCCTTTCTCACTGCAACCTAAAGTGGAAATTTTCAGTTCCTAAAACAAGTGGTAAGATGAGATTAAAACAAATTTGGGACTGGGGATGTAGCTCAGCTGGTAGAGAGCTCGCTTATCATGCACAAAGCCCTGGGTTCAATCCCCAGCACTGTACAGATTTGATGTGGTGATTCATGTCTGTAATCTCAGCACTGGAGAAAGATCAGAAGTCCAAGGTCATTCTTGGCAACATAGTAAGTTTGAGGATAGCCTGAACTAGGTAAAAAATAAAGGAAAAACAACAATCTTTTGGAATACTCCTTAGTAGAGTGCTATCTTTTCTATGGTTACGTTAACCAATTGCCACAAATTTAGCATCTTAAAATGATAGAAATGAATTCTCTTAGAGTTCTAGAGTCTAGAAGTCTGGAGGTAAGCTGTCAGTGGGGCCATGATCCCTCCAAGGTTTGTAGAGACAATCCACCTATTCCTCTCCTGTCTTGCTTCCCAGGCTTGTAGCGTTCATTGGCTCATGACTGTAGCCCAGCAGTCTCTGCGTCTGTTCCTTCACAGACTTCTCTGTGTGTGTCTTTGAGTCCTCTTCGGTCTCTTGTAAGAATACCTATTTAATCCAGGACGCTTTCAAGTCAAGCCCTTAATTGCATCTGGAAAAACCTTTTTCCATACAAGGTCACATTCATCTGTTCCAGGTAGATATATCTTCTGAGAGAGTTTAGAACTCCCACTACGTACGAGTGAACAATCCACTGTAAATATTCTACTATTCGACCCTCTGCTGCAACCCAGCCACCCCCTTGTCATTTGTCCAATGGTTTGTGCCAAATCTCTTGGCCCATCTGCTCTTCTCTAGTTCATCCCTTGGGCAGTATCAAAACGATCATTCCACAATGTGAAACTGACCACATCACTCTGATGCTTAAAGATCATGTCTCCTAAGAGTGAGTCTGCAGCAGCTCTATAATTCTGAATAGTTTGTGAAGTATGTTGCAATGGAAACATCACCCAGCTTTCTAACTGCAGAGAATGCTGTGGTTTGTGGAGTAGAGCAATTCAAACGCATTGATCTGAGCTATGTGTGTGCACAACCTCCCACTCTGACACCCGAATTAATGAGTTGTTATATTGAGGCTCCAGGTCTACACGGTCTTATCTAATCGGATGGAAGTTTAAACATGCACGCTTATTAAAATGAATTTGGAAACGCCACGATCCCTCAGAGGAAACAAGCTTCCAAATGTTTGATACAGTCAACCAGTTCCCTTAGACCCGAGCATGAGATAATTTTCTCGCATTTCCCACACTTCATCACAAGTTGAGAATTCAGAACTCCCACTCTGTATGAGCTAACAGGAGAGGAAGCAGTGGTCAGTTGGGACCCAATCCCAGTTCACTCGAGATTCTGCAAACCTGCTTTGCCAGTGCAAGTTTACAAGGTCAAACCCAAATGAACAAAGTTTAGGGAGCAAAAATTTCAGTGGACCTGCTGCATTTACTTAGATTTCTAAAGTGACCAAACTGCCAGAGATCCACGAGCCTTCCCTGTTGGAGAGCAAATAATTTTACATATTTATTTATACATTTGTAGACAAGGTCTCTGGTTGCTTAAGCTGATTTCAAACATGCTTGTAGTTGAGGTCTCCTTGAACTCTCAGTTCTCCTGTCTCCACCTTTGTTTTTATTTGTCAGGACTAAGGATTGAACTTAAAGCCTCTATCATTGAGCTAGATCTCCAGCCTTGTCTCCATTTTTGGAGTCCTGGGATTATAGGCTTGGGCCACTGTACTCAGTTTACTAGGTGCTACAGATTGAATCTCAGGCGTTGTACATGCTAGACAAGCACACTACCAACTGAGCCACATCCTTAGATTCAGTAAATCATATTTTTTAAAAATCTAATTTATCTCTACAGTCAAGGCAATAATTAAGATACAAATCAGAAAGACTCAAAGTTGAGCTGGGTATGTAGCTTGATGGTAAGGCATTTGCCTGGTACACATGAGGCTCTAGGTTTGATATCCATCACTGTAAAGCAAAATAAACCACAAGCAAAGTTATCACCAAGTTATTTCTTTCCCAGTAGGTCTAAGACGGATCAGGCAGACCCCTGACATGATGCCCTGGGATTGGGTTCTTCATAATGTGCCACAGCAGCTTGGCTTTTTCTCTAATTTTTAAGTCTCTTGAGATAGGAAATGACAGAAGCGTTACTCAGTCTGCCGGTGGTATGTATTGGCTCAGGAACTGAAAATCAGGGAATGGTTTGGCCTGGTCCTGAGCTTAAGCAAAGGCCGTCAGGGAGCGGCTCCCCCTCCATCCTTCACTCTCGATCTATTCCTGTCGATCTATTCTCATGGTGCTTTTCTCTACCCAGAAAAATCCAGGCTTATGTCCTACCAATCTAGCAACCTCAGTGGCAAACTTTTGTCCATTTGTAACCATGGGAATTGGTTTCAGGATGGCAAAAACTGGGGACACTCAAGCATCATACGAAGAGTGTAGTGTTTATAGATTGCCTATGTACACCTCCTTTATACTTTATCAGTCTAGGCGTGGTGGTGCAGGTCTTTAATCTCAGCACTCTGGAGGTAGATCAGCCTGGTCTAATAATGAATTACAGGCCAGCTGGGGCTACAGGGAAACCTTGTTTCAAAACCAAAAAATAAAGATTTATTTTGTAATAATTATGTATGTGTGTGTGTGTGGAGGAGTATGTGCATGTATGTGCAGGTACCCATGGAAGCCAGAAGGAGCTATTAAAGACCCTGGACCTGGTTGGGAGCTGCCTGATGTGGGTCCTGGGATCTGAACTCGGGTCCTCTACAAGAGCAATGTTTGCTCTTAACTGCTGAGGCATTCCAGTCCCATATCTTCACTTATACTTTAAATCATCGAAGATTACAGTACTGAACACCAAACAAATGCAGTGCACTTTTTGGACCACATATTTGGCCCTAAACATTTACTAGGTAGACTTTTTCTTCCTTCCTTCCTTTCTTTTTTTCTTTCTCCTCCTCCTCCTCCTCCTCCTCCTCCTCCTCCTCCTCCTCCTCCTCCTCCTCCTCCTCCTCTTCCTTTTCTACATGCCCCCTCCCCAGCCCTACAATCCAGCCCAACATCCACTGTATACAGTCTTGTTTTTTATGATGAGTCATAGCACAAGCCTGTCTTTACAGGCTTATAAAGAAATCTAAGACGGGGCACCAAATGGAAAGCTACCAACGAATCCATCTTATTTCCCATTGACCAATGGAATCCCGTTCGCACTTTCTTTTTTGGCAGGATCTCATGTATCCCAGACTGGACTCAAATAACTAAAGCTAATCTTGAACTCCTGGTCTTCCTGCCTCTACCTCTCTGGAGTTGGGATTACAGGCATATGACTATATTTGGAGTATGAGGTGCTGGGGATCTGAGCCAGGACTTCTTGCATGGTAGGCAAATACTCTCCCCACTGAGCCCTTCATTTCACATTTTCTTTTTCTTGAGGATGGTCTGTCAGTTTTGCCCTTCCCTAGACAGGAAAGTTGCTGTTTAGAGATGCCCCAGCCTCCTTCACTGTGAGCAGCCTCTATCATGAGACATTATCTTCCACACGGGCCCATAGTTGTTTTCTCTAATTTTCATGTCTACTTTACAATACCAATTCAAGTTTTGAAGTATCTTTTTGTGCCTCTTTTAGTAGTAGATCAAGGTTTGTACTTCAAAAGATTCCTTTGGTGTTCCTGTGTGAGTTCAAGGCTCATCATCTTGATTTCAGATCAGCAACAGGACAGGATTCTGGAATGTGCATATGGTTTCAGTATAAACAGTTCCCAAACTCATGTATCAACCTGACAAAGTCTAGACTCAAAAATTTGTTTCAAGGAGGAGGAAGACTAGGAGGAGGAGGGGGAGAAGAAGGAGGAAGAGTAGAGGGAGAGGGAGAGGGAGAAAGAGGAGAAGGAGGGAGAAAGGAAGAAGAAAGAGGAGGAGGAGGAGTTGGAGGCAGTTTTGGTAGAAATAATTACAAACTTGTAAATCAAGGCAAGGTGTGTTTCTACAACTAGGTTAGAGCTGAAGCAATGAAAGACACTAAACTGCAAGTCACTGCTGTAACCGCACCTTCGGGAGGGTCTGGTGAAAGCACAAGTTCCCCTGGACTTGGCTGTGCACCAGGCAGGTGGCCAGCACCTCAGGACATTGTTTCCAGGGTGTGCCTGCTCATTACCACTCCTGTGCTGAGAAACTTAGTTCAAAGAAACAGTGACAGCCCCAGGTCAGACAGAGCCCTCATTTCGGGGGCCAGGTGCACCTGTTGCTACTCTGACCTAATGCAGGTGACAATTTAAAGCTGATCCAAATGACCCCACGGACTCAGGCCACTACCCCAAAGCGATTTCTCATTTCAAGGGAAAACAAACTCCCATGTGAATTTTGTGAATTTTTATCATATTTTTAGAGATATCTGTGACATGTCCCTGTCTCCCAGGGTTTTCTCAGACTTCTGAAGTTAGCTCGACTGTCAGTCATACTTTCCAGAGAACCAGGGACATAATTTACTCATTAATTTTTGGCTTGTGCTGAGCGTTATGTAAAGTCAGCAAAGGACGGAGGAATCAAAGAAACATCTTCACGTGATACATCAAAAACAAATACAAGAAGATGTAGGAGGAAATGATGAGGTTTATAAGAAAAATCAATGCTTTATAAAATTTTATAGCCCTGTGTTAAGTAAATGCAATTTTAAGGCACCTGCTTTCAGTGGTATGTTTATTTTTATGAATACAAAACTATATATCATAAGTGGACATTTTAAGAATGATAGGCTGGACCTGGTAGCACATGCCTGTAATCCTAGCTACTAGGGAAGCTGAGGCAGGAGGACTGTAATGTCAAGCCATGCCTGGGCTACAGAGCGAGTTGGAGGACAATCAGTGCAACTTAGTGAGACCCTGTGACAAAATAAAGGAGTGAAGAGGTCTAAGGCTATATAGTTGGTAGAGTGCTTGCCTAGAATGTGTGAAACCTTGAGTTCAATTCCCAAGACTACAAAAAAGCCAAAAATGAACCTAAAACTTCTGTAGTCTATTCATAGCAGGTGTTGCAACTTTTTAGGTCCTAGCTGTTTTTATAATTAGCCAGGAACAAAAACTGGACAGATGGCACTACTTGGGGCCTCGGGGATACAGACAGATACCGTTGTCTAGACTGCTGACAGTTCTCACCCGGACCATTTCTTTTCCTCTTCTCTTGAACCTTCTGCCTCTTCTTTCTCTAATCCATCCTCCCCATGGCAATGAGGGCAATCTTTGCTGAAAATGCTTCTAGAGTGCCATCTTCCCCTGTTACCAGATACCTCTTTTGATCTTTTAGTATTCATTTAAGTCTGTCATTTATGAAGCCGTTGTATGAGGGACCTCTCTACAGAAATCCATTTTAAAGCAGAATCCTCCCCAGGAAGGTTGTAGTTTTCAAACAACCCACTTTGTGGAGACGTATCCATGTCATTCACGATGCTTTTCCCACAGGGATGAGGGTCCGTGTTTCCTTCCCTTGAGGCTGAGCAGAGGCTTGGGATCAGCCCGATCAGTGAGCGTGGCTCACTGCTTGTGGCTTCCATGCTTAGTCATAACAAGGATGCAGCTTCTGTACGTTCTAGTGCAGAATGCTTGCTCTTGGTTCCCAGATACTATATTACGAGGCAGCCAAGGCATATGGAGAAGGTATGTGTGGGTGTCTAACCCACAGCCCCAACTATGACACCTGTATTAGCTGTCAGACATTACAAGGGAACATTTCAAATGACTCGCACCTCCAGCTGTGGTGGTTCTGATGCCACATTATGACAATGCCTGAGTCAGCCTGACTTTTAGCATCTATTATAAAATATTTTATTTATTATTTTTATTTATGTGTACTGCCTGCATGTGTGTAAGTGCACCTGTGTTCTGCAATGCCTGTGGAGGTCAGAAGAGGTCATCGGATCCCCTGGAATTGGAGTTACAGATGGTTGTTACCATCATGTAGGTGCTGGGAATTGAACCCAAGTCCTCTGAAAGAGCAGTCAATGCTCTTACGCACTGAGCCATCTCTCCAGCCCCTTATCATCTATTGTAGCCAAGAGGGGACCTGAACTGCTCTGAGAACCCTTCCTTCAGATTTCTCCCAGAGCTGTGCTCTCGAACAAAGGCTTTGTCTCTCATTATTGAAACTGAATATTCAGCATGAAATGGGAAGTAAAAGTAAACCCTGGTCTTGGCAGACAAGGATTTTGACCTTTCTGGTCCATACTGATATAGAACAGCACACACAACCACAAAGATGCTATTGATGTCATCCAACCTATTGTTTGCAACCCAAATGAGATAATTTTCATTGTTTCCAATGAGTATCCAGTGCTTGTGGTGCTTGCTTGATATCCACAACACACATACCACACACACACACACAATTCTGGGTTGTGGGCAAAGAAGAGTCAGCAAACTGAGGTAGTGTTAAGTGATCTCAAAACATAAGATGAACTTTTTGATTACAAGGCTAAGTAAGTCATTCCTCTAGAAGTTATTCTCAGTTTCTCTTTCTTTGTTTTAGAAGAGAAGAAGCATGTCCAGAGTGACAAAGTCATTCCCTCGTCCTACCTTTAGCCTTGCAGCTGTAGCCCCAGCCATTGTGGAGCAGATGCCAAACTGCTCCATCTGGGCCTTTCAAAGCTCCGGCACAGGAGTTGTGAGCATTAGTAAGGAAAGCACAGAACGGCTGTGCTTCCACCAAGGCTTGCTTCCACCAAGGGCTCTGCTGGTGCTCCTCCTCCTCTTCCTCCTCCTCCTCCTCCTCCTCTTCCTCCTCCTCCTCCTCCTCCTCCTTCTCCTCTTCTTGTTTTTGGTTTTCTTTTCTTATTTCCAGTCTCCCCTCTTTCTTTTTTGAGAAAGGGTTTCACTCTGTGTGAAGGCTGATCTTCATTGTCAACCTGAGGGGATTTTGAGCCACCGTGGGGACATACATCTGAGAATGTTTATGAGGGTGTTTCTAGTAAAAGGTCTAACTGGAGTGAAGACCCTCCTTAAATGTGGTGGCACCATCCCTTGAGGTACAGTGTGGTCTGAGGCTTAATGGAAGGGAGGAAGCGACTGAGTCACACCTTCTTCTGGCTCTGCTTCTTGGCTGAGAATGAGTGTGATCAACCATTTCACACCCTGGCGGCCACACTTTCTCCACCATGTGCCTTCAAACTGAGACCCAAATAAGCCTTGCCTTCCATAAGCTGCTTTTATATGCAGGCATGTTACAGCAATGTGAAGAGAATCTAATCCGCTACATACCCCAGGCTGACCTCTAACTGGTGGGCTTCTTCCTCCAGTGCTCCAGTGCCGGGCCACAGGCATGCACCAATGGTCTCTTTCATTCTAGACTTTGTAGTAAAAAAAGAGAAAACATTCAACTGCTGATGAAGAAAGGAGATGGAGTTGGGCATGGTGATGCCCACCTGTAATCCTAAAACTTGGGAGATTGAGGCAGGAGGATTATTGTGAGGCTGAGGCAGCCTAGGTTATATAGTGGGTTCTAGACCAGTCTGAGAGTGTGAAGACACTGTCCCAGAAAAAAAAGAATTGAGGGGTGTGTGTGTGTGTGTGTGTGTGTGTGTGTGTGTGTGTGTGTGTGTGAAACCTTCGGTATAACACAACCTAATACAAATGCTGGTCAGTGGAATTGTTACAACCATCCCCTGTGAGCTTGGATGAAGAATTTTAGCCAGCAGGCGCTGAGGTGAAAGGCGAGCTCGGGTCTGCTTAGATTCCTATTTGTATTTAAGCTGCTTTTCTAGTATGTCTTCAACTATCCTTTTTCCAGACTGTTTGCTGTAGCACTGGCTACTTCTTATCTAAGAATCTTTTTATTTGTTACTTGCTTGTGACCAGGTATCATGTAGAGTAGGCTGGCCTGCAACTCATTTTGTAGCCCAGGCTGGTCTTGGTCCTACGGCCTCCATCCAGAGCGTGTGTCCCACCACAGCTGGCTTGTTGAAGAAGCATCTTAGTACTGTTCTCAGACTTCAGATCTGTCCCTTGTATAGTTAAGATGACAGTTCAAGTTGACCGTAGCTTCTAAAACTTGGTCCACTGGTTTGGACAGTTTGCTCCATTGAAGATCTGATTCATTCCTCACAGGTACATGATGTCTTGAGATGGGTGTTGTTGTTGTTTTATTATTTAAATCTGAGTCTAATTTTCAATGATTTTAGTCAGTGGAGGTAGATGTTCGGCGCTTTTGCTGTACCCTGGGGCAGCCATTGCTGACTGGAAAGCACATGGATGGTCCTGTACTTTTCAAGAGTTCGGATTACTGATGAAGGTTAGGAAAACAGAAAAAAACAAACAACAAAAGGTTAAAAACAGACTGAGAGAATATCTGAAGGTCCACGGATCTTCATTGCATGTCAGAGAGTTAGCTAAGCTCTGCTAACGGGTGCTTGGGAAATCTGATGCCTGACTATATTCATGGGTAGAGGAATAAGTATAATCTAGGCATCAGGCCTGTTTCCTCATATATATTCATTACATTGGTATAAGGCTGTGTCCAGTTTTGGGTGGAGCATCAGTTTGCTTAGAGTGAAATAATAAAGCCTACAGTGAAGACCTGACTCAGAAAGAGCCTGTAGGCTCACTGGCTTGTCCTGCCTGTCAAGTTCAATCTCTGAAGACACAAGTTAATCATCTACTCATCCATTCCCAGTGGGAAATGTTGCGTGGCAGAGGTGGCTAACCTATGGACCTCGGTCTTCTATTTCAAACTGGTTGCTTTTCAAGATGGAATGTTCCTACATGGTTTGACTAGGCATTCTTCCTGCCACACAGCCAAGCAGTAGCTGAGAACAGGGATTGGGGTCCCTCACGTCCACCTGCTGGCTCTCTCTATGCCTGCTTTTGTGTCTTTCAGAGGTTTTCTGTACTCCATAGGGAAGAGCAGGCTCACCCCCGGGAAGCTGTCAGGACACAGTGACAGCCGGGCTAGTGAACACTGAAATCTTCGCACCTCAGAAATCTTGCCACTATCTGAGCAACTAGGAAGCATGAGCCGTCAGGGCTGAGAGGTCTGTTCACTCAAGAAAAGCAGGAAGCTTCTCTTGCCTAAGTGCATCCTGCTTGTTGGATGATTTCCTGTCAAACCTAACACCTTTGAAACTGAGTCAACCCAGGTCTATTCTGTGGCTGTTTAAGAAGTTTCCCTGTATGCAGTGGGTCTGATGGGATAGCTGTTAAGAGGGCGGGGGTCTGAACAGAAGGTCAATGTGCCTGTCCTTGCATGGTGATGTATGCCAGGAGTGGACATAGTGCCACGGATAGGAGGCAAAAGGGGCGTGGCAGTAATCTCAGCACCCAGGAAGTTCAAGGGCAGCCTGGCTACACAGACCCTGCCTCCTCCCCCATACTCCTCAATAAAAGCCAGGCATGGTGTTTACACTTGTAGTCCTAACACTTGACAAGCTGATCAGGAGGATTGCCCCAAGTTTAGGTCAGCCTGAGCTCCAGCACCAGTGGTCACATAGAAAGACCTGTCTCAGGCTAGGGAGGTGTATCGGTGGGTAAAAGTGCTTGCCATGCCAGCATGATGACCTGAGCGGGATCTCCAGATCCCAGAAGGTAGAAAGAGAACTGACTCTTGAAAGTTGTCCTTTGACTGCTACATGTGTGACATGGCATGTGTGTGTCCTGCCCGGCCATGTGCACATAAAGACCCTCAAAAAGACAAAATAAAACAGCCAAGCCACCAAACAAACAACAAAGAATAAATACTTGTAACAAAGAGAAGTGAGGTCTGCCGACGCTCAGCTGTGACTCCTGGGGACCATGGCTTATCCTGCTTCCCAAAGGAACCACCTGCCAGCTTAGCCGCTCCCAGGAGCGTGCTCAGGAGTGCCGAGCTTTCTTTCAGTTCTAGGGCCAAGGTTCTGCAGGTCTTTCAGACTTCCTCCCAGATCAACCACTGGTAATGTTAGTGCATCCTAACCGTTTTTCAGTGGTTTCTAATGCCCAGTCACCATTTAAAATAATGAACACATTGTGATGATAATACTGTTGAGATAATAACTTACCTATGAGCACTTACTATGCGCCAGGCACTGTAGCAAGCACACAGCATTTGTACCTTGTGTTGTCTTCATACCAACCTTGTAAAGGAATCATTATCACCGGGCAGTGTGGAGCCAAGGCCTTTCCAGGGTAAACGATGCAGATGATGCATAGACAGGAAGCAGAGCGCTGGGGATGAGTCCAGGCTATTTTGCCTTGCCACTTGATCTGGACCTATTCTCCCCAAGGAGAATTTCTAGCCAGCCTGCTGTTAACTTGATCAGACAGCTAAGCACTAAAGGCATGTGGAATTGGAATAGGCCTGGGGATGGAGCTCAGTGAGGCACTCTTACCGTATGCATGCATAAAGCCCAGGTTTTTCTTTTCTTTTGATGTTTTAACTCAGGCTAGCTTTAAACGACTTATGTAGCCAAGGATAAACTTGAACTTCTGATTCTCTTGCCTTCACCTTCTGAGTGCTGGGATTATAGGAGTGTACCATCACACCTGGCTTCCTGATCTATTTTATTTTATTTTGTGTATGAGTGTTCTGCTTGCATACATGTATATGCCCATGGATGGTGGGATTACAAACATGTACCACCAACTCATTGGATCCTGTCAATCCAATCTTATTCCTGGCCTTATTTATTTATTTATTTATTTAATTTTTGAGGTAGGGTCTCCCTGGAGTCCCAGCTGCCCTGGAACTCACTATATAGAACAGGCTAGCTTCCATCTCACAGAGATTCAGCTGCCCCTACCTTCAGAGTGCTGGCATTAAAAGCATACACCACCACCCCAGTGGCAATATGTTTTTGATCTTTTTTTTTCCAGAGAGGCAAAGGCTCACATTACTCAGATTGACTTTGTACTCCCTCTGTAGCTGAAGCTAGCCTTGAACTCCTAATCTTCCTGCCTCCACCTACTAAATGCTAGGATTGCAAGTGTGCAGTCACCACACTTGGCTATATTTTGAATATTTAAAAAATTAATTGGAAGAGAGATAAGAGAGGAGAGGAGAGAGAGAGTAGTCAGAGGACAGCTTGGAGATAGCTCTTTGCTTTTTTCTTCTATGTGGGTTCCAAGGGCAACTCAGGTCACCAGATTTTGTGGCAACAGCCCTTACCTGCTGAGCCATTTACCGGCCCAATATTTCTAGAAGGTGAATGATAACCTGGCAGTAATATGTCTTTAGAAATATTGGCCTTTCTAAGCTTTATGCTACAGTCCATTACCATAAGCCTGTCTACTTAAAGGGGGAAGTCTAGTTTCAACTTGAAAGTTAGCTCAGTTTGCCTTTCCTCTAGTTTTTTGGGGGGGGGCATCTTAATTAAGGGTGTTATATTTGTTATATTTGAAATTATAAAATGATGTCAAAGCAATTTAGACCAGTCAGGATTTTAAATGGCTTTACTTGAATTTAAATCAGCTCTAAATAGGAAACGAAGCTAAAAAAAAATCAGCCTAATTAAACAGAATCAAATTGATTGTTATCCAAAGATTAGTCTTTTCAAAGATTTCTTTTTCTGTGCTGGGCTGGAACCTGTAGTCTCATGCCTGCCAGACAAGCGCTCTACCACTGAGCTACAGCCCCAGCTTTAAGGTTTGTGTTCTTGAGATGGTTTGCAACCCAGGCTGAGCAGTCCGTCTCATCTGCCATGAGCAGTTTTTGAATGAAGATGGGTCTGGACATGGGACCACTGTAGTCACACTGTGTGAAAGGGGTGAGTGTGACTGCTGCTGTGTGCAAGGGTGCTCACACTTGTTACCCACACTCCTCTGCTTGCACGTTGTGGAGACGGTCTGGAGGTTGCAGACTGGGCCCTTGGGTGGGCACAGACTGGGTGGCCTGTGAGGCTGCTTTGCTGTATACGCCTTGGATTCTGTTTCTCGTTATGTGACACAGGGTCTTTCTATGTCACTCTGGCTGGCTTGGTACTTGGTCTATAGCACACGCTGACCTTGAGCTCACAGCAATCCTGCCCCAGTCTTGAGTACTGGGATTTCAGGTATGTGTCGTCACAGCTAGCTCTAGGTTTTATTTTTATTTTATTTTATGTCTTTGAGACAGGGTCTCCCTGTAGCCCTACCTGGCCTGGAACTCACTATGTAGACCAGTTCAGCCTTGATCTCACAGAGATCTGCCTGCTCTGCCTCCCTAGTGCTGGAGTTAAAGGGATGAGCCACTGTGTCCAGCCCAGGTTTTATTGCTTCAGATCATTGGCCCAGAGGGCATTTTCCTCTCTGAGCTTTCCCTCTAGAAACTGAGTGGGTCATGGTTTAAACACCCAACAGGACTTTCAAAACTCTCATCTCTCTGAACATAAGTTTACCTCCACTTGGATTCAGGCTAAAACGCTCAGTGAGTCTGAGGCTCAGAAATCAGACAGACCAGTCTGAGTCCCTGAATTGTCACTTATAGGGCCTTGGACCTGACCACGTACCTCTCCAAGGCTCCATTTCCCTAACTATAAAATGGGAAAAATGAACCTTGTACCTACTTCCTAAAACTAAACAGTGTATATAAAATGCTCGGAATGATTCTTGGCAGATAATCCTCTTTCAGTAATGTATTATAAAAAGATATTAAGTGCAATCAGGAAGATCACGATAAAGCTGGGCAGGTGTCGCAGCTACCCTGATCCCAGTGTATGTGAGGCAGAAAGGGACCCCCAGGGGAAGCTGGCTAGCAAGAAATCAGGTGGAGGGCAGGTAGGATGGCTCACTCGGTAAAGGTACTTGCCGCCAAGCCTGATGACCTGAGTTTAATTCCCAGAACCCACATGATACAAGGAGAGAACTGAATCCTGTAAGTTGTCCTCTGATCTCCAGACAAGCACCATATCTCACATGCATGTGCTATCTTCTGCACATATTAAAAAATTGTAGACCCTGGCAATATTTACAGGGTTTGATTTGAAAAAAAGAAAAAAAAAGTATTAGGGAAAAGCTGCCCGTCCCTATGACTTGCCCCTGTTGTTCGTTCTCAGGCCCTGTGCTCTTCACAGAGGCTCTTCCTGATGTGCTGTCTCTGGGCAGCTGTCAAGACTCACATCGAAAGGCAGAGCCACCATGAGGCAGGTCCACCAGTGAGGACATGTGCCCACCACTCTCTTCCCGCTTTAAAATCTGTAGAGCTCAGTCTGTCATAACGGATTTTCCCTTTAGGATGGATCAGTATCACCAGCTAATCTTGTAATTTCATTTTGGGCTTGTCTGCTGTTTTTGCTGGGCTAGAGTGGGTTTTCTTTCTGTTGATGACCTGCGTGTGCTATGGGACTGCACTGGAAGTGTCCTGGGTGGCATAGGGGATTTGGAGGAACACGGTATTCTTTCACCTTTAAAACTGATGTTCGAAATGATTGCTCCAAGTTTTCTATTTTTTTTCTTTCTTCCTTTTTAAAACAAATTATTTTTACTTTAGGTATGAGTGTTTTGTCTGCATGTATGTAAGTGCATGCATGCATGCAATGCCCAGAGGTCAGAAGGAAATGGATCAGCTGGAAATGGAGTTAGGGATGGTTGTGTGGATGCTGGACGCTGAACACCAAGTCCTCAGCAAGAGCATCCGGTGCTTTTAACCACTGAGTCATTTCTCCATCTCCCCCTTTTTCTCTGAGACAGGGTTTTTCTGTGAGGCCAAGAATGGCCTTGACCTTTCTATTTTCTTTCCTCAGCCTCCCAAGTGCTGAGATTCACAGCATATGCTGCCATGCCTGGTTCTGTTTGTATTGAAACAGGAGAACCCCAAGCCATTAGTCAGTTAGCATCCCTTTGCTCCCAAGCTGTTACTTGCTATAGGAAAGAGCTGCTTCTAAGAACTTTAAAAAATAGACACGATTTTACTTTTAATAGATCACTGTGCATATTTATGGTACACAGTGTGACCTCCCATTATGCCGCACAATGACCAGACCCGGGTGACAGGCACACCTATCTCCTCAGACAGCTGTGTGCAGGGGTGTGTGGTTCAGTAGTATCATGCTTCCATAGCGAGAGTGAGTTGTGGGGTCAGTCCCCAGTTCTGTAAAACAAGTAAAACATCTGCTGGGCATGGTGGTGCATGCCTTTATTCCCAGCACTCCGGATGCAGAGGCAGGTGGATCTCGTTGAGATGGAGCTCAGCCTGGGATAGTTGACAGAGCAAATAAATGAAAATTCTTTCTTTGGGATAGGAATATCCACAGTCCCCTACTCTAGCTATTTGGAAATACGGATCAACATGCAATGCGTTCCGGCTCTGCCACAGAGCACATCTTCTTCCTCTTAAGAACCTTTTTACTGCTCTGTGGACAGTGTGGCCCGTCCACTGGGCAGTGTGCACAGAGATGTCTTCCACAGCATGCACTTTCTTTTTTCAAGTTGGCCCAGGCCCCGTCTGTCACTTCTGCTTCTCAGTTTAAAGTTGTCAGAAACCAGAACCCATTGCAAATTGCTCTCTCCCTGTACAAGCTGGGCTCCCTGGGCTGTAACAGCTCCCCTCATTCTGCCAGTGGGTCCTTCCCCTAGACCGCTCCCACCTCCAGAAGCTTCCAGCTTTGTCCCAGCTTAGCACTCCCCAGTATGGCCTCCCTAGCCATTAGCTCGGCCGTGGATTTTCTGTGTCCATCTGTAGCTTGCTGTGGACGAGTCTCCTCCTGCCTTCCTCTGTTTATACACATTTACAGTTACTTCAATTAACTGTTCTAATGACAGGCTAGGTGGCATGAACAATTTAAAAATAATTTCCTTTGGCTTTGGAATTATCTCTGCACTCCCATTTTGAGGTGGTGTGTGTGTGTGTGTGTGTGTGTGTGTGTGTGTGTGTGTACGCGCGCGTGTGGAATAGCTGAGATTCTGGGAACTCAAAATTCCAAACAAAGTCATAAAGGCATAATCTAATGCCTCTTCAGGAGGGGCTGTATGTGGTATGTCCTTCCCCTGGTCCCTGGAAACCCCTTTGGCTCTGAACTCCATGCTGAAGTTGGAAAGCATCTCAGTTGGCTTGTCCTGAACCCAGGAGAGCCTGCGCATTCTCCCACAGTCTGTCTCTGTTCTTTGTCTGGTACACATTGTCTCTATCAAGGGGGAGGCTCCTCAGGAGGCTGACTTAGAGGAGCATTATCAGGGCTCATGTAATTACCCAAGGAAGAAAAATTCCTTAATTGTAAGGCTTTGCCAAATACACATTCATTAAATGGGTCTGCTCCTAAGCACACACACAAATAGAATCAGTCTGGTGGTTTGAGAAATGGTCTCTTTGCCATCTTTATTGTAAAAGACGTAAGCAACATGATGTATGGTTGAAAGATATTAACTGGCTTTGAACTCTCAGGGTCCTTTTGCATAAACATTGATGCCCACACAGGGCTGGGTAAACACATGACACTCACATTGATGTCTGGGCGGAGGTCTGCAGCCTTGACCGTGCGATGAGAAATATTTAAGTTGAGCTGATTTGTTACATAAACATTCTAACCTCAGGCTCAGGCACAGCAATTACACTGCTCTCCTCTGAGCTGGACTGGACCAAAATACAGAGATGGGGCACAGGCCGTTTTTCAGAACAAACCTGCCTTTAGTCTCATCTTAACTGTGGGATGACTATAGTTGACAGCAATCCGAAAGTTTGGATCTTAAAGCGTTTAAAGAGGCCGAGATAGAAACCCAGGCTGTAAACAGAAGCCTAATTGTAGAGGGTGATTTTTATGAAAATGAACTCGATGCCCAGATAGAATCCCCCGGCAGATAGACACAAAACCCGCCTCTGCTGTTTGCAGGAGCTCCTTGACTTCTAGAATCATTTCAGGGAGCCCCTTCCTGGGAATTGCTTCTTTTTAAAATTGAGCTTAGTGTGCTGCCTTGCCTGGGTAGGCACTCAACTCTTAGTGACTTATTAGACAAGGTTATGTGATGGGAGAAACTGAACTCATATGACCTCATCCCTCCACTGCTGTCAATGAACCTTTCTAAGAGGTCGTGTAAATAAACTAGTAGCTGGGGTGTGGCCATGTACTCCTGTCAGCTCAGCACTTGGGAGGTAGGGGCAGGAGAATCTCAAGTTACAGTCTAGCCTGGCCTACGCAGTGAGTTCAAAGTGACATAGGGAGACCCTGTGTCAAAAACAAAAGAGTTAAACTATTCATTAAACTTAAGGGACTCGAGAGCCTAGTGAATTCTTAGGGGAGAATGGCTCTGAGGAAAATACGAGGACAAGCTCGGAAGGGAGATGAGGTTGACAGGGTTGTGCTAGTAATGCGTGTGGGGTGCAGGTGGCACTGGGCGGAGACTGGCTGCCACCAGTGGTCATTCTGCCTTTCAAAGAGTGTTTGCTGAGCACTGCCTGTGTGTTTAGCACTGTGCTGGCTCAGTGGTGGTACAAAAGGTCGGTTCAGCCAATGCTTAGTCTTTAGTGTGGAGAAGGATGATTTAGTAAACTCGTTCAAATACAGATTTCCAGGAGCAACCCCAGAATCTGATGGATTACAAAAGGAGAGGAAAAGCTTCACTTTTTGGGGGGAGACAGAGTCTCATGTAGCTCAGACTGGCCTCAAACTTGTTTTGATCTTGCTGGTGACCTGATCCTCCTGCCTCTTTCTTGTGAGTCCTGGGATTTCAGCACCACCATTTGGGGTTTCATAAGGTGCTGTGGATGGAACCAGGGCTTTGTGCATACTAGGTAAGCACTCTACTAACTGTGCCACAACCCCAGCAAAAGCTCAGGTATTAACAAGTATCTCAGGTTATTCTAATGAAGATGGTCCTGGACCACTTTTTCTAAAACCATGATTTTAAAGACTGTATATATGCAAAACCTAGCCTTGATGCAATCTAGGGGGATCTGCGGTTATTTGCCCAGGCAGGTTGGTTAGTTTTTGTCAACTTGACACAAAGTAGTTACCTCAATTAAGAGGAAGAGGAACCTTCTCTCCTTTAAGATTGGTCTGTGACCATGTCTCAAGCATTTCCTTCCTTCCTTCCTTCCTTCCTTCCTTCCTTCCTTCCTTCCTTCCTTCCTTCCTTCCCTCCTTCCCTCCTTCCCTCCTTCCCTCCTTCCCTCCTTCTCTTCCTCCCTCCTTCCCTCCCTTCCTTCCTTCCTTCCTCCTTTTGTTTTATTTATTTCATTTCTTTTGAGGCAGGGTCTCCCTGTAGCTCCAGCTGACCTGGAACTCACTATGTGCACCTGGCTGGTACCCACTGCACAGAGATCTACTTGCCTCTGCCTCCAGAATGCTGGGACTAAAGATGAGCCACTCCAAGTGCAGTGAGGCATTTTCTTAATTGCTGATTGATATAGAAGGGCTCAGCCCACTGTGGGTGGGGCCACGTCTGGCCAGGTAGGCCTGGGCAGTATAAGAGGGGTGGCTGAGCAGGTCAGGGGAAGCAAGCCAGTGAGTAGAGTTCCTCCAGGGTCTCGGATTAAGTTCCTGCCTCCAGGCTCCTTCCTTGAGTTGCTGTGGACTATGCTCTGGAAGTGCAAGATGAAATGGGCTCTTTCTTCCCCAGGCTGCTTTTGGTTATGGTGTTTTATCAGAACAACGGAAAGTCACTAGGACACTATCCATTGTAGCTAAAACAGGGCACTTAAAACCTTGGACCTGGGATGTTTCCTGCCTAGTTTAAGTAGCAGAAAGGACAGAGGACTGGATGACCCGGTGAGAAAGCAGAGATTACATAATTAAGAATTTTTTTTTTTTTTCATCTTGAAGGCTCAACCATGGTTCCACTCCAATCTGTGGAGTACTTTCTCCATCTTTTTTTGGCTCATGACCCTTTCCTTTGGTTGCAGAAATCAACCATATGACTGAGCCCTTTATGGAAGGTCCTGTGGTTGTCAAGAAAGGTCCCTTGGACAATCTGTCTGTGGCTATTTTACATGTACATTCTGTGTTCAGAACATGGGGTGTTGTAGAAGCTCAGTGCCCCACAAACAGGTGACGTGGAATGGAACTCTGGCCTTTTGGGAATAGGCACTGAGTATTCAGTTAGCTCTGTCCTCTCTGTAGGGACCAGTGCTGGCTGACCAGACCAGTGGACATGAACTTGCTCTTTTCAGATTAAGGCACTATGGAAGAAATTGTATCGGGCTTTTGAATAAGAGACTGAAACCAAAGCAGAGCCCCTAAAATGACCAATAAGCTAGATCTGAAAGCGAATGCTCTCATGAAGAGTACTCGTAGTGGGATCTGGGGCTGGATAAATTGTAGGTAATAAAATCTGACCGATGGTTTTGGAAACATATGTCATTATTTTTAGTAAAAGGCAGGTCTAGGAGAACTATTAAAAATGGCCACATTGGGAAGAGAAACAAAGAGGTGCCGTGCCGTCTCCCCAGCCCGTCTTTGAGGCTTGGTTCTAAATAGAGTGTAAGAAGTATACATAACTGAGCAGTCCTGGTCTGGGACTGGTCCTGTCCACTGTTGCCTATCTCTGACTCTTTGCAGCTCCAATCTCCCCCACAAGGTGGTCTGGCAAGTTGTCAGAACTGTGCAAGATCTCTACCTGAGTCAAGCCCTTCCTCTGACTGGCTTTAGCCTTCTCCCAGCATGAGACTCCTGAGGAAATTCCAACTTCTCGGAGGTCATTGATTCAGTAGTCTGAGAGCCAAACGAATGGGTTCAAGTGTATCTATTTAGGCTATCTTTGCTCAGTTCTAGAGTGTGGAAGGGGAAATCAAGATGTTGTCAGGGTCAGCAACTCGTAAAGACTGCGAGGGAGAAGCATCCCCAGATCTTTCTCCTCAGTGTATAGAAGGGCTGCATTCATGATACCCAGAGCCCTTCCTATAGTGAAACATTTATAATTCAGGCATCTGAAGTTTCTCATGACATGAAGTAAAACCTTTTGCTCATGAGACCCTCCAATGGTATGCAAACCAGCACTGTCTCTGGCGCTATCTAGGAGTTCACAATCGAACTCTGTTTTGACATAGGCACAAGGGTCAGCTTTCCAGGCAAACTGCCCTTTCTTTGTACATGTTTGTACAAATTCACTCAGAAAATGTTTATCAGTCAACTACTGCTTTCCAGTCCACTATATTGGGGTTGGCAGTACAGTGAGGCACACTCACATGGTATGCCCTTTGGGGGAATCTGTATACTAATTGTTTTTTAAAGATTTGTTTTTATTTTATGGGTGTTTTGCCTACATGTATGTGTGTATGTGCCACATGAGTGCGTGCCTGGTGCCTGCAGAGGCCAGAAGAATGCACTGGATCCCCTGGAACTGGAGTCACAGACAGTTGTGAGCTGCCATGTGGGTGCTGGGAATCGAATCTGGGTTCTCTGAAAGATCAGCGAGTGCTCTTAACCACCGAGCCATCTCTGTAGCCCTGATTTCCTGTTCTTAAAGCATTCTGCTTTGTACATGGTAGTTACTTAATTTATGTTTGTAGAAGGAATGAATTAATGGATTAAAAATATCATTTACGAATGCCACGATCCATTGCCACAAGATCAGTATAGCAGCAGTGGTAATTTTGTGGAAATAGTATTATGGTAATGCTCAGCCCGTGGTTCTGAGTCCAGATGGAAGCTGAGGTCCTGGGTGAGCTTAGGGGATGGGCAGGGGGACAAAGCCAGATCAGGTAGAAACTAGGTTTCTGGGCAGTGTCTAAAGTACACACAGGGAAGTCCTGTCCCAAAGTAGGGCAGGACATGGAGAGCAGGCTGGAGATGACAACTCAGTTGTGCACTGACAGCACTTTACAGTATCCAGAGATGATAACACTGCCTGAGGCAGGCCGGGGACAGGGATGCCAGCTCCACTCTTGGATGAGATTGGGCACAGTCAGGTGGTGTGCCTGAACACTGGTACCATTCTTGGAACAAGAGTCTTTACTACACACAGCCATGGTGCCTGGGGCAGACACCGTTGAGACATCTTGAAACACAGATATAGAGGGAACAGCACTGTCGAGAAGGCAGCCTTGCCCCAGAACCAGGATTTCATAACTGTTTGTCTGCCATGATCCCCTTGAACAGACTGCTGGGTCTGAGGCACCATTTCTCAGACCGGTGTTTTAGAAGTCTAAGCACGCACAGCTGGGAGCAAATCAACATTAGTGAGATGCGATATCGAAAAAGCAATCAGATTCAGTGACAGTAATAGACTCGCACATCTTTGTTTACACAGGAAGGAAGGACGGCAGTCCTCATGGCTATCAGAATGTAGAGGGAGAGATGAGCATAAATAGAACTACAAATATTTGTAGAAATGTAAAATATTTATATTATATGTGCACACGTGTGTGGGCGCACATGCCACGGCACAGGTGTGGAGGTCACAGGACAATTTTGTGGAGTCAGTTCTTCTCCCCCACCTTTAGCTGGGTTCTGGGATTGAAGTTAGGTTGCCAGGCATTCTTGGCGAGTACCTTTACTTGCCAAACCACCTTGCCAGTCCTGCAGAAACTCTTTCTGATAATAAAACATTGGCGATTTCTATTGGCAACAAGGACATATATGTATGTAGTATTAACATACTATGGTCTGTTATGACATTCACAATGGAAGGAAATGCTACATTATAGTCAGAGATTAGTGAAAATAAAGATATAAAAATAAATATATAAATACATTTTTCTTCCACTGATTGTTCTGTCCCACTGCTCCACATTTCAGAACATATGGATTAGAGTTTGCAACAAATGCTATAAAGTACACTTACTAAGCTGGGTATGGTGGCACACACCTTTAATCAGACCACTCCAGAGGCAGAGGCAGGCAGCTCTCTGTGAGATCAAGGTCAGCCTGGTTTACATAGTGAGTGCCAGGCCAGTTGAGGCTACAGGGAGATCCTACCTCAGAAAGAAAACAAAAATATGAAGCACTTACTAATGTTTACTCCTCTGTGAACACAGATATAACAAAAATGTGTGTCTGGATTTTTCTGGAATAAATAAGGTAAGTTTAGATAGGGTATGGTGGCAAATTCCTATAATCTTGGCACTAGAAAGTGGAGGCAGGAACACTAGGATTTTGAGACCAGCCTGGGCTACATAAGTTTTCAAGGCTAGCTGGAATTATATAGTAAGACCCTGTTTCACACAAAATCCAAGGGCTACAGATGTACTCCGTGGCAGAGTGCTTACCTATCATTAGGCTCTGACAACACTGCAAGTCTCTCTCTCTCTCTCTCTCCCTCCCCCCTCCCCCTCCCCCTTCCCTTCTCTCCCTCTCTCCCTTCTTTTTCTGGTATCAGGAGATACTAACCAGAAGGAGATACTAGCTAGGAGAACTCTCTCTAAATACCTCCTTTGAAATGCGCCTCCCTATTAGTTTAAGAGTCCACATATTCTAGGTAGTGCAGACTGGGAACAGAGGGATAGGAATATCCCAGGTACTGCTCAGGCTCTGGGCTCAGTCTCGAGCGTCCCCTCCCCGCAGTACTGGTGAACGGCTTGGCTGATCTTCCTCTTACTCCTTGGTTCATGATTTGCTCATTGTCAGCTGACTCCTACAGTGTGTTCTTTGTGACAATCCAGAGGCTTCTTCCTTACCTTTCTAGGGTTACTACTGCTGGCAGTGAGGCACAGATGGGTGTACCCACTTATTTGTAAGCACTGGTAGGTAGTTGGAGCCTCATGTCCTTTCAGCATATTTAGAGCCAGAAAGAAATCAGGGATTGGGTTTTCCTGGGAAGACTTCTAACTGAAGTCCACCAAACCAAAGGTTATGTTTTATCCTTCATGCTCAAATCCTCAAATGTTCAAGTCCCTTAAATAAAATGTCAGTGTTTGCATGTAACCAACACACATCTTCCTGTACATTCTGAATCATCCCTAGAGTACTTATAATACCTCGTCTGATGTCAATGCCATGTAAATGATTAGTCTACTGTACTGTTTGGAGAATGACAGGAAACAATGTGTCTACGCGCTCAGCGCTGATGGGATTTTCTCTTTGGCTATTTCAGTTGGGGGCTGGATGACTCCGTGGGTGAGGTGCCATGGCTACCCAAGGTGGTCTCCCTGTCGATGCGTACCTCAAGTAATCACGGGCCGAGGAGCCTGTTATAATTAACCTGCCAAGGACCTTTCTTCACAGTGAGGACTGCAAATCACTCAGCACCAGTGTTCCCTCCCCCCCCAAACAGGGCAGGGAATGGCAGAAAACAAACAGAGCCATAATCAGATACTAAGAGAAAAAAAGAGTCTTGTTGTGATTTGAAAGGTTCAGGTGTTTGGACACCTGGCATTTTGGGAGGTTGAGGAGCCTTTAGGAGGTAGAGCATCCCTAGAGGAAACGGGTCTCTGCGGGTGGCCCTTAAGGTTTTACAGGCTGGCCCTATTTCCTCTCTATTCTGTGGAGATGTGAGGAGTCTCAGCCACAGCCTCCCACAACCACAGACCTGATGTCATATCCTCCCTGCCACGATGGACTATATTTCCTTAAACCATGATCCCAAATAAATCCATCCTCCCTTAAGTTCGTTTGTCAGGAATTTGATCACAGGGACAATAACTAATACAATCCCCTATGTGGGAAAAGAATTTGGAGTCTTCCCCCAACATCTGCAGCTGGGTCCTTCCTCAGGGAGCACCGGAGGCTGTCCTACAGAGAGGGTCAGAAGCTCCCACTTTTTGGAAGTGAAGAGTTGCCAGAAAAAGTCTGTAAGGAAAGAAGACCCTAGTGTAAAGCCCTTGGAATACAGGTTTCCAAATGTCTTACCTAAAACATTTTTAGAACTAGAAAATGAAACTTTATACGTCAGAGGAAAATAAAGATTTAAAATAAAGATTTAAAAAGAATCACAGGAGGTAATGGCTTAAAAACCAGGTCATAATGAGACACTGCTTTCTGAGTTCCTTATATAGAGAACTTAATCATGAAATAGGGATAGGTATTGAACAGACTGGCTTAGAGTCAATGTGGGGAGATGTTCTTCTAAACAAAAGGTAGAGATGTGGAGGGACACCTTAGCATCGCCAAGTCAAGTTAGTGTCAGGATAGGCGGCCCTTGGACAGGCTTTTTAGTTACCAGTGCTTTGGAACAAACTAAATTGTACATAAAGACACATTATGGGCCAAGCAGGGTCACTGGAGGGTGAGGGGAAAGCATGCAGGAAGGATCCTGTGGGATGTGCCCTAGGACATTGTGGGTATTTATGGTGACAATTTTACTTACATTGCTTAGAGGACAATTACTACTTGTTTGTTTCTGAATCCTTGGTTTTGTTTTAAGTTTTATATAATTTTATATTATTGCAGGAAAAAAATGAGAACAAATCAGGGTCAGGAACTCCAAGAAGTGGGGGAACAGGCCCTAGAACATTCTGTATTCCGAGTTCGGTCAAAGGAAAAACATTTGTCAAACACCTGACCTTTAAGAGCTACTTTCCTACCCTGAAGGGACCTAGAAAGTTTAATGGCCATTGAGATTCATTCGTTCACCAGTGGAAGAACTAGTATGCTTCTTTCTTCTTCTTTTTTTTTTTTCTTTTTTGAGATAGGGTCTCACTGTGTAGCCTGGGCTGGCTCAGAACTTGCTATGTAGATCAGGCTAGCTTCTGACCTTGATGCATGGAGATCTGCTCATCTCTGTCTCCTAAGTACTAGGATTAGAGGCATGTACTAACATGCTTATAATTAGGTAAGTGCTTTCGCTGGAACCCAGTAGATAGTGCACTTTGGTTCAAGACCTCTGAATTTTTCAAGGTCAAAAGATCTCAGTTGTCCAGATGTTTCTCTCTCTGTGTGTACTTTTTTCTTTGTCTCTTTTATAAAGGTCTGATGGCCCTCACAGTGTTCCAGCGAATCTGTGTCAGGTGACAACCCACCAGCTTCGCGTGGACAGTGACATCTGGACAGCAGCTTTATTCAGCACTGAAAACTGGCCGGGCGGTTTTCTAGAAACATGTTTATTTTCAGTTCAAAGAAAAAACAAAGAGTGCAGATCGTGGCAGGGCACTGGTCTAGCACGTGCAGGGCCTAGACTTCATTCCCAGCACCGGACTGGGGAGGGACAAAATAAAAAAGACAAAAGAGGGAACTCCATAGTGGAAAAGATTACCTTTTAGTTCACACTCCTGTAATCCCCCAGTCCTCATAAAATAAACATTCTGAAGTCTAAGCAGCAGGAAATACTGTAAACTCTCAGAAACAGAAACTAAATGAGTTTCTTTCAGACGAGGCACAGATCTTTCTGCTGAACACCACTCAGCCACAAACGATTCATCTTGGAGGAGATCTTTGGCCAATTTCACTCTGTCCCAGCATTGCATAACAGGCACATTGCAGAGTCACTTTCTTCTCCAACTGTAGCAAAAAGGCAGAGAACCATTTGTTATGAGGAGCCTGAAAAATAGAAAAAGGAAAAGAAATTCAGAAGTTCATGCTTGACTTTCTTTTAGTGTTAAATTCTTAACTCTGTTGTAGTTCCAAAGTTTGAGGTCGGGAGAGAATTCAAGAGCACAGAAGTGGTTCCATTTCACAAGTCAGGGCTGGGATCTGTGTGGGATGTTTCCCTATGAGAATGGGACAGAAACAGGTGGGTCCCTGGGGCTTGCTGGCCAGCCAGCCTAGCCTACTTGGTGAACTCCAGTCTAGTGAGAGACCCTGTTTCAAAAAAACAAGATGGATAGCGTTTGAGGGACTACACCCAAAGAGCTGTCTTCTAGCCTCTACACACAGGTACACATAAGTGCATCACACACAGACACACACACACACACAGGAGAATCAGATTTGGTAGTCTATTATCACAAGTTAGCATGGTCCTACAAGGTAGCCTCTCAACTTCCTAAGATTCTAGAATTCCCACGACTTCTAGATTTTGGTCTGTAGTGCATAGGGTCCTGTGACTGTTACAGATTTTAGATTAATGCTCTGGTTGCCTTGGATTTCTGCTCCTCTTTTATATAGTGGGCACAGGGAACAAGTTCTGAAAATGTACTTGAGAAGATAGTGAGTAGACCCAGGGCTTGGGAAGATTTGTTGCCTTTTCTTAAAAAATATTATGATTTTTGGCAGATCTTGAAATCTTTAATATTTGGTTGGTTATTTATTTTTGAGATCAAGGTTCATGAAGCCCAGGCTGGCCTCCCAACCCTCTTGACTCCACCTCTCAAGCTCTGGGATTGCAGGTACATACTATATAACAGCTCTCTGTATTCTTTTAGAAAGAAAAAGTGATGAGGCTTTATTTAAAAAACAATAACAAGTATCTAAGTCTCAGAAGAAGTATTCCTATTTCAGGAAAAATGTAAATGCCAGTATGTGGTTTTTTATCTGAATTTATACATGGAAGGATTTATCTGTGGGCCAAGAGGTTTACTCTGTTGAAACTGGGTAGGTTGGCCCCCTACAGATAAATGAGCAGCCTAGAGGCCAGGGGAGATGCCCGGGCCAGTTTAAAGACAGAGACAGTGAAGGAGAAGAGGACGAGGAAGTTCAAATGCTCCTCAGATCGGAGTTCAAGTCAGGGGAGTAAACAGAAAACAGAAGAAGTAAGACAAGTATGATAAACATGATGTTAGGAGGCCAGTGTGGTACAGTCCCTGCCTCTCTCCTCAGGGACAGGGCAGTCTCACTGCAGGATCAGCGACCCCTGACACACATGAGGGTCAGTGAGTCCAGGGGAGGGAAGGGATGGCTGGGCAGAGGGTGGCAGCTCTTTGGACTGATGATCCCCTCAGTCTGGGAAGACTGCTCCTGCTGTGGCAGTGGGGGGTGGAAGACCTTCCTGTTAGTTTTGTGGCTTAGGGAGTTTTTGTGTTTAGAGCCTATATTCCACTCTAATCTGTGGAATTTTTACCTTTTTGGTAAGTCAGTGTCTTGATATGTAGCCTACACTGGCCTTGAACCTGTAGCCCTCCTGCCTTAGCCTCCCTAGGAGGATTACAGTGCATACCACCACATCTGGCTCTGGTCCCACACTGGAAGGAAACTTGAGCGGTTGAAGAAAGTATTTAAAGTCTACTTCGAGATGAAAAAAAAAATACAATAGCTAAAGTGAAAACATAATGTAAAAATGAATTCTTATTTCTTCTGTGGGGAAAAAGTACTTCAGAGGCTTTTTGACTGGGAAAATAATTTAGAAGACAGAATATATGAAATGTTCTCTTTTCTTTTTGAGACAGTGTCTCCCTGTATCCCCCAGCTGGCCTGGAACTCACTATGTAGACCAGGCTGGCCTTGATCTAACAGAGGTCTGCTTGCCTTTGCCTCAGCTTCCCGAGTGCTGGCACTAAAGGCCTGTGCCTCCTGGACCCCCTTTTTTTTCTCCTGGTGGCGCTGGAGACTGAACCAAGGGCCTTGCACATTCTAGGCAAGTGCTCTACCACTGAGTTACATCCCCAGCCCAGAACGTATATGAAATATTCTCTTTCAGTATGTGAATTATTAAGAGAGACTAAAACATGCCCCAAAGTTTCTTTTAAGGGGACTTAAGAATGCTGCAGGTATAGTGGGGTGTGGTGGTGCACACCTTTAATCCCTGTGCTTGGGAGGCAGAGGCAGTGAGACCTCTCTGAGTTTGAGGCCAGCTTGATCGACATTGCCAGCTTCTAGGTCAGTCAGTGCTACAGAGTGAGATCCCCAAAAACAAGAAAGATTGTCACAGCTGGGCTGAAAATAAAGAGCATTTGCTGTTTTTGCAGTGGATCTGGGTTTGGTTCCCAGCACCCACTTACAGTTTCAGGAGATTCAACCTTTCTGACCTTTGACAGCACCAGGCATGCATGTATGTGGTATACATATATACATGGATACAAACATTCATACATAAAAAAACATAAAAAAAAACTTTAACAAAAGGCCATAGTTATTATCCAAGCTAGAAATGGAAGATTTAAGTATCATAGTCATTAGGTGCCAGGGAGGATTAAGTATCGAGGGCTCCCACCCTCCTGGGTCCCCACCCAGGAAATGGGAAAAGAAGGGAGTTGCGATCATTCCAGAGATGGTTCAAGGTCACGATCATAAGTCCATCTTCAAGCACAATAACAGCAAAAAAAAAAAAAAAAAAAAAAAACCAATCACAGAGCCTAGGGGCTCCCCTAGGTCCCCTGTGGTGCAGGAGTTGGGGTGGAACAGATCTGTCTACAGAAAAGCTGGCGTGCAACCACCCTACTCGAGATTAGTTTCTGAGTAGTAAGCATCTTGGAAAATTTCTGCTCCAAAGGCACATTAGGGAAGAAAGGAACAGGAATGATGTTTCTTTCCACGGATATAACTCTAGAAAGGCAACTTTTCCTTGGTAAAACACTGGTGTTTACAGCGGGAGCAGAGGGAATCTGAGTTCATCCTGGACACGCGTCAGGGGCGGGGATGGGCGAGAGGGCGTCTGGATGCTTCAGGGATTTTGACTTTGCTCATTTCCATGAATTTTGTTGAGGTTCAAAAATATGCTAAAGGTTTTGAATTAAAACTCAGAAAACGGGGGGGGGGGGAATCCCAAACCAAAATAAAAAACAAACCCCAAATCCAATCACTGAATCAAAAGACCAAACAGCAGGATCGATACCACTAGGGCAAAAACTTATTTGAAATAGTTCTGATCAGTGACATCCAAAAGGATGAATCAGGCCCTTACTCTAACAATAGCAAGAGTACCACAGGGAAGTCTCCAGACAAAGGGGCTGGAGCTCAAGTTCTGGTAACTTAGTTTCACACTGTTTCCTACAGCAAAAGTGACAGGCAGGAAAGGCGAGGACGGAAAGCGGTCATCAGCTTCCAGTGATCTTCCCACACAGGGCACTGGAGCACGTCCCCACCACATTCCTTGAAGGTCTGTGATGGTGTTGCCCTGCAGTCGGAAGTCTAGAACCATCTATACCGAGTCACTGGGACAGCATAGTAATGCTTTCCTGATGCTGGACCTCTGCCCAGGATGGAACATTTTTATTTATATATCTAGAATGGCCACAGAATGCTGGGTATTGGTAGACGCAGTCCCTGATTGTCACATGCAAGAGGCACAGGAAACAGGAAGGATGTTTACAGGAGCATTATAGAGAGGACTCACCAAGAGGGAACGGTCGCTTTGCACACTACTTTTATCAGAGGACACCAGATCCCTTTTCCTTTGTTCCAGCAGGGTCAAATGATGGGTTTTTGAATTACTGCCCAGCAAGTCTAGAACAGTACTTAGCCATTCATAAAGAAGCAGCCTTGGATAAAGGAGACCCAAAGCCATTCAAGCACAGAATGAAGCAACAGTCCTACCACACTGGTCTCATTACACTGAGTTTTGATAAACTCACAGCTCTTGATACTCAAACACATCTTTAATTAATTAAAAAAAATCATCTGAATTTATTCGCCAGCTGGTATTATCTCTTTGGAAAGGCCTAAATTCATGTAGGGAACGAGGAAGCCATGTGTAATTATGTGAGGTAATCTGGGTTGGATCCTGCCATTAGCTGTGTGTGCTGACCTTCCTGGGTCTCTGTTTTCACAGTTCTGAAACACAATACTTATCTCACGGCTTGCTGCCAGCATCCTACGTGATTGAAGTTGAAAACGACACAAGGTAAGGAGACAAACACTCTGAGCCACGGATGAAGACTCCTTTCAGCTGCCACCTCTCTGAAGGTGATCTTCAGGGGAAGGCTGATCTTCCTGAAGCCTCTGTGGCTTTATGGGAACACACCTATCTCCAAGGGTGCTGGGACTACCAGTGCAAGCTGGGAGGGCAGTGCCTGGCATGTGGGAAGATCATCTTCACAGCCCAGGCTCCTGACCACAGACCCCTGCTCCATTTGAATTTAATTTTACTATTGATTGATTGATTGATTGATCGACAGGGTCTCCCTAGTCCCAGCCTGTCTGAAAGTCACTAAGTGGAACAGGATGGCGTTATTTTCACAGAGACCCACCTGCCTCTGCCTCTTGAGTTATTAGTTTATTTTAGATAGTGAGTTCTAGGGTCACTACGTGAAGAACAGCCTTGAATTCCTGATCCTCCTGCCTCCAGACATGTGACACTACTTCTAGACTGCTCCATCTTTTGATAAAATCTGGAGGAATACTCCTTGGGAACATACAAGCTGTAAGCCCAAAAGGACTTAAGTACATGTTTAGGGCATGCCAAGGGCATGTCCTTGGCATTACCCCAGTCTTAACTGCAGTAATTAAGATAAAACTGGGTTCATATAACCCACCTGGAGATCACATGAAAACTGATCAAAAGGTTGGAAAAGCTAGTCATTGGAGATGAAAAAAACTGTACACAGTTGTTCTGGAGACAAGTGATAAATGACAGAAATGTGCCATGTGGGGTTCGTGACATGAAAAGAGAGATTAGGTAGGACAGGGCCAGTTTTGGGTTTAGAAGGAATGGTATTGTTATGTTCCCAAGGCTTAGCTGGGAACTCCAAGACAGATTCATAACAGAAGACCAAAATAACACTGTTCTCAAAGCTCAGGTTTATGGGTTTCTTTGTTAAACTAGTCATCTGACTTCATTTTGGGGAGTTTTCTTTTTAAGGATGATGAAAATAAAAACACCAGCATATAAATGCCACTTGATATGAAGTACTTCTACACCTCAGTTTAATAAATTCCACTTCAGTGGCTCCTTACCTTTCTTATCAGAGCCTAGACTATCATTATTTAGAAAAAGGCCTAGTACTTAGAAAGTGGAGGCACTCCTGGACGTGGTGGCGCACACTTTTAATCCCAACACTCGGGAGGCAGAGGCAGGCAGATCTCCGGGAATTTAAGGCCAGCCTGGTCTACATAGCAAGTTCTAGGACAGCTGGGGCTATAGGAAGACCCTGTCTTAAAAACAAAAAGCGGAGGCAGGAGGATGAGGATTTAATCAAGATCATCCTTGGCTGTATAGCAAATTCAAGGCTAGCCAGGACTAAGTGAGACCCTGTTTAAAACAAACAAAAAGGCCAGGGAGCGGGGCTGATCATAAGATCAGAGACGTGAAACAGCAAGTAGTCAGAGTGGTGGAGCACATCTTTACTCCAAGCACTTCGGATGAGTTCAAGGCCAACCTGGTCTACATAGTTCCAGGCCAGCAGGGTTACATAGTGAAATTCCGTCTCACAAAACCCCAAATGTCTTAGAAGAAAAAAAGATAAAAAAACCTCCCCAAACCGAAAACACCCATGGAGCTTGGGAGACGGCTCCACTATTGGCTTGCTTTCTGAGTTCTAGTCCCAGAACCTGCACATAAGAATTTCCAGGTATAGTGGTGTGTGTTTGTAATCCGAGTGCTGGAGAGGCAGACACAGAAGGATCCCTGGAGTTCTCTGCTTACTGGGCAAACTGCAGGTCAATGAGCGACCCCGCTCCCCTGCTACATAGTCTCTCTCCCTAACAAACACAGGTGAACAGTTCTTGAGGAATGACACCTGAGGCTGTCCTCTCATCTCAAGCATGAGCTAACCACTGCCCCCCCTCAAAACCCTAAACTCTCATAAAACCCTACTGATGACTAGGGTTGAAAGCAACGGGAATCGGAAGTTTGCAGCCCGAGTAGGCCGCAGCTCAGAGGTACTGATGGGTGTCTAGGTAGCTCATCGAAGGCCCAGAACTGAATCTGATTGGAGGGGGAGGGGCCCTGGGCTAAGGAAGCAAGTGAGTTGTGAGGTTTGGGGGAAGACTGTGTCCTGGGAATATGGTGAGGACATGTTGATCTATGGGATGTGAAGCCTTTAAAACTTCTTCCTGGGAGTTCCATGCAGGAAGATTAGAAGTGTGGTCACTTTCTTTATGATGGGCAGTGGGGCAGAAGTCAGAGGATACTGCTGTAACACTGGGGGGTAGGAAGGAGGCCCAGAATAAGGCAACTTCTTAAACTGTGGAGACCAGAATCCAAAGGCCCTAATTTCTTGTGCCCCATGGAAGACCTGTCACTGTGGATGTGTCTTTCCAGAGGCAGAAGAACCCAACACATCTGTTATGTCATAGTCAAGAGTTGAACTGTGTGCCCCAAAAGAGATATTGGAACCCTAACTCTGAGTACATGTGACAGAAATCTTATTTGGAAACAGGATCTCTGGCAGATTAATCACGTCAATATGAGTTCATTAGGTTGGGCTTGAATTGATCTGATATGACTGGTGTTCTTAAAAGAACAGGAGAAAGTGGTGGTGCATTTGGGAGGCTGAGGCGGGAGGATCATGAGCTCTAGGTCAGTCTGGGCTACTTAGAGAGTTTCATCTCAACAAACAAAACATTTGTCTTCCACCAATCTTTCTGAAAACACCACATACACAAATCCAATAAAAGAAAAAGAAGGCCAGAAAAAGAGACACAAAAGCAGAATGCCCAGTGACAAGAGGCAGAGAAGACGGTGACACAACTACATGGCACATGTGCCATGATGTCCCTCGGAGGGAGTAGTGCACCCACTCAGTGGACACCCTGACCCTGGACTTCCGGCCTGCAGGACTTCAGGAGAACAGAACGTTCTAACCCACACAGTCCAGGGTACTTTGTTATGGCGGCCCTGGGAAATGAACTCAAGATTTCTCTAACACAACTACAATTCTGTACCAAGATGACTGGTACCAAGGTAGGAAGACAATCTTGGATGATAGCAGTTATTGGCCATTCTTCTGATCAGAAACATTCAAATCAAGTTCAGATTCAGAAATGGCATGATTTGACTTCCAATGGACTCAAATCAAGGCACACCAAGGGGCCAGGGAACCAACCATGTAACCACATGTCCATGCTTGGGAGGGGACCCAAGTCACAGGGAGCTACTAGGTAGGAACTTGTAGTGATCTAGGAAATTACTTATTCGATCATTATTATAATAAGTATCAGAAAAATAACTAAAGAAAACGTTTGCACTGAAGACAAAACATGTTAGGCCTACCTGGCTCAGGTCCTGTGAGAGTTCCATTCAGTTAGAACAAGCCTTTAACTTGCTCTGTTTCTGTGTCAAGATCTATATCATAAAAGCAGGGCCGAGTGGGCAGACCTGGCATTGTGCTCATCTGGAGGAAAACACAGAACATCACATGTTAGCAAAGTCCACAAAGTGATGAATTACGTTGGACATGGTCCACTTGAAGATATAAACTCACCATACAATTCACGACAGTTTCCCATATTGATACATTATAGACACAGGCAGCTATTTCAATTGACAAGGAAATCAAATATGAAAGGCCCATGTCACCTTCCTGAAAACATAGCCCATTACCTCGTGCAGTTGTCTTTATGGCAAACCCTAGCTACCAGTAACTTTGTAATCCTCCTCTTCCTCCTTTTTTTTGGTCTTTTACAGACAGGGTCTCCCCGTAGTCCCAGCTGCCCTGGAACTTGCTATGTAGACCAGGCTGGCTTTGAACTCACAGAGATCTGCCTGCCTCTGCCTCTTGTATGCCGGGATTAAAGGCATGCCCCACCACACCTGGCGCAAACCTTTTCTTCTAAGTCAAATCTGCATACTGAACATAAGACTAGCTCCTCTGGTTGGGATTGGAGTTTCCTCATTATCAGGCAATATATATTCGTGTAAAACCAAAAGGCATAGCTCAACAGTCCTCTAGATAACAGTCACCTAGCTTTCTTTCCCAACAAAAGCTCCCAGGCTGAGCACCTGCTTTGCACTGGGTAAAGGACTGAGTGCTTTACCTATTTTATTCTTTCAACAGTATATATGGGGGGGGGCATTTTTATTATTTCTATGTTGTAGGGAGGGAAACTGAGGCCAAGAGAAGGTATGTTATACTTCTTGTTTTACCCCCAGCTTCTGAGGTGGATATCTGTTTTCACCACACTTTATAGATGGGGTGTGTGTATGGGTATGTGTGGTAGTGGGACCTGATTTTTAAGGAAGGGTATTATGTAGTCCAGGCTGGCCTCAAACTTCTAATCTTCCTGCTGAGATCAAAGGCATGTGCCAGCATGCCCAGCAAGGGGAGAGGATATAAGGTACAAAGGTAAGCACTCATGGCTTGTTAGGGATGGAGACTGAGACTCATTCTTCACTGTTTCGCTGAGTCGAGTCTGGAGGCCAGATCTTTAGCTTATTGTCCCCTGCATCAGAAAGATCTAGGGTACCAAGAAAGGTTTCTAGCACACACAGTGCTTCAGGATCTGCACGGTGAAGCTGTTACTGGCCATTTCAGTATTTTCCACTGAGTTGTAACAGGGCACATGAGCCTCTAGAAGCATAGCTATGTCTATCTATATCCTGATGTGGAACCTTGCTTCTGGGTCTTCAGAGGCCAGGCTGGATGCAATGTTATATGGAACTCCTGCCTGTCCCTATGGTCGAGCTGAGATACTCATGAGATAGTGACAGGCTAGTTCTCACTGGCCTGCAGGGCTGGCCTGCCTCTTTCTGCCCCACAACAGGTCTCATCAGTGAAGGAACTCTAAGGTAGAACACAGCTCCTGCTTCCTTCTCCTCACACTCTTCTGTTCAGTTGCAGTTTTGGCCCTCTTCTCTCTCAACCAGAGCTGTGGACCAGCAGTACCCTAGGAGACTGGTGGAAGGTGGAAGTCCCAGACCTGCTGGATGAGAGCCTGGGACCCGGGCTTGAGAAGCAGTGGTTTAGATGCCACGTCTCTAGTGGTGCCCAATGTCCCTCCTCATCCACTGTCCCCTTCAGCATGGAAGAGCTTAACCCTCATTGCTATTTCACGGTCACCTGCTGCTCAGCTGGGAAGCCAATGGGATCCCTGGAAGGGGCAAGGTGAAGGTGTGACACATGGTGTTAGCAGGCCAGGCCACTGGAGTGCTAACTGCATGGGACTGCAGTCCAGATGCATCACGGTTATTAGAAGGCTGCTGAGACCTGCCAGGAAAAAGGCCGTATGTGTCACATATCGGTGGGAAACTGCATTCTGGGTTCCAAGCAATGAACTGCAAGTGAACTCTGTCACCCGACTTAGTAGGTGGACTTCCTAGATTTTAAAACTTCTCCTCCCAAAGTGAAGGCTCCTAGCAGGAACTGGACCCTTTCTTTCTGGCTCCTGCTGTGCTGTACAGAGTCACTGCAGTACTCCACTGACAGGAGGAGGCCGTGGGAAAAGTGCTGTTTATGGCACAAGTCATCGGTGGGAATTATTCATCTACTTTTGCAGGTGCCTGGGTAACAATGCACAGCCATCCTCTACCAACAGTTCCCTACAAAGTGCATTCTGAAATGGCACCTGAGACACAGTGTGGCACCTGTGGAAGGTATTTTAGCAAGCCTGTATCATCTGTGTGGGGCTATAGATTTGGAGAAGACATTGGCTTTTTTTAAAAAAAATTTTATGTGTATGAGTGTTATGCTTGCATGTATGTAAGCACACCTGTATTGTGCAGTGCCTGTGGAGGACGGAGGAAGGCTTCAGATCCTCTGGAACTGGAGTTCTGGACGGTTGTTAGCTGCCACATGGGTGATGGGATTCGAACCCGGGTCTTCTGCAAGAACAGCCAGTGCTCTTTGCTGAGCCATTTCTCTAGTCCCAGCATTTTTATAATTAAAGGAACAACTGATGTATCTGGCCACAGGGATACAGCTCTATTTCTGGGTCAAAGGCATCATTTGCAGTGAGATCCTCATGGAGACTCAGGGCCAACTGTTGCTCTTGAGATTGCATCTCTGTTTACTAACAGAAACGAGTAACAGGAAGGTAAAGCTCAGAGTCATTTGAAGTGACAAAACCCAGGAACGCTAAAGGAAGTACATTTGGGGCCATGCATCAAATGACCAATGGAAGGGGCTAATGTAACTGTAGATAACCGAACTGTCTCACCTGCTTGCTTACATACTATTTCTTTAGACTGTGACAGTCAACAGTTGTCTCACTTTTAGTGAATGGAGGACCAAGAACCCACAAAGGTTCCTAGAGTCAGATCTACTGGTAGTCATGAATCTGAACATGTGTTTTCTGGTCATTCTAATTCTGCCACAATATTGGTATGTAAAACTAGCCAAGATACTAAGTGCCGGAAACGTGAGATCTTCCTCCCATTTTCAATTTATTTCTTTTATGTGGGAGAGACTTGAGTGTAACCACAAGATTCCCACGTCCCTTTCCAATGATACGATCATCACTTCTGAGAATCAGTACTACTTGTTTGGGATAAGCAACAGTAAACCAGAAACCACAGGATCTGTAGAGTGACAGACTCTCTGACCTGTGAATAAACAACCCTGCCAAAGAAGCTCACAGTACTTCCTGCTGAGCAAGGGCACTATGGAGTTCTGCTACCAAGATCTTAGATAATACATCAAGTTCTCAACTAGTAACAAGTTCTTATCAGTGACTTCAGCTCCCAGACAAGACTCAAGAAAGCATGGCAGAAGGAAGAAAAAAAAAAATCCAGAGCCCTTGGGAATTGACCTTTGGCCACAGGCCTGGGGTCAATGGGTCTCTGGGCTAACTATCTATGTACTCTCTAAGAGGCCTCTTGCTTAAAATAACTAAGGAGACACTAGAGCTACTTGTCCTGTTACATTAATGGATTCGTTCACAGAGGCCGAAAACCATGAATTTGTGTTCTTCATGACCTTGACGTTAACAACAGTGAATCTTCCAAATCTTTACTGACCATGGAGAAACCATACATTCTATTAAGAGTGTTTAGAAACACACATTAGGGTCAGTGAGATGGCTCAGTGGGTAAAGGTTCTTGTCAAGTCTGATGAACTGAGTTTGTTCCCTGCGATCCGGAAAGTATAGGGAAAAAAACTGACTCCTGCAGATTGTCCTCTGACCTGTACACGTGCCTGTGTCCCCAAGAAGTAAATGACTAAATTTAAAGGAAAGATACATTAAGAACCAATAAAGATAAAATGGCCAACAGGGTGATCCTAGCGCTCTGGAGGAAGAGGAAGGAGATGTCAAGTTGGAGGCCTTAGTCTGGGCTGTATGATGAGCCATGCCCCGCACCATGCCAACCATCAACTCACCCCAAACACACACATGAAAGTGGGCATGTACTTAAAAACTAGTGATTATGAGGTAAAATAAACTGGGTGTGGTGGAATCCCAGAGTTCAAGGCCAGCCTGGTCTACACAGCAAGTTCCAGGCCAGCTGGGACTACAGGGAGACCCTGTCTCAAAAAGAATCCCCTCCCCTCAAAAGTAAAATAATATTCTTGGCATGCATAGAAAAAAATCATTAAGGATTCTGTTTTATAAAATAATGGGATTTTAGTTTCTACTTAACTAAACTATCACTGTAATTAGCTTTGTTATGTTTGTGAAATCATCGATTTTCTATTTTCTCCTTAAACCCACTACTTTTTCCTCCCAAAGAAAAGCTTAATTTTGGTTTATAAAAGCAAGAGTGTTTTCCTGTAAGTGGCTGCATTAAAGAAAAATATGTTCAGGACAGGCGTGATGGTGCACGCCTTTAATCCTAGCACTCAGGAGGAAGAGGTAAGTGGATCTCTGTGAGTTCAAGGCCCGCCTGGGCTACATAATGAGACCCTGTCTCAAAACAAAACAAAAATTATGCTTCACTATTCCGAAGTAGTCATGAATTTATGTAACTAGGGAGTTTCCGTGGCTGAATCAAATTGGGCAGCTGGATAAACTGCCCAGCCAAACGTATTCTGTGCTTGGCTTTTGTGTCCCTTGGATGTTGTGAACTACTTCTGGTTTGGGGTGGGCCTGGTTCATGAATTATTGCTCAAATAAAGTCTTGATTTTTAAAAAATTACCACAGTGTCTTGCAATATTAGACTTATAATAAATATTTTAAAAATAAAGGGCAAAACCAGAGGATTAACAGATAGGAAACAAACTAAAAAGAAAACCCAGGGATTAGGCCTGTTCTTTCTGCTTCTTCTCTTTTCCTTGTTTGGATATGAGGGACTGATAGTTTTCAAACGGTCATTTAAACTAAGATTATGCCTGAGGAAAAATGGCCCAATAAAACGTCAGGTGCTTGCAGGAAAGGAGAGATCCTAAATCATTATAATGAAAATAGATTGTGCACTTGGGATTTCTATTTGCTTCACATAGTAGACATGGAATGCTCTGGAATTTTTCTTTTCCCTAAGCAGTTAGGCAATATCTGCCTGCACAGCTTGTGACTGCATTTGGAAGGCGATCTGCATTTCGTAGTCGGGGTACCTTGTGAGCTGGATGGTGTCTCTTCTCAGAGCTTACCTGTCTGTCACAGCACCTGATTAGCCCCACAGCGTGGGCTCTTCGGTGCCTGTCCTAGTCTGCTTCTTTGTTACTGTGATAAAACATTGACCAAAGCCAATGCAGAAAGGGTTTATTTTATCTTACAGCTCACAGGAACTCAAGACAGGAACCTGGAGGGAGGCTTTGCTCTCGCATTATCTTTCCAGTTCCTACAACAGTTTATTATTCTCTGAGCACTTAATGACTTTTAAAGTCTAAAGCTCCTAAATCTCCCAGGATCAAGTCTGTCATGGCAAGACCCCACTCCTGATACCAACTTCTGTATCGAGTTACTGTTCTGGTGCTCTGCTAAATCACCATGACCAAGGCAACTTATAGAAGGAAGAGTTTAACTGGACTAACACTTCCATCATGGTGTGGAGCCAAAAGCTGAGAGCTCACATCTCCAATAGCAAAGAAGAAGGGGAGAGAGAGAGAGAGAGAGAAAGAAAAAGAGAGAAGCAAGCTAGAAGTGGGGTGAGGCTCTGAACCCTCACAGCCCATCCGCAGCAAGGCTGACCTTTGACAAACCAACTGACCAAATATTCAAGAATGTGGACCTCCAATTCTCATTCAAACTACCACAGTGGTATTTCATTTAAATCAATAATCTTTGCTAAGGGTGCACCATAAAGACACCAAGGTAGCCAGGGCCTGATTGCTGCTTCTGGAGGAACAGACCACACAAAACAAACCCATAGGACCCAAGTCAGTCATGCTTATTTGTGACGGTAAGTTTGTACTTGTTTTATATTAAAGGAATGACATGAATAAAATTCTAATTTACAATCTTTAAACCCTCTCTCCTTTCTGAGACTGTTCCCAAATGTAGCCTAGGATAGCCTCAAATTTACTATATAGCCCAGGCTAGCTTTGAATTCCTGATTCTTCTGCCTCAGCCTCACAGATGTTGGGATTACAGATGTGTACCACCAGATCTGGCCTCCATTCTCTTGATACTGTTTCCCAGAGGTTGGAAAACTGCACATGTATAATTCTGGAATTTGATTTTCAGGGAGATTAAAAATTTAAATTGGTAACTGGGTTAATTTCTAAATAATAAAGGGGAAGAGACAAGAACAATGGTCATGGGCGCATTCTGTATGAAATGTCAGAGGGCTCACTTCTTGGAAAATGTGATCAGCTGGAGAAAAAGACAAATAGTTGAGAAACATGAGGGTTACCCTGCCTAGAGATAGGGAGGGGATGGGAAGGAGTTCTTGCTAATGATTTTCATCTTGATTTTTTTCAAATTTAATATATGCTTAAGAATGGAAGATGGCTTACACTTGGGCTAGTATGTTTACAAATGCCATTTTAAAAAACTTGTCATAGAAGGCTGGAGAGATGGCTCAGCAGTTAAGAGCATTGGCTGTTCTTGCAGAAGACCTAGATTTGAATCCCAGAACCCACATGGCAGCTAACGTTTCCTGGGGATCTGACGCCCTCTTCTGTCTTCCACAGGCACTGCATGGCAAAAGTGCGCTTATATACATGCAGACATAACATTCATACACATAAAATATAAAAATTAAAAAAGTACTCATAGCACTGAGTTGACAAGACTTATGGTTATAAAATATCAATGGTTCCAAATAGTACACCTGCTCCCATCCTACAAGTCTTCATGGGCAGAGTGGCCACTGAGCCTCAGTCTCTCATTTGTGAGTACAATATAACAATGTCTATGTCATGGGCTCTATTTGGAAATTAAAATGAGCTGAAGTAAGAAAAGACTAGTTAGGTATTCGATACACAATACTCACTTTGTTATTTTATTCTAGAATGACAGGTGTGAAATAAGACTATGTGGAGGAATTTGCCCTGTGGGCCTGGAGATCTCAGGCTGGTCTCTGAGCCACATAAAGGTGGACGGACACAGGGCTAGAGTGATGGCTCAGTGATTAAGAGCACTGGCTGCTGTTGCAGAGGACCAGGGTTTGAATCCCAGCACCCACATGGTAACTAACAACTGTCCCTAACTCCAGTGCCAGGGGATCCTATGCCCTCTTTTGTCCTCCATGGGCATCGCAGGACATGGGTACATTTACATGCATGAATGCAAAACACTCATATACATAAAATAAAAATAAGACAGAAGTTGAAAGGAGAGAACCACACCCTCGGGCTGTTCTCTGACCTCCCTGTGTGCCATGACAGTGTATGCCTCTCCCTGCCCTTAGGCACATATATATCACTGCAAGAGCAGTCAGTGTTCTTAACCACTGAGTCATCTCTCCAGTCCCTTTTGTGAGATTCTTATACTATGTGTGAGGTAGAATAACAGTTATAATTAATCAGTAAACAAAGGAGATAAAATGAAATACTAAAAACATTCAGTGTTGTCAGTACAGTGGTACATGGCTGTCATCCTATACCTGGGAGGCTGAGGGTCATGAGTTTGATCCAACCTAGGCTACCTAGCAAGACCCTGCCTCAAAAAAAATAATAGTGATAATCATCAACATTATCATTATCATCATCATCATCATGAGGTGCCAAGAAAAGAGGAACAAGAACAAAGAATGAGACAATGAGAAAATAATAGCAAAATAATAAATTTATAATAAACTTACTGTATCAATAATCACATTAAATGCGAATGGTCTAGATTCTCCATTACAATGCCAAGATTGTCAGACTGGCCACAAAAAGGCAAGATTTAGCCGTATGCAGCCAAGAAACCCACTGAAATATATAGACATAAATACAGTAGACTCTCTTAATTAGCAGGGGACATTTCAAGTCCTCCCATGGATGTCTGAAACTTTGAACAATAGTGAACTTTATATGGACTATGTATTTTAACTAGACATTTATACACATGCTAAGGTTAGTTCATAAGTTCGACAGAGCAAGAGATTAGCAGTACCCATGGTAAGATAGAACAATCATAGCAGTATACTACAAAAATGTTATATGAATCTGGACTCCCTCAAAATGTATTACCCTATTACACTGTAATTTTGAGCTATGCTTGATCATGGGTAACTAAAACCATAAATAAACTGCAGATAAGAGGGGATGACTACAGGTTAAAGGGTGGGAAAAAGCTAATAATAATCAAAATAACAGCTGGAGTCATAGAATACCAGTAAAGAAGAGCAGTAACAAATTAAAATGTGGGGCTGTAGAGATGGCTTGCTCAGTGCATAAGCGCTTGCCACACAAATGTGAGGGGCTGAGTTCATATCCCCACAAGCCACATAAAGCCAAGCATGGAGGCATCCTATGGTTCCTACGACAAATTGGGAGGCAAAAACAGGAAAATTTCTAGAAGCAAATGGATCAGCTAGCCCGGCTTATGCACACAGACTCTGTCTCACACAAGGTGGAATGACAGGACCAACACCTGACATTGTCCTTTGATCATATATACGCTGTGTAACACGCATGCCAGCCCCCCACATACATGTACACACACATCATACCATGAAATTTTTCTCAAAATGGTAGTTTCATGATAAAGGGACCATTTCATCAATAGACATAATAATCCAATTTGCAGGTAAAAATCACATACTTTTAATATACACAAAGGGGGAAAAGCCTGTGGGGACAAATAGGCAAATCCACAAACAAAGTCAGAGGTCTTTAAAGCCCTCTCAGAACAAACAGACTAAAATTAGTAAAGATGCAGAAGATTCAAATCGTACTCCAATCCCGCTTGACCTAATTGGCAGGATCAACATACTCCACCCAACAACTGCAGAGCTCACATTCTTCGCAAATATACGTAGACTGTTTGCCATGTTCTGGGCCACAAGATTGGTCTCAATAAATTTTAAAGCACTCAAATCACACAAAGTATGCTCAGTAACCACAATGGAATTAAATGAGAAATCAACACGGAAAGACAGCTGGGAAAACTCCGAGTATTAGGGAACTAAATAAGCTCCACCTGCCAATCATCTCATAAGGATGTGTATCCAGGATTTAAAAAGACTCCCAAAACTCAATGAGTAGAGAACGTTTGAGATAGTTATGATTTCTTGTTGATAGTGCTTTTAAAACAAAGTTCAGCTGGATATTCTTTTTTCTTTTCTTTTTTTAACTTTTCTCACTACTCAAAAGTTGAAAAAGAGTTATTTTTAAAAATGGATAAAAGACAGTCTGGCATGGTAGTGCACACCTTTAGACCCAACACTCAGGAGGCAGAGGCAGGTGGATCTCTGTGAGTTTGAGGCCATCCTGGTCTACATAGTGAGTCCCAGGTTATCTAGAGCTATACAATAAAATCTTGCCTCAAAAAAAAAAAAAAAAAGGTGTTAAAGATTTAATAGTCACTTCACCCAAGAATACATACACAGTGATAAGCACATTATTAGTAATTAAAGAAATGCAAATGAAAACCACAATGCATGCCATTACAGAGCTACTACAAACTGTCTATAATTAAAAAGGCTTATCATACCAAATGCTGGTGAGGAGATGGAAGTTGAAACTCCCATGCTCTAATGATAGGAATTTGTAGCAGTACAAACCATCTGGAAGACAGCTGTTTAAAAACAAAATAAAGACATGCAGACCAAGGTGTCACTCAGTGGTGCTGGTACTGCCTGACCACATGAAACCCTGGGTTCGATCCCTAGCACTGGGGCAAAAACCCTTAAACATTTACCCCCCTAGCACCTGCTGTGCTGGATAGCTTCGGTGAACTTGACACATCTGGGTGGAGAGACCCTCAACTGAGGAATTGCCTCTGTCAGACTGGCCTGTGGCCATGTCTGAGTAACATTTTCTCAGCTGCTACGGGTCCAGCCCACTGTAGGTGATGCCAGGCCTGGGCAGGTAGTCCTGTGTTGTATAAGACAGCAGGCTGAGCCAGGGGAGCAAGGCACTAAGCAGAGTTCCTCCATGGTCTATGCTCCAGGTTTCTGCCCTGAGTTCCTGCTTTGGCCTCGCTGGATGATGAACCCTTTCTTCCTAAAGTTGGTTTTGGTAAGTGTTTTTATCTCCGCAACAGGAAGCAAACTACCATATGACCACACCCTTTCTGCCTGTGCTGCCCTAATGCATCAGCTGGGGCTTCATCTGAGCCTTGCGGGCCTCTCTGAAGCTCACAGGGTTATCTGCAGATTCTTAGGGGCACAGCTTTCTGTTGGCTGTCAACTGCCCTCAGGTGGTAGGGACACAAGCTGAGTTTTTGCCACATGACCCCCTCAGGCCCTCTCTCAGCATGCCAGCAAAGGTTTTCTCTGGAACCTGCTAAGGTGGGGTGATGTCCTGTACCATCTGCTCATTAGACACCAGTCATAGGTCACCTCTACTCAAAGGCTGACCGGTGGTGATGGTGGGGTCATCACGGGGCATACTCAGCACAGTGTGGATAAGGAAATCGAAACTGAGACAACAGAAATGTCCAGGACTTCCTGGAGTTATAGAACAGGCAACACCAGAGTGCTCAGTAGTTTTACAGGACAAAGGTGCCAGGAGGACGATGCCAAGGAAAATAATCTTGTCCTTATAACACATTAAGAAATGACTTAGAGAAGGGGCTGGAGAGATGGCTTAGCAGTGAAGAGCACTGGCTGCTCTTGCAGAGGAGCTAGGTTTGTGTCCCAGCATGCACATGGTGACTAACAACCATCTGTAACTCCAGTTCTAGAGGATCCAACGCCCTCTTCTGGCCTCTGCAGGCACTACATGCAGGTGGTACACTTACATACATTCAGGCAAAACACTCGTACTCATAAAAATAAAAAGAAATAACAAAAAGATGACTTAGCAGTTTAGAGAGATGGCTCAATAGGTTCAAGTGTTTGCAAGGCAAGCATGAGGACCTGAATTATGATCTCCAACACTGACGTAAAAGTCAGGCCTGGTGGCACGTGCCTGCAATCCCTGAGGTTTGCTGGCCAGCCAGTCTAGCCAAATCATCAAGTTCCAGGTGTGGTGAGAGACCTTGCCTCAAAAAGTAAAGTGGAGGTGACTGAGGAACGGACCTGAAGTCATCACCTGGCCTCTGTAAGCACACATAACGCATACACACAAACACATCCATACACACACAGAGAAAAAGAAAAAGAAAAAAAGACGGCCCCCGTCTCTCAAGGGAGTGAGGGTGTGTAGAAGATAAGTAAACAGAAAGCCAAGCAAATGCCAGAACATGGCATTCTGAACTCAGGAGAAACAGAACCGGCACCAGGGAATGCAGCTGATATGAGAGATTTACACTGTCCTACTCAGCCCTCCCCTCACTGCTCAGGGAGCTCTGAAGTTGGGAGACAAAGGGGCAGGCTCGGGAGTGTGCGAGGCTCTCCTGTGTTAGAGCCAGGAGATAAACCGGAAACTGAAGGTCAAGACAGCAGAGGAAGAGGAAGAAGCGAAGGGCCAGGGTTAATGGTGTCTGCCTCTGGGGTTAGCAGTGCGGTCGGTCGGGGGTGGGGCAGTGGTGGGCGGAGGTCATTTTTATAGTAAGCCTTCAGGAACAACGTGACCTTTTAAGCCATATATGTGATTTATTTTGGCCAAAGTTAAATTAAAAAAAAAAAAAAGGAATTGATCATTTTATCTTACTGCTTCTCTTTTTTTCTTCCTGCTCAGTGGTAAGGATTAAAACGGGTCTTCATGTACTCTGAGCAGAAATGTGCCACTTGGCTATACCCCCAGCCCTTCTGCCCTATTTTTAATGTAGTGTATATGTGTTTGTGCGGGAAAAGGGGGTATGTGGGATTTGTGGCTGAGTTAAATAGTGATGTTTGGTTCTCAGTTTTCTCTGGCTTCTACCTGGACTGTCCCATAGTGCTCTCCCCATTGGTATTCTGGGCTTCAAAGAAGCCAGTTAAAGTGGGACAGCAGGTAGGCAAATTGGCTCAATAAGTAAAGGTGCTTGCCACCAAGTGGGGCACCCTGAGTTCAGTCCCTGGAACCTGCATGGTGAAAGGACTCCCACATGTTGGCCTCTCCCTGCACACACACAGGTAAATCATAAATGTTAAGCAGGAGGATGTGCACCCCCAGGCAGTAGCAGCCACAACCTCACCTGCCCTTGAAATGAGACAGGGTGTCCTGCTTACAGACATCTTTGCATAGTGAGATCTCTTTTGGCCCAGGGCTTGGGGAAAGTTAAAGTAGGAGGAAATTAGGCTGTGTTGGTATTCTCTCTAGGGGTAGAGAGGCTGGATGTGGTGGAGCACACCTGTGATCTCGTACTTGGAAGGCTGAGGCAGGATTGGGCTAAAAGTGAGACCCCCGCCCCCCGCAATCTAACTAAACCAAATAGAATATAGAGTAAATCATTTCTAGACGCAGACTGGTGTCTTGAGGATTCATCAAATCTCCCATCTGAATCTCCCAAGATGAGTGCAAAACAGTGTAGTCCTGTCAAGTATTTATGACAGGTGGGACGGGCCACCCCTGTCCTCTCTCTTCCCACACAGCCCTCACTCACCTGCCATGAGGGTATCAAGGAAGACTTCAATGATAGACATAAGCTCCCTGCACCCTCCTATTCGCCCTTGTTGCTTTTACCGGGAGGAGCTTTTCGGAGGCCCGGAGGAGTGAGACAGGGATTAAAAACAAAAGAGAGATGCTAAAGTGGGTGGGAGAGATGACTCCACGGCAGAGTGCTTCACTGGTATGCACAAGGCCTTGAATTCTGTGCAGCAGGAGGAAAAATGTTCAACCTCATAAAAGAAACAATGCCCACGCCCCTCCTCCTCCTCTTCTCACAGAATGGCGATTCAAATCACCAAGGAGATTTCAGTTAATTTTCAAGGGAGGAGCTTCTCAGAAACCTGTTATTAAATCAGTCTGTTTCCCCGGAGCCCTTGGAGAGTCTGGGGGGTGTTCCACCTGTGGATCAAATGGCTGCTGAGTGAATCTAGTGCCACATGCTAGGAGAGAATGCTCCCCCGTGGAGCTAGAGTCACAGATGTTGTGAGCCACCCCGTGGGTGTTGGGAACTAAACCTGCATCCTCTGCAAGGGCAGCCAGTGAGTGCTCTTAATCACCGAACCATCTGTCCACGCCTTTAAGAATTTTTAATTACATCTTAAAATTTATAGTATGTTTGTATATGAGTCTATGTGTGGGTGCATGCATGTTATGTTGTATGTGTGGAGATCAGAGGACAACTTGTGGAAGCTGGTTCTCCTTCCACAATGTGGGTCCTGGAGATCAAACTCAGGCCATCAGGCTGGATAGCAATCTCCTTTTATCCCATGAGCCATCTTTCAGGTCCTGATTGTTTGTTTTGAGACAGAGCCTCACTATGTAATTGAGGCTAGCCTGAACTTAACCATGTAGCCTAAGTAGGCTTTAAACTGACAGTTCTCTTTGCTTCAGCCTCCAGAATGTCTGGATTACAGATGCTACCACAACTGGAAATAATCTATGTTTTTAAGAGTTGTAAATAAAAAACAGCAGCCAAATGTGGTGGTGTAACACACTGAATCCCAGCACTTGGGAGGCGGAGGCAGGTGTATGTCTGTGAGGGTGAGGCCACCCTGGTCTATATAGTGACTTTCAGGCCATCTGCTGGTACAGGAAGACCCTGTCTCAAAAAGACAAACAAACCAACCCCCCCAGCAATTTAAAAATTCTACTCGAAGCATTACTAGTCTAGCAGTCTCTATTCCTTTTAGTAGATTCAGGTTCCTGACTGATAAAATTTTCTTTCGACCCAAAGGACTTTAACGTGTTTTAAAACTTCATGCTGGTGATCGATTCCTTCAGGTTTTGCTTGTGAAAAATGTCTTTATCTTACTTTTGCTTCTGAATAAACTTAAAACTTAATATTTTTTTATGTGCATGAGTGTTTTGCCTGCATGTAGGTGCACCTGTAGGTGCAGTGCCTGCAGAGGCCAAAAGAGGGCGTCAGAGCCCCTGGAACTGGAGTTAAAGGATGGTTGTCAGCTGTCATGTAGGTGCTGAGAACCAAACCTAGGTACTGTGCAAGAGCAGCCAGTGCTCTTAACCACTGAGCCATCTCTTGTAGAGGAGCTGGGTTTGGGTCCCAGCATGCACATGGTGACTAACAGCCATCTGTAACTCCAGTTCTAGGTTGAATGTTTTCTTTTACTATAAAAACGCAGGCCCACTATCTTCTAGACAGCATTATTCCCAAGAAATCAGCTGTCACCTTATCTTTTTTCTTCTGTACATATGTCTAATCTACTACTTTCAAGATTTCCTCCTTACCTTTGGTTTTATTTACTTCTTTTGTGATGCCAGGAACTGACCCCAGGGCCTTGATGTAATTAAGCACACCTTCTACCACTGAACCAACCCCAGCAACTGCTATTGGCTTGAAACAATTTGGATTAAGTTGTACTTTAGTGTACTTTTTAATATTTGGGATTTATTGAGCTTCTTTGATCTTCGGGGTCTTGCTTTGATCAAATTTAGGAAAAACTTGATTATTTTATTTTTTTAGTTCCTTCTCATGTGAGACTCTAATTATATGCATTTTTTGTTGAGAAGCCAGCTGATGCTCTTCATTCACTGTAGCCTTTAAATGTTCCTTTGAGACAGCGTATCCTATAGCCCCAGTTGGCTGGAATTTGCTATGTAGACCAGGTTGGCCTCAATCTCACAGAGAGATCTGTCTGCCTCAGCTCCAGAGTGCTAGTACTAAAGGCATGTGCCACCACACCCAACCTAATGTTTCATTTTGAGTGAATCTATTGTTATGTCTTCAAGGTAACTAACCTTTTCTTCTTCAATGTCTGTCTGATATTACAGTATTTTTCATTTCAGATATTACAGTTTCCATTGGTAGATGTTTAATTTTTTAAAATTAAAAACACCTCTACTTCATTATCGAATCTCTGCTCTAGCTTCTTAAACACACAGACTGTTCTTATAAAACCCACCTTTATTTTCCCTGTCCACTAATTCTAACGTCTGTGTACCTGATGGGTTAATTCTTCATTTTAGATGGCATTTTACTGCTTTTTATGTCTTGTAATTTTGGATTGGCTACAGGGCATTTTAGTTGGTTGGGTGTTGGTTATTGTTATAAGTATTCTTAAAAATTTTAAATATATTTGTTTATGGGTTTGTTTACAAGGAGGGTGGGATAGAGGTGGGGGTGGGGTGGGCGGTCCATGGAGGTCAGAGGTCAACTTTCAGGTCCCTTCTCTTATTTTACTTGTAGGTTCCAGAGATTAAACTCAGACCATCAGGCTTGATGACAAGTGCCTTTACCTGATGAACCATTTTACAGCCCAAACATTCTTATATTCTGCTCTGGGGCAGTTGGTTTAGTTACTCTGGCACAATTTGATCTTCTGGGGTTTTGCTTCTAAACTTTGTTAGAACTAAAGTTTTGCTTAGTCTAGGATTACTTTCCTCCTCACTACCAAGACAAGATTTTCTAGTACTCTAAGAACGGCTCATGCATTACCGAGGTTTTCTACTTTAGAGACAAACTTCTTCCTGGCCGCATGGTTCCCTTAATTCTTTTGAGCCACCCCTCCCTGACTTAGGCAGTTTCCTCAAACCTGTAATGAGCACTCTAGCAACATCCTCTGGAGATCTGTACGGCTGCCTCTTCTCGCTGCCCTGCCCTGCAGACTCTAGCTGCCTGTGCTAGAGTTGTCAACTTGACACACCAGGTTAGAGGGAATCTCATTAAGGACTTGTTCTCCACTGGATTGGCTGGTGGCCATGTCTGAGGGACATTTTCTTGATTGTTGAGTGATGTGGGAGGGCCCAGGCCATTGTGAGCAGTCCCACCTCATGGCAGGTAGATGTGTATTATGTAAGGAAGTAGGCTGAGTACAGGCCAGGGGAGCAGTCAGTAAACAGCATTCCTCTGTGGTCTGTGCTCCAGGTTCCTGCCTTGGCCTCTCTGGATGATCGACTGTGATCCAAATAAACCCTTTCCTCCCCAAGTTGATTCTGGCCAGTGTCTTAAATCACAGCAATAGAAAGAAACTAGAGAACACGGTCGTCACTTCCCTTGGAGGGACACCCTGCGGCACATCTTCAACTGAAGGAGCTGGCTGAGTTCCCTTTCTCTGGGCTCCCTCTTCTTATGCCCCAGCCTGGAAACTTTCTAGAATAGGCCCACCTAGATGGGCTCCTGTTTCTCAGGGATCAATCACTATTCTGCCCTAGCTGACGTCCAAGGTTTTAGGTGCTGTTTATTATAACTTCTTTCAGTTTTGCAGTTGTTTAAGGGAGAAGGTTAAATCTAGTCTTGGTGATCCATCTAGAATACAACTGATTTTTATGATTGCTACTTCTCATTAGGTGTCTTAAAAATTAAGTGTAAATCTTATAGGCTCATGGAAGTTTCTAAGGTTACTACTATTCCACCCACCAATTCAAGAACAGTTATTATGAGAAACATGATATCACTGTGTATAATTCTGGAATTTGATTTTGAGACAAGTAATCCAAGAATAAAATTATACTAATAAGATTCAGTATGCAACATAGTGAACTCAAAATTAAATCATTTCCTTAAGCCTCTGGTTAAGATTTTATTCATCCAACTAACACAAAAAACAAATACAGGAAAAACAATCTTTTTGTATAAAAGTTGGTAACGTTTAAAAGGGGTTGGGTACAAGAAACTCTGTACTTATAATTATTTATATATGTGTATTTAACTTTTTTCTTTTTAAGACATGGTCTCCCTTTGGCCCTAGCTGGCCTAGAACTCTCTAAGTAGACCAGCCTGGCCTTGATCTCAGAGATCCACCTGCTTCTGCCTCCCAAGTGCTGGGATTAAAGTCAGGTACCACATGTCAAGTCTTATATATATATAAATTAAAAAAATAAAACTACCTGTAGGAATGAGCAGGAAATAAGGCTACACACATTTTCTGTTTGACTTTATAAACCGAATACTAATAGCAGAAACACTAATAATAATAATAATAGGATTCTTTAGATCCTGCTCAATATTCTGCTTTTCTTGAAAAAGTTAATTTCCCCTGAACGTTTAGTTCCTTTCTGACAGGTTAGCTCTCTCATTGCTTTGCTACTGACACAAACCTCAAGAACTATGTGAAGGTCAACGTGGCCCCTTCTGCTGACCTCTCAGTGACCTTGGTGAGTAACGCTTCCTATGATGGCACGTTCTGAAATAAGCATGGGTCAGGCATCTGACAAGTATCTGAGTAATTCTCCAGCATGCTGAGGTCGGAGAATACAGCAGCCCATCTGCTACTTTCCCACAGAAACCAAGCCAGGAAAGCTGGAGATTTTCTTCTATACAGAGCACCAACTACCAGCAGAGAGGTGCTTATAAATGGGAGCATTTCTTTAGTGCCACCCCTACCTGGTGGGCTGGTAAAGAAGTATCCAGTGTTGAAGAATGTGCCATATCCCCCTTCTTTCCTTCCTCTAGTCTCCCCATCACCAATCATTTGACTCACTGGAATGGAATATTCTAAGAAAAAGGCAAATCTGATGCTTACATGAACTTTTTCTTTCCAAGCATGCCTATTAGACTTGGCAAGGTTACAATTAGCATGCATTTCATTGCCTACTTCATTTTAGAGCTGGGGAAAAGTGACCCGGAACAGTATTTAGAATTCTCTAACTGAACTGTGACTGGCTGGGGGCTTCCTGGTCACTGCTTCCCCTCCCCAGCCTAGTCAACGGGGACTTCCACGGGGGAAGGGACGTGGCTGCCGAGCTGCTTTAGGAAAGGGCATTCTTGGACTTTTTAATCTCATTCTCACCAGTACCTGGGGGTGTTGGAAATGCAAAAACAGTTCCAAGAGGGTGGAGGCCGGAGACTCCTGAGGTGGTTTTGTATGCTCATTACAGAAACACAAAAGTGCATGAATCTGTCTTCTAGACCACGGATTAGCAAACTAAGGCTTGCATGCCAAATCTGGCTAGCTGTCCAGTTTTTACAAATAAAGGATCATTAGAACACAGGCAGTCAGGTGTAAATACACTGTTTGTACTTTCACAGTGGAGCTGAGGATGTAGGACAGACCATATATATGTGGACTTCTAAGTCTGGTCCACTAAGCTGCCATGGGTCTCTTTATAGAAAAAAGTTTGTCAGTTTCTGTAACAAACAAAAGAGTTTAATGAAAACCAAGAGTGTGGAATAACTCTAAGCTTTCCTTAAAAATACCAACCAAGGTCAATCTATAAACAGTGAAGTGAGGTGTCCTCTGTGTTGACATGGGAGTGGTGCTTTTGGGTCGATGTTTAGGAAGTGGTGGCTGCACCTATCGACTGGACTTGGAAAAGCAGATTCCACGGCATGCTCAGTGCAGCCACAGGACCTGCTGAGGGATCTACAAGCTGAGCCCTCTGAATAGGTGCGTGGGGTCATCTTGTGCTTGCTACTGTCCTTTATACCTGGCTCTCAGTCTAGCAAGTGTACCCAAAGGTCCTCATTGGCTGTAACATGAAGGGGTCACGACAGAGACTTTGATTCTGGAAAAACTGGCACATGGGACCAAGGACAGAAGATACGGATGACAAGAACATGGATCCGCTGGGGGGAAAGGATGCTGGTAGCACTGTGGTTTAGCTCTTCATGGGAAGGGCCCTTCCAAAGATGAAAACTGCAAATCCAGGGCTGAGGACTGCATCAGGAAAATGGTTCAAGGAGAAGAGTAAAGGGAAGGCGCAGCATGAATGAAAATCTACCAAATGGATTCTGCACTTAGCTTTTGCCATGAATAGTCAGATATCAAAGGTCCTCCGGCCTACTGTGCCAACAAAAGAGAGGGAAAGATGAAAAGCGGGGCAGGGTAAGAGAGCGGGGGAGAGGGGAGAGGGAAGGAGAAAGGGGAGAGAAACCTAATTAAAACTGTGTGGTCTTTTCATATCTAGATTTCAGCCATATGACTGACACTGCTTTAGAATGCCCCAGGTCGAGGTGGCTGAACTTACATAAAGTAAACTCACTGCATCCCATCCCCTTGCCCCCGGACCTGCTTTCCCCAGTCTCCCAGGCTGAATTCCTCATCTTTCACCAAGACCGCCCCAAATTATGATTGATGTGAAGGCTGCAATAAAATGATACCATAGCTTTAGTTCTTTCCAAAAAGTTAATGAAATCAGGAAAATTGGCACCAGTCCACAGAGACGGAATCAAAGCTGGATACCATGATGATTGCTTCAAAGAAACACAGCTGAGTTCAAAGGCAATGCAGCTGTGGACAAGTATTGATACTGTCTTTGAGAGGCCGATGACCCCTCCAGTGAATGCGCCGTTGTTGACGAAGCCCACTGTGGGCAAAATGGTGATGCTCTTGCTTCCTTGAGAAAGTTCTCAAACTTAACTACCTTTTCTGTACTGTCTCATTTGACTGCCTTAGTATGTGGGGTTTAGTTAAAATGTTTATGCAATTTATATCCAACTTAAGCAACTTCTATTAAATTAGCTTTTGAAAAATGATTGGACGATATGCTCAGAATACTTAAGAGAGTCTCCTGGGATCAGTGGGTGGGAAGATGAAGAAGTCAAACAGCCCAGAAGAAGAACGGAGGTCTGAGAGTGGGCTGGGAAGCATATGGATGTTGTAATGAAACCCTCAATTCAAGAAGGACCTGACCTGCAGCGGCTGCTCAGAGCTCTACGGAAATGCATTGGAATTCAAATGATCTGGTAGCATTATGAACCACGTCCAAGAACAAAAAGTGAAAAGCGACACTGGAAAATCCTGAGGTGTCTCCAGCCCCATCACTGATAGATCTTGGCTCACGTCCCATTAAAGGGGTCACTGGGCAAAAGGCATCCTTACCTTGTACAATCACAATGTGGCTTTTCTACTCCCGTGTGGTCGGGCAGGCGTGTCCCTGTTACTAAGATAGGAGGATTAGAATAAACTTTCCTTTGTCATCTTTAGATTTAATCAAAACACGGAGCTATCAGATCTGTATTCTAGCTGTTATTCTGGTTTGTTTATCCAGAAGTCTCCCCTTGGCCAATGGCCTGGGATCAGAACTGTGCTATGTGACTAGCACTGCTCATCTATCTCTTCTATGCTGTGATGACCGAGAATAAACTTGTTATTCGAATGTGACTTTCAAGTCTTCTCAGATTTCCCTGAGCCCTGCTAGAAACTACAAATGTGTCATTAAGAATAAGCATTTATTGTTTCTATGCACCTAAAGGCCACAGGCCAAAAACCCCAAACAAAACATGGGGCAGTTGGAGTTCAGTGGCTGGCAACCCCACAAGCATCAGAAAGAAGGAGTCAACGATGATGCCTAGCTGGCAGGCTGCCACCATGTTCCAACTCCTGCATGAAGAATCAAGAGCATAGCAATCCCGGGCCACTGGCTGGAGAGATTTGCTCCATGAGTGTGTTGAAGATAGGTGTTTATATATGTCTATCTGCACATGGTTTTTGTTTATTTACTTATTTTCTACAGTGTTGAGGACTCAGAGTCTTGTGTATGCCAGGCAAGCACTCTACTACTGAGCCACATGCCCAACTCAACACCCCAGTATAATACGCAATCTTATTTTTGATTTTATTTTTCTTTGAGATTGGATCCAGTGTATCCAAGGCTGGCCTCAATCTTGCTATGTAAGTGAGGATGATCTTGAATTCCTATCCTCCTGCCCCAGCCTCCGGAGTGCTTAGACGACATGGGTGACAACACACCTAACTTTTTATTTCTGATGTTTTCCGGTGGAAAGATGGTATCTACTATTTATAAAAATGATTAAATGTGGTTGTTGGGGGTGGGGAGGGAGCATCATTTTCTTCAGTGGTGTGACCACCATTAAGTTGCCGTGCTCCAGTAAATAACCCCTACACATGCTCGTGGCTCACAGTGATGATTTGGAGCTGGGCTGAAGAAGCAAACTGAGGAACCTTGATCCTCTCTTTCTGGGACAGTGAGTCTTTGAAACTGAGGTGGGTCACTGTGCTAGGCACAAGGGTGGAAGGATGGTGGTGCAGAGGAAAGGAGCACAGAGCCTTGACTAGGGCCTTGGCTGAGACTGGACCAACTGCAGAATTTTTGTGTTATTTGGGTCAATTGGTTCCCTCTTTTTTCCAAGTTTGGGTATTCTATTATTTGCCCAAGTTTGGATACTCTATTATTTGAAACCACAGGAGAGTTCTGACAAACACGGTGAGCTTAAGCCTCAGTGGGCAGGCACAGCTCCATCCTAGCCCAGCTCAAGGCCTTTTCCAGAAAAGGAGCAGTGCGGGGCATGGCCCGAGTTCTACTAAGCCTTTTCTTCTGACAGAAAAGACAACCAGCAAAGTAAGCTCATGTGTTTACCTGAAAAGCACATCCTTTGCTAACCCTATGTCAGGTATTGGCTGGAGCATCATTTTAGATCCTCCTAAATCAAATGACAGCACAGGCAAAAAAACCGAACCGAACCGAACCAAACCAAACCAAAAACAACCCCCCCAAAACAACTGCAGAGAAATGCAGAGGAAGCCACAGAATGCTGCTAACACATTCCCCAAGAAGAGTAAATCTTTGCCACCTTGAAAAGACGTGAGCCACCTTCTGCTTTAATATTTTACAAGTTTTGAGGGGACAACAGTGAAAATCAAACCAATCTTTGCTAAATTGAAAAAAAAAAAAAAAACCTAACTCTGACAGGTTAGAAATAACTTGATGTTTTAAGGATATTTTTTAGGAACTAAAAAAAAAAGGCATAAAGAGAAAGTTTCAGATTTATGATAGACCAAGTAAATTTCTTTGGAAGTAAACTTCGTAAGTGAATTCAGAGTACTTTTGGACGCAGCTCCTCAAATTGACCATTTTTGCCAATTATTAACCTTCTTTCATTCTTTGATTTTTGGGGAGACTTTAAAGTAGCATATTTTTAAAGACAAACAATTTGGTTTTGTATTTTGAGAACCTCTCCATCTGAGTGAGTTCATCCAGGAGTGGCCTGGTCCCAGAGGAAGGATTCATGACAGATGCTGAGTGTCTTTTAAACTTCTAATAACATGTGCAGAAAAACATGGTCTTCCCAGAAATGCCTGTCACTGTAATATACCACACTCTATTTAAATCTGAAAACAACATAAATCAAGATAAACAAATAAACAATACCACCCCCCAACACAATTCTGATCTTCGGTTTTAAAGGTATCTTTTTCAAGGACTTCATCAGTGTCCAACTTGAGACCAGAAAATGCAATACAACAGCTGGCGTACCTCCTACCCCCATTCTTGACATTGGATGTTTAATTATTCTATTCGCTTAACTGTCTAGATATATTTTGCATAAGTTTGCAACGGTATCAGATGGAAGCCTTCATGAATTTGTCAATATTATTTTTGGCTAGCTTCACAGAAAGGAAACATGTTATGCTAAAAACCACACAAATTCAAACAGGGAAATAAACAAACTGCCCTTACATCTGCATAAACCATATTTGTTAGTAAAGTTAAAAAGAAAAAAAAAAAGATGGACAGTTAACGAGATTACTCATCTTACAAAATATTCAGGCTTCGAGATGCTAGGCTGCACAGCATCAATGAATCACGTCTCAAAGCTGAGTGAACAAAGGCGGCCTGAATGACAAATGAGGCTGTAAACAAAGCTGAGGTAAGAATAAAGATTCAGGAGGGAATTTCCCCCTTTTTAACATATACTTTGAGACTATACCAATGACTTGCAACTTGCTTTAAAATTTACATTTACCACTGAGTTGAACTTGACACATCTTCCATGATATTCTAACAACTCAGAATAGTGCAAGGTGTTGCCTGTTATTCTTAAGGGTGGAACTCATAATCGCACCCAAAAGCAGCAGCAAACACATACATATGACTCCCTTCAAGCCCCCAAATGATGGTGAACATTAGCTTGCCTTGAATTCCTAAGTTGAAGTGATCCTGTTTCCCGATCCTCAGTTTCCCGAGTGACTGGGACCCCAGGTGTATATCATTGCGTCTGGCTTAGAAGGTACCAAATTGGAACTTCCATGACCAAAGCCAAAATCCATGTGTTAGGTGAAATGAACATCTTAAAGAATAACCTTTAATCTCGACACTCAGGAGGCAAAGGCAGGTGGATCTCTGTGAGTTCAACACCAGACTGGAGCCTGGTCTACGTAGTGAGTTCCAGGACAGCTAGGGTTACAGCTGTCTCAAAAAAACAAAAACTGTCATAAGGTTTTCTAAACATTCTTCCACTTAACCATTCTGACCACACAGAATGAAATATAAAATCAAATAAGTATGCAGCAACTTCAGTTTTCAGGGTGTGTATGTGTGTGTGTGTGTGTGCGTGTGCATGCACGTGGAGGTCAACTTCAGTTTTCAGGGTGTGTATGTGTGTGTGTGTGCTTGCACATGCACGTGGAACAACAACTTTAAGTGTTGTTCCTCTAGATGCCATTCACATTGTTTTTTTGAGACATGGTCTCTCACTGCCAGAAGCCCCAGGGGTCTGTCTTCTACTTCTCTGTGCTAGGATGACAGAAGTATGCCATCACATTTGGCTTTTTTACCTGAGTTCTGGGGATCGAACTCAGGTCCTCATGCTTGCATAAGTACTTTACCATCTGCCTTATTTCCCCAGCGCCAATTTTCAGCTTTCAAGTTCCAGAGAGTTTCCTGTAAACAATTAACATGCTTTATTGTTTGATTTTTCACTCCCTAAGTCTAAGGAATGGCTTTTTCTGCTCCTAATCTACAAGTTGGGTTCATCCATCCCTTTCCTGGTCCTAGAATTCAAATAACTTGAGTGAAAACATTAAAAAAAATGTTGGCTTTACACAGAGTGAAGAAAGATCTTGGTCATCAATCATCCTTTGACAAGCAAGCTGACTAAGCATGAACGGCTGACTTAAAAGGGTGCTAGAAATTCCTTCCAGGTAAAAGTCTTAATGTGGCTAACTCCATTCTTGAAGGTCTGAGGATCAGGTTCTTTGAAATAGAAAAATGTACAGTCAAAGGACAGCATGTGGCTTCAGAGTTGGCTTACATGATCTCCAGCACACTGAACTGAAGAGGAGGTACATGGTTGGACGTTCTCTGTGATCCGGGTCTTCCTGTCACAGGCTCCCAAATGCTGTGATCACAGGTGCATCTCTACATCTGGCATGACCTTGGTCCCCATGACTCCAGAACTCTAAATTTGTAACAGATTTCACCGTGGGGCCTTAGATTCAATACCAAGTGTCCAAGCATCTTCATGTGTACTCATCCTCAGGAAGCTTTGCTTGCAAGGATGATGCCCAGGAATGTGGGTGTGGGAATGTTTCCACCATTCACTCAATGGAAGAGTAGCTCCCCTGCCTAGTTGTTCTATCAACAACTAGGGTTATGCTGAATATTTGCTTTCCTTTTGAGAGTCTGGGATCGTATAAGCCAGGCCAAAGGATGCCCATGTGATTACTCCCAGTAAAAAATCTTGGGCCCTGTGCTTTCCCTTGATCAACAGTTTCAAGCGTTGTCCCAATTCACCTGACTCTAGGTGGAGAGGCTCTGGAAGTCCGCCGTGGTCTCCTCTCCGCTTTAACCTATGTGATGGGTCCTTCTGCCATCTTGCTTTGTGTCCTCTGCTGTAATGAATCACACATGGCTGTATACTCACTTCATGTCTTCCTAGAAAACATCTGGAGATGGTGTTGGGGACCCAGAAAAAGAATTATCTTCTTCTTACAAACCTCCTACTTTCTTGATCACTGTTCCAAGGAAATGACAACTCCACTCATCGGGAGAACATGTCAGATGTTTGAGGCCCATCAGAATATGCTCTTTCCCTTTTCTGCTCATTGTACCTCCAAGATATAGTCACCCTTATCTCCTGCCTCTCCCTCTCGCTTTAGACTTTGGGTATTTTCTTTTACCTTCATTACTATTACCACCTTGTAACTAGGACTTTGTGTCTCTGATCCCTTTTCTGCTCTATCCTGCAGGCTAAGTGAGTGATTTTTCTAAAATGAACACATAATTACCACACTGCTCCACTTAAAATTCCCAGACCCTGCACGATAAACTTCCAAATCCTAAGCTTGTCCCTGGAGTCCTCACATGGCCTGGGCTCTTGCCTTCCCACCCAGGGTCACAACTCAGTTTTCATTTGTAAGTGATTGCCATGTAAAGGACATTAGTGATACTGTCTCATGCTTTGCTGTGCTGTATCACCTGGATAACCTGTTCTGGTCCTTCCTGATCAGGCTTGGGTGACCCTACTCCCTGCCAGCTTCCCAGCCCTTGGTACCATCAGCTTCACAGACTCCTGGAACCTGTCTGCCTTACCCCAACCTCAGCTCTCAGTTTCTACATATGCAACCTGTGTGTCTCACTAACCTGTGCACTCCTCAAGGGCAAGATCCAGGCCTGTGGCATTGTTTTTCTCACGGCCTTACCCAGCATTCTTCAATACATGCCTGACAAGTGAATCGGAACTCCTGTATTTGTGTGGCTGCAGTGTGGTGTGTCCACCAGGCTGGATAATAAGTGGTCCCTGTGTGCCCAAGGGCTGTACATCTAAAGGACGGGGCCTTGCCACTCCCGGTGGGTCCCCCATCTGGACTTTTGGGGACAACAGTAAAATTTCTAATGCTCTCTTTTAAAGTTCCTAGTGTTCCTACTCTTTCTGGGGTGCACATCCCATGCCAAGGAGATGCACTGACATCTCTACTAGTAAAACAGCAGCTGAGATTTTCGGCATTGCTTCCCTTGAATCCAGTGCTGCCTCACCTCAGATGCATCTCGCTGCTGACCTTGGCCTGATCTGCCCTTTGCTGAAATTCTATGTCCTTCCTCCAGTGACTATTGTACCCTTCTCACAGTACAGGAAAGACTGCAGTCTGGAACCATGTAAAGCCAAGATCCACTGAAAACACTGACTTGCTCATAAAGAAAATGGATGACTCCCCAGTGCATTATGTAATATCCAAGGAAGAACTGTTCCTCACCGAGCCAAAACCGAGCAGGCATGCCTACAGGCGGGGAGCACAGGAGGCTTCCAGGGAAGGGTGTGGTGCGCAGCGTCCTACACGCTCAGGAAGGTGGTCTGAGACACGCCAATCTCCAGGCGGCTCAGTCAGCAACAGTATCCCATATCCAAGAGTTTGCAGTAGTGAAACTCACTCAACAAAACGGCAAGAGCAGAGATGTAATTCTAGGGATGTGCTGATGGCTTTTACGGGACAGTCCTTAAGAGGCTGTCATTTCTCATTAAAAACAAAACAAAATAAAACAAAACCAACCCTCAACTTATATATTTTATAGTAACACCAATTCCATCTAGTGTAGAATTACTGAAGCGTGGAGCTAAAAAGCACCGGAAGAAGCATTCAGGGCTGAGAGGACCTGTTATAAAGAGGCTGGAGGTTGGGCCCAGGTGTCCCACACTCACTACTAAAGAGAAGCAATTATGGGCTGGATAGATGGCTCAGGAGTTATGAGCACTGGGTGTTTTTGCAGAAGACCCAAGTTTGATTCTCAGTATCCACGTGGCACTTAAAAACCATCCATAACTCCAGTTCCAGGGGATCTGACACATTCTTCTGCCCTCCATGGGCATTGCACGACATGGTTGCGCTTACACATATGCAGGCAATACACTCATGCACACAAAAAATAAAAATAAATTAAAAATTAAAAAAAACTATTTTGGGGTCAGAAAGATGTCAGCTCAGGGGGAAAAATATAAGGAAAACAAAAAACAAAACAAAGAAACACAGAAAATTGCAGCAACAGACTCGTAAGGATTCCCTGAACAGGCTAAGACATCTAGGTGGAGACAGGTGTCCTCCCCAGAGGGCAGCCATGACCTCGCTGAAGGTGCGGCACTGGGTTAAGAGCCTGCCTGACTGTGATATCCCTTCTCACAAAGATGAATTACACATAATTCCATAAGTACTTTTCATGATCTGCTGTATCTTGTGGGCTTCTTACCAGCTAGCATTCAGAACAGTCTCCAAGCATATAATGGAAATAATGATTTTGGCTGTCACCAACTAGTAAGCCATCCTTAAAGCGATTGTTTCTGTGACACATCTCCAAAGCTTCTGTAAGACCAAAAATGCAGGCGGTGCAAGAATCAGGCCGTTAGTGCCCTCGTTGGCTGCTCTGTTCTGAGCACAAGTGCTCCCCATACTGCTTCCAGCCCGAGGCCTTCCCCATTCTTTCTCTTTGGCAGCAAAAACTTATTTCTACTTCAATCGCTCAATATGGGAAATTGGCAAGGGTACTATTACATATGGAAACGAACCAAGAAAAGACGCTCAACCCCACCCCTCCATATGCCACAGGCTGCCCCTGTAGGTGGGACTGTTGTCTGGCATGTTTTAACTGCTGGAGGTAGGAGGCAGGAGTGTCCTCTTACTGTGCGCGCGCATGTCTTTTTTTCTTGGTGAGGGGAAGCATCTACATCTCTGAGGTGCAGAAGCATTTGGAAGTGGTGTCACCATTGACATTTTTGCCCCGTCCTCTTCTAAAAATCTGTCTCAGGAAGGTGAGGTTTTCAGCAAAGAACCCGAGGAGGTATATCTTGTAGTAAAATTTATTTTTATTCTTTTATATTTGTGAATATGGTACACGTGTGCATATGTTTGTGTGTGCACACATGTGTGTAGAGCTCAATCACACCCTATTCTATTTATTTATTTTTGAGACAGAAAGTTTCTTATGTAAACCAGGCTGGACTCAAACTCACAATCCACCTGCCTCTGCTTCCCAAGTGAACCACAACAGCATGCTTGACCTTCTCCACCTTTTAAAAAATATATTAAAATTTTTATCTTATGTGTACAGGTGTATTTCTCGCAGTATATAAGTGCACCATGTGTGCAATACCCACAGAGGCCAGAAAAGGGTGTCATATCCCCTGGTACTGGAGTTACAGATGGGGGTTAGCTGTCTTGTGGGTGCTGAGAATCAAACCTGGATCCTCTGGAAGAGCAGACAATGTTCTTAACCACTGAGCCACCTCTCCAGCTCCTTCATCTTATTTTTGAGACAGGGTCTCTCACTGACTCTGGAGCTCACAGATCTGGCTAGCTAGCTGGCCAGTGAGCTTCAGGGGTCCACCTAGCCACCTCCCAGCACCAGCATCACAGACATGTGCTGCCATGCCTCCCTTCTTCTGTGGGTGCTGGGGATTTGAACTCAGATCCTCAAGTTTGTGAAGCAAGGCTTTACTGACTGAGTCATCTCTTCAGCCTCTTAAAATGAATTTTTGACCTAGGATATTTCACTGAAATTTTACTTCAAATTTTTCTTTATTGATGATTATTCTATGTGTGTGTGCGCTTGTGCACATGTGTGCATGTATCTATGAGTGAGTGCCTTGGCAAGCACACGTAAGTCAGAGGACAACTTCAGGATGAGTTCTCTCCTCCACCATGGAGTCTGGGGATCAAATGCATGGCAAGCACTTTTACCTGCTGTGCTATCTTACTAGCCCATTTCACTAAAATCTGAATAAGGAATTATTGGACTCAGGCCACTAAGGTTTTGAATATCATCTGTCCACATGATGGTATTATTTCTGGAGCAGTTAGCTTCAGGTTGCCTTTTCTAATCAATTGGTTAACAGGATCAAAGGTCAATTCCCAGTAACACAAAACCTGTGAAAATAAGACCATATACCCAGCATAAAGATGGGATCACTTCTGAAGGAAAACAGGTCTGAATCCTGGATCTGCCACTTTATAGCTCTATAATTAGCAAAAGTTACTTAACTTCTATGTACATTCAACACAGAAACAGTGATTTAACTTCTCTGAAAGGGACTCTGGAAGCAGTAAGGAGTGACCACGTCAAGCCACTTCAGGTGCTGCCTGGCCCTTGCAATCACTCCATAAATGTCAGCTCTGACTATGGCTACAGATATATTATACTACACAGTGTATCACAGATATACAATGATGTTATCATTATCACTTACTGAACCATCCCTTTATTCCTTCTATGATTTTTTTCCCAGCTATGCTGAGGACTGAACCCAGGTCTCACACATGATAGGCACACGCTCCACCAGCTATCTAAACACACCAGTGAGTTGTGTCATTAACCACTTTAGATATGTAATCACAGCATATACTTAAAGACAATCATCTTGGTCAGAAACTATGTAGACATTACTATCTTGATGCTTCTTTGAAAATTTTTAAATGCATACTATATTTGGGAGAAAAAAATCATTTTGGGGCCAGAAAAATATCAACTTGTCTGTTTAATAAGTTACAGGGGGTCTGGTATAGGATAAGTAAGCGAAGCCCCATGACTTAAATTTATTTAATCCTTGAAACCTAAGGTAGAAGGAGAGAGAGCTACTCCCCAAAGATGTCCTCTGATCTTCACATGTATGTATATATGTATGTATTTTTTTTTTCCTGAAATACTTCCTATTCCAAAGATATAAGCTTCCAGTTTACACCTCAGATGCCTCAGGAGGAACCTAAATGCTCTAGAGAAACTTATGGGGTAGGATGCTGTCTTCTTTTCCTGCTCAAACTTTTCTGCCTCCAAATCAGAGCACATTCAGCTTCTTATGACAAACATCAAAATTAAAATAAACTCCAGCTGTCAAAACAGCTTTAGGAAAAATTAGTTTTGATGACCCTAAAGAACGAAGAGCTTGTAGCTATGCGTGTAATGGTTTTTAACCATTGAAGATATGTTAAACTACATTGCTTTGAAACAGCATAAAGGATCACAAGTGATTAATTTGCTAAATTCATAATCTATTAACCTGGGTGAAAACACCGATGACATCATGGGCTCTGATACCGTACTGACCAACTTCAACATGGACATCTGACCTTTATGGACCAGTTCTTGCAGGAAGTGACTATAAATCAGGCCCAAACTAAAAGTTGCCCTTTTCTTTTTTGTTGTTGTTGATAGGGTCTTACTATGTAGCCCAGGCTGGCCTTAAGGTCCTCCTGCCGCAGCTTCCCATGTGCTGAGATTATAGGCACATGCCACCATGCCCAGTAAAATGTATCCTTCAATCTGAGCCATGGCAGAAGAAATCTACACTCTTCTTGCATACACAGGTACAAAAGAAAACTCTCATTGTGACTTTTAGCTTTGATGTTAACTGTTTACCACTTAGATATGTAGCAATCATACCACAGACGGAGAGCAGAGATGACCCAAACCCAGGACGACGGTCCCCGATGGCCTACTAAGCTATGAAGCATCAGATAAGTTGAGAACGGAGGACTGCAATGTATCAGAAACCTTTGTACAGGTCAGACAAATGTACAGAGGTTCAAACCAGAAGAGATTTGCATTCTTACTTGTTGACAGCTCTACTTATTGGTGTCAATATAGTTTGAGACAACTTTAAAGGTTTTTGATCTACAGCAAAGAATGGTCTTTCATGACTAGACAGGTGTTGAAGAGGTATTCTGGCAACCCCAACTCCCACCTCAGCCAGTGACCTGTGTACTTACAGACTACCATTTATAGGCTGCTATGAACAGTGTTTCTGGAGCTGTGTCATGGTTTGATTCTACTATTCTGGCAGTGAAGGACTTTGGATGGCCGTCCCCCAAATCCCAGCTACAGCCTCTATGGTGCCGGCTCACTGTTCTGTCTCTAATACAGCACCCTGCCCTTCGCTGTAAGTATGGTACCATGGCACCCCACCCCCATGCCCAACAATAAATAAATAGTTTTAAAAAGAGGAAAAAATTGAGTCAGGTCCAGTGGCACATATCTTTAATCCCAACACTTGGGAAGCAGAGGCAGGTGGATCTCTGAGATCAAGGCCAGCCTGGTCTACATAGTGAGAGCCACAGGGAGACCCTATCTCAACAACAAAACGCCAAACCCCCAAACACGACACCAACAACAAAACCCACCACCTGGAGAGTGGACAGGCTCTATGAGCCCCTGAGTCTGAGCTACTAGCTCCTTAAAAGACTTTTCTAGACTGGTTTTGAGCCAGGGACAGTAGCACTGGCTGAACTCACACTAGCAGAGGACTCCCAGAGGCTCCTTCAGCCCCTGTGAGGACCTGCACACGCAGTAGCTCATTTACTGCTCTACACCAAGCTTTTCACCATGAGAAGGTGTACACGGCTGAAAGCCTGAGCCCATCTTGGGAGAGGGGATTGGGATGACAGGAGACACGAATGGAGGAGCTGTGCTTGACTGAGGTATATGGCATGGTATTCCCCCTCTCCCACCAGTCCTGGAGAAGGCTTAGGAGCTGGAACAAGGGAGAAACAGATATTCTTGGGGGATGAATGATGAGTTTTTGAAAGTGCAAATAAGCACGATATATATTGGTCTGCAACCCTCCACAACAGATTCTCAGGATGGAATTACCAGTCTTGGACGGAACACTGACGACCATGGTGGGTTCAGCATCTTACATTCCCAGACTTCAGTTTCTTTCTTAGCAGACTCTGGTGTCTTTACTATGGCTTAGGAAGCATCCTTAATGTCGACAGTTGGTAAATTCTTACCAGAAGTTACAGAGGAGGTCCCACATTTATTCTAAGGCTCCAGGGGCTTGATAAAATCCCTCCATTGATCATTTTACACAACATGATTTATTTTTCTAAACCTACTTTAATTTTCTTCCTTGATTTCTATGACTGAGTTGAGCCAGAGCTCCCTAATTGCTCGGAATTTTCAGTGATGGCCAGAGAAAGGGAATAATACTAATTTCCTTTAAATTTTTTTTTATTTATTATTTTATTTTATGTGCATGAGTGTATTGCCTGCATGTGTATAAGAGCACTCATGTCATAAAATGTCCTCGGAAGTCAGAGAGGGCATTGGATTTCCCTGGAACTGGAGTTACAGATGGCTGTTAGCTGTCATGTGGATGTTGGGAATCAAACCCCAGTCCTCTACAAGGGCAGCCAGTGCTCTTAAGCACCGAGCCATCTCTCTAGTCCAGGAATGATGTTTTCCTTAAAACTTTATCTTTTCCTCTCGTTCATCGTTTCTGCTAAACCCTCAGACTCTGAAGGTGGCTGGCTATTTATTTTGTACCACTGGCATTTTGGCTTGTGTTCATTTTATTTCCTTTGCATAAATTACGTCATAGCTTCTGATTGCATGCTTCATGGCAAAGCCCATAGCCCTGGAAGTCTAACGAATGTAATAAAGAAGTATGGACTAACAGAAATTCTGGGAGTGTAAGATGACTTTGTGGGCACCTTTCAGAAGGCTGAAGGTAGGTTTGCTATCATTTCTAGGCTATGAACCCAAACCATACAGGCAGGAACAAAAACATATGGCTCCATGTGGAACTGGAAGAGGAAGAAGTCAATATTACATCAACCCTGAGAAAGAAATAATAGACACGATTGTGGGTCAGACACAAAAGTACCATAAGCATCCTTTTTTTACATATGCAGTAAATACAACAGAGGAACGTTCAACTCAAGCCTGGGACTGTAGTTCAGTGGTAGAGGGTCTAACTAGCATGCGTGAGGCCCTGGGTTCCACCCAGCACTGCAGGAAAAATTTGCTACTCACAGGTGGAATCCTTTCCCTCCTCCCTTCTTCCTCTGCTACCCCTTTGCTCTCCTCCCCTCCTGTTCCCTTCTTTCTTTCTTTGTCACATAGCTCAGCCTGGTCTTGAACTCCTAATCTTCTTGCCTCTCCCTCCCAAGTGCTGGAATTACAGGCACGTACCATCATGTCCAGCTAACGCGGAACTTCTAGCAACATTAACACTCAGTATATTTCCTAGGTTGGGGCTGATGTCATTTAAAGTAATTCTATATTTACGTTATGAATAATTCTGTGTGTAGCTAGAGGAGAAAGCTCTTTAAACAAATGGATCTGACCTAGATAACCTTCTGTGTTAGAGAGGAAAGATATCACTCTCATGAGTTAGTCACTAAGCTTTTTACGCTTGTTCATGCTATAGTTTCTAGGAATCAAGATGTCAGTCACCTTCCTCTCCCTGGACACATCATGCTGAAGACACAGGAAGGGCTCCTTTCCCTCTGCCCAGACACATGTGTGACTTTCTCTGGAAGAAGGTGTGGTCACCAAGCAAATAGACAACTAGCAGCCAGTACAGCCTGTTAAGAGGAAGCAGCTGAAGCCTGGGCCAAGTTTGGGGGAAAAGCAGGAAATTCTGATGTAGAGATAAGGAAGGGCTAGAGGGAAGGGAACCCACGCAGGGTGGGGAAGGGGAGGAAGAGGAGAGTTCAGCAAGGGGCTGGAGGACACAGAGGTCCAGTCAGAGCTGAAGCTGCTTCCTCTGTTTCAAACTCAGAGCACAGATGTCAGGACCAAGGGGCAGTAGAGCAAGGGAGGTGTTCTGCTGAGCCTTTCAGGAGACAAGCTGGAAGTTTCTCCATTTATTTGTAGCGCAGGGGAGAGGGCAGTAGGTGATTGTTCACGAAGCGGGCCACGCTGATGGACAGCCTGGACTTGCGGCATTCCATGCAGTGAACACTTTGCTTGATTTCTGCATGGGTGTCTCACTCAAAGCACAGCTGGGGGAGCGTTTAATTTTCTCACTATGTAACTGGCTGTAAATCGCTGGAAAATGTGGCGAGTCATGCCTTTGATTTCAATCTACAAGGTCTGAATGAATTCACCTTCATGCCCAGTGGAATGGAGCAAGTGCCCGATGGCGCATCCCGAAGAGGAGGGGAAGATGTCCCCGAAGTGAGCTGAAAGAACTTCATCGCTGACCTGAATCGGACCCAGCAAGAAGCTCCACATTCAGAACATACTTTCACAGGAGAGGGAGTAGGAGAGAAAACAAAGCGAGCTTAGCAGAACGTGAGAAAGTACAAGCCAACAATGCCTCTGCGGGGTAGGCCCAGCTCACCCCCTTCTGCTCCGGGTCCAGTAACTCTCCACCCAGCCAGGGATGACATCACCGAATCCCCCACAAGCTCCAGCAGCTTCCTGTTTCCCCTGACTCCAGCCAGGCGATGACGTCAGGGGTGCACCTGGTAGAGATGTGGCCAGGTCAGGTCACCCAGAAAGGACACAAAGGTCATGGCAAATTGAATAAGCTGCCCGTTTTCTCGTGGATTCCAGTTCCTTGCCAGGAGACTTCCACACGGGGATGGGTCCAGCCAGGCCCATCTCACAGGATAAGAAAAGACTTGTGCATCTATACAGGATGGTCTTTTCCCCTTCTGCCTTAGACAGGGGACCAGACTAGAAGATGGAGGGAAGGAACCACACAGACATCTGCAGTATCAAATAGGGTGTCATGGTCCCAGTCACAGTGCATGGGCTCCTGAGTCTGGAGAGTGATCACAGTGTATCTGAATTTCTTTATAGTTCGCAGTAGCCACCCTGCCCTGAAAAATGCCCTATATGGTACTGACCTCCATAAATGCCAACAGACAGCTTAATCTCTTCGGGGTAGACTAGGAGGCTGTTTAAATCCAAGATTCCAGCCAAGATGGTTATCATAAACAGTCTGTCACTTTAAATCCCACATTGATTAATAGAAGAAGAATTCAGGGTAGGAACAGCACCTCACTTCTATAATTCCAGCATTTAAGAGGCTGAGGCAGAAGGATTGTGAGCTCAGGGCCAGTCTGGGCTGCATAGTGAGACCCTCTTATCTCCCTCCCGACCCCCGCAACAAAAGAATTCCCATTATATGTTCCTTGAGAGCCCCTCGCTCACAGCATCAGTGAGATATCAAAGGAAAACAGTCATAGAAAAAGCTAATTCGGATGGACATCTGCTAAGAATTCAAACTTGGTTGGATACCTCTCCACGCTGTCTGGAAAATGTGTCATTGCTTAAGAAGCTCTGCGAGAAGAAAGTTCCTCACCCTCTCCACCACCAAACAGAAAGTAAGAAGGATCCGGGACTAATTAACATAGGGGAAGACCCTTGAGGCTCTTCTGCAGAACCTGGGCTGAGCAAACATTGGACAGAGGCAGACTTGCCACTTTGCTCACAGGGGCACTCTGGCTCTGTTCCTCTTCTCCAGCATCTGTACATAGCAGGACACCTGCAGGACACCACAGGGCAGCCAGGACAGGCAAAGTCATGACCCTGGGTCAGATCTCACATGCTGCGATGTGTTCTGAATCTCCTGTAAGTGTTTGGGCCAAGTTAAACATTTTTCTAAGTGCTTATGGTTTATTATTCCCCATTTATTGTACTTCTGTGTTGTAAAAGTGATATATGCTGAAAAGCAAAGAGATAAAAGGTCCTATCACATCACTGCCCCATGCTAAGGGTTTGGTGTTGTCTTTCTGGTTTTTTCCTAATATCATTCCACACATGTGGCTTATATATTAATATTTTCATGCCAGGTGATTAAACAGGCTTTACTTTATAAACTATGTAGATTAAGACATCAGAACGAGACAGAGACCACCTGCTAACTTTTTTCTTTTTGTCATGAGATTGCTGTCTGAGATGTTTTATCAGCTATTGGGTTTACTAACCCTTATTAAACTCGCAGTTCGGAGAGAATTTTGGAAACATACCACAACAGTGTAATTTATAAAATAAAAGGATGGAAAACATTTTAAGAGGGGATCCATTCTTTCCTCCCCAATACAAATATGTGCATTTGGCAAATTATTTCTTAGAAGAAGATGTGCTAAATGGCCCTCTACAGGCCAAAAATCTTGGATTATTTTGTAGTTTTCAAAACTATATTGGAAAGTATACGTTTAATGCCATTCCCCAAAGGAAGAATACATAGAGATGTGTTCTTTTAAAAATGTTTTTCCATTGCCAATTAATTAACTTTGTGTATGTATACACGGGCGCTCTGAAGACAGTGTGTCAGAGTCAATTCTCTCCTTTCTCTATGTGAATGTCAGGGATTAAACTCAAGTCATCAGGCTTGGTGGCAAGTACCTTTACCTGCTGAGCCACCTTGCCAGCCCAGGAATGCATTCTTAAACAGGAATGAAGTCTGTTATTTGAGAAAGGAAAGCTCAGCTACCTTAAAGCCATACAGAAAACATCACAGTGTGTGCAGGAGCGACAGCAGAGGTCTTAGGTGCCTGTGTGCAGAGGGGTCGCGGAACTGCGGGTTTCTATGGAGAAGCTTAGGGAAACGACGTGGTTGGACTGGTAAAGCTGCCACACTGGCGATGCACTCACTATCAGGATTTGGTTGTGTTGAACAACACCAGTTAAAGCAGAAACCAAACAGAATGTGAGATGATAGTTTGCTCAGAGCAATATGTGTGCAGCTAGGTTAAAAAGTGGGTAGTAAAGGTAAGTATTTAGAAGCTCATTCTGGAGGAGAAACACTCAAGCCCATGTGATTGCCCAGCATCAGCCATGCTGGAGATGCATGTTGTTTGAGCTGTGGTGGGACTCTTTGCTTTTAGACCTGTGCAGTAGCAAAGGGCAGAAGGGACTGCTTCCCTTCAGGGTACACTACCAGGAGACCTGCCTCAGTTAAAAGTACACAGCACTCTGTGTATGCCTACCTTTATTTACCAGAGCCTATTATAAGGCCCAGGAGAGAAGGATGGGGTCTTACTCCTTCCCATGAAGTTCATGGCCATGCTGGAAGTACTTCTCAAGGATTTACTGATTTGCTGAATGAATGAATGAATGAATGAATGAATGTATGCTACTAGAGATTGGAGAACATTTCTGATTGCCAATCCTGGAGTGAGTACATGGTCATGTATCTCAGATGCACACTAATACACACATATGGAATGACTAAACTTGATGATTCATTCTGCTAGAATTTTCCCACCTGCAGGGGCTGGTCCTCCAGCGTCTGCATTCCTTCTCCTGGTCATCCCAGCAGGAAGTTACTAGCCTGTCTCTCACAGTGTTATGAATGCCAGCAGCACTTCAGCAGCCTATGGCAGGGTCCAGAATGAAGTCAAAGAAAGTAAATACAGCCTTATTAGGAGATCCTGGTCTCTGTGGGGAATGTTCCGGGTCTCTGTACCGCTTCCTGTGCTGTCACAGGAAGCAGCTCTGTTGGACCATCGCCTCCAAGTGACAGTGTCCTGACTCCCAGGGTCTCCTTTCGTCAGCTCCACTTCCTTCCTGGCTCCTCATACCTGATTGTTCAGGACTGTACCATAGTGCGAGAACACTCCCTGTGTCCCTGAGGGTGGTCACGGGAAGAACTCCTGAGCCCCATGAGGTGAGATGATGGCACTCAGCTCCTGTCAGGAAACCCTGCTGTCTCTGCTCCTCTGGGGCCATTCCATGCATTCACTTTTTAACTAGTCATAAGTCAAAGTGCCAGGTCAGGAACAGGCAGGGGACACAGAGTTCCATCCTGAGCTCTGGAGAAAGGATGCTAAACTTCTAGAACAGCCTTGGTCTTTGCTGGGTAGTAGAAGTGGAGGTAACTGCAGAAGAGTCACACTGTATCTTTACCCCAGTGCTTGTAAAAATAGGGCTGAGATTACAAGCATGTGCCACCACACCTGACTTTTATGTGGCTGCTGGGGTTTGAACTCAAGCCTTCGTGGTTGTTCAGCAAGCTCTTCTCTGACTAAGCTATCTGTGCAGCCCCAGAATTCACAATTGTTATAGCAGACCAGCGTCTCTGTGATTTAATTTCTGTCCACCTCTGCCATGTATGAGGCAGCTTGAGGCAGAGCAAGTGCCTTTGTGTTGGGGGATCCCACAGCACTGAGCACAGCACCCTCTGCACACTGACTGAAGGAATGGATAAAAGAAGTTGTGGTGTAAACCACTGTAGGATTTTGGATTTGCACAGAGCAAGACGAATAAATAGATTGTGAATTTCTCTGTAGGGATGCCTATATGTGCTCCATTCTCTTTCTCCTGCTGGCCCAGGCTCTGAGCCTACCCAATCTGGCTTTTCTTCTCATCCTAAGCTAAGGCTTTGGCCAACTGGAGCCCAGGAGTGGCACAGCCACGACTGGGGCTGTTCTAAGGAATATAAAGCAAGTTCTTCTCAGCACCCACTTACTTATTTCATTGTTGAGATAAGATCTTACTATGCTGTTCAGGCCAATATCAAACTGTGGGCTTGAGAGGTCCTCTTGCCTGTACCTCCCAAAGGCTGGGATAATAGACATGTGACTGGCACCAAGCTCGCTTTTGCTAACTAAGGTACACTTGAATGACATACAATAAAATTCAGGGATATAGGTGTATGAGTTGGGATAAACATATACAGCCACGCGACTACCATTACAATAAAAATGTAAGGTTTTTCCAAAGCCCCTAGAGGCTTGCTCACATTCCACCATAGTCAACATCCCACCCTGCTGCCCAGGTCCTAGAAGCCACCGACCTGAATTTCACACTTGACCTGGTCGCTCGGCACCTCTTCCCCTACCTGGGAAGTCATCCGACCACTTTCTGTAGTGTTTCACGAGACTTGCCAGCCATGACTTTGCTGGTTCCTTCCCACTCCCTGGCCGCTCCCGTTCCTTAATGTAAATGGAGGTGCTGCTGGTCATCATCCTTTCTTCTCTTCACACTGCTCTCGTTTAGGGAGGCCCTCTCCTCTGCCCTTGAACTCATAAGGTCACCCTCCTGCCCCTCCATGCTGGTGCTGGTGCTGTAGTGCTTTCATTTCAAAAAAGTATTTACTATTATTATTATGATGTGTTGTGTGTACATGATGTACACGTGAAGCATGCATGCAGAGGTCAGAGGACAACTCTGGAGTTGGTTCTCTGCTTCTACCTTTACATAGGTTCTAAGGATTGACCTGAGGTATCAGGCTTATGCTGCAAGTTACTTTCACACTTGAGCCACCTTGCTGGCCACTCTGTATTTCTAAGACAGGTACAGACTATCTCATATATGCTGATAATGCTTCAAATTAGTGGCACCATACTCATTCTATCCCAATAATCTGCCTCCTCTCCATCTCCTCCTCCCTCTCCCTCTCTCTCCCTCTCTGTCTCTGGGTTTCACTACGTAGCCCTGGTTGGCCTCAGAAGTCACAGAGATTCGCCTGCCTCTGCCTCCTTCGTGCTGGGACTAAAGGTGTGCGCCATCACACCTGGCTTTCCCTGTGCTCCTGTCCTGTGCTCTTGATGTGGCGTCACCCAAAGCCACAAAACTGGAGCAATCCCTTTCTATGTTTGAATGTGAGGTGTTCCCAGTAGGCTCATAGGTTTGAACACTTGTTCCCCAGTGGGTGTTTCAGAAGGTTGGAGGTGGCGTGTCACTGGAGGAAGTTGGTCACCAGAGGTGGGCCTTGAGGTTTTCTAGATCGGTCCAACTTCCTGCCCACGCTCTGCTTTCTGAGTGCAGATAAAATGCGATGAGTTGCCTGACCACCATGCCTTCCCTCCAGGACAGGATGTCTGTACCCATTCCTAAATCATGCGCCAAAGTAGTAAAGACATTTCACACCCTTCCCTTCTCTAGCTGCTATTGTTGGGTATGTCATCAGAGCAAGAAGAAAGCTAAGTAAACCAGCCCCTTCTGCTGCCCCACTGTAGGCAGCCATCTTCACATTATGGCGTGGGTTAGCCTCCACGCTCCACTTTTGCTTCTGCAGCTGCAGTGCTGACCAGAACTTCCGGTGGCCCCGACCTAACTCGTTTTCTCCAGTCTGCTTCTTTTTCCTGTAAACACCCTCTACAGAGGTGCCAGAGCTAGTTTCCCAAAGTCCAAATCAGAGCACATTCTTCTCTGTCCTTTAGCTCTGGTGTGAACTAGATAAAAGTCAAGTTCAAGACACTCGGGCCCTGCACCGCATCCCTATCCCATTTCTCAGCCTGTCACTCCTGTCAACTTCAGCCCCACTGGACTACCTGGGCAGCGACATCATGTACTTTTGTGCCTTTGAGTTGAAACTCAGAGTCTCCTCTGCCCCTCCCCCTTCCTGGCAGAACTAGCTGGTGCTTCCTAGAGCTCTGAGGGCATTCACACACCCGCACAGGGCAACACAGTCTAGATGTTTCTATGTTGGCCACTCTGTTTTTACACCCCCTTTTCTCAGAATCTCTGTATCCCAAGTGCAGAAAGAATTTTAAAAAATGCTTATTGAAAATGTTCTGATCAACATCAGATGAAAAGGGTCAATATCAAGGAATGAACTTTTGTCCATTGATTTCTTGTTGGCATAACAAACTCATGGCTTATTATAAAAAATTTTAATGTTTTCTATTTGGATTTGGGTCGGTTTATAACAATAGTGGTAATAGTGATAGTAATACTACTCTAAGCTGTAACTTTTTTGTATTTTTAATATACTGTAAATTAAGAGTTCTAAACCTATTCCAGGAGCAATTCCATGTCAAGAAGTCAGATTGAAATCACCAATGCCTACAGAGGGAATGCTGGCTTGTACGGTGAAGCTCGTCATGGTGGATTTTAAGGCTTCGATAAAATTATTTTTCTGCTCATCTCCTCCTTTTCCCAACAGACAACCTGAAATAACGGTGACCATCCTAGAATGACATCACCCCATGATGATGAAGATGTGAAAAAACGGAGACCCAGGTGACTCATTAATTTTCTCAGCCAGACCCCACCAGATGAAGAGTCTGGCAAGAACCTGACCCCCATCCCCCTTGGGTCCAGGCTGGTGTGAGCAGCCAGCTCCATGTCTCCCACCACAGCACAACATGATAATTTTGTATTGCCATGTTGTGAAAACAGGTGTGAAGCCCAGCAGTAAGAGAGCAGAACGACTTCCTCCAGAAGGCCCCCTTTTCTTTCTGTTGTAGTAAGGAAATCATTTTATGACTCCAAACACATGATCTGAAAAATTAAGAGCCTGACCTGTGATGGGAGAGGGTGTGTGTTTGTGTTTGCTGTTTTTGGTAGAAGAGTGTTTAGAAAAATAGAAAACACTGTAATTGCTCCTAGTACACAATTTGTACACAGCTGGCAGAGGATGACTGCTGAGGCACAGCAACACCGCAGAGTGGGAAGGGCTGCCTGGTACTCACTGTTCCCACCAAAGGGTAGATGAACCCAGCGCCGATGCTGGCCCGGACGTCACTGATGGGCAGAATAAAGTCCCTCGGCACCCCTTTTTTCTCAGGTTGGTGAGAGAGGGAAAGGTGGGTCTTTGCCATGCAAATGGGCAAATTTCCAAAACCCTGTGAGAAAGAAAAAGAGATGTGTTCACTGACATCACGCTGGTCTCCTATACTTAATTTGCATTTTACATCACTTCTGCAGGGAGCAAGTCCCACAGCTTCTGCTCGTTACTTCTTGTCCATTGAGCAAACAGCTGAGGGTAGAACTCATCTTCATATGGCCATTATTTAGCAGGGTGTGGAGTCTACTGTCTACTTTGGAGGGTCTCTCATGCTCTGTGTGTGTGTGTGTGTGTGTGTGTGTGTGTGTGTGTGTGAAAGCAAGGCTATTTTTAGGCACAGCAGCAGAAGCAGCTGTAGAAACCACTTTCCAAGGCTATTAATATCTGGGACTCAGAAAGGTAATCTGGACCTCGGCTCCTAATGAGGCTCTTAGTCTCCTCCTTCCCTTCTTGGAGTCTGTCAGGAAGCAAAAGGGCCCTTTGTGCTGGTTTATGAATCATGCCTATTTGATCAGTGATTACATTATAGGAACTAAGATGAGGTCACTTTTTAAGCCTTTTTTATTTTTAAGGACCAAAGTCTGTGCCTGACCCAGAGTTCCAAAGGTGAAAGGGGAGGAAGTCACATGTGGCATCTCACAAAAAAGGACAGTGTCTGGAAAACATGCTGTAATTAAATAGCACATAGCATTCCTTCAGAGACTTTGCTAATTAATTGCAACCACACACTTGATGCTAACTTTTAAGGAATATTCCCTTGGTAGACAGACGAATGACAGAAACACTGTCATTATGATTCAACTGAAAACTATCTGGACTATTTTAGAGTATTATCGATTGTGAGGGCACTGACTGCCTGGAATCCCTACACTGGACATAGTGATAAAGATTTTGCATAGGGAAAAAAATCACAACTGGTACCCGGAATTTTAGTTTTGGGGATTCACCAAGTATTTAAATGATTCCCATGAAATGACATAAATTACCTTTAAACATTTACCAGTAGAGATATTTTTAAAATATAACATATTATTCAAATATTACATCATAAAATAACATTTTAAAACAAAAATGACTTACTCATTTTTGAAATGATAGTTCTTAGCATTAATGAAAAAATAACCCCAATGCCTTACCTTCCTCAGTTCTTTGTGAGTTTCACCACAGAATAATGGACAATGATGACTGGCATTTTCTTCTTTTCTTTTTTTAGAGGGACAAAGCTCTAACCTAGGCTGACCTTCAACTCCCTATGTAGCTGAGGGTGAGCTTGAACTTCTGATCCTGCCGTGTCTACCTTCCGTGGGCTGGGATGACAGGCTTCTTTATCCAAACCCAGTTTATGCAGTGCTGGGGAATGAACTCGGGGTTTGGTGCATGCTGTGAAAGCACTCAACCACTAAGCTATATCTGCAGTCTGGGAACACTGTTTTCATGCTGTTGTTTGTTTTTTGAGACAGGGTCTCCCTGTAGCCTCAGCTGGCTAGGAACTCTCTATGTAGACTAGGCTGGCTGTGATCTCACAGAGATATGCCTCTCTCTGCCTCCCAAGTGCCAGGATTTAAGGTGTGTGCCACCTCGTCTGGCTGGGAGTGCTTTTTTTATAAAGAAAAGCAGGGGGTGGATGGGAGATGGCTCAGTGGGTAAGAATGCTTACTCTGTAAACATGAGGACCTGAGTTTGAATTGTCAGTCTGCATGCAAAGGTGGGACATGGTTATGCGGCGCGGAGACAGGTAGGTCCTGAGAGCCTGCTTACCAGCAGAAAGGGTGAGGTTTCAGTTCGCTCAGAGATCCTAAGTTAAGGCAGTAAGCCGGGGAGTGATAAGTGATAGAGAAAGACATTAGACATCCTACTCTGGCCTCTGCATTTACACGAATAGGTGTGCACACCCACATACCCATATGCATGAAAAACATACACAAACACACGTGCACACACACACACACACACGCACGCACACACATATACACACAGCCCAGAGGCAGAGAAAGCAAAGGTGGGGTTGTGGATGCAGCTAAGTAGAAAAGCATTAGCTGAGCATGTGAGAGGCTCCTGGGTCTATCCCCAGCACTCCCCCCACACGAATCAAAAGACAAGTCAAGAGAATACATGCAAACCTCAAAGAAAAATGATTTTGCCAAACCTCAGAGAATACTCAACTTGGCACTGACAGCATTTAACAAAAAAATGTCACATGTTTACAAATAAGATAAAGGAACTGGAGGGAAACACACACACCACACACAGCCCATACACACGCACACACACACCATACACAGCCCACACACACGCACACATAAAAAAAAGTGAACAGTGTTTCTGGTAATCCAGCTCTCTTGACAGCAAGCTTAAGAAATGCTCTGACTTCTGTTACATTAGGCCATAGCCGGTGGGGCCTTCGGGGCACACAACCCTTCTGGTTAAAGGTCCTGCAATGGACTTGGTGCCCTGGCTCACAGCGGCCCTCACAGCTGCTTGCCAGCTTGTCCGAGTCACCATCTAGAGGTGGAAGAGGATGGAGTGTTCAGCGGACAGTCCTGGCAACAAGCTAATGAACGACTTGTATCAACAGATGAGCAAACACGTGCATCTTCCCACACACTGCACTCCTATCAGCCTTCCTGCAGCATTTTTAAGATCATAGGAGCTGTGTAGTTCAGAAGGAGTTAAACTCTGACTCCCTGGCTGCATACCAAAGGACACTTTCAAATGCCTCTGGCTGAGTGGGTCGGAGTACAGAGATACCCTACACGTGAACAGAGACAGAACCCACATCAGACACAAAGGCGCTGGGATGAGCTCAGAGGGACAATGTTGGCCTAGCACGTGCCAGGCCCCAGTTCTGTACTGCAAACTGTTTTTTTTTTTTTTTTTTTTAATACTTTATTATTTTTATTTAATGTGTATGAGTGTATTCCCTGAATGTGTGGAAGTGCACCCATGATGTACAATACTGCGGAGTCAGAAGGTGTCAGAGTCCCCTGGAACTGGAGTTATGGACAGTTGTTAGCCGCATGTGGGTGCTGGGAATTGAACCTGAGTCCTCTGCAAGAGCAGTCAGTGCTGTTAACCACTGAGCCATCTCTTCAGCCCCCCTCAGATTTATTTTTTTATTTTTATCTTTATTTATTATTTTTATTTTATGTGTATGAGTGTATTGCCTGCATTATATAAATGTACCTATGTTGTGCAGTGGCCATGTAGGTCAGAAGAGGGCATCGGATTCCCCCGGAACTGGAGTTACAGCCAGTTGTTAGCTGGTATGGGGGTGCTGGGAATCGAACCTGTGTACTCTTCAAGAGCAGCCAGTGTGCTCTTAACTGCTGACCATCTCTCCAGCCCCCAAATCACTTTTTTTTTTTTTTTTTCTTTTTGAGACAGTCTTCCTGTAGTCCCAGTTGGCCCAGAACTTGTTATGTAGACCAGGCTGGCCTTGAACTCACAAAGATTCACTGCTTCTGCCTCCCCAGTGCTGGGATTAAAGGCATGCACCACCCTGACTGGCTCTAAGTCACATTTATAATCGCAGATATCAATGTTTATGTCAGAAGATAAATACCATCACTATGATGTTTTCATCAGTCAACACTATCCATCGCACTGCTCCGATCTTTGTTGATCCTGAGGTAGATAAGTAGAGTTCCGCTGTGAGGCAGAATCTACCTGTCCTTAAATCAAGATATTTTGGAGAACACTAGGTAGACCCACCCCCCTAAAAACACAGTGACCTCATTTACCTGTTGTGTATAACGTTCAATTTTGGATTGTGCCTCAGGAGACAGCTCGATATCCTTGGCTCCATAGACAGTCTGGGCAATGGTTCTTATCTTTTCTATAATTGGAAGCTGGAGAAACACAAATGATAACAAAACTGTTAGCCTTAATATGGTGAAAGGACTAAAAGAAAGTTTGGTGAAAAAGTTTAGATATTGCTTGAAAATATCCCTCCAAGTTCAGTATTTAAAACCCAGGCCTTGGAAATCCTTCTCTCGGAGATGTGCAGATCAGAAGTTGGCTGGCACAAAAGAAGCCTTGATGTTCAGCTAACACAAAGGCTGCCTATTCAGTTAATCATTCTTATCCATTGTAGCATTTTAAAAATGTAGCTTACATTATGCAAAAAGCATTACTAAAGGATAAGTGGATTTTTGTCTGTGAGCAGAAATGGAATTGTAGTTTCATATAAGAGCTGATATGATTGAACGTATCACTGGAAAACCAAACACTGAATCTGCTATCAGGTTAGGGAACTGTGAGACTCACACAGCGTGGGAAAAACTTTGGGAAGACTGGACATTGGCATATAAAGCCAAGTGTAATGGAACAATGCCCTAAATCCCAGGCCAACCTGGGCTACATAGTGAGAACCTGTCTCAAAAAAAACAAAAACCAAAGCCATAGTACAAATCAACAGAGAGAGGGCTGATGGTCCCTCTGACTTTTGACCAGGAAGAAATAAAAGAACAGTTGCCCTCGCTCCCCCAGATGACTCCCTCATTTGCTGGTCAATAAATATTGCCTTGTAAGGAACAGACTTCTTTATTTTTTTGGGGGGGGGTGTGTTTTATTTAATTAATTTTTTTATTATGTGTATGAGTGTATTGCCTGCACGTATGTAAGTGCATCTGTGTCATGCAGTACCCGAGCAGATAAGAAGAGAGCACCAGATCCCCTGGAACTGGAGTTATGGACAGTTGTTACTAGACACCATGATGGTCTTGGAATTCTAACCTGGATCTTCTCCAAGAAGAGTCAGTGCTTTTAACTGATGAGCCAGCTCTCCAGCCCCCCTTTATTAAAATTTTTTAAATTAATTTTTTGAGACTTTCATACACATATTTTGGTAATAATCACCAATTCCTCCCAGGTCCACACCTCCCTGCCCATGCCAACTCTGTGTAAATTTAATAACCCATTGACTCCAATTTGGGCTGTCCATATACTTCTACGTGTGGGGCCATCCACTGGAGAGTGGTTCACCTACCAGGAGCCACACCCTTAAAGAAAACTCTTCTCCCTTCCCCATCAGCTGTCCATAGCTCCTCAGAGGACTCCGGAGGCTCTCCTCCATGGTAGCAGGCTGACTGGCTCGATCTTGTGCAGATCTTGTGTAGTCAAGCACAGCTGCCATACGTTCACGAATGCAGCACACCTGTTGTGCCTTCATAGGATCCAACATTTAAAAATTTTTTTCTTTATTATTTTTATGTGTATGAGTGTACTGCCTGCATGTATGTCGTGCAGTGCCTGAGGAGGTCAGAAGAGGGCGTCAGATCCCCTGGAACTGGAGTTATGGGCGGTTACTAGCCACCATGTGCGTGCTGGGATTTGAACTCTAGTCCTCTGCAAGAGCAGCCGTTGCTCTTAACTGCTGAGGTATCTCTTGAGCTCCAGGATTAAACTTTTTTTAAAGAAATAAAAGTAAATAGGGCTTGTGAGATAGTTCAGAGAATTAGGATACCAGCTTAGGTCCTACAGTCACAGGCTGAATAAATAAAGAATATCAATCCACTGAGCAGGAAATGCCAGACCAAGGTTCCCTAGGGACTTCCACTGTAGCATCTTACAAGTAAATAAAGATCTCAGCTAACTTCTCCTTTGGTTCAGTGTAAAAACTGTTGCAGTGACATACTTTGACTGGCTGTAATCTACTTATGTTACATCATCATGGAAGGAACGCCCCGTTCTCTTTCTGTTTGATTGGGAGGAGTAGAATCTTTTGAGAAGAGCTGAGTGTAATCATCGTAATATGAATTTGAGATTCACTTAAACCAGTCTGTGGCAAATGATAGCTTTCATTAAAAACAAATAAAATGGTAAAATGAGTTATGAGCGTTTATGCATTCAACAGTATTGGCTTTCCCCTGACTGTATATATAGTGATGAATCTGTTTATTCCCATCTTCCACCCCCATAGGCCTAGTGTGCAGCAGAGTGGTCTACACACAGTAGACTTCCCACAGGATAGGCTAAATAAACAAATAATCATCTACCGCAAGTATTTCACAATGTCAAGGCATCACACTCGAGTTGTGGGGACTTTGAGTGCAAGAACTCAAGAACTGGAAAGAGTGACAGTGAACAAGTGTGACAGAACAGTGTGCAATCAAGGCTCTGCGTAAACACTGTCAGGAGATGGTAGACTGCAGGGAAACACAGTGATCTGCAGAAGCTGGCAAGACAGCAAAAGGAACTTGTAAGGACGTAGTTTGGTGACAGAGCAACTGCCTATTGTGCAAAGGCCCCAGGGTTGATTCCTACTACAGAAAACACAATAATAAAACAAAACAAAAAACCTTGAAGAGAGGGCAAGAAAAACCTTACAAAAGAGCACGAAGAAAGCCAGGGCACCAGTGGAAGCAAACACAAAGTTTATTCAGGGAATAAGGAGTATCCTACTTGTACAACGCGTGAACATGTAACAGTAATAAGATTCCACAAAACCTGGGGTCTACACTGCTGTTCCACTTTGGTTTCTGTTGCTGTGATAGGGACCAAAAACAACTTGGAGAGGACAGGGTTTTTTGGTTTACATGTCCCTATCACAGTCCATCACCGTCAGAGGTCAGGGCAGGAACTGCAGCACAGACCATGGAGGAATGCTGCTTACTGGCTTGCTCAGCTACTTTCCTTACATAGGCCCTGCCCACCTGCCTAGGAATGGCTCTGCCCACAGTGGGCTGGGCCCTCCCACATAATCACAATGAAGAGAATACCCCGCAGACAGGACCACAGGCTGGTTTGATAAAGGAAAGTCCTCAGTTGAGGTTCCTTTTTCCCAGGTGACTCTAGTTTATGTGGCTGAAAAACAGGAATCAGCACAACTGGTGTCTCTGATCATTTCTGAACTAACAATAAAACATCCCTTCACTCACCAAGAACAGCTCTCTGAATTCCACCTCATTTTCTCCCAAGTCTCTGAAATGCATGTTTAGGAACCTGAAATGCTCTAGAACAGAACTGTTCAATGGAATACTTTATTACAAGGCGGTTATTTTATACCTGTGCTTTCTAGCCACAGAGGTCATGGGAGCATTAAAGCTCTTAGTATTAGTATTAGTATTAGTATTAGTATTAGTATTAGTGTGACTGAAAGATGACCAAGGAAAGGAATTTTAAGTTTTATTTAATTTTAGTTCATTTTAATCAGAACAGCAACCTGTAGGTTTTGGAAGTCCCATTTTGGAAAACAGTACAACCAGTTCTTACATTGTTGTGCAATTTTTAAAAACAAATCTTTTATTTATTATTCTTATTTTATGTGTATGAGTGTATTTCCTGCATGTAAGTGCATCCGTGTTGTGCAGTGCCCTTGGAGGTCAGAAGAGGGTGTCAGACCCTGGAACTGGAGTTATGGATGGTTGTTAGCCACAATGTGGGTGCTGGCAGCTGAACCTGGGTCCTCTGTAAGAGCAGCCAGTGCTCTTAACTGCTGGGCCAACTCTCCAGTCCTTGTGCAGTTTCTTGCATGGAACAGGCACATCATAAACCCTGAATGACACTGTCAAGGAGAAGGAGGGGACACAGTGGCCTTCACGTTTCACAGTCATGGTGTAGGTATGGCTACACAATGCCACGTGATATATTATTCCTGAAAAGCTTCTGGAAATGTCCACTGAATTTATTAAATCAAGCTGTTCAAATGGGGGCTGGAGAGATGGTTCAAAGGCTAAGAGCACTGGCTGTTCTTGCAGAGGAACTTGATCTGGTTTCCAGCACTCACATGGTGACTTAACAACCATCTAAACTCCAGTTCCAAGGGATTTGACACCCTCTACTGGTCTCAACAGGAATTGCACGTCCCTGGTGTGCTTGCAAACATGCAAATCCTCATACACATAAAATAAAAATAAGTAATTTAAAAATTGCCTTTTTAGTGTAATAAAAGAGATAAATCTCAATAAAACATTTAAAAATTTCTTGGTAATTAAAAATGTACCAAATGCCATTAAATAAATCTAAAATTTAAATGAAGCAGGATGCTTCATGTTCTCCTGTGGCCTCCACTCACACACAGGTGTGCCCACCCACACATACACATCACAGAGGAAAAAAAGAAACAGTGGCTTTGTAAATAATAATGCTGCAACTCAGGCGGAAATCAGATGCTGAGTCAGAAGCACGGAAAAATCTCTCACAAGTGATGAAAATTCTCCAGAGCACTTCGCTCCCCAACCCTGACCATATCTTAATAACCCACACTGTCACTGCTGAGCTCTGCACAAAATAAGGCCATTAGTATGCCCAGGGACACTCTCAGTAAAAAATGATGTTCTTTTGTTTCTCCAAGGCCACAGAGTTGAATGCAAGCAGGCTAACATTCCTATGCTGTGATATGGGAAAATGTTTTGATGCCTGTAAAATATTTAAAGAGAAGGATCAATGAATACACTTAGAAGTTGAATATAAATTTCCAGGTGCATGGTAATTTCTTCAGTTCACAGTTTGTATTTTAAATGAAGCATACATTTTAGATGATGGACAAGTACAGTGTGGCGAGCAGCCTTTCTTGTAATTCAAACAGACACACAACTGGGAACTGTTCGCATTCATTTACACTGACCAAACCCCACAGGTGCAAAGGCTGCACACGGCACACATACTTGGCATCCAGGTTATTCAGAACAATAAGTCTGACACAAATCAAACCTTGCACTGAAAACTGGAGCATCTGAGCTATCAAGGTAAGCATGCTGACTTCCTAGAGCCTTTTCCTTGGCCTCTACTCTTCTGAGCTGACTATCCCAGAGCAGTGGGTTAATTTCAGAACTTTTGAGAAACCTCATTCTCCAAAGGCAACTGTAGTGTGTGATGGGGAGCAATGGGGTCTGGGAAACAAACCAATATCTCATTGTTAGAAAATCTGCATGTGTCTGTGAGATATAGAAAATAAGGAATTCACAAGGGTGATTTTTGATTACTCTCAAACAGAACTCTGATACTTAGCTACCCCACTCCTCACATTGTTTTTGAGACAGAGTCTTGCTATATAGTCCAGACTGGCCTTGAACTTTCAATCATCTTGCCTCAGATTCTTGACTGCTGGGACTACAGGTGCGCACTACCATGCCTGGCCTACTCATGTATCTTCATGTTGTGTTTTTTTTCCCTATGTGACAAGTCACTTGGGAACATCTGTGTGTTACAAAAGCAACACAGGCATGGTTCAGTTTCATTTTTCATATACAAGAGACCTGTGCACTTTACAAGTGTCTGATCTTCTTGACTGTACAGCAAAGCTGTTTCATGTCCTCTGAGCTAATGGAGATGTGCTTCCTAAGAAAAATCTTCAAATTCAAGACCAAAGCCTCCTTTAAGAACAAGGAGTGGGCTCAGCTGATAAAGTACTTGCTTTGTTAACGTGAGGACCTGAGTTTGATACCAGAGAATTCACCGCAAAAAGAGCCAGGTGTGGGGTGGGTGCACACATGCAAGGCCTGCAGTCGGGGGAGCAGTGGATCCTTGAGGCTTGCTGGCCAGGTAGTCTTCCCTACTTGGAAAACTGCAGACCAATGAGAGATCCTGTCTCCAAAAGACAAGGCAGACTATACATAAGGAACAACACGTGAAGTCCTATAACTGGACATACACACACAGACCAGCAGACACAGAAAAAGACACACAACACAGACACAGTCACACACACATATAGATATACATACACACAGACACAGAAAAAAAACATATACAGACACAAATATACGGACATATACACAGAGACACAGTCATAGACACATACAGACACACACACACACACACACACACACACATACACAGAGATGCAGACACAGACAGAGATACAAGGACACATAAAGGCACAGACACACATAGACACAGACATATAGACACATACACAGACACACATACAGGAAGAAGGTAAGCTACTTACATGAAAGAAAAAGGAAGTAATTTTCTGAAAAAAATGTTATCACTTAAATTCTCTAACCTCTTGGAGATGAGTGAATCAGTGTCCCCCCGCCCCCCAAGCTAAAAGGTAGAGTTTTTTCCTCCAGATGTGTTTTATTTGGTACCTTTAACATTTGCTTTTAGATTATGTGGCGGTTTGAATGAAAGATGTCTCCCACAGGCTCATATATTTGAACCCTTAGTTCCCAGCTGATGGTGCTGTTTGCGCAGGTTTAGGAGGTGCGGCCTCGCTGGAGGAAGTACGTCACTGGGGGGTGGGCTTTGAGAGCTCATGGCCCATCTCACTTCCACTTTCCCTCTCTTTGCTTCCTGTTTGGTTAAAGATTCGAGTGCATAGCTTTCAGGTTCTGCTGCCATGCTTTTCCGCCATGACAGACTCTAATCCCTCTAGAACTGTAAGGACAAAGAAATTCTTCCTTCTCTAAGTCGCTTTGACCATGTGTCTTATCACGGCCACAGAAAGTAACTAATACAGGTTGAAAAATGGATAGAGTCCCCACAATGAGACTGCCATGTTCTCATAGTATCTAAACTCACACCAGAAAGCCCACGGACAGATGCAACAGAGGAAAAAGGCGGCTGTCTCACTTGTGGTGTGACCTCATGGTTTATCACGGGAGATTCTCACACAGTTTTAGAGGGAATAATACACCTTTAGAAGCTTCCATCATAATGATGTTTTGTTTTTCACAGAACAGTGCTTGTAAATGGAATTGTAAGGACCACTGTGACATGTACTAGTGAAACAAACACTGTTTCTAGTCTATCCAAGAAACAGAGCTGGGAAGGGGCTTTGTCAGATCCTCATAGGGATGGTGAAGACGATGCTCTCTGAAAGTCAGAGTAGTACATGCATAAGGCTCAGGCCATTGAGCACAGAGGAATGAGGCACCAGATGGGTGAGGAAAGCATGTGCAGGCCAAAGGAGACTAGACTTTGTCTACAAGATAAGTTTCTGGTGGCATGGGAGTTGGAATTGAATCACAGAAAGAAAGCCCAAGAAGAGCAGCTGGTTGGGAAACCAAAGGTCTTTAAAGGCAGCCTGGCAAACGACACACGTTAACTGGTTGGAAAATGTGGGGACAGCTTTTCCCAAAGCATCCAGTGCATGAAACGGAAAAGGAGAGAGCGGAGGAAAGGACCGGTAGGCACAGGCCACCAAGGGCGATGGGGAAGACAGAGCAGGGGCAGGGACACGGACAGCAAAGGAGGGGTATGCACCATTTCTCATATTAGTGTCCCCCCCCCCATTACAAAATAGGAAAGACATACAGAAATAAATAACCACTGTCTTGAGCTTTAAAATTCTGTGTTCAAACCCAATGGCACAATATGAATGTAGGTGATTCCACAGAAATATACATTTTAAAGTGGTGAGCACCTACTTCTGTGTCATGAACACTTTTGCTACAAGAGAAAACTCAACTCAGGCTGGAGAAATGTTTAGTGGTTAAGAGCACTGGCTGCTTTTGTAGAGGACTAGGGTTTGATTTCTAGCACCCACATGGCAGTTTACAACCATCTATAACTCCAGTTCCAGGGGCTCCAACAACCTCTTCTGGCCCTTGTGGGTACTGCATGCATGTGGTACACTTACATACTTTCAGATGAAACACTCATACACATAAAATAAAAATAAAGATAATATTATGCCGACTGATTTTATATACATAGGTATAAATATGCATGCATATAAACATGCATTTTAATATATGTGTAAAAAATGTGAGACTCTGGTGAGAAATGCCTCAAGTTTACTTAAAAGAAAATTCATAAAATTTCACCATCAACTCAAATATGTTCAGGTTTGAATCTTTAAAGAAAGCTGAAGTAATTTCTCAATAACCAGCTAGAACAAAACAAAATACACCCTGCCTTAAAAAATGACTAGCAGGCTCGGAGTTGGTGGCCCACACCTTTAGTCCCAGCACTCAGGAAGCAGAGGCAGGTAGATTACTGCCTGTGATTTTGAGGCTGGCCTGATCTACATAGAGAGTTTGAGGTCAGCTGGGGCTACAGGGAGATTCTGTCTTAAAGGCCACCCCCTCCCCACCACTCCAAAGAAAGAAAGCCACCCAAACAAAACAAAACAAAACAAAGACCAGCAGGTTAGAAACCAACTCTAAACTTGGGGTTAGCGAGGGTTCCAGATCTCAAAGCCGCAGCCTGCCTCTTCTTGTGAGTTTTGGTCCCCCTTCCAGCACCTACTGCGCCAGAGAATGGCTTTACATAAACCAACAGGAAAGACCTTCTAACAAAAACAAACAACAGCCTGTCTTGCTGTCAAGGTCACACATTAAAATGTTTGTAAAGTTAGAGGAAGGAGCCACAGATGATTTTCAATCTTAACTCCTAATCTGACAAATAAGATGTAGACTCTGAATTTCAGGCAAGCTTTTCAGTGCCATCCCTCCTACTCTGCAAAAGGATCTTTTTATGGGACCACTCACAGCTCCTGATTCTCATGGAAAGAAGGAAAACTGGTCTACCATGGTCTTGCTTGGGGCTGGAGAGATGGTTCAGTGGTTAAGAGCACTGGTCTTGCAGAAGACCTGGGTTTGAATCCCAGCATCCCCATGGTGACTAACTACTGTAACTCCAGTTCCAGAAAATCCAACAACCCTCTAGTGGCCTCTGTGGGCACTGCATGCATGTGGTGCACTTACATACATATAGGCAAAACACTTATGTTCATAAAAATAAATAAAGAGAAAAAAATGGGAGTTTGGAAAAATAATGAAAAGTGAAACACAGAAAGAAGTGCTCCTCTGAGAGGTGAGGAGGTCAGAAACTTTCTGAAACTCAAGGTTTGTTTGCTCGAGACAGCGTCTCACGTAGCCCCGACAGGCTTGGAACTCTTCATGTAGTGGAGGATGACTTCAAACCCATAATCCCCCTGCCTCCCGCTTCTGAGTGCTAGGATTATAGGTGTACACCATCACACCCAGCTTCGTTTGAAAGTTACTTGTTTTCCCTGGGATCTTCCCTTGGATAGAGTCCTACCTGGTGAAGTCACTCGTTAGAAAACCACTGTTGCTACCTGGGTGAAAAGTGTGGGATGTGACTACAACAGCCCAAGGCGCTCATAGCAGATACGGAAGGCGGTTTCTTTTCTGTATTTGAGGCAGTGCTTTGCTCTGACATAGCTCAGGCTGGCTTGGAGCTCAACCATGCACCCACCTCAGCCTTCCCAGTTCAGGAGTTATAGGCATGCAGCACTTTGCCTGGACTGACTGTGCTTTGTATGGAATGGACAAGGCTGTGCCAGACATTATAGACACATTGGCCAGCCTTCCTCCTATGGAGGAACAGGAATGAGGGTCACAGGGCGTTGGCCCTCTGCCATATCCACCACAGGGCTACATCTGTTTTATGCTGGATATCTCCAAGTGCCTCAAACTCCCAGCTTCCAAGAAAACCATTTTTATGCTGACCCTAAGTCTCTTCCCTCTATTGATCTTGGCCAGCTCTGTAATCTAGAATATTCTAGTCTCTCATCCACCAAAAGGTCTTTCCACAGGAAAAACGTATCTGCACTAATCATCACAATTCATTCCTTAAGTCTTTCTTTCCACAGACCCCTGAGAGCTGATGATGCCCCTCATCTGGCAGGGATTCTGTGACTGTCCCATTTCTGTCACCTTTCTAAGACGAGGTGCCGAGTCACAGCCTCCTCAAGCCGCATGTGTCCTTCCCTCCCTCAAACACACTTCTGAACAGATGCTAAAGAACAGAGCTGTATGGTGACCTATTGTCCTAACTGAATTCCGAGCCCCTCCTCTTTTAGCTCTGGGACACCGAGTAGATGACTTCATCTCTGTGCTTCAGATTCTAACCCCAGAACCAGATAGCATCAGTTCTTGCTCAATGGGAATGTAAGGAGTAAAGAGGTGGACATACGCCGACAGCCCTCCTAGCTGCGCACTCCTGCGACTGAGGCATTTCTGTGCTTACGGACACCACCAAGCCCTTCCCTCCCCACTTGCTTCCTTTCCCTTTAGCTGACACTGTGACTCACGTGAGCGGGAAAGAGGAGGCTGCTGCCATTTGTGACCTCTGTGAGACAGGCTTGTGGAATGCGGGAAGGAAGAAGAGATGGGAGGAGCAGCTGTCAGCTTGAAGGCTGAGCACTCTGGCAGCCACGGACAATCCTCTGAGCACAAACCCACTGACCGGAATGGAGATGGGAAGTGGACGTCAGGACAACTTCTGAGGACAAGACTGAATCCTGGGACATGCAGATTTTCTACATAAGGCTCAGCATTCAGATGTGTTAAAAACAGAGTACTGCTGGGTATGGTGGCACATGCTTATAATTCAAGCGCCCAGGAGGAACTGGGAACTCAGGGCTATCCCTACATACTGAATTTAAAACCAGACTGATCTACATGTGAGCTTGCTTCAGAAAACTAAAAAACACAAAATAAACAAATACGTTGACGAGGCAGCTCATTTGTTAAGAGTACTGACTGCTCTTCCAGAGGACCTGGGTTCAGTTCCCTGTACCCACATCATGACTAACAACCACCTGTAACTCCAGTTCTATGGAATCCAATACCCCTTTCTAGCTTCTGTGGGCATTGCATGTACATGATACACTTATATACATGCCGGCAAAAAAAAGAAAAAAGAAAAAGATAAAAAAAAAGAATCAAACAGCAATCCCCGCCCCCCGAAATCCCTGTGTTTCTAGTGTTGGCTATTTGCTGAAAGACCTGAAAACAGAGTCATGAAGAGATATTCATGCATGTGCTATGAACACATATGCTCATGGCAGCAGTGTTATTTACAGTGGACATGAGGTGGAAGCAATCCAACATCAACAAAATGCGGTGTACACAGGCAACGAGACAACATTCAGGAAGATAGTTTTGACTCCTGCTCTTGCAGAAGACCAGGGTTTGGTTCCCAGCACCCAGGTGGCATAACAACCATCTGTGACTCCAGGTCCAGGGGACCTAATGCCCTTGTCTGGCCTCTGAGGGCATTGTGTGCAAGGGTATACTTACATGCAGGCAAAACACTCACACACACACACATACACACACACACAAGTAAATGTTATATGCATTTTACCACAAGGAGAAAAATATACAAGGTAGTTCAAGAAAACCCCAATGAGAGCTGGTGAGATGGCTCAGTGCATAAGGGAGCTGCTGCGTGCTGCCCTGAGGTGGATTCCAGGAACCCATATGGTAGAAGGAAAGAACTGACTTCTACAAGTTGACCTCTAACTTCCACATACATGCTATGGCCCTTGTGTGTCGTACATACAAATGCATAATAAATAAATATTCACAAAACCTCAATAAGGAAAGGACAAGGAAAATGCCTCGTAACTGAGCAATTGTGAAATTGTTCAAATCTTGTTGGGTAGTCAGATCCTGCAAGCACTAGCTATGCACCTCTGTTGTTCAGAGCACCCCTTCCCTTGACCCGCTATTTGAGGGCAGACTTTAAGAGCACAGGCTTGGGGCAGAGGTAGGATCTGCCCTGGGTACTTGGATCATGTCAGATGGCTCAGTGCCTTTGACCTTGAGCTTCATTCCTGAAAAGTCGTCATGAAAGCTACATGGGATGACCCATGTAAGTAACGCCCCTCAGCACTGGCCTTCTGCAAGATACAGAAGCCAGCTTTCCTGTTGCTGTCATGGTGGTTACATCTTACCTGAACATCGTACAGGAACTGGAAACGGCTTCCTTTGTGTGCAGCTTCTCTCACAGCCCGAGCCAAGTCCACAGATCCTTTACCCCCAACCGACCAGTGATAGCAGGGGACCGCATCAAAGGCACCAGCACGCTTAGCGAGCTCACACACCAAGTCAATCTCTGCGCGGGTGTCAGTCCTGGTGATGAAAATGTTTGTGGTTTTTGCATCTGTATTCACTTAGTGATGTTTTTAAAGAAAGCCTAACCGTTTATACAGAACTTTACTCCCTAACACTGAATATATTTTAAACATCAAAAGTGGTCACATCGTGTTTAAATAAATCAGACTTGAAGAAAAGCATGAGAAAGAATCTTCTTCAACACGACTCAAACATTCTAAGTCGTTAAGGGTTTTTAATCAAGAAAATTCCATATCTCCCTTTGATCATTCACTCTTTCAGACAGAAACATTAGGAGAAGTGAAAAACAAACAAATCTAAGCTTCATTTCCCCAATAACATCTAAGAACACATTTGTAAAAATGAAATAGAAAGAACTGTGTGATTCTGTCTCTCTCAGATGAAGCTAAGACTGAGAATCCTCAGGACACCAATGTAGTCCCTAGGGTGTTCCCATAGACAGCAGGAGCCTTGACTCACTTGAAGACATTTAACGCCACCACGACGGGCACCCCGAAGAGCTGAGCAATCTGAATTTGTTTCTGTAGGTTACAGCAGCCATCAGCCACCAGCTGGATGTTCTGGAAGGGAACCAGACTCCGTGTTACCAAGTCATGCCTACCACCAGCCACACTGGCCTCATCACATTGGCCTCACCACACTGGCAATTTTCACTTCTATCGTTTCTTACTCTATTATTATCCTAGAATCCTTTTAAAGAAGACCCTAAGTTTCATTTTGCTTCAAGAAAGATGCTGCAGAAGGAGGTGGTTCGTGTTCAAAGTAAGTTCTAAAACTACTCTGGGGGAAATGACATACATGTGGGTTTTGAGACAGGCAACTATCTCTGTGAAGGACCAGCCACCAGAGCATAGGCAGAACACCTACTCCCTGCAGTCTGAGGGATAAAAGACGCAGGTCCCTGCCATGCTAAGGGGCCCTCAATAGCTATCTCAGCTTAAATCCATGGTGCCACCTATAGGAGATGAGAGGTATTGTCAACAGTAAATCAGCCCATCTATAGATAACCCAACTGTATACCTTCCAAGGGTCAGTTTTTCCCCCTATAACAAAAGAAGGCATGGGTGCAAGTTTCACTTTTATTTCTGTGCTAGAGACCCTGAGTTCTATGATCTGGATGGCTGTCCCAGGAATACAGGAATAGTATATAAGCCTATCTATTTTTTTCTTGAGATTTAAGAGTTAACTGAATAGTTTTCATCCTTTATTCCACTTACTTTCAAAACGATCCTTAGAGAATCCCCCCTACCCCTCTCTGTTTGCATGTGGGTGTACGTGTCAGGGGACACGTCTCCTTGTGTGTTATTCCTCAGATACTATCTGCCCCCTCTCTGGAGGTAGGGTCTTTCATTGGGCTGGAACTTACCATGCAGGCTGGCTGGCCAGTGAGCCCCAAGGACATTATTTTTATGTGAGTGCTGATGACTGAATTCAGTTCCCCACGTTTTCAAGGCAAGCACTTTACCCACTGAGCCATTTCCCCAGCGCAGAAAGCACATTTCTAAGAGGCTACTGGTAGATGGCACATTCACTGATGGTCAGCAGGAAGCTAATGATGAACAGTTCTTCTTACCTCCTCCGTGTATTCTTTCTTGAGAGGCACCCCAGCCGTTACCTGAAATGAGAAGAGACAGAAACTAATCATCCCATCAAAATACTTATTCTGATTGGCAAAGTTCACAGATCATGATCCCTTTTTGGGAGGCAGGCCTACTGTTAAACCAGCAGCTGGTAGTGTTGGTCGACAGACAGTCTTGTGGGAAGGTGCTGAAAAACCACTGGTGCCTGTCCTCACCTCCACGAATTCAGGGCCTCTGGGAGTGATTAAAACTTCAGCCTATGTTGAGAATTTTCATAGTGTTGCCTATTATCGTAAAGCAAAACGGAACTAAGATTGCTTCATACCTGATTTATCCAGAGTGCATGGTTAAGTTAAAGCAATTCTGTAACAGGTCATTTTAAAGTAACTGCTGTTATGTTTTTCTTTGGGGGGCTGACAGCAGAGTTTAAAGCAGAGGAAACTGAGAGTATAGCATATCAGAGGCAGAACTCCTAGTTTAGCACCCTGGCATACTTCCTCACTGGATTGCTACTGGGTTTTTGGAGAAGCACTAGACCACGCTTTGATTTACTCAAGAGTTGATCACTCTCTCCTTTTGGTGGAAGAGGTCTGAAAACATGAGAGATTCTTTTCAAAGATGCGACCTACGTGGTAGAAGTTTTCTGACTGTGTGTAGGAACAGCATGAAGTATTTTCAGAAATAGTGTAGACTGAGACACTAAGGGAACCTCTCTACTGGAACTAAAACACTAAAGAAAAACATTAGACATTACTGAGTCTGGAAGCCTAGACATCTACATGTAAAGTCCCAAATCCAATTTTAAAAAATAGGCAAAAAGAAAAGAATAGTATGTGAATGTCTTAGCCTTATTTCACATAACTGTGATAAAATTCCCTTACAAAACAACTTAAAGGAGAAAGGGTTTCTTCTGGCTCGCAGTTCAAAGGTGCAGCTCATCAAGGAGGGGAAGTCAAGGTTACTTTAAACAACTGATCACATTGTATCCAGTCAAAAGGTAGAGAAAGACACCCCCCTGCACTCCACCATCAGCATCTTGGCTATGGCAGGGCTGATGCCTGCCTCTGGAAGCTTTCCCTGACCTGCCCTGATCAACACATCTCTCAATTCCCAAAAGAGACATTTCCTTATATAGCAGATGGTGATTAATACAGAGCCCACAGGTGGACAATGTGCAGAAATGAGAGGCTGAAGAGTACTTATTTCTGAGTAGGACACCTTTCTCAAACTTCTGGCTCCCAAGGCTCAAGGATCATGGTAGAAGAGTGTGTGTGTGTGTGTGTGATGTGTATGTGTAAAGATTGTAAGAACCAGAGGAGATGGACGACCACAAGGTTACCAGACAACTGATGAGTTACTCATAGGAACTCAGAGCAATGGTGACAGCATGCACAAGTCCCATGTGAGCCAGACAAAATCCCAGCATAGATATGAGGAAGTGGGTAAGAAACCGCAGTGCTATCTGAGGCAGTATTGATGACTGATGCTACTGGGAGTCAGTCTCTTTTAAGGGTGAGATTCTTGGTAGGTTGATCAGGCTCCAGTGAATGAACCTACATGGAGGGGCATTTGGGGGACACAAACCTGACTCTATAAGCCACACACACTCACACACGCACACACACACACACACATATGTATGTTAGAGTACAGGAACTTGCATGGAGGGTAGTAAGTGGGGAGCAGACAGGAAAGGGAATCTAAATGTATTTAAAATATATTGTATGAAATTTGCAAAATTCCAATTAAAAATACAAGAAAAAAAAACACAGAGAGATGAATGGTTGTGTTTATTCCATATGTTAACCTGGCGAGGCCTAGAGGTACCCAGATGGTTGGTGAAGTGCTGTTGTGTTTTTGTGATGTGTTCTGATGAGATTATATGTACCAATCAGAGGACTCTGCGCAAAGCAAGACACTATATTCTCCTTAACTGGGCTGTCTCCCAAGGAACTGGCGGAAGGCCCAAATACCACAAGACTGGTCTCCTCTAAGCAGAAGAGAATTTGCTAGCAGCCTGCCTTCTGACTGAACCCGAATGGTTAGCTCTCTGAGTCTCCAGGTGGCTGTGGAGATCCTGGATTTGTCAGGCTTTATAATCATGTGACCTAATTCCTTATAATTCACTCTCCACCCCCTTTATACACATATTTAGTTCTATTGTCCTGAGAACTTTGATTACTGTAATGAGTTTAAAGAATTAACTGTAAAAGGGCTGTGTGGATTCAGAAGTACAAGGCAATTAGCTTTCATATCAAGAATGATGGGCACACTGGAAGACAGGGTGTGAATTTAAAACAACTGGCACTGTGGTGGCTCTTCACTGCTGATCTGACTGCATGAAGAAACACGTTGGGGGTGGGGACCTGAAAGACGGCTCAGGGGTTAAGAGCATTGACTGCTCTTGTAAAGGACCCAGGTTCAAGTCCCAGCACCCACATGGTAGCTAACAACGGTCCATAGCTCCAGTTCCAGGGGATCCAGGCCTTCTTTTGACCTCCAAGGGAGGGCGTTGCAGAACACGGGTGCACTTACACAGATGCAGGCAAAAAACTCATATACATAAAAAAAAGAAACGCCCAGGGCATTAAGGAAATGCCCCTCTGGGTGTGACTGGGTGTCACCCTCAGAGAGGCTGACCTGCAGAGAGGTGAACGTGGGCACAGCCATCCCACGGGCCAGGGTCCACAACTCAATAAAAAGGGGAAAAGCTCAAAGCCAGCTGAGCACCAGCACGCATCCCTCTGCCTGCTGACTGTGGACTCAGCATGACCCGTCAGCCGCCTCACTCCTGCCAGGATGCCTTCCCTGCCGACATGGCTTCCCCTCACTCTACCCCCTCCAATCGAGGGGGATCAAATGGACCCTTCTTCCTTTAGGTTGCTTCTTGTCAGTATTTGGTCACAGCAAGGAGAACAGTAACTGTGATAAAATGGGCAAGTTCAAAGGTCACGTTATTTTCCACAGCACAACTTATGAATCAAACAAAAAAAAAAACCCAAAACAAACCACAAGCTGAATAAACACCAGAGGCAGCCATGACTATTTGTGCAATAATGTCAAAAGGAAGTCGAAATTATACTGGATCAAAAACATAACCACAGAACTGCTTCAAGTAAGAAGCAGAGATAGCGAGGTGGGTGACAGATTAATACGGATACAGGATTAGGAAGATGAGAGTTCATTTGATAATCAATTACTGAAAACATTTCCTGGATACAGACTATACCAGGCCCAAGGCACAGTGACTAAGACACAGTTTCTAATTATAGGGAATTCGGAATTCAAGTAGGAGACATACAAATACACACTGGTAAAACACTGCAAGGTGGCCGGTGCTGTTGGGAGTCCAGGAAAGGGATGCTTAGCTTAACTGGCCTTTCCAGCCCTGGCCATTGACTATCTTTCTCTCATACTATAATCTGTACCTTATAGCGTTCCCCAGGAATCCATGGAGCTTTTTATGTAAAAGGTAGGCTCCCTGGGTAGCCAGCTGCCAGTGGAAGGTAGCAGAGCCTTAGGAGGAGATACCTAATGGGAGATCATTAGCTCACTGGATTGCTGCTGAAGGGGACTATGGGACTCCACTCCTTCCTCTTTACTTTCCAGCCAAGGGATGGGTGGTGCTGCTTTGTCTTGGGCTCCCATCTGTATGCCACTGGCATACCAGCAATGGGGCCAGAGGAGCATGACTGAAACCTGTGTTAGTTACTTTCTGTTGCTGTGATGAAACACCATGACCAAGCCCACTTATAGAAGGAAGAGCTTATTTGGCTTTGTTGTTCCAGAAGGGTAAGAGTCCATTATGGAGAGGAGACATGGTGGGAGAGGCAGCCAGAGCAGAAAGCTGAGAACATCTTCAAGCAGGCACAGGAAGTAGGGAGAGCAAAACCGGAAATGGGTCGTGAGCTCTCAAAGCCCACCCTCACTGATGTGCTTCCTCTAGCATGGCCACACCCCTTAAACCTCCCCAAACAGCTCTACCACTTGGAGACAAAGTGTTCACATACTTGGAGTCTATGGGGACCATTCTCATTCGAACTACCACAAAACCTACAAAGCAGTGGGTCAAAAGAAACCTTGTCTCTTTATGAATTGATTATCTCAAGTATTTGTTATAGTAATGGGAAGCTAAGATAATTCATATCGGAACCTACTGACCATTACAATCCGTTCTGTCACAGAACCATGACAGTAAGGAGGGAAGGAAGAGACCTGAAGGACTAATGTGGAAAGAAAACAGCTACTGTAACACAGAGCACATGTTAAGAGGAAGTGGGAATGGATTATTGGATTACAAATCATTATGGGAATATTTACAGATTAAGACCAGAGTCTGGAGAAACATCAGACCGGAAGACCAGAGAGGGTCTACATCTCATTGGTTCCCTAAACAGAGGTGTGAAGTTACCGCCACTGTTTTTTCTGCCTTAGAGAATTCTTCCCTTTTTTATAAAACCAGACTAGACAGTCTCTAAACCTTTGCGTTTAGGATGAAAACCCTTTGAGATTAAAATTTCGGGTGGCAAAGGAAGAAAAGAGCATTTCAAGTGTACTTTACATATAGAGACACTTATTTCTGAAAGTCGACTTTGGTCTAGATATTCAAAATCTAAACTGGAGGAGTTACGGCAATAAGTACAATTTTAAGCAAAATCAGAATTACATATGATTCGCAATGGTGTGTCTTCACTAATTTTACATTGGGGATGGTTATGAAACTTTAGGTAAAAATTAAGTGTCTGATGCTATGAGCTGTCCTGGCATTCAGAACGTTTTTACTATTCATTTAGCACTTAGCTCTGAGTAGTAGACAGGGCAGGGGTTGGGCTGACATCCTTGGCTTCAGATTTGACTCCTTGCTGGCCATAGTTCACAAACCCACTAAACCCCAACTTCCTTGGCTATGAAAAGGGCTAAAAGTAGTGCCTTCCTCCCTAGGACAAGAACTCCTAAGAGCATCAAACAGTATTGTTTCTCTGTTGCAAACCTATTATCTGTTTCCGTTATGTAATCATCCTTGCTTTTTGTATGCATAGTATTATAATTAAGAAACTCGGTTTGGCTGGGTGTGGTGGTACCCACCTTTAATCTCACCTTGCCTCAGAAAACAAACAAACAAATACAGAAACAAACCAAACCAAAGAACCAACCAAACAAAACCATAAGAAAGTGGGTTGGGCAGTTTTTCTCATAAGTCAATATGATATCATATAATAATGATAAGGAAACTTCAAATAAATTTTTTCTTCACTTGGAAATTTCTGCAATGGAAAAAAACCAAAACCAAACACCCTACACATGCACCCTGTACGTACATTTTAAAGATAGCTATGGAAAGCCTTTAAAGATCTCAAAGCAGAATTGTGTTTTCCAGACAGAGCTTCCCACGAGCCTGTGTAGTGCTATGAGAGTCATGAAGCCAAGTCACAGAGAAAAGGAGAGTGGCTTTAGGCAAAAACATGATGAGTTGTGACATCAGTGAACCAAAAAAAGTGTCTGTGGAAGCACAGAAAACCCCAGTCGTCAAAGCAATGGCTCCAACCCTACTGTTCTTCATGGAAGAATGAGCGTTACCCTCCCCGCCCAATCACATGGTTACAGAGTCTTAGTTCTATGCTGTTCCTTTCCAAAATACTGCTTGGATAATAATGCTGTGTAGGCATCACAAGTAGCTTCCTTGTGGAAGACCAGAATTTGTGGTAATCCTTCTGCCTTAGTCTCCCGAGTGCTACGATTATACGTGTGAGCCAGCACATATGGCTTAAAAAATTTTGTTATTTCTGTGTCTTGTTTGTATGTGTACCACATGTGTACCACATGTGTACAGGTGCCCACGGGGGTCAAAAGTGGGTATTATGTCCTTGGAACTAGAGTTACAGGTGGTTGTGAGCCATGTGGGTGCTGGGAACTGAATCTGGGTCCTCTTCAAGAGCAGCCCGTGCTCTTAACTGCTGTTTCCAGGCTCAGCTGCTTCCTTCCTTCCCTCCCTTCTTCCTTTTTAAATTAGGAAAAGACCGTGGGAACTTACACTCGGTCCACCTCCGTGCATCTTCAGAGCTCGCACGGTGGCCACCAGCACAACCACGTTAGGCACCAGGCCAGAAGCTCGGCATTTGATGTTGAAGAATTTCTCCATCCCAATATCAGCCCCAAAGCCGGCTTCAGTCACTGTGGGGAAACAAGTGGGAAATGCATGCTTATCCTCTGAGAACAACAGCAGGTCTCAGCATTCTGATGGCTGATGATGATTCTAGCTCATAACTGCTCCTCTTCCTTACCACAGATATCACTACATGCACAGCACCTTCAATCTATGCAAAGGTAAAGCGACTTTCCCGAGCCATGGAAGATGGTCAACGTCATCATACACGGTAGCCCTCTACTCTGTTTAACACAACCAGACCACAGGATTCACTGCAAAGCCAGGAGCTTTCGTCCCAGTACTACAACTCAAACCAAATATTTTCTGAACAGACATAGGATTTTCAACTTTGTAGTTAGGTTCCAAATTTTATCCAAGGGCCATGACAGCTCTATTTTCATATAAAACCCTTTCTTACTCTTTATATTTAGAATACATTATTTACATTACAATCTTATTTGTTTTTATTTTAGTGCCACCTGATTATTTCTGTTGATAGACAAAATTCAAGTTAGTGGAATGGTTTAAGGGTTAAGATACATGATGGGAGACATCACCTTAGTCCAGGATCAGAGAGATACTCATTTCTACTGACCCCTCCCCAGGTGACAGATATGGTACGGGGGGGGGGGAGCTGGGGAGAGAGGGCCTAGTGAGTAAGAGTACTTACTGCACAAATATGTGGAACTAAGTTCAAGTCCCCAGCTGGAATCCATGTAAAATCTGAGTATAGCCACATGCACCTGTAACCCCAGCACTGTGGTAGAGACAGGAGGATCGCTGGAGCTTCCTGGCCACCAGCCCAGCTCCAGGTTCAGTGAGACACCCTAACTCAAGGGGACGAAAAGGAGAGTAATGGAACAGAAATGTCTTCTTCTGGTCTGCGTATGAGCACAAAGATGTGTACTTGCACACACATTATGCATGTACTGCACACAAGCAAAAAAAAAAAAAAAGAAAAGTTCCTTTGGCCTGCATGGAAGTGGAAGAGTAAACACAAGCACTGGGTTCCAAAACCACGTGAGATAGTGGGTCAGTCTTCCCACCCAAGGGAGGGCTCCGGGGCTTGACTCAGTGTATCACCCATGGACCCGGAGAGGCAGCATCACCCAGAAGCTAGTTAAAAAGGTGCAATGTTGGTCCCACAAAACCTACTCAACCAGAACCAGCATCTCGACAAGACACCATGAGAAACGACTGTTTATTATAATCTGGGAAAAACAATATTGATGCTAAAAAACTCACATTCGATACTTTTGGAAGATGCACCATCTACCAAGAGAATGCTGAAGGCCCATAATTAGTGGTACAGAGGAACCAGAAGGGATGTTTTAAGAGGACCTGTATCATGGTATGAATATATATTTAAGGTCTGGAGTTGTTGCTCAGTTGCAGAATGCTGGCTTAGCATGCAAGTTCCTGAGTTAAAATCCTCAGCACCACCCAAAAATGGACATTCTCAAGAACTGAAGGAAATAAAAATAAAAACTTCACATGTAATTTCAAACTCTAGAGACACCCAACTCTTATTATTTCTTTTAGTATTTCAGTTACCTAATTAAATTTGTTTTGGATTTATTTCATTTTTGCTTTATGTGTATGAGTGTTTTGCCTGCATGAACATAAGTGCACCGTGTATGCTGGTGAAGATCAGAAGCTCTCAGATCCCCTGGAACTGGAGTTAAGGATGGTGGTTAACCGCCATGTGGGTGCTGGGAACCAAACCTGGGTCCTCTGCAAGAGCAGCCAGAGCTCTTAACTGCTGAGCCATCTCTCCAGCCTCTCATATACATAATTTTCATAAAATATAGAATTTTTATAGTCTCCTTTAATTTAAAATGATCGTTTTTATCTATATCACAAACCTTCAAAATTTGTGGTTATAAAATTAGCAGTTTATACTTTTGTTAAATTGATATGCCAAAATGTATAAAAATTATTCCCTCTGTTATTGAACACCTGGGTAATTTCCAATATACACAATGCTATATTGAAAAATCTGTGCATATGAGCTTTAATCTCTCTCTGATTATATTCTTGGAATAGATCCCCAAGGGTGAGGTTATATGGCCAAGGGACATAAAACATTTTTATGGCTGCTGATATGCATTTGATAAGTCATTTTATTAAAGTTTGCTTTTTAAAATTAATTTTTAGGTTAGCATACGAAGGAATGGGTTTCATCTTGGCATCTTCGCCCACATGCCGTTTCATTATACTTTGCGCCCATTCATTCTCCTTCCCCTGCCTACCACTTTCCCCATCCCTGGTTTTATTAAACTTATAATAAACTTATAGCAGAAAAATTTAAAGGACTTTCACTTTTTTTACATTGGAGTTGGGACAATTCTTGTGATTATATTAGTAGGAATCAAAACTAGAGATTTTATTTACATAACAATCCCCACCTCAGTGTCTCCCTTGAAGAGCAGATGGTTGCCTGTGTGTGAGAGAGTATCCCAATAAAGGTGGATGGAGCCTGAGGCCCCACACTTGAGGTTGTTGCCTTTGGTCTCTATGTGCATGTACACACACATTTCATGCTGTAGCAATATCAAGCTTCCTGTTGAAGCCCACACTTCATTACCTGTCAGCTCTTCTCTGCTCTTCCCATCTGGAAAATTCCCTTCTCTCCCTGTTAGCTCGTTGTTCAAGCCTCAGCTCAGCCACCCATTTCCTCAAAGCCCGTCTGGATCTTACCCAGTTTTGCTTCCCTTCTTGACCCTCCTGTCCTTCGAACGCTGCACTTCCTACCTCTGCTACTCCTTCTAGCCTGGTGACCTCCTGACCCTCAGGGATGCCCTCTCACTAGCCGACATCCACCAGTACCCAGACTCCTCAAGCACGTGTTCTACCATCTGCCCCTTAGGAAGGAGACACCGTATCTTATTCAACTTGTTGTCTCCAGTGCCTAACACAGTCTCTGACACATCAAGCATATGAATGCACAGAGTGGGACTCAGGAGCCAAAGCAAAGCCGTAATTCAATGGGATAGAGAGACACATTAAAAATAGGATGAAACTATGTCCTTAGTCTAGCTATGCTGTTCCTTTTTATTTCTTACATCACTCAGTTATTATTATTATTATTTTAAGTATTTTTGAGACAAGGTCTTCTTGTAGCCCCAGCTGGCCTGAAACTCACTCTGTAGACAAGGTTGGCCTTGACCTCACAGAGATCCACCTGCTTCTGCCTCCCCAGTTCTAGGACTAAAGATGTGCACCACCACTCCAAGCTAATACTTGGTTTTGATTAAAAGTGGAAATGCCATTTCTGATAATGATGTCACCATCTCAAAGGTCTAAACAGACACATTTTGCTTAATTTAGTATTTTAAGATACACACTGGAAACCAACCAACCAACCAACCAAGTAGAGTGAAGAGAACTTCAGCTGGGGGACAGAAACATGTGGTGGTTGTTATGGTGTAGGGACTCGACTTGCCAAATGAGGTGCAGGAAACAGAGGGATGTGCCAGATTCTCATGCTCTGCAAACTCTTCAGAAACAGTGCCTGTGGTGATCACTTTCAGGCCATTTACTTTCAGATAGCAGGCTGCCGAGGAAAACAGCCTGGAGAAGGTGGGTGGTGGGTGGTCAGTGTTTACAAAAGAAGGAAGTACTTAAAAATATTTCTGATTTATTTTTATTTTGTGTATGCATTTAAAAATATTTTATTTATTATTTTTATTTTATGTGTATGAGTGTATTGTTTTTATGTAAGTTCACCCATATGTATGGTGTGCAACACCCTCAGAGGTCAGAGGAGGGTGTCGAATTCCCTGGAACTGGAGTTATGGATGGTTGTTAGCCATCATATGGGTGCTGGGAACTAAACCCACAGGTCCTCTGCAAGAGCAGCTGGTGCTCATAACCACTGAGCCCTGGAGTACTGTCTTAGGGCATCACCAACACCTACTAACTTGAAGACTGACACTACAGAGCATTATACATCTGGGCCTTAGCACCCTAGGACCTTGTTAAGGAGCCTCAATTGTACGAAGGAGACAAACACTCTTCCTGGAAGGTTCCATTTCCTAGGGAATTCCTGGGAATTGTTAACATGTAAAATCTCTAAGTTCAGGTTTCCCTAATGACCTAAAATAAACAACTTATTCCCTAACAAATTTGAAAAGCAATCCATGTTTAAGAATCACTTAATAGACATATGCTTAAATCACAAAGCAGGTCCACTTACAGGACTTGGCTTTCCTGAAAAGCATGGAATGTAGATTTCAGAAAGCTGCCTATTTAATATGGTTGCAATGAAATGTTTGCACAAGCCACGGTCAATTGTTTGCCTTGGCAATCTCTTTTCTTTTTGTTACAGCTCTTGAACTTACAACATGAATGAAAACAGGAAATTCGGAAAGCTCTGTTCACTGTGTTAAGTACAGAAATCATTCAGCAACACAGTTCGATTCAAACTTCAAAACCCACAATCAGCTCAGAAAAGAGGGGTCTTTGGGTTCGTGCTGGAAGGGATTAACATTGTCCACAACTTGCATAGCAAACAGAGCTCAGGGTGCAGAAGAAAATTGAAACACAGGCAGCTGGCTGGCCAGGGCAATCCTCCAGGGGCCACCTTGAGTTCTGGTATAAAAATTAGATAGCAAGAGTGACCACGGCAACCACAAAAATTCCCCAACAATGCTTCCAACAGCATGTGGCAAACCATGTGCAATCTACAAAAGCCTTCAAGAAGGGAGAGTTTCTATCTGCCAAATTATCCTAGCACATCTCTCTCTCTTACTGTTCACGAAGCAGAAAGTGGTGGTACCAATTAAGACTCAGATTGTAAACACCCATCTTTACTAACTTAAAAAAATGATTATCATTTCTCTTAAATTTTTAAAATACTTTATTGTCTTTATTTTATGTGTATAACTGTATTGCCTGAATGTATGTAAAGTGTACTCGTGTCATGCAATGACCATGGAGGCAGAAGAGGGTGTCAGATTGGCTGGCACTGGGAGTCACTGATGCTTGTTAGCCACCATGTTGGTGCTGGGACCTGAACCCACAGGCCCTCTGCAAGAGCAGTCAGTGCTCATAACCACGGAGCCATCTCTCTAGCCCCAGAATCACTTCCTTAAGGTATCACCAGCACCTATTAACTTGGAGAGTGACACTACACAGCATTATACATCTGGGCCTTAGCATCCTAGGGCCTTGTTAGAAGCCTTGATTGCAGAAGGGGACAACTCTCCAGACCCTCTTTTTCTAGAGAAACCCTATCAAATACAGGTTCATAAAACTCTGGGTCTATGAGCAATTTTAGGGACAACATTCTCTAACTTCTTCCTGGCTCCTAAGCCTCAGGCCAAGGAGTGCTCTATGGTGTCCGGGTCCTCTGCTGTCCCACCTAGAGCTGTCCCCATCTCATAACATGCTCTGCCACCTGCCATTCTACCACAAAGCACTTTCCATTGAATAAGCACAGCATGTAATACAGAGAAAACCTTCACTTGCTCTCATTTGACAACAGCTGAACCTCTGCTGCCCTGCTTGGCTTTTATGCAATTGCTTGTGTGGAATATCTCCATTTAGTGAGGAAATGGGAGTCCACAGCTGAATTTTACAGTGATAAAGGCGAGGAAGATGAATGAATTACCTGATGAAAAAGCGGCACGGGAGGCAGGGGCTGGAGAGATGGTTCAGTGCTCAGCAGTACTGGCTGCTCTTGAATAGTACCTGGGTTCAATTCCCGGCACCCACTTGGTGGCTAACAAGTGTCCATAACTCCCGTTCCAGGTGATCCGAAGCTCTCTTCTGAGCTCCTCAGGCATTGCATGACATGGGTGCACTTACGTACATGCAGACAATATATGTGTACACATAAAAATAAATTTAAATTAGAAAAAAGAAAGAAAAAGCAACCTGGTTATGGTCTTTCTTCTTTTAAAAAGCTTTTTTATTTACTACTTTTGTTTTATGTGTACAAGTGTATTTCTTGCAGGTGCACTCCTATCATCCAATGCCCGAGAAGCTCAGAAGAAGGTGTGGATTCCCTGGAACTGGAATTAAGGATGATTGTTAACTGCCATGCGGGTGCTGGGAATCAAACCCGGGTCCTCTGCAAGGGCAGCCAGTGCTCTTAACCACTGAGCCATCTCTCCAGCACCCTTTTTCTTCTTTCTAAAGTTAGTTTTTCACATGTCACACACACAAACACACACATTCACATAGCCCACACTTTGATCACATTCCATCCCCCCACTATCCTCTCTTATCTCCTCCCTTTCATCAAGTCCTCCTCCTGTAGTATCTTCTTAGTACTACGTGGTCTGGGGAGCACCGCATTTAATTAGGGCTGCTTGCACTAGCATGGGCAGGGAGGTTTGTTTACTTACCCAGGGGCAATTTACCAGTGTCTACACCTGCCAGGAATATGGCTGTTCCCCCTACCCTCCTATGTCCTGTCCCATAAGAAATCACTGGCTGCCTCTACCTCCTCAGGGAGGGGTGGAGTCTCACGAGCTCTTTCCCTATGCATGAAGGAATGTAGATGTGGCTTTCCTGTTTTGAAACCTCTTCTGTACTTTAAATCTGTATTTATTTACTTGTAAGCAGGTAAATTTCCACACTATTTCATAGTTACTTCTGGCTGTTCTCATGCTCTGCTCCATTAACTTATCCCCCTATGGCATCACAGATCATAAATGTCATCTGAAGTGATTCTGCCCCTTGCATCCCACCCCCTGCGGGCCATTTAGCAATTTCTGGAGATATTCTTGGTTGTCACTGGTGTCTAAATAAGGGATGCCCCCAGACATCTGATAATGCTCAAGACTGCCACCACACCCATCTTCCAAAAAGCAAAGAATGTTCTATCCCACGCATGCAGCCAGCTATGGGTCAAGCAGAACAAATGAGCCCTGGACTTTTTAGACACTCCCTCTGAGAATATTACAAATGCATCAGAGGCTAGACTACGAAATTGCACAAGCTTACTCTGCTAATCACTGTAAGCGCACACACACTAGGAGATCCTGCAGTCTGAATTACCCAGTTTAAAAAAAAAAAATCCCCTCAGCACGGGTTTGATGTCTTATGTCGATAATGGGGTCACTGCAACTTGGCAATTTGGACCATGAAAAGCAGTAACACCTTAAGGAGGCAGAATGGGGAAAGGCAAGGGAGGAAAAGCCTCAGTATGGGATGGCGTGGGGGATGATAATTATCAACTTTCCTGTGCAAAGTGTATGTGATGGGATCAGGGATGGGGAGAGGCTATTTGAAGAAACAGGTATGAGGAGCTGGGCCAAATGAAACATTAAGCATTTTCTAGGTGACCCTTTGTTCTAGTTTCATTCTGTTGTTGGGATAAAACACTCTGACCAAAAGCAACCCGAGGAGGACAGGGTTTATTTGGGCTTACAACTCCTAGGTTGCAATCTACCATTGAGGAAGGTCAGGACAAGAACTGAAGTAGAGACAATGGAGGAATGCTGCTCACTGACTGATGCTCGGCTAGCCTTCCTAGGGATGGCGCTGCTCACGGTGGGCTGGGCCCTCCCACATCAATCATCAATCAAGACAGGACCACAGGCCAATCTATTCTGGGCAAGATCTCCTCTTCCCAGATGGCCTTAGGTTGCTAACAGAAACTAACTAGCATACTTCTCATCTCCCGAGAAGTATCTTTCTCTTCTGCTTAAAGCTTATGATGCTGAGTGTGGAAAAGTTTCAGTAACTGTTCTCAAGGCCACCCCGTTATGAAGATGGACTGAAACTCAGGCCCATGTGACTAAAGTCTCTGTCAGTGTCCCTATTCCCCACTGTTCTGTCAGGGCATCAGTCAACCAGGAAGCATTTCTCTGGCTAAACTGCTTGGTCTGCTTTGCTTTCAATGAAAACTCTTTTAACACCCAGCACTTCTAGAGTATTTCAGTCTTTGAATTCAAAAAATTTGTTTTCTCTTAGTGCAATTCAGTTGAGGATTACCCAGCACCTCCTCTCCTAATTGTTGGTCTATATGTCAACAGGGTTGAGTCCTGGGCAGTGACAGAGAAGATCTGGGGAAACAAAAAAATATCTCAGAGAAAGGATACTTCAGGGACCAGGTCCATCTAATGTGGTCTCTAACATCAGGCACAACACAGGGATATGTTGGCATCTCCTGAGAACCAAGTGGTCTCCAGGAGCCTGGCAACTATCTCAGCACTTCCTCTCTGAGCCCTCCACCTCCCAGGACTTGCTTCCCCAAACCAGGCACCAGCCCTCCCATCACTGCTTGGAGAAAATGGGTGACTCCAATCCTCTAGCTTAGATTTTCTTTCCCAAATGTGCACACATTGGAAACTGGTTTAATTTTGAAATTCTCATTTCTGATTTCCAATTGGGGAAAACTTCCTTGGACTCTGAGATAGTTTTTCCTTGTGTTTCTAACTATTTGAAATTCCTGAAGATCGCTACCAGAGTTGTGAATTAAATTTCCACTTCGTTATGCCACTAAACGGTCCACTTTCTCCCCATGTACTTAGAAGATAGAAGAAATTGGAACTGCCAGATTTCATTGCCAGTTTTTGACTGATAATTTTTTTCTCTATATGATACATGCACCAAATCACTGTACAACATATTGGGTTCTCCATTACTTTTGGACACGAACTTAGATTTATGGACTGTTAAGAGGTCTTACAGAACCAGTCATGCAGCCAGCTGAGCTCAGAATGGGCTGAGATAAGAAATATGTCTGAACAGCAGAGATTTGGTCAATTCTCAAAATGATTTCTTATAAACAGAGGAGGAATAAAACTATAACTTTCATTCAGTCCATACTTTCATATGACCAATCAGAAATGACAAGAAATCTTATATAGAAAGAAGCGAGGCATGTGGGGCTAGGCATGCCCCACCAAAGTGCTATGTGCTATAATTCCTGAGCAGTACTACGGGAAATAGAAACAACTCTTCACACCGTCCCTGTTGGCCCTACGTAAACATGGCTATTCAACAAAGCTGCCTGCAGACAATCTCAGAGTTGGCTTAGAAGTCATGGGAGCATATGAGTTCTGAACTTGAGATCAAGGTGGACTAGTTTGTGAGGATTTTTAGCTACTTTCTCAGTAACTAGAAGGAGACTAAGTAAATCAGGACAAGTCCAGAAATGAGCCACAAGGGAAACTCAGAGTTATTGTTATAGCTTAAAAAACAATGACCTTGATTAAGAACATATTAATTTTGAGGACTTAACTAATCTTAAACCTATAAAATTTTACTAGAAACTAAATCCTTTCTGACCTTGTAGGTTTTGTTTATATAATCTATGGCCCCTTGATTTTATGAAATGTGACAGAGTTAAATTTCCACAGAGGATACAGAATTGACTAACTGACCCATATTTGGAGACTGCAGGAAGAAGAAATGAGTAAAATCTGAAATTAACATTAGTACGGGCCCCTCCTCCTTCTTAGCCAAGGGCCAGGCTTATCCATATGAGGGGAGGGTGTACGGTGGCATAGAGAGCAGGAGAAGGTTATTAGGGGCGTACTTTGGGGAGGGGAATATATGAAGCAATATATGAAGAAGACACAGGGGTAGGTGTGGTTGTATGCCTACAATTCCAGGGAGGCAGAGAGGCAAGAGGGTTGGGGAAGGTCAAGGTCAAGTTCAATGGTCTACACAGTGAGTTCTATTCCAGCCTGAGCCACAGAATGAGACACTGTCTGAAAAAAACAATAATAAACAAATAGGACATAGAGACACCTGAACAACTTTTTAGGGGGTAGAATGACAAAAGCTTTGAAAATATCAATGTGCTTTGGTGGAAGGATCCAGAATTTCTTTCCTCTAGAGAGTTAATTAGTTACAATTAATTAGTTCACTTCATTTAGAACCATCACTAATCATTTTTTCTTTTTGTAAGATGATTTTGGCCAAAGTGAAGTTTAGTTTTGAAAGAAAATACTTATATGAAAATTAAATTCTACATATTATTTTTAATCTAAGTTCTGGCTTGAGAGATTCTATATTTTGGATGACTGCACTGGGCAAAGCTGTGCTCTTGCAGCTTCTGAGAAGCGGGCCCTACAAAGTATCCTTCACATAGACATGAATTCTGAAGCCAGGTGTCGGGATGCATATCTGTAATCTTAGCACTCAGAATGCAGAGGCAGAAAGACTGCCAGTCTGAAGTCAGCCTGGGCCCCACAGTGCCACTGTCTCATAAACAGAACATAAATAAAAAGATTTCTGCCCTGCTTGACTGGGCAGAAACAAAACAGCAAGATGAAATTGAGCATATTCTTAGAACAGCTTATAATATAGTCAAGAAAAAGGTGTAAGTGCCAAAAAGGAAATACATTTTATTGTGAAGCTTCCACAAAGAGAATGGTATCACAGAAGTCACAATACCTTTTCTAATTCCATTAATGCAACTCAGCAAGAAAAATTCTGATTATTGGATTTGAAAACAAGGTAAACAGATTAGCTTTTCTTCTGTTTCTTCTATAGTTTTTAGATTCCAGAAGCAACAAAGACAGAAGGAAAATATTTGAAACTGGAAAACTATCAGTTTTGGATGTGGTTCTTTTATCTACTTGTGCGTGCACAAGTGTGTGTGTCACTCACTACGCCACTTAAAAAAGATATCTTGTTTTTTTTTGAGACAAGGTCTCCCTGTAGCCCCATCTGGCCTGGAAATATGTAGACCAGGCTAGCCTCGATCTCACAGAGATCTGCCTGTCTCTGACTCCCTGAGTGCTGGGATCAAAGATGTGTACCGCCAAACCCACAGGCTTATTTATTTTTAATTACATGTGTGTCTGTGTGTACATATAGATGCACATGGAGGCCAGAGGCATAGGTCCTTCCTGTATTGGAGTTACAAGTGGTTGTGAGCTGCCTGACATGGATGCTTGGACTCAAACTTGGGTCTTCAGCAAGAACAGTTCATTTCTGCAGATCTCCATCTTATGTCTGAACCTGGAGCTCAGTGATTCAGCGAGGCTGACTGGCCAATGACCTCCAAGGATCGGCCTGCCTCCTTCCAGACCTGCCCTTCCCCCTTCAGAGCAGTGTTGTGGTGCACAGATGTGCACTGCCATATCCAGCTTTTAAGTGGGTACTCGGGATCAAAACTCAGGTTGTCACACTTGCCAACTCTGCCATCTCTTTGGCCCCTGGGAATGGTTCTCATACACATGTGGTTGTGATAAAGAATTTGCTTCCATCTCTGGATTTTAGTCAAACATTCTCTGGCACAGGGTTTTGTGCCAGATCTTCATCTAGGAGGGGTGGACTTGCCTGTTTCTCACAAGCAGACCACTGTCATCCTGGCCTATTCTGCTCAGCCCGGTACCCAGGACACGGGAAACTCCAGGGAGCACCACTGATTCCAGAATTAGCAGCCACTGAGTTTATCCTGACTGCCACAAAGACTAAGCACAGCCCGGGGGATAAGGGAACACATCTTCCACCTCTAAGGGCCGGAGAGGCTATCCTCCCTCACCCTCCGACCCGTTCATTTCGGCAGACTTGGGGCTGCACAGGAAATGCACATGAAAAGAAATTCACAAGGTGAAGAGAGTTCTTCAGTCAAGCTCCATTCCTTCAATCTGACCATCTCTTTGCCTTTGTGGGTCATACTGAGAGCTGTCCTTCATAACTATGGACAGTCTCGCCCACGGTCTGTCCTTTCAGGGACCTCATGACCTTCTTACTGGGTCTTGGTTCTGGAATCTAATAAAGGAAATGGGTCTTAAGTCGCCTGAGATCCCCCAGAGAGCAGAGTGTGAGGACTTAGAAGTGTTCAATTCAAAGTAGGATCAGAGGAGACACACCATGCCTTTGCAAAGACGAACAGGTCACAGATGGCCTCCACCTCAGTCCCCTACCCACTATCAGGTTAGACTCTGGACTTACAGGGACAGTGTTTCCACATGCCGACTTTCCAGGGACCAGAGGTAATATCTGTCTTGTGAAAGAACACCCAAACCTCCCAGTGTAGGTCTCCAACCCAGCTGGGGAATCTTGGCTCTGGATAGGTCTCTGAGGTTGATGGAGGTGTGATCTGAACCCCAGAGCTCAGGCTTATGGACCCTTGGGCTTCGCAGGGAGCAGAGCTGTGCAGTAGACTTGGAGGAGATTAGCAAAAGGACACAATAAGTTTATTTAGAACTCTTCCATTTAGGAGGGAAAATGAACACAGATGGCTAAGTATAGAATTTCATCATTGCTGTATTAGTTTGCATTAAGAATGGAATTGGGGGTTGGCAAGATGGCTCAGCAGTTGGGGGCACTGGCTGCTCTTGGAGAGGATGTGGGTTCAATTCCCAGCTCCCACACGGTGACTAACAACCATTAGTAAGTCCAGTTCCAGGGAACCCAATGCCCTCCTCGGGCAGTGCACAACACAGGTGCACCTACACATATTCAGGCAACACGCTCATGCGCATAAAATTTAAAAAATAATAAAATATTTTAAAAAATGGGGCTGGAGAGATGGCTCAGCAGTTAGGAGTACTGACTACTCTTGTAGAGGACTTTGGTTCGATTCCCAGCACCCACATGTAGCTAACAACTGTCTGTAACTTCAGCTCCAGGGGATCCAACACCTTCTTCTGACCTCCATGGGCACTGCATGACATGGGTGCACTTACCTATCTGCAAGCGGTACACTTATACATACAAAATAAAAATAAATAAAATATTAAAAAAAATGGAGTTAGGTGGAAGGTTGCCGAGACGGCTTGGTGGTTAAGAGCACTGGCTGCTCTTTCAGAGAACCAGGGTTCAGTTCCCAGCACCCACATGGTGGCTAACAAGCATCTGTAATTCCAGTTCTAGGGGATCCAATGCCCTATTATGGCGTTCATAGGCACCGTACAACATTTATGCACACTTATATATACACAATTAGAACACTCATACACTCATACACACACACACATGAGAGATGGTCAAGAGTAGTTCACAGCTGACCAAAGACCCCAAGCTCAGCCCACAGCCACTGCTATTTCAATTCCTGCTGCTGTAGCTGGTCCTCTTTCTGCATGCAAGCACACAGCCTTTATCATTATGTTTCTTCCACATTCTGGAAGGACATATGACTGGAACCTGACACTAGACAAGCCCCTGCCTCCCTGCCAGGACCAGATTCTCAGAATATTCACTCTAACAGAGCCAACAGCACACCCTGAAAAGGTTGGTAGCTCATATCTGTTAAAAGCTCAAATCACATTTTACAAAGTAATATATTATTAGTGACACATTATTGGAAAATTTAAACAGATCAGACATCTTTAACAATTTTCACTGCCATCTAGGGCTTTGTGCACGTTAAACAAGCCTTCTGTCTACTGAGCTACATTCCCAGCGCCCGCCTCCCTCAAAGTTTCATCATGCCCATTTGGCCTAGCAAAATTTTGGAGCAAGGTTCCCGCAGGAAGTTTGGAGTTGTCCCCACCAAAGACTAATCTGTAGCTGTATGTGCATAAAGACAACTTTATAACCTGATCTTTTCAGTTAACCTAATGTGGAGCAGTCTCTCATGATTCTTAACATTTTTCAAATGGTATTTCATCCTGTAACACTCCACTGTAAGAACAATTTATGGTTTATAAAATCTCTTTCTTTCTTTGGATGTGGCAAAAGCAGCCATGTTTGTGAGTGTATGAATGTGATGGAACGGAATGTTAGAATCCAGCTGCTGTCCAGGCCAAAACATATGCAGCAACCCTTTCTTCTCAAAGATAGGGACAGACACCTTACTAGGACACCGTCTGTGAGTCCCTAGCTAACAGACTTCCCAGGCCAAGATCTCTCACAAGGAAAGTGAGTTTACATCAAAGGGGGTCTCTGGTGCTGGGGCCGGAACTATCCTGAGTCCCTCTCATGCTCTGACCGAGCTGTATATCCATGGCCTTAGTATCTGTTCCAATGAATGCCATACCCTCAGCTATCCCTCTCTGTGTCCCTCTCAGACCCCCCAGTGGAAACCTTTCAGTGAGAAGCCAGAGTCTGCTCCCTACCACCTCTAGACCACCTGGCAGAAGCTGTCAAAGAGGAAATGAAGACCTTGTTCTGCAGCTATTTTCTGTGAATTAAAATAGTGAACTCCTCCAGGAGGGAGGAACTAGGACCAGAAGACCCAGGAAGCTGAAGCAACTTAAAAGGAAGGTTCTGGAAGCTCAGGAGTGTTAAAAGGCACACTAGCCCTCCCTCCCTTTGAGCAGTAAACTGGGGGAGGGAGACGGGAGAGTCTCTAGTGGAATAGCCAGTAAGCTGGGCTGTGAGCTTCAGGGATGCGGTCTCTCTCCCTGGGCTGGGCTTTCCAGTGATGCCACTGCCTGAGAGTGATCCCTGCTCCTTAAGTAACCGATAAACTCACTTACTGGTTCACAAACCTAGACTTGGGTGGAGTTCTTTATTTGGTTGGGTGTATAGATACTTGTTGACATCTCTCCAGGAAAAGGAAAAAACGAATAGTGACACAGATGACTTGGCATAAACTCAGTTCTGCCTGGAGAAAGATTCTGAATTGTATTTTCCTAGTAACAGATGAACACTGCCTCTTTCTGTTTGAGGGTGACCATGACTTCCTGCCTCTTCTGAGACAGGACCTCTAGTTCAGGCTGGCCTTGAACTCATAAGGTAGCTGAGGATGACCTTGAACTTCTGATCATCCTGCCTCTACTTCCTGAGTACTGGGATTACAGGTATATGCCACCATGCCCAGTTTATGCCATCATGAGGGTTAAGTTTAGGCCCTCATACGTGATAAGCAGGAACTCTACCAACTGAGCTACAACCCCAGATCACCCAGGAAGTCTTCTGAAAAAGGGGTGTGTTCTGCTTCCTCTTTCCCCACTAGTTGGGCTATTTAGCTGTGATGGCCAGAGTTCCTATAATCAATCACTCTGGATCACTGAGCAGTACCAGATGCTGATGGGGCTATCTTGATCATGTTTCATATTTGCTGAACATATGTACAAAGCAAGAATAGAATCCAATATTGTGTGTTGGGTTCTGAAAATGCAGTAGACTTTACAGATGGTCCCTGTCTTACTGTTTGACACATTCCACTTTGCGATAGGGCAAGATCAATCTGTGTTTGGTGAACACCATCCTGGGAAATCTGGATTCTTATCTTTAGTGATAGGTAACAGGTCCCCAGTCAGCCCCACTATCACCAAGTAGGAGCTGACAGGCTGCATCCTGCCTTGCTAAGCCAGAATGCTCAGTGGGTTAGAGGTATGAAATACACTGTAAATTAACATTCTCAACTTAGGATGTGTTTGTCAGATAAATGGGGAGCACCTGTCAGTATGCTCTTTCCTGTTCTGTGCTTCCAAGTCCTATCCAGCCTTGTAGATGAATCCCTAGAAATGGCTGTGGAGCCCGAGACTCTCTAAACGCTAGGGGGTCTCTGGGTAGAGTCCCATCATCAGCCAGGATCACTTACGCAGCAATCCATTCATTCATCGCTAATCTGAAATAGCGCATTTATTGAATTGTTTTCTGGAAATAATAAAGTCTGTTAAGGACTCTCTTTTGCTTTCAGTCCTCTTTGTCTAGCCCTTACTACTATACTATGGCTGATTACCCCATTTTGATGCAGGGCCATCCTACTTTGCTATCTAGTTAGGTAAGCTATCCATCAATAGTTTTACATTAAAAAAATTTACTTCTAATTTTCATCTTATGTGCATGAGTGTATTGCCTACATGTAAGTGCAGCCATATCATGCAGTGCCCTCAGAGGTCAGAAGAGGGCGTCAGATACTGTGGAACTGGAGTTATAGACAGTTGTTAGCTGCTATGTGGGTACTGGGAATCAAACCTGGGTCCTCTGCAAGAGTAGTCAGTGTTCTTAACCTCTGAGTCATCTTTCCAGCTCAACAGTTTTATATTTTTTCTTGTCTATATAATGAATTGATTTTTTTAGAATTCAGACAAAGGAAACTGAATGTGTCGACATGTATATAATCCCAGCACTGGGGTGGAGGACATAGGATGATCAGTAGTTCAAGGCCAGCTTGGGCTATATGAGATCTTGTGTCAAAAGAAAGAAAATTAAGACTGGGGGCTGGAGCACTTGCTGCTCTCACAGAGGGCCCAGGATATGGCCTCAGGACCCACATTAGATCTCCAGTTCTAGGAGATCTGATGCCCTCTTCTGGCCTCTATGAGCACCTGCATGCATGGCACACATACACATTCACATAAATAAAATCAAATAAAAAAAATCTTTCAGATGGAGTTTCAGGAGGTTCTGAAATCATTTGATGAAAACATTAAAATATCCTTTAAAGATATTTTTCAAAGGAGCCGCTTTAACTAGATCACATTTATTCACTGCTTTTGTAGCAAATCCAGGATAGTACAGCACAGCAAGTGATGTCAGTTTGACAGAGAGAAGGGCTCTTTAATTCAAGAGGGAACACTATTTACTCAGGTCTTACTGTATCAATAACTTTCATAAACTGCTGTATTTTCCTTTTTCCATGTGTATGTCATGCCAGATTTATTTCTAGGTATTCCACAGTTTGGAGGGTTTATATAAATAGGGTTCTTTCCCATATTACAGTATCTATTGTTGATAGAAAGGACAACTCAACTTTTATGAATTTATACTTATAGTCAACCAGGCAAACTAAAACTAATATTAATTTTTCAGTTGACTTCTTGAATTTTATTGTGATACAATCATCTATAAAAACAAATAATAGAAAATTTATCTACCGTCCCTCAATATTTATGCTTTTCATTGTTCTTTATCCCACTGGCTAGGAATTCCAGAATAAGATGAGTAACAAAAGCAGTGATCAGCAATCCTGACAGATTCCTGACTCTACTGTGTCCGAGGGCTATGCGTCCCTGATGCTCTTTGTTAGCTTCTGGTTTTCAATTCTGTTTAAATTCTTCGAATGCTGTATGTCTATCTTTATTATCACATTCAAAGACTTTTTTTTTTTTTTTTTTTTGGTCTCTGACTTAAAATTCTGCTTTGTTATGGGCTAGATAACCACATACAAGGTATTTTGAATTCCTAGGTGGCTTTTTCAATGACCCTCCTTTGTACTGATGTGTTAATGGTGAACTGACAAGAACATTTATGGATCCAGACAGCAAAAGGCTTGTGGCTAACATTCTAGTTTTTCCTCTTTAATACCCTCCCTGAAGATACAAAGAGGTCCCTGAAAAGATGCACTAAATTACAGTCCCTTAGGAATGGCTGGTCTCCCCAAATTCCTTGTTCAAAATTTACTATGTGGTTTGTATAAGAACTGCACCATATTGTAATTACCCCATACACTGCTAAAAACTCAAAAACAACTTCACATAATTGCGATTCTTGAAACTATAAAAGGCAATTTGGCTCTTTCTCAGAATCCTTAGGCTGGATGTTCTTGGCCCAAATGGGGTAAGATAGCAGTCATACAATGTAATCTGAATACTCATTGCACAATGGACATTTTAAAAATTCCTTAGAAGGCCTATGCAGTTGTGAGTTTCAAAACTCAAGTTTAACCCCAAGACCACATTTTAAAATCATTTTGTTTTAACCCACAGCACTAATCTCTTCATGACAATGTTTTGACAGGGGTCTTATTTGAACTCCACATTTATGATGGCAAGCAGAATTATATTCTGAGCACGCTGCTTGGAATACACATAAATCACAAACAGGGATGGGCCGCATAGCTCACAGAAAATAAATTTGCATTATATATGGCAAAAAGAAATGGCCAAGGTCAGGCTAAGCATCCTCAAAGCCCAGAATGCTTTAAAAAACATTTTACTTAAAAAAAAACTATTAAAAAGATTTATTTTTAATATCTTCTTTTAAAAATTATTTTACTTATGTGTATGGATGCTTCTGTGAGTGCATGCCATGTATATGCAGTTGCCTGTGGAGGTCAGAATAGGGTGTGTCACAGCTAGAGTTACAGACAATTGAGAGTCACCAGATGTGGGTACTGAGAACTGAACTTGGGTCCACTGGAAAAGTAGCAAGAGCTCTTAACTACTGAGCCATCTCTCCAGCTCCCAACTCTCCTCTCTCTCTCTCCCCCCCCTTTCTCTCTCTCTCTCTCTCTCCATATACATATATAAAAGAATATATATATTCTTCTTTGAGATAGGGTCTCATGTAGATCAGGCTTGCCTGGAATCCAGTAAGAAGTTGAGGATAGCATTGAACTTCTGTTCCTTCTGCTGTCTCCACATCCTGGATACTGGGACTGCAGGTGTGTCCAGTTTCTATGAGATGCTGGGATTTGAGCCCAGGCATTGAACATGTTAGGTAAGCATTCTAATGACAGAGTTACATCATCAGCGCCACCCCCTTTTATAGAGATGGAGTCTTGGGTGGTGGTCCTCACTCTGTTGCCTGGCTAGCCTTGAACTCCTAGACTCACATAACCCTTCTACCCACAGACTTCTAGGCAGCTAGGACAACAGGCCTGTGTCATTGTACAGACTTAACTTAATTACTCTTTGGCTTATTTAGTTGCTACTTTACAAACCATATGGAAAATGCTTATGTTCACCATAAAAAAAACTAATGGCATTTCAGACGCATTTGACATTAGAGAAATCTTCTGTGTAATTGATGTGCATTATTAAGTTTTCGTTCAGCAAACATTTAGTGCCATTATATGCAACAAACAAGACTGGGTGATGGTGGAATGGAACGAAAATACACACTTGCAGTCAGTAAAGAACAGCAGTACGAGCGAGGGTTCAAATCCCTGTTCCTCCAGTGCTTGCTGGTCATCTTGGAGCAAGCTTACTCCAACACTCAGTTTTCTCAGTGGGAAGATGCAGTGAGATCTATGATGGCTGCAAAAGCTTTTATGATAAAAAGTCAGTGATCCCACAGTCAGAAAGATCTACGTAAGGTCTGAGCACATAGCAGGTTTTCAGGAAAGCAGCTCCTATCCTTCTCAGCAAATATTTATCTACATCAGGAACCACTAGTGTGATTTATAAGCACCATTTCCATCGTCATCATGGCCGCATGTATGTGAGGACAGGTTATTTCCTACAGCTTTACGGAAGATAAAATTGGGAGGTGAGAGGGCGGTCAGCATCTATGGAGGAAACACCACCCCTGGGGTACAGCCGGTGGTCTCGGGGACTGAGGGGAGTTCTGGGAAGGTGGGGCCAGGATGATATGCTGCAGTGTGTAGGTCAGTCTAGCGAAGTCCCAGCACACACTCGCAGGATTGTTCTACCACAGAGTCTCATGGCTGAGAAACCACTATCATTACGTGAACCCCGATCCCTCCTGCCAACGTTCTACATAAAAACCAAATAGAGCCGAGAGATGGCTCAGTGCATAAAGCATTTGCACTGCAAGCCTAAGGACTAGAGTTTGGATTCCTCAGAACCCACATAAAAGCTGGGTGGGTCTGGTGGCTTGCCTGTAATCCTAGTGCTCCGGTCAGGCAGATTCCCAGGGCAGGCTGGATTAGCCAAATCAGTGAGTTTCAGGTTCAGTGAGAGACCCTGCCTCAATAAATAAAGCAAATTTCAATCAAAGAAGACACTTGACATCAATCTCTGGCTTGTACGTGCATATGTGCATCCACATATATGTGAACACACACATCACACATACATATACAAGAGGAAAATATACGGCAAACAGACATTCTTCAGGGAACCGGCACGTACTGTATCCTCGGGGTACACACAGGTGATTAAATGCTAGGGAGAGGAGACACTGTTTCCTGTGCAATTTTGCCAAGAGTTACTCAGGTGTCAGTGCCAATAAGCACTGTGACATCAGAGCTGTCAACAACACGTGTTCAGCCTACACTTGTGGTTGTCCCACCCACACATTATTGTGTCACTGTGAGCACCCGGCCACTGAGAATATCTTGTAGTTCAAGAGACAAGGACCACCCCCAACCTTTTAAAAAGCAGTTCTCCTACAGGAGGGCTATGGAAATATTCAACTGAACATCCATCATCTTTGTGTGGGGACACCACAGGTGATAAGGTTTTTGCTTTCGCAGAGAAAGAATGATACTTATGGGATGAACGGCACTTTAGCCAGAGGAAAGCTTGGCTTGACATTGCTATGCACTATGCATCTAGAGGATATGACCAATCACATCTCGTTGTTCTCTTATACAAGACTGCCAGGAGGTGAAAGCAAAAACGACACTCATCCTGAGACAGGGAAGCAACTAGAAATATCCTTGATATTTGCTGACAAGAGAAAAGCTAGATGCAACCTTAGAACCTTAGAGGCCTATGCTCTGGTGGATAAGGCAAACCAGAGAGAACTCTGGATATAGCACCCTGTTCTTTTTCTTAGTACAAAAATTTCTCTTGTTACTTCAGTAGTAAGAGAATAAGGAGACTTTACGGTCAGAAGTCTGATTTTTGGCTCTTTCCAGGACACATTGGACATGCTTAGGTATGTCTGAAACCAGGTCAGCTTTCCGTCTTATGATTTCTCATGAGAACTAAAATTTAAAGGTTAAATCACAAGATAGGTGGTTTTAGCGTTTTGTTGCTGGTGGTTTTATTGTTTGTTTTTAATTGCAGTGTTTGATTCCCCCTTCGGTCTGCCTTAAGACAGGTTGTAAATCAAATGCATTTGGAAATGCTGCCCAGTGAGTTCTGATCACCACGAGGGCTTTCACTAATGCGGATGAGTTCAGAATAAGAATCAAATGTTACAGGGACTCACAGACACTACAAGACTGGCTTAAAGCAGTGTGTGTTAAGTGACTTAGCTCCTGTGTTTTGTCAAATGTTTGTGGTTTCTCTCTCTGGCAGTTCTGGTCTTTCCCAAGTAAGTCCAGTTCTTGAAGTTTTGATTAGCATCCCTTTTGGCACCAAAGAGTACATCTGAGGTGTTAAACATGCCAGCTGAATGTAAGACCATATGTTTTCACTTTTAACATTATTGTCAAAGACCCTCTGTACTGTTTTTCAACAATTTCCATGTAAAGTGTCTTCCAGTCTTTCATATTCCAGAACACAGCAAAGCTAAGGCAAAACAGAGAGAAGTACTGGAATATTATGCAGCAGGCAACTGGCTTAGTTTTAGGGCTTCTGACTGTCTCCCAGGTAACTACATTTTAAAGATGCTTTCTTAACTCAAAGAAGGGTTTTTCCCACTTTACTCCCCTTCTTCCCTTTTTTTCTTGACAGGGTCTCATATATCAGAGGCTGGCCTTGAATTCCTGATCCTCTGACTTCTACCTCTGTAGGGCTAGAATTACAGATGTGTGCCACTGTACTCAGTCTCAAAGGAGTTTTCAAAAATAACAGTCTGTCAGGTCAAATTCTCATCTCTATGGTTAAGAGTCCCGGTAACATTTGTATGAAGATATGCCAGGAATCTTACTTTCCATTGTCAGTAGTCTGACTTTCTGTTTGTCATTGGGTAGGAGATGAGGCTCAGTAAAGTAGCATTTTACCTACATGTGTAGAGCTCTGGGTTCAATACCAGCCCTGTCAAAAACAAACAGAAGATGCAAGAAAGTATATTCAGGTTGCTATTCCTCAGCTACTGAAAGTGTGAATTAGTATCTGTTGAGATCTACAGAGAAACAAAACTCCTTAGCAGGCTAAGTTGGGGATGGAACAGGTGCCCATCTGCTCATTTGGGTCAGAGTCCAGGCTTCTGACACCACTGTATTACTTACTGTACGCCATCTCTAGAATAAGCCTATAGGGAGATATGACAGAAATGAGACTCAGGGAGGGACATCCACCAGCCCAAGGTCGCAGAGATCAACATAATAGACACCATTCAAGCCTATGCAACCGGAGCCTTCAGCCTAATGAAGAAAATCACCCATATTACCCTGACTCTCAGTGGATTACAGCAGCAAATGATCAGTAAATCACATTATTATTGGAATGAATAATTAAAAAAATTAATTCCACTAAAGTTTTGGAAGATAATGGCTTTAAAAGTTATTGGGACATGGTGTCCTTTGACTAAGCAATCTTGATCCTAATTTAAAATTCTGTTATGACAATGTATATATATATATATATATTTATATATATATGTATATATATAAAAGAATATGTGAAATGGGGGCTGGAGAGATGGCTCAGTGGTTAAGAGCACTGGCTGCTCTTGCAGAGGACCCAAAGTTGAATCCCAGCACCCACATGGTAGCTAACAATGAACCATAACTCCAGTTCCAGAGATACAGAACCCTCTTCTGGCCTCCATGGGCATGGGACACTTACACACATGTAAGCAAAACAGACACATAAAATAAAAGTACATCTTTAAAAAATTTAAAAAGAAAGTACATAAATGAGTGGCCAAAAGAAACCAGACTATTATCAATACATGTAATTTAGGATAGTGATCAGTTTTAAAGGGGAGGCTGAGAAATGGGACTAAAGAGAGTCCCTGAACACCCCCCACCCCCACACATATACTCAGTTATTTATTTAATATTTCAGATGTAGTTCCTCTTCAGGCACTGTCCACCTTGCTTTTTTGAGACAGGATCTCTTACTGGGGCCTGGCGCTTGATGACTAGGTTAGACTGGGTGGGTTGTGAACACTGGAGGTCTGCCTGGCCATCTTCTCAGTGCTAGGATCACAAAGCAATGCCACCACAACCAGATTTCTGGGTAGGTGTTAGGGATCAAACTCATCATATTTATGTGGTAAGTACTTTTCTGGCTGAACTATCCTGGGCTTTTGAAATCTAATAGCTAATTATTCTAAATGTCTTATGAGGGAAAAACAAAAACAAAAACAAAAAAAACCAAACCTCAAAACAATAAAAGGCAGGCTTCCCATTTCAGTCACTTTATCACAATAAACAGAGAAGAAGTTTTCTAATGATTTGTCACTTGTTTTATGCTTTTCTTCTGAAAATCAGTTCTAAGAAATGACAACCATGACATCGTCTTTGTACTGAGCCAGGTCACATAAATCTCCTGATTTCTATTTTGGCTTGAGAAGGATTGTTCTTCTTCGTGTCATAAACACCTTTAGACGGATTTCATATTTTGTAAACATATTAAGCAATCTAAACAGGATCTACCGGCCGCCAACCCAACCACTAACTGACTTGCTCTAGGTAAAAATGTCATCCAAAGGATCTTGTAATAGCTGAAAAGCATACAGGAAGCGTAGAATTTGAAGGTACACCCAATCCCCCCCACACCCCGATCTCCTCTCTTCCCTTCTCTTTTCATGCTGGGTCTAAATGCAAGACCATGTTTAAGCACTCTACTGTGGGCCTACGCTCCCAGCTCTAATCCTTTCTTCTCAAATTTGTAAGAGCATTTTGGGGACAAATGGTGAGACTTGGATGGTAAGGATTCCCAGGCTGAACACAATGCAGTAAGAACCAAGATGTTCACTTATCCAGAAAGATCTTTAAAAAAATATATTATTTAATATGTATGAGTGTATTGCCTGCATGCAGAGCAGCAATATATTAGGACTTTGATGTAGCTGAGTATTAGGAACAAGAGGATTGGTTAACTGAATTTGTATACTTTCCCAATTAGTGAATAACTAGATTATTTCAATCTTATTTATTTATGTATGGGTATTTACCTGCATGTATGTATGTGTACCACATGTGTGCCTGGTGCTCACAGAGGCCAGAAGAGGGCACTGGATCCTCTGGAACTGGAGTTACAGATGTTTGTGAACCAGACTATGGGTGCTGGGAACCAAATATATACACAGGGGGAGGGGGCTGAGGACTAGCTGTTAAAAAAAAAAATGGGCTGGTTGTGGTGGCAAATGCTTAATCCTAGCCCTCAAGAGGCAGAGGCAGGTGGATTGCTGTCAGATAAAGGCTAGCGTGGGATGGTCTATAACAGCCAGTTCCAGGCCAGATAGGGGTACATAGTGGGACCCTGTCTCAAAACAAAACAAAAAAAAAAGCAAAGAAAAGAAAAAAGAAGAGGGCTACTCATTACTTTGTACAAGCAAGAGTTAGAGGAAAAGGAGCTGGTGACAAGCTATAGAAATCAGGCATCCAGAGACAACGTGAACCAACACTTCTGCAGTTAGGCTTTATGAACACAGGGCCTAAAAACCACTACCTGGAATTAGCAGCTGCCTGGGTGAGCATACGCCCTTCAGCCAGATTCCCTGGCGGGAGCAGGAGTCTTATTCTAGGTCAGCAGGGTGAGGCCCAGGGGCCTGTAAGCTCAGCAGCTGGAAAAGTGCTTCAACTCAAGGTTTTTTAGAAAAAAAAATTTTTTAGAGTGGATAAAATTATAGAAATGTTTAGCTTGGTCTGGTTTTCTTCCACCACAATGAAAGTGTACTGAAATTTCACAGGAATACAAATGGCTGGAGAATATGCTAGCAGCTGAGTGGAGCCATCTTTAGCACCCTTGGAAGCTGGTGGGGGTGGATTTACAGCTGTCCTAAAGGACAGGGGGCCCAAGGCGACTTCAGTCAGCAGTCTATTGAGGACACATGTTGAGGTAGGACAGGGTAGTGTCTGAATATGCTCTGTCTTCCCCACACTTGTGTTGGACCTGAATTATCACTGTGAGGTACAAGATGGCAGGGCCTCAATCAAGGCCATGGTGTTAAGAGAGGATGGGGATTAGACTGGGGCATCGGGGTGGGGCCTCATGATTGAAAACTGGTGGTTTTTTGAGACGAGTGTCAAGCAGCCAGGCATGGTGGCACACATGTGAAATCCCAGGACTCAGGAAGTAGAGTATGCAGGTGTTCTGCAAGGCTGAGGTCAGCCTGGTCTACACAATGAGTTCCAGACTAGCTTGAGCTACCTGAGTCCCTGTCTCAAAGAACAAATCCCTAAAACAATAAACAAAAGACACAGAACAAGGGGCTGGAGAGATGGCTCAGCAGTTAAGAGCACTGGCTGCTCTTGCAGAGGACCCGGGTTTGGTTCCCAGCACCCACATGGTGGCCAAACAACCTTTCATAACTCCAGTTCCAGGGGATCAGACACTGTCTTCTGAACTCTGTGGGCACTGCATGGCACAGATGCACTAACATACGCAGGCAATACTCTTATACATATAAAATAAAAAAAATATATATATAAAAAAAGAAAAGAAAGAAAAAACCAGAGAGATGGAGGAAAGGAAAAAAGAAAGGCATGAGGAATAACCCCCCTTCTCTTGTTGCCTCGACACTTTGCCAGCAAGAAGACCATCATGGATGCAGGCTCTCTGTCCTGGACCAGGACCAAAAGTCAAGATAGACTTCTTTAACTTCAGTCTGGGGTATTGTATCAGGGCCATAGGAAATGGGCTGCTACCGGGAGCGGGGAGCGGGAGACGGGACAAAAACATAATCTACTATTGGCTCATATTAAGACATCCGGGCACAGCAATCATACCACAATTATATTGGTTTATTCACTGATGTGGGGTTGGTTTGATTTATTTCAAACAAGGTCCTGCTCAGTATTATGGGCTGGCCTCAAACCCACAATCCCAGACTCTCCAGTGCTGGGGTTACAAGCATGTGCCATCACACCTGGCTTATTAAATCAGTATTTAATTATGGGAGGGGGGAGCAGGCCTCAGAAGTCTATCCAGTGAGCCCATGTGACTCTGACACCTGGCTATAGGAATGTATGAGTCCAAGTGCACACTCACGGCAGAGGCAGGTTTCTTCATTTGAAAACTGGAATCAAAGCCAGTTACATGAGCAGAAAAAAACAAAAGAACCACCTAAGGTCTGTGTATAATTTCTAACAAATAGTTTAAATATGAGATAATAATTAAAAAATAGGAAGTGTTATTTTTTTTCTTTTATAAAGATAACTCAGGACTAGGGTTTGATGCCACAGGGTTTGCCCTTACAGCAGTGGAGGGGTTAAGTGGACTGGTGACTCATGAGAAGGGTCATTACAATAACCACAGCACTTTCTCTAAAATCCTCATGAAGCATCTTGCTCTTGTCTGACAAATTCATGTAGTTAAATAAACATCATCCAGTTTTAAGTCTAAATGGACTGTTGAGTCCATTATCTTGGAATAATTACTCTGGGCAGACAATGATTCCTTCCTTGTGTATTGGGATGGAACTAAAAATTCACCCAAATGCACTTTGGCAAAGGCAGTAAATGGGACATTCTGGGAGACACCCATGGCCTCTTCAGATTTTTTGCCAATCAATATAATTCTGTCTCTGAAGTGTACCATACCGGCCGATCACAGTCAAGGTTTGTCTCTCCTGCCACATTATGATTTACTATAAGATAAAAAAATGTGGCCCTAATCTGTGTGTGGTGTCATGTACCTGGAATCCCAGCACTTTGGGGTTAAAGGCAGGAGGATCTTCAAGGTCATTCCTTGCCTACATAGAGTTCAAGGACAGGCTGGGTTACATGAGACCCTCTCTATAAAAAAAACACAGTGTGTCTAATTACCTCTTGATGCCCTGCTTCAACCACCTTATACTTCACACACAGATGTTCAATAACTGTGCAGTGAAGTCTGTCAGAGGACGGAATCAGATGTCCAGTGAATCCTATACAGTAGGTATAACTGTAATAATTTGTTCATTTTACCTAGACAGTTTGTGAGATCAGCCTATCCAAACCCTTTGATCATTTTTCTACCAGATTATCTGTCTCTTTTGGGGGGTGGTGGTGTCAATCTATAGTCTCTGGTGTTTTACATACTATTATTTCTAATGTTAACCATTTGTTTATTACCTCTATAAATGCTCCCTCTCGCGTCATCTGCCTTTTAACCTTTTATGATTCACAATAAGCAATTTTTATTTTTATCCTTTTTATAGGATTGGGATAGAACCCAGGGCCTTGCATATGCTAGACAAGTGCCCTACTACTAAATGACACCCCCAGTTCCATAAATTATTTTATTTTATTAAAAATATTTTATTTAATGTATATGAGTGTATTTTCTGCATGTAAGTGGGAGCATCTGTGTCATGCAACGAGCATAGAGGTCAGAATAGGTCATTAGAGTCCCTGGAACGGGAGCTATGGATGGGTGCTGGGAATCAAACCCAGGTCCTCCGCAAGAGCAGCCATGGCTCCAGCCCCACACAGATTATTTTTTAATGTAACTCAAAGTATCAATCTTTTTCTCTTGGGTTTGAGTTTTTGTAACGTATGAGGCATTAAGACAGTCATATAAACAACATTTTTTTTAAGGAAATAAAGTTTTCTTTAGACTTCAGGTAAACCTTATTCACGCCCATTGCCTTTAACTTCTGAAGAACGTAAAAATGGGGTGCCATTGGTCTCTGTTTTACTTCATGTCCCCAGACAGTATCCACTTCTCACAGGCTAGCTGACCTAGGAGAATTTACAATGAAGTGGTCTGAAAGCAGGTTTTGGCACACTTAGCCCAAGAGTCACCTCAGAGTTTCAAAAACACCGATAAGGTTAGAACCTGGGAGGTGTTTCTTCAAGAAAATCAAACCGTGTGCTGAATCCGAATCCAAGTCCCTCTACTACCCAGTGGGAAGGAGAGCCATGATCTGCTTTGCTCCAGCCAGTAAGTGAAGCTCAAATATCAACTGGAAGGGCTGGGCACAGGTCTCTTGTTAGAGGTCAAAGGTCTGTGGCAGCCTGGCGTGGTATACACCTGCAATTCTAGAATCCCAGAACTCAGGAGGCTGAGGCAGGAGATGATGAATTTCAGGCCAGCCTGAGCTATACAGTGAGACCCCGTCTCAGGAAAGTCTGTGCTGCTGGAGACCAGGAGTGGAACAGGAGGAAGGTTGTCTACTGGGGCACTGCCCAGAGTGGGCCTTGGCTGAATGGGCACCATCCATAGCAGAGCTACAACTCCAGAGGGAAAGGGGCAGACTCAGAACACAATCACCTGAGGGGCTGGGGCAGTGCAAGCCCAAGAGTCAGGACACAATAGCCAGAGAGGCTGGAACAGTGTAAGCCTAAAACTCAGGACACAGCAGTCAAGTTATAGAACCAATAACAAAACGGATATGGGAAATGGGCTATATATACACAATGGAATTTCTTCAGTCACAAAGAATGAAGTTATGTTGTTTACAGGAAAAATGCAAACAAATGGAGACAATCATATTATGCAAATTAAGCTAGTCTCAGAATGCTAAACATGTTTTCTTTCATTTGTGGTTGACAGTCTATATAGATACATTAACTCATACACATACGTTTGATAGGAAAGTAGAAGTCAGGTGTTCAGGGGAACAAATCGGACTCGAGAGTGGAGAGGAAAGGGGGGTGGAGGGACACACTGAATATGCTCAACATCCCATATATGGCTAGATGAGAAAAGTAATTAAAAATTAATTTAAAAAGCCTTGGATACAGGGGCCAGAGAGGTGGCTCAGTGGTTAAGAGCACTGGCTGCTCTTGCGGAGGACTTGGGTTCAATTCCCAGCACCCACATGACAGCTGACAACTATCTGTAACTCCAGTTCCAGGGGATCTGACACCCTTTTCTAACCTCTGCGGGCATTGCATGGCATGGGTGCACTTATATGCATGCAGACAATACACTGACACACATAAAATAAAAAATAATAAATTTTTTAAAAAGCCTTGGGTAATGAAGGAGCTTAAATCTGGTTGCAACTTGGGGCTTTTTATTTTTATGGAAACACACTGTTCATTTAAACAGGGCTTTGTGAAAGTGACAATTAGTCTTAAAATATCTTTTAGGAGGACCAGATACAGAGAGTCACCACAAACTTCACTAAAGGACAGGAATGAACCGGACTGAGGGCAGATTTGACCAAGCAACAGCACAGTGTCTCCTAACTATGTCTTATTTCCACTGTTCACGAAACACATGGGATCTGCTGCACACGAGCCAATGGTGTTCAGCCCTGACCACCTTCAGGAGAGTCTAACACTGCATGGCGATAACCTTGGACTCTGAGCAAACATATTTATAGGAGTAACACATTTTATAACAGAGGATGATGTTTAGACATTGAAGACAATTTAAAAAGAGCTACTGTACACCTATATCTCTAGAAACTGTATTTACAATATTCAAGAATAGAGGTACCTGAAATACCCATTGCTGGACAAATGCACAGCCGTAAAGTACACTCAGTGATACAGTGGCTCACTGATCTGCCTTAAAAAAAATTCTGACAAATGTTACAACATGTATGAACCTGGTGGGCATTCTGCTAAGTGAAATAAGCCAGGCACAGAGGGACAGGGCATCCAGAGAATTGAACCAGAGACAGAAAGCCGGATGCTGGATGGATGCTTAGTGGGCACAAAGTCTACTTGCTACCAGGTGAACTGGGAATCAGCTGCTCTATAGTCTGAATATATTTTCTTGCTTTTAGTTAAGGGGGCAGATTTTATATGATGCACATTATATAACAATTAAAAATAAAATTATCATCACCCCCAAATAAACTGAAAGATGGGACTTGAACTTCTATTAGGCACATGTCAATGATGGGTGAAGAGTCATGAAGGACGAATAGCTAAGGATTAGCAGGAACATGACAGGACTTGATGGCAGGTACCACCGAATCCTATTTTCAAATCTGTGAGGAAAACCCTCCTAAAAGCCCTCTTTAGGCTGGTGAGATGGCTCAACAGGTAAGGATGTTTGCTGAAGAAGCCTGGTGAACTCAGTTTGATCCCTCGAACCCTTGTAAAGGTAGAAGGAAAGAACCACTGCCACAAAGTTGTCTTCTGACTTCCAAACACATGTCATGGCATGTGTCCTGTTGCTATTACACACATGCACACTAATAAACTGTCTTAAAAGCTTTATTTTAGGGGCAAGGATATTGAGGCAGAAAAAGATAACATGATTTAAAAAAGTGGTCTGACTCTACCAATAGACAAGTTTGTCACCACTGAAATCTCCCTTCTCTACAGCCTCGAAGACTACAAGGGACTAGAGAAGTAACTAGCATCACTGATGACATTTGCATAGTTTCCTACATCTTACAAATCACTCTTTCCTGGATATTACTTACTAGACTATTGTAATAAAGGAGGTCGTTATAAGAAGAGGATTAAGCCCTGGGAAAGTATTTGCTTGGTCACACTACCAAAAGAGGCTCTGATTACACAGCTTCTAACCCTGGGTCCAAGACACTCAGCCCTATCTAGCTCCTCATCTGGTCCAACTTCTTATTTTCCAGATGATGGTGGCTTCAAGGGACAAGCCCAAAGACTAATGTCTTGTCCAAGTCATAGGAGGGCTAGCATACATTACAAAAATCAAACATGTATCTTTAAAGATATTCTGTCACGATAATACATAGTCTATAAATAACCTACATGATAAAGTAAGACAGAGAGCACCATCAGCATAAAATAGAGTGCTTTATTCCAGAAGCCCTTTCGTTTGTAGACTGGATACATTAGAACCACTTCACTTAAGCGCCCATCTATTCCGCTTACCCTTCCCTTCCCCAGTCTCCTTGGCCATTAGCTCTACAGTTAGGCATGCTCAAATGAGCAAATCCACTTAGACAGCATGTCTGGCCATTCTTGCAGTAGATCTGGTGCCTAAGCAGCAAAGTACATGATTACTGTATTATGCAGACCTTTGAAGAATGGAATTACATAAATCCCCACTTGATCCTGACTTCATGTCTATTATGAATTCTTTAATCAGTCACAGTAACCTGGAATGAACTTTGTGATGATGTCACAGCAGGAAAGTGCAGATCTTCTGCCCAGCACAATTTTTTATTAGTAAAAGAACATACTTTCTGAGCTTGCTACAAAGCTGGTGTGAATGTACTTGATTATGGGCATGTGTGTGGTTAATGAGAATTGCACTGAGAAATCGGACAATATAGTCCTTCCTATGTCAAATGAAGGTGCTTGTCCATGAATCCTTATTTATTTTTTGTTTGCTTATTTGCATTAAGATTACAGCTTGCATCCATGGAACAAACTCGATAGCAGGTGCCCCTCTCGACGGCAGTCAAAAGAATATAATCCTACCACGTAAAATTTCCAAGTCTACTGGTTGGAAACCTCCAATCTACCAGAGCATAAAACCATACCAGTATTCCAGGGAGAAAAAGCTGATTCTAACATGTTAATTCTCCTATCACCACTACTACGAACTCACGTGACGAGCACGTATCCTTCTTAAGCTGTACATGTCATGACAGTACAACCCTGAGATCAGCAACTACTCTGTTTTGCTAATCCCAGCTCTGAGTGGCATGCTTTGTTTATATATTCTGAAAATATATTTGCTGGATGACTAAGTGAACTGATTTCATTTTCATAGTAACCCCCTTAAGTTCAACAGAATACCATTAGCATCATTTTGCAGATAACTGAGGGTCAAAGCCAATTAAAAATGTGTCCAAGGTCATTCAGTTGACAAGTGTCAGAGCTTATATTTAAATGTGTATATGCTTGACCTCAGAATCTGTGACTCAACCTCAACATAATTTTTCTCATGGAGAACAAGACATTTCCAGTACTGAGGTCATTTGTAAAAGAAAAGTCTAAAAAACTATATTTCATTTGAGCGTGGTGGTGCATATTTTAGTCCCAGCCCTGGAGACGCAGAGGCAGGTGGATCTCTATGAACTTGAGGGCAGCCTGGTCTACATAGGGAGTGCTAAGTTAGTGGGGAGTACAGGGAGACCCTGTTTCAAAAGGACCCAAACAACAACAAACTATAATTCATATCAACACTCTGTTCTGATCATTATCCTTTGACTTCATCAATGTTCTACAAACAGTAAATTTAAACAAATTACTTACCTACAAATCCTTCCTCACCAACCAGTTTCAGTGCAATTTTATCAGCCAACACCGAGGAGTTGCCATGAGCAATATTAGCAAAGGGGCCAGCATGCACAAATACAGGTGTCCCCTACAGAGGAATAAAAACAGATTAACATCCCAAAGGATGGGAAGAATGGAAACCGTGATCAACTTGAGGCACATGGGGGCGGGGCCCAGAATACTGGGCATTTAAAGACTTACCCAGTCATTCTGACTCTACACTGCATATTCAAAGCATCTCTCAATGAGATTAGAAAATATCCTGAGCCAGTTATGCCTACACTTCCAGTACTTGGGAGGTGAAGGCACAAGGATCAAGAGTTCAAAGCCATCCTCAGAGATTGAAGGAGTTTGAAATCAGCCTGGGGGTGGGGAGAGGGCCCGAGAGATGGATGTGTGGTTAAGAACACTAGCTGCTCTTGCAGAGGACCTGGGTTCAGTTGCTAGCACCTACATGATGGTAACAATCATCAGTAACTTCAGTTCCAGGGATCCAATGCCCTTGTCTGATCTCCATATTGCACAACATGGGTACACTTACTTACATACATACAGGCAATACACCCATACACATAGAATAAAAATAATAAATCACATATTTTAAAAAATCAGCCTGGGTTATATAAGACCCTGACTAAAAACTAAATAGAAACAAAGCTGGGGAGATGGCTGCCTTACTAGCATAAGGACTGAGTTCACAGTCCCAGAGCCCATGTAAAAGGCCTTGCCGCATTCACGGCATGCACATGTAACCCTAGCACACAGTTAGAGAGTGGAGGAGTGGAAGGGAGTCAAGACAGCCTGATCCTACAGCTTACTGGCCCAGCAGTCTAGCCAACCAATGAGTCGTGGGTTCAGTGAGATTTGGTCTAAAAACAGGGTGGAAAGTGATAGAGGATACTTGACATCAATCTCTGGCTTCCAAACAGGTGCATACACGTACATGTACACAAATACAATTACACACATACACTATACATAGAGTACACAGATAAAATATAAAACCCAAAATACAAAAATATCATCCTTTAAAAACAAACCCCAAACCCAAACTCTAAACTGCTATGATTTACTCAGAAGACCAAATCCTCCAGTCTTCTAAACTGCCCTGCCTTTAATGTTGAAACACAGACAAAATCTGTAGGAATACCATCGCCTCCAACTACAATTTTGGTAAGCTACTGCTTAGTGCTTTGTTGATCATGAAATAAACCCTCGCCATATTTCTTACTGTTCTGCATCCCATATTTTTTCTTTTGTTATCTGTATTACATTTTTTGTAAGACTAAAATTAAGTCCTGATGGTCTGAATGCCTCTTCAACGTCCTCTTGCTCAATTAAGTGTTAGTCAAATCAAGAAAAAATCTAAGCCAAGCACGGTGGTACAGAACTGTAATTCCAGCACTCAGGAGGGAAGGTTCAGTTCCTGTGTGGACTACATGAGACTGTCTGAGCCAAACAAATGAGCATAAAATCAATGAAACTAATGAATTCTGGGAGCCAGGACAGGCCAATGACAGAAAGGATAAGTTCAGACTTTTTTTGTTTTCGTGATAAAGTTGTTTGCCAACTTTTTAAAAAGTTGTTTTAAGTCTTAAAAAAAAATTTTTTTTCCTGTGCATATGAATAATATATTGTGCGCATGCACCTATGCTGTGCAGTGCGGGTGGAGGTCAGAAGAGGGCGTCTGATCCCTTGGAACTGGAGTTTCAGCTGGTTGTTAGCAGCCGTGAAGGTGCTTGGATTCGAAACTGGGTCCTCTGCAAGAACAGTCAGTGCTCTTACCCACTGAGCCAGCTCTCTAGCATGTGTCTTTTAAAAAACGTTTAAATTATTTTACATGTCAGAAAAGTGGCAGTTATTAACAAAACCAAAGAAAAATTTTCACTCATAGTAAATTTTTGAATGATAGAAACAACTTTTTGTTTTTGTTCAAACAGGATCATACAGCATAGGGTGACCTCAAACTCACAAGGAAGACAAGGATGACTTTTAACTTGTGATTCTCCTGCCTCCACTTCTCAAATATTGGGATCACAGGCAACTCAAATTTGCTATTAAAATTTCTTTTAGTAAGTATACAAAGGTTTCCTTATATGACATTTTCAGGTATACATTGTACTTTGCTCATGAGTAATTCATATTAATTACAAATAAAACAAAACCAATATAAAGAAATCATAAAATCTTTTAGACTTTAAAACTATTAAACCAACTTTGTGAATATATTCATTTTTAATGACATCTCTATTCCTTTTTCATTTCCCTGTGCTGATGACAACAGACTATTTGGCCCTATCTGAAAGGAATTTGCTCATTAAAACACTCAGGCTTTATTCCTTGCCCAGCCAGGGCCACTGAGGTCTATGTGTATGAAGGCTTGACTCTTCCACCTGTGAAAATACAGGCTGCCCCTTTGCTGCCACGGGGGGAAGGTGGGGAACAATCAGGGTCTAGAAAGCATGGAAAGTTCCCACGAACCAAGATGGGGGGGTTAGCTGAACATGGTTCAAACATGGAGAAGCTGAACAAAAGAAAGTTATTAAAAGAAAAGCCATCTGTGAATAAAACAGAGCTCCAAGCTGTCACGTGAGATCTCTATTTACTTTCTCCCCAAAGTCCACAGGAGAGAGGACACAGGTCCCCGAGAAGGTCAAAGTGATGAGTGTGAAAATAAAACTCATACATGCTTATTGACATGCATGCATGCAGAGTTAGTACCCACAGTCCCATATAACTAGTCATCTATTATTTCCCTCCGCTACCTAGATCAACCTTGAAGTGCTCTGAGGAAAAACATCTCAGACTCTGAACCTTCTACTCCTGCTGCTCTGAGCATGCTGATCCCAAAGTGGAGCATAAGGAGAAGGAAGTCACAGGCTCCATCCCTGAACGCAATGGCCTCCTTCAGCAGGCTGCACTCTCACTGCCGCCATTTGTCAGAGAAGTAACAGCCTTGGTTCCACAAGTGATAGGAAGTGGTTGCATAGGCATAAGCCTCATGATTCCTGGGGTGATCACTCCACGATGCTGCTTAGTCTAAAACAAAATCTTTCATTTGCAAAGGAAAGGATTTAGCTGTGTGTGATAGTACACAACTTTAGACCCAGCACTTGAGAGGCAGAGGCAGGTGGATCTCTGTGAGACTGAGACCAGCCTGGTCTACATAGCAAGTTCTAGGACAGCTGGGGCTGTAAGGGATCCTGTCTCAAAAAACAAACAGAAAAGAAAGGGCTTTTATCTTTTTTTAGAAATTTTCTTTTTTAAAAAATAAATATCGTATTTATTATTTTTAATTTTGTGTGTATGAATGCATTGCCTGCATGTGTATAAGTACACCCACGTTGTGCAATGCCCAAGGAGGTCAGAAGAGGGCACTGGATTTTCTGGAACTGGAGTTACCGATGGTTGTGAGCAGCCATGTGGGTGCTAGAAACTGAACCTAGGTCTCTGCCAGGAGCAGCCAGAGCCCTTAACCCCTGAGCCATCTCTCCAGTCCCAGAACTTTTCTAGTAATCTAGGCTATCAGCAAAATCATTTTGATTTAAAATTTTATTTCAGTAAAAGGAAAAATACTCATGTGAGTGTGTGAGTGTGTATGCACTCTCACGTAGGTCATACCTTGGTTTTTGGTCCTCACTTTTCACCTTGCTTGGGACAGGGCCTCTGTTTTTTATTACCCCTCATGTTAGGTGACCCAGGATTCTTCTGTCTCTGTGTCCCACCATGAGGTAGGAGAGTGTTTGGCTTGCAGATGTGTGCGGCCACACTCAGCTTTTTACCTGAGTAGTGGAGATTTGAACTCAGCTCCTCATACTTACATAACAAGTGTTTTTATCCACTGAGTCATCTCTTCAACCCTTAACTTTTGATTTTTAATGAGTAATTATGTATCTTATGGAATATAATGTGATATTTGATTATGTGTGTGTTATGGAATGATCATGCTGGAGTTTGGATCTGAAATGTCCTTCAAAGCCCTCTGAGGTAAAGATTTGGTCTCCAGTTTGGCATACTGGCATGGAGGTAAAGCCCTTAAGAGGTGGTGCGTAGTAAAATGACTTAGGTCTAGGGCAACGGGTGTCTCCTCGAAGAGGACTATGGGGTCCTGGTTCCTTTCTCTTTCTCTCTTCAGGTCCTGGCTGTAAGGTAAGCAACTTATTCTCCACATGTTCTGACCATGATGTGCAGCCTTGGCACAGAGCCAAAATCAATACAGTCAATGAAATACAATGAAAACTGTGAGCCAACAGAAACCTTTCTCATTATAAGTTTCTCAGCTCATGTGGTTGTTACAGTAATAGGAAGCTCACACAGAGTATATCAGACCAACCAACACATCACCTTACATACCTCTCTTTTCTTGTGAGACAACAGAAAATCTATCCTTTGAGTCATTTTGAAATATATACTACAGAATTATTAACTATGATCAACATGTCTTTTTCAAAAATATTTTATTTATTATTTTTATTTTATGTGTGTGAGTGTTATGCTTGCATATATGTAAGTGCACCTGTGCCATGGCAATGCCTACAGAGGTCAAGAGAGGGCGCAGATCCTCTGTAACTGGAATTAAAGATGGTTGTTAGCTAACATGTGAGTGCTGGGATTGGAACTAGGGTCCTTGCAAGAGCAGCCAGTGTTCTTAACCACCGAGTCATCTCTCCAATCCTTACGATCAAGAGATCTCGAAAACATCTTGTTCCTGTCGGAGCAGAACATGAACCATATGGTCCACTTCTCCCTGAACCCCCAAGCCTCTGGTATCACAATTCTATTCCCTACCTTACATTTTATATTAAAAAAATTTTTTAATGTATTTTTTATTTTATGTGCATGTATGTAAGTGTCCCTGTGCATGCACTGCCTGTGAAGTTCAGAAGGGCATCAGATCCCCTGGAACTGGAGTTACAGATGATTGTTAGCTATCATGTAGACATTGGGAACCAAACCCAGGTCCTCTGCAAGAGCAGCCAGTGCTCTTAACCACTGAGTCATCTCTCCAGCCCCCAGGAACTTCTTAAGATTAATACTTCAGTAAGTTGGTCGTTTGCCAGAGCTCCATCAGGGTATTAGCAAGAGAACTTGACACTATCCAGTACTGTAACCACCATCCACATGTGGCTGTGAGCACTTAAAATGCAGCTAGAATCCCTACCCTCATTAACTATATAAATACGTAAGTAGAAAGGTAGCTAAATCATGGAAGGACTGCATTTTAAATTCTACCTAACTTTGATCTAGACTGAAATAAACATAGATAGCCTATAGTCACAATAGCACTGGAAAGTATATTTTAGCATCAACACTGTGTGTGTCTCACTGTGTGTGCTGTGTGTGTGTTAAGTCTTCTAAAGGTTCTCAGCCTAGCTCTGAGTGAGGTTCACCTGGGTATCCCAGACATCTGTACCACTCAGTCTAGGATGGGGCCTAGCATTGATCAGTATCCAGAAATCGTCTGGCATATTTCAAGGACCAGCTAGGGTTGAGAACTGATGGCACCTCAGCTACCTGCAGCGAACCTCTGATGCACCTCCTATCCTGGCAATATGAGGTGCCCCAAATAATGGCACATGAATTAGATTTTTAGGTCATGTATAGATGCAGACTCCCCCTCTGGGGTGACTATCTAGAATCAAGGTCACAGAGTTCATGAATGCAAATATTTTAACCAAATGCTGAGGTTTATTTTTTTAAACAAGACCTGTTATCTGTCCAAGTAATCCTAAAACAGCAAAGGCCATGAATGAAAAATAGACACAATTGTGAATACATAGGAGAAATTCATACTATGAATTCATTCATTAAATGAAACCAGACGTTCAGAAGAGAAGCTATCTTAAAGGCATAGTATTATCTATGTATTTACTTACTAACCAACTAACTTACTATTGTAGTTAAGGGTCTTGCATATGTTAGGAAAGTACTTCTACTACTGAGCTATCTCCCTGGATCTTGATTTAAATAAAAAATTAATTTATTTTGGGGCTGGAGAGATGGCTTATTGATTAAGAGCACTGGCTGCTCTTGAAGAGGACCTGGGTTCAATTCCCAACACCCATATGGCATCTAACAACCGTCTGTAACTCCAGTTCTAGGGGATGTGATGCCCTCCTCTGACCTCTGTGGGCACTGCATGACAAGGGTGAATCTACCTAAATGTAGGCAATATATTCATACACACGAAAAATAAATAAAATATTAAAAAAATTTCATTTTATGTGTTTGAGTGTTTTGTCTGCATGTATGTACATGTACTCAAGCATGCAATGTCCACAGGATGTCAGAAGACGGTGTTGGATTCCCTAGAACCAGAGTAACAGACAGTTGCTAGTTGCCATGTGGGTGCTGGGAACTGAATCCAGGCGAAATACTTATATAATAAAATAATAATAATAAAAAAAAAAAACAGGGTTGGGTAGATACCCTAGTAAAGTGCTTGCTTTGCAGGACCTGATTTGATCCCTAGAATTCAAGTAAAAAGCTGGCTGGCTGTCACACCTGTAATCTCAACATGGGAGGCAGACACAGGCAATCCCTGGGCCCCCAGCCCAGTCTTATTGTCAAATTCCAGGCTAGTGACACATACTGTCTCCAAAACTAAGATGAATGTTGCTTGAGGAATGACACTAAAAACTGTCCCATGGCCCTCCACATACAAACACACACACAGACACAAAACAACAAAAGGCAAAAGGCAAATCACTTACTTCTAGAGTCTGCATTAAGTTCGGTTTGATGGCATCTTTCATCAAAACTGTCAAGGCACCTGTTACCCCCTACAGGAGCAAAAGAGACATTTAGTAATTAGCAGCTCCTCAGGCCATGGCTCATTTGGCTGTTTTTCTCCCAAGCTGCCTTCCAAGTGCTAAAATTACAGGAGGGCCATGGTGCCCATCTGGCTTTTATGTGGGTGCTGAGGATCTAAACCCTGATCCTCACGCTTGTGTAGCAAGCATTTTATCCACTGAACCATGTCCTAGCTCCAATCTGGGCAATTTTTAAATAGTTTTTTACAGCAACCTGAATCTATTTTTTCTTTTTTTTATTCTACACAGTCCATAGAGATGCTGATGGAAATGTATCCATTTAGTCTCCTTGACAAGACCTGTGAGATGAGTTATTCAAATCCATTTCTTCAGAAGTAGGCAAGAAACAATCAGACACTGGCAAAAGATTCAAATGGAATCAGCCTCACTTTGCTGTTCTCCTATCACAAGTGTTTTCAAACGCCAGTGTGCATTTTCAGTTCCGGTCTTCGATGTGACTCCATTTGCTGGAAAGCAGTTCAAGCTACAGCAATGGCTATGCAATAGACCTCTGTTATACCAATGTCCTTGGGGTACCCAGAAGTCAGTGAAATGACCAAGGCACCAGTGGGGTTTGCCTAAACAGTAAAGGTCGTCACTATAAAGATGAGTCTGGGGGTATAGCTCTGTGGTAAAGCTTGTGCCCTGGTACTTCCAGTCCTAACACCCTCCTCACCCCCCACAACACAAAATGATTAAACTAAAAAAGTCAGTCATGTCCCCTGACCTCAGGGAAGCTTTACATCAAGTAAACAGAAGAACATTCAACAAAGGAACTGAAAGGGAAAGGTCCATTGAGATCTGTTTTTATAATGCGAGACTGAAATCTTCTTTTTTCTGTTTGAGACATGGTCTCACTTTATCACTGTGTAGCTCAGGATAGTATGGAACTGGCCTGGTACTCACTCCATCCTCTTGCCTCAGCTTCCCAAGTGCTGAAATGCCAGACATATGTCATCACGCCTGGCATGAAACCCATACAGAAGGTACATTAACAAGGTGGGGTGCCAAGGTGGAAGCTGATGCTGGAAATGAACCAATTTCTTCCCGTTCTCAAAGGCAGAAGGATTTAATTCTATTTTTGGAAAGGGGATTTGTCCCCAAATGGAGGCAGGCATAGAGACAGCTCTTTCTGACAGCTGCCAATGGCAGGAAGGTGACTCTACCCCATTCCAGTCTAGCCAAGGCAAAAGTAGGGATCAAGACCACCAAGAATGGTGAAATGCTTATGAAATAAATTTCATGTGTTTTGGTGGAAGCCAAGTAGAAGCCTGTAAGAAATATGCATGAAGATTTCAGGAAGCTGAGAACAGGACTGCGAAGAAGCTGTCGGGTGTGCAGAACATCCCAGAATTCCCATTGCACACCAGCGTAATATAAAGATCTCCATTCTCCTGACAGACAGTGAGCTCTACAGGCCTCTGAGAAAGACTCACCAAGTCCTCAGCTGTCACAGGCTGTCCGTCTTTGTCACTGGCTACCACCATTCTTCCTAGCCGCTCTTTCATGTCCGCGAGGCTGTCAGTCAGGGCCAGAACTGCCATGATCTCGCTGGCCACCGCGATGTCAAACTGAGCCTGAGACAGCAAAACAAAAGCTGTGGTCAGCTTCAGCATCATTGGATGGCCACTTCCACAGGAAGCCAGATTTTAGCAATGAAGTGGCCACCAGCTCAGGCTGTCCCCAGTGGACAGGCTCACACTTATGCAAGTTTCCCAGAGCATGCAGTACCTTGTGCCTGTACCACCAAGGACGGCCTTCCTAAGGTGACCACACTGTCTATTGTGTCTGCTGAGCAGTAGATGGCTGGACGAGGCCTGTGAGACCACTTGCAGTACCATTTGGTTTGCACCTATAGCCTGCCTCAGACTTGTAATTAAGTGCTGATTTAGGACTGGGGTGTAGAGCCACTGCCTAGTATGTACAAAGCCCCAGGTTTTGTCCATAGGCAGCACACACACACACACATAAAGTATTAATGTCATTATCTGTCTACTGAGCATTTCTACCCACACCATGTAATGCCAGGAAGACAGAGACCACATAAGATTCCATCTGGATCCTCAGCAGGGAGGACTGCACTCGATACACAGTGGGTGCTCAGCACATACTGAATGAACTAGTTGGCTACTGCATTTCTTAGCAACCACTCTGTCGGGCAGGCTATGTTCTATTTTTCTCCTCCTCTTCCATCCTCTCTCCTCCTAGCTTTACTTTTTTGCTGTGCTAGGAACTGAACCCAGGGCCTTGAATATGCTAGGCAAGCATCTACAAGTCCAGCCCTACATTCATGCTTAATAAGCACAACTCTGTGGGTCCAACAGGGATGGAAGAAGAGGGTCCCCTGTTTTCCTGTGCCCGAGGCCTGTTTCTCAGAGTTAAATATCAGCACACTGTTGGCCCAACACCTAAAGGGTGACATGGAATCAATTTGTGTCTATGAGATTATGGCTCTGTCCCATCTTACAGCTTCCAGCAATGACAGTCAGAGAACAGTGACTTTCTTTGAAAAATTCCCAGGCCTTCCTATTCGCCCACTTGACTCTGAGTCTAGGTTGTACAATGTCCAATGGGATCGAAGAGGGATAGAAGGAATGCATACTTCCTGCTTGTAATTCAGCCACTAGGAAAGCACTATACTAAGCCAGATCGTTAAGTTCCAGCTTAACTCTCTTTATCCCAGAGGGGCACGTAAGTCAGACAAGTTCAAGTTCACAGAGAGAGAAAATGGCTATGCCCTGGTGGGATCACTCTATGAGACGTTTTATTACCCATTTCCGACACTGGTACATGAGGAAATGAAAGTAAGGAGCTTGTTGGCTCCTTCCTGGTTGAGATTGCATTAATCATTGATTTCCTGAAAAAAATACTCCCTGGAAGTTAAATACAGCTATATTCAACTATTAATCTCAGTATAATTCATTCTAATCATAAGCAATGCTTTACTGCAAGAAATCTAGAATCCTAAGCACATTACAATATAAAGGGTGCAGGTAACGATGACTAAAATATTACTATTATTTCCAAACAAAGCTTGATCCTGGAAATACTCTTGCAATATTAACTGTGTAAAATAAATATAAAATTTTATGATACATATACAAATATTTCATTTGAAACTGTTTTCATTTCAAAATTACAAGCAGCATCATGGTACATGCCAGCATCATGATATATGCTGTAACTCCAGTATTTGGCAAACTGAGGCATGAGGAGCATGAGTTTAGGGCCACCCTGGACTACTTAGCACATTACAGACCACCTTGAGCTACATAAGCAAGACCCTGTTTTGAGAAACTAATTTGCACTTGAGTTATTTAGTTCAAAGAGATACAAACTGAGCCAACTTAAAGATCATTTAACAGGGGCTGGAGAGATGGCTCAGCAGTTTAAGAGCACTGACTGCTCTTGCAGAGGACCTGGGTTTGATTCCCAGCACCCACATATGGCTAGCAACCATTCTTAACTGCCAGGAGATCAGATGCCTTCTTCTGACCTCTTCAGGCACTGTACATGTGCAGGCAATACACTCATATACATTAAAACATATTTTTAAAAAAAGATCATTTAACAAACTGAGGCAATTTAAGGATCATTTTCACTAACTGTGCTTGGCAGAAGAATGGTCATGTTGGGTGTGGCAAATAAAATATCTTAAAATTATATGAAGGGACAACTGAGGTTTTAATATACATACATTTTTAAAGATCATCACAAATGTACAATGGGATAATGTACAATGCTGTTACGTCTATGAGTGGACTGAACTTTTCTGGAAAGTAATGTAAAAATATGTGAAACTTGTCCCTGTTTGAATTCACAATTATACCTTTGAAAATCTATTCCAAAGATAGTATCAGACAGGTAAACCCCCAAACACACATGTTTAATATCATAGGCTATTTAGGACAGTTGATCACAGTAAATACTCTGCATATGCACTAACAGGAATTTGGTTAACTGGATGGTGGTATATCTATGAGACAAGTTTATGCAGCCATTAAAATTCATTAAAATAAGATAATGCTGTGCAGAGTCTTAAGGCTAACACAAGCAATCAATGCTCTAAAATAACTATTACTTAAAATATACCTAAAGCAACACAACTTATAAGAAACTTGCCCAAAGCACCTTAACTGGAACTCACTAGGTACACTAGGCTAGCCTTGTCAGGCTCCTATTGTGTCTGCCTCCTGAGTGCTGGGATTGCAGGCATGTATACCATACTTAAATACATCATTCTTCTTATTTGTAGCTTTGAAGACAGCTTTTAAGAAAAATATTTATTTTATGTGTATGAGTGTTTTGCCTGCGTGTATGTAAGTGCACCGAGTGCATGCACTTCCTCTGGTGGTCAGGAGAGGGTGTTGGATCCCCTGGAACTGGAGTTTTAAATGGTTGTTAGTTGCCATGTGGGTGTTGGGAACTGAACCTAGGTCCTCTGTCAGAGTAGTCAGTGCTCTTAACTGTTAACCCATTGTTTCAGCACCTACAGATAGTTTTTTTCTGTTGGCATTTTATTTCTATACTTGTCAAATGCAATTTATTTATTTACTTTACTTGTCCAACAAACATTTCTTGAAGACTTACTATTAAGGATCATAACAAATCTCTGCTCTAATTATAGAGAATATGGCAAACCCCATGCCCTTGTGAAACTCCCCTTTCAGGAATGATGGGAGTAGAGACGGTAAAAAGGGATGCAGGTGAAGGATACAGCCCAACAGGGAGAGCTAGGAGTTTGGGGACAGGACTTTGCAGGGTTAAACAAGGTGGCCCGGGAAGGCCCTGTATTTGAGTATTACTTTCTGAATGTCCTTATTCCCAGCAAGTTCCTAGCCTTAATGTTTCTGGCATGAAGATCTGATTTTAAGTATACCAAAATGATCTATGTATTCCTTTCTTCATAGTTTCTGCATTTTGTCAGTAACAGTTCATCTCTATGGTAACTGTTAATGGTTGCCTCGTTCCAGGAGGATTACTTCCTATTTTCTTAGGTTCTCTTTCACTCTAAACTGTTTTATGTTAGCACTGTTGATTTTTTTTTTTCTTTGTGCTGAAGGCTTCCAACATCACTCTTCTTCAGAACTCTAACTGAATTTCCTCAAGGCCACCTGGCATTTGCTCTTGTTGATGGAATTCATATTCCCTTGTGACTAATCAGGACCTTTTCTCTTTGGCAGTGCTTGAGAATTTTTTCTTTATTTCTTCATGTTCTGAAATTTTAGCCCGATATCTCTGGGCGGAAGTCTTTTCTCACCCCTCCTGCTTTGAACTTGCCTTTTAACACGGAAATTGGGTTTTCCTCAGGCCAAGACAAACGCCCTCTGTTCTACCGTGCTTTACTCTGTATAGCTTTTGTCTTTTGTGAGTGTAGGGGTCAGAGGTCAACATTGGGTATCTTCTTCAATTGTTCACTAACTTGGTTTTTGAGAATGAATCTAGAGCTGAGTTGTCTAGACTAGCTGGCCAGCACGCCCCAAGGATCCTTATCTCTGCCTCCTCAGCACTGGGATTGTAGGTTCATGCCTCCATGCCTGGCTTTCCTTACAGGATCTGAACTCAGGTCCTCGTGTTTGTATAAAAAGTACTTTACTGATGGAGTCATCTCCCTAGTCCATTCGGTCTTTTTTGACTTAGGATCTCCTTGTGTAACCCAGGCTGGCCTCAACCTTTCAATCCTCCTGGGATTATAGGCATGTGCTACCACAGTGGGCTTTGTATTTTGGGGGCAGGGGTGTTGTTGGGTATCAAACCCAGGGCCTTCAGGACTTCCAGATATGTACTTTCTGCCTCAAACTTCTTTTGGAGGGCCAGAGTTTGAGGCAGGGTCTCACTCTGTAGCCCTTTCTGGCCTGAAACTCGCTATGTAGATCAGGCTGGCCTCGAACTCGCAGAGATTCACATGCCTCTACCTTCTGTGTATGCTACCATGCCTGGCCTTGTCTCAAATTTTTCTTTCATATTTTCTATCTCTTTCCTCTGGGAACTATGCTTCCAAATATCTCCTTGGTTTAGAAGTCCCTCTCCATAGCATTTAAGCCCTACACCTAGGTTTTTATTTTGACATTCATGGTATTATCTACAAGAATTTAACACAGTATTTTTTTCTTTTAAGATTTAAGTTGTGTGTGTGTGTGCGCGCGCGCGTGTGCATGTCAGTGAAGGTGCCTATAGAGGTCAGAAGAGGGTATCAGATCCTTTGGAGCTGGAGTTATAGATGGCTGTGAGCCACCTGATGTGGGTGCTGGAAATTGAATGCAGGTCCTCTATAAGAACAGGAAGCACTCCAACCATTGAGCCATCTTGCCAGCTCTCTAAGACTATTCCTGAAACCTCCATAAATTCTCACTTAAGCACTACAGTGCCCTGGACCCGTTGAGAATTCTGATCATACCTCTCAGAATCTGCTTATCTGTTTCCTATTTTGTTTCCTTGGACACATGAGCTTCTCGTCACAGATCCTGGTTGGTCTTCATGCTATACATTTCTTTAAACATGTGGTAGTTTCTGGCTTTGAGGCTCCCTCTCACAGGTCTGTCAGCACAACATCAGACATCTAGTTTCTAGCTTGTATGCCAGGTGCAAGGGAAGCTGTTGAGTGACTCTTACACTGGAACCACTCCCAGCACTATGCTACTGACTCGGTGCTCCCTGTGCAGATACCAAAAGGCTGTGCTCTCTTAAAAGGGGCACAAGATGCTCCTTTTCTCTAAATGAGACACTTGGCTGATACATGCTTGGCAAACGCACCATCTGTGACTGAGATGCGAATGGCTTCTGGGGGTTGGGCAGTGGCATTGTTCTTAAGCTCAGGACCCCACTCGGACACTGGGTGGGTGCTGGGAATCAAACCCTGGTCCTCTGAAACAGCAAACAGTGCTCTTAACCACCGAGCCATCTCTCTAGTCCAAGAGTAACTTTTTTTTTTCCACCAATAAAAATTTAATGTAAAGTCATAAATTTGAAACTGTTCAAAAAAATGTTTACTATAAAAATTCGAGGGCTACTGTGCCTGGCTAAAAAAAATTATGAAATGAATTTATATTCCCTAAGTGTGACTGACTCACATCAGAGATCCATTAAATGGGAGGCAGAGCTCATAATTTTTTCCCCACATTATCTGTTTTGGGGTTATAAGTCATTATCCTTTGAAAAATTCTCTATGCTATTAAACCTAATAACTAGGTGTTTGGTTTATGAAACTGAAGTGATGTATCTGATTTTCACTTTTCTGTTGTCATACCGATGCACTTCAGGGTTTTCCAGAAAATATGCAGGAATGTATATGGGAAGGACATCCTGAATGCCTCTTTCCAGAAACACAGCTGAAGACATGTAGCAAGAGGACACTAGAGCCTTCCTGCCTCCTCATGCCGATGCTCCCAGACCCACACTGATGCTCTCTGCCTCCTAGATCTGCAAAGGGACTGGAAAACCACCCTGGGACAACAGGAAGAAAAAGCAGCTATTGTGGACCAAGGTGAGGAAGGGCAGAGACACTTCCGGGAAGATGGTACCACCTACCTGCCGAGAATATCCTTTCTCTGTGTTTCCCTGCCCAATAGTTATTTTTCTCAGAAATCGGTCGTTGGTATCCAATACTGAAAGAGAACAGGGTAAGTTATTCAATTAACAAACATGGACTGTCCCCGATGGGAGATGCTGAGGAAGAAGCAGAACACAAGAGTCAAGATCTAGCTTCTCTTGAGGAACCAAACATGCAAGAAACTATGGTCTAGTTGGGTCTTGATGATACAGATTGTTAGGTGATGGTGGGCTGGGGCAGGGCACTCCTTTGAACTAGGAAGCAAGTACAGGTATATTTGGATGTGCATCTGACACTGACACCTAAGTCACAAGGAGAAGTCAGTCCAGTTTCTCACAGTTAGACATTTAACAGCCATAAGAAACAGTAATTCCACTGTTATGTATTCAAAAAAATCACAAGCAGACAGTTGAACATGTATGCATACACCCATGTTTACATCAGCTACATTGACCATGGCCAAAAGGTTGAATCTGCAACTGCCAACAGTATAACACTACACAGACATAAAATGGGCACTTTGATACATATTCCACGAATGCTGGAAATATTATGCATTAAGACAGACACAGAAGGACAGATACTGAATGATTCCTCTTATATGAGATACTAAATAAAGTAGGTGAGACAGAGAGAAAATAGAAGTAACCATTTAATGGGGTATAGGCAACAATGATGATGCAATCGTTGCGGATGTACTTATTGCCATCAGTTGGACAGTTATAGCTGGCAAAGATGATAACTATTAGAGCCAGTGTATTTTAGCACAATGAAAAGAAAAAGCCAGAGGAATCATAGCAGCAAAGGAGCTTAACTGTGATTAGAGAATTAGAATTGGGTAAACTGTACTAGTTTAAACCTTTTCTGTGAAAACTAGATTTGGCTTAGGAAAAATCAAATTCATAACGCCAGGAAACAAAGGCAAAAGGACAGACTTGATTCATCTCTGTGACTTCACAAAGCAAGTTGTTCACAGTGACAACTGAGATCTAATTTATTAAATGTATACTATGTCACCGATGGAAACAGCAACAGAATGATGTATTTGGGGACTGTGAGCATCTGTGGGATGGAGACAATTCATCTTCCTAATGACATCCAAGCACTGATGGACCGTGCCTCGGTCATCTTTGTTCCCTGACTCAGCTGCCATCCCTCTCTCATACATGTACAGACTTAGACACATTAATACTTTTGTAGCCAAATACATAGAAACCTCTATGATGCTTTTAAGATTTAAGCAGACTGTCTATAAGACCAAAGGACTCCCTCTCAGTAGTAACACCACTTTATTCCCAAGACTCTAGGCACATAGTCAGAGAAAATAGAACCATCTCCTTTTCTGATGCATAGTGTATATACACTCTTGGCACCAAACTGAGGTAATCTCTTGATTGAATGTATTTAAAGCCAATAATGGGTCCTGTAGTTGTTTATAGTTTAGGATTGAGATGACAAGCAAAAAAAGTTGGATTAAACTATACAGCCAGGCACAGTGGAGCATGCCTTTAATCCCAGCATTCAGGCAGCAGAGGCAGGCAGATCTCTATGAATTTGAAGCCAGCCTGGTCTACATAGTGAGTTCCAGGCTGGCTAGGGCTACATAGTAAGACCATGTCTCATTAGCCCCCTGGAAAAAAAAATAATCCATATAAGCATCATCCAAAGGCCACTGTGCCTTTCACAATGTCTCAGTAGAGCAGGGTATGTTGCAACATACCAGGATCCTGACATACAGGGAAAGAATGAATTTAGTGTCAGTGATATACAAGAAGAAATGTGCAAGTTTAATTCCACCCTCTGAGACACAGATGTGGCCAAAGCTCTAAGAAAGCAGTAATAACACAGCTGGCATCTAAGTGATAGTTAAAGGTGGAATAAGCTACAGGCACCTTGTTTTGTGTTCAGTCATGTTCTAGCTGCAGAGATATAAGGTGTACAACATACCAGTCTCTGACCTTTGGCATTTCCTGGGACTTCCTGCAGAGGGCCCTAGAGTACCTGCACAGGAGTGGAGCTTAGGGGTGGGTGGGATTATTTGATCCTTGTTTCAGACAGTATCTTTAGCAATACAGTGCTACGTCCAGGGATCCTCCCGAGCATGCCTAATTGTTAGTTTTTGTCAACTTACCACAAACTAGAGTCACCTGGGAAGAAGGAACCTCAACTGAGGAACTTCCTCCATTGGACTGGCCTGTGGCCATGTCTGTGAGGCATTTTCTTGATGGCTAGTTGATATCAGAGGGCCAGCCCACTACGGGCAGTGTATCCCTGAGCAGGTAGGCCTGGGCTGTGTACGAGAGGTGGCTGGGCAAGTCAGCAAGCAAGGTAACTCCATGGTCTCAGTTTTAGTTCCTTCTTCCAGATCCCTGGCTTGAGTTCCTGCCTTGACTCTTTTGATGATAGACTGTGTCAAATAAACCCTTTTGCCTCAAGCTGGTTTTGGTCAGTATTTTATTACAGCAACAGAAAAACCAAAAATTGGTAACAGAAGTGGCTGTTGCTGTGATGGACCTGATGGTGGTATTTTGAGGAAGGATTGTGGAAGTGTTTGAAACTTTGGGCTGGAAAAGTCATCGTGTGCTCACTCAAGAGTTTAAAGAGCTGTTGCGGGAACTTGGAAGATAAGAACATTGATAAAATACAGACGGTTGTTACTTGGCTTGTGAATTTCAGAGGGAAGCCTGAGAGTCCTTCAAAAACTCTATCAAGGCCGTTCATGTGATATTATGAATTAAGAATCTACGGTTTCTGGTCAGCTGAGATTGCCAAATAAGCTGTGACTGACAAGAGATCAGTGTACTGATACTTTAAATAACCAATACCATCCTGAGCTGGGAGTGCAGGGACAAGTACCAGCCCTATTATTGGGCTTCCCCAGAAGACAAAGCACCCATCACCACAATGTCACTGGGGCAGTGACACTGTCTCAAGGCATTGACCATGACTGGGGCTGGTGAGTTCTTGATCTGTGGTTGGGGAACGGAGGTGAGATGGAAACAAACCTGGGAGTTCCTGGGGAGCTGGGCTATGAGGCAGGAACTTTGGGGTGCACAAGTATGTAAAGCCTAGTTTCCAACCTTTAGCAGCAATATGTGATGGGATATATTCTTTCTCTCCTGCTTCTGGAACAGTCTAGTATCTTAAGCTCTAATCCAATCATGTGCGTTATACTTACTCTAAGTCAAAGCCAGCAAAGCCAACCAGTAAATGTCCTCAATTCATCTATGAAGAGTCCCCACATTCTTATACTAACTCATGGCAAGCAGAGCCAAAGTACTTATCAAATTTCAGCCCAAATTCCTCTGGTCCAGGTGGCTTGTCCTTAGCAATAAAGTTTTCTTCTAGCACCCTGCACAGTAATGTAATTCTCTATTTTTCTGGGATCAGTTTTTGAAGTTGTCACTTTCATTAAAATTGATTTGTAACCACAGAACATTCCAGTCCTTCCTGTCTTTTCAGAGAGAATCCAATTGCCTGCTGGTTCTCCAGCTAAGAGGTGAGATGGCCCTGATTTCTGAGGCTGGAGCCCAAGCACAGATGTACAAGAATGCCAATTGGTCTGAAAATTTGTTTTAGCAGAGCCACATGTATGGTTTAAAATATACTAATTTTCCACAGCATAATTTTTTTTTTTTTTTTACCAGTAGGTTTTCAAAAAAGTGTCAAGGAGTAACACTAACTCAGAAATACCTTGAAAAGATTGACTACCCATTTTGAATACTATGGCATTTTAGTAATGGATTTTCCTAATTAAAAAAAAAAATCTAGAAAATAACTAAGTACTCTAGTAAAATGCTGAAAATAGTCATATCAGTTGTTTAAAATTCTGTTTGTTGATCTATTTTAGAACAAAGGTGTGTATAATTTGTGGCTCACCAACAAAGGAATATTCTAGGGTCATTTAAAATGACCTCCACAGGGGCTGATGGTGCAGCTGGAGGTAGAGTATGTGCTTTGCATGCTAAAAGCTGTAGGTTCAAGCTCTGGCACCATTAAAACAAAACAAAAACAAACTACAGGAAAAAGCCACAAAAGTATAGAATGCTTAGGATGCAAATGAAACTGGTAGGAGGTAAAATCCTTACATGAATTATAAGAGTTGTACATAAAAACCAGATGCACAAAACCAGCATGAATGACAGCACTACCAGCATCATGAGATGTTGCTTAGTCTTTTGATACGGTTTGACCAGTCTCTACAATGGAATCACTTATTTTGAAGTGAAAAACAGACCCTTAAGAATGTTCAAGGAGACTTTAACTTAGTCTAGGAGACAAGACCACAGAAAAACGACACACTGTTACCAGACACGGATCCTTTGGGTGGTGCTTCTGAGTTTAGGAAGCCTGTTGACATGTCAGTGGTGCCTTCCCCGAGGGAGGCTGGTATTTCTACAGGTTCAACATCCAAGATCCAAAACTTGGTATTAACATGATACTGTAAGGGAAATTCCACAACCCGAAACAGCTTCATGCATAAAATCACTAAAAATATTCTATAAAATGCCCTTCAGGCTATGTGTCTAAGGTGTAAATAAAACTTGTGTTTAGACTTGGCTCTCATTCCTGAGATCTCACTAAATGTATCGGAATCTGCCCAAATCCCCAAATTTCTCAAACCTGAAACACTGCGCTCCCAGGTGTTTTGGAAAAGGATACTTTATATAGATGAAGAAACTGAGCAAGTGGTTTGTCTGGAAAGCAGGTATGCGGCAGAGCCAAGACTCATGTCTGATCTGGGTCTCTTGGTCTCACAGTCTTCTGGAAAGACACTCAGTTCTTCCTGACTCAGCTAAGTGGGCCTCTAAGAGGGTGGCTTGAGAAGCCAGGAGGCTGGCTTGGATCTGGGAGGAAGATCTATCTAGAAAGGGAGAGAGGATGGGGATGGGGGATGACCATGGCCAAGCAAAGGCTGGCAAGGGGATGAAGCAGGCCCCCTGGTGGTCAGCAGACAGAAGCCAGGCGCCGGCAGACTCCGAGGCCTAGCTGGGTAATCGTGATTCTGTCACCCAGGATGCAGTCACTGAGGTTTCTGACGGGGTAACAGGCTTCATCTCTGCAATATGAATCTCCTGAACTAGGGGAAGGAAACGGAAACAGGAGAATGTACCAAAAGGTGACTGTTAGAAACCAGGCATAGGGTAGATATCTTCTGAATGACAGTAGAAGTGGAAAGAATGGGGGACAGTCTGAGAAGGACATTGAGGAAGGACCAGCCCACCGACATTCGGAGGCCTTTAGGGTTTATCCGGTGCAACTGCCACATTCCTGTGAAGCATATATATATGGTGTGTGTATATATATATATATATATATATATATATATATATATATATACACACCATCATCTCCATTACGATCTCTAAGACTCCAGAGCCCAGAACACAGTGTCACTGGTTCAAGGTCACACAGCCAGGCAGCGGCAGGGTAGAGACACACTCTCCAGGCCTGACTCCATGGTGAGTGCTTTTCTGATTGTTTCACCAAAGTGAATGACACAGAAAATCAAGTGTGGGTGATGTCACAGCGGGCAGGGAGTTGGAGACATTGGGAGTGAGGACAGAGGCAAGTTCGAGGCCAGTCTGCTATACATAGACAATTCTAAATAGAGTCAGGGCTACAGAGACCTTATCTCAAAGAAACCCCCCAAACAAAAACAAAACAAAAAGGCTTGGGAAGATGACTCAGTGAAGTGCTTGCCACAGAAACACAAGAACCCAAGTCTGATCACCACCAACGATATGAAAAATACACACTGGGGCTCGAGAGATGGCCCAGTGGTGAGAGTACTTGCTGTTCTTGCAGAGGACCTAGGTTCGATTCCTAGCACCTACATGGTGGCTAACAACCATCCATAATTCCGGTTCCAGGGGAATCTGATGCTTTTTTCTGACTTGTACACACACACACACACACATACACACACACACACACACACACACACACACACACAGTTCCTGCAATCCCTACAACCTCTGTCCACACCTTGAGTTCTAGGCACTGCTGTGGAACCTTACACACATCTCAGGTCTAGAGCAGTCAAGCCACCATTTTCAGTACGTACTCTACCACTGAGCTACATCCCTGCCCAGTTATCTATTAAAGAAGAGGGAACAGCGGACTTTCCAAGATCACACAAGATTAGAATTCAGCCCAAATTCTTTCCTGGTACTATGCCATGGCCAGTTACTTGTGACTTTCAATGTAATGAGTGGGTATGAAATATATGTGAAATATATTCCTTAAAAACAGCCTCCCAGTAGGTTGCTGGGGGGAGAGTGTGCCAGGACAATGATTAAAAATATTTAAGCAAGGGACAGGAAGAGTAAATTAATTTCCTTTAGATATTTGGGGTATTTTTTGTTTGTTCTTGTGGTGCTGGGGATAGAACCCAGAGCCGGGCATTAGTCAAGAACCACTGAGTTCTAACTCCAATGCTTCCTCTGACATTCGGAGGATGAAGGCATGCATGGACTGAGTCGAGAGAGAGAGAGGAGAAAAAGGAGAGAGAGAGAGAGAGAGAGAACACACTAATGGATGGAAAGAAATCATGAAGCCCACAGTGGGCAGATTAAGACTGAGCCTTTATGAAATGAACCTAAGAACTCTGGCTCAAACACATCTCCCCGTCTGGCCCTCAGTTCCCTGTGGTCTCCTCAGCACTCACCTCTCTGCCACGTGATAGTGGAGGGGTCAATGTTGAGACGGGCAAACTTCCTCATTTCCTCTTCGGTCAGACTGCTCGGATCGGTCTTATTTATCCCCAGTTTCTAATAGTGAAGAAATGCGATGAAAAAGAAAAGGAATAGGAAGCCAAAAGTAACCAAAATGACCTGCTGTGCCACACCCTAATTAATAAAGTCCTTAAAAAAAAAAGAAATTCAGCAGGGCCTGGTAGCAGGGACATATGCCTTTAATCCCAGCATGTAGGAGGCAGAGGCAGGTGGAGTTTTAGGCCAGCTGGGGCTATAGGGAGAGCCTGTCTCAAAAAGATAAAATACACAAACAACCCCCTACTACCACCTCCACCACCCCCCGACCCCCACCACTCCACCTCCACCACCCCACCCCACCCCCACCTCCACCACCCCACCCCCACCTCCACCACCCCCAACGTATACACAATTTGCAGTAAACTGTAGGTTTAGTGAAATCCTATAAGTAAATGTATCCTTTAAGCTGAAGACTCTGGGAATCTGTAATATACCCTAAAATCTGAAAATGACAATCTGAAAATGGAGTCCAGTAGGCAATACACAAGGAACACTACAGTTTGCCGTTGCTGGTGGCCCCTGACGTTGCTCTGTGTGACCACTGTATGCCGCATGTAGAAGGGACATAAATTGCTGTTGACACTGATGCATTTCACACTTCTTCTTTTCAAATACAAATGCCAGTGATTCAAGTAAAGTCTATGTCTAAGTCTCAAAAAAAAAAAAAATCTCTACTTCCCTAAGAAAAGTGAATTAAAGTTTTAAGTTGGGCATGGTAGTGTATGCCTATAAAATGGGAGGCTGAAGCAGGAGGATGAGAAGTTTGAGTCTGAGCTGCATGAGACCCTGTCTCAAAAGACAAAACAAACAACATAGAACTTTAAGGCATCTAAGCCTATGGGAGAAAATATCCTAAGAAAGTGATTCTTTTTAGCCAGAGTTAGTGGTACATGCCTATAATGCCAGTATTTAGGAGGCTGAAATGGGAGGATCTCATATTCAAGGCCAGCCTGGGCAACATAGCAAAAGAGACCAAAAAAAAACCCCAAAGACCCAGGAAATGGAAACAAGATACTCATTGCTGAGAACGGAACAAAGTGAACTTGGCATAGTGGCAAGAGGTCAGTTAAAAAAATTAATCCCAACTATATAAATTATGCCACGAAGATTATTTATATTATTATCTTAGTGATTAAAGGGACAGAAGCGGTGAATAATATCAGAAAAGAGATGAAAAGTAATTAAGATGTCTTTCTCAACTCAAGGAGCAGTAGCTCCCTGAAACAAAAACCGAAATAGATAAATGTCCAAGAGATCTCATATGCTTTAGAAATTTAACTGTAACTCAGATTAGCAAAGTCCTTTCATTTTACACATGAGGAAACTGTATCCTCAAAAGTGGAGTATCTGGGCTGGCAAGATGACAAAAGGCACTTGCCACCACATCTGAATACCCATAGGTAAAGGAGAGAACTGATTCCTGCAAGTTGTCCCTTGATCTACACACACACACACACACACACACCCCAAATAGGCAAATAAATAAAATGTAATTAAAATATTTTAAAAAAACTATTTGTCCTTGTAAAAAAAAAAGTAAACAATTTGTTGCTCTAGTTCTCTGGGGTAGGGTCCAAACTCAGGAATCTAAATAATGTATACTCTGTGTGATATACTGTTCAGTCTCTTTAAAATTTAATAATCAAAAGAGTATCTGAAAACCAAAATCAAGTTAAAAATTTTGGCTTTGGCCATCCTGAGGTGTTTCTGAGATGTCTTCTTCTCAAAGAAGCACTCTTAACTAGAAACTTACTTTTAGTCGAGAAAGTTGAATTTCTGAAAATTCTCTGACACCATTCACTAAGGGAACCAGCCGATTATACAGAGCCTAAGAAAACAAAACAAAACAAAGTGCCACAGAGCATAAGGGACAACCATGAACTTAGATGATTCACAGCCTAACAAGTTCATTACGTTTATAACCAAACAGGTTCTTTTAATATTTGAAGGCTAATGTAGAAACGTAGACTCATACTCTGTTTATTTAATAAAACGGAATAAAGCTGAAATAATGCACATTACAAAGAACTTGCAAGAACTTACTTCTTGATCTGTAGCCTTACAACTCAGCAAACTAATAGTTGTCTAAATTTTTGTTTTAAAGACTTGCTAGGGAATTACTTTAACTGAAACAGAACCTGCATTGCAGAGTATGCCAGAAAGTACCCCTCTCAAGCGTGTCTTCCGTCTGAGAGGAATTAGCACTCAGAACTCTGTTCTTTTGGGTGTTGGTTTGGAGACCTCATGCACATGAAGCCCAGTAAGGGCCTTTAAGTACTTCAACAGTGAGTGATTGTGATTGTAACATGTAACTTTAGTTTTGCATCAGTAGCTTAACGGTATAGCTCTTGAACAGCATGAACAAGGGCCTGGGTTCAATCCCCACTACTAGAGGAAAGCAAACAAACAAAAAAAGATAGCCGTTCAGTCTTCAGTACATACTAGATATACGCCAATGGCGAAGAGAAATGGTCTGCCAATTAACATTTGATACCGAAAAGACTTAATTCAAATGCTATTCGGCCCAATTAGCATACCACAATTCTCTAAACCATTTTGCAGGCATCATAAACTGATTTGAGAATCTGCCCAACGTGTGCATCTCCCCTCAGGAAAGAAGGAGATGGGTAAAATTCACATTTTGCTAAAATTCAGAGACCTTACATTATAGGCTTTAAAAGTCTTTCGTGGCCCCCTTAAGGACTCAGGAAACCATACGATAAGATCCCCAAGATAATTAACCAGGGATCTTTCTCACCTTGTCTGTTTGAGTGTTTTCATGCAGAATCCTTGTGTCGATGGCGGCAGCCAGCAAGTTATTGGCAGCGGTGATGGCGTGGATATCCCCAGTGAGGTGAAGATTGAACTAGAAGTTGAACAGAACATTTCTTTATTTGTCTCAAGCAGCCCTGGCAGTTTTCAAGGACTGCCTGAATTAATAAATCAATGTGCTACTTGTATGCTGCTATTATGAGCTGAATATCCGAGATAACCTACACGAGATCACCAATGTCAAGGTCTTTCACCTGACAACAAAGAATTCTTGAGGAGTCAGTCTCTCTCCACAGATTATTCCCTTCCCAGACACATTCTGATGGACTTAATGACTGGTTCCTTTATCTTGATGTCTTCATTTTCAAATCATTTATATATACCACTTCATTATTTAGGAAACCATAGTATTTCAAATATACTTAAGAATAAAATGAGACTTAAATAGTAACAATACAAAATATTATTAAACCTAATTTCATATTTAAACATAAATGCTATTTGTAGAATCAACCTGATAATTTGGAACCTTTCAAAAATTTTAAAGTTTATTTCATTTATTTAAATATTTGTCATCATGTACATATATGACGTGGGAGGTATCATGCCACAACATCATGTGGAAGTCAGAGTGCAGTGGGTTCTCCTCTTCAGCCTTTACAAATCCAAAGGGCTCCAAAATCTGAAAGATTTAACACTAACATGATGCTACTAGTGGAAACTTTCATACCATAAAATTATTAAAAAGTATTCTGTAAACTTCTTTAGATTTGGATCTCACCACTATGATATGCCACTATGCATATGAATACTCGAGAATTAAAAAATCTGTAATCTAAAATACTTCTGCCAAGCATTTTAGACAAGGGATCTTCAACTACAATCTTATTTTATTTGTACAGCCATGGTTTCCAGGGATGGCACAACCAAGTAGCCATGAAACCACTGTCAGCCTCTCAGGTCTGGACATTTAAATTGCCTTTAAATTTTCACTTTTGTGGAAAAGTACTCTCATTACAAAGACAAAATGCAAGGCGATCTTTTTAAAAAAAAAATTAGCTGTTAATAAGCAATGGAATTCGAAGAGCAAAAGACCTTGACAATATCACCAAATTGCTTTTCAAAAGGGAGGACTGACTTCTGTAAAACATGAGTAACCAAAACCTGAATAATGGGAAAAGGCAGGGTTCTAAGTTGCAGCCTTTTAATCTTTGAGAAGGTTAAACACATATTTTCTTGTTAAAATAAAAACATATTTGCCAGAGAAAAGTAGAAAATTATGTATATGTACGTAGTTTATGAAATATACTTGTAATTTTCACTGTTGGGATCAGAGCACCATAGTTTGTAGCTTAGCTTACACACTGCAGTTTTACACTGTTAACTAGCACTTTTACATCATTAGTTTCCAAAATTTAGTTCACTTGATATTCTAAATTTAGATATTTAAGTTTCTCTCTAACTTTTAATGTGATGAACTGTGTGAAGATAATTTTTCAGCATTTTATTATTTTTATTTTATGTGCATGAGAGTATCGCCTACATGTGTGTAAGTGTCTTGCAATGCCTGCAGAGGTCAGAGAGTGTATCGGATGCCCTGGAATTGGAGCTACAGATGGTTGTTAGCTACCATATGGGTGTTGGGAATCAAACCCAGGACTTCTGTAAGAGCAGTCAGTGCTCTTAACTGCTGAGCCATCTCTCCATTCCCAAAGATAAAATTTTCAAATGAAATCTTTACACATATATTCACTTCTTCCTTAGTAGAAACTAAAATCGAAACTATCTCAGCCAAAGGTCTCAGCAGTTTCTAAGGCACCTGATATCTACCATGTCTCTCCTCTGGGACAGCTTCATCAATTTCCAGCAATGACCGATTGTATTTTTTTTAATATTTTATTACTTTTATGTGCATGAGTGTATTGCCTGCATGCAGGTAGGCACACCCATGCCATGCAATGCCTATGGAGGACAGAAGAGGCGTTGAATTCCCCAGGAACTGGAGTTACAGATGGCTGTTAGCCACCTCTGAGTGCTGGGAATTGAACCAGATCCTCTGTAAGAGCAGCCAGTGCTTTTAACAACTGAGCCATCTCTTCAGCCCCTCACTGTATTTTTTAATCTCTCCCTAAACTTTGTATTGTTATTATTTTGACAAAGTCAACTGTGTCCATTTGACAACAAAGATGGTCACTAATAGTGGCTTTAACATGAAATTCTTTGGTTATTAGTGAGGATAAGCATTCACTGGCTAGTTGCTATTTCTTTTCTGATGTTTCTATGGAACCCTCTGACCATTTTATCACGGGATTTGGTCTCTGTTTCCAACTGTCTACCTGATATTCTCTTGGATGTCTCACAGGCCCAGAGCAAACTCTTCCTATTGGGATCGTGATCTTTCACTGCACAACATGCTACCACAGCTCAGTGATCATATCCATCATTCATCCAAAGTTCTCCTTTTCAGTAAAATTTTTTTTTTCAATGAATGATTCCACTCTCTCAACCCAGCATCCTGGACGTCATCCCCGAATCCTCTCCAACTCTCACGCCACATCTAATTCCATAAACACCAACAATCTTAAACTGTCATTCTTTTCTCTGGCCTCACTATCTTGGGCCAAGCCTCTGTCACCTCCCCACTGGCCTCCCCTATTCCCAGTCTCCTCACTGGCCTCTACATGTTTACACAGGCTCCCAAAAGTCTATGCACAGAGAAATCAGAGCTATTTTGGTCAAATCTAGCTTGCACCCCATTACTGTCAAGTCCTTTCAATGGCTGACGGTAACACTTCAAGTTAAATTTAATGTCTTGGCCACGAGGCTGGTGCCTGTGTGCTGCTCCGCCTCGGCTCCCTGTCCTACCTGCCCTGGCCCTGGGCTCCAGCCACGCTCATTCAAGCTACCCGATCCCTTTGCTGTCTTAAGACTTTCCTCACAGAGGTCACCTGCTAGGAATGTCTTCTTTCATTCCTCACAAAGCTGGCTCCTGAGTATCCTTCAGTCTAGTACCTTCAGTTCTTCAGTCCATCTGGAATTCATTCTAACATTTCTCCACGCTTTTAAAAAAAAGTTTATTTTTATTTTATGTGAGTGTTTTGATTGCAGGTATGTAGGTACACCCATGTTGTGTAATGCCCTAGGAAGCCAGAGAGGGTGTCAAATCCTCTGGAACTGTAGTTGGAACTTGTGGGTGCTGGGAACAAAAGCCAAGTCCTCTGCAAGAGCAGCCCTTAACCACTGAGCCATCTCTCTAGCCCCTCTCCGTAAGACTCATTATGAGTTCCTTCCAGTATGCACTGTCCGTGCATGGCACTTGGTCAACAGCATCCACTAAGTATCAGATACTGTGTTAAGAGCTGGGAATGCAGAGATGGAGAAGAGTGCCCACCCCCCATGTAGAAGAATGCTCTTGCTCTTTCCATATTTACTAGCTAAAGCTCAAGCTGGTCCCTGGCTTTTTTCCATTCTCTACCCTAATCTGGCCTCTTGGCCTTGGATCCTCCTGCCTTGGATTCTCTTGGCCTGTGAAAGGGATTCAACAATCTGAATGTGAGGCTGGCACTGTTGTCAGCAGTGACTTTCCCACTCACCCCCAATACTTGAGGGCTGTCCAAAGCTTCTACTTAGCTTCTCTGACACTCAGGCCTCCAAAGGCAAACATTTCCATTCCTTCAGCATCAGGAGATATTTCCTAGCGAGCACCTACTTTGTGCTGAGTGCTCTGCTAAGTGCTGGGCCCTAAAGTCTCAAGACAGATCTCCAAGGCACTAAGGGGAACTGAATATCATGGCTGAAAGAGTGTGAGGGGAATTTCTGGAACAGAGCAGAACCTTGAGAACACAACCTAGGCTAGGTAGTGAGGGCAAGAAGGAACACTCCATGCGTGGGGAAGGTCTTAACAATGAAAGGAACCAAGAGCGCAGCTCAGTGGAAGTGTGTACGCTTAGCATTCCTGAGACCCTCCTAATAGAAAACAGAACGGGAGCCTGCAAAGAACTTCACAAGGAGGAGATCCACAGACCAGAAAGCAATAGCAAAGGCCTGCACAACCTCTGGGGCCATGGAGAAATGAGAGGTGACAGTAGGACAGTAACTTGTTCAGTCCAGGGCTTAGGGAAATCTCTCAGGACCTGACCTGTGAGGCTGATGCAGAGAGCAGGGCTGGGAAACCAGTTACGGTTCAGATACAGGAGACAAGAAGAGGTTAGCTAGGATGAAGGAAGAGGTCTCGGGGAAATAAGAATCAACACCACTGACGTTTATTACCTATTTTCTCTGGGATTATTTTATCTGTGGCTTTGATTGGCAAAATGAAGCATCTATGTCTTTGTGAATTTGACTGTCTAGTCGATGATTGATGGGACCCAGAACGCTGTCCTATCGGAAATCCACATGGGCTTGGAGATGCAGATTCTTTGGAATTTAGAAAGGAAGTTTGATGTACATACAAAGTTATTTAGAAGACACCCAATCCAGGGACTAGGTCAGCACCCATTTGCTGTAGAAATACATGAATATTTAGCGAAACATGAATATCTACCCCAAGCAGTGCACACACATCCATATGTAACCATCAGTGTCAAGTGTTTAGGGGTTTGAGACTGAGAATGAAGACTAGCAAGTACTGAATGAGTGTTCAGTGGAGGAAATCAACATGGTGGCCTGGTGACATACTAGGAACTCTGCTGTAGGGAGAGAAGCCTCTGAGAGGCTGGGTGGCCCTGAATCAGTCTGGACTCCACAGCTCTGACCTCTCAGCTGTTAACTGGAACAAAGACAAGGGCATCAAAAGGGAACACAGTCATGGGCATCTCATGGTCTTACCTCCTCCATGGGGATGACCTGGGCATATCCACCACCTGCCGCTCCTCCTATACAACACAGCAAGTACACTGAGGTGAGTCACCAAGTACAGTTACAGGACAGCCACAGACCTAGGGACATAGCTGTTCACACCAACTATGGTCCAGGTGAACCATGAAAGGAACAGCAGGCATCGGCTATGCGTATGCTATTCATGTAGAACAGAAACAAGCAAAGGCAGCTCGACTGTGTTCAACAATGCCATTTCGAAACGTCTGCTTCTTTGTCTTTTCTTCTTCTTTTTTTTTTTAATGATGGTAAAGAGTTGGGTCTGGCGACACACGCCTGTGATAACCAGCTACTACGGAAACCTGGGCAGGAGCATTGTGGGTTCAAGGTCTGCCTGGGCTATAGAGAGAGTTCTAGGCCAGCCTGAGAAATTTAGGAAGATCCTGTTTCAAAATAAAATATAAGAAAATGGATGAGGGTAGCTCAGGGTTAGAGCATTTGCCTAGTATGCATGAGGTTCTAAGTCCAGTCCCCAGCTCCACAAAAACACATGTCTCCTTGCCCCCACTGAAAGATAAAGACAACGTAGCAAACATCATTCTATAAAGCATGTATCTTAGGACAGGACACTATTATATTAATTCATTGTAGGGCCTTTGTGGTTATGCTTCATTTAAAACACATATGAAGTATTTGCTACAAGCAAAATCAAAACCAAACCCAAACAACACCTGCCAGGCTTGGTGGCACACTCAAGGAAGCAGAATCAGGAGGATTGGTATAAGCCTGAGGCCAGCCTGGTCTGCCTCAAAAATATTAAAGTCCAAACAGCCACCTGTGGGGCTAGGGATGTAGTTCAGTGGTTTGGTGCTTGCTTGACATGCCCAAGGCAAAACAAAATCCACATATGAACACCTTATACATACAAATTAGAAACCTCAATTTATTCAATAATACCAGGAAAGATCTGCCGTGCTATTTCTCAAAATATTAGTTATTACATTGAAAAGACTCATCCCACACAAGCATACATCACGTTGCAGTATGCCCTGGTTCTTTCTATGCCGTTTCATGTAAGTCTCCCAAAAGCCTGGGCAGTCTGACTTAGAAGCCCTTTCACACTTAGAGACATAGCTCAGAGAGTTTAACACTGACTAAAGGCCACATAGTGGTGAGAGACACAGCCACGAATACACCCATGACCTTATGCTCAGTCTGCTCCTTAATGCATAGCCCTCCATGAGGTATTAGGACCTAATGGGTTAGGAATTATTAATATTTGCAACAGTCATGTAAATATAATACAGTTAAGAACCAAAAGCTGCCAAGAACACATAGTAATTGCAGCAATCAGGGCTGAGGGGTGACTTCATGGTAAATCAACAGAGCAGAAGTAATGAGTGGGAGAGTGCCAGACATCAGGCCAGCCACAGCCAGAGAGGAATTTCCTCACAGCTCCTCACATGGCCAGAGCCCCTTGGGCCTCATGCAGCAACTCCCACAAGCTGAGACCTGGGGCCCGACCTAAGAAGCCTCAAATGTTTACAGCAAAAGACCTTTCACCATGGCTGTGATGAGAAAACAGATAAGATGGGCAGAGTTCCAACATCTCTTGGCAAAGGAGACAGATGATACAGAAGACGCTGCTGGAGGCAGGAGGCCTGCGCAACAGTGCCAAGGGGTCAACTTCCTGAGGCTTCACGGAAGACTGCTTGCCCTGGCAACCTCTGTGTGCCTTTGTGCACCAGGAGGTTCAACCTGGGGTCACGGTTATATCCTGGGTGTACAGGGGGCAAATGGCCATCTCTTCTGCAAAGTTTTTTACTTCATTTCTGTAGATTGTGCTCAGTTTGAATTTTTCTCACCCAGCTTTGCTCAGAAAACTAGACAAGTTTCTGAGTACAGTACCTTTTACTCCAAAAGTGGGTCCTTGGGAAGGCTGCCTCAAACAGGCGAAGGAGTTGACCTTCAGGTGGGCGGTCAGCGCCTGCACCAGTCCAATGGTGACTGTACTTTTCCCCTCTCCAAGGGGGGTGGGTGTGATCCTGATTTGGGATACAAAAATGAATTTAATCATATTTCCAAGACAACCCTAGCAAAACCAAACTAAGATTCTAAAACCAGAGCAGAGGATATTGGCAGTATACAAAGTATTCCCAAATTCATTCAATAACACAGTGTCTTGGACTATTCCCATGTACAGTACTCAGGCCGTGCTGAGGTTAAAGGCAAGTTAGAGATACAGAAAAGGAAAGACCACAATACCAGAAAGGAAAGTTGTTGGATAATCGTGCTAGAAACATCCATTTCAAGAAGTGGCAGAGAATTCATCATTAAAATAACTGAAATAAATCAGGCATGGTGGTGCACACCTTTAATCCCAGCACTCAGGAGGCAGAAGCAGGTGGATCTCTGTGAGATCAAGTCCAACCTGGTCTACATAGCAAGTTCCAGGCCAGCTAGGGCTAGAGAGCCTGTCTCAGAAAAAAACTAGAAGAAACAACCAAGCTGATATGCTAACTTGAACTTGGCCTTTGTCTTCTGAAGCTATTTATTTGGGTATAGACTGAGTGTGGGGTCTGGGTCAAGGACTGCTGAGTCTGTGAAGCAAGACCAGATGTTTGGGATTACAAGGCATCCTAAAGTCCCCACTCATCCACATCCTTCCAGATGACCCTGCCCAGGACGGTCCCCCACCATATTGAACAGACAGATTGGAGCTGGTTACAGCAGGCGACACACTCATGTTCAGGCAACTTTTTACAATGAATGGTTCTTGCTTTGAAAGAGACATCTGAATCCCTGCTATGGCTCATGTCTTGGAGTCTTAGTACACGTGTCAATCTGCAGCCTGTGGGAAAGCCTCGAAGGCAATTCTACACAAACCCGTAAGCTTACAGAAAACATTGAGTTTTCTAAATAAAAAAAAAAAAAGATTTTTTTTTTCTTTTCTCTGTAACTAGATGGTGTACTTGTTAAGCATGAATTGTGCAGATGACAATGTCATATCACAACACTAAAGGCTGGACACAGTTGGTCACTGCCCACCCATGGTCTTTAAATGCTGGGTAAGTAAGCCTAGGGAGGAGAGATCCTTGTCTGGCTTGCAGCTGACTCTTCAGGATGTTTCATAAAGACACATTGTTGCATCTTCATAATATCACAGTATCAGGTGATATTGCTTTCGCAAGTAAGGTCCAATAATGCTGCTTTTTAAGCACTCTATAACCACCATTAAAATTCCTTAAAGCTTCTCCTCTGTCCTTACAACTTGGTTTTCTATGTGTAGATAGTGTAAGCCAGGATGTGTAGGATACTCAGCCACAGTAAATCCGATTTTTCTGACCTACATAATCTGGTGCTGTGACCACAAAGAGGAGGGAGTCTCCAGCTACATCATTGCACCCAGCTAACTCAGAGCACCCCTGAGACAAGATCACTCACTCATGCAGCAAATATCTATTCAGTACTACCATGAGTCAGGCACTTGACTAGACCCTGGGACATAAGGATGGTTAAGTTCATCTCTACCTCCAAGGGCTACTAGCTAATAGGACATATTGGTAACAGCAATTACAATAACTGATAAACACCTAGAGGGGGAAACAGGCAGTCACACTATATTATGAGCTTATGGAATGATATCACACTAGATTTTAGAACATCAAAAAGATACTTCCTGCAGGGCATTAACATCTAAGCTTTGACCTGACTTGTGAATAAATAGTGTCCAGATAAAATGCAGAGTGGGATGAAGACAAGACAGTGTGCTTTATGCTTCATTTGGCTTCATCATGTTATTCCTATAGATGAAAACTCAATCACAGTCAACAAGTGAAATTGGGGAACCCAGGGAGAGTGAGAACAGCAAGGAAATGGAGAAGGGGTGTGGAGAGATGGCTCGGTGGTGAAGAGCACTTGCTGCTTCTCCAGAGGACTGGCGTTTGGGTCCCAGAACCCACACTGGGCAGTTAAAAACTATCTGTAATTCTGGCTCCAGGGGATCTAATGCCCTCTTCTGGACTCTTTGAGCACCTGTACATTCTCTCTCTGTGTCTCTGTCTCCCCCTGCCACACACACGTAAGAAAATAAATCTTTTTAAAGGGGGCTAGAGAGATGGCTTAGCAGTCAAAATGTACAGTTCCAGGACATCCAATGCCCTCTTCTGACCTCCTCTGACACTGCATGACATGGGTACACTTATATACATGTAGGCAATACACTCATACACATTTAAAAAATGTTTTTTTTAAGAAAATAAATCTTTTTAAAAAGAAAAGGGAGGACAGAGCCATTGAGTACTTTTTTCTTTAAGGCACAGTCAGAAGAGACTAAAAGAAATCTAAGAAAGAAACACGGAGAAGGAAGCAGGCAATTCAGAAGGAGGTTGAGGAAGAACATGTTTAAAGGTCAAGGGCCACGTCACTGAGATTCAAAGCCAGATGAGGACCAAAAAGGGCCAATGAATTTAGTGACAAGGCGGTCATTGCTGACTGCCATAGTAGGGGGCGCTGATGAGCCAATCAGATACCACTTGTTAGAATACATGAAGATGAGAAGCTTCTTTTGCAACCAATGGACACAATTACAGTGATCCACAACTGGTCACACACAGACATTGTCTGTGAATCGCCTAAGCCTAAGTGGCACATCTACAAAGCAACCTCTACATCTAAAGCTCATGGAACATAGAACAAAGGGTAAAAAGGACATTAATGCACCTCTCAACTCTCATTAATGAAGCTCCCCCATGCAACAGAGGGCCAGGAACACAAAAGGTCACAAAGGGCCAAAAAGTAGAGAATGAGAATCTGCAGAGTGTGGGTCCTTGGACAGAACTCCTGTATTAAACTTCACCCATCCAGGGCTCAGGGATCACTGCAGAAGACGGGGCAGAAAGACTGTAAGAGCCAGTGAAGAGGTGGATGACCACACGGAAAGAGTCCTACAGGCTCCTGGGACTCTGCTCATATGAACCTACAGCAATGGTGACAGTGTGCACATAGACCCATGCAAACTCAAGCAGACAAAAACCCAGCACAGAACTGTAGAAATGGACAGCACACCTCAAACTCAGCCGAAGAATTACTGGTGGGCGAGGAAGAGCTGATCCTCTTAAAGGGAGGGACTCTAGATAGGCTGCCTAGACCCCAGTGGACGAATTTGCACTGAGCGACATCTGGGGACACTAACTTGATAGAACTGGCCTTAACACAAATGAGAGAGTGTATGAATTCCAGTGAGGTGGGGCGGGGCAAGTGGAGAAGGGGTATAAAGATGATTATGACTAATTAAGATGTTCTGTATGAACTACACAAAAATTCAATAAAAAATTTTAAAAAGTACATGAAGATGGCTTATCAGGCCCTTCTCCAACTGTCTAAACAGCACAGCATGGAGTGGAGTCAAAGTGGAGGCTCAGTTACACAAAGCTGTGAGTCAGCTTTCCACATTTGTAAACGCAACATGAACCAAAGCAGGTAAAGCAGGTAACACTGCTTCATCGTCATCCTACAAAAGCCTGTAAAGATGCCATATCTATGGCCTGGAAGGATCGGAAGGAACCAGAGCTTTACTAACTGTCACGTGAAGGAGTCTGTTTTCTCCCAAGGATATGCTAACAGAGCTGCAGGAGACAGCCAAAGGCAGACATGCCCAGTGATGACCTCCACGCTCAGGCTAGCCATCCAGCTCTTAATTAGAAACACAGGATTGCTCAGCTTGCTGCCAACGAATACAATTCAAGAAAATCGGAAAGTAGGAAGTATTTATTGAGAGCAATAAAAGGAAAGTTACAATAAAAATTTATTTCACCCCATTCCTGCATTTGAGATCAAAATCTGATTTAATTCTTTCCCCATATTTTTAGCCCAAATTTCAAATCAAGGTGATTTCAAAAGGAGCAAGCTCCAAGTTTATCTAGTCTCTTTTTCTATTTCTATGGAGGCTCTTAGTTTATGGAGATGGAATCGTGTCCACTTTAACTTCCTCAAAGCCTCCGAGCACGCTCATGTACTTTCTTCCCTGACATCAATCCCACAACATTTACTATGGAATTTGTATGACTTTTCAGATGACATTATAATAAGAATTTGGACAAGTCCACAAGCTTACTAAGGTGAAGAAAATGTCCGCATTTCTTGCATTCCTGGCCTGGGCACAGGTGAATAATAAACACTCGACAATACTACCATGCCATTTCTTAGATAAGTACTGTTGACTGGTTAATGACAGCAAAAATGTATCAAAGCAGTCTGTGACAATTTGAAAGAAGTTTATAATTTACTTCAATGTTAAAGAGATTTCTTATGCGAAGGCAGGAGGTAAAACTTTGAATTATATTTAAAATTCAGAATCTTGTTGAACAGTATTATTGGCACCAGCCATGCATGGCCTAACCATGAACCCCAGAATTATATGCTTGAACAGCATATAAATATATATCACTCATCCTAGGTATCTTTATGATTTGGAAGGTTTTAAAAGCCCTTTACTATCTAACAATAAATTTGATAGTCCATTTGGCTGTGTTTCCTATTACAGCTGAGTGATGTAAAGAGTTCAAAGGCCCTGTTGATACTGGTTTCTTCTAACGACCCACTGGTATCCTATTCTGCAAGTAGTACAAATGAAAGAAAACTCACAGATGCCTAAACAGTGAATTAAGATAGAAATGCAAAATCTTAGAAAAGTCAGTAAAGTTACCTTTACATTTTATCAAAACAATGGGTGGAAACATAAAAGAAAGGGATTCAAATTAGGCATGTGGCATCTACAGGGGAAAAAAAAAAAAAAGACACGAGGAATCTTCATTTTCCCCCAATGTAAAATGTAGTCTATTCCACAGTAGTTTGGGCTTTTTGAACAATTCTGTCCAACTAATTCAGAGAAATTCTAGAATCTTCTTTAGAGAAGCAGTCGTGGTCCAGCAGAGACCAAGCACATATTCAGCTGTACTCCATGTCAATCCCTCACATGAAACTCTTTTTCATTAGTGTAACTGGGAAAATATGTAAAACTCAAGAGCCCCTAAAATTCTGGCATATTTCCCGAACAATCCCAATAGTTTCTATTTTTTAGGCAAAGCAATGATGTGTAGGTGTAAATAGCATGTGATGTGCAGCTGATGAGACACAGATGATTCTGACTGAGGATGAAATCCTACAGTTTGAAGAATGTTTTTTTTTTTTTTTTTAAACAGGCTTAATCTGTTCTGGATTTGTGTTATTAACAATAGAATTTAAAAAAATAAAAATTCCTCTTTTACATTTTAATACCATTGTTCATATATCTAAATCACATTTACACATGATTTAAATGTTCAGTAATGAATGTATGGTGATTTAGACCTATTCAAAAATTTCTTGGGTTTCTGGATTCTAGTAAAGCATGGGGATAGATTTATGTTACAGAGCTCAGGGAAAAGAGCAGGACACAGAATGGGATTCATAGCATAATCTTAGAGTGTAAAAAAAGATGGGTCTAAAGATAAAATCCTGGGAGAAAATAGAAAAAAGTGTAACACTTCTGGGTAGCAACACAATTGATTTTCTCCATCTCTGGCCTTTATGTTACATTTTATACAGTAAGTCAGTATTTTCTGAATTAAAAGACTTTCGGAAAAGGGCAATTCTCCTTTAAAGGGAGGGGTCATTTATATTCTGAAGAATTTGCAACAGTACATGAAACAGTTAATAAAATCATTTCCCTCTATCTTTTCATCTGATGAGAAGTAAAAGTGTGGGGGGGTGATTTTTATGTCAAATTTAGTTTTCATTTTAGATCACAACTGTTTTGTCTGACCTCACTCATCCAGCTATCAAAAGTACATTAAAAGTCAACACATTTAAAAATTTCATGCACTGAACTGGAGAGATGGCTTAGCAGCTAAAAGCACAGGTTCCATAGAACCTGAGTTCAGTTCCTAGTACCCATGTGAAACAGCACACTACTGCCTGTAACTCTAGCTCCAGGGCATCTGATGCCCTCTTTTGGCCTCAACAGGCACCCATATACACAGGGCATATACACATAAAAAAAAAAAAATTCATGTGTGCTGGGCATGGTGCTACATGCCTTTAAACCTAGTACTTAGGAGGAAGAGGCAGGCGGATCTCTGTGAGACTGGGGCCAGCCTGGTCTACATAGTGAGTTCCAGGCCAGCTATCTCGAAAAGATCAAAAAAGAAGAAAAAAATTCATGCATTTTTTTTTTACCTGACAAATAATATTTACTCCTATAGACAACTGTGTGTGGCACATTTTGCGGAAATCATAAAGTTCTGCTATGGATGCACACAGATTTCAAAATTATTATCTTTGTGGGCTGTTTACTGTTTTGTTCTGAATGTAGGTGAAAGGAAGACCGTTTCATTTATGTTGCTTCAAAGGTTTCTATGATGGGCTGGAAAGATAGCTCAGCAGTTGAGAGCACTAGCTGCTCTTGCAGAGGACCTGGATTTGGTTCCCAGCACCTAGTGGCTGCTAATAACTATCCTTAACTCCAGTTCTAGGTGATCCAATGCCCTCTTCTGACCTCTTTGGGCACTGCATGACCCAGGTGCACTTACATACATGCTGGCAATATACTCATACACACACACACACACACACACACAGACAAATAAATAAAATATGAAAAAAAGGTTTCTGTTTGTTGACCTTGAATCCTGAGCAACTGATGTCTAATTTAGAAAATCTTTTCCTATACTTCTAGGTTGTGGGACCCTCATTAAACTAAGAAGTTTCTGTACAGCAAAAGAAAGAACCAAGGAAGTGAGGAGAATCCACAGAGAGGGAAAAAATTTTCACCAGTGACACATCTGACAGAGATTTAATATCCAGAGTTCTACTCAGCAGTAAAGAAAGACAAAGCCATGACATTTGCAGGTGAATGTCTGGAACTAGAAATTGTTATTCTAAGTAAAGTAACAGAGACTCAGAAAACAAACAAACAACAAACAAATGTTTCTGTTAAGTGAGAGAAGAGAATTACTGATCTTTGGGTGTTCAGGCTGTACTTGAGGACTCTGATTTCTGTTTGGGTTTACAGCATGTAGCTGAGTCACCTACTCCGGGATAGCGATAGGCTAATGTGGAGCAATGCTCTACTGAGCGGGGATTGCCACTGGCTGTTGTCCCAGTCAGACATGTTGACTAGCATCCTCTAGCAGGATTTCTTCAATATTATTTTCAGTTGCTGCTCCTTTCACCCAAGGTATGTAGGTGTATATAAAACACGTACACAAATCAAATATTAACTGATAATACATTTAAATTAATTCTTTGGTATATACAATGTTATCATTTATTAAATGAAAGCAAAACTGCATACTAAGGGATGTGCCTTTATTTTTGAATAAAGAATTACACCGTGTGCTGCAAGACACAGAACACCTTCACTGTTTTTCACAGTTGACAGCACTGTGATTTTATAATCCTCAATGCTGAGAGTTCCACTGCTTTGTATAAATATGTAGCAAAAAATGGCAGAAGTCTATTTAGGGCCATTTCAGAAACTGATGGAAATTCTGTCCTGATCCCATGTCAAATCCACTTATCCACCTAATGATTTTTTTTTTTTTTTGACTCTCAAGTCAGCAACTCAAGCATTTTAAAAACCAAACATTCTAACACAATACAACCCGAACCTGATACTCACATGCTGAAAAATGATGGGAGAAAAATATCAAATCTTAAGCATCTTTGTTTCCCCCAATTAAATCAGTATATTTCAAACACAGCAGAAAATGTTGTCTGAGCTGAAGGGTTTCAGGCAACATTATTTGGCCTTGCATGGTAGGGCAGTGTATACATCACAGAGCACACATGTTGTATGTTCAAACCAAGGCTGTGGTGAAGCTGGACTACGGAACAAGGTGAGCGTCACCAAAAATACCTCAGATATATCATGTGCTAGATTTGAATTAATTTTGGATAGCTGTGCAATCAGAAACCTTTCACTGCTGTCAAATTTGTGTGACCCCCCACATTTGGTGACTTGACCCAGAGCTTAAGAAGCCAGGGCTCCAGCATGTGGCCAGAGGCCAGGCCTTGACAGTTTAACTCTCAAGCTGGGAACTTAATAACCATATCATCAGAGTTTTTGTTCTCAGTTCAAGGCAGGGTCAAGTCTAGATCTGTGATTTTACTTCTAAAATAGACAAGACTCAAGGGAGGACATCACAGCCACCTCATGGGAAAAAAACGCTCCATGAATCTTCCTTAATAATCAGACAACACATCTTCTTGAGTTTTCCTTTAATCCTAGGATCTTAATTTAAAGGTGCTGGAGATTAAACTCTCAGGTCTACTACATGCCTGACAAGAGCTCTATCACTGAGTAACAGCTCCTGCTCAAGCCCAAATCTTATGATCCGAAACAGTGAGAAAAACTGGCAAACCCCACAGAAATTACCTGAAGTCTGGGAAAGGGAAACAAATCCATATATAAGATGCTTCTTCTCTATTTTATGTTTGGAGACAGGGAGGGTCTTACTAGGTAGCCCATCCCTCCTCCTGTTCCCACCTCCGAAGTGCTGAGATTACAGTGCACATCACCTTTCCCAGCTAGAAGATGCTTTTGACTATCTCACCGGCCAAGAATGTGTACACTCATTGCAAAGTTGCATCAAGCATCCTTCTTATAAAAGTAGCCTTGGCTAGACAGATGCTCCAAACTAAGACCCAGGAGTGAAGAATGACCACGGCCTTCCTGCCAGGATGTGGTAGGGCCTATAGCTATCTTAAGCTGAGTTATAGGGATAGAAGGGTTGAGATTTTAAGTTGGAAAGGAACTCGGGGAGTCCAAACGAGGCAGCCTGAGGCAGAAGATCTAAGTAACAGGCAATGGTGATGCTACATCAAATTATTTGAAAAAATAAATTTATATTGAACAAGTACAAACTTTCTTGGATTTGTTAAACAATATAGTATAATGACTATTTGCATAAACCTTACATTGTATTAAGCATTATATATAGGTAATCTAGAGATGATTTAAAGTCTATAGGAGGATACGTATAGGTTATACACAAATACCATGTCATTTTATAGGAGGAACTTGGACCTAACCAGACCTAAAATCAATGCCCCGGCACATCCTAAAGAACCACTGCAATTGAATTTTCCTGTAGAGATGTTCCCTAAGGAGACTGTTGGACAAGTACCCAAATACGCATATCCAAGGCCATTCATTTCAGCACTGTTTACAATGGTTCTAAACTGGAAGCAGTTGAAGTATGTCCAGCTGTAGAGAATTTAACTGCGGAACATCTATACCATATTTGCAAGCCATTTTTCCCACCTCAATACACTTGGAGAATTGGAAGCAAGCTCTTCTATTGAGGGTAAGGCATGAAGCACCTGTTCCCCATTGAGACTAGAGCTTGAGGTACTGGAAAGGTACATAACAGGGAATTTACTGCATCACGTGCATTTTGATTATAAATTTAAGAAAGCTGGATGTGAGCAATGAATGTTTGTCATATGGTCACGTAAACAGCAATGGTTTCCCATTCAGTCACATGAGAGCACAATGTTGCATAAAAAACCCTCTGGGGAAGCATAGCTCAGAGCAAATGTGGTGTGACCTCATCGATGGAAGGGTCTGTAAGCACTGGGATCATTCTGACAGGAGCAGCTGTTTCTACTGGGTGACGGGATTGGAGATTTTTATTCTCTTGTTTATTTTCTGTACTTTTTTGAATGTTTCTACAGTGAGATTGCATTAATTCTATAACCAACCAAAAGAAAGCAGAAAGCACTCACATGAATAATGATGTAAATGAACTTAGGTCCAGATGGGAGAAATGGCTCTGCCTGACAAATGGGTTCTGTGCTTCAAGCCTTGGTGTGTGTATACATACAGAAACACGTACATACGCAGGCATATACATGTGCACACACATAAATACAGACACATCAGAGGCAACAGTCAATGCCACGAAATTGTAAGAAAGCATAAGAATTTATGTCTCTTCCGTGTCACAACAAATAAATACTTTAAATCTATGGATTTCTATCATCTTTTCAGCTAATAGTTATTTTTTAAAAGCAAAGAAAAAAACAAACAAAAAAGCCCAAAAAACTGTTTCAAAAAATACTATGAATTTGTTTTTCATAAAACTGTCTACACAAATGAAAACGACCCAGCCAGTTTTGAAATGTAAGGGAGGAGAAATAATGATTTTTTTGGGTGGTTTTTTTTTGGTAAAGTCAACACATGAAGAAAAGAATGATCAAAGCTATTAACAGGCTTCACAAAGTTATCTAAAATACTGTGAAATAACAAACCAACAGGCCCTTCCCCTCAAACCTTTACTCAGTTCAAATCAACTGTGCTTCCAATTCTTGTTTTGATTTTTTTAATCCTAGGAAGATTTAAATGCCTAGGGGAGCTGGGAGTGGCAGCACCAGCCTGTAGTCCGGGCACTTGAGCGGTACAGACTGGAGAATGAGGAGTTCGAGGTCATCCTTGGTTAGGTAGCAAGTTCAAGTTACCAGAGACCCAGTCAAAACAAGCAAGCAAGCAAAAAGTCTACCAAAAAAGCCTAGGGAGCAGGGCCGATCCTACGAAACACAAAGCAATTCTCCCTTCAGCAGCACACACAACAAAATCAGCACCGACCCTGCCTAAGGATAACTTGCAACTTCATGAAGTGTTTCACAGTCAAAAAGAAAGGGAGAGGGGAGAGAGGGAGGAAGGAGGAAGGGAGGAAGAAAGAGAGGGAAGGAGGGAGGGGGTAAAATAGAGTACTGGGAGCTAAGAATCCAGTTCGATGGCAGAGCTCTTGCTTAGCATATACAAAGTCTTGGGTTTCATCTCCAGCACCACCATAAAAACATCCTGCTCATGTTTAGGCTGGTGACGTGGTTCAGTGGTACAGTACTTGACTACCATGTGCCAGGGTCTGGGTTTGGTCCAGCACCAAAAAAAATCAAAAAACAAATAAAAAGGAAGTAAGTAAAGCAGAAAGAACTGGGTAGCAGTTTGTTACTCTACAGACCGAACACAGGAAATTAATTTGCTCAGTCCTGCGGGGGGGGGGGGGGGGGGGACCTTACCTCGTGCCAAACGAAGGAATGCCAAGTGAAATGAAAAAAAAAACAAAACAAACAAACAAAAAAACCCTTAAAAAAATCTCCCACCTGCCAAACTGAGGACACACATAAGGAACATGGGATGCAGATAAACACAGAAGACAATGCTACAAATATGTCTCCTCAGTAGAGTCCATTCTTTAGTGGAGCCTTACCCAGCTACTAAGACGTATTTTCCATCTGCTTGGTCCCTTAACCTCTCCAGCAGGGACAAACGGACTTTGGCTTTGCTCTTGCCATAGATTTCAATTTCATCTGCAAACAACCCTATCTCCTTGGCAAGAACATCCACGGCTTTTGGAGTCTGTCCTCTTGAAATCTCAATATCACTGGAGGGGGAAGAAAAACACAAAAGAGGCAGTCTTCTCAGCTTAGGTGGTCGCTGCTAGAGAGAAAAGCAACCCCACGCCCCGCCAAGCATTAAATCAACCCAATTGCTTTCTCCCAGGCAGAATTAAGCACAACTGTTAACAATTAAGATGCATGAGAAAGTTCTCCCCCAACTTTTTTTTTTTTTTTTTTTGACGTTGCTTTTTCTTTTTTGGGTCATGACCACACAACACTCCTGAAGATTCTAGAATGGCACAAAGATGACTCCTTTGCTACATGAAGAGGATGACTGTGTATTATAAAGTGGACAAGGTAAACCCATTAGAGAGCACAGGCTCTGTAATGCAGCAGGGAGGGAAGGCTCTTGCCCAATGCTCTCCTAGCCTAGCCAATGTGTCTCTTGGCTATTCAAAAACATGGAAGTGCTATTTCGTTTTATCTCCATCCATACTTTTTCTCTTTCCTATTTCCATTCCAAAAATCATAGTTCAAAATATTCTATTAATTACGTAACAGTTGGGAAAAGGATCAGTGCCTGAAACTCAACTCTGAACAGACGAAACATCAGAACCTTCACAATGTGTCTGGGTCCCTGATTTGACTCTCTAGTTTTCTGTGAGGTGAGCACACAGCTGCTGGCAGGTCTTACAGGGTGCTCTCCATCAAAGTGAATGCCATGGGATGCCCAGAAAAATGCTAGAGGCTCATATGCCCAGGCATAATTCTTACTGGGGGATAGCCTGCCTATTTATCCCACTGACATCTGCCTGAGAGTCAGGATGGAAGACACTCTTATTTCCAGAGCCTGGAGGATCTCACCAGAGAGGGAGCCAGAGACCACTCCCAATGCTAAAGGCAGCCGCTATGATTGTCTTCTGTGGCTACTGCTGACACTCTACCCAGCCCCAATATGGCTATAATTGTCCTCAGGCATGACACCTGGGAGGTCTGACCTAAGTACAGGAGAGAATAAGAACACACCCCATCTCAACTGGTCCAGGGGCACCAGGGACACTGCAAGAAGAGATGCCTTGGGCCAGTGTGGGCTGAGCTCTGGGTTTCCCATCAGCACTCTCCCCAGAAATAGATCTTTCTAGCTCTCTTCTCACTCACCCTTACTTTCTGGAATCCTACTTTATCTTGCCTTTCTGGCTATACCTTTTATCTGTTTCCTTCCTTTAACGGTCCCTGAAATTGAACAACTCAGTTTTGGAAAATGTCCACATTATTAAAGAGTCAGAGGGACATGACTTTGAACTCTCAATCTTCCTGCCCCACCCTCTCAAGTGCTGGGATTATGGGATTGTTTTGACTTTTTGAGTGATTTATAAACTATACAGCCTGTCTTCCTTTCTCCAGTGGCTCCAGAAATCACATTTGGCTAAGCAACCACAGCACTCCTTCCCGGGCAAAGTCCACTTTGAAAGACTTAGGCACACAATTTGGTGGAATGTACCTTAATTTTTTTTTTTTTTTTTTTAGCTCTCTGCAAGTAGTAGTTCCCTTAGAAATAATGAAAAAAGAAGATATTTTATGGAAAAGACTGTACAATCACAGAGATGCTGTTCTAAAGAATAACATTTCTCGTTGGAGTCTTTGTTAACGAATCAAAGCAGTTTATAATACTAAATCTACTGCAAATGTAAAAACAAGCTCCCGGGCATCCTCAAAGAATAGTGATGAGCTGACTGCCCAAGAAAAAAACAGAGGTCAATATTGAAAAGCAACTCGTAGCTGGGCACAGCTGTATATGTCTATGATCCCAGGACTTGGGAGGCAGAGGCAAGAGGACAGAGACCAGCCTGGACTATATAGCGAGACATCCCCTTCCCCTAATCCCCTAAAAGACTCGGTAATCCAGTGAAAAAAACCAGCCAGTCACTGAAGGCTTTGTTTCTTAAATACTCAGTATATCAATATATAACACTGCTGGGTGGGATGACTTCGGGCTCTGGTATTACACATCTAAGTAAGATTGTGAAACCAACTCACTGGGATGGGAGTAAGCAATGGCTCAGTATGAGGCTGGAAAATGCCCATCCATCTCTGGCTCAGATATATATATCTAATCATTCTAAATCACAGGTTAAGATCATGTCCTGCAGTTTATATTTCCAAATTTATACACAGAGATGGATAGCTCAGGCTCATTAAGTACCACTCTGAAGAAAACATCCATCCTGATCAACTCAGCCTCTGAATAAAGCTGAGCTCAGTTCCCATGTAGAGTGATATCTAAGTGGCTTGGTCATTTCTCCCCAGTGTGGAAACATATTTTGCCTTTAAGACTAAGTTGGTCCATATCCTGGTTGTTATAAACCCTGATCAACATTTTCTAACTATTGGATTATCTTATTCTGTCAAATCTAGAGCCATTGTTTTCTGGATCATGAAGAAGAAAAAACATTACAATTTAATACAGAACATACTCCCTGGGACAAAATGAATGAGTGTGTATTCTTAAAATTGGTAGAATATGGTAATTGCGTTCATCATGATTTAATTTGGGAGGATTTATGGGAGAGATAATCATGTGGCAAGTTGATGATTACCGAAACTTGTCTATGACTAAAATCCAAATAGCTTGGTTGGTACAGTGCATGTGTAGCGTGCATGAAGCCCAATCCCTAGCATTGCATAAAACTGGGCCCTGGTGGTGCATAATCCCAGTACCCAGAAAGCAGAGGCAAGAGGATCTGAAGGTCAAGGTCATCTTTGGTGTTCTAGCGACATCAAGACTAGCCTGGGCAATATAAGATCCTGTCTCAAAGAAACAGAAAAAGTACTAGATCGTGTCTGACCAACTAGAGGCTGCTGGCACTTGGTGAGCTGCCATCGGTATGAGAGGCACAGTGTTACTGACCTGGGCACGGGGCAGAGGGGCTGCAGTTTCAAGCAGTGGAGTCTCCATCTACGATGCTGCTGCTCTCGGAGCCATCTCCTGCCACTGCTGACCATGTTCTTCAGGAGGAAGGGCGAGAACAGATGGCACAGAGTGAGGGTGACAGGGTCACACTTAAACTACAAGAACACTGCTCATGGGTATTACAAAGCCAAAAGAATCATAAAACTGCACAGTCATCAAAGAGAATATTAGTAATAATTTGACTCACATATATTTAGGCATGTAGGCTTTGTTTATAGGCTTGTTGACATATGCACTGTTAACACAACTTAAGTGTTCACAAAAGACACCAAGAATTCAGAGAGAATTATACTGATTGGATTCTTTCCTTCTTTAAAAAAAGGTATTCTTGTGTGTGCTTGTGCACATGTGTGCATGTGCACGTGTGTGTGTGTGTAGGCCAGAGGGTGACATTAGGTGTGTCTTCTCTTTCTTTCCATCCTATTTTTGAGACAAGATCTCTCTGTGAACCTGGAGCTGGTAAGTTTGGCTACAAACTGGATAGTAGGAACCAGAGTCTCCTGTCCCCGCTTCCCCAGAGCTGGGATTACAGGCATGCTGCACTTAGCTTTTTATGTAGGTGCTGGGGATCAAACGCGGGTCCTTGTGCAAAAACACTTTACTGACCAAGTCATCTCCCCAGGCCCCTGAATGGATTTTTCATCTCAATTAAAAAAGAAAAGTGAGTCAATGTAAGACTTCAGGAAAGATTAGCCTGGGTGCCCACCTTCCAAAATGTGTAACACTATGGAAGTCAAATTCCTCAGCAGTGTTGTGTGTGCATATATTTAAAATAATTAAGTGAACTTAAAGAGAAATAGAGTTGGACATGGTGCCAAACACCTGTCACCGCAGCACTCGGGAGGTAGAGACAGAAGGATCAGGAGTCAAGGTCATCCTCAGCTACAAACTGAATTTGAAACCTGTGAGACATGAGAGACACAGCCTCAAAAGACCAAAATGAATCAATGAATGAATAAATAGATAATGAAAAATTGGTGCTAGTTGACCATAATCTTCACGGAAATGTCAAACTGTTTTTGCCTATTTCCCCACACGTTAAGAAACAAATAAGGGACTAGAGAGAGAGCTCGGCCATTAAGAGCACTGGCTGCTCTTGCGGAAGACTCAGGTTGGATCCCCAGCACCCACATGGCAGCTAACAACTGTCCTAGCTCCAGTTCCAGGGGATCTGATACCTTCTTCTGATCTCCGTGAGCATGGAGGCAACTGACATGGGTGCACCTAAGACACATGCAGGCAAAAACACTCATATGCATAAAATAAAAATAATAAGTAAAAGGTTAAAAAAAAGAAACGAACTAAAATTTGCTTAATTCCGCCACAGCACAAACAGGGCTTTGGGCCTCTCACTGCTCTGCTGCCCCTCCAGCAGATACCATCAGAACGCTCAGTGCACAGAGTGAAGAGCTGGGGACCTTAGGCTTTAGGTTATACCAATGACGGTGGCTTGAAAGGATACCTGCTAATCTTTTGGTAGCCTGTGTCTAGGAGATGAACCGGCGCTTTTTTACCTCTAACCCCAAGTGACATGCTTCTAACAAACAGGGAAGCAGGAAGTGGTACTATGATTTCAGAAATCACACTGTAAAACACACCACGGCTTCTGCTTTGCTCTGTCTTTGGGCCACTTGCTCTGGGAGAAGTTAGCTGCGGTAATGAGAAACCCTAAGGAGAGGTCCACATGATGAGGGATAAAAATCACACACCCATAAGGACACATGTTAACAGCTGTGTGGGTGCAGCATGTTGGAAGCAAATCCCCCAACCTAGACCAAGACCTGGTTGACATCTTGATTTCAACTGCTTGAAAGGCCCTGAGCCAGAACCACACAGTTAACCTGCTCCACAGTCTCTGACCCACAGAAATTATGAGACAATACATGCTTATTGCTTTGAGTTGTTACAGTTTAGAGGTAATGCATTGCACAGATCCCACTTTGGGTATGCATGTCATGTGCTCACAGTAAGTAACAAGCACCTTTTAAATCTCTACTTCCTCGCACTAAATGACCTTGAATGTCAAGGGGTTAAAACCTGGTTAAAGAAAACACCTGTAAAACACTAGCAACCGCTAATCAGTTGTCCAAACTTGAAATTCTCAAACAGCCATGTCATACAAACCTGAATCCGCAAAGCTGCAGCAAGGAGACTCACGTCATCTTCCGTAATGAGTCCGCTCATGTGGGCCCCAGGAGAACCACCTCTCAGCTTCCCTAACAAAGAAAATGGGAAGAGACTTTTAGCACATTGTCATTTATAACCAGCTTCCCACGGTAAAACTCCAGCACACTGAATCAGGGTGTTAGTTCACCCGAGGAAGTAGGGAGGTCAGGGTAGGGCTACAGGTGCGTCAATTACGGCACAGCCTCAAGTACTCAGTCGGGTTTATTTTGTATTGTACATCAACTGATAACCTGGGATAAATGCGGGTGTGGTCTAGCAAGGCACAGCATGCTTAGGAGGTGTGGTGATTGAATGAGAATGTCCCCCAAAGATTCCAAATATTTGGACAATTTCCCTCTAGTTGCTGGCACTGTTTACAGAGGTTTTAGAAGATGTGGCCATGCCAGAGGAGACATGTCCCTGGAGGCAGGTCTAGAGAGTTCTTAAACCTGGCTGGATCGTCTGCTAAAGATGTGATTGTTCTGCTTTCTGCCCTAGCCTCTTCCTTCTGTGATGCCTCCCTCCACCATCATGGACCCTTACCCCTGGAACCATAAGCTCAAATGAACTCTTCCTTTTATAAGTTGTCTTGGTCATGGTGTCTTATCACAGTAACAGAAAAATAACTAACACAGGAGGAGGTCCTATCTCACACGGAAGCACAGAAACATCTAGGTACAATCTCTTCAAACAACCCCAAGTGTCATATTGAGACTTAAATGCAATGATATATATATATATTATATACATCCATATACATAAATAGCTAGGTATAGTAGCATAGGTCTGTAATCTCAGCACTTGGAAAATGGAGGCAGAAAGTATAGTGCTTGAGGGCAGTCTGGGCTCATAGCAAAGTCTGGGGTATGTTGCAAAACATAGTTTCAAAAACAAAAATAAATTGAAATAGGGGCTGGAGAGATGATGGCTCAGTGGTTAAGAGAACTGGCTACTCTTGGAGAGGATCTGGGTTCAGTCCCTAGCACCCACATGGTTACTAACAACCATATATGTAACTTCAGTTCCAGGGGATCTGATGCCATCTTCTGACCTCCATGGGCATTGCATGACATGGTGCACTTACATACATGCAGGCAAAATATTCATACACATAAAATAAAAAAATAAAATTAAAACAAATAAGGGTATAAGCATAATAATAGCTTAAGACAATTCTACCTGGGCCCGGTTCTGTAATCTTAGTTACTCAAGAGGTTGAGGCAAAAGGACTGACCTGCCTGGGCTACAGAATTAAATTCAGGAACAGCCTGAGGAACATAGTAAGACTCTGTCTCGAAATAATAAAGTAAAAGCACTGGGACTGTAGTTCAGTGGTAGAGAGCTTGTTCAGCATATTCAAAGCCAGGGGTTCAATTCCTATACCTCTGCCAACCCCCTCACCCCAAAAGACAATTCATAATAAACATGGGCAACATTCAGTATGGAGGCAGTGAGGCCTGAAGAGCAGGCTATAGACCTCAGAGTTAGTCCTGTATTAGACTCATGCCTCCACCTCTGTAGCAAGCTTGGCCTTTGGATGTTAATTACCATGAGTAAAACCAACCTAAAGAACTGTCTTTTAATGAAATGAGATATGGGTCCATGAGGTAGGTACATACTGTGTGTGAGTTCATTTTAACTATCAGAGCAAAAAATAGTTCTTGGAAGAGAGAGGGACAGGCAATCACAGCAAATATGTCAGGCATACTTGATAGTTAATCATTTGGTGTTTGACAGAGTGCGGCTTCATCTTATAGTGGGATCTACAACCGTTTCTGAATAACACTTGAGAAGCAAGTGGTTCTGTTTCTGAACAGAGGGAATACTGCAGAGGGAGTGAAGAACACCTACAGGGTGAACTCAGTCAAACTGGGGTGCAAAAGTGCAGGCTTTCTTTGGTCACTAAGAAAAACCCAATGTATTTATCTAATATATATTAGATTCAAATAAAATGAAATGTAACAAATTTTCATGGTAAAATGTAATGGAATCAAAAGACATTTTACTAAATAAAGCCAGTGACTAAGGGGATGACTCAGCAGTTAAGAGCACTGGCTGTTCTTGCAGAGAACCTGGGTTCAGTTCCCAGCACCCATGTGATGGTTAACATTCATCCTCAACTCTAGTTTCAGGGGATCTAATGCCCTTTTCAGGCATCCAAGGGTATTGCAATACATGAGTGCATTTACATACATGAAAGGTAATACACTCATACACATAAAATAAATAAAATTCAAGAGTGCTGGATAGCTTTAGTTATTAACTTGACACACATGGTTGAAGGAGCCTCAACTGGGGAATTGCTTCCATTGGACTGGCCTGTGGCCATGTCTGTGGGGTATTTTCTTGATTGTTGAGGGAGGGCCCAGCCCTCTGTGAGTGGTGCCACCCCTGGGCAGGTTGTTCTATATTGTGTAAGAAAGTAGACTAAGCATGGGCCGAAGAGTAAGCCCATAAGCAGCGTTCCTCCATGGCCTGTACTTTAGCCCTTGCCTCCAGGTTCCTGCCCTGAGTTCCTACCTTGGGATCCCTAAGTGATGAACTATGATCCCAGAGATGTAAATCAAATAAACCCTTTCTCCCCAAGCTGGTATCCTTCAGTGTGTTTTGTCACAGCAATGGAGAAGCAAGCTAGAACAGTAAGTAACTGTGGATTTTTTTTTTGTATGTATTATGGGTTCACATATGTGAGTGCATGTGTGTGGTTGATTTTAGGTGTCTTTCTTGATCACTTTTCAGTTTATTTACTGAAGCAGGATGTCTCTCTAAACCTGGACCTCACTGATTCTGCTGCCCCAGGGATCCCGTCTCTACTCCAGAGTGCTAGGATTACAGGTGGTGGCTCTGCTCATCTAGCTTTTATGTAGATGCTAGCAGGTCCTCACAATTGTGTGGCAAGTATTTTATCCACCGAGTCCCCTCCCTAGCACCACAAATTGGGTTTTTAAATTACCAAAAGAAAATCCCTGTTATAGAAATGTTCATATTCATCAAAGGTAAGTAATTATGTTGTAGGGCATTAACTTTGGGGATTATCTGGTGCTACTTTAGGTCTAGAGTGTCCCCCAATGCTGGTTCATCAGCCCACAGCCCTATCAAGAGGTTCTGGGACCTTAAAAGCTGGGACCTTATGGAAGAAAGTTAGGTCATTGGAGGTTATGGCTTTGGAGGAGCTTCTGGAACTTCCTCTTTGTCTATTTGATTCCTGGCCACCATGCCTGGCTTGATGCAGTAAGCCACCATTAGCATAAGCACCAGGCCTGAGTGATCATGAACTCTTTGAAAACATGTACTCAAATAACCTTTCTTTCTTCCTTATCAGTTGATTTTTCTCAGGTATTTTGTCATAGTAGCAGAAAGCTGACCAACACCTGGTTTCCAAATTGGGAAGGCATGAGTAAGAATTGTACTTTTTGCTCCTTTAGCTGGCAATTATAAAATTTATTAAAAGAAAGCACACATGTAAAATGCTTTAGCCTGCATCCTCTTTTAGAGGAAAGAAGTGCTTCTAATAGCAACTTTTTTGAATTACGAAACAATTTTCTTCTTTCTTAGGAGCATTCCACTCTTAAATTATCCACTTTGCTGACAGTCCTTTGCAAGAAATTGCACAAACACTTTTGAGTATGTGTTTTGTGATGCTCTACTGTCAAACACATTAAGGGTGTTGGAAAACCATATCCCCTGGGTATTGTTTAAAGATTAGCAACACTTCAGTTCTATAAATCACATCTAGGCAAAAGGCAAGAGTCAAAGATGAGGGAGATTTGTTTCACTTTGCTTAAACCACCAGAGACCTGATTGTAAAATCCTGTCCGATTACTACAGGAAAAGAAAAAGGCTCTGTTCACTCTTCTGTCCCTAAGTGATGGAGAAATGAGTCAAAGCTGCATCCCAGGAGCCGGTATCAGTGAGTAAATGATGTTCCCAGAACACAACCACCAACACTCACCTACACACAGCTACATGGTAAAGAATTCTTATCACTTCTGGGCTCACAAAACGGGAGATTTGATGGCTGATATGTCTAAACAGCTCACGAATGGTTTCAACAAACAGGGAAAGCCATGTGAGGAGTGGGTATGTGAAAAACAAAACAAAGGTGATAGGTCTCTAGCTCAGGAAGTCAGGTGGCACGCAGAATACCTTCCCTCCCTCCAGGCCCAAGAACAGCAGACTGAAGGGCAGTTAGTCCAGAAGAGGACAGAGTGCCACAATGGCACCAGAAATCATGAGGAATCTGTGGGAGAAGAGTTCAAGGTGAGCCTCAGATACATCATGACTCCCTGCTTCAAAAATAAAACAACAAAAAAACTTCACACCAGTGGGATAACTCTCTTCTCTTTAACAAGGTAATCCTAAATCGATACTCTTTCCTCTAAGTGCACAGGCAAGGTGCTACAAGATCGCAACACCTTTCTCTCTTTCAAAATCTTTTTTAAGCAAAAAAGAAGTAGTCGCTTTTACAGCTGCAAAAAAGAATATAGAATTTCTCTGTTTCTGGGTTGGACAGGTGGCTCAGTGGTTAAGAGCACTGACTGTTCTTGCAGAGGACCCAGGTTTGAGTCCCAGCACATGGCGGCTAACAACCATCCTTCACTCCAGTTCCAGCGGATCCAACGCCCTCTTCTTACCCCCTTAGGCACTGTATGACATGGGTGTGCCTATCTACATGCAAGTAGTATGCTCATACACATGAAATTTTAAAAAAAAGAAAAAAAGGAAGAATTTCTCTTTTTCTAAACTCTACATATTCAGCTCATCTGACAGTGGACCAAAGGACCAGGCATGTTAGCTGTTTTCTGAGCACAACTGGTCCATCAGCCATCAGGAAAATCTCTCCTAGGATGTGACATTCAGTAACATACCTCTGTAGTCACCTCACTATAACTGCCAGGTCCTGTCTAATTCTGGGGGTTTGGGAGATTGGGGAGCACTTCATGATTATAAGGAGTGTGAAGTTTTCATTCATGAAAGCTACAAGTGTCTTAAAAATTCTGACCTTCAGTTTAAATGCTCTTTTTAATAAAGATTCGACAACAATCTATTCATTTGCTGTAAGTGGTAAGATTATGAAGGAGGGAAGGGAAGATCTCTCTCCAGCTCACTCAGAGGTTAAGCTTTCATAGTTATCAAAGCTACTGAAATGAGAACTTGGAATGCTTAGAGATGCCATGCCGTCAGGAGCAGGGACTGAGAAAGGCCTCTGTTTAGTCAGCACAGCTGGCCCCTCACTCAACCCTATGTATGAGCTGGACAAATTCTATTTTTTTTAAACAGGGTCTCCCTGTAGCCCCAGCTGGCCCAGAATTCACTATGCAGACCAGAATGGCCTTGAACTCACAGAGATCCGCCTGCCTCTGTCTTCTGAGTGCTGGGATTAAAGATGTGCACCACCACATCTCACACTGTGAGGCAGACAAGTTCTACGAAACACCTCTACTCTAGTCACGTGTGCACTCGTCACCACTCACTGTTTGGTTCCCTAGACATTCAAAAAGCAACCAAAAACTTATTACATAAGGACCAGATAAATATCAATAAATTCGCTACAATTATTCTACTTTTAGAATTCTGGAGTCAATATGGAATTGACTTTAGTCTTTTAAGCACCCCAAGAAAAGTAGGACATTGAATTCTAATGTTATTTGAAGGATACCCTTAGCAAAACTGAGGGTCCCAAAATGAAACGCTGAAAATAAAAGTTTCATTACATAAAATACATGTCACTTTCATGTAATAACAGAGCATATGCCCAAAAGAATATTGAAACAGATTCTATCTCCAGCCAAAATTACACCAAAATGGTTCTTAATGGAAACAGCAACAAAACCAGCAGGAAAATATTCTTACAAAGAATATAAAATCATTGAAAAGGAGAAAAGATGTCATAACTAGCTTTCCTCAATGTAACTAGGATTCTGGGCCCAATCTGACACAACCATCATTTATGGGTTAGAGACTGTTTCCTCAGGGGAAACTTAAAACTTGTATGCATGTATACTAAAAATGACATGTATTTTTATATGGGGTTTTTGGTTTTGTTTCTCAAGCACAAGGAATGGGACCCAGAGTCTCCCACATGCCAGCAAGCGCTCTACCACTGAGGCCCATTCTCCAGCCCCACATGGCATGTCTTTTATCTATTTTTAATTTTTAAATTCCATTAGTCTATTTACATGTGTATGTGTGGAGATCAGAAGACAACTTGTGGGATTCAGTTCTCTCCATCCACCATGTGTGTCCTGTGGATCAAACTCAGGTCTTCCGGCTTGACAGCAAGCCCCTTTACCCACTAAGCCAGCCCTCTTGCCCATGGCAAATACTTTAAAGAAGTTAATAAACTTGTGTCTTCACATTCTGCTTACTTCACTGCTCTGTATGCTCTTACAGCCAGAGCTGAGAGTGTGGGCAGCCAGGGAAGCACACTCCTGAGATTTTGGAACACACCTTGGTTTCAAGGGTTAACTGTTTTAGAGGGAGCTATGTTTCCTAGTAGGATTAGTGTCAGTCTTTGTATATGATTGTGTGAGTTGCCTAAAGGTATCAGACTCTCATAGTCCACTTTGGTGATGCTGGCAGGGATGAGAGTAGAGGACTCCAGGGACTCTATCATGTCCTGACCCAACCTGGGGACCAAAGGCTGCCCCGTCTTTCTTCAAACTAGAAAGTGCAGGCCAAAGGACAATGGTAACAAGGAAAGAAGGCTTCTCTGCCTTCTTTGGCTGCTGTCATTTGGGACTTGGGGACGTGCTCTGATGGCCTGGTGTGGCCCAAGGCTTCTTAGCCTTGGAGTAACTACAAATTTGCGTGAGGAACTTCTTTGGGCCACAGATACCTCCCACTCTTTGCTGGCTGGCTCAGGCACAGCTTAGGTTCTTCCTCCAGGTGGGCCTGGTGTGGTCCAGGTCATTCGGGGGTCCCTTCCTAAAATACCGTTCAGAGCAGCAATCCTAAGCCATATCTATTGCTAAAAGTGAGTTTCACACTGGAGCTGAGGCTGGGCTCTAAGGAAGCGCTTCAGGGTTTCCGTAAGGGAACTCTGGAGATGTACAGTGATCTCCATTCCCATACTTCCCAGTTTTCTACTTTCCTGTGTTTTACACACTGGGATCCTAGGATTCCTTTGCAAGAGAAGACTCTATCACCTTTTAGAAGACCATGAAAACTACCATTTCTCATCAGCTTCACACACATCCATCACTTCACATGTTCTACTTAGTGTTACATGGGTCATGACTGTCAGATATCAGAGCCCAGCAGGGCCCTTCAGTGTAGGGTGAGGGCAACGACCTCCACTCACATCTTGGCTTCTCTGTTCATAATATGGGCTCAATGTCAGAAACCGAAAGGTAGTGTGGCGTTAAAAAAAAAAGCAGTTTTCTCTCTGTCTGTTATGAGGGATGGACTTCAGGCATGACTGACAACTGAATAACCAATGACTTAAGGGGGGAGGCTTAACGGAAACACAGGGGAGTCTGGGAAGGAGAGAGGAGGGCTCGGTGCGAGGCTGCCATCTTGGGCACACACTCCAGAGTTGCCATGATCAAAATGCAGGCTCAGCCATAGGAAATCTCCCCTCCCTCTCTCTGGGGATCAACACCTTGTAAGTAACATGGAATAAACTAATCTCTCTAAAGAACATTCTCTATTCGTTCAGTCAGTTCAAACCTGGGGGTAGGGTGAGGCTGAATGCTGGGTCCCATCATTAGAAAATTCATGCAACAGTGGATATGGCCAGTCTAGTCTCAGATACACTCACATTGGTAATAGCCAGCATCTCAGGGACACACCCTCTCCTGAAGGGGCAAGGTAACCATTTCGCCCAGCAACTACTTGCCTTAGTCAGTGGCCCCCAACCAACACAAAGACATTTACCTGAAAGGAAGTCATGAAAGCAATTGAGAACAGTGGCCTCTGGTGGGATCCAGGTAGCAGGGATCTCTTCTGGTTTAGGTGAGCCTAAGACCACAATATCAGCCTCTTGAAGCTAAAAGGAAAGCAGAGAGAAAGCCACACATTAACTGTAACAATGGCATGACCAACTACTGACATCAGATGACTCCAAAATAACGACAGTAATCAAAGATCCTGAGTTTAGTTCCAAACTGTGAACAGGGCCTGAGTTGTTCAACCAATTCCTTTCAAGCATATTTTAATACACTCAGAACATGACTAAACACATCTTACGAAGAAAGTGGAGCTTTAAAAATACCTTTGAGGTAGTCACCTCAGGATATACACTATATTACCATTTCCATGTTTTTACCACTTACTGCAAGTACCAAGAGAAAGCACAGGGCCATTAGTGATGGTCACAGGAGATGGAAAAGAGAGGGGGTGACAATGATTCATGAAGTGGCTTAAGAAGAAAACAGGCCGTGGTGGAGCTACGACAAGGTCCAGCAGAGAGTCAGCCAGAACAACGGCACCATCAAGAGGAGACCCAGACGGAACGTGTACCCACAGGGAAAGGCTGTCAGAGTCTCATTTCCCATGAGGCCCTGGCTAACCCCCTCACTCTTCTTTCTGAATAAATGAATGCGACTGAGGCTTCAAAATGCATTTGGCAGGTCTATCCTGTTTGCAATTTGATACCACGGTGCTGGAGAAACATGCTCAGGAGGAAGGTTACATGTAGAAGTAGGCTGGGCGGGGGGTTCTGCCCTCACAAGAATGACCATCTGAAGGGGCACCATGAAGCAAGTGATGATCTCAGCTGTATCCGTATGTGGAAGGAAAGGTGAACAGGAGCTATGACACCATAGAGGAAAGAAGCAGCAGTGTGCAGAGCAGCCTGGGTGCTCAGTGTCCCACTGAATTCACGTGGACGTGAGACTGGTGATGCCGTTCATTTAGTAGATGAGGAAACTGTAGTCCTGGGGCTTAAAAAACTCTATGAGGGCTGTCTGGGCCAGAGGATGCATCTGCCAATGTCTTCCACGGACCTCAGAAGACCAGACAAGGAAATGAGGGACACAGGATCCACTACAGCCCCACTTTGTTTAAAAACCAAGAGGCAAGACTGAGGACTGCAGCAGGCTCCCTTGATACAGGACAGCAGCAGAAATGCATGTCCTTCACAGGACAGCCAGCCAGCTTTCAAAGGGTAACCTCTCCGAAATGTCTGATCAATTTGAACATATAAATAGGAAAGAGTACCTCAGTTTACAATGGTACTGGGAATGGAAGACTGTATTACAATAGTGTTGCACTGAACCAAAGATCAATCACCTTCAAAAGAAAACAGAGGGCTGTGAAGCTGGCTCAGTGGGCAATGCACTAGCTGTGCAAAGGTGAGGACCTGAGTTTGAATCCCACAAACGCACATAAAGACAGGTGTGGTAATGCATCTGCAATCCCAGTGCTCCTACAGGAGGTGGAGACAGGAGATTTCCCAGGACCCAGTGGGTCTGTTAACCTGGGCATGTACTGACCCAATAACAAACATGTGTCAATGAAGGTGGAAGGTGAGACAGACCCCAGAGGTGTCCTCTGATCTCCACATGCCTGCTGTGGTCTCATTCATGCATGCATGTACATACATGTACACACACACACACACACACACACACACACACACACACACACAAAGATTTTTTAAAAGAATGAAAAGAGATATCTTCATTCCTCCTCTGCGTTACAGGACCAGAACACAGTTCAGCTGGAGCAGGAATCGTGGAGCCAAGAGCCCCAACAATCTGGCTGGTTCAAGATGTACATGGTCTCTATACACAGATCTGAAAAGCAGCTAGACCTGTGGGTAATGTTATGTTTAGGGGAAAAAGCGTTCTGGTGGAAAGAGGATTGTAAACATCTGTTTCAGAAAACCATTTCTCATTTACATACTTAAATGGCTGTCATAAATTCAACCATAGCGATCCTCAAGGAAATGTAAATGTTTAAGGCTGCAGAGCAGCAGATAAGAAACATCTCTCTAGATTTTCTTGCATAATAGCAGTGAAATCAGGACCTGTTAAAGCATCTATTAAAAGGAAGTCTATATGAACAATGCTGAAATGTTCATTTTGGAAAATGCCAGGGACCACAGGTTCACACGAGTCCCCTAAGAACACTTAGGTTTCTACATATGGTGCCTCTGAAACAACTTGCTCTTTTTATTACCTAGAAATCTTGAGGTTCCTATTCTGGCTCCTCAACCATGCATACCCACACACAACTCTAAAGTGGGCCATGATAATAAGCAACTGGGGAACAGTTAATCTCACAGAGAAAAGGCAAAACCCTCCTTCTTTGACACTGATTACAATGTGGATGCTTATTCTTTCTGGAAAGAAAAAGTGTGAGATGCTTAGATCCGTAAATAAGCCATCAAGGATGGGGGAAGACTTTAATGAGCTCAAATTCAAGGAAAATTATTGTCTCGCTGGCTGTTTCTGTTCCCCTCTTTCCACATGGGAAAGGAACTGGCCAGAGCTTGGCTTGAAACTTTACCTCATAACAAAATATTGCTTTCTCCACAGAGACTGGAGTAGCAGAGCTTAAAGCGAACCACCCACTCCCCAGGCAGTGGACCAAATGTTAAAACAATACAGAGATACAGATACGGACATTAATGCAGAGCATGTGGGGTGCAGTGCGGTTTAGATAACATGAAAACTATTCTCCAAGTCAAGCATTCGATTATGGAGAGAAGAGGACAGATGTGATTTGGAAACTTACACAAGATTTTGTGCATTTGTATTTAGCAAATGTCACGCATTTAAAAAGATTTTAGACTAGGGCAAGGGTGATGTTGGCTTCTTGGCTAAGGGAAACACATCAGCTCCTTGTAGCAATGTATGTTCTGAAAAGGCACAAGTAGAGGACTCAGTTTTGTGATACACACACACACACACACACACACACACACACACGCGTGCGTGCACGCATCAAAAGCTGAAACAAGTAGAGATAAAAAAGTTAATGGACTCAGCTGGTAAAGGTACTTGACACCAGGCCTAAAGACCTGAGTTCAAGTTCCAGAACTCACATGGTAGAGAGAACTAACTCCTGCAAGTTGTCCTCTGACCTCCCACATATGGGCTAGAAGTGTATGTTCACACACATACACAAAATAAATGAGCAAAAATGTAATATATATATAAAATATTATTTTATGTGTATGAGTGTATTGCCTACATGCATATAAGTCCACCACCTGTGTCATGCAATGCCCACGGAGTCAGGAGAGGGAATCAGAGCCTCTGGAACTGCAATTACAGACTGTTGTTAGCTGCCATGTGGGTGCTGGGAACTGAACCTGGATCCTATGTAAGAGCAGTCAGTGCTATTAACCACTGAGCCATCTCTCCAGCCCCCAAAAATGTAATTTAAAAAAATTTAATATTTTGAAGAACTGTGATATCTATTACCAGAGAACCATGAAAACCTGCTTTGACATCTTGACTGTTAACAACATAGTTTTACAAAGATGTACTTTTAAATTATACTAAATAATGACACTAAATGAAAAGTCCTCATCCACCTCCTGTTTCTTGAGGTAACTGAGGGTATGATGATTAAAATCCACCTCCTGTGGAGGGGAGTTAGAACTGGGGTCTTCAAGACGTTATTCATAGGTAACCCACTGAGCTCTGAAAGCAGTGAACACTCAGTACCTACCCATTTCCCCACATCTTGGAATGTAAGTTCTATGACTATTTACATAGATAAATATTTGGCAGTATTTGTTATGGTTTTTGTGGTACTATGGATTTTACTACCATACAACATATGCATAGACATCAGCATTCTTGGTCAGCCCCTAGGTATCAGCTGATCAACTGTCACATGCTATTAAATTCTATCACAGATTCTTTGCAATGATTTGTAAGGAGAAAGAAGTGTCCATGAAAACCCTATGCACTGTGGAGGTCCCTGACTATCTCTTGGCATCGTCTAAAAAGAATTCTAGTCTTTTCTTTTTTAGAGAGTATCATTTTTCTTGCATAAAATGTCAACATTTCTAAATTTGTTTATGTTTTAATAACAGTGGTGGTCAGAGCGATCTGTACTGTCTGAGATTTGTTTCAGGAAGATTCCTCTGGAGGCAGGATTGGGATGGGCTGAGAGAGGGAAAAGTGTGAAACAGACCGCTGAGGTGATTAGATGTACAGGACTGAAACTGAGAATGGGGAAGTGGGAGGGGAGCCGGCTGGCACGCACCACCAACAGAGTGAAGGAAAACCAGAAGCCTGAATAAGATCCCCACGCTCATCTCTGGGGAACGCTGACCTTAATCAACAAGTGAGGAGTGAAGGATGGAAACGAGGTATGGCACAGGAGTTAGGAAGAAAGGGCACATTCTTGTAGGGCAAAGGAAAGGAATGTGGTTAAGGTTGGCATGCCCCCTCCCCAGTGGTCAAACAAGATAGAAGCCAAAAACTCATTCTTGAAAACAAGGACGGATGGGTAACTTTACCACAGTAACTATGTCTGGCAGTCTTCACAGTGGACCAGTGTGTGCTGCCTACAGAGGGGGAGTTCATTATGGTGCAATGCTTATTTAGCACTACTGCCCGCATGTATGTAAGTGCAATGTTGCGCAATGCTCGAGGTCAGAAGGGGGTGTTGGATTTCCCTGGAACTGGAGTTATGGATGGATGTTAGCCACCATGTGGGTGCTGAGAATTGAACCCAGGTCCTCTGCAAGAGCAGCCAGTGTTCTTAACCACTGAGCCATCTCTCCAGTCCCTATTCATATGTTTTTTAAAATTTAGACTGTCTAACGTTTCATTTAAAACTAGCTATCATAACTATGATAGGACTACTGTTGTGCATCTATGACCAGTCCCTACATTTTCACTAGAGGAACATTACAATAGCTGTAAGGAGTCTGTGTCAGGCTATTCAGATGTTTTCATTCAGATGTTGTAATACTTTGGCACGATAAGAAGATGAGCGTCATAGTAAAAGGTACTTCCCCTTCTCTGTGCCCACCCAGTGATCTCACCCTCGGAGAATTTTTTTCCTTTCAGGAATTGAATGAGCTTCTTTTTTCTGCTCTCACTTGTGATCAGTAAAACAGATTATTGGCTTTTAAAATTATAAGACTCCTCTTTGGGTCATTTCATAAATCAGAATGACTGCAAGCCAAACAGACAAGTGAGAATTATGATTACAACATATATCTACTAAATCCCCCCCAAGGGGTAATAAATGACCTTCCTCTTTTTAAACGCCCCCAAGTTCAACTCTTACTTCATCCTTCTACTGCTCAATGTAGGAGACTATCCCATTGTGTGCAAAATACTAGAAAAGACAGTTTATCCACTTTTAAGTGAGTTTTATACATCCTGAAGTGAGGACACGCAGCTCAGTTGGTACTGTGCTTGAGCCCTAGCTAGCTTCAGTACTCACCAGCATACAAAATCAGAGATGGTGGCACATACCTGTAATCCCAGCACTTGGAAGGTAGAGGCAAGAGGATCAGGAGATCAAGGTCATCCTTGGCTACACAGCAAGCAAACAGGGCCAGCCTGAGCAACATGAGATCCTATCTAAAATACACACACACACACACACACACACACACGCACATACACAAAGTTAGGAGAGAGAAAAGGAAAATACAACTTGGAAGTATCATAAAAATAATCCCTTTCTTAAAACTCTTGAGAAAAAATTAAAGATAGGATAGAGAGAGAGAGAGACAGAAACAAAGAGTGAGAGAGTGAGAGAGAGAAAGAAAGAGAGGCTCCAGTTATAGTTTCCAAGGCATCAACCTCTAGCCTTGCTCCTCAGAGAAGTACAGAGCCTCAAGATGTACCTTCACACTGCTGACCACATACTTTAATGCATACAGTACGTGCTCACATTTATATACACGATGGTGCCCTGAGTAATATGGCTCCACATTTCCTGACAGTTCTACTTTCTACTTTATAGACCCGGGCTGCACATCTCAGCATCAGATTTCTGCTTCCCACTTTCTTGGAGGAACTCTCCAGACCTCAGCTGCTCCCCTGAGAAGTGAGGGATCCAGACACATTACAGGTGGAGTCACTGCCTGGACTCAGGTCCAGACTCTGTCCATCAACAAGGGCCAGGCCTCAGGCCCTGTGGTGAGCAGAATACCTAGTTTGGATACACCCAAAAGAAAGGGAAACGGACTCTCCACATAAACAGAAGGTGCTTTACATTACAGACAATGTATAAGCACTTGCTATTAGGATTTCCCATTCTGTGTCCTCAGAAACTGTTCATATTGGGCGTAGGAGCGAAACACCAGAGATTACGTGTAAATGGACTGAAGGTGACATTTCCTGGTGACTGCTCTGTTGTTCAATCTACACCTCACTTCCCTTCCTAGCCCCTGATGACTATGAGGGCATATCTGTAGTTGGCCACAGGTGACTGCAAAGTGACAGACTGCCTGACAACAGAGCCGAAACCACACTTTTCTTGTAGAAGAGTCTAAATTCCAAACCAGATTTACCACACAAAAAAGAAGCCATTCTATCAACAATCCCACTGCATGGTTTGTTAAACGGGTCTTCCAACCCCACTAACAGTTATACCACCATTTCTAACATTCAGTTTGAGAGGACACATTCCACGTTCAAACACTTGCAGCATAACCCACGGAGACCAAACAATTTAGGAAGCTTTGCCTATAGGACACAGGGAGTCTGTAGAGGAAGGTCGAGACAGATGGTGTTTTCATTAGATTTTCCCCACAAATTTGGAATCAGCTCACTATACCTTTCTCCTACGTTTCAGTTTTTGGGCTTGTGTTGTGAACCATCTGAGGCTAATCAATCTGCTAATTTACACGGTTCCACTCGACCTCACACCCATTTGTTTCAATATTTTCTCTCACAAATCCGATTCTCAGCACAGCCTGATAGTCTGGCTTTTAAAAAGTTTCAGTTAGCTCCTCCACTGGTGTTGACAGGTCATGTGGAGATCAGGTGGGCGGAGGAGGGGAAAGAAAGGAAGCCAACACCCCAATGCACTTTGGGTCATAAATATGTAAAAATCCATCAAAGAAAGCAGAGGCCAGCGTCCACCATTCATACTCCGCAGTAGCTGAGAGTGTGCTTGACATAAGACTGTGGTACCCAGGAAGCCCGGGATTGTTTTCTCCACTCCACCCATCACAGGCATCTCAGTGATGGGGCTGTCCCGTACATCAGCACACGTGACTAGACGCCACCCCTGGCCCTTCAAAGGGTGCACACCGTTGTTTCTGAAGAAAAAGCTTGGAGGTTTGGTCAAGTACAAGGCCTTGTGGGACGGGCAGTGTTCAATCGACTTCTGCTTGCTTCTCTTTACAAGGCCATCTTTGGGATTATAGACAGTTGGAATGAAACAACAGGAGACTCAACCCAAGTGCACTGGCTTGGGTGCTGGTCTCTCTGCTGTGCCACGGCTGGCTTAGGAGATGTTTTGGGTTTAGGGATTAGATTTCATGTATCTGGAACACAAATTATGTGCACAGCGAATGAAAACACTGTAATCTCTCTCTTAAAAAAGAACAGAAGAGTTGGGGCTGGAGAGATGGCTCAGAGGTCAAGAGCATTGACTATACTCTTGCAGAGGACCAGGATTCGATTCCCAGCACCCACATGGAGGTTAACAACTACCTGTAGCTGCAGTTCCAGGGAATCCAATGCCATCTTCTGACCTCTGTGTGCACTGCACGCCATGGGCGCACTTACATCCATGTAGGCAATATACTCATACACATAACATATTTTTAAAAGATTTATTTATGTGTATATGTGCACCTGTGTGAGTTGGTATGCAGCACTATTTGCAGGTGTCTGTGGAGGCCAAGAGAGAGCATCAGATCCCCTGGAACCAGAGCTACAGTTGGCACCAGACATGGGAGGCAGGAACCAAACCCAGGTCCTCTGTAAGAGCAGTATTCACTCTTATTTCATTTATTTTTTTGGTCTTTCTGAGGCAGGGTCTCTCTGTAGCACCAGCTGGTCTGGCACTCTATATGTAGGCCCAGAACACTATATGTAGACCAGGCTGGCCTCGAACTCAGTGATCTACCTGCCTCTGCCTCCCGGGTGTTGGGATCAAAGGCATGCACCACCACACCTGGCTGCAGTATTCACTCTTGACCCCCAAACCATCTCTCTATCCCCAAATGTTTCTTTTTAACTGTTATGATCTCTGCAAATTTCTTCTGAGCCTCAGTTTCCTCACCATGTGGACAATGACAGTCCTGTTTAATAGAGCAGGAGTACTGAAATCAGTGAGAAACAAGTGCCCGATTCCCACTGACCATTCACTTGACCATCCACTTTTACTGCTATATGGTGTTGTCCTCAGGGTAACCTCTCCTGGGAACAGACTGGTCACATAACTCACTGACCACGTCCACTTTAAAGGCTAGGAGACCCCAGCCCTACCCTCATCCTCACACACACGACACAATATGCTTAGACATTTCCAGTTCACTTTTAAAACCCTTCTATCAGGCATACTGTGTGCTAAATTTAAACCTTGTGATAATGTAGCTTTGCTCCCAAAACCCAGACACTTTGATCCTTCAAAGGCAAAAGACCTGTGTTTTTCCCTTTTCGAACACATTCAAACACGGCTCTGATTTCTAGAGCATTTCTTCTGCACACAGCTGGGGATTAGCCGATTCATCCCAGCTGGAGGCCACACTCCTTCCATCATTTAGCTGTGCCCTAGCCATGGCTTCAGTGGGAACTCTCAGGCGAGCTGAGCTTTCTTGTCAAACTCTCTCTTCCAAGGAGAAGTATCATTTGCCTCATAAGCATCAAAAAGAGTCTCTCACCCAATGGGGTTGGGCACTGTGCTGGATAGCTTGACACACCTGGGTTGAGGGAGCCTCAACTGGGGAATTTCCTCCATTGGACTGGCCTATGGCCATGTCTATGGGGTATTCTCTTAATTGTTGAATGATGTGGGAGGGCCCAGCCCACTGTGTGCAGTGCCTGCCCTGGGCAGGTTGTTCTGTGTTGTATAAGAAAGCAGCCTGAGCATAGGCCAGGGGAGCAAGGCAGTGAACAGCGTTCCTCCATGGTCTGTGCTTCAGCTCCTGCCTCCAGGAGGTTCCTGTCCTGAGTTCCTACCTTGGGCTTCCTCAGTGATAAAGTATGACCCAGGAGCTGTAAGCAAATAAACCCTTTCCTCCCCAAGTTGGTATTGGTCAGAGTGTTTTGTCACAGCGATTGAAGGCAGACTAGAACAGGCAACAAGGTAACAACATCAGCATGAGGAAGAAGAGATCACCCATTCAAGGCAGATTTCCAGCAGGGTGATCACGTCTGTTGGCTCTGCATTTGCAGAGAAGGGAAGGGAAGGAAGGTGAGTCCTCGGCCCTAAACAGGCATGAGACCCAGTGCTGGAGCTCACTGACATCCACTCAGTAGCAGGTGGAAAATGTGGACAAAATGCTCAGCCAGCCCTCTGCTCTACCTTGGGATGCCATGGAAATGCATAACGTACCCAGAAGCCTGGAGTCAATACACAGAAACAAGCAGAGAATTATTCTTAACATTCAGTGATAGACCCAAATGGACATAAGTTATAAAGGGGTCTAACTACTTCTATGCCAGGTGCAAACATGATCGTACTCAGTAATGACACAACAGTACTCCTGTAAGATTACATCACCTACTGACGCTGTCGGCATCTCAACTTGTATAAGTGTACTTTACGATACCGACATAACCAGACTGCCTGGTGCATTTCTCAGAACATATTCCATCATTCAGTGACGCACGAATGCAGACATGTAAGACATGCTTGTCAAAGATAACGTCCTTTGCGACGGGAAAGTAAGAGACGGGTGTTATCAAGGGGAAAATGAGAGTTACCCTAACTACGGAGGGAATGGGGAAGGCTTATATATAGGGAAGAGAGGAGAGAAAAATAACATTTGGGTGGTGTGAAAAACCAGGGAAACTTCCCTTCAAGCTGTTAGTCAAGGTGGTCCAAGAGATTCCCCAAATAACACAGGCTACTGCCACAGCTCTTGATTGCCTCCCAGAACCTGAAGGTAAGACCCAACTGTTGAAGACAGGATATTCTTCAGATACAGGACTTGGAGCAATGAAGCTGGAACTGACCTGGAAGCCTTCTCCTGAAGACTAGTTCTCATAGTATCAGGAGATACTACAGACTGTCAAGGGAGAAAAACCAATCAATTCTATTTAGCTATAAAGTCAATGAACCACCATCCCAACAAATAATCTGTACTGGTGCAGTAATGGCACTTCTATCTTGGGGGTGATCAATAGCTGCCTAGTTGGTCTTAAGGCCTGCTCAATGGTAGGGAACTCATGTGTGGTACTGTAAACACTGCCAAATACACATGGCTGGAGAGGTCATAGATCCTAGAGAAAAACCTACTTTTGTCACATGCCTAGACCAATGTAATTTCTTACTATATTCTAAATATATATCCTCATATTTACAGACATGTAATATATATCACCACTCTTCAAAGAACTTTCGTTTTGCAACAAATGGAGACTATTATAAAGTTCCACAACTGGTCAAATATAGATAATAAGTGTCTTGTGAGGTGTCCAGACCTAAGTGACACATCTTTCTACAGTACAACCTCTACACCTACAGCTCAGGGAACACAGCAGAACAGGAAGCAGAGAATATTAATGCAGCTCCCAGCTCTCACCAGTGAAGCTTCCTCATGAAGCAGATAGTGATTAACATAGAAAGCCACACCAGCCAAAGTGCAGAGAGTAAGAGACTGCAGAGTGCAGAAGGCTTATCCCTGAATAGGACACCTATACGAAATTTCTGTCACCCAAGGCTGAGGCACCATTGTGGAAGAGGGGCCAGAAAGACAAGGAAACAGTTTTCCAGACAGTTGGGAAGTTACTCATATGAACTCACAGCAATGTTAACAGTGTGCATAAGACCCATGAAAGCTCAAGTCAGACAAAAACCTAGCATAGAAACGGGGAAGTGGGTAAAAAGGCCCACTTTAGCTGAGGAATTACTGGCAACCAATAACTGCTGGCAGAGAGAGAGTCAGGTTTCTTTAAGGATGTGATGCTGGATAGGTTAACCAGGCTCCAGTAGGTAGATGCACACCAAAGGACATTTGGGGACACAAATATGATTCAATAGGTCTTAATATACATGATAGAATACAAGAAATCTGGTGGTGGAGGGGTGATAAGAGGGGTGCAGACAGAGGAGGAGGGTCTAAATATGATCAAAATACATTGTATGAAATGAGTAAAAACTAAATTAAAATACCAAAGATAATGTCCTTTTACCTTGGGGCCACATTGATTTCCTTGTTCTTTTCTTTCCTCAACTCTTTGATCACTGCTGACTATAATCTCAGAATAACTTTACTCACTGCCTCTGTGTGTGTGCGTGTGTGTGTGTGCGTGTGTCCTACCATTGCTGGGGATGGAACCTAGAACCTTGCAGGAGCTAGGCAAGTGTTCTGCCTCTGAGATACATCCTGGCCCCTTCATTGCCAATTAAAATGGACAATTTTTGTTACATACATACTTTCAGTATTTTTCACAGTGAAGGTTTTCCAGGATAGTGGCCCACATAACCAAAGCCTGCTCCTAACAGATGCCCTGGGACATTAGCCAGCACCCAGGTGCTCTTTGGACCCTGTGGTCCCAAGGAGGGGGAGGGAGAGTGAGAGAGAGCGAGCTCATTAACGCTGGGGTGGTATGGGTCACCTATTACCATGGATCTGAGGAAGGCTGGAATTCCTGCTAAGAAAACAAATGGAAGGACCATCTTTCCTAATTTCTTGTAGAATGATGGGATGAGTGACAGTGATGAGCAGAGGGACAGAGGTGTGTCAGGGCAAGGGGTGTGGCCACAGACACTCAGGGACAAGTTTAGGGAGCTCTGACTCTTTCCTTCCTGGTTTTCATCCTCAAAGACGAAGCAGTAATACAAGAGAAAGCTGGAGGAGGAGATCTGATTTGGTAAGCCATCTGAATATAATTCCAAGAACCCAGGCTGGAAAGGTCCCTGCAATGCCATCACTGGACAAGTGGAGACAGAGAGATCCCCGGGGCTCACCGGACAGCCAGATAAGCCTAATTGGTGAGCTCCTGGTCAATGCAAGACCCTCTCTCATAAAGGAGATAGCTCCTGACAATGATACACAAGGTTGTCCTCTGGGCTCCCACACACAAAGGTACACGTGCACCTGCTCATAGTATTCACTCATCATGATGGTGTCCCTTCAACTAAGAGTCACGACAGTGCTCCTAACACAGAAGGGCTTAGGAGGAACACGAGCTCCGTCATTAAACAAAACCTTCTTAGATATGTGAGAACAGAAATGTCCTCAATCTCTAGATTCTCCAGAAGCCATCACCATTTACTCATTCTGAGTCTGGAGGAGATTCACCCCCAGTAGAGTCCAGGTGATTTATTACCATAATAAAAAAGCACTTTGAAAAATGTCTTTGTTTTTCAAAAATACAGATACAACTAGCCAGAGTCTCTGCGACAGCTGTGAAAACACTCAACCGTCAATGAAGGCGTCCACTCCTTCCACCGCAGCTGTTCAGGGCAGGGCAAGGGCTCCCTTCCTCTTCCACAAGGGTTTCCAAATTGAAAACCCTGGGTTTTAAAGTTCAAAGTAGGGGCTGCAGTTCAGTGACAGCCAAGCTAGGCAAGTACAGAGCCTGGGAATGTGAGGGGGTGAGAGTATGCAAACACTGCTCTTCCATTTTTTTGAGAAGACTGCCCCCGTGTGGTGATCACTAAACTATACAGAGGTTTCATTTACTTGCAAGACCACATTCCCGAGGGGCCTTAAAATCAGAAAGCATCAGTTAGATCCACCTGCCAAGCCATCGCTCCAGCTCTAGGTGGAGACCCTTGCCCTCTGTGCAGGATGTAACTTGGTCCTCATTTCCAATCTCTTACTGTATGAGGAATATGTATTTTTAGATGTCATTCAGCATACAGTGGTCCCCATTATCCCGGGGGAGGGGGAAGGCCTGGGAGTGGGGGTTCCTGAAATTAAGGATTGTACTAATTCCATTTACGGCATTCATTTGCACACATGCAACACTGTTTCACCTTTTCATGTAAAGGAAGCAGTTTACAGTTCTCCCATCACTTCTTTTGCAAATCTAAATTGCCAGCCTCACTACTCTTCCTACTCTTCCGCTTTGGGGCCTTTACTACGTTAAGCAATGGTCAGTTGAGCACAAGCACTATGATACTGCCATGCTGGATCTGATATGCAAAAAAGGCAACTAAGTGACTAATGGGTGGGTAGCTCATAGAGGACAGACACACTGGTCAGAGAGATGGTTTACCTCAGGCAGGATGAAGAAGCAGGGTCCAGAGGGTGCAAGATTCTATCATACTATTCAGAATCCACACACTCTGAAACTCAGAGTCCCTTATTCTGGAATTTTCCACTGAATACAGGCAGATCCCAGCTCATCCCAGATAACTGGCACAGTCAGATACGCTGCCAATGGCGAGTCACTATAATTGTATTTGATGTGTTCGTTTTGCTTCACTTTGTTTCAAAACGTGTGAGTTTTGCTGCTGTTTTCTAGAAGGAATAACCTTACAAAGTATGTCATACTTTGTAATATACTTACAAAGTATAACATACTGGATTCTCATTGATCAGATTAGTTGTGGCGACAACTGTTTGAATACATTCCTTAAACTAAAGAAACATACTTTCTCTCTTAAAATATAAGTTCTAATGTTAGAAAATAACTCAAAATTATTTATAAATAACTTTAAAAATTTTTTTGGTCTTTTTGAGACACGGTCTCCCTGTAGCCCCAGTTGGCCTGGAACTTGTTACATAGACCAGGCTGGTCTCGAACTCAGACAGATCTGCCTACCTGGCTAAAGAACTTTAAAATTCTTAATAAAAATCTGTATGTAAACAGATTCCCTCAAACTCAAATATTAATATAGTTTAGATTTGAACTCACTCTGTAGCTGAGGCTGACCTTGAACTTGGGGCAATCTTCCTGACTCGGCCTCCTGAGTGCTAGGATTACAGGCCTGTGCCACCATGCCTAGTGCCTGACTGAATTCCTTCTCAATTGTAGGCAGTCAATGCCTACAAAAACTGTTGATTTAAAAAAATACATTTGATTTATTATTTTTATTTTTTGTTTATGAGGGTATTGCCTGCATGCCTGCAAGTGTACCCATATCAATGCAATGCCCATGGAGGTCAGAAGAGGGGGTGAAAATTCCCTGGAATTGGAGTTACAGGAGTTAGCCACCATGTGGGTGCTGGGAATCAAGCCCAGGTCCTCTGCAAGAGCAGCCAGTGCTCTTAACGGCTGAGCCATCTCTCCAGCTCCCCAAAACTGTTTTAAAGTAGGACTGGGCCCTTGTATATGCAGCATGCTGACAATCACCAACAATATAAGTACTGATAGTTTGCTATTTTGTATACTCCAATTTTATATTCTTGAATAGATATTGAGTAGCAATGCCTTCTTTTCTCCCTCCCTCCCTCCTTCCCTTCCTTCCTTATCCCTCTTCTCCTTTCTCTTTCTTTTTGATTGTTCTCTGGTCCAAGTTGATCTCAAACTGACTATGTAGCTGAGGATGAACTCCTGATCCTCCTGCCTCTACCTCCTGAGCGCCAGAATCACAGGCCCAGTATATACTTTACTGGGGACCAAAGGCAGGGTTTTGTGCATGCTAACCAAGCACTCTACCAACTGAGCTAATCTCTAGCCCTTATTCTCCTTTGTAAGTTATTATTTCCCTAATGCTCACCCAACCCAAACACTGATGAACTCAAGCAAAAATGCTTATCATTTTTCTTTAGGATTTATAAGTAAAAACTTTAACACATTAAATATTAAATATTAAGAGTACTTCACATGAAATGTAGTAAGGTAAGGGAGAAGAGGGAGAGGACACAGTGAATTAGAAGAATATTACAACTCACTGAGCCCCAAGTACAAGCCAGACAGCCTGTTAAGTGCTTTCCACGGACTGTCTCATTTGGTCATCACAAAACCCCAGGAAGGATGAGGTATGATGGTACCAGGTGTCCAGCTCCACTATTCTCTGCCTTATCCCTTCAAGACAGCACCTCCCTGTCTCCAGTACTGGGATTAAAGGCACAAAAGGACAGAGCAGGACATCTGATGATGTTCTTTGGCTTCTGTGTGCATGTGAACAGAGATCACACACAATAAACAACAGATAAATAAAATGTAGTATTTTCACTATCCAGTGAGGTATTTGGTCCACATTTTTATAGTTGTTTTATTAGGTGTCAGAATTCCTTTAAACTTCTAGTTAAAAATGTTTTGTTACAAGAAAAGTATAATGAATACTAGATTTTATCAAATGGCTTTTAAACTCCCAATATGGTAAAAATTTAAGTTTAATCCTATAATGTAATGAATTAAAGTAGATTTTCTGATGCTAAATCCCATGGAATTTCTAAAAGAAGTCCACTATGGCACTGGATTTAGTTTTAAAAACTTTTTGTCATGATTATTTCATCTCCTTTCGTAGATGAAGTTGATGGTTAATTTCCCCTTATCAGCTTGTCTTTGGTTCTGAAGCTCATAAAATGTTAGTACAAGCCCCTTTTCTGTCCAACAGCTGGGGAAAAGATCAGATCAAATGAGACCAGGTCTGTGTAGGTAAAACACATTTAAAAACCAATTGCTGCCTTCCTTGCTTTCTTGAAACAGACTGACTTAACGTCTTCAATGGGCAAAGTTGTACAAAATTTTACAGAAGCCATTTGGACTGACATGTTTTTAGAAACTCTTCATTTTATGCACATTTTCAATTTACATATGTTGCATTATTGACTGACTGAAGATGGAGTCTCACGTATTCTAGGCCAGCCATCAAATCACTATGTAGCCAAGGATTTTGAACTTGTGATCTTCTGGCCTCTACCATGAAAGTGCTGGGTTCACAGATGTGCATCACTGTGCTGGGTTTTTGCAGGGCTGGTGACTGAACCCAGGGCTTGGTGCATGATAGGCAAGCACTCTACAAACTGAGCTGCATGACCGGCCCTCATATTCTGTTTTTTTTTTTTTTCAAAAATAAATTATGTCTGTGGTTGTGTTGTTTCCTTTTTTTAAGCAATATGCACTTTCTTTAAAAATGTGAAATTAATTTATTCTTATTTTATGTGTATGTTTTGCCTGCATGTATATGTGTACCCATATATGCAATGCCCCTGGGGACCAGAAGAGGGTATCAGATCCCCTGGAACTGGAATTACAGATAATATTTGGTTTCCATATTAGTGCTGGGAACTGAACTCTTATCCTCTGGAAGAGCAGCCATCTCTTAATTGCCAAGCCATCTCTCCAGGCCCTGGGCTGGTTAGTTTTATTTGACAATTTGACACAGCGCGGAATCACCTGGGAAAAGTCTTAATGAGGCATTCTTTAGATCATGTTGGCTTGTGGCTATGTCAGGGAGGGATTGTCTTGACTGTTCATTGATGTAGGAAGATCTAGCACATTGTGGGCAACACCATTCATAGGCAGGGGTGCCAGATCAGAGTAACAGAGGAGAAAGCTAGCCAAGAGTGAGCAAGCATGTGCTTATTTTGTGTCTTTTTGAGACAGTCTTCCTGTAGCCCCAGCTGGCTTAGAAATCACTCTATAGACCACATTGGCCTTGAACTCACAGATCTGCCTGCCTCTGCCTCTGCCTCCTGACTGCTGGGATTAAAGGTGTGCACCAGCACATCCAGTTCTCTTTCCGCTCTTGACTATAGATGTACTGTTTAAATTCCGGCATTTGCAGTGATGGGCCCCAACGTGGAATTGTAAGCCAAATAAAACCTTTCTTCTCCAAGTTACTTTCTGTTGGCAACAGAAATGAAACTACATCAGTGGTAAACACCTTCTTGCTCTTTCTTATTATTGCTGGAATTCTTTTTGTCTTATTTTGGCTAATTTCTATTTGTCTATTTTCTAGTCTTCCAAGAACCAACTCTAGGTTTTGTTGATATTCTTTCATAAACTCTTGTTTTCTACATTCATAATTGCTCTTCATTATTTTGTTTTGTTTTTGACATATGATCTCATTCTTTAGTCTAGGCTGGCCTTGAACTCTTAACAATCCTCCTGCTTCAGGCTGTCCAATGCTGAGACTATAGGAATGAGTCATCATTCTAGTCTTTGTGTTTTATTATCTCCATCCTCCAAGATCTCCTGTACCCCTCAGGGCTCACTGTACGTGGCTAGCCTTTCTTCTGTTCTAACATAAACACTCAAGAGTGTGCGTTTCGAACGTGAGACTCACCTTGCCTTGGAGCTGAGGTGTTTTCCACTGGGCGAGCATTGTCATGGACCCTTTTCTCTGGAACAGGCACTGCAGGGCGGCTTCCAAGGGTCCATGGGCTCCTATCACCAAGACCTTCTTTCCATCCAAGTTGACACCTATCAACAAATGAAAATTCAAAATTAAAACTCAAACTTTAGAGCTTTCCTCCAAGATAGCTTAAACTGAAAAAAAAAAAAAAAATCCTTTAAAGTTTGGCCTTCCTCAGGGAACATCTCAGAAGAGGGGGCTGAAAGACTGTAAGAGCCAGAGGCTGGCAGCAACTGCAAAACAGTGCCTTCTCCAGCTGTGCTCATGAACTCTCAATAGCTGTGGCTGCCTGCATGAGACCTACACAAGTTCAATCTAGTCACTTATTCCAGCATGGATGGGGAGGAGGCTCAAAAGGCCCTATTCCTAGCCAAGAACTACAAGCCAGCTGTGGACAGTTGCCAAAGGAGAGAGAGTCAATTTTCTTCAGAGGTGGGATCCCTCTAGGATGCCCATGTCACAGATGACAGCCCTATACCTACATGCATGTAGTTCACATACATACATGTGTGTGCATCTATAACTATATATGTGACATGCACATATATATATATAATCTATATTTAATATATATTTAAAAGGACATGAAAGCCTAGTGTGGTGGAGCACACCTTTAATCCCAGCACTTGGGAGGTAGATCCAGCACAGGTAGATCTTTGTGAGATCAAGGCTAGCCTGATCTACATAGTGAGTTCTAGTCCAGCTGGGGCTATTGAGAGACCCTGTCTCAAAAAAAAACAAAAACAAAAAAACCCCAACCTTTCCTCAAAAAAGGTATGAAGTGGAGCCCTAGGGGAAATGGATGGGGGAGGTCAGAGGGGCTGGAGCGGGGAGGGAAGAGGTGGATTTGACCAAAATAAAATCCATTTGTGTAAAAAAAAAAAAAAAATAGAAGAAAAAAATCCTTGGTCTTCTCTACAGGACATCGCTCTTGGCCTTAAAAACACAGAACTAGTAGGAATTTGCCCTTTACCCTTTAGCAATTTGTGGCGAGATTGGCCAGATGGTAGGTTCTGGATTACCACAAAGATCTCATCTTAATGGTTACTGACTAGAAGGTTCATCTTGAAAGTTCATCTTTTAATAAAGTTAAATACTTTTGGAATTTTTGTTTGAATGCTGCCTGTTTGGGGTGGGGTGAAGAACACTCTTTTCAGTTCTAATGAGACAGAAAAAAGTCCAACCTCTCTGTTCTTAGCTGTATATGTAGACATTATGAATTACCTCATAGAAGTCATCCATTAAATTCAGTAACCAAAAAAGATACACTGTTCCTGTTTTCCTGACATAAAAATGTAAGGTCAAAAGAATGAGGGAAATTAAACAGTGACTACCTCTAAACAACACACTGCTTTTTAATAAAGCTCACCTGAAGTCTCTCTGCTCGACACAGATCATCATGGTCCAAACAGTGAGGCTTAATCTAGACCTACACAGTGATAGATCTGAGAAGCTGAGCCAGAAACATTTTTCACTGTGATTGTTTTGATCATTTCTTGAGAGAAACTGAATATTTAACATAGGTTAACACTCATCTGTGTCCATTTCTCTTAATCTATCAGGAAATGCTTCCTTATTCTTTTTAATCTCCCAAATTGAAAAAATAAGATAAAGTCAATATTAAACATCACTTCTGGGCTGCAATTCGAAGCTTCTATAAACAAATCCTTATTTTTAAAAAATGATCTTAGTAGCAACAAATATAAAATAGTATTTCTCTTCCATGCTTCAGTCAGAACCTCTAGAAACAAATCTTTATTTTAAAAAAAATCATTAGCAATAAACAGAAAAGAGCATTTCCAAAGGAGCATCAGACCTGATTTTTCAGCAAGTTCTATGGCAGCTCTGGCCACAGGAGAAACAAAGCACTCAGGGGCATCGCCACGAACCAGCTTCCCCAGGTTGACGTCCGTCACTCTGCATCAGAAGAGAAGTGTGCAGGTAAGAGAAAACTCAGTCACAAATCACTCTGTGATGACGCACACACATGAATCCCAAATACAGCAAGTCAATGCTTGATGGGATATATTAAATAAGAATTGAAAAATGGACAGGAAATAAAGGCCACTGCTTCTCAGAGTAGTCCAGGAAGCTTTGCTCACTCTGATTTGCCCACACCAGACCCAGCACAAGGCCATGTGGGACTACGCTGCACGCCTCCAGGGAGCACCTTCACTGGGTTTCAATGTCCGGACAACCCTGTGGTCAAGTCATCTGTTTTCAGAACTCCAGACAGATCCTGTCAATCTTCAGATTGGCAGGTATGACCCCCACATGACTTCAGGATCTATCTCTCAGGAAATCAAGGGGAACAAAATGAATAACCACAAACTCATAGTGATGTCACACTGCCATGGCCTCAGTGCCTTTCCCCATTCACATCTGTGTAGCCTAAGATGATGGGCTCCTCTCGATACTGATTCATAACAGAACAAAGACATCCAGGAAGTTTGAATTTTTATTATGAAAATTTGGAAATGATATCCTTTTACCTTAGGGCTTTTCTTTTTCTTTTACGTGTATGAGTGTTTTGCCTGCATGTATGTAAGTATACCTGTGCCATACAATGCCCACAGAGCCCAGAGGAGGCCATCAGATCCCTTGAAACTGGAATTAAGGACACTTGTTAGTCACCGTATGGGTGCTGGGTCCCAAGCGGGGGTCCTCTGTAAGAGCAGCCAGTGCTCTTAACTGCGGAGCCATCTCTGCAGCCCAAACTTGGGGCTTCTTGATTGATTCGGCTTCTCCCTTTCTGGTTGTTCTTCTCTGGATTGAAGGTTTTTCATCTGTCCCTCTACTCACTCACCTGTCCATCATCCAGTCATCTGTATCTATATCCTGGGGAACTAGGGGCCTTACCACGTAACATACACTTTCCAATCAGTTACTCACCCTGCCCTTACAACAACTTTCTAACTTGGGTCTGGGTCAGAATGAAAAGACGGAGTGGAGGAAGTCATGGTGGCGCAGGGAGGAGCCAATCTCTTAATCCGGCTGCAGAAGGACAGACTAGGCAGGAAGTCTAATTTTATAAATCCGTTTAGAACCTTACACCCCTAAATATGTCCTCACGTCCCTTTGACTACAGTAAAAACTAGTTCTTATGTTTCCATGCAGGAATATGAAGTTTTTACTCCCAGGGAAACACACGGGTTCCTGCTGTAGGCCAGCAGCGTTCTTCGCATTGTGAGAGCTACCCCACATCCCGGCACGAATCAGAATTTTTGTTTTGTCTCTCTCTCAACTGGCCTGGAGTCCGGGAGACAATGGTACTGCTGAGGAATCTGCTCTTGGTTTTTTTTCTCTGTTTGGTAGAATTACTAGGGAAAGAAGGTTTAAAGAGGATTGTCAGCCAGACTCGGTAAGACAGCAGCTTGCTGGATGAATGATGATGGAAAAACATTGTTCCCAGATATGTACTTTCCAAGTAATTTTTATACACAGAATTTTTAAAATTCTCAACCTCGTGAGATATTCTGAATGACGTTTTTAGCAAATTATTGACAGTGTTGTAAAATATTTTTAGGAAGAATTTAGGAAAAAAAAAATCACAATATCCCGTTCTCATACACTGATTATTTTCTTACCCATCCACATCTTTTTCTGGTTTCAAGGCATTAAGAACTTTGTTGCTGAATGAGTCCTCAGGGATCTGAAGGGCAAGGCCATGTACTCTGGTATCTTCATTAATCTTCAAGATTTCATCTATAATCTAAACAAAACAAAAAAAAACATTAGTTTTGTGAAAGTCAGAGCCTGAAAAAACAAAAAAAAAAAAACAGGCCCAGTTGCTAAAGTGTTTGCTAACTAATGCCCTGAGTTGGATCCCCAGAACCCACATAAAAAATCTACAATTCGTGGTGCAGGCTTATAATCCCAGTACCGAGGAGATGGGGACAGGCAGATCCCTGTGGCCTTTTCAGCCTGCCTAGCCTACTAGGTGAGCTCCAGGGTAGTGAGAGGCCCCCATCTCAAAATAAGAAGATAACAGCTCCTGAGGAAAAGTACCTGGGCACGTGCTCGCACGCACACATGCGCACACACACACAGACACACACCCAGAGAGAGAGAGAGAGAGAGAGAGAGAGAGCAGATTCCTAGAAATGCACCCGTTACTTTCTGTTTTCTCCTTAGTCAAGTCTCTGGTTTAAGGCACAATGAAGACTCTTTCCATCATGCTTACACAGCCTGAAGAAACTTGGATAAAGCCTTCAATGATTTCATGGTTCTTCTAGTTCTACCCTGTGCCAGAAAAACAACATAACCAAAACAGAGCTCCATAGTCACTAAGGTTAAAGAAGACAGACAATTCCCTGTCAATGACCATATTTAACCCAGACACACACCAGTTTTTGTCAATGACCATATTTAACCCAGACACACACCAGTTTTTAGTGAGGCTGGGAGCATACACTCCAAGTATTCTACCCAGGCCCAGCAAAGCCTGTGGGCCTCAGATATCACACACTCAGAGAAGTTTCCCCAGCAGTATGTCCAACCAGTCACCCAAGCCCTTGGCTTTATTGGGTCTGAGTAGCACACCAGAAGCCTTTCCAAAGACTTAGGGTTGAAACTCAAGCACATGCAGATTCATTTCACTTAACAAAACCACTGGAATCTTCCACTGGAAGATTCTAGCCTATGCATGTGGATCTCACTTGTTGCTTTATTGCCTGGCAGAAATCTCTATGGTAGTCAGGTGTGGTGGTATATGCCTTTAATCCCAGCACTTGGGAAGCAGAGGCAGGATGATCTATCTCCATGAGAGGGAGGCCAGCCTGGTCTACACAGCAAATTCCAGGCCACCTGGGACTATAGGGAGACCCTGTCTCAAAAAACCAAAAACAAACCGACAAAAATCTCTATGGTATTATTACTATCTGAAAAAGAAAGAAACTGCTACTTGGTAGAGCAAAGCAGAAAAAGTGTGTCTCATTCATTTAGCTGAAGTTCCCAGAAAAAAAATTCCTACCTATGTTTAAGATTCTGCAAGGCTGACTAATTAAGAGATTCATGATTGTGGGGAGTTGGAATGTTGCAGATTTAGGATAAATTATCTTGGGCTATCTCTATTCCCCTTCATAGAGCCATTCACTGTCCACCTCTGTGCTTAACCTTAGCATCCTTCTAATTATCAAGTGAAATTCTCTGGAATGTAATAGAGCAAATCACTAGCTTCCACCAACCTAAAAGCCTTAAAAATGTCATGAGACAGCAACTGAGGCCTGTAGCAGAAATTTGTGCTTTGCTGTGACCCATATACCTGATGTTTTCACCAACAGACTTTAACAGAGTCTTGATTTATTACTTTCTTTGTTCTGTTACTGCAAAGCCTTCATGAAATCGTTGCCACATTGGAACATCATTATTTGGAGTAATGTGAATCTATTTTCCTGGGCCAATTGGCAAGTGTGGCATAAGCTGTCTAATATCGTCTTCCTTTTTCCTTAGCAATGATCTAAGGCCTCCTGGGATAAAGGCTACATTTCCCAGCATCCTTGCAGAGGTCAGGCAATGGGGCTGCAGCCAAGGAAGGAGAGCAGAACTGTGACTTTCAGAAACATCTAAAGGGAAGGCGGCAGGAGCCTATCTTCACCCTTTTCCTTACTCGTGGCAACACTGAACTTCATGTTCAGTGACCCTGGGGAAGAGAGGGAAGGTTAAGACCCTCACCTTCAACATCTATGTACTGCAAAGAATTGCCTGGATGAGATCCACAGTTTAACAAAGTTTACTAAAGACAGAACAAGAAGAAGACATAAGGCGTAGACATGGACTTTATAAAAGCACATCCAGGGGTTGTAGAGATGGCTCAGCAATTTAAGAGCACTGCTGTTCTTCCACAGGATCCGGGTTTGACTCTTAGCACCCACATGGCCACTAACAACCATCTATAACTCCAATTCCAGGAGATCTGATGCCTTCTTTTGGCCTCCCAGCATTTTCAGACATGTATTGCACTTATATACATGCAAGCAAAACAATCATACACATAAAAATAAATAAATCGAAAAGACCCATTCATTGGCTGAACTGTTTGTTTCCACAGGCCAAACAAAATCAAAATGCTTTCAAAAGCAAACTTTAGTCAAATATTTCTCCCTCCATATGCCTGAGCTTTGGGCCACCCTCAGGCTGAGAACAGGCTAGCCCTTTGGGAGCAACATTCTCTGATCTGTTACCCAACAAGGCCACTCCTTCACCCCATTTTTCACACCCTGGTCTGTTCCTCCTTAGAAAAGAAAATCTTCTGCCCAACTCTGAAGGGCAGTGGGTTATCCAAGGTTTCACTCTCCAAGGTTTCAGTTACTCTCCATCGACCATGATACAGAAACACTCAAGGGAAAGTTCCAGAAATAAACAATTTATTAGTTTGAAACTGTGCACCTCTCAGAGTCACATGGTGAGATCCAGTGCCATTCACACATGAATCAGCTCTTGTCTAGCAAGTCCACACTTGTGTATGTTACCCATTCCTTAGTCACTTAGCAGTCACTGTGGTGGAATCAGCTCTTGTCTAGCAAGTCCACACTTGTGTATGTTACCCATTCCTTAGTCACTTAGCAGTCACTGTGGTGGCATCATATTGCTTGAGTTTAAGTAGCTTTGTTTCACTGAATAATGGCTCCAAAGCACGAGAACAGCAAGGCTGGTGATTCAGAAAAGCCAGAGAAGACACACGGTTCTGTAGGGCCTGTACTACCTGCAGTTTCAGGCATCTGCTGGGTGTCTTTTAATAATCTCTATCTGTACTTAGCAATATCCTTCTGAAAAACTCCCTTTACCAAGTCTGGAGTTGCTCTTTGACCCCTGGTAGAATGTGGATATAACTGTAGAGGTGACTCCACCATCTTGAACTTGGCAGGACACCACAGTGATGGGTAGGAGAGTGAGAAGGAAAAAAGGGTCTCTCATGATGTTGACAGTCTTAGCCAGTGACTGTCGGTTCCCAAACATCACTCATGTATAAGAAAATAAGCACCTGTTATACCAGACTTTGTGACTTAGGCTTTTCATTTCAGAAACCTTTTAAGAAATATTTTACTTATTATTTTTATTTTATGTGTACATGTGTATTGCCTGCATGTATTTACGTGCACCTGTATCGTACAATGCCTGCGAAGGACAGAAGAGGGTATCGGTCCCCTGGAACTGGAGTTACAGATAGTTGTTAGCTGCTATGGGGATGCTGGGATTTGAACCTGGGTCTTCTGCAAGAATGGCCAGTATTCTTAACCACTAAGCCATCTCTCAAGCCCCTATTTCAGGAATCTTAACCCACTTCTTCCTGCTACAGCCAGCCGGAGGAAAGTAGGCCAAAGAAGGCTCAGGCCCCAGCCCTGGGAACATGGTCCAGTTCTGTTGCCTCTGATTATGGAGGCTGGATCTCCCACAATTGAGAAGATACCTGGGAAGGATGCTAGCAGATACAACTAGGGCCTATGGAACAGTATGGGGGTTCTCTCAGCTGTCCCAAAAATGCCAGTGAAGGAGTCCCAGAATGTTAAGCCTGAGGAGGACTCTCATATATCACCCTGTCCTGTTCCTACATAGTATCAATAAAGCTATGGAGACCCTGAGATTCCAAGGGAAAGGTCCAAAGTCAGAAAAGTTGCCAGGACAGAACAAAACCAGAGCCAGTACCTGGGCATTCCCAGCCCAAGAATTCTATGAAATACTGCTGTTGGAACATAGTGCCCTAGCTTGTCTTCAGCAGAGATCGACTAGAAGGGAGAGAAATGACCCAGAAGCTTTCACATCATAGGGAAACTGAGTCACAAGTAAAGATCAGGCCTGTTTCCACTGTACCTAAGAGATGCTACCAGGCCTGGAGAGAGCAGGAAATGCACTTTGCTGACATTACCTCATCTTCGCTGCTGTCTGGAGGAAGGCAGACGTGAGTGATGTTCAGACCAGCCTGAAAGGGAACACAAGATTCTCTGTCACCATGAGATAATATACTGTTAGCAATTTTAATGAATGGTTAAAATCACCAGTTCTCACCTCCTCAGCCAAATTCTGGTTTATTTCCTGCATCAAGTTGTCATCGCCTGCCTAAGGGGAGAGGAACAGAGCGGATGTAATAGTGTGAAACTATCTCAACAAACTACCAAACACAACACAGGGACTATGTTGCAAATACAAAGATGATAAAGAAAATACAGAAAAGTTTCTTATTACTTGTCAAACAGATGGGATTTAATATATGTTAATTTCTCAGACTTTCAAATTACACCATTTTAAAAAATGACAGATTGCATATTATAAGGCATAGAAGAAAAACACCCTCGCCACACAGCCAGCAGTCCTCTGTGTGAGACATCAAAAACAGAATGGTTTGTGCTTAGGTGGAAAGTCAATATACAACCAGATTCCCAGGAAGGCCAAGCTCGTGAAGCCTTTCCCCTGCTGCAGTGAGATGTGGGAGCACCTCAAGGGCTACAGATCACACAGACACAGCCCTACAATCTCACAAACTAAGGCAGGAACAGCCTTGTAGGCTGCTATTCTGACACATAAGCAGCCTGCCAAACACTGATATAACAGGCCAACTACTGCACCATGGCCACTTCCAGGCTGGCTGGCCCCACTGTTTCCCTGCACCTACCATCACAGACGGATGCCAAGAACAGTGACACACTGTGCCAACTGCAGCCCAGGGCTAAGGGGCAGCAGCCAAAACCGGACCCAGAATGCAAAGTCCTTTGACTTTTGACACTAGGGCTGTAAAATATTAAAAAGATCACAGAACACCCACTGTAGCCAGCCACTGGTCTTCCTCAGAAATAAGAGAGGGCTATAACTTACAAGTCATTTGAGAGGTTCAAGTGCAGGTGGGCTACTATTTCTACTATGTGATTTATGTGGGTGCCACTTCCCAACCTCTGAAAGCTGTCCATACTTCAGACAGCTAACTGACTCAAGCAGGCCAGTATCTAACCTGCCGCCCTGCACAAGCAAGCTCCTCACCACAGTGCTTGCCACTGAGCCCAGTCTTCCTCAACAAGAAACACATCTGGTTTCTGTTCATACTTATTTTCTAAGATGTATCTTAAAAGAGTAGGACTGTACCTCGTTCACAGCTTACCTGAATAACAGCAAGCACAGGCTTAAAGGCTGGGTTTTTTTCTTGCAATAAACTCAGCACCTCTTTGGAATTCTGAATGACTTCTCTATATTGAGAAAGAAAAACAACACTGTCATTTCTTGGTTAACGGTGAGAAGGAACGGAACAACATTTCCTTACAACTTAAGCATCTTCTTACAAAGCTCATGCCTGTGAGTGAATCAGACAACAGGAGACATCTGAGTGGGGAGCTTGGGGAAGGCAGGGCAACAGAAATACTAAAGTGGGCTGTGTATACTGGCACACACCTGCAGTTCCAACTCCAGACAGGTAGACACGGGAAGATCCAAGCCTTGGCTACATGGTGAAACTCTGTCTCAGAAAACCAAAAGTTAAAAAAAAAAAAAAAGGAACAGTAGAGCCAATGTTGTGTAAAAGTGGCAGTCTGGCTTTTAAAACATGCAGAGGGAAATGCTAAATGTTAGCAATGATTTCCCAGAAGTAAAATTTTCTCTTGTAGTTTCAAATTTCATATAAAAAGTGGGGCCAGGAAGATGGCTCAGTGGGTAAGAATCCTACAAGTTGTCCTCTGACTAAAACACACACACACACACACATACACACACACACAACATGAAAAAAGAAACGAGTGTAATAATTAAAAAAAAATCTGGGTTTCTATTTTAAAGATTTTATTTATTTACTTTTTAATTTTATGTGCATGAGTGTATTGCCTGCATGGATGTGCACGCATGTTGTGCAGTGCCCAAGGAGGTCAGAAGAGGGTGTTGGATCCCCTGGAACTGGAGTGGCAGATGGTTATTAGTTGCCATGTGAGGGATGAGAAATGAAATCCGGGTCCTCAGCAAAAGTAGTCAGAGCTCTTAACATCTAAGCCATCTCTCCAGCACCATGGAATGGGTCTTTTAAATAAGTGTCAGGGGGTTCTGGAACATAGTCACTGAAAAAAAGCCAGGCCTGGTGCTCAGGCCTCTGGTTTACTCGTGCGCTTCCTCTGGGCCTGGCTTCCTCACTTGTCAACACGTAGACTCCAGTGGCCCTTTACCTTTTCCTCAACATTAGACATATTTTTTCCTCCTGTGACCAAAGCTATCTGTTGTGATTTGAATGGGTAGTGCCCCCAACAGGTTCATGTGTCTGAACACTTGGTCCCCAGCTGCTGGCACCATTTAGAATAGTCTTTAGGAGATGGAGCCTTGCTGGAGGAAGTGGGTCACTAAGAGCGGGCTCAGAAGTTTTAGAGCTTGGCATCACTTCCTGCTTACTCTCTTTACTTCCTGGGTTTGGGTACAAACCAAGTGACTCCCTAACCCTACCACCATGCCTTCCCCTCCAGATGGATTGTACCCCTTAAACTATAAGTCAATAAACTCTTTCTCCTCTAAGTTGCTTCTTGTCAGGTATCGCTCTTGAACACAAAAACTCAGGACAGAAACCTCCGGAGTCTTGCGCACCCTCAATAAGAAGAAAGTGACAGTTCCACAGGTGAGTTACTGCTAAGTTAAAATGTCAGCTGTCAGACTTAAAATGGCCAAGGTGCGGGCAGGCAGAAGATGCAGCTACATAAAGGAGCTCCATATTGTAATAATATCATGAATAAAACAAAATTAGCTGGTGCACCCATCCCCAACAATGTATCATGTTTCCTACCTTGGAGCTGTTCATACTCCTGCAGTGCTAAGTAAAACAAGCAAGTTTCCAGGCCTGATCCATCTAAAAGTAGCATAAATGTTTCCAATCAGACATTTCCATGCCCTTGGAGGAGAAAACTTCCATTCTAACTGGAAACAAGGAGAATGTGGACCACAGGTAGACTGCATGTGTAGCCAGAACTCAGAACTCTACGACTGAGGATAACTTAGGCTTTCATCACTCACTCTAACGCTGTAATTAGTGATAGTGTTACATTGACTATCTGCTGCCTCTACCACTGCGGCTCAGGCATCTCCCTGGCTAACTTCAGTAAGCCTGTGAGCTGAGCACAAAGCTGCTTTCTGCTAATGACCACATCCCTCAGCCTCTCAGTGGCTTTGCTATTGAAAACTACTAACATATGCATATCCCTGAATTCTGAGACTATTCATTAACAAACAGTTCACATTTCCACTTCTCAGTTCTCCCAAAGGCAAAAGAAGGATCCTTTTGGCAACACACTGATGATCTCTACGGAAGTCTAAGACAGCCCTCGTGTTGAGAGAAACTGTCCAGGGTAAAAGCGCCACAGCAATGGTACGGCCATCACCGCCAGATACTTCCAAGGACAGAATGTCCCCATTCCTCTTTTTCAGTAACAGGATTCTGAGTTTTAGCTGAACATGACCACCTGTATTTCCCAGTTTCACCTGCAGCTGCCTGGGTTCATGTGACTAACTTCCTGGCCAGTAGGAGACAAGGACTGTGTAGGTAAGACCAAGCACCACAACCTGGTCCCCCTTATTCTCACTGGCTGGGAGGGGACAAGATCAAAGCTGAAGCAACCTGTAGCCATTCTGGGGACCACTGTCCCTTTCCTCTGAACAGCTAAGTACTGTGGCACTTTGGGTGTTGCTATGGTTTAAATGTGCCCCTCAAAGTTCATATGTTGGAGGCTTACCCTCCAGTGCAAGTGTTGAGATGGGACGTTTAAAAGGGGAAATGAATGTGTGTGATGATCTTGGGATGATGGAGCTGATGAGTCTAGACTCCCATCTCTCTTGTCCTTCCACCTTCAGTCATTTTATCATGTAGTAAAGCCCTTGCCAAATGCCAGGACCTTGACACTGGACTTCCCAGCCTCCAGAATTGTGAGAAATAAATGTCTGTTGTTGACTAATACCTGTATGATTTTGCTGTAGCAGCATAAAACAGAAAGACAGGTATCTCTTAAAACATCCTGGCCCTTTTGTATGAGCTGAATCTGAGAATGAACTGAATGGTCTTAGAGCATCAACTCTCAAAGAAAGACATCACTATTTTATGAATAATGTAAGTAAGGGAAAAAAAATGCTGCTGGCTAAAGGACAGAACAATTTTTACAAGACGTATTTACTTATAGGAATCAATGGAAGTTTTTAGAATTGTTTTGCTTTAAATTCATTCAAACAGTAGACTGAGGTATTCTAAAACTTCAAATCGAGTATCTGACTCTTCTAAATGAGCTGATGTTTTGAGAAAGCTATTGTATTTTTGTTGTCAGTTGTTTTGTTTTTTTCATCTTACATATAGTTTTTGCTTTTCTTATGGCACCCTGTATGTCCTAAGAATGTCGATGAAGGGCTGGAGAGATGGCTCAGTGGTTAAGAGGACCTGAGTTTGATTCCCAACACCCACATGGTGGCTAACTGTCTATAACTCGAGTTCTATGGGAATTTGACACCCTTTTCTGACCTCTGTGGGCACTGTATGGCACAGGTGCACTTACATACATGCAGACAATACACTCATACACATAAAATAATAATAGATAAAATAAAAAGAATGTTGATGAGGCAGTATTTCTTAAAAGGAATCATTTTTGTCTGAGTCACTGTCCCATTACTGTAATAAAATACATAAGATAATTAGCTAATAAGGAGAAAATGTTTATTTGGGCTCATAGTCTTGGGAGGTATTCCAGTCTAAGATCTGGCAGTTTCAGGCAAGGGCAATCTATTATCATGGGAATGTGTGTCACAGCAAAACACATACTGTGAGTCAGACAGGAAGGAAGAGAGAAAGGAAGGGAGGGAGGGAAAAGCAGCATCCTACAGCCCAAGCCTTCCATACACGACCTTTGGGGAACAATCAACAGCCAGAATGTAACACTGGGCTTAGACTGCTCTCACCCACTCTCCAAGTTTTGAGGCTGATTCTTTCTGGGTTCTATCAGATGTCAACAGAAGGTTGACAGACGACAACTAGAAATCACAATATTTCCCAAAAGGACCTTAACAATGATGGAAACACTGTGAGACATGGTCATCTAGCCACGCCATTATATAACAGGTCATGATGCTTCCCAGGGAGCTTACCATTTTGCCTTTCTGATTCACAGGAATGAAGAAACACCACCCTAAGTTCCTGAACATCTATCTACTTCTAGTGACATCTAGTTAGATCACTGCTCCACTTTAATAAGAATCTTTGGGGAATCTCCTTCAGGCCTGATACATGGAAAAAGCACACATACAACTCAATTCAAAGATACAACATGCATGGCCATGACCAAGTTCCCACAGATGTGGGAATAGGTTGTGGCAAAATAGGTTGTGATGGCCACCAGGCCAAGAGCAACTGGAAGACACAACCAACTGAAAGACAAAGATCAGGTTCAGAGCTTTGAAAGACGTGCATTCCAGAACTTCTAGAACAGCATAAGGCTTCCAATTGCCTCATGGGTATTGTGGTTTCCATTTTAAAATGAAGACATTGAGACCAGCTTGTCTGAGCTCTCACACCCCAGTGGTATAGCCAAGTTGCAAAAAGATGGTGACTAACTCCTAACCACAATCCTATGATGCAATGACTTAGGGATACAGCACTTTCCTCTGCTTTAGAAACTGACCCAGAAAACTATAGGCCCTAGTTAAGAATGCTTTTACATTTTTACTTTTATTGTATGTGTGTTGCTGTATGTGCACACCATAGCTCAGTTTTGGGTACTGGTCCGCAGTAACCATCCACTTGGGTTTTGTTTATTTGTCTGTTTCTGGTCTCCCTGTAGCCCCAGCAGGCCTAGAACCCACTATGTAGAACAGACAGGCCTGGATCTCCTAGAGATCCACGTCCCTCTGCCTTCCAAGAGCTGGGAGGATAGGTGTGGGCCACCACACCACCATACCCCACCCCCACACTTTGTTCTTTGAGACAGGATCTCTCCCTGTCCCGAAGCTCATAGATTCTGTCTAGTTGGCTAGCAAGTGAGCCCCAGAGGTTCACCTGTCCCTCTGTTCCTTCCCGGTAGGTCTGGGATTAAAAGGGTATACTATCACTCCTGGCCTTTCACATGGGTATTGATGGAGTTGGAGACCCAACTCAGTTCCTCATGTGTGCCCAGAAAGTATTTTTACCATTGGAGTCATCTCCCCAGCCCAGACTCTTAGATTTTTAAACAAGTTAGAAAAATTAAAATAAGAATATTTCATAGTATGTGAAAAGTACATGAAAATTTCAGCATCTGTAAGTAAAATGTTGAATTTTATAAAAAAAAATTGTTTCTCTTTACTGGAAAAGTACCTACACAACATTTAAAAATTTGCTGTCTAACCTACTCAAGCACTTACTAACTCACCCGTCACACAAACTTTGCAAACTTTGGTTTTGAATAGTTTAATAACAATAACCACTAACATTTGAGGACTGTGGGTGGCAGTCCCAGGCTAGGTATTTTGTATGTGTACCCTCATTTAATTGTTTTCGTACCCTCTTCAGTAGGTACGGATACGTTCCCATTTTCCAGAGGGAAACGAATTTCGGGCTCACACTATGGAGCAACCTCAAAGTCCCCTAGTGACCACTTCTTCAAGGTGAAAAAAGCCCCCAGAATATCGTGTGATGCTGGGACTTGAACTCAGTGCTTCATGAACACTGGTCAAGAGCTATACCAATGAGCTAAACTCCCAACCCTACCCCAGGAGATCTTGATTTAGTTATTTAATTGACGCAAGTGCCTCCATCTGCTGAATTCTGCAGGCAGAACAATGAAGGGCCACGAGCCAGGCAGGTGAGTTAAACACAAAAACGTGCGAAGAAGGGCCATAAATGCCACAGGAAATAAGCCAGGAAGGCAGGGAAGTCTGCTTTTCACCTCCGTGCTGACTTCAGACCCAAATTCACTAAAACCACCTCGGCTGTCTGCTGGTTAAAATCAAACGATCCAAAGAAACGTTTAGAAAAAGAATCGAAATAAACATCCCCCTAAACCCTTTATACCCTCATCCTGGAGAGGCTCAGAAAGTCATCACTTAAGAGAGCGAGAGAGGAGACGGGCGGACTGAGCATGACTTAGAAAAAAAGAGCTAGAGGGAAAACCAGAGGAGATGGGTGGAGGGACAGCGTGCATCCTGCGACTCGATCCCAATCCTAGCTGGGAGCAAAACCACAACAAGCTTTCCCTCCATCTCCAGGTGGGTCCCCACTACGTCCCTCTGAACCGCTGCTGTCCCTCTAACGGCCCCAGCAAACCCACTAATCCACTACCGTCCTGCCCAGGTCTTCCTGGTCCCTCCTACGCAGGGGCAGAGGACTGAGGACCAGGGGCGGGGTGTGCGGAGGGAATGCTGACACGGCGCCTGCATAGATCGCCACCGGTAGGGAATGAACTTTCCAGCACAGTGGCACTGGGGACCCTCGGCTGTCTGGGCAGTGATGCTGGCGTACCAGCCGGGGCCCTGCTGTGTCCTTACTTGCCCAGGAGACAGGAGACAACTGGAGGCTCCCCAGAGCAGGGACTGCAGGGGAGGATCCGGCTGCAGGGACAGCCTCCTAGCCGAGTTCCCGCCGGGGACCGCACCGCCTCTTCCCTGTCGGCGCCACGCCCGACGCAGTTGCATCAGAGCCGGAGGCGGGCGGCGCACGTGGAGCCGGGCGTGCGGTCCGTGCGGTGCGCGCCGGCCCAGGGATGCCCAAGTCAGCCGGGTACCAGGCCCCGGAGTGCTCTGTCCCTCCCATGTCCTCCTGACCAATCGCCGGGCGCCCCTAGCAAGCTGGCACCACGCACTCTGCGAAACGGTCCTCCGGGTCCTCCAGCGACCGAGAGCTCCGGTGTCCCGTCCCATCCCCTGGTCCCCGGCTGGTGACCTGCGCGCGTGCCTCCCCGCATCCCCCAGGCACTGACCTGACGATGGAGTCTCTCGCGGGGGCCCCCGGGCTGCCGGGGTCACGGCTGCTGAAGGCCTGGCCATCCTGCATCGGCCGCTGCCCGCGCAGTCCCTCGGGGTCCCCGCCTCCGCCGCCGCTGCTGGAGCGACAGAGCACCCGGAGACCGCGCGGCGGGCGGCCGAGCTGGCGCAGCACGAGAGGCAGGCGGGCGCTCATGGTGCTGCGGGAGCGCGGGGCGGCAGGTCCTCCGCGATGCGGAGATGCGACTGCACCGAGTTCCTCCAGTGGGTGGCGAGGCAGGCGACAGAGACAGAGCCAAGCTAGCCAGTAACGGGCCAGAGGCAGGAAGGACCAGGCGCTTCCTCGTGGGAGGAACGGAGGCCCCTAGGGGGCACTGCACCTAGTGGCCGTGACGTTAGGAGGGCGGGGGCCTGCGGACGAGGCTGCTGGTTGGAGTTGCTTTCAAGTCAGAAGAGGTGGGGCATCTCGGTGATGCTCAGCCCAGGCCCCAGGCTCAGTGGCTGACTGGTCTCTCTCAAAGCCTGGTGCCACCCTCGGCCTGAAGGGGGCAGTTCCCTTTCTGCAAGAGCAAATGACTATGAGTCAGGTTCAGACCCGAGGGCTCAGTTTATTACGTGGGAGGTGGCCTCAGGATAAGAGTTGGACTGGTAATCACAGAGCTGGCTTTGTAGCCCTAGGAAGGTTTAACCTCTCTGGCCCTTGGGACTGAGATTCTTACCTTACACGTTTATTATTTCCAAGGCAAGTTGGAATAGGATTGTAAATTTGTAATCCCCAAGTAGGGTAGTAAAATTCGTACAAGCTAGAGATAGTTTTTGTGTGCTGTGCCACGTGTTAGAAGAACACACCATTTAACCCCAGCAGGTGTAAGGACTTGAGTGGTGTTGATTTGATTTCCACCCAGGGGAACCTGGGATGCAGAAACACCTGCTTTGAGCCTACCTGCTTCCAAAGATCTTGTCTTTTTCTCTTTCTTCCCTGCTCCTTCCTCCTTCCTCCTTCCTCTTTCTTCCTCCTCCACTGACATTTATTTTTCGTGTGTGTGCCCACATGTGGTGCTCACAGGACAATGTTCAGCTGTCAGTTCTCTTCTTCTAACCATGTGGGTAATGGGCATGGTCATCAGGCTTGGCACCAAATGCCTTTACCAGCTAAGTCATCTCGCTGGCCCAAGGGTCATGTTCTTGAAGTGCATGGCCGAGCAGGTTCTAACGAGAGCCACACTATATGGCTGAAAGATCTGAACAAGAAAGGCCATCAAGTTAAAAATCAACATACACCTAAGCAAACTGGGGTTGAGAGCCACAAAAACTAACTTGCTATTAAAAATCCCTACCGTGGAAAGGACTGGAACTGTGAGTGCATATTGTAGAGACATTTAGAAGAATGTGCTTTGGAGGCTGATCTCAGTCATTACTGCTATGTGCTGAAATAGTGCCCCCAAAGACCCAGAGGTTACAACCTGGTCACCAGCCTGTGAAGTCATTGGGAGATGGAGGGACCTTAAGAGATGAGGCCTAGAAGGAGTAATTTAGTTCATTAGGGGTATGTCAATGGAGGGGATATTGGGATCCCAATCCTCCTCTTTGCTTTCTAACTATCATGAGGTGAACAGTTTGCTCCGCCCCCACCGTGGTACACTAACTTGTCATAGACCCCATGCCCATCAGCCATGATCTGAGACCATGAGCTCCCAATAAGCTTTTCCTCCTTAAAAGTTGCTTATCTCAGGCACTTTTTAATGGGAAACACAGTCATCAAGAGTATATCGTTGTTAAATGAGGCGATGGTTGAATGTGAGCAATCCTCACCTGCAGACCCCATTGTTTTTAAACAATGTTATACTTTCTAATCTTAAAAAATTTAGATGAAAGAATTTTTTTGTTTTCAACATTCACATAACTTGTGTGAGTCACAGTGAATTCTGGGAGCTGAAGCTGGGAAGTTCCCCCACTCTGCAGTAACTAGAGAAATACTGGACTAAAACCAGAACATGGTACCTGACAAATGTCGCATCTAATAGAACATTCTTTCTTTACACTGTTTGACATGTAACTAAGGGCTAACCCATCATAAAATGATTCATTGCAGTCTTAATAGGCAATTTAAAAAATCACTTGAGAGTTCAGAATAACAAATACTTGTGCTGATGGAGTGAGTTAAAGTAGTCTACTCAACACTTAGCATACTGATGTAGATGAACTCAGAGGCCTGTGTCCTTCTCAGTGCAGGGCCTAGCCCTAAAGTCAACACAACCTGGCCCAAGCCCAAATGCTGCCATTCCCCAGAAGTGCTTGGATCCTTACACACTTCTATTCTTTGAAAATGAAATGCCCTCATCAAAGGCAGTTTGTGTGTTGAAGGCTTAGTCTCAGATGGTATCGCTACGGAGAGGTGATTGAATCATGAGGACATAAAAGTCATCAGTGGATTAGTTCATTGATGAGTTCATAGCTGAATGGGCTATTTAGAGGTAGGATAGGCCATTGGGATAAGTCTTCTCGTTCATATTCATATTCTCGCTCCCTTCTCCTCCCTCCCTCCCTCCCTCCCTCCCTTCCTCCCTCCCTCTGTCTCAGCCATGTGTTTCTATCAACCAAGAGATTGAAATGGCCAAAGACTCACGAAAAGCCACCTCTTGATCTAGTGACATTGTATTACTGAGAGTACTATACAATTTTAAAAGCACTTAGTTATCCATACATGTCTCTATTGATCTCATCTTTTTTGTTCAAGTAAGTTATTTTTAAAGATTTAGTTTCAAATATGTGTATGTCTGTGTGGGGCTATATGCATATGAGTGCAGATGTCCACAGAGGTCAGAAGAGGGTGTCAGATCCAGTGGAACCATCAACTTGGGTCCTGTACAAGAGCAGTACTTGGTCTTATCCACCAAGTCATCTCTCCAGCAAGGTTTTTTTTTTTCTTTCTTTCTTTTTTTTTTTTTTTTTAGCTCTGTTTAATCATTAAACATGTGCTGGTCAAGTGCAAATTGTCCCACACTGCAGAGCTGATAAAGCATCTCACGAGATTGCAAAAGGTGCATGTGCTACAGTTTAGAACGTCTCTCTAAAAGGCAGTTTTTGATTCCCAGCAAAAGAACTTTCAAATATGCTATAAAGCAAACATCCTAAGTTTCTTTAATTTAGTTATATATAGATTGATGGAAGGAGTTAAGGTGTGCCATCTCAAAATGTTTAATTGGTATATTGATTATTTCAAGGTGAAATCACCTGAGGATTTCCTAACTTCAGGAGGAGCCACTGGGTCTGTCTTTACCTATATACAAGCCATTCAGATTTAGTTTTGTTTTTTATGCATGAGTTTATGCCTGCATGTATGTAAATGCACCTGTGTGTGCAGTGCCTGTAGAGGTCAGAATAAGGTGTCAGATCCCTTGGAACTGTAGTTTTGGATGGTTGTTAGCTGCCATTTGAGTGCTGGGAACTGAACCTGGGTCCTCTGCGAGAGTAGCCAGTGCTCTTAACCACTGAGCCATTTCTCCAGCCCTGCTATACAGATTCTTTTGGAAATAGCCTTGATCATCAGAGGCTAGTCACTGAGGCTTTAGTGAACCCAGATGAAACCGAAGTATCTTTCCCCAGCCTCCCATCTGCCGCCCTACCCTAGCCTTGTGTTTTGTATCTTAGTAACTAACGTCTCTAGAATTTTTTACCCTGGTCCAGAGATCTATTTGTCCTATTTCCTTCACAAATGTTATCTTAAATCATACCCAAACATGTCAGGATTTGGTCATTTCTTTGTGCTTTACTCTCTTGTACCTCCATGTACATATAAAATTCATAAGGTTTTAATGTTTTTCTCACATTAATCAGCTTAAATGTTCAGTTCCTGGATCTTGACAGAGTGTCCGGGTAAGGATGGAGGAGCTAAGACGGGAACCAGGAATCTTTCCCCTACTTTGTAGAGTGATATTTTGTATTTATCAACCTTTAAAACAACTTTTTAATGTAGCATAATGCCACAATAGCTTTGTTGTTCCATGTTGTAAGCTTCTTGTGGGGACAGGAGAGGGTTTGAGAAGCTAAATGTGAAGATATGCCTATGTCTTGATACTTTGTTTTGAAGACAGAGTCTCACTATATATCCCTGGCAGGCAGGAACTTGCTATATAGACCAAGCCGGCCTTGAAATCCTGAGATCCACCTGTTTTTGCCTCCAGAGTGCTGGGATTAAAGATGTGGGCTGCCATGTCCAGGAGTCTTGATACTTTTTTTTTTTAAAGAAAAAAACTAATACATAAAATAAAGCTTTACATCTTATTCATATAAGGTTACAGATTAAGACACATTGACACATATAAATTACAAAAATGTAGCAGTTTCTTTTACTGTAATCTCATTCCATGGTAAAAGAATTAAGTGTAATTAGGACTGGCCAGCTAGAGAAAGCCATAGATCACATGGAGGACATCAGAGCTTTTGAAGCTCTATTAATATCTATTCTTCAAACTAGAAGTTTTTAAGTTTTGTGTATTGTTTTTACATCAAAAGACAACATAATACACATTATTTTCTCTTTTTTGCCTTTTGCCTGTCTAAATTGAACACATGAGGGGATGGAGAGATGACTCAGTGGTTAAGAGCACTGGCTGCTCTTGCAGAGGACCCGGGTTTGGTTCCCAGGACCCACAAGGTGGCTAATAAGTATCTGTAACTCCAGTTCCAGGGGATCCAATGCCCTCTTCTGACCTCTGTAGACTGGCCCCTTCCACATAGATTAATAATCAAGACAATCCACACAGACATGCCCACAGGCCAGTCTGATCTATGTGATCCCTCAATGGAGGGTTTCCTCTCAGATGACTCTAGGGTATGTCAAGTTGATAATTAAGGCTAACTAGGGTATCGTTTTATCTTGATCCGCTTTCTCTATGGTTCATAAGTCAAGAAAAAGTATATAGCCTAGTAGGTTTGAAAAAAAAAATCATGATATTCTGACACAAACACATTAATTTACTTTGCACTTTACAAACTTTATTAAATAATGGGCATTACTAACTTTCATTATCTTATATACAGTATTTAAACTATGTTTTCCAAGGTGTATTGCTTTCCCCATGAAGAAGGAACATAGGTGAAAAGTGAACTCATATAAAAAAAAAAAAAGAACCTTCAGTACAGGAACCAAGTAAGAACTTTTAAGTATATATAAGTTTTTCCCCAATTATATACATCCCCACCCCACCTCCAAAAGAAATTATTTTAAACAAAAGTACTGAACTGGTAACTTTGAGGAAACATCTGATCATGAACATGCACACACACGCACACACACGCACGCACATTGAGCTCTCAAAGTGTGCATCTTGGCTCACAGAAGTGATCTATAAAACTGCAGATTTATCTTATAACCTGAAGGACCACAGAGACATTTTGTACAGTGAGATATCCATCTTCATACAGCAGGGCGTATGCCTGAAGGTGACATTGAATCGTGCGAAAAAACACTGTTGTGAAGAGTAATTTCTGAGACTCAAACAGTAACTTCGACTACAGTGGAATTTGAGTCATACAACTAAAAAGATAAAAACATAGGAAGTCGCATTTCTGGATCAGAGTCAGGTAACTTCTTTGTTATAGGTGAAATAAATGAATTTACACATGTCTGGCAAAGTCTAAGAACACAGAGCCCATCTTTCTGATACCACTTCATGTCATGTTGAATGAAAACGGTGAAAAAAAAAATAATGTTTTCAGAACCACACAATCAATATTGACTTTCTTCTTCAGTGTTGGAGATCAGTCCCAGGACCTTAGAGCACCAGGCAAGAGCTGTGCTCCCAAGCTTTGTCTTCAGCCTCCAGACTTTGTTTTAGGAGTTGTAAGAATAAAGAGTTTAGAGAACCAGAAACTTCTTCATTGTTATTTAAAATGTAAAACAAATATCTTAGGAACTTATTTGTAAAATAGTCACATTTTCATAGTTTATAACTAAGAAGAAACAAATGATAGGCATTAAAAAGAGGAACAGAACCACGGGAACAGAACCAGAATCAGTGGTTCGATCAGAGTTTGAATGAAAAGCCAGACCTGCTCCACTTACATATGCTGTCATAGCTTTTAAAATGAAACCGACTGTTTAATTAGAATAAAGAGAATGAAGTTAAAATGGAAACTGAGAGGATGAGGGAGGACCCCAGAATGTTATACCGTGTGAAATGAGAGCAGAAAGGAGGTTGTGAGGAGGTGCTCTGGCAGCATTCAAGGAGCCTTCAATCACAAGTTTTTATGAAGTAGCAAGAAATATCTTCATTTCTCTTCAGCTGCTCTGATTCTGTACTTTACTCACAAGGTCTTGCTTTCTCCCTTCTGTTCTGTCCATAGGGACTTAGGCTAGTATTTCCTATCACAGTGAATGCTGAAAAAGTCCATAACTACAACATAACAGAATCTACTACCTAGAATTTAATAGCCAGAGGTTCTGGTCTTTTATTTGTTTCAAAGCATTGAAAGATTGCTCCTATGTGGTGGGCAGTTTAGAAAATAGATTCTTGCTAGTTTCTATAACCAAGAACTCCTCAGGTAGCGCACCCAGCAAAACCCAGAACTCAGGAAGGTGTATATGAGGAACTCCTCTGGAGAGGGTAACTGTAATGCACCTGGTCTTATTTTAGCTGAAGTGTCACTGTTTTGATGAGACAGACATATACGATGGTATGGTTGGGGTGTTTTGGCTTGTTTGGGTGATTTTTTCTTTGAACCATAATATGAAGAAATTATCAAGTTGTTTCCAGAAATTTCCTCACCTTTTTGAATAATTAAGTCAGTATGCATTTTTATTGGATTTGGTTTTCTTTTAAGCCATGAAATCGTTCATTTCACTCCAGAAATCACAGAATCAGATGATGAGAAGTACACCATTTAGGCCTTGTTTAGGAACACAGGTGAGGACCTTTTGATTGTAAAAATTTGCTCCCATACATTTTAAGTTTTCAATAGTCACATATCTTCTGCTTCTAAATGAAATGCTAAGGAATAGCAGCTTAGGAACCTTAAAACAGGGAACCAGGCCACATTCTAATCAGAAGTCTCTGATAATGTACGTTATTCTTGGGTCTTGCCACAAATGTTAACAAAAATGTCAGCTATAAGCATAATTCTTTAAATAGTTCTAGTTTCTTTTTTCTTTTAAAACCTGTGGAAGAATCTCCTTGTTGCCTTTGAGTCGCAGGATAAAGCTTCTTTGGGCACTGGGATAACACAAGAGTCACATGGACACTGTTGTCAGAATATGGGAAAAAAATGTCACAGACCTCATGTTTAAAAGAAAAGCCTAAAACATTTCAAGTAAAACTGACTTGCACATAACATGAAGGCCATGAGCATCAGAAAAGTCACTTAGATGCTGATAGTGGTAAAGTGTGATCCCACCTATATGGAGCCAGTTCAAAGAGCTGTGTGGTAAAGGAAAGCAAGTTTTACACATCTGGTTATTACAAAAATGTTTTAAACTGGTACATGTATAAAAACATCTTGTTTCTATTGGTAACTTGTGAGAATATGGGGCTAATTCAGGAGCTCTAGAATCTTAGGCAAAGCTGCTTGAACTAAGACACTGGAATTTCTCCCTCAGAGACTGGACAATGTTTTGCTGATTTGGTGATGGTCCTCTCCACAGATAATCGTTCAGTTTGTCAGAGTCATTGCATGCTGTCAGATATGGTGAAAGTCCAAGCGTGGTGTTCATTGGCTCCTTTGGAGTACGCAGATTATTCAAAGAACAAGGTGTTTTGGTGCCACAGACCTTACCAGAAAAGTCAGCCTCTGGGATCTTTGAATCAGACTTCCTGCTCCGACTGTGTGCAAGCTCCAACTCAGCCTCATCTTCTTCTGACTTTATTTCCACATAATCATCGTCATCTCCCTCAGTCTCTTTGAAATTGGAAAAATAGTTCTGTGTTGCTATTTGGGCGCTCAAAGGTAAATTTCTATTTACTACCAGAATTTTCTGTGAGTCTTGGAGTGTGAGATCGGAGTGTTTTTCAGTGTCCTGTTGACACAAGTCAGCTACATCCAATGGCAAGTCCTGCTGGCTCACACCTATGGAACTTTTGTGTAAAGAAAGCAGGGACTTCTTTCCTGTGTCACTGGGGTAGTTGATGGAGTCCAGAGATTTGTTTATTAAGATGGAGGAAGATGACTTAGATCTATTATAGGGTTGAGGTTTAGCATTGATTCCTTTGCGACCTAGCGAATTGTAAAGATGACCCTGACAGGTGTTGTCTTTGTGAGGCTGACTGACCACCACACTGCATCGCTGCATGGAGCCTAGCAGAGGGTCAGACGCCTGAAGAGAAGGTACCGAGCAAGCTGCGGACAACTGTCTGGGAATACTTTTTGTATTGATCTCTACAGTGGGATATTTCGATCTCAAGTCTTGCTTTGGCGGGGGGCAGAAATCTGCCAACTCTCCATTACTGTATGGCGAATGCCAAGGCCAGTCCTCGCCAGCACGCTGGGCCTGGGAAGGTGATGCGGCTCTGAGGAGGGAGGGTTCTTGTGTGCCGGCCCAGCTATCCTGAACTTTAAGGGGTGTCTCCCTGAACACAATCTGGTCATACAGTTGGGAATATTCAGCAATCCTGGCACCTAGAAGGGAAATATTGAAACAATAGTAAGTTCATAGAGAATTATCACTGTCTATGAGAATTAAATTTATAAACATAAGATCCTCATTCATGTATTTTGAAACCCTAAACAGCAGACAGGATTTGTAAGCTTCAAAGTGTGTAGTCACTGTGCACAAGCAACACTAACAAAATAACCCCCAGTTTAATAAAAACAGGAATGCTGATGCAAGGTTCATTTAATTTGATAGAATCCTGCATTATTTTATGTGAACAGCTGATCTGCAAGTGTCCAATGTACACCAGGAAATTTTCTTCTGTTAGCATTGAAAACAAAACATCTAATAAGAGTGCCATCACTTTTCTGATCAATAAAAATAGCTCATGTCATTAAAACAAGTGGAAGCACAGCACATAAATCGGTGGCCACTCCTCCACTCTTTGTCTGCCCTCCATCAAATGCTCCTAGAGGAGATGGTCCTGGAAGTTGTTCCTGTACTTCTGGTTTCTAGACAGTCCTCCAACTTCCACTGCCAGGAGCCAACATCTAGGAATTTCTTGCTTCCATTACTTCCTAACTACAAATATTCATTAACTCACATCTCCTTTCCCATCTCCCAAACCAGGAGCTACAGCCTATGCCTCTAAGTCACTAAGAACAGACCGCTTGCACATATGACTGAATGCTCTCTGGTATTGGCTCAAGAACAGGACTTGACAGTTCCTTCTGCAACAACATTCACCATTGATAACTGAACTATAGACTATCCTCCCCATTGCCTAACTTCAGAGTGCTGGCATTTCTAAAACTATGAACTGGATCTTGATATGCAGAGAACATTCTCTTGATCCAGCACCACATCAATGTAAGAGCCGTTCCCCACTGTGATCATGACTCCACATGACTATCCTAGCATCAAAAAACTCCACGTACCCTATGTATGGCTCAGACCATAACTGCATGGTCTCTGTGAAAGAAATTTATCCCATGACAACCAGCAAGTGATATTATATCATCTTTTCCTTGAAACTATTTACATGCTTAGGAACTTGTAATTAGTAAATTATCCTTTGAATTTAAGTGGAATTTTAATGGAACATCTGTCATTTCTTTTAGTCTTTCTTCTTGAGGACAAACACCCAGCTGGTTCAGGTGCTCATAACTGTAATCCCTACATTCCCTCACCCCCTGCTCCCTGCATCAGAAGCAAACAGTCTGTATTATAAACCCACTAAAGAGCTTGTATTCAGATGCTTTGGATTTTCAACTCCAAACTGCATTTAAGGACAAAGAATGTTGGTTTAAAATTTTCTAGTAGCCCTAAATTGGCAAATTCCTCCTTAAATGGTACAGTAAACACTCTTTAAAATATTTTATTTGTGTGTATGTCTGAGAAAGAGAGACAGAGAGACAGAGAGAAGGGGTGGGGAGAGAGAGAATGCCACATGTGTGTGGGTACCCCTGGAAGTCAGAAGAGGGTACTGGATCCACTGGAACTGGAGTCGTATGTAGTTGTGAGCTCTTCAGGGTGCTTGGGTCCTCTGGAAGAGCATCAAGCATTCCTAACTCCTAAGCATCTCTCCAGCCCATAGAAAAGACTCTTAATACCAATTAAGATTTAGCAGTACCTTAAGAGAAAGCTTACAGAAGTCTACTTGGATGCCAGTGGCCTATGTCAGCCATCCTCTTAAAACTCAGCATGTTGCATTAAGTATGAAACCCAATAAAGGGAGCTACAACTTTAGACAAAGTCTGATGGCTCTGCCCAGCCATCCCCTTACATGCTGTAGCCACGAGTCCAACCCACAGCTCAACCAGAAGACTCTGAACTCACAAGGTTTCAAGGGGATACTTTGAGGAAAAGCACAACTAATTCAAATTCAGACTCAAACCAAAGCATTCCTGTATATATTTAACTGTAAAGTCTCAATAAGAGCAAGTGGCACTTGACTTCAGTGAAACTGATCTGGAATCACGTAATGTCTGGGCACCCACAGTAGTCACCAGGCCTTTGCTTTTCCTTTCATTCTTTCTTCTTCTTTGCTTAATCAAGCCTTATCCATCTCTCAAAATCTCCATGAGGTCTAGTCTACTCAAAACCCCGATTTTTAAAAATCTCATATGAATATACTCATACACATGCCCCCATATGGAAGTTGTTGCTAATAGCTTGTTTTCAGGGACTATTTATTATCCCATGTGGTCCATGAGCTCTTGATTTCAGAGAACACTGTTGCACACTTTGCTTAGAGCACCAACCATAGTTCCAGACAAATTGGTCTCAATAATTATTTTGTTATCCAGATAATTTTTGCATCCCTTCCTTTTAAACATAGGATTTCAAATTGATGGGCTTTTCCTGAGTCCCAGCCAGTGAGTGGCAAGACAGCTTGGAAATCAGGCCATGGCAGGAAAGGTGAGGCAGAAAGATGGCCTTGGATGAAAATGCTCCTTATACATAATTCATAAGGGATAGTTTAATCTTTAGATAACAGAGTGGACCATTCATCAGTTCTGAATAAAATGCCTCTTACCAGAAGAGAAATCTTATCTCAGTTTTCTACTTTTATTTTTTGGTTTCAACATTATCACCTAAGAGTTTATTTATATCTTACAACATGCTGGTATGAACAAAACAAACTTCCAGAACCCCACCCCAGCTATGATTAAATCAGACTGTATCTGCCAGATGCATAGGATACACCTTGTCTCAGTAGACTTCTCTATCCCAGAATGCTCAGAACTAGTCAGCTGGTTGAAGGTTTCCTGTGGCCTTAGCGTTGGCACATTATTACTTGCACAGCATTACTACCTGACAATTTCAAGCCTATCTCTGTTTTATTTCCTTTGCTGAAGGTTTAAAAGTTTGTAATTCTTATCATCAAAGATAAAAACTGAAGTAATCTTTGCCGAGGGAAATGTCAAACATGCTGTTTCCAAGACAGAGGACTGAAAAAACACTATTTCTGATGTTGCTGAGATATAGACAAAAGCTTAAAAATCTGCCTTCCCTACTTGACACAAAAATTTCTCAAGGCTGTATGGAAACATCTGCAAAAACACAGGGACCCAAGGAGCCTCCTTGGTCACAAACACTACTAGGAGGGAGGTCACTGAACAAGATAGTCACATGCTTCAGCAGACTCTAAAAGGTAGGAGCAACTAGACCTGGTTGGGTGATTTATAGGTGGAAATGTGACCCAGGGCCTGTAGACCCCAGGGAGAGAGTTCAATAAAGATGCTGGAGAGTTTCAGCAGGTGAATAGGGCGCTCCTCCTTCCGCACAACACCGAGAGCAAGCTCCTGGCAAAGTGGCAAGGCCCACACGCAGAAGTCTGGAGAATCGGTCCATCCGATTACGATGTCCTGTGCCCAGATAAACAAGAGAGAGAAAAGGAGTCATCACGTCAACTGATTGAAAGCCTCCTGGGCACAGGAAGTGGTCTCGATCACCCAGATGGAGCCAGTTTCCGAGAGATGGCAGGCCCTAGGGACTTGCTCCTGCTGTGTGGCAGGGAAGACAGCACTCTCAGAAGAATGTCTTGGGAGAGACTGCTCCTCTTTGTTGGGGGAGGACATAAGTAGGAGTCTACCATGTCAAGAAAAGACCCAGATGCAGAGCTGAGAAGAGATCCCATGGGATCCCAAGAAGACATCGAGAGGACAAACTGAAAGTTAAGGAAGCAAAAAACAAAAAACAAAAAACCGTCTTAAATCATAATACTAATACATGGATAAAAAGAAGTCTGTTCTTCTTATATATTCCAGATGGTCTGGCGCTGGTGAATACTGCTATTTAAACAATGGACTGCTAGCATAATCAACCAATCATCATTATCAGAAATCTTAATATTGTGTTTCTGAATCTGAGAAACCCCAGCCCAGAATCAGCCAATGATTGAAATGACCAATATGCACTGTTCCTAAGGCCACCTTTGCCTCGCCCACGTAGTCCTTCTGCAGCTGGAACTCGGTCACTTTCTGTAAGCTAATAAACAGCCTGCTTAGCAACAAGAGCACTGGGAAGAAACTGTGACTGTTCGAATGGCACTCTGAGTAAGAGAATAAATACAATCTAGTCTCACATTCACACAAAAATCACTTTTTACTTTTTTCTGAAAAAACAAAACAAAACAACTCAAAGGGCCTGTAAAATCCTTCAGAAATAAAGTTCAAGCCTTCATTTCTTTATGAAGATAAATCATTCTGAAGAAAGGTTAGTGGTATCCACACATCTAAGTGGCACTGACCTGTCCAAATGCCAAATGCACTTTGTCATAAGGCTGACCCTCCTGGTACCATGCCATCTGGCTTTAATTATTAATTTGTTTTCTGAGACAAGGTTTCCTTACGTTGTCCAAGCTGGTCCCAAAGTAATATCCTCCTGCCCTAGCCTCATGGGTGCTGGGATAACAGGTGTGTATCACTATGTCTGGTTCAAATTTTACTTTTAATTGGAAAATTGGCTGGTAATTCTTTGTCAGAATATGGAGGGGAAATTTCTATTTCTCTTTTTAAAATATTTTATTTATTATTTTTATTTTATGTGTATATCACCTGCATGTATGTAAGTGCACCCATGTCATGCAGTGCCTGTGGAAGCCAGAAAAGGGCATTGCCTTCCCCTGAGTGGTTGTTAGCAGGCATGTGGGTGCTAGGAACCCAACCCAGGTCCTCTGTAAGAGCAGCCAGAGCTCTTAACTGCTGAGCCATCTCTCCACCCCACCCCATGTTTTAAACAGGATCTCACTGTAGCTTGGACTGGCTTGGAACTTGGTAGAACTCATACACAGATCATCCTGCATCAGCCTCTCAAGGGCTGGGATTACGAACTTGGGCTACCACACCTGAGGACGGGATTCCTTAAAACATGGTAGAAAACCATGCTATTTTAAAGTGCAGATTCCAGAGGCAGGGGATGTGTCTTAATTAGAACAGTGCTTGCCTACTCATGCATGAAGTCCTGGGTTAGATCTTAGTGCCACATAAAACCAGGTGTGGTGGTGAACACCCTGTGATCTCAGCACTTAGGAGGTGAAGGCAGGAAGACCAGAAGGCCAAGAGGTTTGGCTGTCTAGTGAGTTCAAGGCCAGTCTCAGAAGAGAAAAAAAAAGCAAACTCTGGGCCCCAACCTCAGAAATCTGTGCTGGGAGCTGAAAACCTCTGCAAGCAGGGGCCAGCCACCTCCTTGGGTTTTTCATTTACCAAGTCACATGTTTTATTCACAACTCAGAGTTTTCCTCTAAGATCAGTGTTTCATTCTAGCCATCAAAATGTCACAATACAAACCGCGTGCTCTAGTGTCCCTGAATTACCAACATCACATCCAAACTCCTAGTTATGTCCACAAAGGAAGTCTGACTGAGGAATTAAACTTCCTGGAAGCATAGGTGATAAAGCCCAATGAGACAGTGTTCAGTGCACAACAGCAGCTATTTAAAAGACTGATAGCAGCTCAGATATGTGGGAACAACTGAACTGTAGTGTGGACAGTTAGGAAGAATAAAAAGAAAATAAAAGACTTGTCACTAATAGCAGGGTGGTCACTAGTGTGTTGTATGTATGTGTGTGTGTGTGTGTGTGTGTGGTTGCAGATGTGCATAAATGTGCGTGTGGAGGCCAGAGGTTGACATTGGTTGTCTTCCTACCCTATCTTTGAGATGGCATCTCTCACTGAACCTGGGGCTCACTGATTGGATGGACTGACTGGCCATCCAGCTCCTGTGACCTCCTGTCTCTGCCATCCTGGCTCTGGGATTACAGGCATGCACACTGCACCCAGATGCAAAGATGAACTGAGGGCGACCTGAGCTGAGCATGCGTGGCACATGGGTGCTGGGAGTCTCAACTCTCAGCAGGGAGAACTCAGGTCCTCATGCTTGTGTGGTAAGCACTTAACCAGCTGAGCCATCTCCCCAGCCCCACGAGTGGACACTTTTGTCAGGGTTCTGTAGAACAACTCTCTATGCTTTCCAACCTTAACAGCTCTCAGAGCCCTGCTCCCCAATACACTGCAAGGTTTCACAAGTTAAAACTGATTTTCTTTATGCTTCAGGTCCCCTAAGAGAAACTTCTCCTAAAAGTACCAACCCTGCAGTAATATTCCACGTACACCCAAACCCAGAGGCCCAGGTAGGCTCTAGCTTGCATAATTCAACTGACGTAGAGTGGAAAAAGGCCCGCCGTGGTACAAGACTTGAATGACAGTGTTCTCGTAGACATGTCCACTCTGAGGACATTTAGCATGGAAGCCTGCTCTCACACCTGACTGTCAAGAAAGAAGAAAAGCTGCCAACATACCAATGGCAGGCCCTCCTTGCCTCTTCTCTTCCAAAATGGCTGCCAGGTCTCTGTGAACTGGCTCATGATGCTGACTGGATGGGGGTTGCTCCAGCTGTGGGCTTCTCACTTTCAAAAGCTGATTGGCCTTCTTGATCTTTTGACTGTATTGCCGTGCCATCATAAAGACTCGGCTCTTGGTCTTATCTGTGGCCTCCATTCCTGGGTCAGGGTTTTCTGAGTCTGTTTGGGGCAGGCTGCTGTTGACCAAGTCATAGGGACTGTCCACAGGAGGTGCTTCACTGGCCAGAGAGAGTTGGTTAAGACTCAGGAACGAGCCTTCTGCAGAAATCAAGTCTTCCTCAAGGGAGCAGTTGGCCTGACCAGCCCTGACTGCCCTGCCTTTGGCAGGCATGAAGAAAGCCTGGCTCCCAGGAAGGGACAGCATAGATGTGGCACTCCCTGCGTCTCTGCTCAGCTCTGGGACACTCTCAGAGTGCAGCCTATCTTGCATGTCATCTTTGTTCACAGGAAATGCTGCAAGGAGGCGGTCTCTTGCTTTGTCTTCATTTTTCTTGATGTAATTTTCTAGATCATTCCAGATTTCATCGACTTCTTCAGACAGTTTGTCAGATAGCGCCTTATCTGCTATAGGCAGGTTGCAGCTGGGAGAGTCATATAACAAACTCAAATAATCGGTGTCAGATGGTCCCTGATGGTAAGAAGCATCGTCCTCACTGAACTGGAGGCTATCCTGGGAGACAAAGGGTCTCAGGCTGTCACAGCAGGTAAAGTCAGCTTCCAGACCCAAAAACGTGCTCCTTTTGGGCCGCCTGAGGCTGCTGCATTTGAAGTCCAGCGACGGTGGGTCTGGGAGCCCTATGGTGTCATAGATATTTTCCTCCACTATCTGGAGCTCATGCATGCTTTGGTTAGACATCTCTTGACCACTAGGAACTCCATCTTTCTTTGGGAACAGGGAGCTTGTACTGTGTCCAGCCTGCCTCTTTGAGAAGGCTAACTCTGGGGTGCTCTTGGGGCGAACAGAGTCTCTGGATGATTTGGGAGGAGTGGATTCAGCTTCTTCTCGCTTAGCAACCATTAACTTCAAGTCTTCATAACTTATGTTATCATAGACATGGTCAATGTCATCGATCGTCAACTCTACAGATGACCCAAAGGGTCCCGTTTGGGGGCCATTCTGCAGTTCTCTCCGGGGACTGTACTGAGAGCTACCTCTGTCCCTAATTCTTATTTCAGGAGAACATGTGCTTTCGCCAGCACTGCTGGCCCGTCTGACAATTCTGTGACCAGAGCTGGAGGTCTCTGGTGGCTCAATCTGCCCCAGGTGCCAGCTACAAGGACGACTTGACGTGTTCTCTTCACATAGTCTGGCGGAATTCAAATCTGAGGAGGAAAAGGATGGGACAAACATCTGGTAATCATCTTCATCATCCTCGTTCTCCTGTGGAGATCGGCGGCTGGGAAACAAGGCCTGCCTAATCTGGTGATCCGTCCAGATGTTTCTGATGGTGCCACCCCCACGAAGCACATTGATAATGGTAGTACTGCTTGGCTGGCTGTTCCTCTGGGCAGGGGGAGGTGTGACAGAACTAAGCTGGGAAGAACTTTCTTCTCTAGAGACCTGAGGAAGAAAGACATACAGCAACTAGATTATTGCAGACACATTGCCTCTGCAACTAGACTGCCATATTCTTAACAAAAATGATAGGAGACATTGTTGATTTTAACAAAGTTGAACAGCACTTCAGATCTGGGGGGAAATGGGTAGAAAGGACAAGGCGAATTTATTTTGAAATTGGATTATAGTCAATTTGCAGGTATTGTCTACAACTAGTATGCACAATCACTTTACATATTAGGTATAATTTTACCAATATCATTGTAAGGGAATCTTGGCTATTAAATATTCAGTAACTTTCTTGACCTGACTCATTGTAAGGCTCAAATCTGACTCTGACTCCAAAACTTTTTGCCTCAAACAAGATAAAAACTAAATATAGAAAGTTCTTGGATACTTCAAATAAGATATATATATATATGTGTGTGTGTGTGTGTGTGTGTGTGTGTATGTTTATGTTTATATATATATATATATATATGTATATTTTAGTGTGTATTTGTAGGGCCATACTTTGGTAGGATGAGATAGAGAGAATTTCATGTCATCTTTTATCACACCTGTTATTCCTACACAACAGCCATATTCTTAGCTGTAAAAAATTAGTTTGAGGGCATGGTGGTGCACACTTTTAATCCTAGCCCTCGGGAGGCTAGATTGAGGCCAGCCTGGTCTGCATAGTGAGTTCCAGGCCAGCTGTGAGACCCTGTCTCAAAGACAAAAACAAAAAAAGTTATTTTGAGATGGATTTTACTGTGTTACTCAGGCTGACCCCGAACTCCTGGACTCAAGTGCTCTTCTTGCCTCAGTTTCCTGAGAGGCAAGGACTCTAAGTGCCATAGTCCCGACCTTAGGACCATACTCTTTGAAAGGGCTCCATGTCCTTGTGATTGAAGACTATTCTTTGGGAAGGGAGGTATTCTTAGAGTGAGGGCCTGGTCTTGAAATGAGCAGAAGTCTCACGGCAACATGAGACAAGCACAACAGCTCGATTCCAGGATTATTCCTAAGTATGTGAAGAAGCCGGGCTCAGGGATGAGCAAGTATTTGCCTTGGTTCCAAGAGATGAAGTGGAGAGCAATTGCTTATACTCTGGGCTGGGGTCAGCCCTATAAGGAAAAGGCATTAAGGTAAAAGGTGTCTTTACCAAATCTTTCCAAACAAATGCGGCAGCCCTTACCTTCTGGATGTCTTGTGCTGTTTCTGAAAAGTAAAAACAATTAAAGCTTGAGAATTAAAGATGTATCTCATATATAGGTTAAGCATATTTTTATAGGACTTACACACACAGTGCTAATAACTGAAACTCAAGAGGCTTCATGCCTTTTGGACTTGTCTTTCAAAACTGTCAGTTATCAGTTACATAGCCTATTCTATAGCCAAACCAGTTTGCATTGAGTCAAGGTTGTATTCATGATCTTCAAGAGCAACAGATCATTTTATGTTAAAAAGATGCAAAAGCTTCCTAATAATAACACATATTGCCTGAAAAAAACAACATGCTGGAGGCCCTGAGAGCCACCTGCAGATATGGAGATGCTTCTGTTGATTTTTACAGTTCATTGTTTTTCAGTCCAAAGGTGCAGCCATTATCAACAAAGTCTCTTGGCCCTGTGCTATGGACTGCCTCAAGAAGAATTGAAGAGAGGGATTTACGAAGCCACATTTTACAGATACCCTGATTATATGTTTCATCTTTACAAGGTGTTTAATTATGTAAGCTTAGAAAGCACTTCTCTTCCCACAAACCTCTCTCCCAAAGTTAACTGTTAACCACAGTGAACAGCCTGATGTTCAGCTTTCTGGGTCCTACACCCACATCCCCCACATCTTACAAAGTGCAGTTACTGCTGCTTTTAAAATAAAGATGCAATACACAGCATTGTATCTCCTGCTAACTATACGACATGTGTCAGTTGGCAGAGATCTACCTTTTTTAGATAGCAGAATATTCCATCATATGTATAAATAGACCACAATTTAGTCACTTCCTATAGGATGACTCTATTAATGTAGTGCTCTTAAAATGTTTCAAAAACCAAATCAAGTTTTTTTCCCTTATAAATAAATTAGTAGCTTATTGACATTTTAAGAATTCTAGAAAATTTCTTTTGTTTTTAGACAGGCTGGTCTTAAACTTGTAATGTAGCTGAGGATGACATTTTCATATTCAGCAACCATGGTTACTTCTGTAGTTAATTCTACTCTGGGAGTAATATAGGAGTCATAACAGCTGCTCTGAGCACACAGAATAAGGGTTTAACTTCTGAAACACACAGGTCAACTGTACCAAAACCTAGTTCCACTTGTGAAAGAGTACAAACATACAGAGTTCTAGCTATTCTTGGTAATGCTATATGGGCCTACAGGTGAAACTGCTGGGTCAAAAGCAAATGGCCACTTTGAACTTAAGTGGGAATGATCAAAATTTGTGCTAGAAAAGCTATGAAAATGTATTCTTCCACCAAGAGTTTGGCAATGTCTGTTTTTCACTATCTTTTTGGTCAAGTTCATAGTTTTTTCTCTCCATTTATTTCATTTAAAATGGATAGTTTTTCTGATTACTAATAAGGATGTATATATATAACATACATATAATAATGTAATATATATGGAATATACTAGATATATGCCTATATATGTTTAAAGGTCCTTTTTTCCCTTATTTTTGTTGTACGGGACTTCTTTCTAGGTTTCTAATCTTTATGTCTGACAGATAGGTTGCAAATAACTTATATCATCTGACTGTACATTTTGTAATGGGTCACTATTGCTTACAGAAATAGTCTTCCTGTAATCCAGCTATTAAGCCCATCAGAATATAATTCATCTAACATTTGTGTGTGTGTGTGTGTGTGTGTGTGTGTGTGCAGCTTGACTAAGAATGAACAAGCAAGAACAAGAGAGAAAAATACAAATATATTTCAGGACTCACCACTGGCCCTCAGCACTTTGTGTGATCTCGAGGACGGCTCTGAGAGGAGAGTGAAACAGGATCATTTGCAAAACCAAATCAGTATTTTTCCTCATAAATAAATTAGTTGCTTATTGATGTTTTAAGAGCCTTAGAAATTTTCTTTTGTTTTTAGACAGGGTCTCATATATCTCACACTGGCCTTGAACTTGCTATGCAGCTGAGAATGACCTTGAATTCCTGATCCTCTTGCTTCCACTTGCCAAGTGCTGAGATTACAGGCACAACTGACCTACCATGACCAGCTCTTTCTACTGCACCTTGCCCTCCTCCACCCCCAGCTCTATGCCTCTCTCCAGCCAGTCTGTACTGCTGACAGTGGCTGTCTGTCCTCATGCACGATAGCTCAAGACCCAGGACCTTTGCATGGAGGCCCTTCTGCCTCAGCCTCATTATTCCAGCAGAAGTGTTGGTCCTTCCCTCAGCAAAGCCTGTCTCCTTCCTGGAACATTAATCTCTTTTTCTCTCCCTTCCATCCCACATATGCCATATTCCAAAACTCTATCAAACAGACTGATATTTATATTCCCTTTTTTTGTCTCTTTTACTGTGAAGGTCTTGCAAACAGGAATTTTAAATGCTATTCCTCCTGGCATTCCTTGTCCATAGCAAAGGGGAGAGCAAGTACTCAATAAATATTCCTTCAGGGATATTCTTTCCTGTGTCATTCACAAGATATAATTTTCACTAGTAATAGCAAGTAGGGTCTAATTAACTGCTAGCCAATGATGAGATGTTGTGTAAAGCAAAAGTAGTTGGAGCTATCTCTCTTATCTACCTATCTATGGATAGATTGATCGTGTGTGTGTGTGTGTGTGTGTGTATGTGTGTGTGTGTGTGTGTGTGTGTTTGTGTGTGTGTGTGTGTTACTCTGCCTGGCCTGGAACTTCCTATGTAGACCAGTCTGGCTTAGAACTTACAGAGATCCATCTGCTTCTACTTCCTGAATGCAGGGACTAACGGCATGTGCCACCATGCCCAGCTGGCTGATATATGATATAGTTTACCAGAAGGAGTTAAATAGAAAATAATTTTTAAAAAAGGCTAGAGAGTTTATTTTAAGGTCACCTCTGATGTATTCAAACTAGAAGTGAACTAACAAAAACCAAAAAGCAAAACAAAACAAAAAAGCCAAAAAAAAAAAAAAAGCTTGTTAGTCAGAAAACGGTTTTCCTGTCCCATTTCAGCATTACATTTGGGTTACAACACCCTACTCACCAGATTTCCTTCTCAGCCGATATGGTGCGGAGCCTTCTTTAGAGCCACATGGTATTTTTGTCTCTCCCTCAGGACTGTAACAGAAGCCTGGATGGTCTGTAAAGGCAACCAGAGGCCTGAGTGTGAGTGCGGTGACTTTCATTTGTCCCCTGCTTGCTTTCATAGACCTCAGACTCTGCCTCTGCTTCTCTAGTGCTGGTACTGAAGCATGCACTGGCCTGCCCAGCTGGCTGATAGAGTTTATATTTTCTGGGAGGGAGTTAAATAGAAAGGAATTTAAAGGAAAGGTTAGAGAGCTAAAGACAACCTCAAATGTAGGGTGATTTTAATTTTTAGAATTTTGTAACTCTCAAGTGATGGGAATTCTTGTAGATACTCAACATGGATTTTTTTTCTTCAGGGGTTGGGGTACAGGAGGAAATGCATCGTGGAGTCTTTTGGGCAGTGGCAGAAGTGGAAGGAACAGTTCACCACGAAGGCTTATATAACACAGTTGTTATTTGCAGAAACCTAGACATGTGGCCAGTCATCAAGATTAATCCGTGACTCACAGATTAACCAGGAGAATCAAAGCAAAAATAAGTCAGTGTTATAGGGAGGGATGAGCACAACTGTCCTAGCTGCTGAGATGGTGAGTGGACAGATGCTATTGTCTTTATTATTTTGCTGTGTAGGAGTGTATTGCTTTGATGTCCCTAAGTGTACTTGTGTCATGCACTGCCCACAGAGGTCAGAAGAGGGCATCAGATCCTCCAGAAATGGAGTTACCAATGATTGTTAGCCGCATGAGGGTGCTGGGAACAGAACCGGAGTCCTCTGCAAGAGTAGCCAGTGCTCTTAACCACTGAGCTATCTCTCCAGTCCTAGCTGCTATTTTCTTATAACTGGCGTTTCACAAATTTTGAGACAGAAAATGTGACAGATACAAATAGACAATAAATAGCATCTTTAATTATGCTAAGAAAACAAAACTTACGAATGGCATCCATTTCAAGTATTGCCTGCTTGGCCTGTAAGAGGGAAAATATAGTTATAATAGAAACTTTTTGATTTCTTCTTTAAAGTACCAGTCCTACCTATTACAGATCTTGTTACTTATCTGAATGATTTTTAGAGAACACTCAGAGAAAACAAAACAAAACTCTCAGGATTTCTTTTAGTCATTAACACACAGTTCAGGGGACACAGACTGTCCTCATGGAGTTAGCAGATGTCCACTTGGTACACCAGTGAAGACTGTGTGATTAGTCTGAATTGTCAACTTGACACAATCTAGAATCATCTGGAAGGGAGTCCTGAAGAGAGACTGTCTAGATCAGGTTGGCCTATGGGCATGTCTAAGGCGGATTGCCTTGATTATGCTAATTAATAACAGAAACCCAGCCTAAAAATGGGCAGAAAGTCCTGACTTATGTCCTGAACTATATAAGAGTAGAGAAAGTGGGGCTGGAGAGACGGCTCTGCAGTTAAGAGCACTGGCTGCTCTTGCAGAGGATGAAGGTTCTGATCTCAGCACCTACATGGTAGCTAACAACTGTCGGAAACTCCAGTTCCAGGGGATCTGATGCCCTCTTCTGATCTCTATGCACTGCACGACATGGGTGCACTTAGATACGTGCAGGCAATAACTCATACACATAAAAATGAAAATAACAAATAAAATAGTTTAAAAGAGGGCAGGGAAAGTGAGCTGAGCAGTAGGCAGGCAAGCCTTCATTTCTCTCTGCTCTGGACTGTGCCTGAGATGTGATTAGCTGCTTCAAGTTCCTGCCTGGGCTTCCCTGTACTGATGGATTACAAGCTGGAATTGTGGGCCCAAATAAACTCTTTCTCTCCTAAGCTGCTTTCTGTTAGGGTGTTTTATCATAGCAGCAGATAGATAGGAAACTGAACAAGCCGGTACCCTCACCCTATTAAAGGGAGGAAGAGCCCAGCTGATCAAGATCCACTTGTGGGTAATTATGAAATGTGGACTCCTGCTGTCCAGCTGTGGTCTGCTAAGGCCAAAGCTGAAGACTCAGTGTACCTGCATCTCGGAATACCCCGTTGATACCTATGCATCTCCATGGCCCTTGGAGTTACTGTCCTTGGGATCTTGGGGGATTGATTCTAGGACCCTTCTCTCCCACTACTCAGGATATCAAATTCATGGATGCTCAAGTCCTTTAGATAAACATTGTATTTATCCATAGTCTATACATACCTTTCTGCATACTTTAAATCAGTTCTAGATAACTTACAACATCTAACAGGTAAATGTCATGTAAACAGCTTTATAAATATAGAATTTTGAGAATAATGACACACAAAAATCTGTGCATAATAAGTACAGGTGTAATCCAGACCTTCTGTACCTTAGAGCAACTCTGTGTGTGTGTGTGTGTGTGTGTGTGTGTGTGTGTGTGTGTGTGTGCGCGTGCGCGCTCTAGATGTGCTTGTCAACTGTAAGGTGGAATAATAGGACCTACTCTTCACAGTGCCATTAGCATCAACTGACAGGCATTCTCCTGTCTACTGTCCTCTACCCTACCAGAGGATGGAGCCCAACGCCCTTGAGGGTTCTGCTCTACACACAGTTAGCTGTTCTACCTCTAATGCTTTGGGTGCTGTTAATGTGGTTGTATGTCACTGACACGTAGAGGACTGTGAACAGGTAAGATGACTGTCTTGTCTCAACATTCTGCTTACTGATTCAAAGAAAAAAGATAAGTTGATATTATCCTTCTTGCCTTTTGGTGCGGTTTTTCTTTTTTTCAAGGACAATATAATTTAGTCTACAAACATTATGCCAAAATAACCAAAACTTTTATTCCTATTTTGCTGAAGTCTGCAACTATTTGGGCTAAATGGTAACCATGTGTCATTTTTGATATACAATTTTTTTAAGGAGTAGAGGAGAGGACAGGGAAAAACCTTAACATCCACCTTAATTTTGAGAAAAAAATGACTAGATATTTCATGTAGTGAGATTTCTATTGTACTTTTGGAACTTGCTATTATTAATTTGGTTCAGTTTACATACCATATATACATATGTATGTATATATGGAGGCATATGATTAATCCCAAGAATTAACTTTGACAAAGTTAATTTGTAACAAAGTATTTCTTTTTTCCTTAAATCTTGATGCGGTTTCAAAAAAGTATTATTCCCATCATTTCCAGTAGGTGTCAACCAAGGACCATCAGGGAACTAAAGGAACCAGCAGAGGTGGGAGGAATTCCATGAATCACCAACAGCTGTGTTGACTTTTTAGCAGGGTTGGGTTATACATTTCTTGATGTTTAAAGTGTCCCATTATACATTGTTTGATTTCATAAAAATAAATATATTTTGCAATCTTTAAGAAAACAGTCTAATAGACTTGATGAAAGATGTAAAAAACTTCAATTTAATAATTCCACTTAAATAGGATAAGAAATTATAGTGGATATTCATTATATTGGATAAAGTATATTAAATATGTATGCTTTCACTACTAGTGGGAAGAATATGATTTAGAAGTTCTTTGGAGCTAGACAACCCTGGATTTGAACCTGGATTTAGCCATGTACTAGTTGTAAAACTTGGACAATTTGCTTAAAGTCTCTGAACCTCTGTTTTTATTTCTCTAAAATGGGAAGAACAAGACCCATGCTGAATGTGAAATAATAAAATGTAATTAGATCAAAAGTATATGTGTTTGATAAGTTGTAAATTAGAACCCATTTTTAAATTACAAATGAACCAGTAACTTGGGTGGAAAGTACAATTTTATTAGTTTTTATTATGGTGACATTAACTGGTTACAGACATAAAGAGAAAACCACCAGGAATGCATATACCCAGTGCAGAAGGAAGAGGACAGGATCATGCCAGTTTCATTTGTAATGGACTGTAACTGCCTTTCTAAATCTCTTTAAGCAATTTGATTTTCCTAGGACATCTGTAAACAACAGGTGGGGCATATCAAAGACTCAGAAGGGATTCCAAGGCACTAGCCAGCAGCCCTGAGTAACCATGAAGAAAAGGTAATCACCATTCTGCACTACACCTCACTACACCACGACGAAATAAAACTCACACGTCAGTCTGAGCACACACCTCTGCACACTCATTTCCTGAACACAAAACCACTATTGACGCAGTTTCTGAAGACCTGCCTCAAAATCTTTTCAAAGCACACAGAAAGCAAGCTGGGCAGAGTGGGCATCCCTGTGATCCTAGCACACAGGAGGCCAAGGCAGGAGGACTGCAAGTTCAAGACCAGCCTGGGCTATACAGTGAGACACTCTCTCAACTAACCAACCAACCAGCTACATATACACGGAAGGCAAAATAGGTTTCTTCTTAGAATTCCTCTTGAATTCTACCCAGTACTTGTGCTATGATTATGTTTCATTTTCTGCCCTCCCTCTCTTCTCCTGGTTCCATCACAGACATTACCCACGTGGATGGTTACCTAGGGTAACAATAGGCACTAGACACCCCAGAACCTGATAAGACCAGAACTGCCTGCCTCTCAGGCAGGACACCTTCTTCAACTACAGAGTCCATATTTCCATCTTTTCAACCAGAATTCCTGCTGAACCAGCTCCTACAAGCCCAGAAGCCCCTCCACCCATGCTCAGTTGGTCTCTCCCGGATTCATCCTGGACTCACACTCATTGTAGTTACAAACTCATGAGCTGTAGAAAGCTTCCCAGAGAAACCCATGGGTGGGTGCCACGGTTCTGCAGCAGCAGTTTCCACGTTGCTAAGCAGTCTGAAAGGACACGATCCCACTGATTTACAACGACAGCTTCAGGGGGGTTTTCAGTGCCTTGCAGAAGGGGCCTGACTCATCTCTTGTGATCAGTCCATATTGTTTAGCAATGGGCCACTTTAGTAACTTCTCCACTTTTAGGCACCAACCCCATCTCCGCTGCATCCTGGCTACTGGCTTTATCATCGACATCGGCGGCTCCAACCCTTCGTGTTTTCCTAATTCCCCCCAAGTATTCATTGGCCCCCAAGTATTCGTTGGCCTTTTCTCATCCTTTTTTCTCCCCAGCGCAGAGAAGATGCTTTGAACCCTTTCCTACTCCCCGCATTGCTGTGCTTATGATGCCATCCTCCCATCCCCTCCTCCCCTCCCTCTGCGAGCCTCGGGCTTCCTTGCCTTTGCTGTGCGGCTACGTATTTTTTCACCCAGAGAGCAAGTTGTGCTTTGATGTGACCCCTCTCTAAACTACACTCTTTTTCTTTTCTGAACTTTGGGAAAAGACAAGAAGTCCACACCCAGCCTGTTTCTCATTTTCCTCTCACTCTCCAACCCGCTGCACTCCCTCTCTTTTGCCAGATCCACAATCTGTTTTCCCTTTGCATCTTTCTTTGACCTCTTCAGGACTGCCTCTCTGCCTTCCCCTTCTTTTGTTTGCCAAGGCCCTTCGCCTCCCTCCTCCCGTTTCCCCACAACTTTCTTACTGCTCTTTCTTTGGCTGTCCTCCAAATCATCCTCTCCCACCTCGCGGATAACGTGGGATTCCCAGGGGTCCCCGCTTTCATTTAAATATTTTCTGCGGGCCACCCTGTCAAATCTTAGGGCTTTAATCACCGACTCCCTGCTCCTGGGCTTCCAGAACCTGAATTTCCGCCTGCCTTCACCCAGCCAGCTGCTCCTCAGCTCCCATCTAACCGGTTCCACCCCCTCTGCGAACCTGTCTGGTAATTCCCAACACTGCACTGGGTGCAGCTCCCGTTCAGGCGTAGTCTCAGTGGGTGAAATCTGTTTCCTCAGCCTGGGTGATCTGTCTTGCATCTGCTGTGTGGCCCTCCATCGGCTACTGGCTGCCTGCCACCTCTTGGGCCTCACCCCTGCCCTGGGTCCAGGCCCTCATGTCCGCGCCAGCTGTGTTTGGGGAGCACCTGCGACACCGGTCATCCCTGTTGTCCCAGCCTGGTTTTCCTTTTCCTTTTCCACACCTCATACAAACATTCCTCATCCTTCAAGAAAGCAGAAGGCATTTTCCTTCCTCCCGGCTCTGGCCTCTCCCGACTTTGTCCTTCCGAGACACCTGGCTTCCAGTGCTATTATTTCCCCACACTGTGCAAACAAATCTGGGTTAGGCAGGCTGGCAGCTGTAAATTCCTTTCCTGCCAGGCTGAGTGGGTTTCCCAATTCCAGGAGCACCCAAAGCAGTGTCCTGAGGTTCTGAGGTCTCCTTAGAGTTTTCAGATGCAGTATTCTACAAGTTTCCTTATCATCTTTCCCGTTTTTTTTTTCTCCTTTCAATTTCCAAAGGAAAAACTGTAACAGTAGTTAACATTGCCTGTGTAGTCTAACACACATGTAAATTTCTTCATCTTGCCTGGCGGATGCCTTTGATCCCCATATATCTATGTATGTCTATGTTCAACCTCTGAGATGCTATTTTTTCTTCTTTGAGACAGGGTCTTCTTAGGCCATCCTCCTCCCTCAGCCTCCTAAGTGCTGGGATTACAGGCTCCCTAGATGCTCCATTTTGAAGCAGGGCCTCCTTACATCCTAGCAGACTGCCTTGCTAGGATCCAAGTCTTATTCAGCCTTACTGTCTACTGACTGACTTTCTGGTCTTACCTTGGCAGGAATCTTCGCTGCATGGTTTTCCAGAATCAGTCTCTTCAGGTGCAGAACCCAGAGGCGTTTGTCTTGCTGAGACTTGGCCTGCAGGAGGGGCGATTTAGATAGCGAGATGTGAAAGGTTCAGCACACCTCTTCCACTAAGGGAACCGAGAGGAGCCCTGATTTTTACCTGAACTGTGTGCTGTAGCTTGGGGTTCTTGTAGTGGAAGACACTGAAGCTGAGAGGCTCCTTAGGGATCACCTCCACCAGCATGAGGTTGCCACACTGCCGCAAAGAACACAGGGGTGAGGCACACTCAGAATGGGACAAGCCACCCCCAGGCCTTGCACACCATGGGTGTGCGGACCTACCAGAATGTGAGCTTTGTATGTAAACGTGTCATCTCTCTTCTTCGTGATGAGAAGCAGCTTGTCCAGGAGGAAAAGCGTCCTCTCGTTCTTGGCACGCTGGATGCGGAAGGTTCCCTCAAGCACCAGCTCCCCATAGCTGGTGAGGTCTGGCCCCTTCCAGTTGGTGAGCAGGCTCTGGATCTCCTGAAAAAGGGAGTATCCATGGGTGTAAGGTCAGGGGAACTGAAGGGAACCAGCAGCTCCTCACTGACCCTCAAAGATAGTGACTGATGGTCTGCGATGTAAAGCTGTCTTTATGGTTGCTATCACTAGGGGTTATCTGAGATGAGTCAAACTGTTAGTCGCTGGATTGTCACCTGCTTACTGTCACTGTTTAACAGTCCCTGTGTTGTGACTGGCTCCTGCAGCCACACCTTTCCAAAGCTTAAAAAGGGGAGGGGGGGTCACCAGTACAAACCTTCTTAGATTCTTCCCTGACCTTCTAATCCCTTCCTATAGGTTAAAAGCCTTCAGTGTTGGACCTGAACCCTTTCTTCTAGAAACTCAGTCTATACCGTATAGAAACCACTCAAAACTGAAGTCACATGAGACGAATTTTCTCAGACGCTTTCCAACTTTAAATTCATTTATTTAGGAAGGAAATGAACAATTCACCACTATGTTTTGATACTTTCAACAGAGCTTGGAAAAGATAAATGGGTAACATGGCTGACATAGTGTCCATCAAAAATTTTAAGGAATTTTATTACTTTGAAAAATTAAAATATTCACAAGTATTACATAATCAAGGAAGCTACAAGATGACAAAAATCTTAATTGGGAAGCTGGATGTGTAGCTCAGGGTCAGGGTATTTGGGTATTTGTCTAGTATCTGCAAAGCCCTCGGGTTCATCTCACTACAAAAAATAAGTAACATAAACAAAATGATCTTTGTTGGCTAGAAACAGAAATGGATAGAGTTAACTTTGAGACAGAGTCTGATTTTAGTGGTACCTTCAAAATACCAGGCAAAGTCACACAGTCTGAAAAATGAGCCATTAGCCATTTTCAACTATATCACAGATCTCTGGCATTATATTTGCAAAGCATCGCAAAGAATGAAACTATAGACATGACCTGAAGAGCAGAAGGCAGTCTTCCTCTGACTTTGACTTAGCTCTGACAGTCATGGCATCACACCAAGCTCTGGATGCCTATGGGGGAATTCCTGGGTTTCCTCTGATGCATTAGAACACCGCATTTTGTTTTTTCCTGAGCTGAGTTAGCTGTGCAGGTCCCTGTTTGTCTTCCTGCCCACTTTCAGGGACTAAAGACTTTGGAACTAGCTTCCCACATGACTTTTTCTTTTGTTTTGAAGTGTGCATCTTTTGAGGTGCTCAGGACATGATAACTGGATCGTGGGATCCAATGATGTGCCTGAGAGTTATTGTCTCAAGTAAAACAGCAAAGGAGCTGATTCACTTTCTGGTCCCCTCACTGAGTCGCCTGCCCTGTGACCACACTTACGTCACACCATACCATTTTGCACGAACTAGGGAGAGTAGAATAAAAGTTTAAAAAGTCTTTAGAGAAAGTTGCATTCAACAAGAATTATCAGTTTGTAATAACACAAGATAAAGCCTTGGGAGACTCAAATATTTAAAACTACAGTCATCAAAGAAGTCATAAACAGGCCATTGATTTAAAAAATGAGAATATAGCTTTGTCCTAAGAAACCATTCTAAACAATGGTCAGTGTGATCAGTGTCCCGACCTTTCTCCACACACAAAGAGGGCTGTGATGGGGACCATGAATAAGGTGTACATGTGCAGCCTGAATGTTTGATTTGGAAAATAATATTGTGTCAGTGCACCTGCTGGACACTGGTCTCTCGCCATGGGCTCACCTGTAAGCGGACAGCGTGTTCGTGCTTCCGTTTCATGTCATTGATGTGCCAGGCCACACGCTGCATTGTGTCTATAGCGTCAAGCACAACATCGTAACCTTCTGTGTCCTTGTCAAGGTGATTTTCTATTTCCTTTAAAAAAAAAAAACAAGGTCATTTTTTTCTCATGTAGCCAGTGAAGCAAATGTAACCTCTAAGTTAGTCCTCTGTGTGTGTGTAACTTATTTATGTACCACCATCATTTCTTTTAAAAATTAAAAAAAATTTAAGCATTTTTTATGTTTGAATACTTTGTGTGTATGTAAGTGCACCTATGTGTGCAAAGCCTGTCAGAAAGCATTCTGACCTGCAATGCCAGGTCAGAAGACAGCATCAGATCCCCTGGAACTGGAGTTACCATGTGGGTGCTGGGAATCAAATCTGGGTCCTCTGCAAGAGCAGCTGTGCTGAGCCATCTTTCCAGCCTTACTGTCTTTCCTTTAAGAGATAACTGAGTATACACATCTACCACAAAATGGCAAGATGGGAACAAAGATGGGTAGGAATACTGAAAGTACAACAATTCCAGGATAAAAAGTGTAAAGCCCACAGTAAATCACACACAGATTACGGTTATAATACTGGTCGATGTAAGATGGCACTTAATAATTTCACTCTCATTCTTACAAGATAAAAATATCCCTCTCTCACAGAGGCAGAAATATGAGCTCAGTAGATACAGGTCCTGGATTTGATCCTTAGTACCAATAAAAGAGAAATAAATAAGCAAAAGTCTTTATAACAAGTGCATTTTCATGTAGTCAGAGTTTCAAAGCCAACTGAAGTTCACTAAAGACAGTCATTCAGAGGGTTTAGGATCGCGAATCTCTGATGGCCAAGGGAGGTCCCATTAGCATTCATTTTGGCATAGAGTTCCTCAATCCCAGGGAGGGAAGAGGGGACACCATCTCTGTTCTGATTCTTTGGAGCCCTTATGACTCCAAGGTTCTAAGCATAGAGGGGGCTGAAGAAATGGTTCAGCAGTTAACAAAACTGGTTGTTTGGCCAAAGGACCGGGGTTTGAATTTCAGCACCCACATGGTGGCTACAACTATCCATAGCTCCAGTTCCAGAGGACCCAATGCCCTCTTCTATCCTCCACAGACACTATATGACACTGGCGCATTTACATATGTGCAGGTAAAATATTCATACACATAAAATAAAAATTTTTAAAAATATAAAAAGATTCTAAACATAGAGACCATTGGTATTTTGATTATTTTTGTCTTCTCCACAGTGCTTAATGGACAGATGGTGGTCCGTGGATGCTTTTAACTTTCTTTTTCTTCTTAATGGTACTGAGATCAAACTTAAAGCCTTGCCAAAGCCTGATGGACAAGTACACCACCATGGAGCTATATCCCTAGTTGAAATAAATGCTTATTAATTTGAAGCTGTAGCTTCTTAAAAACAATGATCCTGTGTAAAGTATAGTGAGGTCTCCGTATCCATGGGTTTCACATCCATTGATCCTACTAACAGTAGATTGAAGATATGTGTCTATAGCTATCGTACTATTTTTGGGAAAAGTCTACACCTAGTCAACACAAATCTATTCCTTAAGCAATAGAACAACTCTTTACCCAGTATTTACAATGCATTAGATATTATAAGTATTCGAGTGATTATTTGAAGGTTAATATATGAGAGAAATTACGTGAGTTATTTGCAAATGATTCTCTGCTACTTTGTTTTTTATTATTTTTAATTTTAATATAAAAAACAATACATTTATTATGGCATTTTATGCCATTTTGTATAAGGGATTTGATTGTAGAGTCTGTTATTGGGAAACCAATCCTCTGAAAATATCAAGGGATACCATATCTAAAACAATAAGAAACTGGTTGCTGCATAATTTCTATATGTCATGCATAAAAGGAAGAGCTTTGAGCTCATGGTATAATACTGAAGATTACACCCATTACTCTATCAGAAGAGTTTTAAAAACTGAGTATTCTAATTTTTCATCCAGTTAGATACTGGAGAGGAATTTACATTTCCTTTCTAACTCAGATCTACCTGTTAAAATGTCTTATGAGACTGTATTCAAGATGAATGGCAAATCATTAAAAATTAATAATTTCTTCTTTTAGGGTAAGAGTCAATTCCTCTTGATTGATAGCTAGCTGATAGTTTAGAGGTTGATAGGAAGGGTTTTACATGTCATATTAACACAGTTTAGCAGAGATATACCTTGGGGTAGGTGATACTGATTCAAGAACTGTCAGGAGACTGGTTTAGTAAACTTATCAACTAAAAAACTGAAGTAATATCTCTGATGTGGTTCCATAGGATGATGTAAGATTACCCAAAGGTGAGCTATCTGGGCACATAGACAAAGAAATTCTGAATAAATAAAATATTAAAAGGGGCTGGATTAAGGACAGCAGATAAGAGCTGGGTATGGTGGTGCATGCCTTTAATTCTGGCACTTGGGAGGTAGAGGCAGGAGGATCTCTGTGAGTTCAAGGCCAGCCTGGTCTACATAGCGAGTTCCACGATATTTGGGGCTACAGAGAAACCCTGTCTCAAAAAGACCAAAAGAAAGAAAGAAAGGAAAGAAAAAGAAAGAACAGCAGTTAAGAGCACTTACTGCTCTTCCGGAGGGCCTAGGTTCGATTCCCAAGCCCCACGTGGCAGTGAACAACCACTATTAACTCCAGTTCCAGTGACTCTGACACCTTCCTCTGGCCCCTCTGGGCGCTGTACAACACCCGTGCACTTATGTACATGCAGACAAAACATTCATATACATAAGATAAAAAATAAATATTAAAAAAAGAAATTCTGGTAAAGTTGGAACAAAAATGTTCTTAAATTTTTACATGTGTGAACTTAGCAAACCTGGACTGTCCATGTTAGAAACCCAGAATAATTTCAAAAGAGATACCAGGCATGGTCTATGACCATACTACCCTGGCTGAACACAGTAGCTCTTACCTGATTTTGGAAGCTGAAAAGGGTTGGGCCTGATTAATACTTGGATTGGAGAGATACCAGGCATAGCTGATAAAGAGTTTTAGATGAAGATTCCTTTATTTTTAAATTTTATTTATTTGTTTACTGATTACTGGACTGAAATGGGGTTTCATGTAGCTCAGGCTGGCTTTCTAACCTTCTATGTAGCTGAAGATGACCTTGAAGTTCTGTTCTTCCTGCCTCCATCTCTAAAATCCCTTTAGGAAAAAATTCTTAATCCAGTATAAACATAGTAAACTACAAACACTGTCTTATTTTCACTAAATGGCCGTGAGCCACAGTGAATGTGGGCATGTCATAGGATCTAAAGGCTGGCAGACTTGCTTCAGCCCTGTCCTCAATCTTGCTGTTCTGTCTCTCTCCCATTGCAAAGCTGAACAAATCCCACTTACAGAATACAAATTATCTTCAATAGAGTTTTCTCCCTTTACCAACTTCCTTAGCGGATAAGAGATGAGAATCTGAGAGTTTCATCAATCTTTGTTTCTAGAGTCTCCTTGATTTTCGAAGGAGTTAAGGAAAACACTAGAAAGGATAGCTATCCGGAAGTGCTGCTGAGCCCCGCCCAGAGATCATTCCTCACGCTGCTCATGCACGCTCTCTCTTTCTAGCATTTTCTCTTTTCTTTCATATAAGAGCCAACCTATGACAAACAGTTTTTCCCTCCCAACTGCCTACTGAATTGGAAGTCATGGAAATCAAACAAAACATGAAAAAAATCTGCTTTTCATTTAGATCATAGCTTCCTGTCTGAAACCATCCCTATCCAGCCCAAGGCACTCCTCGGTCCAGTCACTATACAAGGTCAAATTAACCTTTCAGGTTGGCTGTGGTCAATAGGAACATAGCCCTGGCATACAAATATCTCTAATTCCTCAGAGCAGATCAGTCTGTTGTAAAGTTTGAGTATGGAAAATGTCTCCATATGTACACGGCATTTTCTGGGTCACCCCTCAATCCCTGGCCCGCCCCCAAACTTAATATATGCGCTCTAAGCCCTCATCTCCCGAAAAATGTTCTAGCACAAGCTGAGACTTACATGCAAAAGGAGGTGATATTTGAGAATCCGCTGAACTGGTTTTAGGAGATAGGACCCCAGAGGCAGCGAGTGTTTCAGAGTTTCTTGGCGCTCCCGGAAGAACTTGGCCAGTATCTTGTTCCTCATGCATTCAGTTAACATAGCCACTGACCTGCAAATGACAAAAATGATTTTTATCTCTGTTCAATGTTTTACACAGGTATTTAAGTTTTTAACTGCCAGTGTCAATAGAAATGCCCTAAAACAGGTATGATAACACAGAGCTATTGACAGGCCAGAATGTCTTGGGGCAAGTTAGGAAAGGGCATCCTTTTTGATAGGTGAATTAGAAAAGGGCCCTGGACTCGGGTAGTTATAGTACCATGGGCTTCAGGCTTCTAAGAAGCAAGAACCTTCCTTTACACACAGCGCCACAGGGCACATGGCTTGGCAAGAGACATAGGCACCATCTGGATGTCTTTGTACAGTGCTTGTGTTGCACATCTGTATTCCGTTCTCTCAAGTCAGGTTATAAGAAGGAGTGTCCCTGGACTAAGAAAAAGGAGTTGCTTTTGCTATAGACCTGGCTTCCTTCTGGGATGCCTGTCTTCCTTTTGACCGCTATGAAGTGTACGATGGTACCACTTTCCCAGAGTTGACCTCTCTTTGGGAAACTTTCAACAGCTCCCCACTCTACCTTTAAGTACTTCTTGTTCTTGGTAGTCTCACTCCTGACAGAGAATGCCTCAGTGTAGGGTGTTAGAAAAGGTAGCTAGAGTTCATCCTGCATCCCACAAAGTGTAGCAAAACAAGTTAAGGCGATGGATGAACAATGCTCATCTCTCACACACCCAAGCTAGCTAATGGCCTTGGATAGTCACGCACACGTAAATTAAAATCTTATGGCAGCATAACTTGGAAGCAAGTGGGAATAATTTTATCCTTCTCCTCCCCAAGTCATTAACATTTTTCAGTATTAATTGAGAAAATCAGATGGAGTTAAATAACGAAATAAGACTCCTTGGAAAGATGTTAAATGAAAGTCATGTAATTAAGCAACTAGAATCCCTTTTGTGTCCATCAGCTTTTGGAAGGATCTGTTTAAACTAATATATTTCTCCCTTGAGTCCAGATTTCAAAACTTTATTGTGTGAGCTAGGGATTTTTCTGAAGTTCTTTAGAATTAGACTCAGATGCTCAGTAGCCTCTTGGCTGAAGATCGGAACCTGCAACAAATGGAGAGCACATGGCCTGCAGGTTCCCGGAAGTCCCAGGCACAGGGCAGGCATCTGAGGACAGTGACCTGACCTCCTTTGTGCCTGTTCCTGTGGGAAGGAAGGAGAGACTTGTGCCTCTTCACAGTGAAATCAGTAGGGTGTGACTGGCACAAAGAAGGCCAAGGTACGTTGGCCTCATTTAATACCAGCCTGGGTCCCAAGGGGGAGGGAAAATCTTGGCACTCTTGGCTTGGTAAGACAGTTAAAAGGGACTCTCAAGTCTTGGGCACACAAAACATTTTCTCTATGAATATGCAAAGCATAGTCAGGCTCTTCAGATCATTCTTGCACGAGTTTGCTTTTCCCCAGACTATGAAGCAGCCCGGTGTAGGATGGGGCTGCCTTCATTTCACATTCTGCTTCCTCAATATGTCAGAAAAATCTTCTGAATTTGCAATTTTGAAAAAGTTTATGTAAAGAGGATATTTCTTTTGATGACATGTTTACAGTGAAATGTAAAGTCAGAATCTCCCAGATAGCATCTCTGGCAGGAGTGTGTGTGGCTTAAGAAGCATGGGACTGAGTTGGGGGCATAACAGCCTCCAGATATCTTCATCATCAAGGTGGAAACAAGTACTGTAACAGTAAAACTTGCTTAAGTGAAACTGCAAACTACAGTTGTATGTCTGCAGGGCATGTCCTCAGATAAGGATCCATGATAAAAGCTTGAATATGAATGCAAGAGAAACCTGGACAAGCACGGCTGTCTCACCAAATGAATAAACATGACACGGTGTCTTGACCACTACTTAGAGGGACAGACTAAAATCCTACAACTGGGAATCGCTGTCAAAAGCAAATCTGAGCTACACTAGCTTTGTAGGGCAAGGGCAGGGGTTCCCTTCCTTCCTGTAGCAGTATGTGAGTCCAGCTGCATGAATTCTCCCACATCCCCTGCTTCAATCCCAAGCATGGCCACGACAGTGTAGGTTTCCCCAGCCGTCCTCCTGGCTGGTCTGTGAGAGCCTGTTAATGATTGTTTCCCACAAAGTCTCAGAACTTGATAAGGATGGAGTACAGGTGGCCTGAGGTTGGAAGAACCATGGTTCAATTCCTTGCTGGGCCATTCATCGGCTACATTATGGAGTTGATTTGTCCAGAGACCCTCAGCAGGTCTAGCCATAAAATGGGGAGGGGCCTGGGGTGGTGATTAGCTTGAACTTGGTGAGAATCTTGAATTCCCAGCACTGGGGTGGGTGTTCTGTGTTCTTTTATACCTCAGTATCTCTTCACACTGTGAATGTTAAATTCAGCCTTTTGTGTTTATAGCATTCAAACAGTGCTTAGGAGTCAAATCTCTAATTATGGGGGAGAAAAGAAATGTGTAGAGTGGTTGTCTGTTGTCTTGAGCTCTTACTGAGGGCAGTGTGTTGTCTGGGCTGCTCCCTGAACTGCCCTCTGCTGCCACTATTTTGGTATAAGCCAAAGGGAGCCAACAACCCTGGGAAGAGATAGGCTCCTTTCCTCATGCTGTCTTCTCATGATCTCTCCTTTCTGAACTCTATAAAACTTGTAAAGCTCATAAAACTTACCAAGTAAAACCAGAACATATTTTCTCCCCAGCTGGGTTACATAAACTCATCAGCAGTACTTTCCCATCTTAAAAATGTGGCACACACAGAAAAAGGCTAACAGATAAGCAGGCCACTGGATGCAAATCAGTCTGTTTTCCTTTGGAGATACCTGGTGACTGTTTTGGTTTCATTCAATGTCTTTCACAAAGTTCCCCTGCCCCAGCTCTGTGGAGCCCCACAGACCAAAGGCATTGACCAATGTCTAGGCCTGCCATAATCTGTTCCTTCAAGTTTTGTGTTTCCCGTGGGTTTTAGCCCAATGCCAAGAAACACTGGTTCTAATGACTCAAAACACGTGAAGAATGCCCGCTCTTTCTTGATCCATACCTTGGGTAGTTAGTGCAGTATTGGGTATAAATGTGGAACTCTTCACTCTAAAAAGAAACAAGAGACTTTCGTAAGCCAAAAAGCTCGGACACCAACAGTCATCCAAAAATAAAAGAAGAAACATCAATCAAGCCTTCATTGCTCCAATCAAGCTGGTGCGGGGATCATATGTGCCACTCCTTTATACCTAGAGGCTCCATGACTTGAACTCCAATACATATTTTGAACAAATGCTGTGTCCCAGTGACTCTGAAGACAAACATGAAGAGAATGAAAACAAAGTTTCTGCCCAAGGTGATTATGGCCCTCTCTGGTGGGTATGCATTGTGGGAGGGAATTAAAAGTGGGTTATATTTAAACATCCTGCAGTAAGAATATGTTGGAGCAAGTGCAGGAGCAGAATATGTTGGAGTATGTATGCGCAGGAACAAAATATGTTGGCATGTGTGCAGGCGCAGACTATGTTGGAGTATGTGCAGGAGCAGAAAGTTGCTTGTCACTCTCAAGGCCCTGAACATGCAGCTCTCTCTGCCCACAGTTATCTCTGCTCTTCATTTTGTAGCCACTGGGCCTGCCTTGGGGATTGAATCCAGGCTGTATTTCTTCTAGGCAGTCTTTCTGGAGCTCTTGGGTTGGGCCAACTGCTCCTAACTCTGGGCATTCACCAAAGGCAGCATCAACTTCTCTGGGAGCCTTGACCAAATGATAGTGAAGTTCCTTCAGTGCAGGGGCCACAATGCACTCTCCTGACATATGATACTTGTTGACCCAAGTCTTTCTTGCTCCTTCTGAGCTTCATCTGAGAGTGGAGTGTATGTCTACTCATCTGTAGGAATCCAGCACGGGAGTGATGCCTCAAATACACAAAGGATTGACTGACAAATGAGAGGCTGTTGCCTTCTGCTTATGGACCTATCTCACTCCCTAAAGTCTCTATTTCCAAGGCTGTCTTCGATTTTCAGCTGTCCAGTTATATTGTCTGACACTGGGAAGTAGTACATTAATACTTGCTGTTTAAAAGATTATTCTTTAAAAAGGCAGAACCACAAATTCCGTGCAAGTATAAGATGAGCATTGTCAAATTATTTTATTTAGCCTTCTAATGAGGAAAGCAGTCTGACATTAAGCATTATAAGCTGGATTAAAAGAGAAATAAAAATATCAATGAGGGAGGTTGAAATAAATTTTACAAAGAGATACAAAACTGGCTTTTAAATCACATCCCCTGTGGGGATGAGGTGTGTAAAGAAATTAATTGGCAAGCTAGGCTGGAGCAGAGGATTGTGAGTTTGAGGCTAGCCTGGTCTACACAGTAAGATCCTGTCCAAAAAAAATTTTAAAAATAAATAAGAAAAGAAAGGAAGGAAGGAGCCTGGGAAAGAGGAGAAAACCCATTGCTCCGTGGAACACAGTTCATCTGCATCTTGTTGGCAAGAAGCATTTGCATTGCTATGGTTTATGTAGAACTGGCAAAGATGTAAAACAGTTTTTAGATCCTTAGGGAAAGGTGTAGAGATCTCCCTGAATTACCGATGTGGAAGAGTGAACCGGAAGACAAGTGGAGACAACGACGCACCTTTTTGGTAACCTCTTACACTGCTGAATGAACAGATGAAATGCAGAATTAAAGATTTCAACTTCTGATTGGAAAACTGTGAGAACAAATAACTCAAGCTAAAGAATTATTAGCTCTTGCACAGTCTGAGCTGGGATTCCATTTTGACTGAGAGCCACAGGCTATTTTGGATTTTCATTTCCTGACTCCACAGTCCCTTTTTCTTTCTAAACCACTTTGTGCAGGATTCGTGTGTAATCCTAAAACATCTTTTATTGTTGTTCAGTTTAATTTATTAATTCTCATTGCTGATGCAATCTCTACTTAGACTCCTTCCTATGCAACTCAAGTAGGACCAGGTCTTTTTTTTAACCATTATGGAACATTTTAAGCATATATGAAAGTTGGAAGACTGGTATGGTGACTATCCAGGAACCACCATGCAACCAGATAATCATTAACTCAAGGTTTTTACCCCACCTGCTCCTCTTGCCCTGCTCCCCGCCCCCGTGCCCCATCACTCTGAAGCAAATTCTAGGCAAGGCATGATGTCAACTGTGAATATTTTGCTCTGTATCTCTAAGTGTTTTGATGGAGAGGCATCATGATTGCATTCCCTCACACTTATATAATCCCACAGTACAACGTTTGCCTATAACTGTTCACATTTCCTTCTTGTCTTGATTTCCTTGCCTTCTTTCTTCTTTCCTTCTCCTCCTCTTCTTCCTCCTCTTCTTCTTTCTGCTTTTCTAATACTTCATTGATTTGAAGTGCAAGGAAGGTTTACACACAGCAACTGGTTGATTATTTATTTTTGCTTATTTGTTTGTTTGCTTGCTTTGTGGTCCTGGGGTGAGTCTACATGCTAGGTAAACAATATACTCTTTTAATCTTTAAGTTCTCTTGCATTTTTTTCCTTTTGCAACTCTCTTGTTGAAGGAACGACATTGATTGTCCCACATGGCAACTGTAATGCTAGTGACATAGCTGTATTCCTGAGCGTGAACAGAGGTTTGCCCAGAGTTCAGTTTTATAGTTTCTTAAAATTCGCTATAAATGGTACTGTACTTCCTTCCATCAGTCGGCATGATGCTGGACATCGTTTCCATGGTACTAATAGGCACTGGTAATTATTTCTTAAATCTGTTTTTAGTGTTAAGAATGTGTCTTTCTGAAGAACAGAACTTTCTTATATTAACTATCGTTTTGCTCATGGGGTTTGTGTGGGTAAGGCAGGAAACATGCTTGCTTCTTTCCCTGAGTTTTCAAAATAAGAGACCGGTTCTCTAACAGCCTCAAAGATGACCTGTCTGATTCTGTAATGTCCTGTAAATTCAGAAATAGGAACATATTTATTTAATGAGGTTAACTGGTTTTCAATTAACTATCATTACTGGTGCTCAAGTGACCCCCTCTTTTGGCCAGTATGAGCCTTTTCTTGCTCACTGGACTCTTTGTAAGCATTCATAACCTGACCTGCAATCTTCAGAAACTCCTGTGTTTTCTGTGATAAGACACTCTAGACTACCCACACCCGTGCTTCACAGAGTCCTGGCCCTCTAGTGGAAATGGTATTTGGAATCCACACTCTGAGTGTTAGGGACACTTCCGCTACTGGCTTAATCGCTATTCTTAAGGTCTCAATGCAAAAAGTTAGGGATATTGTTTTTCTTGACGGATTTAAATAGCAACGTAGTCCATACTAACATACTACTCAAAAAGTCATAATGCTCAAAATCCAAATCATTCTGAGAAGGAGCATAATGCTCCTAGTGCCAAATTCCACATCTAACCTTGTGTGACGGACAGCACAAGACACAATTGCACCAAAAATACTACGTACTACGTAAAACTGCCTTCAGCCTAGGTCTGGAGGAAGAATGAATGTATTCTGAGTTTACAATTGGGTTTCATCCACAAGACATTGCACTATGTATATGAAAGTTTCCAAAACATGAAAACTATGAAATACTTCTGCTCCTATGCATTTTGGATAAGGGTAGCTCAGCCTGTGGTTCAGACTCAGGACTATAGAATTTAATGTCTCAATCATTCTTTCGCCCCTGTTCTCCTTCTAGGGCACTAAGTCATCTTACTGCTCAGGCGCACTAACATAAATTCTTCTTGGCATTATCCACAACATACTCGATGATTTATCAGAACAGTAGTAACAACCTCACTGTACGTATTTGTTATCTCTGTAGCGATGAAGGGCCTAATTGCTGTATTTTGTCCACAGCGTAGTTTTCAAATCAATGAGAATTTCTTTGGCAGGATTATGCCATACACCACACATACAATGGCTCTCAATATTTAGAGACTGCTTTTTGAAGACAGTTTGGGCTTTATGAACTATATAAAACATTCATGTTGTTCCAAAGCCAATTTTACAAATAAATATACATGCGAAGAAGTGAACTTTCTCTATTCCATTCTAGACCTTCTTCTTTTCCCATTTTTTTAATGAAAGAGGGTCTCACATGGCCCTCGCTGGCCTCAAATTTGCGATGTAGCTGAGGATGATCTTGAGCTCCTGATCCTTCTGCCTCTACTTCCAAGTGCTGGGATTATAACTGAGTGTCATCACACTCTCTTGTAAAAATAATTATTACATTTCAATTCAGTGTCCGTGTGTGTGTCTGTGTACTCTTGCATACATGTACCCATACACCCATGCCTGTGTGGAGGTCAGAGGACAACTGGTGGGATTCAGTTTTCTCCTTCTACCATGTGTGTCCCGGAGATAGAACTATGGTCACCAGAACCTTTACCTGCTGAGACACCTCATTGGCCTGCTTTGTCCTATATTTAATCTTAACTGTAATCCTTTTTAAATAATATATTAACATTTTTAAAAAAAATCATTTTTTTATGTGTATGAGTGTTTTGCCTGCATGTTTGTAAGAGTAGCACATGCATTCAGTGTCTGTGGAGTCCAGAAGGGGAAGTCAGGTCCTCTGGAACCTGGAGTTATGGACAGTTGTTTGTTGCCATGTGGGTGTTTAATCGAGGTCCTCTGCAAGACCAACCAATAATCTTAGCTGTTGAGGCATCTCTCTAGCTCTTTTATCCTTCAAAAGCAAACAAACCAACAAACCCAGGCTATCTTTCCTTTCCTAGATGATCAAATCACATATCATAAATGAATTTGAGAGTGAACATCAGAATCTCATCAGAATCAATGAGAAACAGATTGCTGCCCCAGCCACCAGAGTCTCTCAAGTAGTTGGTCTGGGTGGGGCCAGGAACAGCATTTCTGACAAATTCCCTGGCTGTGCTGATGTTGCAGGTCCAGGGAGCACACTGGGAGAAGCACCAAGCTCTGTGCACCCTCCCCAAGTAGTGTGCTGAGAGATTCCCTACCTGCCTTCGTTGTTGCACAGTGCTCCATTATTGGGTTCAATATACAACGTTTACTCAACTAGTTTCTTGTTTAGGGAAATTAAGATTGTTTTTAGTTTGTTAAATAGACAAATACTATTGCCAAGAATGGTGTCATGTTCATTGAAATTTTGTCCGCTTAGCCTTGGAATAGATTTCTGGAAAGAGAATTGGTGCGTGACAGGGTAAATTCCAATGCCTACACTCAGCCAGATTCCTCTCCATTGGGTCTAGGCCATTTTCTTTCCCCCACGAAGTTGTAAGAGCATTTGTTTCCCCATGGCCTCACCAGTGTTTCAAGCCTAGTACTATATTTTCAAATATAATACTTTAAAAAATCCAAAATTAGATGTCAGCTTTTAAGGATTTGAGAAGATAAATATCTTGAAAAAAGAATAGGTCCCATGGCCTTCAGGTACACGTGAAAAGTGCTATCCTGTGAGACCAACAAGTACCTAGCCTCTGCCTGGGCCCCTCCACACACTGCGTCAGGCACCTGTTGGTTTTTCCAAGGTAGTCCTGGCTCCTGCGATGACAAAAGCAAAGAGCCTCCCCTGAGGTCTTTCAGCAGGTGAATGCCAGCTTTTCCCCAGGACTGGCTCCCACTGGCTCGGAGTTTCCTGCCCTTCCCTTGGCTGGAAATGAACAGTGCCCAGCTGCTGCTGTTCCTGTTCTTTTGGGACCTTGAGGGCCAGGAGATGAGCCAAGTTAAGAACAATGGCCTCCATGAGGATGGATTCCAGCTGAGTCAGATAGTTGACTTACATATACAAGGCCCTGATAAGGCCACAAAACTTCTGAATAACTGCTTTCGACACTGTGGCTGCATTCCTACCTTAGAGTTTGATCTCAATCAGCTACATATCTGCAACAGAGGATGAAATGCAGATTTGATCATAGATTTGCAAGTCTGTAGACCTTAAAAACAATGGTTTTTACACAAAAATCTACAGTGTTTAGGCCTGTTAATCCTTAAATGTCATGAGTTATTATATAACGCCAACCCAAATCCTTTAAAGATACACTTAGGGGACTGTATTGTACAATTAGAAAAAGGCAGATATTGCTTTCTTGTTTTTCAAGTCTTCTAGATTAGAATTCGGGAGCAGTATAGAAATGAGATGACGCAAAAACCGAGCTACAAGGTACAGGACTGTCCAAGTGAACCCACAGGGTATCCAGCTGCTGCTTAGACAGACATCAGAGTGACGAAGTCTGTGTGAGTTTAGCACTCTTTGTCTGGCTAGCCTAAAACTCACTATGTAGACCAGCTCGGCCTCAAACCCAAATAGATCCTCCTGCCTCTGCCTCTTCAGGAGCGCTTGGCTTAAAGGTGTGCATCAGGAACCTGGTGATTCCAGCACTTTTCTGCCATGCGGTCTTTCTCTCCCTACGCTTTCTGGTTCTGGGGACGTGTTCTTGGATGGCAGCAGGACACAGGGGAAATAACACTGACTTCATTCATTCGAATGACATGAACATCCAACACTCCTAGGATTTTCTTGATGATAATTCCAGGCTGTGGCCAGGTTATGAGTGTATGCGTGTGGGGTCTGGGTATATGTGTGCATATATGCATGTATGTGTGATGAGTGTCTTGTAGCCTCTGTCTGTGTGTATGTGTGCTCATTTGCTTGATCTCTGAAATGAGAGCACTTGTGGGTGTGTGCCTGAGCAAGGTGGGAGAGGAAGCAGAGTCTGAAATCACACCGTCTCTCCCAAGCACTGCCCAGAGTCAGCCTTGTTGAGAGTCAATGAGGGATGGGCATGCAGGTGGCAGTGAAGTCAGTCTGGAGACAAAGCCAGCCTTTGCAGCTGCTTCCAAAGCCCTGGGTGCAGACTAATGTGTATGGGGGAGTAGGCTTGGGCTGCCCTGTAGTGAAGGCCCATTTGTGTGTCCTCTAGAGCCTAGGTATTCCTTATTCTATCATGAGTGGTAGGTGGAACGCGACAGCATTTTCCTTTTATTGGCTACGAATTTCCTTAGCGCACACATACCACAAAAGTGAGCTGGGTCAAAGATGAGTCTCCATGTAAAGCCTCAGCGATTCAGATGAAAGCAGAAGTTAACTGCCAGCTTTAGCTCTTTCCTAATGACCTCTCAATTAAAGCAATTTTCCATCCTTCCCAGAGTGGAGCAGAGCAGCTGGTGGGGGTTCAGAGAACGTAACCCCATCTAAATGTCAGGGTGCTGAGTGAGAGGAGGCTATGCGGAACCCAGTGCTCCCTCCTGACTCCTGCTCCCATGTGAAAGTGTGGAGTGCTGAAGTCGGTCTTCTAATTAAACTTGGCAATATTACAATGAAAAATGAGATTTGGGAGTTGGCAAGGAGGCACATAAACAAACTTTTATGTGAATAATTAAGCCAGAGCTAAGCGTATACTGGAACATCTTTAATCAGCTTGTGATTACAGTTACCAGTAAAAGCCAAATGTTTCCGAAAGCTTCTATGCTGTTTATGTGCTGTGGTTATTTTAACATAATGTCTTTGATATAGTTGGCCTATCTTTTTAAAAATTTGTTTACCACTTCTCCTATTTCTATTTTCTTTGTCTTCTTAAAATTCTTACCCGATGAGAGAATCGATCATAAAGCAGGCAGTTGTAAAAAGAATTGTGTGTGTAAGTATATGTGTACCAGTGTTTTCCATGAACACACAGACAAACCTATGCAAAATCAGGAGCGTTTAAAACAAGCCCATTGATTGCCTTAAAGCAGTTTCAGTAAAACCCAGAGCTGTGCTATGTTTGGATTACAAGCCACTTAGATGAGTCTGTGGCCATCAGAACAAACTGTGTGCAACAAGTCTACAGTCGGGCCAGGCTGGAGTGGCATTCTAGGTTCACCTGGGGCTCTAAATGAGGCGCTAACTCGTGGTTGGTCCAGAAGCGCCACCCTGAACTTCACTTCAACTTTTGTACACTCAAAGGCTTCACACAACTTTAGAAACCACATGAATTTTTGCTGCAGAACAGTTTCTGCTAAAGGTTTTCCAAGGAAAAGTTGTCGCATCTTGAAGATAAATTTAAACAAGACAGGTCCCTGTCTGTGCCAGGTAACGTGTGGAGGAAGGCGTGCAGCCAAGGACTGTTGAGTGTGTTGCAGAACACCATCTCCTTCCAAGTTCAGAGCATGAACTTGTTGCTGTCTGTTTTTAAAAGTCAAGACCATTCCTTGTATTTTTCTAAACCATTAGTGCAACTTAAGAAAAATATGGGAAAGTCAGAGTGTATTTTTAAGATACCAGAAATCAACTTTGCTTTTGTTTATTCACTGAAAGATGATGACAGAGGCCAGACTAGTACCACGTACAGTGAATATAGAACATTTAGATCCTTGAGTATTTTTAGAACTGACTTAGTGGTTCTCTGGATTCTCCTCTCCCAAGCTTCAAGTCTTTCCAAGGAAGAATGAATAGCATTAGCCAACTATGACACATATTCTGGGACCACTACTAAGCAAACATCTGTCTCTTCCCTATAATGGTATATATTTTCTTTGCTACTGAAACAAACACACATATAAAACAAAACCAAACTAAAAATCCATGGAGAGACTAGTTGGCTAACTTAATTAAATGTGGAACAAACCATTTATTCTAACTTTAACATGAAAACAAGTTACATTCTCTATCTACCTTGATTACTTCAGAAAAAAAGCCACCTTACCTTGGACACAAAACATTCTGCTATGGCCACAGGATCATTTTCACAGTTTTCCAGATCTTGAAGAAGTTCACTAATAAAAACAAAAACATAGCCCGGAAGTATTAGAATGCAGTCAACTGGTCCAGGACATTTCATGTAATTTAAAATTTTAAATGTTTCTAATGGCATTAACAAGGAATCATATAAATAGGCCACTGAAGGTCTATTGTCATTAATATACAAGGCTTAGATACAAGACTTACCCAAAGTCATGCGGGAACAACGATTTAAATATAGGCTGACCCAGAAACTCTCCTATTAGAGACAAGCCCTACCTAATAGTTAAGTTTCCTGGATATTTGCCATCAGTTGCACAAATACTCAAACACATTCATTCATCAAAAAAGCACCTAGGGACCCAATGGAGTGCAAGGTACAAGGAAGGTATCAGACCTCACTGAGTTCCCAATGCATTGGAAGAATAAGACATCTGAATCACACCAATAAACAAACTTAACAACAGATAGTTCTTTAAGGGAAGGATATACCAAAGGAGGAAATACCTCTGCTCAAATGTAAAGTTCTAGTGGCAGTATTATTATTTTACGTTATCTCCATAATATTTCACCCATGGCTATATATTTAATGAACCACTGACTCTTCCAATGCTGCACAAAGTTCTATACGTGGAATTGCTTGGTTAAAGGATATTCTTGGTGTTAAATAGTATAGACAAATTCCCAAATTTGCACTCTCTATAAATTACATTAATGTATATTTTAATGTTAAATGTTTATTTTAAAGTGCTAGAGGTTATGCATTCAATAAAAAGATAAACAGTTCTACAGGAATTATGATAAAATAGTTCTTTGCTTTGTGCTTTGATTCTCTACGGCCCTCACCAAGAGGTATTTCCAAGTCCTTAACTCTCCTTTAAGCAAGGTCCTACTTCTAAATATCTTTATTACTTTTCAGTTTCAGTTATTCTTTATTTCTTAAGTTTTAAAATTTTATTTTGTGTGTTTAAGTCTTTTGCCTACATGTATGTAAGTGCACCCCATGCATATAATGCCTGTGGAAGCCAGAAAAAGGAGTTGGAGTCCCTGGAACTAGAGTTATGGACAACTGTTAGCCACCATGTGGGTGCTGGGAATTGAACCTGGGTCCTCTGTAAGAGCAGAAAGTGCTTTTAACTGCTGAGCTGTCTCTTCAGTCCCTTCTTCATAATCCCCTTTCTTTTCTATTATTATTATTATTATTAATTTATTATTACTGGTCTTTCTGAGACAGGGGTTTCCTGTAGCCCCAGCTGACCTGGGACTCATTTTATAGACCAGGCTAGCCCCAATCTCACAGAGATCAGCCTACCAAGTGCTGGGATTAAAGACGTGTACCACCATACCTGGCATTACATCTTTATTTTCTTAAATGTCACTCCTCGCCATCTTCTCAACTAGCTGTATTTTGAAATCTAGTTAGATTAAATGTCCCAAATTTTACTTTTGAGGCTGTGGAAATATCATTCCTATTTAACTTTGGCATATGCTCTATTTTCCTTTCCTTTCTCGTAGAATCATGATTTCCCTGGAGTTAAAATCATCTCTCTCAAATTTACTCACCTTAAAAACAATTATTAACTCCAAAACTAATAAAAATGTTTATCTTTGTCCAGCAGGTAAAAAACAAACAAAACCACCCAAAGGTAAAGCAAGGGAGGTTTCTTACCTCTTCCTCAGTCCTATAACTATGATGTTGAAAGAAATAACCATTTTTCAAAACTAAACTTTATGAGACTGGGCACTCAGGAGGCACTCAGGAGGCAGAGAGGCAGACCTCTGTCAGTTGGAGGCCAACCTGGTCTACATAGTGAGGTCCAGGACTCTTAGGGCTACATATTGAGACCCTGTTTCAACAAAACAAAATAAAAACAACAAAATTCCAGTCCCCTCCCTCCCCGAAACCAAAACAAACAGAAAACTTTAAGTCACAAATCTGTGTCTGCCTCTCTCGGTCTCCTCTTTTCTTTCAAAGCAACTCTGCTAATTTGTCTCCAAATTCTGTGCCAGGAGAATAAATCTCAACCCACTGCATCCAAACAGCAGTTGGCTGACTGGTGGGGTATCTTTCCTGGTGGCCTGTCTTCAATTACTAATTTTGGTTTTCAAGATAACTGGGTGTTCTGTGGTGGGACGGGCATTAAGCCTTTTTGAACAGCACAGAGAACAGTAAGGACACAAAGAATGGCCTGAAGTTGTAGCGATGGAAGGATCAGTCCCAGAAGCAAGACTGAAGTGGATGGGCAGAGAGAAGTGCGCTTTGACTCTCAGGGGGAGTGTTCAAGCAGCAGCTCTGTATACATATTTTAATAGCACACCACTGTCCTTCTGTGTGCATAAATATTACTGTTCTTGTTGATACCAGGATTATTAATTGCTAACATAAATAGCTATCTTTGTAAATAGTCCTCATAACTGAGCAAATCACTGAACAATTTTTTATGTGTATTTCCCTCAAAGTACAGATTAGATTGATATGGTAACAAGATGGTAGCAATATACTTTAATTTTAAAAGCATATTCTACAGATAACTGAGAAGGTTGTATAGAACACTGATAAATATGCTGGTTGCAGTCAAACTTGGTCATGGAATTATTTGGCTTTTAGGAGGTGGGTTTTGTTCATACATACGAGTGTCTCTGTATAAACATCTGGGCTTGCGATGACAGTACTGTTTAAATTCGAGAGGATTTTGGCTATTTGAATGTATGATGTTACTTTACAAACTGATCCTGATGCACCGCTTTTCATAGTATTTTTTTCCTTCCTAAGAAACCAAGAAATAAAATATTTCACATGGCTGGGTGCCTTTAACCCCAGCACTGGGAAGGCAGAAGCAGGTGGACTCTGTGAGCTGAAGGCCAGCCTGGTCTACATATGAGTTCCAGGGCAGCTGGGGCTACAGGGAGACCCTGTTTCAAAAAAAAGACACCCCCTCCCCCAAATGTTTCACATGGAAGTTTTTAAAAATGGTGATGGAGATGATTATGGTGAAGATGATTATGGTAATGATTTTTCTGATTGTTCTTGGTTTTCTGCTGAGATTTCTCTCTCTTCTGCTTGATGATTTTGGTTTCTGTCATTCCTGGTAGAATTCTAAAAATCTGGGGATATTCACTTGTCCTCATATATCTGTGGTGAGATACCATGATGCCGATCATCAGCTCTGTGTAAAGATGGAACTTGTCACAAGGTGACCTTCATTTTCAGGCAGTGGTACCCAATCTTTTAAGTGTCATGACCTATGTGTCATGACCTATTTATACTCTGAAACAATCTTTGAACAGATTGTTTCTATTTATATACTCAAAATTAAAACTAATAATTAAGCACTCCAAAAGGTAATTATGTTAATAAAAATATTCCTTTGTGACTTTTTTTTATAAAACAAGGAAATAGTGAGGAACACTGTTTTACATTTTTTGCACATTTCAAATATCCGACTCTATAGAACACAGCTGGATTCTCCTATCTGCTTATGAAGTGAACCTGTTATCTGTTGCTTGGGGTGAAGTCTATGGAAAAACAGAACAGTGCCACATAGACAAGTCATTAGAAGATGGAGGTATATGTTAATTGCCTCCAGAAAAAGGTTGAGATTCTTTGATATTCCACTGAAGCTCAGTAAGGTTTTTGTTTGTTTGTTTGTTTGTTTTAAGGTCTGCTGGAATCTGAAAAGACACCAAGGTATGTTCCAGAACTTTCATATCCACTGTTGTGTTTTGCACTTTGAAAGGATCTACTAGGACAATCTTAATTCCAAACATTCTTCCCAGTAGTCTTTTAAGACCATCTCCTTTGCAAGATAATTTTTGCTTGGGAAGAGATTAAGTATTTGTATTGCTATCCTTTAGAGTAAGAAGGATGTGATTATATCAGAGACATATGAAATCTGTTCACTGTGATCTAAATACTGGAGGAGAAGGGGAAAGGTAGAAAAAGAAGAGCCAAAGAAATGACATTTGGGGTTGGGGTTCCCATTACTGAAGGATAGATGTCTCTGGTTGTAGTTTTGGTGCCTGGTTCTATCAATGTAAGTCCTCTCTGGAAAGCTAAGAATTTCAAGCAGATTCCAACACAATGTACCTCCGAACTTACCAGGAATACTCCCTGGTTATGTCTAACTCCCTATGTTCTAAATTTTATTCTCCCTCCAAACATTAATTTCATCTCTAGAGCAGGCTTCCTGGGAGGAGGGAGCATCTTGGGGGTCCACCCAGGCTCTAGTTGTAAATGAAGAACTGATACTCATTACTTGAGAACCACAGAGACGGGAAAGAACACAGACCTGTGACAGTCATAACTCAATTTTTACAGTGATGAAATCGCAGCTCATAAAGAGGAGGCTGCTTGTCTTAGACGCCAGAGTTCATGATCAATGGCACCGCTGTGCACAGGAGCAAGGCTCCTGGATCCCGGCCCCATGCTATATTAGAAGCGTATCTACTGAAGGAGGCATTTCTTGGAGCAGACTCAAAAAAAGTAGGGATGAGGCTGTGCATCCTGATGTTTTCAAAGTGGTCTGACCCACTTGGGAGATCTTCTTGGTGTTACTTGGCCATTTTTATTTTATAGTCCTTTTTCTAGACTAGCATAAACATGAGTGAGAACAGTTAAGATTTCCCTCAGTCCTTCACTGGCTCCATCATCCCTCCAAGCTGTATGTTGGCCACTCAACAAGCAATACTAAGAGAATCCCCTGTCAGAGTCATGAGAGGTCCTGAGACAGAGAAGATGGGCAGAAGTCTGGCTCAAAAGTCACATGCTTACGTTAACAAGATAAATAATCAACATAATATGACATGGCACCATATTAGAAAGGCAACGAAGAGAGCGGCATGTCGGGGAGCGGCTGAGGCCGGGTAGAGGTGGTGGAGGGTTGGGTTGTCCAACAGTAAGTTCTCTGAGGAGGTGATATTGAGTGCAGGGAGACTGAGAAGAGAGTTATTTAATAAATGAGGCCCCATGTTCAAGACAGAATAAGCCCGGAGTGATCTTGTGTGAGGTGTCGGGAGGCAGCCATTGTGACTGGGGGTTGTGAACAACAGAAGAGTGTGGCAGTTCAGGAAGACGAGTCATGAGGAAGGACTGTTTGAGCACCACTAAGGTTCGTTGCAGCAGATCAACTCTCCGAAGCAGTAAGTCTAACGGGGTGGAGACTGCAGCTGTCTTCCCACCTCATGAGCTAGGTATGCATGTTCAGAGGACAGAGTGACTCAGAGACTGAGTCTGGCATTCAGAGCTAAAACTAGATTACAGCCATTTTGTCTTTGGGACGTGGGTATATTCTCTTTCTCTGAAGGATTAAGTTTTGGATGGAGCCATGAACAAGCAAAGTCTATGATTTCCTATTTGAGCTCAAGTCCCTGTGCTTGCCCTAGTAAGCAGGTAGCAGAAACACATTCTCTCTCTCTCTCTCTCATGTTTTGCTTGCATGTATGTGTTCCACATGTGTGCACTGCCCTTGGAGGCCTGAAAAGGGTGTCAGATCCCCTGGAACTGGAGTTACAGATGATTGTCAGCCACCATGTAGGTGCTGGGAACTGAACCCAGGTTCTCTGCAAGAGCTTCAGTGCTCTCAACCACTGAGCCATCTGTCCAGCCCCACTGATGTGAACTTGAAGGCAGGAACTGTGTAATGCCTGTGAAGGTCTTACTGCTTTACACTGAGGGTCAGAAATGGACCTCTCCCCTTTTGGCTGACAAGGGTGGCAGACGGCACTTCCTTGTCCCACCACTTAACTAGGTCATTTTAATTTGTTGCTTCCAAAGACTCATGTGCATGTGGGAAGAGAAAATATTCCACTAGGTTTACAAACATATTAGCCTTTAACTCTAGTTTACAAAAGCCTGTCCACAAAAAGGTTCCTACCACCGTACAAAAGTGAAAGACATTCTGGTGGGATAAAAATGCACTGAAAAGCACAACTGTCCCAGCTGTCTCTGCCTTGTTGTATGTTCCCATGATTTGCTTCCTAAATTACATTTCAAGGAAAAGCAGAGCCCAAACTCTTTTCCTTAAAGACATATGTAGCTTATTGTGTAAAGATTTCACTAGCCCCCTCAAATAAAATCAATTGTATGGTCCTCAGCAGTCTCAAAGCATTCTGCTCATTCCTTGAGTCTACAACTTACTACCCTGCTACACAATGGTGCCATTCATGTCTGAACCACAAGGCTCAGTCCAGCATCTCACACACAGTAAGAGCTCAATGTAGGTATACCCAATGAAGCTAACAGGCCAAGGAGAAATGGGGAAAGGGTTTTGATGATTTTAATCTGCCAACAGTTTAGACGTAAAACTTCAGTTTGGAGGAATTGTCTTTACTTCCTCAACTCTTCATCTTAAAGAGGAAATCAAGTTACAGTTTAGAAAATTTCTCTCTCCCTGGGGACCTGGCATTTCTTTACTGGTTGGCAATGAAAAAAAAAAAAAAAGCTTTGGGATTTGGGGATTCAAGTGGTTTCTTTTAACTAAACTTGCTTCCTGACCATTTAGAGATTTGTTCCAGACACCAACCAGAGAATTAAATTTCAAGGCTAGGACAAGAATTAGAGAGACACAGAGAGACTTGGCAACCAAGAAGGAAACAAAAATGATGTATGGATTATACCTTAAAGCATGATGGGAGATTTTTGTGAAATAACATTCAAACCCCATCATATGCCAAAGCTGAAAAAGAAAACAATAAAAGAACGAAATCACACTATTATTATTTGTGAACACACATGAAAAAATTCTCTAAGTTAATCAGTGTGCAAACACAGAAAACACCAGGAACAGGTTGGCTGATTCTAATAATGCTATGTATGTATAATTCAGATCAGAATGTCTACCAATGAGGCCATTATGACAGGAGTAAAATAATATGCTAATTTTATTAAAGGTACACAATGCATTCAAAAAAGTTCAATATGCACAATATTCTGAATAAAATTCTAGCAAGATATGGACAACTTTCTCTAAGTTCCATTATGCTTAATGCATAAATGATAAACACTTCTGCCAGCATCAAGAGCAACGCTGTACGAGGAGACCTATCCAAAGTAGTAGACAGAAAGAGACACAAAACTTAGAAGAACGGAAACAGGCAACAAAATTCAGAATTATCTGCATAGCTTGCTAAGATAGTCTATAAACCATTGCAAGAATTAATGAGAAACTTTAGAAAGTCAATTTGAAATAGTACTCTCAAACAAAAATAAAAAGTATTTCTAGATGAGACTGAATAGTTAATTAAATGACTAGAAAAAAATGTTTCTGTCAAAATAATGTCAGTATCACTACAAGGCATCTAGAAATGAATCTTTAAAGCAATGAATTTTTAAAGCTGCATGTATCCATGTGGAAGAGAAATGGTTAAGCATTCTTAACCATTTAACCTTAAATGAACCAGGTGTATATCTGTAATTCCACCATTTGGTAGGCAGAGGCAGAAAGATGAGGAGTTCAAGACCATCTTGACTATATATCAAATTCTAGGTCAGCCTATGTTACAGTAAAGCCTGTCTCAAACAAACATACATAGTTAACCAAAGAGATATATAGCTATTGATATTCTAAAGATGCAATTTTTTACATCATATTTATAAACCCTCAAAAGACTGCTTCATGAATTTTGAAAAACTGATTAAAAAAATCAGTTTTGATAGGTCTGAGTCAAGGGAAGCCAAACTAATGTCTAAGAAGAGCAACTAGGGTTTAATAACAAGACCAGAACAGCACGGGGAAAGCTGGATGAAAAGATGTGATAAAGTGAGAGCAGATACAGATACCCAAGAGACCCACACTCCCAGGTAAGCTGGATATGCAAAGGATGTGGAAGCAGAAATCAGCGTATAAAGTTTGTACATCACAGTCAGTGGTAATGGGCTCAGTGGCATGGGAAGTAGGTTTAGATGACTTGCCATATACTACCCTGCCAGCAATTTTAGATAGGTTAAAAACAAAGGCGAAAAAGCCAAATTTTAACTTTTTTTTTTTTTTTTTTTTGAGACAGGGCTTCATTATTAGCCCTGGCTATAGACCAGGCTGGCCTTGAACTCACAGAGAGCTTGCCTGCTTATGCTTCCCAAGTGCTAGAATTAATGCATCACTGCACTCTACAGAGTCTACAGAGTCTCTATGGTCTTAAAAAAGGATAAATGTATCACCTGAGAGTGTGAGGTAATTTTTAAATACAACACAAAGCATGGATATTAAGCATACCAGTGTCATGCAATGCCTGCAGAAGTCAGAAGAGGGCATCAGATCCCCTGGAACTGGGAGTTATGGATGGTTGTTGGCTGCCATGTGTGTGTTGGGAAACAAACCCAGGTCCTTTGCAAGAGCAGTCAGTGCTTTTAAATACTGAACCACGTCTCTAGGTCCAAAACTTATAAATTGTATAACTTGTCTTCCAAGAAACCATATTCAAGTTAAAAAACTTGTCTTATACTAAAAGGCGTTTACAGCTCACATGATCCACAGACTCCATCAACAACTCTGAGAGAAGAATGAAAAGAAAAATGAAGGCATCAGGAACACAAGCACTAGATATGAGCCAGGAAAACTGAAGGGGTGGGAGAAGAAGCCTGTTCTTACAGCAACAGGCAAAATGCACCGTGCTCAGCCCTTCTGGGGCAACTCACATAGCAGTCAAAGAAACTGGAACTAGAAAGTTCAAAACTGATGTGGAGTGAAAAAAAAGCTGTAAGAAGCTGCCACTATTTATAGGATGTTTGAACTAAGATAAGGCATGTTACATATTTTAAATAAATATATAGATAGTAATGCAAAAACCCCTACCCTGAGGCAGGGGTGTGGCTGAGTGATAGAACACATATTTAGTATGTGCAAGGTTATGGGTTCAATCCCCAGCAGCACCAGTTATTACCACAGATCAAAACAGAAACAAACAAACAAACAAACAAACAAACCTGCCAAAGAAACGTGGAGTAGTGAGCAGTAATTACAGTGGAACAGAGTCAGGTTACACTGGTTCATCTTAGCTGATTTGCATCTTCCCCATTCTACCTCCAGTGGTGTCTTAGAATCTTGAAAAATCTAAAAATACTTATTTGATGTACTCTGTAATACACAAGATGATGAAGCGATGAAGCGCTTACACCACGGACATTGGCAACCTCTATCAATCCCAGATTTCTCCTCTCTCGTCGCCATGTTGGAGAACTAGTTTGCTAGCACATGCACAGAGCAGAACAACAGCAGAGAAGGAGATAGAAGAGGCTCCAGTGGGGTTTGTAGTGTCTTTGATTTGAGGAATTTTTAATATCAATATGCACAGAAGGCTTTGAAGATGGTGTTATTAAATTTTACTTTGCATTTTGGAAATATGGTTTGAGGGTTCTCTAACCCAGATGCTCACGACCAGAAATGTTTTTGGATTTCAGATTGCTTTTGGATTTTGGAAGTCTGCAAATACTTAAGGATCTTGAAGATGGGATTCAACAGAAATACAGAATTCTGTTGCTTTATCTGCACCTTATAAGCACAGCGTGAAGGTGACTGCATACAGTTTTCAGCGAGTCTCTGTTTTGACTGTGTCACACGGCATGAAGTCAGATATGGAATTTTCCCCTTGTGACATCATTTCAGTGTTGAAAAAGTTTCCAATTTGGAAAATTTAAATTTTGAATTTTTAGATTTAGGGATGCTCAGCCTTCAAAAATAATCCTATTCAGCTGAGTTTTTCAGGCTAGTATAAAACCTTCCTCTCTGTCATCTTTAAGTCTTGTCTAATTGGGCACAATTCTATTATGTTTTTTTAAAAAAACATGGAACTAAGCTAATAATAGAACTTTAAAGTCTATTATTTAAAGCCCCATTATTGATTTGACAGCTAGTTGTATCTTGGAAATCAACTGATTTGTATCATTAAGGGTGTGTACTCAGCATTGACATAAAAAGGTCATATCGTTTTAACTTAACCAACCATAACAACCACAAAGAAATTTGATCTCTAAACTTAGATTCTGGGTGTAAGAGAAAGGAAATCAGAACAAATTGGGACAAAATAGAATAGATGAATCAATTGTAGCTGGGCATAGTGGTGCATACTGGTAATCCTAGCTCCTGAGGCTGCCACCTGAAGATGGTGAGTTTAAGGACAGTCTGGGGTACGCAGTGAGTTCAAGGTCAGCCAGCACTACATAGTAAAACCTTGTCCCAAACAAGATAACAGCAAACAAGCGACTAGCTAACCTCCATAAACACCCATAAGTCCCAGACAATTTAATGGCAAAAGTTAAATAATATTTATTTTCCAAAACAGGGAACTGTACTAGAGATTTGACCAAAGCAGTATTAAAATGAACCAGACTCATTTCCTAGCACTGCAACCTTGAGCAGAGGACTTGCTGATCTAAAAGGCTGGTTCCTCACATATGAAATGTGTATAATATTGCAATTCTATTTGTCTTTCAGAACTGTCAAAAGGCTTGAATGAGCTAATTCATGAACACAGAAAATACAAAGTGATCTCCTCAGACCCAGGCGTGAGTATGCTTGGTTGTCACCGTGTGAATGTACCCAGGCCTTGCATATACTTCATCAGCTGGGTATTCATTTGCTCTGACCCATGTATCTTTTAAACCGGTGTGAGATTCAGGGTCAATGAAGAACTAATAGCAAAGAACAGAGAATGGATTCATGAACAGAAATACCTTCACAGTCATCTCGCTTTTACAGAGTTTCTTCCTTCTTAAAAATGTATTTATTTCTATTTTATGTGTATGGGTGTTTTGCCTGCATGGATGTAAGTACACCATGTGTCTGCAATACCTCCAGAGGGCAGATGAGGGTGTTGGATCCCAAAGGACTGGAGTTACAGATGGTTGTCAGCCAGTGCTCTTAACCACTGAGCCATCTCTCCAGCTCCCACAGTTCCTTCTTGCTAACTTATCTTTATCTTTCTTTAGATTAGGAGATATATGAATGTTTAAATTCCAGGGAGAAAACCCCCCTCCCAAGGTCAGCCATAGCTTCACGAACTTCATGAAGGACTTGAAGAGGAAGGACTTGAAGAGCAAGGCTCTGCTGTGCAGGGCATGTGACCACATGAACCTGATGGTCCATATGAAGCCATGATGCCTCTAAAGCTCTTGGGCCTCTGGCATGAAGGAGGCATTCTATAAGTACTTGTTACCATCAACCTCAGCCAAACCACAGGAAAGCTAGGGGCAGGGGCCTCTCAGCATCTAGTTTTGCAGCTTCTTTCTGGTCACAGTGTCATTAGTGGGCTCTGGAAGGAGAAGCTACACAGGAACTCACAGAATTATTAAATGAGGGCCTGCATTAAACCAACACATCGCTAACGAACGTGATTTCTGCAAATGCTGTGTCAGTTTTTGATGTCTTTTCTTATTACTGTACTGATTTATCTAGATAACATTCTGCTGCTCTGACTACATGTTACAAGCACTCAAAGCCCCTTTTGAAATATTCCAATGCTGTGGCCCCACCCCAGATCAGTGAATGAATTCTGGAGGTAGGGCCCAGATAGTATTTGTTTGTTTTGAGATGGGGTGTCATGTAGCTTAGGCTGACCTTGGGCTCACAATGTAGCTGAGTATGACCTTCTACTCCTGATCCTCCTGCCTCTACAGGTGAGCCCACCATGGTCAGTTTGATTTGGTGTTAGGAAATTCAGGGCTTCATGAATGCTTATTAAGCACTCTACAACCCTACATCCCAATTCTTAGTCACAGTGTTCTTTTTTCAAGATTTAAATTTTTTTATTTTATGTGCATGAATTTTTTGCCTGCATGTATGCATATGCACCATGTGCATGCGGGAGCCCAAGGAGGCCAGAAGAGGCTGCTAGAACTGGAGTTAGAGATGGTTATGAGCAGCCATATGGGCGCTGGGAACTGAATCTGGGTCCTCCTCAAGAGTAGTAAGTACTCTTAACCTCTGGGCGATCTCTCCAGCCCCAGTCACTGTATTTTAAAATGAGAGCTTCCGGATGGTTTAGCAAATGGCCCAGGTGGAGAAGCACGCACTGAGAACACAAGTCTACAAGGCCCAGGTGGAGAAGCACGCACTGAGAACACAAGTCTACAAGGCCCAGGTGGAGAACATGCACTGAGAACACAAGTCTACAAGGCCCAGGTGGAGAACATGCACTGAGAACACAAGTCTACAAGGCCCAGGTGGAGAACATGCACTGAGAACACAAGTCTACAAGGTCCAGGTGGAGAAGCACGCACTGAGAACACAAGTCTACAAGGCCCAGGTGGAGAGGCACGCACTAAGAACACAAGTCTACAAGGTCCAGGTGGAGAAGCACGCACTGAGGACACAAGTCTACAAGGTCAAGTGAGTGAAACTCTGATGCAGCCCTAGCATTTCTTATGAGCTAGATTGTCAGAATTGGGTGTAGGAACTTGTTTCCGAAAAGCCAAGTTGGTGCTTAGTGTCAGGAACTTAAAGGGGCAAAGGAGATGGGGATCCTGCCTCCAAAGAGCTTACCTTTATTGGACTTCACAGGCAAAGAGGGGTAGGATTTGACTTATGGTACAGTTGGGTCACAAAATGAGGTAATGTACAACTTTATAACAGTTCACTGTGTCAAAATGCACACCACCAACGACAATGTCTTAGTGTTTGCTCTGTGCTGGTGCAAAGCTGGCCCCTGAGATGTGGTAATGCGTGGAATTTCACCGTAGCCAGAGGAGGAGGGCCATCTCCTATCATTACGATAAGTATGACAATCTCCTATAGACCAGAACTTGTTTTAGACCCATCAGGCAATAACAAAACCTATTCTTGTCCTCTTGCAATGTTCTGTGAGTGGAGAAGAAACAATAGGCATAACATCGAAGTCTATCATAGCGTATGTTAGATACTGATGAATGCCATGAGAAAGAGTGGAGGTGAGGTGTGTGTGCACGCATGCCTCTGTGTGTGTGTTTGTGTGTATGTGTATGTGTGAAGGGGGCACCAGGCAGGCCTCATTAAGAAAGTAAGACTTGAAGTGAAGGGGCTAGTGATTTAATTCGGTTTAAAAACTCTCTGAGAGAGAGAGAGAGAGAGAGAAAGAAAGAAAAAAACACAGGCATAGACGTGTACATACCTGAGCTAGGATGCAAATCCATGTGCATTGCATAGCAGCATCTGTGTTCTTAAGGTTCTTATCCTGCCTACTGTATCTTTCAAGCATATATTTTAATATATAAATATATGATACATATTTAAAATATATGCTTTCATATATAAAATATATGACTTGGTTACAAGTGTAGTTTTCCAGTCTAGTCTAATAGATACTTAATCCATGTTTGAATTAAATTATTTGAAAAAGGACCTGCAAAATGGCCCAGCAAGTAAAGGTGTCTGCTGCCAAAGCCTGACCACTGAGTTTGATCCCAGGAACCCACAGGGTAGAAGGAGAGAACCATGTCCTGCAAGTTTCTTCTGGGCTCCATAGTATGCCGTGACACACGTGCACACATGCGCATACAATAAATAAATGTAAAATATTTTAATTCTTGAAATGGTTAGTTATTAGCTAAATGGAATTACTGTCATAACTTAAAGGATTTAGTATCTATTTATCATGTCCAGCTCGGTAGTGAGCAGAAGAAAAGAGGCTGAAAACCAAGCATAGGTTTTCAAGCGTAGGTGCAGGAGACCAAGCTAGTGTGATGCCTGGATGGCTCATGACCTGCTGTGGGTGAAAGATGGCCGAGTTTCACCAGGGCAGAGAAGCCTCTCTTCTAAGATGGGAGAACAGAGAGGGATGGGATGATATTTACTAAGGGTCTGAGACAAAGATTCCTTAGGTGAATTTCTGAGAGAAATTCAGAATCTTACTATGTGAGAGCAATTTTATTTTATTTTTTTAGTTTTTATTTTTATTTTTGTTACATAGGATCTCACCATAGCCCTGGCTGGCCTGGAACCCACAATGTAGACCAGGCTGGCCTGGAACTCACAGGGATCTACCTGTCTCTGCCTCCTGAGTGCTGGGATTAAAGACACAATCTTTTTCAACTTACCTATTGAAGTGGTAGATATCTTGTATGTTTCCAAAAAGGGCGGACCTATCTTCAGTTCCCAGGGGAAGAGTGGTTTGGTCCCGGATACAGTCAAGGTAGTCCTGTGAAGTGAGTGAGAAGGATGCTTTAAAACTTCTGACCTTTTCCAAGACATTTTTTAATATGCAAGATGAATCATTGGTGTCTATTTCAAGTAATTATGATACTAATATGCTCATTACCTCTACCATGCAGTACAGATGCTCTCTCATTAATGATTATAATACTTACCTATTTATAGAGCATGGGATTGCAGCAAGGAGAAAGAACGTGGCATATATTAAGGCATCCAAACCCCTCCCCCATGTATCAGAGCCTCCCTCCATGGATGCTGTCAGAGCTTTGGCATGGCCTCATCTTCTGTTTCCTTGACTGATTTGTCTCATTAAGGAAAAATGCAGGAGTCTCAGGAGACAGCTCAGCTGTAAAGTACTTGTTGTAGAAGCATGAGGATCTGAGTTTGACTCCTTGAACCCACATAAAAAAGCAAGGCACAGGGTTGCATACTTGTAATTCCACTACCGGGGAGGTAGGAACCGGTGGATCCCTGGAACATGCTCAAGGGCCGGCCAGCCCCTAATTAGCAAGTCCTAGGCCAATGGGAGACTGTCTCAAAAAAAGCACTTGAGGAGCGACACTGAAGGCTGACCCCTATTCCACACCCGCACACACACACACAATTCATATAGTGGGAAGTCAGAAATAAGAATTTAAAATATGACAGACTTTTTAAAGCATAACCTTAGGTCATGTTCATGTGAAATTCATAATCTTACCATGTGAGAGCAATTTTATTTTATTATTATTTTTTTTTTACATAGGATCTCACCATAGCCCTGGCTGGCCTGGAACAATAAAGATATCAGATGTTTAAGTATAGAACCAAAGTCTTCCTCAGATACTAATTTGAGAACAGTTTTTTAAAAAGCACCTAACCCCTTCATACTAAATGATAAACTATGTTAATAAACCATGAGAAACAAGAATAATTTCATATGTTTAATAGTTCCTCAACATATCTCACATGGGGCAGACCCACAGAGGGTTAAACCAAGCTCAGAAGCTATATGGGTTGCCGAGAAAGGGGAAGCTGCTTTCCCCTCCTTGTGTGCTACAGAGTTCATGACTCAGTGCTCCCCTCTTCCAGCACGGCTGGAGAAAGAACTCAGTAGGAGGCAAGGACACAATAAAGAAAAAAATGAAAGCAGCTGAAATAACCTACAATAAAAAAATAAATAGAGTCCCCTCCCCAGAGCTGTACAACGCAGCACAGCTTCCTCCCAAGTGCAGCATGTGACCTGCAGCCTGCGGAAGGCAGGGCTTTTCAGTCCTGGGGACCACAGAGCCCAGCTCCCTGCCGCATCTCTGGGGCTGGTAGCACACCTCACGGTGTGCAGAACTGGCCAAGGAGAAGCTGGGATTTCACATCCATCAGATCTGAGTTTCTTCAGCCTTTTCCTAATCCACAGTGATTCTCAAACTCTTTCTGTTCTTTCAATCGAAAGTAAAGGCTCTGTATTAAGTTTCTGAGGTTGCTTATATCACAATCTGTATAAAATGTATTTTCATTGTTCTCTCCTGCTAAAAGAATTGTCACACATGAGCTTTTCATTTCATTTTTTCTTTAAAGAAAGTGGGCACCATCTCAATAAGAAAACAGGCTCCTAAGGTTTCAGTGTAGCTGGCATTAAAGCCCAACAAGAGCAAAGCTAATTGTTCTCACTGCGAGGAGTGATGATAAGGGATTTACACTCATCAGAGGAGAGAATTAATGTCCAAGGAGAACAGAACAGAAAATTTTGAACAACATGTAAAACATGAACTTCATCAAAAAGTATTCATCAAGGGCTGGTGAGATGGTTCAGCAGGTAAAGGTTCAAATCTGATGACCTGAATTCTGTCCTGGAACCTATATGATGGGAAAGAGAATCAAGTCCCACAAGTTGTCCTCTGACCTCCACACAAGGGCCGTCACATAGGTTTTCCCCTCCACAAAATAAATAAATATCAAAACAAAGAAAATTCATTAATATTGTTCCTAAATTATACGTTGTTGGGCCCACCTAAGATGGCGCCTGGAGGAAGCGAAACTAAACTTCCTTTTCTCCCGGATCTTAGATCTAGCCGAGAAAAGGAAACCTGTATGGAGAAAAGGAAGTTTAGTTTTGCTTCCTCCAGGCGCCATCTTAGGTGGGCTCAACAATACGTGGTACAAAAAGATGGGCTAATACCCAATTTCATCAAATATTTATATTTGGTAGCAGCCTAATACTTCACGAGACAATTTTAAAAAGATTTAGTTTTATTTAAGTGTGTGTATGCCATACAGAGGTGTCCAATCGTCCAGGAGCTTGGGTGATGAGCAATTTTGAGCTGCCAGATTTGGCTGCTAGGAACTCAACTTGAGTCCTCTGGAAGCCCAGCAAGTGCTCTTAACCATTGAGCAATGCTCCAGCCCCTCGTTAGACATTTTAAAAGGACATTTTGTGTCCTGGGTAGGCATGCCTGATGCCAACACAGCAGGTTACAAGGTACGATTCGGATGGTGTGTGTACCAGATTCACCTGGCCTGCCGCAGTGGCTGCACTGAAACACAACAAGAAAACACACAATGCCTTTCTTACTTTCAGGGTGAAGTCTGTTCACTTGCAGAAACTGTAGCCCAAATCCTTCCATGTGAATGAAAGACCCAGTTAAAAGCCTTGAAGAATTTCATCTGGGGTTAGAGACAAAGCCCATGGCTTCTTTCCAACACAAGATGGCCCTCATCCCATGGGTTTCAAAATTCTCAGAGTTTGTGTGACAGAGACACTAGATTTTAAACACTGTTTAGTTTTCTGAAATTATTGAGAAAGTAGGCCATTAGGAGTCCACATTTTTGTAGGTTACTCCAGATAACAGATCAAAGTTGTTTGGCCACAACTTCTTCCCCTACTGATCATAATTAAGTCTTTTAAATATGATACTTTAACCCTGAGCCAGTTACTGAACATTACTGTAGCATGCACAGCCTTGGCAGCTGTAATTATGAGAAGCCGAGATGAGAGGCTGGAACCTCAGTCATAATAACAGTTCGTTCTGTGCTCAAAATGACAGAGTGAGGACACCAATGAAATTTATGAGAGTGTGCATGCTGCTTATTAATTTCACTGGCTTCATGTCAACATCCGTGGCTACCCCACTGCTCACAGCAAACCATCCATTGGAGATGTTTGCACTGGAAACCACTTTTTTTAAAGAAAGAATTCACTCTGTTTCAGAGAGGGAACAAACAGCCAGATACACTCAAAAAGAGATGCTCTCGCCACCTTTGAATAATTTTCCATTTTGTGATTTAAAAAATTGCTTTAAAATGTTGAGTGTTTAGTAGGTTACACCCTTAAGCTCTTCTCCATTATAAGATTTGCACATGACTATTCTCTCATAAACTTTTTATTCAAAAATATTCAAATGGAGTCTAACTATGTGCTGTTCAAGGTGAGGGTAAGTGGTGAGAAAGCAGTTTGCCAATTCTTTCTGACCTGTAGCAATGTAAGCACAGAAACTGCACAGAAACACAAACATATTTGTCGAATCTATTAATAAATCTGGGCTTATAGTTAGTTTTTTCTTTAGTGTTTAATTATTCTAATCATTCATTTTCTTTTTGCATTTTATAAAACAGTACTATGTGACAGGCTGGAAGACTACACACATGGACACAGACATATAAGCATACACACAAACATGCACACACATATAAACAGAGCCCGTCACCATAGGCCCTATAAGAAGTCCTGGTCTAGATAATCATCAAGCAAAGAACCAAGAAACCATGCTACAGAAAGTTCTACAGAGGTTACTGGGATGACAGGTAAATTCAGTGCCTCTAGTAGCTTCTATTTACAATGTGCTTGAAGAAATTTAGTCAACGACCTTCACAAACTCTGTCCTTTCTTTGAAATCACATGGTATAACTCATTTAGTATGTTTATGGAAATAAAGCCCAACCAGAAAAAAGACAGGTATTTACTCAATGGTTATAATGTCTACCCACATTCTGCATCTCCCTTCCCCTTCCACTCGCCTCTGACTTGGAGATCATCCTACTGTAGAAAAAAACCCATTCTGTCTCTCAGTCCTCTTGCTTATGCTTCATCATGCTACGGAGTGGCTTTCAGTCGGTGCCTTTCAGTCTGACTTTGGCTGTTAGTTCAACACCTTTTGCTCTTTGATAGAGTTCTTAAGATTATCCTTTTTCTTTTAAAATTTATTTTATTTTTCTATACATATGAGTGTTTGGCCTGCAAGTATGTAATGCCTGCAGAGGTCAGAAAAGGGCAGCAGATCCCCTAGAACTGGAGTTGCAGACAGTTGTTAGTTGCCATGTGGGTGCTGGGAAGCAAACCTGGGTCCTCTGTAAGAGCAGCCAGTGCTCTTAACTGCTGAGCCATCTCTCCAGTACCAGATTATCCTTTTTCTTGATGGTGGGGAGGGTTCTTTATGTTGGAGAAAGCATCTTTCCCATTTCTCAGAAAGTCATTACCAGTTATTACATTGGTATGTCACTGAGACTAGTAATAGCCACTATCTGTATATTGATTCACAATGTAAAATCACATTATATTCATTTACCCAATCCCTTTCCTGCCCTTTTTGAGGACATTAAGAGTGGGTGTCAAGTTCAGTTTTAAAAGCTAGGATTTAAAAAAACAAATCACACAGGATCTTTTCCTCCAAGGAACTTTTTCCCTGTCTAGCTAAAAAGACAGTGTCAACAAACAGGTTCAATGCCTGTTTATGACTTGTTCAATACCTTGTTAATGACTGGTAAATGTTTAGTACAGAGGGACAGCCAGCTATGTCTTAGGGGATTTGTCATAAATGAACTTCTACATTCAAATATATTTCTTTTGCATCCTTTATATGACTGCTTTGTATTCCATCTGACAGCCATACTATAATGTACATAGTAACATTTAAGGGTACATGCTATGCACTAGGCACTACTCCATAGGAGGGAGTTTTTAGAAATGACAATAGGATGATTCCTTTCTCTCTAGATTCTGAGGGAGAAAACAAAGTTACAGGGTGACAATTTAAGTGCAATAAGAGTTATTTACAAAGTGCCTTGAGAGTGTAGAAGAATCCATGTTCAAATAACAGAAACCTTTTATCCTTTTTTTTCCCAAATAAGCCACTGAAAAACCACAGTGAAAATCCCCATTGTGGTCAGGAGATAAAGTCTGAGAAGTCTAACCTGCCGATGTCTATCCATTTCTCTCTCTGGCCACAGCTTATATGGAGGAAGACACGGTAAAAGGAATGGGAGCTGAGGGTCTCAAGGGTCCCCACCAACATCAGGCTGGAAAGGAAAGCTGGCACGCTGGCGACAATGCCGTCTCTCTACAGCATGCAGCCTGCACACCACAGAGAACAGGGCACAAAAATCTTCCCGCCAGTATCACTGGAGGGAGGGGGAAGGGAAGCTAAGGAGGAGGAAGGAGGGAGGAAGAGGAAGCAGGAGAGAAAGAAAAGCAGATAGAAAGATGAAAGGTGAAGAGGCGGGGAGATGGGAAGAGAGAAGGGGAGAAAGAAAAGATTGCGGGAGGAAGAGGGACGGGACGGGGCCGGGTGTTGGGGGTGGCGCTCAGAGTGCTGTAGTTGAAAGCAACTCCTGCTGTGGACATGAGGTCAGCCCCCACTCAGGGCTTTCCTCATTTATCACGCAGAGGCTTGTCCTACGGATAATACGTGGAAGTCTGTTAATGGCTCTGAGACGTTTTAGTAAAAGACTAATAAACCGGGAGGTTTCAGCCCCATTTACCTTCTACAGCGTTTTCAAGTCGTACAACTTCAGTGAAGAATGCCAGGAATGGCCTTCTGGTTAGGCTGTGACAAATGACACTTGTGCTTGCCTGAGTCCTCTATTGTCTGTCTTCCTCCTCTTAAGATTGCTAAGGGTCCCTCACTAGTAGGAGAGGGGACAACTGTGAGGGTGGGGTTGGTAGCTCTTCCCAGAAAGACATGTTTGTGGGGCAGGGGGTGGGGAGGGCAGGGGCAGAAACATTGTCACCATTGGTGCGAGTTCATATGAGTAAATGACGGGCTGTCTGGAGGACTCTTGTTTCCCACAAGTCCTATGCAAGCTCAGATCAGACTAAGTCCAGCATAGACACCAGGAAATGGGTAAGAAATTCCAACCAATCTACGAAACGTTTGGCAACTGATGGCTACTGGGAGAGGGAAAGAGTGTCTTGCAGGATTGGGGCTCTTGCACCCAGTGGATAGATCCACACTGAAGGACATTGGGGGACATGGGTCATACTCTATAGACCATGTTATATGTGTAGGAGCATTCACTGGATTGGGTGGGAGGTAGTGGCGGGTATGGAGTGAGGCGTGGATCTAAACTCCACCAAACTATACTGTATGAAAATTGAAAAAATTCAGTTAAAAATGCAAAAACTCCAAACACACAAACAAATACCTCAGAAATGTTGAAGAGAAAGAGAAGAACCACATCTTCGCTTGAAGATAACAATGAACATTTGACTGGGTTTCCCCCTAAAGCCCTTAAGCAGAACACATTTGTAGGCTGGGAGTGCATGGTAACCTGATGATACATGCAAGAGTCTCAGAAATGGGTGAGCATTAATAGGGCCATACGTTTATGAAAACGTGTCTGTTCATTTCTTCATGTATTTTTTGAGTCAGGGTTTTGCTAAATTGCCTCAACGAGCCAGGTGGCTGTGATTACAGACACACTGTAGAGTTCTTCAGGTGCAGAACACCCATCTTATCCCACTCTAGTTACGGCCCCTGCAGAAACCAACTGTCCTTCTTTACCTTGTATTGGCATGTATTTACTGCCTGTGCTGATGTATATAAATGCAATGAAACTTGAAGAGCATTACCAAAGTAGAAAGGAAATTCACTACAAATAGAACACTGCCAGATTCATTTAGTTAACGCATTAGAGAACTTCTTACAACAGTCTCCTTATTTTGTTTAACAAGGTCTCACTATGTAGGTCGGTCTGGCTTCCAACTTGTGGTTCTCTTGTGCCTACCTCCCGAGTGTTGGGATGCATGCCACCACACCTGACTACACTAGTACCTTCTGTACCACACCCTAGGTGGGTTAAATTAGCCATGTCCTTTCCCTGGAAGCATAGAATGGTTCCATCCCTCTTCTAGGGTCTCACAGAGAACAAAGGACTGAATTTATGATTTATGTTTAGATCACGGTCTACTGACCAGTCTGGGCATTAAAACCCTGCAGTCTACTTCAAAGGCTTTATCTTATAATACAATAGCTTTAAGCAAGAGGACACTTTACTGCTGGTTTATCCTAAGGGCTAAAGGTAGTTTTTATTGGGAATCTACCAAACACAACCACTGTCATTACCAGGTACCTACCATGTGCAGGGGTCACCAGAGATGACATCTAAATGACTGGCAGTCCCACTTAGTTATCTAACATTTCACCTGGAGAGGCTCACACTCACCCATCCCGGCTGTTCTTTGCCATCAGCCGGTCCCCACCATCACCAGCTTTCAACCCTGTGCCATTTAACTTTCAATTAACTTTCCCCTTCCTTTTTTATGAATGTACGTCCTTCAAGCCATCCCCCCACCCTCTACCAGCCACCAACAGTTGGTTAGGGTAGCTCTCTCCATGGGAATACGTTCCTTACCCAAACCAGTCATGAAGAATCAGCACAAACGAATTATTTTAGCTCTCTAAAAGCACTGCACTAATTTTTAAGTCTCAAAAAATAGTCCCATGATAAGAGGTTGAAAAGTGGTGTGTTTTAAGGCTGGAGGGTTAGGCATTCCACTGGAGTGAAGATTTAGAGACACCTAAACAAAACTGCCCCACCGAAGGCACAGCTTTGGTCAAAGGGAGATGCTGTCACCCTGAGAGGGCACATGCACGTACACAGGAGCTCAGGACCGGCAGGCAGAGCCTCCCGTCATCTGTGTAGGAGACTTTGGTGAGTGTGCTACTGTTTCACATTGAGCAGGTGTATGCAGTAAGTATCTCAGGGTAACCTTAGGACCCCCCATTTTTGTATCTGTACCTCATGTTGCTACATCTATGGCTTAAGACCTGCACTAGCCAGCAAAATGGCTATCGATTTCTGCAGCAAAAACACTTCTAGTTCACAAACTCAATAAAGACCAACAGCTCACGAGGAGTTTCTTAATCCAAGAAATTTAGAAAGAAGGATACCAGAATGGAGAGAGATGGTTCAGCAGTTAAGAGAACTGGCTGCTTTTGCAGAAGACCTGGATTCGATGCCCAGCACCCACATGGTGGCTAACAACCATCCATAACTCCAGTTCCAGGGGACCTGATACCTTCTTCTCACCTCTGTAGGCATTGCATTACATGGGTGCACTTACATACATGCAGTCAATACACACATACCCATGAAATAAAGATGAATATTTTTTAAAAAGAAAGAACATGTAATGGCCCATTCAAACAGACATGGTTTATCTACATGCACATTGCCAATTACTATATGCTTAACTTAAACATACATCAGGCTGTGATTGATCATATGAGTTAATAAATAAGAATATTTCCCCTTAACCCTACAGAGCCTGCAACAGCAATATGGCAACCTCTGTCAAGAACACCCAACAAAGACACTTTGTCCTGCACGTACACTCTTGCCAATGAACCCCGCCTGAAACACCTCAGCTTAAATTTGAGACTATTCTGTGTTATGAATAGCAGTGGCCCTTGGTTTTTTGTCTGGTGTATGTTGTGGAGTAGTGGTATATGTACTTGTTAGCAGAGGTGATTTGGGAAGTGGATGCTTGTTTAAGGGGTGCATGTGTTTCTGGAAGCCAGAGAGACATCATGCGTCTTTCCTTGATGCTTGACACCTTTTTGAGACAGAGGCTCTCACCAAACCTGAAAGCTCACTAATTTGGTTAGACTCACGTTTCAGGAATCTGCTTGTCTTTCCTACCTTGTCCAGTGCGGGGGTTATAGTTGTGCACTTGAGCTCATGTAGTTGAGACATCTCTTCTGCCCTGAACCTTAGTTTTTACTGGATATACAAAGTTTCCTTGTTCTTAATATAAGGTTTAATCTCAGGAAATGAATATTTTCCCACCTTCATCTCACAGAATGTACCAAATTGGTGTATCTTTAGACTGCCTTTGTTAGAATGTTTGATTTTAAAAATTGCTGTGTGAGTTGCATAGTTGAGCTATTAGATGAGTTTTGACTTGCGATTAGGACAGAATTTCCAAGATGGCCCTAAATATACTCTGTCATTTTTGTACCATATACTTATTTGAAGTTGCATGATGAACACTAACAATTGTCAAATCAAAATACCAATCAACTCTGAAGGATGTTGAAGATGATCTATGTCCAGCAATAGCAATTATTTAGCCAAGATTTAATTCCTTATGGAAAATAAGCCCATCCATCATATGCTGCAGATTTGCTCTTCTCTTTAATCAATGGTCAAATTATATGTATATACCAAAGAATTGTTTAAAAACAAATTTCACTATGATTATCAGTAAGTGTTTGACTTACATATACCTATTTTATATGCCTACATATTGGGGGTCATGTAAAACTTTCTTGGGAGAAAACAGGTGGGGAAAGCGTGAGCTACCCTGCTCTAACCACAATTTAATGGCCATCTTGCTACTCAGACTGAAAGAGATAACAGGACAGACACAGACAGACACAGCAGAATAGAGGCGAGAACGAATGTGCCACAGGACAAGGTTTGCACAAGTGACGTTTTGAGTTATATGGATTTCCATGCCAGCACTTTTGTGACCTGTTTGGCTGTATCTGTTGTTTGTCTGCAGTGCTGATGATTGCGCCCAGGGCCTTACGCATGCTAGGCAAGTGTGCTAATTCTGCTATCTGAATAGAAAGATACTGCAAGTTTTTCTTATTGTAGTTGTAGTTTCCGTCTTTTGCAAATGTACTGCCTTAAGACAGCAGATTTATGTGAGGACAGAGCGTGGCACACAAGGCAGGGGGCTGGGATCACTGTGGAAGGCCTCGTTGCAGAGGCTTTAGGTACAACATGGTGAAAACACCCAGCCTGTCAGGCAGTGCCTTCAGAGCCCTACAGTGGGGACTGGTTATTGGCCTTGCTGACACTCCATGACTTTAGCTCTTTAGTATGAACAACACAAAGTCAAGCCCTCTCGTCCTTGCCGGGCTGACCACCACAGTGTACCCTAGGTGTCTGGTACCAGGGGCTCTGTACACACTAGCTAGCCTCAGTAGCTGCCATGTGGCCTTCTGGGTCTCTTTTCAGAAATACTGAAGTAGGAGGGAAGCTTTTGGTTCAAAGGCAAATGAACTCTATTTGCACACTGACAGAAAATATGATCCATTTTACACACCTTTCTCACCACTGGCATTAACAGTGGCATTATGATGGTTGGGGGAGATACACTCATGAAGGGCCAATCCTGTCACCCTTCAGAATTCCCAAGCCCCTCCCCCTCTTGCTTTGCTGCCAATGATATAATATGGATTGTCCCCCTCCCCCATCTCTATTCAAAATGACTCACATGAAGTACCTGCCCAGTCTTCTACCCCTCCCCCGGATTCCTGCAGGGACCTACAAATTCTAGTCTTACTGAACCTCCAACTTGCAAATGATCTCCAAAGCTCACATTCCACTCTGGCATGAAGTCCTTCAGTGACTTCTCTGTAGCCTTCATGGGGTGTGGGGTGGAGGGTGGGGTGTGTCCGGGGTGCCCAGGCAGGTGTAGAGGTGTCTCTTCAAGGTCCAAAGCCTCAACTTTCTCTTCTAGGCTCCTTTTCTTAAACTCTTTTTCCTAGCTCCCTGCATGCACACCCACCCACCATTCTTGTCCTCCGTCCCTCCCAACATCTCTCTCTGCGCAGCATTCTATCCCTGAAGCCAGGATGGTCCCTCCTTTCTGCCCACACCTGGCTAATTTACCCATCAGGAGTCTTCCCTGATCCTTCCAACCCTGTGTCTCAGGGGGTCAGATGATCTCTTGAGTAGTTATATTGGTAATTCCATCACAAGGGAAACCCAGGGCACTCTCATACAGAACTAGAAAATCTCTCTCAACAGGTTGACCACCAGGGTAGGAGCGTTCCTTCAGCTTCCTCAGCACTGACGTTTATAGAGGAACTCCTGTAATTTGAGCATCTGCTACCAGGGCGAAGAGAGTCAGGAAGGGGGTTGGGGGTGGGGTGGGGGCGTGTTAGGGGAGGCCCAGTCATTCTCAGTCAGAGGCAGGAGCGCCATAGAATTTCAACCCAGCCCAACATTCTTTTTGTGTTCCCTCCTTTGTCGCAGGGACAATTTTTTTTATAACACCATCTCTTGAAGATGACAAAGGTTCCTAAACTCAGCATCTCCTTTTAAACTCCCCCACCTCTGAACTCCTGCCTTTGCACAAGAAAAGAAATGCTCTTCTAATCAAAAGTAGATTAGCTCCCACTCTTTCTCTCTACCATCTGCATTTGCAACACCATTGTCCAGGCCATAAACAGACCCCAGGGTGAGTGATTTATCCCCTGCTTTGAACAAAAAGGGCCCTCTGCTCAGCGACTCTGCTTTTGTTGCTGGCCAGCTCGCAGATCCCTTCCTTATTCACGTCCCACTCAGAGCTTTCTGAAAGATTAACAGCAAGTGAAGATAAGGCCTTCTCTGAAAGAGAAGGAACACTTGTAGCGTTTCATGTGGATGCAGAAAGAGAAAAGTTTTGTTGTTGTTGTTGTTTTTTAATCTGTTCGCAAGACTGAGTAATCCCCCCACCCACAAAAATGTGAGTAGTGTTATTTTCATGATCAACAATTATTTGAAATTAGCTCCACAGAGATTCTTATTAATTGGAGCAGTTTGTAGTAACAGAGCCAATCCTGTGAACAGAGACCTGATCAAAAATGACATCTCACTATTTGCCCATGTTAATTAAGAAAACTAAAATGCGGGACTAGAGAAAGGGCTTAGTGGTTAAGAGCACTGGCTGCTCTTGGAGAGGACCAGTGTGCAATTCCCAGCACCCATATGATGGCTAACAACTGTCCTAACTCCAGTTCCAGGGGAATCTTCTGGCCTCTATGGGCATTGTATGACTTGGGAGTACTTACAAACATTCATATTCAAAAAAATAAAAATGATAAATGAAATATTAAAAAAAAACTAAAATGAAAAAAAAATCAAGAGAAACTATTTTAAAGAATGGCCTCTCCCAACACACACCACATATATACATAGTATACACATGTGTACACACACACACACACACACAAGTTCTGAAGGCAGATTTTAGAGAAATCTTAGGCTGTGACCACTCTCCATTGCCTGTGATTGCTGTGATCTTTCTGGGTGGAGTCTTTTGCAGGTTAGTTTAATAGAGCAATCTGAACCTCTGCAGCAAGCACTGGCTTTGGCTTTGTATTGATGAAATGCCTACAGCTTCCCATGGGACTTCTATTACTGTCAGAGCTCCATGTCCCTTCCAGAACTGGGATAGGTTTTTCTTTTTCTAAGGTGTCAGCTCACTTTAGCTCAGGGGCCAGTTATTGAAAAAATAAAAATCCCCGAAGTATTCAGAGCTAGTTAGAATAAATTCTGGTATGTGCTACAATGTAGATGGATCTTGGAAACTTGCTAAGTTTCCATATAAAGAAGATACACAAGGTGCATGATTCCATTTATGTGAGAGGCCTGGAACAGGCGAATCAGACAGAAGAGACTGGACCTGGAGACTCGGAGAACTAGCAAGGGGGTGGGGAGTTGCTGTGTGTGTGTGTACATGTGTGAGTGCTCACATGTGTGTAGTGCTCACTTGTGAATATGCAGGAGCATACAGAGACCAGAGCAGGATGCTGAGTGACCTTGTCTACCGTTTCTCTCATCATCATTGTATTAGACCAGGCTCTTACTGAACTGGAAGCCCACTCCTCTGGCTCTGCTGGCTGGTCAGTGAGCTCTTGGGAATCTGCCTGTCTGTAGCCTCCAGTGTCGGAGTTACAGGAATATGCAGCCATGCCTGGCTTTTTTTACATGGCTTCTGGCGAGTCTAAAGTCCTTATGCTTGCAGAGCAGTCTTAACCACTGAGCCATCATCTTAGCCTCTGGAGTTATTTATAAATTGGTCTAGAAGTTTTGTTTGAGATGATGAAAAATTCTGGCAAAGGACAATGGTGAAGACCACACAATATTGTTAATGGATTTACTACCACAACTGGGGTTAAATTTTAAGCCAGGCCTACTTTACCACTCCAGAAAAACATCTAAAAAATGAATTATAGAGCCCAATTTCATTTATGAGGGTTAAACATTAGACAATACATTTTAGATGCTGCAGCCAACATAAAGTGAACATGTCTGTCAGAAAGGACCTCAATTATGCTCTGGGTTCCAATTCACTAGTAAAATTCATTGGGGTAGTTGAAATGACTTTATACCTGTTCTGTAATGGTTAGGCAGTTGAGGAAGGAGCTCTTTCCTCTGGCTTGTTGGTGCTGGCATGCCCACCTCAGCCCAACCCTCCACTTGCTGTAGGCTATGAAACCAAATAATTAAGCTTATTTTAAACATGTAGGGTAAATAGGCTCTCGGTGACAGCCTGGGCCTCTCTTGGGTGAAGACACAGGGTTTACTGTCTGGTGTGTGAAATATCTATTTTGGCAGCTCAAAGGACTTGCTTGTGTCCCGCTTGCATTCTTGAGAGCTGAGGCTGGTGGGGATGTGATCGCCAGTCATCTGTAGGTTGGGGCTTTCTGAATTAGACTCATTTATACAGAGAGAAGCTGAGATCAGACTGGCCATTTGTCCCTGGACACACAGCTAACTAACTGTCAGCATAGGACCAGAGTCCAGACCAGACCTTTGTCTACTAAATCAACCCCTATTTGACTCAGCCCAAATCAAAATCCTGAAAGAAAGAATTCATTCTACCATGGCCACCTTTTATTACACTAAAATGGATTTAAATTACATGCAGGTACATTAGGTACACTAAAACATACAGCACATGGTAACATAGCCTTTAATTTTAAAAAGATTTTTTATTTTATTTTAATTATACATATGTGTGTTGTATCTATGAGGGGGTGTGTACACAGAAGTGTAGGTGCTCTTCGGGGCCAGAAGAGGAAGTTAGATCCCCTGGAGCTGGAATGATAGGCAGCTGTGACCTTTCTGATATAGGTGCTGAAACCAAATACTGGTCCTCTGGAAGAGTAGTACATACTCTTAACCTTGGAACCATGTCTTCAGTCCATATAACATATCTTTTTAAATTATAAAGTTAAGGGCCAGCAAGATGGCTCAGTAGGTAAAAGTACTTGACACCAAACCTGATGACCTGAGTTTGATCTCTGGGACCCACACAGTAGAAAGAGAGGATCACTCTTGCAAGTTGGTTTCTGATATCCACATGTCTCTCTCTCTCTCTCTCTCTCTCTCTATCTCTCTCTCTCTCTCTCTCTCGTACGCACACACACACATAAACACCAATAAAAATGTAAAATATAAAGTTAAAATGGTTTTCTTAACTAAAATCTCAGCATACATTAGCAGGCCCAACAATATTATAATACTTTAAAACCTACCAGAAATGATTGGCATTGTCCAAAAGTTAACTGCATGAATAATCATTTAATAATAATGGCTCTTATTAGAATGGTTACTGTATTCCTAGAACTATGCACATGAAAAATCTCATTCAGTTTTCCTCTAGCAATCCTCTTTATCTAATTTTACATGTGGAAAAAAAAAACAAAAACAAAAAACCCTTTAAAGATCTCAGTAACCTGTGGCAGATCTCATTGGGAAATAGCAAATCCAAGATTTAGGTCCAGTTCCGGCAGCTTTCCAAGCCTCTGTTTTTCATCATTTTGTCACAGCCCCATGAGCAGGAGGGGTAATGTATGTGGCCTTTAAAAGTCTGTCGTTTGCATTATAACAAAGGAGGCAAAAAAATCCTGTGAGGACAACGAACCTCAATGTTGACTGCCTACCAGAACACGGGATGCTTCAAGAAAAAACTCACCCCAGCCCACAGGTATGGTCCCACCAGCCCAGGCTCCAGCTGTGATTCTCACCAGCAGCCTCCGTTCTAGAAAAATCCCTATGTGTCTGTTGTTTCTCCAAACCAGATTTCTCAAGCGATAGCTTTTAATTGCTCAAATAATGGCCCCTTTGAACATGTTTATGAGGGCTTACTATCCCGGGCATAAATCTACTGATGACCGTTAATTTCTCACGAGGGGTTATTATGATGCTATATTAATTCCTATTTTTGAAGTAGGAATTTTTTGAGTGGCCTTTATTACATGAAATTGACTTTGACCATTCTAGACAACTGTGAGCATGAGTAAGTTTATATATTCTGTCAGTAACTCTCTGGTTCTTTTATTTCAAACAGGACCCAGGATGTGACAGGCAGTTCTTACCTCAGAATAGTTTGTTAAAATAGGTTCTCAGGGGATCAACTGATCTGTTAATAACCACAGGTGGACAAACCCAGAAAGTCCTGGTCTCATAGGACAGTAAGAGATGGTTTTCACCTAGGAAGTGAACTAGACTAGAATTAGTGGAGAAAGGATTGCTTTTGCCTTACCCCAAGATGAAAGTGACCCTAATTATTGCGGATTCCTCTGTCTCACCCTCTATTTTGCTCACTAAACATACTGAAGCATCAAGTGCTTCCTTTTCCCATATACCTGTGTTCCATTTTATCTCTGTTGATGTCTGAGATGTAGAGAACCCAGAAAGAAAAGGCTTCCGCTCATAGGAAACTTTATTCACAAGTTTTTATGAAAACTCACCTTAAGTGACATGTAAGAGGCACTCAATAAAATGCTTCTAGTTTTTGTTGTTGCTTTTCTGAGTGAAATGAATAGGAGGCAGGATTAGGGCACACCCTGGCACTGTTGGGTATCCAGCGGGGGGATGGAGATTTCATTAACTGCTATCTGTTGAGGGTCTGTACTGAGCCAGGACTGTGTTGAGCATGTTATAAACATTACCACTATCTAATCCTCACAATGCCTAAGGAAGCACACAACATCTCCTTAATTTAAGAGGGAAGAAACAACAGTATACAAAAGTGAACAAATTGTTCAGGATTAAAGTAGTGTTTGGGATGGGGTTATAGTTCAGTGACAGAGTGTTTACCTAGCATGTGCAAAGCCCTGGGTTCAACTCTGGTAAGCACACACGCACGCACACACACACACACACACACACACACACACACACACAGAGGCAGGTAGCATGTAACAAAGCTGGGATCTCTGGATCTCTGCTTTCTCATGTGTCAAAATGATAGCAAATATTTACCACAAACACTTATAACTGAGTATTTAGTAAATATTCATTGAATACTATGAATATAAAGCATAAAAGTTTGTAAAGTTTAAGAGGTATATGACACCCTTCTGCCTCTTTTAGAATTCAGTCAGTTCTGACTGAACTATTTCCAGTTCTAAAATTGGCTATGACTCTCCAAATCAAACAGTTCATTCAGTTAGAAGCAACTTAATGTGTACTAACAGATGAATGAATTTTAAAAATGTGATGGACACACACAATTAAGATCACTTAGCCTTTAAGAAAACAAGAAGTTAGACAACACAGATGAACCTTGAAGACACTATGTCCAATGGAATAAGCTAGGCACAACAGGGCAGATACCATCTAATTCCACTTTCATGGGGTGCCCAGAAATGAATTCTTAGTTCCAGAAAGTAGAATGCCTGAGTGAGGGGAAGAGAGGATGGGGAGTTATTGTTTAATGCGTAGAATTTTAGTTTGCAATGAAACAGAGCTCTGGAGATGAATGGTTTAACAATGATGTGAGTATATTTAGTACCTATACACTCTATACCAGACAACAGTCAAAATGGTCATTGATAATTTTGATTGCCAACTTGTTGGAGTAAGAAATGCCTAGGAAATTAGTAAAATGCATTTCCAGAGCTTAGCTCATGATGGCTGTGACCTAATGAACTGATTAATCCTTGAGGGATTCATAATACTTTGCTAGGAGGTAGTGAAAGGAGGAGGTGGGACCTAACTGGAAGAAGTCAGTCACTGGAGCGGGGGGCAGTGTCCTTGGGAGCCATATCTGTCATGACCTTTTTCTGTGTTTCCTTCTTCTGCTTCTCACCCACACGATTTCCTGCTTTGCTCTGCCATGATAGACAGACATCTCTGGAACAGTGAGCCAAAAAAGCAATAATCGTTCTGTTCTTCAGGGATTTTAGTTACTGCAGTGTGAAAGGAGCACCATTGTTTCTATTCTAATTTTAGCATCTAAAAATGAATTTAAGAATGTTATTCAAGATGTGGAGTACAATGTCATTTCCTTTAAGTGGCAAAATAATCTTGGTGGGAAGAGAAATAGAAACATAAATGATCACAGAACAGTTAACTACTAACTTACATCATTCACAAGTGGTACAATGGCCAGAGTTCTCTTCTTGTTCTCTGTGTTATGGAGCAGGAATGCGTCGACACTTGCGCTGTCTTCACACCTTTCATGAATTGGGTAAATTCTCCTTTGAGATTAATTTCACAAGGTGCAAATAATACCTTTTCTCTGGAAGATATTCCGGCCACTGGGGACTGCTCCCAGAGCAGGTTGGTTTGTTTGGAACATCATTTCCTGATTTCTATAATTTTATAATAACTGAATATTCAAGACGGCTCACACCCAGAAAAGCAGCATGATTCTAATCCAGCTGAAAGGACTTGTTTTAGCAAATCTTCGAAAGAATTTTGCCCACAGGCAGTCTTTGAAATATATTAGCAACTCTTTAGCAGACCAATAATAGCAGCCACTGAATTACTTGAGTTCACTGAAGTTTTTGAGATATCTTTTCATTTAAAGTCAAAATGTTGCCATAAAAACAAAATCATATAGAAGAGAAAGGGACCTTCTAGTTGTGGGCATTTTAAACTGTGTAATCAAACAAATAAAACACATACTTCATTTTGAAAAAACTATTATAATTTTATGTGTATGAATATTTTGCCTGCATGTTATGTACATGGACCATGTGTGTGAAATGCCCTCAGAGGCCAGAAGAGGAACTAGAGTTATGGACAGTTGTTAGGCACCATGTGGGTGCTGGGAATCGAAGCTGGGTCCTCTGGAAGAACAGCAAGTGTTCTTAACCACTGAGTCATCTCTCCAGCCCCAATACACGCTTCTATCAATATTCTGCTCCCTCCAACAATCTTTTAATACGTTGTCTAATTCTTAGTTTGCAAGTACAGACAGAAAGCATTCAAACATCAGAGCTGCATGGTTATGAAAAGTCTCTGCGATGTACTAATAATTTCATTAGCAGCAAATGCTAAGCTTGTCACAAGAATATTTAACCAAATTGGGCAAATACTTTAAGGAAAAATTTCCTATAGTTATCTGTATTTATAAGCAATTATGTTACTTCTCAGAAATGAATCAACTCTTACACTGCTAAAACAGACTAAATACTTTTTTTTCTTGAGACAGGGTCTCATGTAGCCTAGGCTGACCTCAAACTTGCTACCTTGAATTTCTGATCTTCTTGCTTCTGTCTCCTAGGCACTGAGATGATGAGTATGTGCCACCAGACCCAGTTTATTAGTGCTTGTTTGAACCCAGGGTTTTGTGCTTGCTAGGTAAACCCTCTACTCACTGAGCTATATCACCAGTCCTTGAAATACTTTTAAGCTGATTTTTCTTACATAGCAGGAATAAAAAGCACATTAAGGATAGCTCTGGTAGTTGCTATTAGTCTTCTATCTTAATTCACATTAATGGAAGACCATGTATGCTTACTGGCAACAGGTAGAATATTCATCAGTCTTCTGGTCTTGTCGGGGTTGGGAGGGTCTGGATCTATTTGAAATATGTAAGTCATCATTGGGACTGAAGAGATGGCTCAGCAGTTAAGAACACGGGCTGTTCTTGCTGAAGACCTGGGTTGGATTCCCAGTACCCACATGGTGGCTAATAACCATTCATAACTCCAGTTCCAGGGGATCCAGCACCCTCTTCTGATCTCTGTGGGCATTGCATGACATGGGTGCACATACATACATGCAGGCAGTACACTCAGACACATACAAAAAAATAAATAAAATATTTTTTTAAAAAGAAGCAAGTCAGGATGTCAGAAACTCAAGAGCTGGCTTTCCATCATCTGAGATGTAGTGTTTCGTAGTGATGGAAGAGTGCTGTTACGTCCACAGTGACTCTCATACTACTGCATCAAGCCCTTCGGTAATTTGGAAATTACATGTAAAGGTTAACAACACAGGTAGTCTATTTTCTAAAAAGCTCACTACTACAAAGATCTATGTTGACTGACTCCATTTCTTATGGAATACATCCACGATGATGTTGTTTTGGGGAGTGTAAAACTTCACCACACAGTAAATAAATTTTAACAAATTTTCATTTTATTTTATTTTTATTTCTTTTTATTCCAGTACTGAGACTTCTCAAAATGGCTCTAGAAATGTGTTTAAAAGAAAGATGGGGCAATGTGAAGGAAAATGTTTAATTTTCTTAGAGACTTAAGCAATGTGGCAAGAACCTCAAAGCTTCCAAATGTGGTTTTGTTAAGTGTTTGATGGCTGACAGTTTAGTCAATTCATTTCCCTGATTCCTTTCTAATTATGTTTCCAGAACACTATCAAGATAAGCACAGCCCCTATCTTTGAACTAGCTTACACCTACCAGTTCTCTTTATAGCTTGAAGAGCTATGATGTTTAATCCTGATGCAAGTTGAATGGATATGAATGAAAAGGAAAGCAAAAGGTGATGAGGTGTGATGGTAGAAAGCAGAGAGGAAAAGGGAGGAGATACACTGCAGCTGAGCCTGGTGGCACACGCCTTTAATCCCAACACTTGGGATGCAGAGGCAGGCGGATCTCTGTGAGTTCAAGGTCAGCCTGGTCAACAAGTTTCAGGGTCAGCTGGGACTACAGGAAGACCCTGTCTCAAAAAACAAAAACAAACAAACAATACACACACACACATACGAGAGAGAGAGAGAGAGAGAGAGAGAGAGAGAGAGAGAGAGAGAGAGAGATATTGGTTTGAATCTTCTCCAAGTCCTAAAGAAAAATTAATTTACATTATCTTATGAAGGCGCACAAACACACACACCCCTTATATACATTATTCAATGCCTGTTGTACAGGAAGCACTCAAAATTTAAATGCTGCTACTGTTAGTTTTTAGTACTTTCACTGTTACAGAGGCAATATCTAGACAATTTAGAAGCAGCAGGTACACATTTACAGCCACTGGACTATTTGGTAGAGATAATACAGACTCCAGCAGGCTAGCATCATCAGAAGCTTTCTTGATTTCTTCTTCATTATTTTTGGTGATGGATAAATAGTATAATCTGACAGCAAGGATGTATCAGTTATAGATAATGCAGGTGGGGACACTGCTTGACGACAAGGGTACACGGGTAAGAGTACCTGTCCTGCCTCCCTTAAGTTTGGTGTGGACACGACAAGGTTCTCATGAGCGGTTTGAAGAGGCATGCGTATCACTCGAATGCTTTTTAAGAAACCTTCCTTATGTCTTTTTTCCTTTCAAGACCAAGATGATGAAAACCACAGAAACCCTGGAAGCCACACGTTGAAGATGCAGAGCCTTGTCAGTTGGGTCCTGAATGAGTGCATAGAGATATGCCCCTCTCACTTACCCAGACTCTCACAAAGGACCATTTCAAGAGGGAGAAAGAATCCTCTGTTGATTAATCTAGTAGATTTGGGGGTCTATTTGTTACTACAGTTTAGTCTACCTTGCTAATCTATTAAGTATTATAAATCTTCAGAGTAGTCGTTTTCAACAAGGGAAATTCTGTCCCCAGAAGGCATTTGGTAATGTCTAGATATAATTTTGGTTGTCACAGTTGGTAATGGTGGTCTTTCTATTGGCACTCGATGGCACGAGGTAAGGTTTGCTGCTAAACATCCTGCAATGCATGTGACTTCTCTAGGAACGAAAACTATCTGCTCCAAATGTCTACAGTGCCATTGGTGCTGGCTGTAGAGTGCCTAAGAGGAAGAAGCACATGACCGGCAGACTCTAAGAGACATGAGAAAATACTACAGCTTAGCTTTGGAGTCAGACCTGGGTTCCACTCCATCGTTACCATTGATCATTTACATGACCTTAGCTAAGTCACTTTACCCTCTACACATTCAATGTTCTCAACCAAAACAGGAAATATGATAGTTCTCATATGACAAGGGCTGTAAGGATGTAGCACTCAACCCAGTGCTTGACGAACGGTAAATACTCAAACATTAGTGCACTCATATTTTTTAGTGTTTTTGCTGTTATCTAGAAAATTCAGAAGTGGCAGCCCGCATGTTAGACTGACAGGCACCAAGTTCTACTAAGATGATGGGAACTGTTACACACTTTACAGCGTCATGTCACATGATATTCACTGCCTACTGGGCTTCCAGGAGAGTCTGACCAACAGAGCCATTTTAAATGATTTGCCTAAGTTTGCTTTAAGACCTGGCTCTAAGGTTTGGAACAAGTAACCTAAACTCCCGTCACTCATCAGCACACCACTTAGCTGAGGCGCAACTCACTTTGCTTTTCATGAATACTGCCCATGCAGAACTGGCTGGACTGGACCTTGACAATCAGTCCGAAGGAATTTATACACATCCCACATAGAAAACCCACTAGGAATGGAGAGGAGTGATGGCAGCGAGTGGAGGAGGAACACTCAAATTATTCTGTGTGCTGTCTTCTAAGTTTGTGCCGCTTTTGTCGAGGCGGTGGAATATAAGAGTGACGTGCGGTCGGGAAAAGGTTATACAGTGGTAAATTTCACAGTAATAATAATGAAAAGAGATGACAAATGTATGATTAAGGTCGATTTTATGTGCAGTATGTTCCATTCAATGTACAACTTAAGGAACAACCTACAGAAGCAGCAGACTGTTTGCTTTTACATGGTCATAGATCTCAAATGACACTGAGAAAGACCATATACTCATAATACAAGTTCTTAGAAGGCAAACATGAAAAGATGCTTCCACATAAAAGCGCTCAAATGCCACATAAACATGTTGATTAAATTATGCCAAATACTACACTTTAAGTTCTCTATTAAATCTACTCATATAACAAGCCTTCATTAAAAAATATCTCACCAAGTCCTAGAGTCTAGGATGGAACACATTTTTCCTTTAGTATTAAAAAAGCTACAGTCTAAATGAACCTCATTAAACAGTGTCGGCAAAGTAAATGCTATTTAATCAGAGGGAGAGTTATGAAGTAAGGACCTATGCAAAGAAAAGGACCATGAAATTTGTGACAACCCTCTTTCTTAACAGCCTTCTCCCTCAGTGAACAACATTCTCCTTTGGGAGGTGTGTAGAGGGTATGGCTGGTCCTCAGAAAGCCCCACACAGCCATTTCATTATGGTAGACACACACACACACACACACACACACACACACACACACACACACACACACTGTCCTTTCTGTATCCAACAATTCTGCCTTCCCCAAGATCACTGGGGAGCCAAGTTCTACTAGAAACTGGCTCTGAACTCCACAGTATTGTCCTCAGGGGCAGAGTGCCCTGGGAAAAGGCCAACTCAGATTTCATTTGTCTCAACTGTAGATGTCCTGCAAGGCCCAGGGTGGAGCATCTGGGCAGAGCTTGCTGCACAAGATCCCAGCAAACCCTGTACAAACTGGGGAGAATGCTCACCCACCAAGGGTGGGACAGGCATCCATCCAATGAATGAGATACCACTGATAGAGCAGCCTCTTCTCCAAGTGACAGAAGCAGGCAGAACATCCTTCCATGGATATGACGTGGAAGGCCCCTTTGTTTTTCATCTGTCCTGACATTGTCCACTCAATAAGCAATGTTATTAGGACAGGAGTAGCCATTTGAACCCTTGTTCAGTCATAGCCTTTCACTTTTATGGAGGGTTTTATGAACCCCAGGCTGGCCTCAAATTCATTATGGAGTCAAGGGGGACCCTGAACTTCTGGTCCTATTGTCTCCACCTCCCAAATGCTGGGATTACAGGCATGTGTCCCCATATTCAGTTTTATACAGTGGTATGTGTTGAACTCAGGGTTTTATGCATGCTAGACTCTACCAATTTAGCAATAGCTACATAATTGGAAGCCCCAAGCTACAACTTCTGAGTAATAGTGAGTGATTCCAATAAAGATATGCTTAAACTTTGGCTGTTTAGAGACAGTTGCACATTCATGCTTACTGTGAAGTAGTGAAGAGAGGGAATCAGCCTAGGTTTACATCCACAGATGAAAGAATAAAGAGAAGGTAGCATATATACACAAGAAGAATGTAATGACATCATTTTCAGGAAAACGGGTGGAACTGGAAATGATCATAAGTGAAATGGCTAGACTTAGAAAGATAAATATGTTTTCTCTTACAAGCAGAATCTACCTTTGCACACACATACACACACACACACACACACACACACACACACACCACAAAAGTAGAAGGGGACTATTTGGGGGGTTGATGGGGACAGAGGAGGGTGATGGAGGCAGAAAATGAACAAAACATGAAGCACATGTGTGAAAATGTCATGATGAAGCTCATTATTTTGTATACTAATTAAAAAATAATTTTAAAAGTCTTTGACTATTTAAAGTTTGGGCATTAAAGCTATAAGACGTTTTTTAACAAATGTGACAGATAAAGGTACCTGAAAAGCATTTTAAGTCTCTGGTATATGACAGAAAAAACAGAAGTGAATTTATTCTACTTATTTTACCCTCTGCTTCCACTAAAATCCATGTCTTCAGCATACTCGAAGATGGCTTCATTTGTTATCTCAGAGTTCAAAGATGCCATTTGTAGTGCGGATGTAACTTCTAATTATGCAGCATTATAAAACGTTTTGAGTTATTTTAAACTTCACTAAAAGGGTAAAAGAGGCTGTGAGCTCTATCTGAAGCTGGATCTCATGGGGCTCTCAAAGGCTCTTTTATAGATCATTTGGAAAGATTAAAAGAAACTCATCCTGCCCAGGAGTACCCTTGCTAGTCAGTCAAAGGTCCATTAAACATGAAAGAGACCCTCCGGCTGTGGGTTCCCATCTCACCACAAGGTGCGTGGCTAGCTATTTAACTCTCAACTCGTTTTCATGTTTATCATCTCATATCACCTGTGAATGCTTCTAGGAGTCACATATGAAGATAGAAGCAACAGCCCCATTGTTCTGGAAATGAGTGACAGTCAAAATCCTACCTTCCCTCACCCTCCCTCTTCAAATGTTAGGCATACAAAAGTAACAAAGACGGGCTGGAGAGATTGCTCCGAGGTTAAGAGCACTGGTTGCTCTTACAGAAGACCTGAGTGCGATTCCCAGTCCTCACATGGTGATAAACAACTCCAGTTCCAGGGATCTGATGCCCTCTTTTGACCTCTGTGGGCATTGCACAACATGGGTAAACTTACATACACGCAGGCAATACACTCATACACATAAAATAATAAACTATTAAAAATAACTAGGATGCTGGAGAAAGGAGCAGAGGATGAGAAAAGTAACTATGATGGGTGCAACAGGGGTCCAGAGATTAAGGGTGTGGGAAGAAATGCAAGGAATGAATGGTAATAGGGACAAGAAAACCAGCATATTTAGCTAAATGGTCCAAAAGCCTTAGGAGTCAGTAACAACAATGACACGCATATGCTATCATTCCTGAATCCCTGTCTGGCAAGGGCAAGGGTAAAAAACATCTACGTATTTTGGTTTAGTGCAATAAATTTCTCTACATACTGGAAAGAATGTATTTTCTCTGTACACTTCACTAGCATCTGGGAGCCCAACTATCCAACTCAAGTTAGAAGGCTCTCTTCTCAGAAATTAGCTAGCTGGGTATGTGGGCCCATAGTGAGCAAGTCAAATCATTGTGCATGCAAATGTCTCCTAAATCTGTGCCTCTATCAATAAACTTTCACAAAATGTTGTTGCTCACCAAACCTAAGGATGAAATCCAAACGTGAGCTCTAGACTCTGTGTAAATAAGATGTACCACTTCCAGAAAAACTCATTAAATTGGGAATGCTACTAACTGATATCAATTCATTGAAATTCAATAAAGCAGAGGACACAAAAGCAGAAATGGGGCTCGGAAAGCTCAAGTTCTTTACTCTCTCCCTATATAGAAAAGCTCACCAATCTCAAGCAAAAAGGTTAAGACGCCCATACACCAGAAAGGCAAGATGGCTTCAGAAAGCACTTACGCTGGAGCTTTCATAGGAAGGAAACTCTTCTCTATGGGTTCTTCCATTATGTCTTATTTCTTCTCACCCAAGTTTTATCAACTAGCCTCAAAGAAGAAAACAAAACCAAGACTCATCTTGGAATAATGGTTGACTAATTCAGGGTTTCTCTTACTAAGATGACTTTCAGTTGGGTGAAAAAGTTTCTAATAAGAAAAGAACACCAAAGACAACTTTAATAACGGTCAGTTTCTGGAGAAGTTGTAAAACTTCTTGACTCTTCCACAGGTCTTCTACTCAAGTACAAATGATGTCATTGTTGAAAGTTAAAAGAAACTGGCCTACTTTAGTCTTCATTTGGTACCACATATTGTTTTGGTTGCGCATCAATTGACTTTCTATTTTTACTGGAAGTGATGTCATGGCTATTTTTAGAAGACAGTGTCTGGCTCTGTCATTTGTGGAGCTCAACACACGATCATGCTGTCAAATTTCCTTTTTAAAAGCTGTAAGAAAGTATGTATTTGGCGGAGAATGTGCTCATCAGCAAATATGCCAGGATATTCTGAAACATATTTTAGAATAAAAGTCTAAAACAGAAGTAGGTGAGGCATACTCCCTTGTAATTCCAGCACTTGTGAAACTGAGGCAGGGGCATCATTTGAGCCCAGGAGTTTAAGGCCAGCGTGGGTTACCTAAAGAAATCTTGTCTCAAAAACATAAAAATAACGTGTACCCTTGGGCCTGTGAATTCTAATAATTCACCTCTCAGCTCTCAGAAGAGAAGCTGCTTATTGCAGCAGATGGTGATTAACACAGAGACCCATAACTAGTCAGCATGCGGGGAATAAGAGACTGCAGAGTGCTTGGCCCTACATAGGATGCTCATGCTGAAGAAGGAACAGAAAGATTGTAAGAGCCAGAGGAGGTGGATGAATACAAGAAAACCATGTTGTTTGGACTCAACAGGGCAACTGTACATAAGAACCCACCCACAGCACTTGTGACAGCATGCACAGGGCCCACGCAAGCCCAGTCAGACAAAACTCCAGCTTGGATAGAAGTGGGCGAGAAGCCCCTGCATTAGGTGAGAAACTATTGGCAATGAGTAGCTGTTAGGAGAGGAAGGGTCAGCTTTCTTTAAGGGTGTGACACTTGGTGGACTGCCCAGTCTCCAAGGGATGGAGCCACACCCAACAGCATTTGGGGAACGCAAATTAATAGAGGGCATAAAGTTGGAGTGGAGTAGTGAGGTCAAGGAGGAGATCTGAATATGATCAAAATACATTCTAGGACTTCTCAAAGAATTGATAAAAATATTTTAAGAAATTTAAATAAGTCTAAAATAGGCTATTGTTATTATCAAATGGGGTATTTGGTCATGTTACTAGGCAGCAAAATGAGCATCTTTGTAATATATAGATTTACCCTGGAAACTAATTTTAAGACTGAATTAATATCTGAGTGTCCCTTAGTCACTTTATTCTTGCAATGTTACCTATAACTCACAGCCAATTAGTAACTCAATTTCCATAGGATATGATTTAGCACATAAGCTGAAGTCACATGGAAGAATTTTTGATTTTTTTGTGACAGGGTCTCCCTGTAGCCCCACCTGGCCTTCGACTTGCTATGTAGACCAGGCTGGCCTCAATCTCACAGAGATCTACCTGCCTCTGCCTCTTGAGTGTTGGGATTAAAGGTATGCAGCTTCCCAGATAATCATTTGCGTGAACAAGTTACAGTTGTAAAGATTTAAGCAAACAACTCACAATTGTAATGACTATGCAGAGAGCTTATAATTATGATAATTTATGCAAACCACATAAAATTGTTTACTATAAAAGTAAACAGAAAAGAGGACAAGCCAAGCCCAGGGCTTTTCTTCTCCCTTTCACTCCTTCCCCCAAACACCAAGCAACCGAGGGCTGAATACAGAACAGTGCCTTTAGCTTGTTCAGAGTCATCTAGGGGTCTTTATCAGTTCTACCTCACTGGCCCTACCCCAGAACCACATCCTCCCTGGGGGACAGAACCCAAGTATCAGTAGTTTGGAAAGTTCTAGGCATCCATAGAAAGCTGTGGTTTAGGTAACAATGCCAATGAGTTCAGATACACCTGAAACGTATTAACCATGAGCTTGCGATCCTCCCCGACGCTCACCTGCTCCAACCAGCTGCCAGGCACCCTGATGTAGGATTTATTAACACAACATACTGGTATAACATATGCACAGTAGCATCACCACTGCCCTTGACAGTTATTTGCTATGCAAATATTAAGCACTCTGTTGACCCACCGAACACAGCATTAGGTTTGTCTTAAATTACAGTTTGCTTTGGTATAAACAAATGAACACACACACATACCTAACAACAAAACGCTTTGCTTCGTGCTTTATTTTGCAAACTTATTTCCCCTGCTTGACAAACTTAAAAAACAAAAGTCTGCCTTACCTTCACGATGCTTTTCAGGTCTTGCACATAGGTCCTTTCAGTCTCCAGGATTTCCTGCACAACCCTATCCACGTAGAGGAGCTTGGGGCTGGTGGCTGAGTCTGCAGTGGTTTTGGGCGCCCCGTTTGTGTCCCCACTCCATGGCATCCTGGGCTTCCTTGTGCCATCCCCATCCATGTTCTGTGGCCTAGGAGAATTGTCTCTCTGTAGCTCGCTACTGGAAAATGGCTGCGCTGGAATCAGCTCCAACTTTATGGCCCCTGCTTCCTTATCCTGGTGAAACAAGCCCAAATGGCTATTTGAAACCAAGGTCATTCTGCTGCCAAAGGAGCCATGGCTGTCCCGGGAGGAGGCTGAGGATGAGGTGGAACCGAAGCTGACCGGTCGGTCACTGTCCGAGAGCTCCATGGTCTTAGGTTCTGGGGACTGGGAAGGGTAGGTTCTGGTCTCTGGTTCAGGAACTTTGGTTACAGCTGATGGTAATTCAAGTTGCAACCGGTGGTGTCCATCTGCTTGCCGGAAGACAAAAGACAGGAGAAGTGAGGTTAGAGAGCATTCTACCAAACGGAAGTTTGAAAGGGGGTGAAATAACAACAGGCAGCCGGGTAGCGGGAGATCGAAAGGCAGACTGAGAAGCATCCTCTAGGTCAGCTAGAAATGCCGTCTCAGGCACTGCCCCAGACCTCCTGACCCTGAATCTGCAACCGAACAGATTCCAGGGTGAGCCAGAGCACACTAAAAGGTAAGCAGCAGGACATCTCATGATGTCTCATAAGTGCACCACCTGCACTCACACACACATAAACTGATTAGTACAGATTTACTGAATTAAAGGCTCAGCGGTCAGCGTAGGAGGAACCTAGAACTTTAATAAGTACCACAAATAGTTCTTAACTACTGTGAAAGGACCCTACATGATTCATATAGAATCTTTTTGTGTATTTGCGGGGCTTTTGGGGTATTTGTTTTTTGAGACAGGGTCTCCCTAGCCCCAGCTATCCTGGAAATCTCTATCTAGACCAAGCTGGCCTCTGCCTCCTGAGGGCTGGGATTACAGGCAGATGCCTCTGTGTCCAGTGTTTCTTACAAAATCTTGAGAAAGATCGTCTTCTATTTGTCTTCTATCATAATTTTGTCATTTTTTAGCCAAGCTCCTGGAGCATAGAGACTTGGTTTAAGTGACACTGGCTGATGTACATTTCACCTGCACACAGCACTGAAGGAAGGGATGGGTGGCTGATGACTTTCATAGAGGGCCTGAAAACCCAACTGAAATAGCTGGACTCGTGCCCTATTTACACTGACCCCCTCACCTGAGCATTTTCTAAAGCTCTTCTTAAAAACAGATGTGCCAGGCTGACGAGATGCCTCAGTGGGTAAAGGCACTTGCCACTAAGACCTACATGGTAGAAGGAGAAAGCCAACTCCCCCAAGTTGTCCTGAATATCTGAATGACACCTCCAAAGTACGCATTTGGCATCTTGATTTACCTTTTGTTGACACACACTGCACAAATGAATGAATGAATGAATGCAATAAGAAAATACATGCCAAAGACAAACAAACATGCCATTTGTGGTATGCATGGAGATACACTATCCACACTACATTGGAATAACTACAGCAGTTCTCACACAACATCGTACAATGGCAATGTGGTCTTGCAATAAACTATATGGAAATTAAATAATGAGAAAAATTAGGCATGACCGAATTGTTACTATTTATAAGAGACGCAAGGTAAGAATAGCTACCAAGTTAAAAGGTCACTTAAAATAAGCCTGGCTCCAAAAAGGCCTTACATGAATTAAATACTCCAAGATAATTTTGGTGAAACAATCAATAATTCAAATTTCTTGAGTTGTAAAGGAGGGAATCAACCCCCACCCTCCACCCCAATCCGTTGACTGCCAATAATGAGATTCTGGTGACAGAGACAATAATGTGATTAATGATGAAATTTGCTTTGTTTTGGCAGGTTACCTTACTGCCAAAATCCATATTTACAGGCTTTGTTAGAAAAAATATATGAGAGAAATTTATGTTGGAAAGGTTATATTGTGACACATATAGTAACAACAATATAAACTGATGGTCTTTTTTCATTAGCAGTGTGAACATGTTCTGAATTTATAATAAAGATCAAGCAGCTGTTACCAGTATTTTAGAGTATAATTCCTTCAGTATCTTTTTCCTAGATTGCACTCATAGCAAATATGAATTCAAATTTACAAAGCAAATATTCAAATAGTGACTAAAACACGGAGACCCTCAGTTTGAGTAACAGGAAGGAATGCTAGGAAATACACAGGAAGTGTGAAAAATCAGACTGAGGACCACCACCTGGTGTGAGTTTGCTGAGCATTTCTAACGCTTTGGAAATATTCTGTTTGTTCTTTAACAACTTTATAGCTTATAAAACATGGATAGGTTAGTAGTTAAAATGCACTTCACCTAAAAAGCTTGATCCAACTTGAGAGGGGCCAAGATCCAAGAAGTAACCATGCATCCAGACATGCTTGCAGAGGACTGCACTTGCCAATATTCAGGGCAGGTGTTAAGAAAATTCTGAGTCTGGAGGCTGGGGAAATGGTTAGGTGGGTGACTTTGAACTCCTATTATTTTCTTTCTTTGGAAATGCACCTCCAGAATCAACAGCAGGGCTTCTTGGCTAACTTTTCTCACACTGACTTTGAAAAATGACTTCCTGTGACTTTGTCTCACCCAGTTGACACATACAAGGGGGGACTTGAGGAGTCCCCAGCCTATAAATCCTGAAGAAAATGTTATAAGGCAAGGCTGAAACTCTTCTCACTTTGGGGGTCGACAAGCCTCGAGACTTCCAGTTTCTGCTCATTACTAGTCTAGACAGCAAGTGCTCCTCCAAGTTCCTTGGCAGAGCCCCCATGGAAGTGAAGAGGCTGTGTTGTGCTCAGTAGCGCTGTTAGAACAAGTCTTGTTTCCTGGAGCTGCCATGCTGGGGCAGTGAGTGGTGAGATGCACTGAGAGGCTGAGGGATGCTGATGGTCCAGCCGCTGCTGCTGGAGTGTTTCCAGGCCAGCCAACAGGTGTGCGAATGAAATGCCTTCAGACCAGCCAGTCTTGCCACGTCTGATTGCAACAGCCTGGCAGAGCCAGCCGGCAGTGAGTGTTTCCTGAATTCCCAATTCACAGAAACTCTGAGAGGTTACAAATGATTGTCATTGTTCCAAGTCACAGATTCACCTTCCATAACATGACTGCTACGACTCTACATTAAAATTGCCCATAACCTCTCCCCAAACCCTCAAAATTCATGTGTTTCATTGCTTTTTAAAGATTTTATAAATAGGAAAACAAACTCCAGAAGCAAACCAACTCCAGACATGTTAGGTATACTGTGTTCAAAGCTGAACTGTGGAACAGACTATGATTTCTTATTTCTAGTATGTTTATTATATTTGGGCACAGATTCCTAAAATAGCGGAGCAGAAAGGAACTTAGAGATGGTCAAACAAAGAATTCATCATAAGCTACTTGTCTAGAGCACCTGGTACCTGTATCCAATGGGCCTGCATTGTGTGTGGGTATGCCTGTGCATGCACACATGTATATGAATGTATCCCTTACTATGTAGAGAGAGAGAGAGAGAGAAAGAAAGAGAGAGACAGAGCAGAGAATGGAGCAGAAATTAAATTGTGACATTGTATTTTCTTCTAGTCCAAGCATGTGTATTTGCTCTGATTCTGTACCCTTCAGGTTGACCTTGATCTTTGGTTTCATTGCCTGAAGGTGAGGTAGGGGGACTAGATGGCTTCTCTGGTCCCATCCAACCCTGAAGTGACCAGGTAATAAGCCCGAAACCCACACTGTCCATCCCTAAATGCAGCAGGGTGTAGCTAACTCCAGGATAACAGTAAACGATGTTCCATTTGCTACTAATAGCAATGCTTAGATGGTCAAGTTTATCACTGACTTTACTAAATACATACACGCACACATACACACACCTCTTTTTAATTTGCATTGAAAAATAACCTGCTTCACTTTGCCACTTTCTAGTGAGCATAAAACTTTTAGATGTGGGGCAGAAATGAAGGAATAACAGTTACATGCAAGAGTCTCATCTGTGTGCAACGCATTCTGTTCCCAAAACATATCTGCACAGCTGGGTGGAAGGCATAGAGAAAAATAACCTTTTCTTCAAGAAAAAGGAAGAAGAGGAGAATTCCACATGACTAACAATAGCACCCAGAGTAAATAAATCTGTCCTCAAAGTACAGTCAATGTTTTCTTCAGGAAAAAAGAGGAAGAGAAACTGAAGGACCTAACAATAGAGGTCAGGGTAAATAAATCCTTCTGTAAGGCACAATGTAAAAACCATTAAATGTCACACCCTCTTGGATTATTAAAGGCATAGGAAACTATACATTCAAAATACACAGCTAAGTAAAAATGAATGGATTAGCAAACATGAACAATGTGATCTCAGCTTTAAATTTTAGATACTGACTCACTGCTGCATTAGACAAAGACTAAAGGGACATATAGGAACAAATAGATCATTTTTCTCTGGCTGCTTGTTTGTAAATACCTCTTTTCTTCAGTAAGTGTGTGCCTTTAAAAATCTGCCCAAGTGACTTAAGGAAAGTAAAACTACAATGCTGTATCTGTATCACATATTTTAAATAAAAAGAATTTGGATTTTATATGTAATATGTGATATAATGCCAAATATATACATCTTTCCAAAATGCTCGAATCATGAAATTTAGATAATAAAACATCATAAAATCATATCACAATAGGCAACAGCTTCAAATATAACTCATGACTCTTGTCCCCCAGTCATTTCTCTTAACAAAATTACTTTCTACCAATAAACACTTAAAATGCAGAGTATATTTACTTGGTCAATTTTGGCTGCCACTAGACTCCAGTTAAACTGCACGGCCGCAGTGGCCAAGCAGAAGTCTGCCAACATTTTATTCTGTTCCTCCAAGCTCTGCCTGCAGGAACCTCAGTAAGAAAGCATATTACAGTCTGGAGCATTCAACCCATGCCTGCATATTTCTCCCCGGAGAGTCAGCTCTCCAGTTATTTCAACCCAACTTTAAGGAAAGAAAGATCAAAGTCAACCCAAACCCAAACAAGTTCTAAAAACTATTTAAGAGAGACTGCAGTTGAGATGCAGAAGGAAAAATGATCTTCTGCATGGATTTCATTGTCAGATAACTTCGGGGCACTGCGTCTGCAACAGGACATGTGCTTCATGCCGCAGAGCCTCAGTCCCCTGCACAGTGTGGTAAAGAAGCCCCCGAGCGACAGCTTCTCCAGTTGCTGCCCCTGCTGCTGCTCAGAGCAGGAAGGGGCCAGTGGGTCCTGGCATCGATCCTTTGGGAACGTTCCCATCAGCACCTACCTGCTCTCCACCGAGGCTGAACATGTCCTCTGCCTTCAGCGGGTGCAGTGGCCTCACTGGGCACTCAGTCAGGTAAAACAAGAAGCCTTTACTAGTCTGTGCAGCGCCTTCCGCTGAAATATTGCATGAGTCAGCTTTATCTCTCAAGCCCAACACACAAAGGCTTTGCAAAAACCTGATTTGCAACTTTCTCACTGCCTTTTCCCCTCTCTTGTGCAGACCACAGACTTGAGCATCACAGAGAGCCTTAAATGAAACATGACATCATTCAGTTGAGAAACAGGACAATAGACAGCACTGTGGGGAACTTGAAAACGCACACTTCACTGAGCACCACCCTGCGGCTTCCATTCTTTAGTGAACATCAAATAAAACCCACAGTCTCTGAAAGCCTACCGCTTACCTTCCTGGCTCTGGCCAAGGTTCTCAGCAAGCTGCATGTTAAAATAAGCTAGATCTTTGGAGGTCAGATATTTTCAAGTTCACTTCCTGAGTCATGAGCTTGTGTGAAAGCGATCACACAACTTTAACAGAGTTTTGAAGAGCAGTTTTGGGGGAGGCAGGTGGGTTGGGATGAAGCTGTGACTAATATCCAGTCCAGGGTGTTCTGGATAATCAGTTTCTGCTAATTAGACAATACACTTTAAAGTCAGAAGAGTTTCACAAGAATACATTTATGCTTGACTTTAATCACTGGTTTTAAAAATTCCATCTGCAGGCATATGTCTCAAATCAAAGTATACAGGCATTTCTTCAGAATACAGTGAAGTCTTGTGATGTTATATTTATAACTATCAAGTGGTAAAAACAGAATAATCTAATTCCCACATTTCTGTAAGCCAGACTTCAAATTATTTGTTTTTAATTTCTCTAAGGCCACTTGTCTTTAAAATGCCACATCTCATAAGCATGCATACACATTGCGCATACACATCTAAAGACACACAAATAGAAAATTAAAAATGAAGTAAAATGCAATACCTGTTTTGATATAAAATCTCAGAAGGTTTATACTTGAAAGAGACACCGAGTTCTTGACATGAAATTCCCCAGAAATACAAAAAAAAAAAAAAAAAAAAAAAAAAAATCCTATCAGATGCAGATACAATCGCATCACACTAAAATTCCAAGTATGAATTTTGTCCATATACAGATGCCTAAGACTTAACTATCGCAAAGGATTAGAATCCTTTCAGTGGGTGTTCCACTGAAAGTGTTCATTTGTGGTTATGGAAAACAGCGTTAGCAGATCATTGTTAATGTAGCAATTTCTATCATGCCTATTAGGTGATTTTAAGCTAACAACATAATAGGATAATTTGTTTTAATGCCTATTTCCTTTCCTATGAGACTGAGCATCCAAAGCCTTCTTCATTCAGTGCCTTAGATGGCAACTCACTTGTGAGTTTGAAGGATAACATGTTGGGATGATTACTCGCTCACAATATCCCCCAGATTGACGGAGACCACTAATCCAGGCTGCTGGGAGATCTTGGGAGAGGAAGGTCCTCCCTGGGCTGTGGAGAGTCTTATCTTTCTTTTTGACCTCCACAGCAGACTCTTTGTTTTCAATGATGTCTGTGTCCCCATCAATGTCTAGGCCCACCCTCCTTCCTGTTTAGCTAAATTTTCTTTTTTTTTTTTAAAAAAATATTGTTTTATTATTTGTTTTTATTTTATGTGTATGAGCGCCATGTCTGCATGTATGCAAGTGCACCCATGTGCAATACCCGCAGAAGACAGTTGAGGACGTTGCATCCCTTGGAACTGGAGCTGTGGATAGTTGACAGCTGCCATGTGGGTACTGCAATTTGAACTGGGTCTTCTGCAAGAACAGCCAGTGCTCTTAACTGCTGAGCCGTCTCTCCAGTGCCCTGAATTTTCTTTATCTTCAAGCTCCCATCTGGTCTCCACAGACACCCTCACACCTGCTCTTCTCACTTTTTCCTTATTATTATTAACTTATTATTATTATGCTTCGAGTGGCACTGCAAGGCCTCATATTTCATCATTTTCTCTCTTTGCTTCTTACCCTGAACTGTCACAGCTGAGGGAGAGAGGCAAACTTCCTTTACTGCAGATTTTAACTCTAAATAATTTTTTGTTAAATTTTTATTTATGTATTTATTTTATGTGTGTATGTTTCCTGCGTGTATATAAGTACACCACATGCATGCAATGCCCACAGAGGTCAGAGAAAGGCATCAGATCCCCTGGAACTGGAGTTAACAGATGGTTGTTAGCTGCCATGTGGGTGCCGGGAACTGAACCTGGGTCCTCTGAAAGACCAGAGAGTGCTCTTAACCAATGACCCATTTCTCTAGGCCCAGGTTTCAAACTCTTAGATGGACTCCCATATATAGGGCTGCCTGGCTTCTTGGTTCTTTTGTTTTATGCGCAGATCCTCAGATCCTCAGATACAAATTAGTAGCAATTTTATCTTCCAAGGAAACATCTCTGTCCTTGGATTTTTCTCCCCCAAGAAACATGTTTTTTCTTTTCTTTCTTCTTTTTTTTTTTTTTTTTAAAAAAAAAAAACGTGTCTGAGAGATGCTATATATGTTATGAGGAACCATAAGAGTCAGGCTGCTCTGTGTGTGGCTGATGGGCAGGGCACTAAGTTCACCCACTGGACAAGTACTGATCCTAAGGGATAACCTGGAGTGACAGCACAGACTTTACTGCTCCTGTGGGGCAGTCCTGAGCTAGGTTATCCGTGATTCCTGCTTTAGCAAGATCATCAACTTGTATAGGTAAAGACCTCTTTTATCACTTGTGAGTGACTAAAACCAACACATTTATAAATAACAAGGGGTTTGAATCCAAGTTTTAAAATTATAAGAGTTTTGAAAACGTATTTCTCAGACCAGAACATACACACATATGCATGGACAGACACACATTTTGTGCCTTTACATATTTAGCCCAGGACCACAGATTTGCAAACAGAATTCACAGGTGAACAGTGCATGGGTTCTGAGGATGGTGAACAGCAGGGAGGCGATAGTTACATCTCAAGGTTCCTTCACATCTGGGAAATAGGCTCCTCGGTACCCTATTTTCTTACAGCTGACTGCGTTCTACTCCAGCTCTCCAGTGGCTTTGTGTTGTAGTCATCGCACCTCAGGGTCCACACAGCAGTGTGCAGACTGCTAACCAAGCTTGGAAGGTCGCTACTGTCTTTCCTTCCATGTCTGTGCATATAGCAAGAAAAGCTGGCACATGAAAGGCACAGCTGCTGCTGTCCTGGTGCCACCTCTGTTGCTCAGTTCACATGGCAGCATTAACGCTGGGTGACTCGATTCTGCTCAGCAAAATGCTTCTTTACACATACTGAGATTAGTCCCAGGTAAATGCACATATATGCCTTGTTAAGTGATAAAGATACGTTACTGAAAATGACTCCTTTTAATTCTCTTCTAGCATTAGTTATATACCCAGGAGGAAGTGGCTGTTTTTACTTTGTCACCAAGAATGAGGGGCCAAGGTGTAGAGGAGGATCATCCAGCTGGACACGTCTACAGCAACCAGAACAGAAGCCAGCAAGGAGGGAAAACTCAGGCAAGCAGGTGACCCGACTTGAAGAGGATAAAAGTCTACAACCCTTTAAAAACCCGTCCCATGTCTGCCACAGCCTAGAATCCCGCTACAACCTGATTATCACCTATCTAAAATGCTTACATAGAGTTTCAGATCTCTTTGGGTTTTGCAATATCTTGGTCATGGGATCCAGGTCTAAACATAATATTCATTGATGTGGTATATATACCTATATGCATAGCCTGAAGTTAATACAGTATTTGTAATAATTTTGTCCAGGAAATGAAGTTTTGTGATCTTGAATATTCCATTTTGTGGCATTATATCAACATTCAAAATGTTTCAGATTTTTGTGCTTTTCTGTTTCTACAGTATTTCATAAAAGATTTTCAGATGTATTAGACACCGACTCTTGGGCTGGGGAGATGGCTCAGCCAGTAAAGTGCTTGCCTTGAAATCATGAGAATCTGAATTCCATCCCCAGAACCCAGGTAAAAAGTCAGATGTGATGGCATGCACTTGTAATCCTAGGGATCATGAGATGGGAGGACACAAGCAAATCCTTGCAGCTCTCTGGCCAGCAAGCCTAGCCTACTTGGTGATGTTACCGGCCACAGAGAGACTCTGTTTCAAACAAATGATGAAAGGCACCTGAGAAATGACACCTGAAGTTGTCCTCTGACTTTCACATGCAGGCACACACAGGAATACACACACACATTAAAAAAGAAAGAAAACTACTGTTTTTGGCATAAGACAGAAGTCATCAGTTGAAACGGTCACATCTGTGAAGGATCATGGGGCTATTGCCGCTATGCTAATTACTAGCTTGCCCATTCTCCAAGGAACTATCCTGGGATTTTAGGAATGAGGTCACAGTGAGTTTGTCTAGCTGGGAAGGATGAGAACAGGAAGCAAAGGCAGGATGGTTGCAGGGCCTTCAAGTCCTGGACGAATTAAAACACTTTTCTAACTGCAGCCAGGCACCAGGTGACAGATGGCCCAGAGACAGAAGGGCAAAGCAATGCATGTGTCTGGGCCTCAGGAAAAGAATTGCTTTGATATCGTCAGCAGTGGATAAGGCTGATTTAAGAAGCAGCACCACATTTTCAGAAAGGAAAGTGCTACAAATTACAAGAGATATTTCAAAATATGTGTACTAGCTTCTACATAGAACCTAACACTTTAATGCTGAAGAGGTTTTTTTGTTGGGGGGTGGCGCTCAGGGAGAACCTTGTTTATCTAGTGATTTTAGATACTAACATTGTCTTCTATTTTCCAGACAGCTGACAAAGCCAACTATTTTCTGAGGCATAGGCATTCACAAAATATTCCTAATGTGTGTTTAGTTTTTAGAATTTTTTTTCCTTAGGGGAAAAAGTATGATATTATCACATTTTCTGATAATACCACAGAATAAATATGACACTAAAGTCCAATGAGATGCCCAATGTGCCACACATGAGCATTAGAGTCCCTCTGAAGGACACACTGACCTTCCTCCGGGACATGAGTGGCCCTTTCCACACTTAGTCATATACTGAAAAATCTACACACACTCTGCTTACATTCTAAGCACAGAAAATGTCCCTAGTTACAAATCTGCCTTGTTGTTGTTCCACAGGCCCTAGCACATACTTGGTCAAAAAACCAGAGGCTAACCTGGAGATTTTCTTTCTAAAGTGAAATGATTTCGGTGGCATTTAAGTTTGTTTTCACGAATTTGAAAAAATATGTACTCTCAGCAGAAGACAGAATAAATAGTTGAAGGCAGACAAAACGCACTTGAGTAGAGGGGAAAGGTAAAACTCTTTTCTGCCTGTACCTGAGTACTAAATCTACCAAGAGAAACCAAACCACACGCTAGTGACTGGTACTTATCATCTAGTTGAAAAGCATCGTTTCTAACCCTGGCTGCACAAAATGTCAGACTTGTGACATGGCCCTAGGAATCTGAGAAATCAAGCACACAGCCCCTATGGTTCTTAACACACTCTTTTTCATAGCCCACCCTCCCAGCAAGGATTTAGCTTCTCCCTTATACACCTACCACAGCAAGCCATGTAGGGAACGGGATGGCCTTGGGGGACTCTTCTGAATGCTTAGATCTTGCTCTGTTTCAGGCGTTCCTTCAAGGGCTGGTGACTCTGCCTTTGACAATCCTTCGCTCTCTTTTGCACTACTCTATTATTAGGATATTGGTCTTTATTTTCCAGAGCAATGAAATCAAGTCTTCGTTACTTTTGAGTAGAGAAGTTTTTAGATAACAAGCAAATATGTTACAAATAGCTTCTTGCTTTCAGTCATCTCTGTCAGTCCCATCTTTAAGGACACCACTGGAGGACTCCCTGTGCAACGCACAATGAAGGGATTATCCCTGGAAAATGCAGGCAGCTTCCAGACACATTTTTCTCCGGGAGATAACACACATCAAATCCATTCATAACCAGAGGCATTCTGCGCAACCTATGCTTTTGAAAACATTGACACAATGCACTTGAACTTATGGAAGGGGCTTAGTTGCTCTGCTAAAATCCTGCAGTTGCATTTCCAAAATACTAATTAAGACAGAAATTTCTTACAGTTTCGGGGGCAACAACCATTTTCACATGCTGGCAGAGGAGGTAACCCTGTTTGCTAGCTTTCCCCTCTCCTTTTCAACACAACTCCTTGGATGCTCTGGGGTGCAGGGGAGGACTCAGCTCCATGTGACCAGCTGCTCCCAGCTGTCCCAAGGACCAAATGATGATGGCTTCAGAGGCGGTTATCCAAACACAGAGGTGAGGGTGTTAGCTTGCAGGGAGACACAGACAAGCTGCTTGGAACAAACTGAAATCAGTGTGGGAACGCATTCAGAGTCCTCCATCTCCTACTCGCAGCATCTCTGACTATTACCATCCTTGGATCCTTGCATCCGGCTCTTCCCCACCCCAAAGCAACAAACAGCAGAGAGGTGACAAGTTCTATGATATATGGCCTGTGAGCAAATGAATTCATCTCAAGGGGACACTATAATTTCTAGAACTGAAGCGGGACGGTTAGAAAGTTGATGCATTTGGCTTCTTGCACTGGATCATGGGGACAATCACATTCAGGCGGAAATGTGTGTGAGGTTACACATGAAGCCTCCTCTCTGGGAAGACAGAGCTCAAACTTGGAGTGGAGATGAATCTGTTCTTTTGAGAAGAAATACAGAGGGGAGCAAGGGCCATAGACCTGAGCATAAGATTACAAAGGTCTGAACCACCCACTTGTTGCCATGGGGACTGATCTTTGCCTTTCAGAAGGCAGAGCAGTGTACATAGCAACAGGGTGATGTCCTTTTCACTTGATTTTAACGGCATCAGCCACTCATTCAACCTCACTCATGGGACCCACTAAGCTCCAGGTTCCATATGGGGCCAGGGAGGACACTGATTTTTCTTTCTTACACTTCATGTCAAGCAGGATAGGACAAGGCTGGGATATAGAGTGACAGACGTGATGAGTGTTCTGCAGCCAGATGCGTGGGGCGCTGCAGATGGAAATCTCCTAGAATCATGAACATTGACACTATTTCTAATTCATCTCTCCCTGTTCTCAAACTGTCCTTCAAGTAATATCTAAAGAGGAGTGACTCTCTACTGACAGCCATGAATCCAGCTCATTGAGGAGGCTGCCTTCTCTCACATTTCCTGTTGTACTCCCAAAGGGTAATAAGCCCCGTGGGGCTCATCTTTCATCTTATATTTAATGACTCTGGATCCAAACTGAGAGAGTCAAACTTGCTGAAAGTTTCTGGGAGTCTAAGTACTTGCCTAATTCCCAGTTCCCACAGGGGCACATGAAGTAACTTGTTTATGTTAACAGAACAAAGAAAAGGAGAAAGAGCTCTCTGTTCCCAACACCGCAGGTCGATCTTAATTGGGTCGCAAAACAAGTGTAACCAAATTTATTTTGGTTTATCCTGAATAAAAACCATCAAATCTTTTATAAGTCCATGAAAAAAGAGAAAAAGAGGACGTGGAAACAAGCCCACGTATGTATTCTAGTTGTTGGTGAGGGGGTTTTGGAGCCAATCTTCCACTACCTACTTGGATATTGTCTCTACGTTTTTGTTGATGATATGTATTTCAGTATGATTAAAATGTAAGGAGGACAAAATAAATTCGTGTGATGCCATTCCCTGGTGCTGCCCACAATTCCTCTCCACTGGCATCATTTTGGTCCCTGTTTTGTCCCTGGGGTGTGCACACACTACTCCCTTGCTGGCTGGTACCCAGGAGGTTTGGCTAGTGGGAGGCACCAACAGCAGAAGGCAAGGAGGAAATGGGGCCTTTCTTCCATTCCTCTGTGGATCTGGGGTCTGGTCTTCCATAGTGGCTGCATCTGAGACAGCTCCTTCAAGATCCCAGGACTCTCTGGGCTCTAGTAACCTGATGTTCCCTGGTTCCTCTAGGGTCCCTATGGGTTGTCTCCGAGATCAAAGGCAAAGGCTTCCTGTGTGGCTGTCTTTCCTGCAGTTGCCTCCCTGGCCAGGCTCCCTCAGTCACACCTACCCCATTAAGAAAGGAGTTCTTGGTTAAACCCTTCCTGTGAACCAGGTGGGCGAGTCCAGTGCCTTGCAGGTCCAGGGCTGACACAATGCACATTAGTTGCAGAATCTTGAGTCTGAAAAGCAGACTGCAGTCAGAACGTCCCGCCTTGGGTTTTATTCTGGAGTCTAGTGCCAAATGGTTGCATTGTTGACTTAAGGCTTCCTGATTCCAGTTAATGAGGTAAAAATGCTCGGTTGCCACAAACATATTTTCCATGTGTTACCTCTCACATGTCCACTCACCCCACCATTGCTGAACTGGTAGCACGGACTGGCCACTGTCTCGGGCACTAATGGCACAAGTGGTGAACAGAACAGTAAGAATCCTGCCTTCTCGGAGCTTATTTTCTAGCAAAGATGGGCAGACTACATTCTATGGTTGTGCCATGTTAGTACTGGAAAGATACTGCTGGAATTTTCTAACCTGACTTCTCATCTGGCCTTCAGATGGTTGTGCACCTCACCATGGCGGTCTAGTCTTCTTCCTGGTTTCTGTCAGTTACTGGTCATTCTGTCTCTGCTCAGGTCACCTGCCTACTTAGAGACAGTTCTAAGCTTGCTTTTTAAAACACTTTATTGGTTTATTTATTATTTCTTTTGTATGCATGTGGGAGTCACAGGAAAACTTGTGGGAGTTGACTTTCTCCTTCCACGTTGTGGAACTTGAGGAATCAAACTCAGGACACCAGGCTTGGTGGAAAGTATCTTTACCTGCTGAGCCATCTTGCTGTCTCCCTCTCTTTGGGGTGTGTGTGTGTGTGTGTGTGTGTGTGTGCTCATGTGAGGTCAGAGGTCAACAATGGGTGTCTTCTCTATTGATATCCACCTTATTTTTTGAGATAGGGTCTCTCATTGAATGAAGCTCATCCATTTAGCACAATTAGCTGGCCAGCAAGATAAAGATATCCTCCTGTCTCCAGCTCCCCAGGGATGAACTTATGGACAACCTCCTGCTGGGATTACAGGCTGCCACCCTATACATGGGTGCTGGGGATCTGAACTCAGTTCCTCATGTTTGTGCAGCAAGCACGTTTCTAGGCCCTCTTCCCAGTCTCTCCACTTCTAGTGTTCAGACTATTCTCCTTCGGGGTTGAGGTTTACTGCGCATGACAGGAAAACACAAGAGAAATCACACTTCCCCACGCAGTTCCTTAATTATTTGAAATTCATTACCAGGATTTACATACATACTTGCTTCTTGACTTAAATATTTATTGGAAGCCACCCTGGAGGCAGGGGGAGGGGCAAGGGGGGCAGTTACGCCTCCTGGCTGTGGGGGGTGTGAGATTCTCCTTCCTCTACCTCCTCCGAGGGTCTCCAGGTTGTACTTTCCCATTACTTCCACCACAGTGTCTTAGGAATCCCACAGCTCGCATGCCAACTTACTACTGTAAAATACTGGACACTGCTTTTAAGGAATATCTGGGAAATAAATACATAGCAACACTCTTTGGCCAGGGAGTAAGATAGTGTGATCGAGAGACAGCTGGGTACACAAGCTTGACTTGATTGGCTTTAACATATAAGACTGAATGTGTGAAATCCTATGAGTGGGCTGTGGGGGGGTGTGTAGATAAGGGATGTCTAAAAATGATTAAAATGTACTTTTGTGGATTTTGAAATCTACAAAAATTCAATTAAAGTATACATTAAAAAACAAGACACACAGTTATCACAGGTGACCATATGAGACATGCACTACACAGGGGAGGTCCAGGTGCCATGGAGACAGGAAGTAGGGATGAGGGCTTAATGGAGGCAGCCTGGGAAAGTTTCCCAGAGGAAGGGATGTGTGAACTGACATCTGAAACCTGAGAAACAAATTGGAGGAGACTGGGAGGGAGAAGAGGCCTGTTTGTATAGGATGCTTGACTTCCTGTAGGTATAGATTGCCGAAACACCTGCCCACAGCGGCCATTCAATGCAGGTTCTTTCTTGTGTGTAAATACACTGTTACACATCATAGTTAACATCTAGGTGTGCTGTACAGTGCCCCTCCTAGAAACCATCCTTCTTCTCTCTGGAGTGATCTTATCCTTTAACCTGAGATCACTTCTCTCCTCCTCCAAATACTGGCAGAGCTGCCTGGGCAGTAACTATGACTGCTCCTGCCTAGTCACTTGAATAAAGACTTTACATAACATAAACAATACTGCAGGCTTCCCTATCCGGTACTTCCATTAGGCATTGTCAGATTAAAATGAACACCAGAAGGGACCTAAAAGAAGTCACAAGAAAATGGGCTGATAGAGGGATCTGGTGAGTTTACTTGAAACTTAGAAGGGTTTTATAACATGACCATGTGCATCCAGTTACTCATCTGTTCTAAGGGACCTGAAGCCAGAGATGACTGTCCAGTTGCCAATATGGCTCCAAACAGTACATTGGCTTAGCGGTCTATATCTTAATGAATGAAGCTGCTTTAAAAAGTACTGAGGAGGGGCTGGAGGGATGGCTCAGCAGTTAAGAGAACTGGATGCTCTTGTAGAAGACCTGGGTTCAATCCCAGCACCCAAATGACAGCTAACAACTCTCCATAACTCTAGTTCCAGGTTGCCCTCTTCTGACCTCCGTGGGCACTGCACTACATGGGTGCAACTTACATACATGCAGGCAATACACTCATACACACAAAATAAAAATAATAAATAAAATATATGTTTTAAAAGTGCTAAGGAGTTATGCTTTCTCAGTGGCTACTGGTGACCATTTTAGTCATTTAGTAAAACCAAACGAGCCCCAGAGCTGGTTTTTTGTTGTTGTTGTTGTTGTTTTTTTTGTGCAATCCAAGTCATCATTTACTGCACATGAAAAGATGCATGGAAAGGACTCATGATCCAAGATTGAGATGTGACAGGTTACAACTCTATTAGACAATTTGTCATTGTGACCAAGTGACTAACGTCTCTGGGTTCCAGTCCTTCTTGGTCAGTAAGATTCGAAGGCTGGAGTCTTTGGCATTTAAAAACACTTTTCCAAATATATGAATCAAAGACTCCATGGCTCGGGGTTATGTGTTGACACTGTGGTCTACTTCTTAACTGCACTGACTGTCTCCCTTCAGGCTCCGACAAAACTTTAGGATATTAACAGTGGTCCCCTGACATAAATAATTGTGAACTGTTATGCAAACTAGGAACAGTGGTCCATGCACAGAGAAACTGAATTAAAATACCTGTAATCTGGCAGAATGTGATATATACCTTAGTTCAACTATTAGCAAGGGCACAACTCTCTACAAAATTTGTCCATCACCTGACAGTAGATGGTTGTCTGACATCCAGGACATGTTTTAGTTGTTCACTGACACCATCTTCACTTTCTGTAAAACTGAATTCTGAAGACCAGGTAATAAAGTAGATTATGAAAGCACTCATTTTACCACAGGCATATTGTCATAATTTGTGGCTGAATCCCAACTGAATTACCTGCCCTAATATACCCTTGGGATGGTAGGAACATAGAAGCTGAATTAACTTGGGGCTGGAGAGATGGCTGAGTAGTTGAGTGCTCTTGCAGAGGACCTGAGTTTGCTTCCCAAAATTCAGCTCAGGCAGCTCACAACTGCCTGTAACTCCAGCTCCAGGGGATCCAATGCCCTTGTCTGGCCTCAGTGGGAACACACACATGTGGCACCTCCACACACAGGCACACGTACAAACATATTAAAACACAGTATGTACTTAACTGGGTACTCCCAGTCAATCTGGAAGTGTGTGAGTACCCCACAATAAAGAGACTGGTGGTTAAACAAGGCAAAACCCAACACAAGCAGCAATTTTCATGGCAGTGTTATCCCAGTCACCTCAGCCATGGGATCTTTTCATCTAACAGAAGATGAGGAGGGCCCTTTTCCATACAGATGATGGTGGGTGTCAGAAGCCTGGTTTTGGTGACCACTGGGAGAATTCCTCTGGAGAATTTGGGAACCTGGTATACCTTGGGGCCCTGGGAGGTGCTCCTGAGTTGTAGAGGGAAGAAAGTAATGTCCAGTCCTTATGCCAATGGGCAGAGGCAACTGAGCTGGAAAAGTTGGGTCTTTTAAAGTGTTTCATCTGTACCCATAAGGCATCTGTCCTCATAGGGCCTAGGAGGAACCAAGGGTCCCCTTCTCTCCCATGAGAAGTTGTGACTTCCAGCTGGGCACAATGTAATATGTAGACTAGTAGTTTGGTCAACACTATATAAATCAATTTATTGAGATTTCTTTCAATCAGTGACCCAAGTTAGAAACTAGAATACCTGACATCATAATTTAGATTTATTTTAAGCTTGGGGTACTAGGAAATCAACATATATTATTGAGGAACAGTAGTCTAACACTTGCACTGAGCAGCAATGCATGGAGCTCAGGTGGCTTCCTGTCCTTGGCCATGCGAGTTCCAGTTTGCCATAGTCCTAGCCACCTCCTGTAGTATTACGCTGCCCTAATCCTCTCTCTGTTCTGTAATCTGACTGACCTGTGGCCCGTGACCCTGAACTATGCAAAACATACCTGTATGCAAGCTCAGTGTTCCTAGAAATTATCCAATGGCATTATCTGTTAAGATCATTTATTTCTCTTCAATGTGTAAGCCAATGAAAATGAAACATAAAAAATTAGATATATTATTTCTTACTTTAGACAAAATGAGGCCAAATACACAAAAACCCATAACACCATTATTTTCCCCTCCCCTCGAGCAAGATTTTGTGAGGGGAGCGAGAATGTTTAAGTGGGAGAATGGGAAGGGAAGAATATGAATTGTGGGGCAACAAATATCAGGTCCCTTGCTCATTTCTTCATTATTTATACAAATCAGTCATTATCCTAGTAGTTGTTTTAAAAGTTCAATAAAACTGTAGCATGTACCTGGGTACTCATGGAGGGCTTAAGGTAGAAAAGACAGTTATTAGTTAGTGATTTGGACAAAACAAACACTCAAGAGAACAGGTGCCATCATTTCTGGCATTAAACGATGTTGTCAATGAATCAATTTGATCAATTAGAAAAAAAAATCTCAGAACAGCAAGACAAAAGCATAACCTCCACAAAGCATACACTGAATTGGTCAGTGACTTCTAGGTTAGGGAGGTGGTCAGGTCCTGCCCTCTGCCCTACCTTACAGAAGGACTGCAGTAGAGACGCTTTTTTGCAAAAATACATCAAGATCCACTGTGGTAAAACCCAAATTTACATGCCATATTCTTATCTGGTAAAATTCTTGCACCTTCTTAAAAACAATAGTTCAGACTCAAAGTTGGAGGTTCTCATTCCATCAACATAAACAAGAGTTGTAAAACTGGGCTATGGGCAGCGGAAAGAGAAGTTAGATCCCCTCTGACTTGGTTTGTAAATGTGGACTCCGGTCATTTAAGAAGACAGCTGGAGGCATTAATTTAAAATCAGCATTTTTCCTAGAAAGGAGAAAAGCCCCATCCTGTCCCCTATACCAGTGTTTATTTCCTTCTGAACCCTGAAGATACAAAATTCGAATACATGGAGGCCTTGTAGAGGATTCTCAGACATACCCCAGTCTTTCTGGAGAAAGACCTCTGATATGTGATATCATCCGGGAGGAGGGAGAGGGTGGGGGGATGGAAAAACAAAACCAACCACTTTCCCCTAATCCTGGTGTGAAAGAAAAAAGCGGAGTCCCGAAGCCGAAAGCCCGCCCGAGGGAAAAAGCTACTCCAGACTTCGTGGATCAAGTGTGCCTAACAAACTTCAGACTGTTGACTGTGCATGCATTTTCTTCTCAGAATCCTGAGGTTTCCTCTGAGGCCACAGGGCTCCTGCACACCTCCTCCAGTGAGCCTGGATACCTGCTCCTTGCAAGAGACCAGAGGAACAAGAACTCGAATGCCCAGTCAGTGAGCATGAGCACAGGCTGTTCCTGGGCCTTCTCCATATGCTCCCTCTTCAGCTTTTGCTGGAAATATCTTGGCCAAGAAAATATCTGAGGCTGGTGAGTGAGTCCATTATCTCTTCCACATGGATAAATCTCACTCTATAATTTTATTTCCTCTGAAGAGGAGCTAAACCATTTTATAACTAACGTACAAAAATGAGTGCTTGGGTGGTATACCTTCAAAATTAGCTTTGTATTCCACTCTATTGTAGACATTTAGATTTTAATCTATTTAGACATCTTATTACGTCAGTTATTACAACCAAAAGTTGGACTAACACAATTGCCAATGGTTGGCATACACTCTACCAGCCTTAAAGCTAAATGAAGCCACAAGGGTGGGACTGCTGCCCTTCTAACAGCGGGCTGGCTCGGTCTGTAAAGTGCAAGAACCTGACCTGCATCCCCAGAAGCCATGTAAGAAACTTGGAAGTGGTAGCCATGCTTTTAATCCTGGCACTGGGAGACAGGACAGGCAGGTCCCCGGGCTCCCTATCCAGCCAACCTAGACTACTGGGCAAGTTCCAGTGAGAGACTTCATGTCCAAAACAAAACAAGAAAAGTGGACGGCACACAAGGAACAACACAGGTGTAGGAGCACCCCTCCACACACATATGCACCACCCCACGTGTACCTCTACATATGTAAACACTCACATACACCTGCACACACCTGCGCACGCACACACACACACACACACACACACACACACACACACACACCCCATAGCCAGGTGTGATGGTGCAGGCCTTTAATTCCAGAACTCTGGTGAGAAAGACAAGTGGATCTCTGTGAGCCCCAGGCCAGCCTAGTCTACATAGCAAGTTCCAGGACAGCTGGGGCAACAGGGAGACCCTGTTTCAAGAAACAAAACAAAATTTAAAATTTAAAAATTCAAAATCTATATGTATATTTCATAAGCACTTACTATTTACTGTAAGAATATAATTTGACTCTAATCTTTGTTTTTTTTTGTTTTTTTCTGGAAATAACCTGTAATGTATTTAATCTGTCTCTCTGTTGTTTCTATCTGCTACTTTTCTATCAGGAATACAAGTGAAAGAATTCATGGCTCTCGTCTATCCTGTTCTACACGTTGGTATGGTTTGGACAAATGCCGGCTATTTATAAAGCATATGTGGAATAAATAATAATAATAATAATAGTAATAATAATAATATGACACCAAAGATCTTACTCTTCATGCCAAAGGCCATATGAGAACACAGCTGGGAGGTAGCCATCTGCAAAACAGATCTCATTAGAAATCAACCCTCTAGACCTTTGGGCTTACAAGTCCAGCCACCAGAACCATGAGCAGATAAGTGCATGGCATCCGTGCCGCCTGTCCATGGTATCTTGCTATGGCACCTCAAACTGGTTAACAATCTTCATTATGGCTTTAATATTTGTGACTCCCCATGCCAATTCACATGTTGAATCCAAAGTCTCAATAGCATTATGAGGTGAGGACTCTGGGAAATGGTGAGGTCATGAACACTCTACCTTCACGAATGGAACTAATATATCTATAAAGGAAGCTCCATAGATGGGTCTTTCTACCATGTGAGATTGTAGCCCAAGTGGCCATCTTTGAAGCGGGCTGGAGAAAGCCTTCACCAGAAATAGCATCAGTTAGCACTGGGTCTTGGACTTCCCAGACTCTAGAACTGTGAGCAATCAACTTCTATTCATAAGTTGCCCAGTCTCTGGCATTTTATTATAGCAGCCTGAATAGACTAAAGCAATCTCTAACCACTGCATTTTCAGCAAATAACAAATCTGTGGGCCCTGCTCAAGAATACTAAATCATTACTGTCACGGAGGGAGGAGATCTGGGAGTGAGCACCGGCAACTTAACTCCCTCAGTAATTTCTTCTTGTGGTGAAGGTTGAGAACCACTGCTCAAGGGGAAATTTAAAGAGCCTCCCTCAGCCATTCTGTATTCTATCACCCCAAAGAGAAAAAGCATTGATGGGGTCAGTTATAACAGAGACTCCAAATGCTTAAAATTAGGCATTCCACAAAGAGAATAAGGCTTTAGGAGAGCTAGTCAGGACTCATGCTGGGGTTCCATGTGAAGGTCAGTGCAGGACAAGCCCCTTCTGCCTTAAAAAGACAACAAGAAGTAAGTAAGTTAAACCAGGGATTATGAAGTGACATGTGCCTCATTTCAAGTCTGGGACTTTATTGAATGATTATAGCCTTTTTAAAAAAAATCTTTTACTCTGGATACGGGAGTGAAGACCTCTATGTAGCTCAGGTTTGCCTCAGACTTGTGATCTTCCTGCCTATTCGCTGAGTGCTGGGATTACAGGTGTCTGCCACCATGCCTAGGCTGATCACAAGCTTTAACTTCAGCCTGCCTTGGTCTCATCAAGTTTGGGGAGCACTTTACTTCCTGGGGTCACTTTTTACTTTGATATAACATCCATCAAGGTGCATACATAGATATCCATTCATCAGGCTGAAATTTCTCCTCCACCAACCCACTCAAAAGACTTGGTCTAACGTGTTCCATTCTTAGGGTGGATGGACAGCTATCAAATGCTTTAAGAGAACTGCCAGTACAGGTGCGGCCAGTCATTCTGTTTAGTTTATCTTCCTGGTTACAAGGAAGCAGTCATGGGTCTCGCATGGCTCCATATTGTTAAAGAATCGATGCCTCCCTGGAGTATTGTTACTTACTCCCTAAAAAGTCAGCTTCCTTGTCATCTTAGGTGTACCACGATGTTGGACCTTTTGATAACTTCAGATGTTTTAAAAGTATTTTAGTTATTATTTTTATTTTTTTATGTATGACTGTATTGCCTGCATGTATGTAAGTGTACCTGTGTTGTGTAGTGCCTGCGGAGGGCAGAAGAAGTGTTGGATCCCCTCGAACTTGAATTATGGATGGTTGTTAGGCACCATGTGGATGCTGGGAATCGAACCCAGGTCCTCAGCAAGAACAGTCAGTGCTGAGCCATCTTTCCAGGCCTAACCTCAAATGTTTGCAGCACCATTAATTTATTATCTTACTTCTTATGGCTGCGTTTGATGTATGTGAATATGTATGTGTAAGTGCCCATGTATACATGTGAGGCAGAAGAGGACATTAGGTGTCTTACTCTCTCTCTTCACCATATCCCTTCCAGACAGTCTCTCCCTAAACCTGAAACTTGCTGTTCTTCAGCTTCCCACAGCTATGGTGTTACAGGTGCATGTAGCCATGGGGCTTAAACATAATTTTAAAAATTATGGGTGTGGTAACACAGGTCCTTAATCTTAGCACTCTGGAGGAAGAGGCAGGTAGACCCCTGTGAGATTGAGGCGAGCCTGGTCTGCACATCCAATTCTAAGTGAGCTGGGGCTACAACCCCCCTAAATTACATTAAAAAATTATTTTTGTTTTGTGTGTGTGTGTGTGTGTGTGTGCACATGGCAAAGTGGTCAGAAGAAAATGTGGGGAGATGGCTCTCTCCTTCTACCATGTGGGTCCCAGGGCTTGAGCTCAGGCCGTCACTCCTCACTTTTTATGTGGTGCTGAGGATCCAAACTCAGGTTCTCATGCATGCAGAGCAAGTGCTCATACACATCAGCCATCTCCCCAGCCCCTTCTCTTCTTTCTTTAATAGGCATTCAGTATTTACATTCTTTATATTTATTACATTGATTGTGTACGTGTGTGTGTGTGTGTGTGTGTGTGTGTGCGCTGTCTCATACCTGTGGAGGTTGGAGGACAACTTGTGTGAATCCGTTCTCTTCATCTAGCACTTGGTCCCAGAGACAGAACTCAGGTTGTTAGGCTTGGCAGCAAGCACCTTTACCAGCTGAGCCATCTTTCTCAGCACTCTTTTTGAAATAGTATTTTAAAAATTGCTCTTTGATTTAACATTTTTATTTTATATGTAGGAAGTGTATGTATGTAAGTGCACCTATGTCATACAACGCCCATGGAGGTAAAAGAGAGAGCTGGATACCCTGGAACTGGAGTTACGGATTGTTGTTAGCTGCCATGTAAGTGCTGGGAACTGAATGAATATCCTCCGCAAGAGCAGCCAGTGCTCTTAACCTCTGAACCATCTCTCCAGCCCCTGAAACAGTATTTTAACACACAGTCCAAGTTTGAGAAATAAAGCAGTACAAGCTGTAATTCCCATCCCCAGAGTTTCAGAATGTTTTAGGGAAAGGCACCTTTGCTATCAGCCAGTGTGTGAGGGTTTTTTAAGTACTTACTTTTGCTCTGTGAGTTTTAGGCTAATTCCTTACCACCCCTTTAATACACGAGGGCTAATGTTTCCAATTAACAAGAACTTTAGGTAACACTTGGATGTGCATGCACTGGAGGCTGCAGGATTTGAATGGAGGCAGTCAGATTCAGAGCCTGTCCCCTTGGTCACTATGCAACACTACCAGACATATAATTTACATCAGGGATGGATAGGTTTGGACAGCTTGTGACGTGAGACTTGGGGCTACAGAGAAGGGTCTTGGAATGAATCTTTCATTTTATAGAAGGGACTGAAGCCTGGAAAGGGGGATCACCTTGGGTCATCTGACCCTGAGTTGGGGTCAGAAGCCCCTGGAAAACTTGTTGAAATGCTAGCTGTCAGGGCCTGCGATTCCATGGGACTGGGCTGAGGGCCTGAGATTTGTTAAAAAATTCCCAGATGGTTGACGTATCCATGGTCTTGGGGACACACTTTGAGATTCAGAGACTTACAGTCAGTGACATTTTCCAGATAGATGGTGGATGCCAGTTTCTCCCATGGGGAGGGGACAGCTGAGCACAATGCTTCCTTCAACAGACAGCCTGCATCAGCACAGAGCACTCTTCCCCCATGAACTCACCGAGACAGTGGAAGTTTCTTTCTGACCTGCATCCCGTCAACCCCTCTAACACTGGCACTTCACAGCGACCCTCCTCCTATCGTCCCCATCACCCCGCCTACGTGAAACAAGAACCTGTTTGCTGTCACGGGTAAATATTTTTCTCACTGTGAGTTATTCATCAGAACTTGTGATCTAAAATTTGGCTCTATCAATGCTAAACATAAGAGCTAGCAGAAACAGCAGGGGGTGTGGATCACTGCCAGTGTCATTCCTCAGACGGGGAGGACAATTCGACAGTTTAAAGTTTTTACTTATTGACATTATAAATCAAAAGGAAAATCTGTGTTTATTTGGTTAGCTGTGAAGTCCCCTTGCCTTTTATTAAGACCCCTAATGAAGTATTCTAAAAGCAGGAGCACAGTTTCATTATTGTTTGAATTTGACACATTTAACATTCTGTAGGGTTTTTTTTTTTTTTTTTTGTGGCCTCATGGAGTGTTCTGAGGCTTCAGTGATTTAATGAGTGCAAGCCATACTGAGCCTGGCACACTAAGAACTTACAGAATATCACCAGCTTTTAACCTACGGCTTGGGTATTTTCATGGGCCGGTGGGAAGAAGCCAAATGATATGAACTGAGTTGGGCAGAAGACCTCATAATCAAAAACTTATCTTCCCCTGTAGCAAAGAGATCTAGAAAGAACAGCATTCTGGAGTATTTATGGAGCAATGATGTCTACCAGGTCGTTACTCCGTTGTGCAGGGGAACCCTCCCAGGGCTGAATGCATGCTAGTCATTTCATGGGAAGTCACAACATCTTTTCTTGAATATCTGCCAGGCATCAAAGACCTCAGGTAAAGGTACTAGAGGATAGTTATATCTTTTGTTTAATATTTTTATTTTGAAGTAAGTATAAATCCATAGGGAATTGCAAAAACCTAAAACAAAACAAAACAAAAGACAAGGATCTCCTAGACCCCACACTGAGTTTCCCCAAAGGTGACGGCTTATAGAGAGAATGCAGGACTGAAGATATTGGTGCTGGTCCAATTCACAGGGAATGTCCATATTCCACCACCTTTAAAGCCAGGTACAATTTGGTTGTGAATAAATGACAAGGACATGCCATAGCAATAGATATGATCACCAATTTCATATCATCTGATCTTACTTTGAAATTTACCTTTGCATCAGTCACAGGGGAAAAGGTAAATGGTAAACAAGTTATATAAGAGTTCCCCCAAAGTTACTTAATTTTCTTTTGCAGAGATTGATCTTACTAACAATAACCTAATCGTATCAAATCAAGCCATCTATAGGTACAATGTTGATTAGTGAAACCATAGCTTCCTTCCTTAAAGAGTTAAACCCAAGATATGACACATATAAATCTTAACCTCCCAGTCCTACCCAAACATGTTGGAAAAGAATAAGTGAGGACTTTTAGAATTGGGTATATTATCTGGCTTCCAGTGGCATTTGGGGATGCTTGTTTAATCAGTTTGTATATAAGGCATATTTCCTTGAGCATAGTCTGTTTTCATGTGGGTATGTGTATAAATAATAACACTGGATGTTTTAATGAGCTGGCATAGGTAAAGTTTTATTGTATGTCTCAATTTCAGTTTAAGAAATCAAACCATTAACATGGTAATAAGTTCCTTACCTAACAATATTAACGTAACATGATCAAAATCAGTAGCTTTTAAATGAATGATAAGGTAGTTCACAACTGATTTTCCTAGGCACTAAAACAATATATGTGACAATTTGATTCTGAAAGAATAAGGACTATTATAAAAAACTGATAAACTCTTTTTTAAAATTTATTTGTTTATTATTTTTATTTTATGTGTATGAGTGTATTGCATGCATGTACACCTATGTCGTGCAATGCCTGCAGAGGTCAGAAGAGGGCATCAGATTCCCCTAAAACTGGAGTTATGGACAGCTATTAGCCACCATATGAGTGCTGAGAATCAAATCCAGGTCCTCTGTAAGAGCAGTCAGTGTTCTTAACCACTGAGCCATCTCTCTAGGTCCACAATTTATAAACTCTTGACCTAAAAAAAGTGGATATAACAACCAAATTACTGAGACCCAAAGAAATATTTATTTGTTTGACGCAGTGTCAACATTTGGTCTTTACCCATAACACTATATTAAAGAGATTTAAAAAAAAATGCCCAGAAGAACAATATGTTTTGAACACTGATGAGAAGCACATTCTTTGTCTATCAAAATGAGGTCTAGAACTGCATTCCTAAGCAGGTACCAATGTGGGGACATTTTTTATTCTTCCTCATAAGAACGCTGCTCTGGTATTAGAAAACAAAACACAGCCTCTTCCCTTTGCACTGTGGGGGACTGTCTGCATCTTCTCCTGCAGTGAAGCTGGCCAGGATAAACAGATGTCTCAATAGGTGGAGAAGCCAAACCCCCCTCCAGCTGTACACAGAGCTCATGAGCCATACTGGGGTCATCTGAATTCTCAGTGAGCAAGCAGAAGCCTTGCAAAAGGGCTCCCCATCCTGGACCAACCCTAGGCAAGACTCTGAGAGAGGAGAAACTTATCCTGGCTCACAGAGTGCCACTCTGCGACCCCCAGGCAGGATAGTCTCACATCACATCTCAGCTGAGTGTCCTTGAGCCTATCTCACTTTCTGTCCACAATCATAGGTCTCTCCTGAAGGTCAGTTGCTTTATGCCAGGCTATCCTGCAAAGATTCCTAGGAAACTGAGAGAGCTAAAAAGACTGCCCAATGCCAGAGAGCTAGAGAGCGCTGAGCCCACGGCTAAGTTCAGCACTCCCGCAACATGGCCAGCAGGTCTGTGGGCCTCTTGAATTGCAGTTCTATTACAGTCATTGTTTATTAAGGTCAACAATTGATAAATTGTTTGTATTGGTGTTTACTCTCTAAAACAAGTATTATTATTATGGGCGGAGGTCATGGGAGGAGCGGGACACCATGGCACACATGTGGCGGTCAGAGGGCAACTCTGGGGAGTCCTTCCACCTTTATGTGGGTTCTATGAATTGAACTCAGGTCACAAGTAGTGTTGCAAGCACCTTTACCCACTGAACCATCTCTCCTACCTATAATCTCTACCCTTTCAGAATCAAATTGTCATATATATTCTATTTTAGTGCCTAGTACAATTAGAAAGCATTCAAAAATATTCAAATAGTTAAAAATTCATATAGTTCTCATAGGAACATGCTTACATGACTTCTAATCATCAGCCAAATGCAGCATGCCCTTTCCCTGCCTCTCCAACATATGTATATATTATATATTATGCATATATATAATTATACATAATGTATATTTATTTATACACACTATATAAAATATATATTATATATTATATATATATATAAAATTACTACCAAAACAATTGAAATCAAGGGATTTTTAATTGGTTATAGCATAATTTTTCATTCTTGCTTGGTGATTCAATTTTTCATTCTTGCTTGGTGATTTGAAAGTAATTTTAATTCCTGAAATACAATGACGATTTCTATCTCAGAGATAGTATATGAAGAAGACACCCCTTTCTATAAATAGCTTTTTAAAAATATATTTTTAAAATATGTTATTTAATGTGTATGAGTGTATTACCTGCATGTGTGTAAGGTGCACCCCTGTCATGCAGTGCACACTGAAGTTAGAAGAAGGCACTGCATCCCTTGGAACTGGAGTTACAGTCAGCTGCCAGGTGGGTGCTGGGAACTGAACGCAGGTCCTCTTCAAGAGTTGCCAGTGCTCTTAACTGCTCCCTTTAGCCCCTATAAATAACTTTTAAGTTTGATTTCTGGAACTCTGGGGACTCTGCTTTATGCATACAAAGATGCTCACTTTGAGACCCTTTTCTTCTTCCTAGATGGTTTCTTCTGTCTCTGGACCTCAGAGTCACTCATAAAATGATGCTCGTGAGTCAGTTGTTTATTGCTCAACTTCTGATTGGCTTTTAGGACAGGTCACACCGAGATGCTCTAGTTCTGAAATACACTCACAAAGCCAGGCCATTGGGCCTGCAGAAAACCCATGGCTGCATCCCCAAAGAAGGCAGAAAGCCTGTGCACATTTATGTGTGTAATCAGATATTCAAATGTTTATGACATATTAACACATGTCTAAATATTACTCTATGATTTTAAATTTAAAACTGACAATTTTATCCCAGAGCTAGCAGCCTGCCATCACTATAAGCTTTCTTTTTTTCTTTCTTTCTTTTTCTTTCTTTCTTTCTTTCTTTCTTTCTTTCTTTCTTTCTTTCTTATTTCATTCTTTTCTGAATTAAGGAAGTATTAGCTTCTTTTCTGTTGCTGTGATAAGACACCATTATCAAATCAGTTTCTAGAAGGAAGAGTTTATTTAGCCTACAGTTCCAAAGGGGCAGAGTCCACCATAGCAGGAGGTAGAAGTGGCTGGAGCAGAAAGCCAACCTCTCACATCTTTAAGCAGGCACAGGAAGTAGAGAGCTACTGGAAATCTGACAAAGCTTAAGAACTCTCAAAGCCAGTCCCCAGTGATGTGTTTCCTCTGGCATGGCCTCACCTCCTAAAGCTTCCCCGAACAGTACCATCAAATGGAGACATAATGTCTAAATACCTGGAACCTTTTGGAGGGGGCATTCTCATTTAAACCACCATAGAGCACTACAGGTTCTAAAGTAGCTCAGGACAAATGACAGCAGTCAGAGCACTTCACTTTTTTTCAGACTGGGGGATCTAACATTTGTTTCTTTCTTTATTTCACCAAAAATTTCTACTAGATTTCTTAGGACTTTCCACTTAGAATGTCAAAGGAGAAATTTAAAGGATTATGGACTTTAAAAAATACTTCCAGAAGGAAGGCATAGCAAAACACTCTCCTTCCATTATTGTAACCATCGCATATGGCTAGGGCATGAGACACTATTTTAGGCCGGCAGTTTTCTGTATTCTCAGTGGAACTTACATAGAGATAGCTACATGTTGATGCACTGTGAATATAATCAAGGAAATAATAAATTCACCTTTAAGGCCATGAATTCCAAACTGATTCTGAATTATGTTTATGGCCCCTTCCTTCTTTCCTAACAAAGGTGACTTAAATAAATGTACTCAGTCACTTTGTGGATATTTACTCACAAAACCCCTTTCCATTCAAGGAGAGCATATTTCTACTGAGGAAATTCCAATGACCAGATATATATTTTATGCTAGAACTACAGAGTCAGACCTCTGTAAAACTATCATAATGAAAATTGGGGAGTTTCTGTTTTGGGAATATCTCTGTAAACAGCTGATAGGCTGGGGCTCAGTCAGTCCTCATAACAAAGTTCTCATTGTGAAGATGGACAATGTGAAGCTTAGCACACTGTGTAACAGGTTCAATCAAGGTCACACAACTTGTAGGCAGAGGAGCCAGCATACTATCCAGATCTGTTCCCTTTAGTGTGAAGATTCTTAACCACAGCCATATATTGGAAAATATCAGAGCTGGAGAGATGGCTCAGTGGCTAAGAGCACTGGCCGCTCTTACAGAGGACCTGGGTTCAAATCCCAGCACCCACGCGGTAGCTAACAACCACCTGTAACTCCAGTTCCAGGATATCTGACACCCTCTTCTGACCTCTGTGGGCACTGCATGACACGGGTACACTTGCACACATGCAGATAATACACTCATAAACATAAAATAAAAAATATATTAAAAAAGAAAATGTTAAGGAAAGGGAACCAGCTCTTTCTCTATATGAAAGAAATACTTTTTGCCATGCAGACTCCTAATCTGTGGAACTAAGCTATATTCCCAATAAATTTCTAATGTTCTCTTCACCCTTATCCAAAAATAAGACCCACAAACGGCAATGTGGTCTCAGAAATGAAAGGACATTTGCTTTACCAGGACCTTTTGAGAAGTTCTTTAAATGATCAGATGTCAGAAATCATGTGCACAAAAGCTAAGTTTTAGATGCGTAGAAACTGTTGTAAGGAAAACGGAGCTCAGGGCTGAGTTTCAAGTAGGAAAGATCCTGTTCTTTGGAAAAGTAACTTGTTGCTGAATCCACCATGCACAAAAGGCTTATGACCGCACAACAACAACAAAACAGAGTTTACATGGAAACAAAAATACAGCAGGAGCTGCACTGTGGAGACTGAGAGATGCCATGCATCCTCCTAATTCTTTTAAAAGTCATTGTTGGCTATTAAAACGTCAGCGTGGGGATCATAAAGTCCCACTGGCCTTAGTACCCCAGGTGAAGTGCTTATGCTGAGGATTTCAAACTTTGGTTTTATATAGAAATTTACTAGCAGATCATGAGTAATGTATGGGCTTGAGGAACGTAGTTCAGTGGTAAAGAGCCTGTCTAATGTGGGAGAGGCTCTGAGTTGATCCTCAGGATGGGGGAAAAGAAATAAATTTAAAATTTTGATTTACAAGGGCAAGGCAGTTCCAGTTATTAGGAGTTTACTAGAAAACATCTAAAATACAGAAATAACTCAGTGATGAGGCTGTCTGTATGAAAGAGCTATTCATGAGAACCAACGTTGAATACTATGGACTATGGACCATACTAAGCTTTCTTTCTACACGAACTTGTTTTAACTCTCACAATAGCCCTGAAAGGCAGGTGCTACCATCATCCTTGTTTTGTATTTGAGAAAGATAAGACACTGAACGGGAAGTAATTCTCACAGTCGCACAAGTAAGCGGTGGAACTGGTATTTGAATCTGGACAGGCTAACTCTGGGACTGAGAGTTCTCTGTAAGATCTCCCTGTAGCGGAGCCCTGGGTGCAAGCAGAAGCACTGTTCCCACCCAGCTTCATGAATAGTGTATGCAGCACAGGGATTTCTGCTGTGTTCGTGTGGCAGAGGCCCCCTAAAGTAATGATTTCTGTCTAGAAAAAATACAAAGCCTCCAGGCTGACTTCCAGGAACACAGGGAATGATGAAGGTCAACAAAGCAAGAACTACACATATTGCCTGGATCAACTGGCTGGGAGTAACTTCCAAACTCTCATGTGCCATGGCATACATGTTCTTCAAGGGCTGTTTGTCTCCTCTACCTGCCTATCAAGCTAGTTACAAGACTCCTGAGATCCCGAGCTGCGTCACTCATGGCTTGGAATCCTCCTTAAGGTTCTGTGCAAAGCAGATGCTCCACAGATATGAATGTGTGGTTTATGAACATGTGCTACAGGTGCTTTACTGCAGGCATTGAGCATGCAACTGACTCTCAGCTCACTGCCCAGTGAACATTTGCAGAAAGTAGAGTTTACCTTTTACGGGCAGCCATATGCAGAGAACAAAGCCAGACTGAGGCAGTGGAACACATATGAAGCATTTGGCCAGAAGCAAAGAATTATGCTGGAGTTTGATCAAAGAAAAGGTAGTTACAGATACAAGGCTTGAAAGCCTCTTCTAGGAAACACAGAGGTGATTTCACGGGTAATTTGGACTCATAGTCAATAACATGGGAAAGAAAGATTCTTTCTAGGGCTTTTTTTTTTTTTTTTTTTCTGATATGAGAGCCTCAGAGTTGGAATAATCAACAGAAAGGAAAGGAGCCAAAAGCTGAGAGGGAGGGGATAGGGATTGAGCCATGCATTCCATTATTCTGGTTTATAAAGCATCCTGAACAAAGATCACCAATATCTACAGTTTATTTTAAGATTTATTCTTTTAAAAAATGTGTGCGCACGTGTGTGTGCACACATGAGTGCAGGTGCCCTCAGAGGCCAAAGTTACAGAATTGTTGGCCAATCAAATAATTTCCATCTCCCTTGCCATCCAGAACCCAGGCTCTGAACCATCTCCTGATGTAACTACCATATTCTAGCCAATATTCTGTCTCCTCTAAACCAACCCAGGGCCAGGAATCAAACAAGTGACAGCATCTCTGATTCAGTCTACTAGAATCGCTCAAACCACTTGCTTCTAAGCTGTTCCCTTGCTCTACCTTGCTTTTCTCATGGGAGCTCCAGTAAAGGCTCTAGCCTCGGAGTTTTCCCTAGGTCCTCCTAACTGTGGCCCTTGATGGTACGGGATAGCCCCTTTTCTTGAGAAATGTAATGAAAACCCGCTTTCAAAGGCATTGACATTTTTATTTGTTACTCAGTCACCCCCACAAATAAACAGCTGTGAAGCACTTTCTCAAGCTGGCATGTAGAGTCTGCTATTCCTGCCTCCTCTCGCCCTTCCTCTCTTTCCCTGTTTCTACTGGCTCTGGAGTAACCTTTTTCCTGTGGCTTGTCAAATCCAGTCTCTTGCTTCCTCAAGACAATTCTCCACACAGCTACTTTCTAAGACTCTAGATGTAGGTTGCTTTATCAGGAAAACTTCATGGAGTTTCCGAGGTCTAGAGATCAAGTCCAAGCTCCTAACCTTAGCGCTTAGAGTTTCTAGGTTCTAACCTGGAACTGGAACTCAACATTCCTCACAGATGCCCTGTGCTTTTCACACCTCCCTGCCTTTTGCTCAGGCTGCTGCCACCCTTGGGATGCCCTTCCCGATAACTTGTAAATGTGGAAATCACCAACTCACTTGAAATCTTTGAATATGCTAATAGTTTGATATGATTATTGTCCTGATAGTACAACCAAATTAATGTCAAGTCTTTAGTTTGACTTAGGATCTTCGTGAGTTAAAAAAAAAACAAAAACAAAAACAAACAAACAAACCATGGAAAGATGATAAAAGCCAATATAACCCTCTTCTTGGCTCCAATTTCAGAGTGGACAATATCCTCAATAGTTTTGAAGGCCAAATTCAAATTCCACTTTCTTTGGAAGCTTTATACTGTTTCTTATAACAAAACATTGTTTTCCTTGGCTATCCAATTAGCATTGACTTAATGCTATTTAGCCATTTCTTTCTATTCACTCCCTCCAGATCCCAAACACTCTTTATGAGGTCAACAGTAAATCTTAGGGATCCTGTTTGTTCAGATACACTCTCCCATTAGTTTTATACTTAGCAGATACTCAGTGAATATTTATTGACTCTGAGTCCCATGATTATTCCAATTAAATGAAGGGGCTCTTACCAAATGGTAATTACATGGTTAATTATGAGGAAGTATTGGGGGAAAATTATATATAGCTGGGCTTAAACTAATTAAAATAAATACAGGCCAGAGTATGAGTCTATTAAATTCCAACAGAAAATAGTAATAGATATAGTAAATGATTAGAAGCATTATTCTCACATTTAGTCATTACCATTAATTATAAGATGGGGTTAATTTTATTTTTTGGTTGACAAAGATGCAATTCTTTTACTCTATAAACAAACCAAACACAAACTTGTAATTGCATAAATTTCTGTCTTCCTTTTCTCCATGTCTGAAGTTGCTAGACATATATTAAAAAATGAAAAATTCAAGATGAGCATGGTGGTACATATCTTTAATCCCAGCACTTGGGAGGCAGAGGCAGGTGGGATTTCTGTGAGATCGAGGTCAGAGGTCAGCCTGGTCTATATAGTGAACCCAGGCCAGCCGGGGCTCTAGGAAGATCCTGTCTCAAAAATAAGCAAACACCAATTCTAGCTGAACTCATGGATGGCTGAGCAGGCTACCTCAACCTGCTCCCAGGCCTAAAGAAGGAAACAGGCCATATGCTGGTTGCCCAGTAGTCTAGGTCCATTGCAGACGCCCAGTTCTGCCAAGTCTAGGCTGTAACTAAAGAAGGAAAGAGGCTGTGCTGGAACATAGGATGGTTCAGTAGCATTCTTTCAATGAGAACTTCTTCCAGGTCCTCAATAAACATCTGGGGATGAACTGATTTTTATCACCTGACTTTCCTCCTAGCATAATTGTTAGCTAAGATTACAACCACCTCTTCTCCCTAGGTGGGTGGCTGGAGAAGAGAACCATTCCATTGACACAAGGAAAAGCTCCTCCCAGCTACAAAACAAACAGTGGTTTAAAAAAAAAA